>OY728133.1:1789598617-1791998617 GCA_963277665.1 Viscum album | reverse complement strand
GTTTTTCTTCTTGTCTGAACCATCTGATGTTTATAAAAAAATAATAGTTCGTACTTCCACATGTTTCCTCATCCTTGGATATGATTTTCTATTTTATTAGACACTTTAAATAGCTGAGTCCAATTCTTCTTTTTGAGAAGAAATACACTTGTCGATATCTTTATCAACATTGTTTTCATTATCTTGATCCACATCATTGTTTTCCTAAACATGTTTCTCTTTCTCAGATACTTAAATAAATTTCACATCAACAAAATCAGTAATAATTTTTTTTCTTTTTTGTAGCATCTGTATCCTCTTCCTTCTGAAGAGTAGCTAAGAAAGATCCCATCATCACCTCTTTGTTCAAACATTCCAAAGTTTACAACTTTAATATTTATAATACAAGGACTATAAAAAACTATAAGGTGCATAAAACAAAGAGTTTTTCCATAAAAAAATTCATAAGGAGTCATACCTGATTGAGGCCTATATTAACAATGGTTCTGAATATAAACAACAGTGCTCATGGGTTGCCTCCAAAGGTAATGAGAAAATTCATGCTCATGTAATATAGTTCTTCCCATTTCCACCGGGCTTCTATTCTTTCTTTCAGTAACCCCATTTTTTTGGGGGGTTTATGGAGTTCTATACTCATGTCAAATTCCATGCTTATGAAGGTAGTTTTCAAAATAATCAATTCTGCATTCACCACCATTATCAGTTCTTAGCTTCTTTATAGAATATTCACATTCTTTCTCAGATTTTCTTCTGAAACTTTTCAACATTTTCAAAGAATCTGATTTATGTTTCATGTACATAACACAAGTAATGTGAGTAAAATCATAAATTAAGTTAATTAAATACTTATCTCCATGTATTGATTGTTTTTTAATTGGCCCAAATATATTAGAATGTATCATCTTCAAGGGATTTTTTTGAAAAAATATCAAATTTCTTATGCACAACATTTAGAATATTCCCTTTTTGAAAATTAATGCAACACCAATCACTACTTCTTGGAAAATAATCAATTTCTCAAACACTTCCCATTTTAGATAACATTCTCATGTTTCTCTGACACATATGTCCAAGCCTTTTATGCCATAACTGATTTTCTTCCACCATACTTATGTAACAAAAGTTTTGTGAGTCAGCAACCTGAAACAAGTTTCCTTTCATACATTGACCCTTTGTAACAATCTTTCCATATTCTTCACTCTTCACAACAATTCCATCTTTATTGTGGATAACTTTGTTATCCTCATCCCATAATTATGAAACACTTAGAAGACTGTGTTTCAGCCCATCAACATACAATTTTTTCTTTATATTTCATCTTTTATTTTCCAATGATGGATAACCCAACACCTTAGATTTTCAAAGATTCATAATTTCCCAATATAAATGTTCCTTATTTTAAATCATTCAAATCCTTCAACAATTTCAACTCTCCTTTCATTTGAGAATAACACCCACTATCAAGTATCCAAGGTCGTTCTCCTTTTATGGATTTTAATGTAGTTTCATCAACCAGTGAATTTTCTCCATTCTTTTCATTCTTCACCTTTGGATTTTGAGAATTCAGAATATTTTTCAGAGCCGGTAACAAAAAAAGAAATATTTTTTAAGGTGTCCATGTTTTTCACATCATTCACCAATAGTTTCCAAGGGTTGGAACCCATTTTCAATCATCACATCATTCTTTTAAGATTAATTCAAGAATACCTTCTCTTTTTCTTCATTGAAGAGATTGAGTCACCCTAAATATAATACTTTCAAAACATGTGGGATAATAGTAATGTTGTTGATTGAAAAAACACATACTTATTATGTGACCGAATCGACCACAATATCAGCAATACCCATAGAAAGAGTATTTTCCTCTAAAACCTCCATACAGATCAGAATTGTGAATTCCTTTCTCATCCACCTTCTTCTCTTTCTTTTACGATTTACCAACCTTTATATTATCAATAAGATTCCTTCTCTTTTTTTCTGAATTATTGGAACCATAAGTATTGGAATCATTTCCATATTTATAATGTTTCAAAACATTCCCAACCTTATTGGTCATGGCCATATACATAACATTTCCATCTTTCTTCATTTAAAAAAATTCATTCTTCTTATAACTATTTGAAGGTATCTTTGGTAGATCCTTCTATAGTTTCTCTTTTTGAGAACATTAACCAAATTCAGTGATAGAGTTTTGGAAACATAGACATATCTTCTTAGATTCAGAGAGTTTTTTTGGACATGTTCCAACACTTCTTCTTTTACTTTCAGATTCACCTCTAAGTACTCATTACAATTCTTTTCTTCTTCAAGAGATTTCTTCGAATCATCATTCTCTTTAATCATATTATCATTCTCACCAGAAAAACATTATTGGTTTCTTAAACATTCATCTTCCATATTTTCTTTTCTTTTCAAGCCTTATGATTTTTCTCAGAAATTAATTCAACTCTTCTTTAATATGCATTTGAAGCTGAGTTTCTTCTTCATCAGAACTACTGCTTCCGAATTCTTCACCATTCACTACTGCAATGAAATTATTTTCATTACCATACTCAATGTATTTTTATGATTTGACATCACTCTCTTCTTCTTCATCATCTTTGGACAAGAAACATCTTCTTTTTGATTTGAGGAATTTCTTTTCTTTTCCCTCGTCTCTCCTTTATTTCCATGATCTTCTCATCTTTCTTTCTTCAATATGAATATCATCTTCTTTATCTCTTCAAGGAAAATTAGATGAAAAGTGACCAACACCTCCTCCTTAACAACATTTAAAGGGATGTTTCCCTTTTTATTTCCCTATACCTCTTTTCTCATTGTTAAAAAACAGATATATGATTTCATTGAGATTTTTAAATACCTAATATTCAAAGTCATAATCACCAACCTCATATTCAATAACAATCTTCTCTGAATATTATTTCTTCATATCCTTGAATTATATTTCTCAATCAACCATTGTTTTGTTCTTTATAGAATTCAGTCTTCTCATCTTATATGTTATAAGAGTGATATGTAAATCATCACGTGATAATGTTTTAGGATATCTATCTTCAAATAAAGGAACATTTAACTTGAATTTCTTAGGTAGGATTCTCAAGATATTTTCAACAACTGTAGAGTCTTTCAGATTTTTACCAAGACATATGATAGTACTCACAATGTCATTAACCCTAGTAAAGAATTCCCCAACAGATTCATGTTCACCCATCTTCAAATCTTTATACTTCAATATTCATATTTGTAACTTTTCCATCTTCACTTTTGTATTTCCTTTGTATATGTATTTCAACTTATCCCATATCCCTTTACCTAAGGAAACATATTTCAATCCCATGAATTCACTTATAGAAAGTGATTATAATATAGAATTTTTGGACCTTCCAACATTTTCAAGAAACTTCTTGTCAATTGGTGTATGTGGAACTCTATCGTCAATGGGAGGAAACCCAATTGTTGTAGCTTCAAGGACATCATAACTGATAAACCTAAGATATGGAAGCATTCTATCTTTCCAGATATTAAAGTTCTTTCTATAAATGACCACAATACCTATACTATTTTTACATTTCATGTTATCCATCAGTAAAGAATAACAGAGGCAATCTCCCTTTGATACAAACTGAAATTTCCTAGTCTGAGTATTGTATCACTGAGAGGAGGAGGTGCGAATCATTGATACTCATTTTATTTTATGTTTTTCATCAATTGAAACAACCTTCATGTCATGTTAAGGATTTCAATACCCTACTAGGAAACAAATCAACACACATCCACAAGAAAAAAATGATTTACATGGATCACTATTCAATAATAATAATTATATCCTAGGTATGGTTTGGAAAAGATCCAATACCATACAATCAACTAAGAAAAAAACCCTTGCAATACAATTAGTAGGATGTACCCTTTGAGTTGTGTATTACTATGAAACAATCCCTCTAGAAAACAATACAATAGAATCAATACCACTTAGATTCATGTATACAATTTTTGAGGAAATTAGAATAAGAATGAATTGACACCACCCAAAACAATTGTCAATTTGAACGGAATTGATCTCTTATTCTCCCTAGAAACCCAGAGCTTCTATCTTTTCACCTAGTCACACAATTACAATATACTTCATTCCTTTTATACGTAACACAAGACCTATTTAGGTGGGAATCCCAAATCGCTTTCCTCCTCACTTAAATTCACCCAAATCGGAATTTCTCATGAAATCTCCGAGAAATTATGACATTTTCTACGCTTCTCGATTCATCTTGAATCATCTTGAATATTCATCTCTTTTTTATAGACTCCCATTTCAATTATCAATAAAATTAAAAATGATAAGAAATACGTGGATCTAA
Organism: Viscum album; assembly: GCA_963277665.1. Taxonomy (NCBI): domain Eukaryota; kingdom Viridiplantae; phylum Streptophyta; class Magnoliopsida; order Santalales; family Viscaceae; genus Viscum; species Viscum album. The sequence continues at coordinate 1,791,994,262 of OY728133.1, read as the reverse complement.
ATCCAATTCTCTATTACTGATTTTTTAAAACAAAGCTAGATACATATCCAATTGAATGTGTTTAAAGAAATGCACTTCTCCACTTGAGATACAATAACTATTTTAAAAGAAAATCCCCCCCTTTCAAAAATCATTCAGAAGTCTCCTTTTCTTTTTATTTTCTCTTTACCCACATGAGAAAACACACTTCATTCACCAATATAGGCATGTATCATGACTACCTTCATGACTTTGAAATCATTTAGGATCATCATTATAATTGTCTGAATTCAGTAGGAAAGTATTGTAACTTTCCATCCATTCCTACTTTTTTCTTTTCATCTCAACCCAAGAATGATCTTTTCTAAATAAAAATGGTCTGGATACTATTATCTAGAATAAGATCATATCTATTTACGATCATTCTGGGTATGATACAAAACAATATGAGTTTGATTCATTCTCAATCGACACAATCTCTTCCATCGGAACTGCATTCCATCAGTACCACTACATTCTTTCTGATACCTAGTTACAATACATCTGGGTATGACCCTTTACCAATCAGCAACATCTCTTACTATTCATTCGACATCACGTTTTCAATTGGTACCACCTACTACAGTGAAATCATAACCGCACTACTACAGTTAAATCGTAACCACACTACTACATTGAAATCATATATAGCTGTTATAGTGAAATCATAACTAGTTTCTATAGTGAAATCGTAACCTACTTCAACACTGAAATTGCCAAAAGCTTCTTTACTGAAATCGTAACCAGATGCTATAGTGAAATCATAAGTAGCTGCCATAGTGAAAACATAACCAGCTTTTACACTGAAATCATAATCATCTTCTACACTAAAATCATAAGCAGCTACAACTGTAAAATTGTAAGTAGCCACTATAGTTAAATCATAACCAGCTTCTACACTGAAATCATAACCAACTTCTACACTGAAATTGTAACCGGCTTCTACACTAAAATCATTACCAGTTTCTATAGTGAAATCATAAGCTACTGCTACAGTGAAATCGTAACCAACTTCTGCACTAAAATCGTAACCACCTTCTACACTAAAATCATAATCACCTGCTATAGTGAAATCATAAGTAGCTACTACAGTGAAATCATAAGCAGTTTCTATAGTGAAAACACCACCACTTATTTTACTTCAACCAAGAATCCAATTGTTTTGAAACACAATCAATACATTCTCTTTATCTTCTTATTATTATGGATTCTTCAATTGGAATTGCCTCTTCCTTCTGAATATGATTGTTTTGAAAAACAATCATCCCCACCTCTTCAATATAGATACGATTGTTTAGAAAAATAGTATGTACCACTTCTTTCTCTCTACCATCTGAATATAATTATTTTTGGATTGGAATCATCTCTTTCATCCCCGTTCTTCTATCAAGCTTTCATCAAAAGTTCTCAATAAAACTCATGATTTATATGGTATAAAAATCAGCGAAGCATCATCACAGTTAAAATGGGTCTGATTCTTTTCAAAATAAACCCAAAACAATTGTTTCCACAAAACCAAGTAAAGTGATTTATTTTCTTCAAAACATACCTTTACAAAAAAAGGATTACACTTAAAACATTCATCACCTTGATTATCAGCTAGGTCCCAACATCTGAGATATAGATTAATATAAACCGATGTATCAAGTGGATTACATCAACACCATTCACCTCCATCACTCTGGGTCCCATGGATTAAGTACAGACTCTACCTCTAAGTGGTATTTTCCTCTTCTTGGACTAGTTTTAATTTAATATAAAAAAACCTAAAGGAAAATGTAAGTTGTGGGATATAAATAAATTTAGGGTCTCAATATGTGTTTCATAATCAATAATATAAAATTTTAAATAAATACTATTTCAATTTAAATTAAACAAGGAACATCATGATATTTTAAAATTTTCAAATAGGCATGATTTTACTTCAAAATATGGAAGATATATTGAAACATGATTAAATGAATATTTTATATAAAACATTTATATTAATAAAATGGAATGAATAAAAAATTTATATAGATCAATGGTCTTTAATCATAAAATCAGGTATATCATAACGGCATATATCCTACAACAACCCTGCTATTGATTTCACATTAATACGTGATTTATTACATAATATTACACTTTCTACAACCCAGAAGGTCAAGAAGTATAGTGTATTTGGAATTAATTACATAGAAAAATTTAAAACATGAAAACAACATCTTTATTGAAAACTTCCTTAACATCGTCACACTTTAAGCTGAACTGGATTACCTAGGGAGAAACATAAGAAAGGGGTGAGATGAAAAGAATAATAAGAGAATAAACATGGAATAACATGATACATATTGGAAAATAGGCATATAAATGGGACCTAGAAAGATTACGAATCATAAACATGAATAATGAGACATGATGTATCATGATAATCCTAACATAAGAAATGTTACAAAAACATAAAACACTGCATCATAAACACAGGTCAATGCTGAACCACAAAGATATCACGAGGGAAAATGTATGATAGAGTAATTAAGTTCACTCCCTATCCAAACATGTCATGTCATGACATTAAACATTACCCAATTCATTGGAGTTATATATAATTATGGGTGCACCTATTTGATTCATTTCATTCTCATTATTAAGTGTTCTACATAGGTCATATAAAATGTGTTAATTCATCATCCTAATTTATTACATGAGCAAAAAGTGTGGAGTAAAATATGAAATTCCCCAATAAGAAAGTACATATGCATAAATATTAACACCTATAGAAGGAAATGAGTATTTTATTCACTACAAATTTTTTTTGGAATGAAAAAACCACTGTGAAAATCTGGCAGCATAACAACATCACATAACGATTCATAAAAATGGGTCGATGAGAGAGAACATGGTATCTAAACACATAGAAATAAATTGGGAAGTAATAGAGATATGTTAGAATATATCCCAACATTAGAAATTGGATATTGAAGGTATAAGTTAATGAAGAAACATGAATATAGAAATGAATCTTAACTATAATTTGACATGGTAATAGGTTTACATAAAGGAAAATGGGTGTATTAAATGAGAGTAAAATGGGGATTTAAAAATTTATAAATTAAATGGATATTAAAATAAAATGGTATAACATATCCCCACATAATAAAATGGAATTTAAGAGACAAAATATAAAATAAGTGCTTGATAAAAATAGGTGAGTGGAAGATCCTTTACAGAATTTCAGCATAATAATGGCTTAGGTAAGAGTTAAAAGAAGAAATAATAAATGATATTCCATTCATATAAAATAAATTAGATTTATAGGAAATTATTATGAATTAATTAAAATATAAAAAATTGAAATTATGAATACTAATTTCAAAGAATATGCTTAAATTAAAAGGTGGTGAGGAAGGTGAGAATCCCTTACTTGATTGTGTGGCTCAAAATGCTTGGGAGGGGATTATAGAGAGTTTTTGGGTGCCTTGGGAGTAATCTAGAGAGTGTGTGGAAGAGTGAGGACATGATTCCAGGTGTTTTAGTGAAGGTAAATTGGAGCTTTGGTGGGTTTATATAGGAAATGAGGAGAAGTTATTTATTATTTAGGTTTTTTACTCTACATATTGAAATATTCAAAACCAAAACCATCCCATGTTATTTTCCAGGGTTTCATTCAAATTGAAGTGGTTTTTATTATTTTATATAGCCAACCATGGAACATATTAAAATAATTCCATTGATTATGTGTAGGTGAGTCACACTATTAATGAAATGATTTTAAAACCTCAAAATATATTATATGTTTTGGAGGATTCATAATGAATTTACAAAATAAATCAAATAAACTTTAAATCACATTATTTTAAATGTAAAACAGTTATTTTTTCTTGGATCCCATTTATTATAATTGTTACATCACTGTAGGGTCATTTTGATTTCATAAAACACAATGTATATTTATACGATATTTAATTCTAACATGAAAATTTGACTATCTTATAAATTTATAAAAAATAACCATTTTATAATTTAAAAAGTATGATTAAAAAATATTATTAATTTAATCTAAAAAATTGTCTTAATATATTAATTTTAACTTTAAAAAATAGACATTTATTAAGAAATTCTAAGTTTTTTTAATAATAACAATTTTTAAACCCTTATAAAAATAACATTTTACTTCAAAAAAATTATATGATAATTTAAATATGATAATTTTTATAATAATATAAAAAATATTTTTTATTTAAAAATCATTTAATTCAAAAATTCATTAATTGAATTTTAATATTAACTAAAAATACAATATGTGTTTTTTTATAAAAAATAATTTACAATGTAACAATAATATATTAATTATTCAATAAAAATATTATAAATATCCATATTACTATGGTCTTGATACATATCACTTTAATACACCGAAAAATTTCCTACGTGCAACTTGTGAGATGGTGGGACTTTTATGGGGTGGTTTGGTGAACATGGTTTGGTTCATGATCTTGATGAGGATGAAATTCTCCCATTAACAGTTTTACTCATGCTTCATTTATTGGTTCTCAACAAGGGATTGGTAAAGGAAAAATACCATAAATTCTATCTCCCTCCAAATCTTCAGAAAATGGGATTCATTATGTGTGATCCTACTAGGTTAGTCCATCACTTCATTTGTCTGTGTTAATTGGATTTTTTAAAACCCTATATTTATACTAATCATGTGATAACTATTCAACAACTATATTATCAATGGTAATGAAACGTAATGGTATTTTCAATCCAATAAAATATAATAAATCTAAATAATCACATGTGTTTTCTATAACAATATTACTTATTAAGACATTTAATAAAAACAAAAGGTGTAATTTTATTTGTAACAATAAGGGTCATTACAATATTCCCACTTTAATAAAACATTCCCAAAAAAAATTCATTTCCCATAGTAAAACATATGAGTTTAAATCTGCTTCATCACCTCCTTTAGTTCCCATACTGCATCTTCATACTTGTGGTTCCCTTATAGCACTTTGACAAGGTGCATTGTCTTATTTCATAGAAATATTTCTCTACAATCTATGATCTTCATCGACTTGACCTCATAGGAAAGGTAATTCTCCAATAGTACTACCATTGGATTAAGTACATGTGACAGGTCTAGTATGTACTTTCTCAATATGGATACATGTAATATATCATGTACTTGATATAGGTTTGGTTAGAATTTCAGTATATATGACACTGCTCCGATGTGATCAAGGATCCAAAAGGGGATGATGAATCTTGGACTAATCTTTCCTCTATTCCCAAATCACTTTAATTTCTTCCATGGGGATATATGAAAGAATACCATGTCTCCAACATCAAACTCTTGGCATCGTTGATGATTTTCAACATAGCTCTTCTGTCGACTCTAAGAATCCTTTATTTGCTGTTGACTGGTCTTAACATTTTCCACCATTTCCTCAACTATTTTAGGACCTTCCAGTTTCCATTCCCCAAATTCATCCCAACATGCTGGTGTTATGCACCACTACCCATAAAGGCCTTCATAGGGAGCCAATAAAAATCTCTAGTGAAAAATGTTTGTTTAAGAGAACTCGACTAATGAAAGATATTGGTTCCATCCTCTTTTGAAGTCCATATAAAATGATCTCAGCATATATTCTAGTTTTTGAATAGTCTACATAGATTGGACATCAGTTTGAGGATTATAGGCCATAAATAATTTAACCTCAATGTTTAGAGAATATGGGATAATTTTCAAAAACATGGTGGTGAATCTCATATCTTGATAAGATACAATCGATATTGGTACTCCATGTACCCTTACCAATTCTCTAATGAATATACAAGCATGTTGATCAAGAGAAAAGGCTCATCCTATTACGATAAAGTGATAAGTCTTTGTAATAAAATCCATAGCAACCCATATAGCATTGTTTCCCTTCGATTTCTTTGGATGTTTTGTGACAAAGAACATGGTGATGTCCTCTAATTTCTATGTTTGTATGGTTAGTGGTTGTATTATCCATTTACACTTCTACATTTCAACCATCAACTGTTGGAATACCAAGCAGTTTGATGTAAATTCGATTATCTCCATCATCGTATTTTCCAACCGATAGTGCTAGTATAGATATTGATACTACTTTTTTACTTCTAGGGTGAATGGAGAAAGTTGAACTATATGCATCATCCAATATTTCCATATTTAAATCCAGATTTTATGGAACATATAGTCTTGACCAAAATCCCTCAATTCCTTCTGCAACAAATTTATACTTCAAGGATTCCCCATTTCTCATGGCTACCATCTTCTTTTGAATTTCTTTATTATTTCATTGACCATCATTTATTTTCTTCATGATGGATGGTGAGAAATCATTTGTGGAAGGATGGATGATGTTCATTCCTTAATGATTCCCATGTCTATCCATTATATATATAAGAATATTGGATTTCTCTAAATTCTCATAATTGATAAAGATGAAGGATCATTTCTACTTAAATAATAATCTAGGTTAATTTTTTATCATGATTGTAGTGGATAGAGTTGTTGTAATCCATGATGAGATCTGACCATCTTCACTAGCGCATATTAAGATCATTCTTTGTCAATATATATTTATGTCTCTTGTGATCAGTATGTATCTCACACCTCTCCCTAGAGAGATAATGAGACTATATTTTCAACATGAAGATTATAGCTTCCAACTCCAGATCACACGTGCGGTAGTTTTTCCCATTAATGTTTAACTTCCTTGAGGCACAGGCTATCACCTTATCATTTTTTCATCACTATACAACCTCAAACATTCTTTTAAGAATTTATATATACCAAAAATTGTTCCCCAATTTTTAGTAATGTGGGAACTATTGTAGTGAAAAGCCTCATTTTGAGCTCCTAAAAAATTTCCAAACATTTTTTCTTCTGGACAAACATCACTCCCTTTTGAGTTTTCCTGGTAATAGGGTTTGAAATTAATGATAAATTGATAAAAAATCAGCAATAATACCCAGCTAACCTAAGGAATCTATAAATACTTGTCACATATATTATCCTTGTCCATCCTTCAATTGATTTAGTATTAAAAGGGTCCATAGATAACCCACTTATTGTGATGATATTCCCTAAGAAAGAGACTTCCTTCAACAAAAAATCAGATTTTCTAGAGTTAGAATAAAGATTTTCCTTTTGTAGGGTCTTTTTCATAGTGATCAAATTCTCCTCATGCCCATCCATTCTTTTGGATTTTATTATAATATAATCTATAGGGACTACCAAAAATTTGTTAAGGTAATATATAAAACTCTATTCATCATGTCCATGAAGATTTCCATATCATTAGTGAGTCTGAATGGCATCACTGTGAACTCATAGTGCCCGTATATTGTACCAAAAGTGGTCCTGGGGATATATTCCTTCTTCAACCTTACTTGATAATATCCTAATTGAAGATCCACCTTGGATAAGTTTTTTACTCCATGTAGATGATTTAAAAAGTCATAAATCCTAGGTAGAGGATACTTGTTCTTTATTGTGATCTTGTTGAGATTACAATAATCAATGACGGTTGAATTGACTTGTTCTTATTCTTGATGAAGAGGTAAAGTCACCCCATGGTGAAGCAATTCGGTATAATATCTCGTTATCAATATTATTCTATAGTTGTTTATTTACCTCCTCATGTTCCACAACAACCATTCTATATAGATTCTTGGATAATGGTAATTCCCCGAGAATAAGCTTCATTCAAAATTTAACCTATCAGCTAGAAGGAAGAAGAGACAATTCATTAGGAAACACATATGCGTATTCCTTCACAAAAGGCATGTGTTAATGGAAAATTCTTTCCTTATAATTAATCATTTTAGTTAGATACACTTTCTAATAGGGAAATAATATTCATTCTTGAGATGTTGGTGCAAAAAGAATATTCATCCACATCCTTGCCGTTGTATAGAATTAGAGGATGATTAATTATATGGAGAGTAATTTTCTTCTAATGATAATTTATGATGGTTCTATATAATGAAATCCAATCCATCCCCCGATGTGCCTCAAATTCCACCAAAGTGAGTATGAAAAGGGTCACTGGGATGTTCATCCCACAAACTTGGATAAGGGATGACTTATATACTTGGGATTCAATAATTTCCCCATTTTACATTTTCAACCAATATTTTTTGGGTGGAGTTTGGATAGTTCTACTAAACATTTATGATATGAAGGAAATCATAGAACAAGAATAAAAAACTAAATTCACTATTTGTGAATGAATAACTAACACACTACTGATCACTTCATTTTTAGGATCCACTTCAGTGGTAGTGATGGAAAAAATATCACCCTTGCTTCCTTGGAGGTTGTTGGTTGTCTCCTAAAACCCTTGGCTTAGTGAAATGGTTTAAAAAGTGCCCTGATTCCTTAATGTTGAAGTGGTGAAAAATGTGTTGAGGGTTGACCGAAGCATTCCTTTCCTCCATGTCATTAGTGGGGTTTTCATGTTAGAAATTATTTTCTAGGTTCCCTTCCTTCCTAAACGTAAATAATTTTTTATCCCCCTTAGGATATTTATGTGTAAACTCCATCCATACCATTGAAAAGTGGGATGCTGAATTTTCATAGAACCATTATATTTCTCAATTAGACCACCAGAATTAATATCCACTTTTTTCTTCTTATCCTGATGATACACTTAGGATTCTTTGATATAAATTTGGACTTTAAGGTCACATCAAACAATATTCTCATATCTATCAAGGCATGGATCGCTCGAGTTTTTCGTAGACTAGGTTATATCACACAAAAGAAGTGGTCACCCTTATATTTGGGGGTAAAAACAAAGAAAGAGACATATCATCCAAGTATTTTAATGTTTTATTCATACACCCTGATAGATTCACCATGTTTTTTATTATGGGAGAGGAAAAATCATTCCATATTAAGTCAGAGAGTGCGAGGAAAATATTTATCAAATAACAATTTTCTTGAAATCCCTTTCACTCTATCCCTTAGATATATTCCTTAGAATTCATATTTCTAATCAATTTCCACCACTGATTAGCTTCTTCTTATATATGTTAAACATCATGTATAACCATATCTTTATTATAAAATTGAATTATAGAGAAGATATTATCAATGTATTTGATTCATTTTTCTATGATTAAGGGATCAAATGACCCATTAAAAGTTGGATACCTTTGTCGCATGAAGCAATAAATTGAGTATTGTTATCTCTTAGGGGGTTTTCTCACTCATCTTGATATAGGATTCTATTTAGAACATGATTTAGATGAGAGATTATCATCATAATTTTCTCGTTTCCTTCTCCCATCGGGTTGGGAATCATGTTGGGGTATTCATCACATTTCCTATCACATTGATTGTTTACCTAATTCCTCTTATTTTTGGACATTGTCTAGAATAAAATAAAATATAGGGATGAGTATTATACAATATTAAATCCATAAATGGTAATCCAATTATATTAAAGCTATAAAATATAAACTAATGTGTTATTTTAACTTATGAATTTATATGCTTCAATCTAGGTTATCCATGATCTATTTCCTAACATATATTCTTATATCAATTATTAGTTACATTAATAATGGTTCATGATGAGATAATTATTTTACTAAAGAATATCCATAGTGAGTTTCAAGGTTGATTCATTGTAAGTCCCATTGTCATGTACCAGGATATCCTGAATTTGGACAAGGACACCTTGTCAGAGTTGTTACCCCTATGCACATTTGTGTTAGAAACACACCCACTTGAAGTATCCAAATAAGGATTTATTTTCATAATAACCCACTTAATATATAATTAATAAAACTCATTGATGTTTTCTTATACTTATTATTATCTATAAGTCTTTCTCTAGAGTTTTATTATCCCAATCCAAAAAATAACTTGAATTTTCCTCTGATACAAACTACAACAACCCTACACTTTATTTCACATTAATACATGATTTTTCACATAAGATTACACTTAATAGAACCCATAAGATCAATAGGTCTGGTATATTTGGGAATTAGGTACATATAATAACAATTTAGAACATGGAAAATGAAATCTTTATTTTATACTTTATCAACATGCTCGATCCTAAAACTACCCGAGATAACCTTGAGAAAAACATAAGAAAGGTGTGTTATGAAATTAAAAGTAAGGGAATAAACATGGAATAAGGTTATACATGTTAGAAAATAGATATATAAATGGGGAATTAAATGAATATCAATCATAAACATGAACAATGAGACATGATATAACATGATAATCATAACATGAGAAATGTAGACACAACATAAAACACAACATCATAAACATAAGTCAAGGGTAAACCAACAAGACAACATGGTGGAAAAAGTATCCCCATCCAAAAATGACGTATCATGATAATAAAAATTACCCAATACATTGGAGAACAATATCAATCCAGGAGCACCCGCCACATTCATTTAATTATTATGATTAAGTGTACCACATAGATCATATAACATGGATTTATTCATCATCATAATTTATTCCATGATCATGGAGTGTGTAATAAATGAATTTAAGTATCAAAAAAAAAAATTAATTGTGCATAAATTTTAACACCCTTGATAGTAAATGGGTATGAACATTACTACACAATTGTGTTGGCATGGAAAACCCACAGATAAATTTTGGCAGCACAGCGACATCACTTAATGATTCAAAAAAATGGGTTGATGAGAGAGAATGGGTTTTCTAATCAATTATATGTAAAATGGTTAATAGTATGGGAATTGAAGAACATATCCCAATATTATAAATTAGATGTTTAATGAATAACTTAATGAATAACATTTAATAAAGAAAATAATCATAACTATACTGGAGCATGGTAACGGGTGTACATAAAGGATCATGGGATGATTAATGATAGTGAAATAGGGCTCTTATAATTTATAAATTAAATGTATATTATGTAAATATGTAATTACATATCCCAACATAATAATATTTAATTTAAGATAAATAATTTAAAAGATGTTCTTGATAAAAAGTGGCTAGTGGAAGATCCATTTCCGAATTTCAGCACAGTGATTTACATAAGTAAGGGTCAGAATGAGAGAGAATAAATTATATAAAAGTTATATAAAATAAATTGTATATTAATGTAATTATTATAAAATAATTACATTATAACAAATTTAAATTAAGAATTCTAGTTTCAAATAATGTGTTTGAATTGAAAGGAGGAGTGGACTGTGAGGATCCCTTACCTGAGTGCGTGACATTAAAAGCTTGGGAGAGGATTCATGAGAACTTGGGAGTGACTTGGGAGGACTACATATAATGGAGGTATGAGTATGGACATGATATAAGGATTTTTAGTGAAGTGAAATGGGATCTTGGGTTGATTTATATTGAAAATGAGGGGGATTTGTTTATTATTCTGGTTTTAGACTATACATAATAAAATATAAAAAACCACAAACCAGACCATGGTTTTTTCCAATGGTTTCTACCTAATGGGGGTTATTTTTTATTTTATAAGGCTACAGGAATAAATTTTCAAAATAATAGCCTTTTCTTTGTAGAGGTAAGTCACACTCTTGAAGAAATGATTTTAAAACCATAAAATATATTATAGGATTTTGATGATTCATAATTTATTTAAAAAATAAATAAAATAAACTCAAAATAAAATTATTATAAAGTGAAAAATTCCTTTTGTCATGGATCCCATTTATAGTAATTTTAACATCAATTTTGGGTCATTATGATGTCATAAAACACAAAGTGCATTTATACATTATTTATTTTTTACCTAAAAATACCACTGTCACAATAAATTATGATAAATTCACTATTGGATAATTTTAATGCTCTAATTCATAAAAAAATATTCATTTTATCTAAATAATTTTATAAATATATTAATTTTCACTTTTGAAATAAAATGTACAATTTTAATGAAATGATGGTTTTTTTGACAATAATAGTTTTCGAACCAAATTAAAATTACATTTTTCATCATAAAAATTATATGATCATTTATAATTGATATAAATTATATAATAATTTTAAAATAATATTTCTTTAAAAATCCATTAATTCATAAATTCATTAATTCAATTTTAATATTAACTAAAATTATAATTTTTTTCTATTGTATCAAAATAAAAAATCATTTAGAAAGTAACAACAATATATTCATTATTATATAAAAAATAATGTACATATTTATATTTATTGGGTTTTGAAACATATCTATTTAATACACTAGAAAGACCTCTCTAAGTATGGTGTGCAATGTTGGGACTTTCAAGGGGTGGTTTGGTGAACATGGTTTAGGATTTGATCTTTATGGGATTGAACTTCTCTCGTAAACTGTATAGATCAGGATTAAGTCATAGGATCTTAGTTTGGGATTGGTATTTAGAAAAGCACAAAATTATACTTCCCTCAAAATCTCCAATAAATGGGATTTATAGGGTATCGTCGTTCTGGTTGATGTTAACAGTTCCTTTTTTGTGTCAATTGGATTTGTTAAAACATTATCTTTATACCAATAATGTGATCGTGGTTCAACGACTATATTATCCATTGTAATTATACTTAATGATATTTTAAATCAAATCAGATGTAATTAAAAACAATAAGTATATATATTTTCTATAACAATATTTCTTAATATAACATTTATTTAAAAAAAAGCGGAATTTTATTTAAAAAAATTCTGGTCGTTACATATCCTACCATGTGATACATTTGTTTCTGGAAATATGACCCTAATACAACTATATTAGTCGTATCGGCTCAATTTGTTCACATGTCCTAGGACTCCAGTCGTCAAGACTGAACTCTCTATCAGGAAAAAATCACAGTGCAATATTTTATGTAGTGTAATCATCATCAATCCAGTGTTTTGGGGTAAGATCCTAGAGTGCATGTCATACATAACCACTAACTACCTAGGCTCACTTGTTCTTTAGTTAATAAATCAATCAATCATGGGAAAATAAATAAATTTAAATAAATTTAAAATAAAATATCCAACATTTAGTTTTGAACATGCCTTTCTCGTTAAAAAAATAATAATATCTATTCATCAATTTATTCCTTTTCAAATAATCATTCAATTTAATCCATATCAAATCATTTCATCAAATAAATTTCTAAATAAATACATCATTTTTCTCATATCCAACCATAAATTTCAATTCCATTAAAATTTATGGGTTTTCATAATGTCTATTCATTTTTCCTAATTATCCACCAATCATCTCAAATTTGAGTGTTGAAATAATTTAAAAACTCATTTCAAATTAATCAAGAATGTAAAGTTTTAAATTATATATAAAGATAAAATGGATCGATGTACCTTTAATGAATGATCAAATCAATTCCCACAACCAAAAAACATCAATGAAAAAAAAGGTGAAGGAGACCAATAAGAAAATCCTAGATCATAAATCATCATGATAAAATACGATTCAATCAGTTAAGATGATATCATACTTCTTTCAAAGAGGGTATCAAAGAGATTGAGAAAAACCGAAGGAAGAAAAATCACCATAAATCATAAGAAAAATAATGTCATCAAATAGGTAAGAAATCACCCCAAAATCACCTGGAGTCACTATAGGGGTTCAGATAAGTGGATGAATGGCACATTAAATATATTTTTAGGCATGAATGCAAAAAAAAAACAAAGGACCCAAATAATTCATGATTTGAATCCTTGATTCCCAACTTGAATATCTAGTGTGGTGTATATGCCAAAAAAATCATCTCCTCGAGTTAAAATTACTGATCCTATCCATTTTTCTTTGTGAAACAAATTCAAAGCCTATATATCATTCAAAAAATTAAAATGATTCAAGGTATCTTCTAAGTGATGGATTTAGATCATCATTTACATTAAGGACATGAAACATTCTTACCAAAAATATGCAACAAGAAAATGATGAAAGGAACAATGAAAATATTATAACTCAAACTAGAACCAAATACCACCCTATAAATAAATATACTATACTTGGAATTGCTCCTTCCCATATTTTCATCTTCATATTAGCTCTCCACCTTCTCATGGATTGTTTGTCTTGGCTTCCCATGTAAGTATAGACTGGTCCCGATGGCATTGACATACCCACTCTTTCTGAAAAATCCGCTTAGCTTCTGCTTTAGTGAATAAGCCTTCTCTGAATCCCCATCTGAAGTCTACTCCTTGTAGAGTCCGTCTGATCAGTAAGCACAATTTATGGTGTCCCAAAGGCCGTGAAGTTTCCTAAAGGCCTTCAGGTGGCTTGAAATCCATACTGGCATGAATTAAATGGGTGGCCCGAAGGCCAAACAAATTATCTCCATTATTGAAATACACAAAACACACATAAAAAAGTGGAATAATGAAAAAGTCAGGAAGTTCATGAAAGAAGGTAAGGGGATATTACACACCCAAATATTTTATTATATGGATTTCTATAATACTATTCAGTAAAATTATGTTTTGATACAGTGTAGGGTTTTTTTAATCTTCTTATAATGTGATTTTTGAAAGAAGTTATTTTGAAAATGATATAGATGGGTTTTCCTTTTACATTATCATTTTTGGTATTCCTATGATCATTTATCAAATATAAAATTTATATATTTTTAAGTCTCCAATATTTTATAATATTTTTAAACTTAATTATAATCAAAATATTCAATGTCACATTTTTAAAAGTTAACTTTTAATGTGACATGTAAATTGTTTTTTTTAATATCAATGGTAAAGTTGTTTTCGGAAAGTTCTTTTGAGGTTTTACTGCCATTATCATTATCAGTTTCAAAAGGATTTAACCTAATAGGGTTTATGTTTAATGATTTATCCTCTATTACATAAATATATACATATATACATATATATTTAAATATTTTATCATTTTGGAGATTGAATTGATGGGGTCAAAAAATTTTATTTTTTATCCCTTCTTTTGAGATTCTGTTAAAAGCATTTTTTTTATGATGGTGTTATTCAACAATGTCAATATACATCTATATTTAATTTACTAAAATGGGTTTATGTTCTATTGAAGCCTTCCAAATTCTTTATCCATATTTTTTATCATCATTTTATCTCTTTGATTGACATGAGAAAAAGTATTTGTGTACTATATATTATTATTACAACACAGAAGATTACATGAAAGTTAACTATGTGTTGTGGGACCATAAAACTTATTTTCCAATATGGGTTATGATAATGTTATCCCTTTTACTGAAATGGGGAAATGTATTGACATTATGGATGATTATTGACTAATAGCTTAGGTTGATCATGAGTTGGTATTCAATATTCATCATTATACAGATAATAATTTTTATAATGGTTCCATAGGGAATAGTTTGAAAGGTATTTTTTAATGTTATGTTTAATTCATTATAATTACTATGGTTATAGGTGGGGCCCAGAATTATATATCCCATTTATATATCATCTAGTCCCATGAGAGAAAATAGGTTGGGTTTTAATGCATACCTCTTCCCATAACAGGATAGTGTCCAGCCACAATTCCTTGACAACATGTTTTTTAATTTATAATTACATCAGTATTAGATAAATATTAATTTTATCAACTTTTTAATTTATTTTCATGGTTATAACATGATCTATGTATCTAGTTGATTATGTATTTTGTTGTTTACTTATTCCTAGCATAATTTTTATGCCTTGTTTATTCCATGATTTCCTCAGTGGTATTTTTTTCCTTATAGAGTGTTTGAGGTCACTCCTTTTTGTATTTATATATCCCTAGGTTATGAATAAAATTAGAACAGATGACATATTTAGAAGGATAGAAACCTTTTAATGAATTTAATTGATATTTTTAAGACCCATTATGGATTAAGTAGTTTCATATATGACGAAAAATATTATTCTTGTTACATAGAACATGGAAAATTTTAGTTATTGTTTTTTCCAAATTCACTAATGCTCTAAACCTAAAAATTTACTATGAATGTAAGTGGTTCATTAATAAATATATATTTTTTAATTAAGGATGGTTATATATTTATTTTTATAACTGGAGTAAAACATAGTATATAATGTATGGGTTTATATAACCAAATTCAAGAGCACGAGATTGGGGTATCACAATATACCTCAGGGTCTTATGATCCAAATAAACTATAAATCACACTTGAAAGAGGAAACATCGTCATGTATTCGTCAAATTCAACATAGATGGTTACTATTGGACCTGTTTGGGTTAATTACTCTTATGTGGGTGTAGCTGAGGAGATCTATATTCACCCACACAATCATTCAAAATCAATACACACCTATCCCCACAGCTATGAAATCCAAATACCCTGTACACCCTTTCCTAAGAGAATGAAGAATAAAAACTAGATGTAATTTTTATAAAAATTGAAACACCTCAAAAAAATGTGACTTTTCTCCCCACAAAAACTTCACCCCTATTCTAGTCAATAATATTAAGTGAGAAGCTATCATAGAGAATCCCCACACAAAGAACTTGTAATACCAAGCCTATCCCAAACATCCTGATCTTATACATGTTCTTGGGATGTTCCCAAGACATATTCAATTATATCTTCTTAAGGTCCATTGAAATCAATTTCTCAGAAATCTAATGGCCCAGAAACCTTACCTCTTGGATCTAGACTACCATTTAGAAATATTGTCATACGAGAAAAGTTCGCCCAAGATTCCTAAACCAACACTCACATGGTACCTATGGTGTTTTTCTATCTTGGAATACACTAATATTTCATCAATTAACATGACCATTAAGGAGTCTAAAACATGATAAAAGTTATAGTTCACCAATTTCAAAATAACTACAAGAGCATTGGTAAGGCGAAATCGAATGATGATATACTCAATGTTCTCAGATCAAATCTTAATGTAGGTCTTAGGAAAATCCTTTTTCCATCACCTCAACTAATGATACTATAATTATAAAATGTTTTTCAAAAACCATCCAGAATTAATGAGATAATAAAAAATCATCAATTCAATTCAACATGTAATGATTTTTAATAGTCACCTGATTTATCTTATGATATTCTAAAGAAGGTTAGAGACTCCTATCTTTATTCTTTTCAAAAATCATTGGAAACACCCATAATGAAACACTATGATAGATAAAACCCTTTCTTTTTGGGTCCCCTAACTAATCCTTCCACTCATTTATCTCAGTAGAATCCATCTTGTATAATAGAAAATACAATGATCTTATCTTGGGGAGATGATTCACAGTTAATTTATCCTCTAACTTGGGAAATAACTAAGAAAAACCATCCAAAAAACACCTCGATGTACCTATCCACAAACACTATAAAAATCCTATGTGGATGGTTGATCTATATGGTTGTGTTTATTTTTTTCAATATATAAGAAGGAATCTAAATTCAATATATGATTAATACATCTATGATTATTGATTAATCATGGATTTAGAAGGGTGGAAATAGTTTCTGAAATATTCAAGAAGGCTAGTAATGATTCTTTTATAATTTTTATAGATAACTTGGATCTCATTAACTAAGGAAATTATGCATGATTTATGTGATGATTCCTGGAGAATTTTTATGGACTCATTGGTGTTCATTTGGCAAGATAATTCTCCATTATTTGTGATGATTCTTTGATAATTGTTGTGGATTCATTTATTGGAATTGGATGTCTTTCTTGGAAAATTAACCTTGTTAACTATGATGTTTTTTGAACTGATAGTTTCTTCAAAAACATGTTCTTATTGTAATAGGAAAATTCATATTGTCTTCGAAATTTCATAAAGTTACGTCCATAGGAATATTCATTTTCATGATGCATTAGATTGTGGAAGTATATTTTAATGTTTCCAGAAAAAAATTAATTTCAAGAATAAGAATTAAATAAGTCCAAGAATTGTGTATCAATTCATGGGGATTTGAAGGGATCACCATGAACATATATAAATATATTTTCATGATGATTAATATATGTAGAAAAAGAGGCGAGTTGTGTTCGGTAGGAATAATATATAAGTAAAATAATTTTCCTTTCATAATGTGTTTTATATTACATAGTTTTTATTTTATGGTAGCTTCAATAAAAATATGGAAAACTAGTATGCATAACTTAACCTTCTCAACCAAGGGATTATGTGGGACATGGATTTCAATCATGCCCAAGGAAACCTGTCTGGTAAAGACCATAGGTGTCTACGGATTGGGCTTGTGTATAATGCCCATAGAGTTCCTAAGGGACAAGTGGAGATGCCACTACGCAGGCCGCCAGGACATGTACGAGGTGACACCAGAAAGGCCCTAGGACTTTTAGCTAGTACATGGAGTTCGTTGAATGAAATAACATGTTCCTGTTAATTTGTGTTTAAATATCCATTTTTTACACCATTAGATCTAGGATATCTTTGGAATCTGATCTATCACACCATATTTATTCAAATTAAGCTGAAATTTTTTTAAATTATTCCATCATATTATTCCTTATCAATGCCCTTGGCATTCTCAAATTCACTGGTTCGATGGAGAGATTGAGGTCAATCCATCTCTATTTAACATCTCATCTGAATGAGACAGGTCAAATCAAACCAAATCCTTGCATGAAATCTTAATCTTTCATGTAGGTGAATAAATCCAAGGCTTTCTTCTGAAAAAGTCAAATGCAGTTACAAGAAGAACATGGTTATTAAGTCACCATCAATACAACCGTGATTCTAAAATGGGGGAGAATATGTTTTTTATTCTTTTCACATGAAGACTAAACCATTAAGAGTTACGTGTGATGCCACCACTCTCAATGTCATAAGGTCATATGATAAAAGTAGATACACATTTGATAAATGAAGATACCTTAGAGAATTAAAAATTTCATGACACGAAATTGTTTTTAGGATTTTAAATGAATATTTCCATGATATATTTTCTAGATCTAGGAACATGATCCTTAGAAATAATTACTGAGGAATGTCCAAGGAGAGGAGCTTTTAATCAAGAGAGAGATATCCTTTTTCTAAGAAATAGAGCACCAAAATGTTTATTTCACAAAGAGAGGGTTTTGAAAACGTCCATGGTTTCATGAAGAAGAAACATTCACATCATATGTGAAGGAAATACATGGACACATGAATGGTGTTAAACATCCTCTTCATTCTTTGTGAAGAACTTGTTATGAGAAGCACCTTGAGATTGCATGATATGCTATACATATCTCTTTTTGTTTTCATAATGAACATGGAGAACATGTTTCTGTTCATAATTATCGGAAGGAACTGTGTTATCGTGAAATAATTTTTTGATGAATTAAAGTAGTAGTAATAATAAGTGGAACATTATTGCATGCACAAAAGAAACTACAATCATTCGGGTTACACAAATACGGTATTTGAGAAATCAATGAACAATGTTATGTAATGAATACTATATACTTATACTATGTATGTACATATAAATCCACGACAAAAGTGAATATAACCTAATCTAAAATATTGGAAATAGTGAGTGCCTTTTCATTTGTGTGTGAAACAATAAATAACAGGTCTAATTTTTCATGCATGATTTCATGAATATGTGTAATTATTTGAAGATGATAAGAGGTTTGGGTTGTAAAAGGTTTATCTTTCAAATAATAATAAAGATGAATTTGTGTACAACCCTTGTACACTTTCAATAATTCTGGAAATTTTATTAATGAATTGGAGGATATTCCCAAGAAATTTATAGTGTGAGGAATATTACAACTTACAGTTTGTTCAAATATTCATCAGTTGTTCATTATGATATTGTAGTGATGTGGGAGTTGAATATCTTAGTTATTAAAGAGTATACAGTCGACGTGCATACTATGTTATGGATTCATTATACATACAAGAAATTTTGTAGATAAATATGATAATCCAGTTAATGAAAAGTATTCCACTACAGTAGATAATCGTTTTTCAGGGGGTTTGTTGAACATTTTTAAAGAACTAGTGGTTATAGTATAAACCCTAACATTTAAGACTGGTGGAATCAATATAAAAACACCATATACTCCTGAATATTTTTTTTCTTATATAAAAATTACATTCCAATTCAATGAATTTTTAATCATTACAAGATGTAGTGATAAGATAATCCATGAAATAACTACATGGTGATCACAACAAGGAGTAATTCTTGGTAACAAACCTTGTATAAATATATTGGTTCCGATGTTTCCTTTTTTATATGAATTATATGTGTATGTGATTTTCAATATAAAAAAATAGATCCATTCCTCTTAAATGTTGTAGTGGTTCAAGAGTATAAGGGTTAATTGAAAGAAATTAAATTTCTGTAAAAAATGGGTAATGTGAATCAAACCCCCCCCCTCAGTGTCCCTAAATTGTCCATCTAGGTCTGAAAATGGTATCATAACATAAGTCTACCTCTTATTGGATCATAGTTTTACTCCCATTTGTTTTTATAATGTTTATATAAAGTTTATATTTGATGTGTATTCTGATGTACCCCAAGTGGAAAATTTTATCCCCACACATATCAAAGAAAATATGATGGTTTCTACCAAGATTCTGAATAATATGAAGAAGAGGGAAGTAATGATATTATCAAAAATATCAATGAATGAAGAGAAGGATCAATGATCTCTTTTAATATTAGTTGAAAATTATTACAATAAAGAAACTAGTTCATGCTATGGAGAGTATGGAGAATTTGAATATATAAAAATTATTTAATGTTTCTACTCTAAATTGGAATGATATATAAATAATTTTCCTAAAGAAATGATTTTATATATATTTTAATCATTGAAGGATATGATTTATTATAGAACAGAACTAGAAGATGAAATTAATAAACAAGAGGATACACTTGAAAAGAAATTCAAAAGGTGAAATATTCTCATAGAACTCATTAAAGTAATGGAAGAATCTATATTTCAAGAACAAAGTTGGTTACGTTGAAGGATTATGTGATTATTGAAATATAATTGGTCGTAATTATGATCAGTGATGGTATATTCTAACTGTTAAATATATATATATATATATATCGAGGATAAGAAAATACCACAATATATACATAGGAAAAGAACAAAAGTTGATAATTCATACGTGGAGAGTATGAAGAATAATTAAGTGAAGATAATAGTAAAAAATACTAATCCCAATAAGATTGATAATATGGATTTTAAGAATTTCATCTCAACCAAGAAAAAAATAATCTACTATAGATTGAGAGTTCATACCATAGACCACTGAAACAAGAACATAGAAATGAATGGAAGCAAGCAGAAATCAAGAAGTAAATAAACCCATGATAAAAATAAGAACACATGATTGATTGGAGACAGTACTGAATAATACATTGATAATTTACACAACAAGGGTAACTGAAAAAAATTGAAGAAGCCATGTGGAAGAACTAAAACAGAATATTTTAAGAAGGAATGATTAATCATTTTTCTTGAGTAATTGACAGATTCTAGAGAAATTGAAAAAACTAAGGATCAATCATTACCTAGAGAAAAGGAAAATGGAAAACTTATTATTCAAATGAATAGGACAAGTAACTTCATAAGAGGTTAGAAACATATGAAAACTAAAGTGTCAGAAAAATATTGTGGATGGTGAATGCCATATGTACATATTGAAAATAATTGTATAACTATTTTACCACCTTAAATGGAGATATTGATGATATAAAAACTAGCGCCAGGGGAAGCTACAACACTACTAGATAAAGTGAGGATAAAAAATCAATAAAATAAGATTGTGAATGGAAGTAAAGTTTCCATGCTATTAATGGAAGATAAAAATTCCAAATATAAATGATACACAAGAATGAATAGTACAATACACTTTATAGGTTCAAAGAAAGGATTCTATGGTTTGAGAGGAAATTATTATCACTATTTAATCGATTGAGTAGCTCACAAGTATTCCATATTATTCCACTATTATAGTGTATTATTTGTGTTTTAATTGCATAGAATTGAATCTGAACTTCATTATCAACATTAGAAATAAGTAACAATGTGTAAGATAACAAGTTATAATTATTATTCATGATTTGATAGAAACATTAATTGTTCCATAATGGTAGATCATCAATTTGAAAATATTGAACACTAGCTAATGAAATTTTCAACTAGATCAAATAGAGGTTAGTGAACCCCTATAATGGGAGAAAATATAAAGGCAATGATATCAAGGGTTATTTAATGAATGTCTATAAATTAATTTCATCTCAACAGAATTTGAAAATGGTTATAACCCAATTACACTAATTTCCCTTGTCGTGATTATATCCAATATGTCCATCAAGGGGAAGCGTTTATTGTGAGTAATCTCATAGATGTGGGGACTAAAATATCTCTCCAGTTATAATTTTTGATGTGTTTATTGATGTTTTCAAGAGAATATATTGTTGATGAAACTATTTTATACATGTCCCTATTTGAGGAATAAATTTTTTATGATCATGATTTTTCATGCATGGTTGTTAATGGATAACAAGGATAAACATAGTTGTGTGTATCTTATTTTCTACATTAGCTTATCCAATTTATATTTAGAGAAGACCAACTAAAGGATCCTTTCCCAATGAACCATTTAGAACCATCCTTCATTCATAAAAAAGTGAATTAATTTCCAAATTCCTTAATAAGTAGAATAAAACCCATGAATTAATACTTTTCATTTATTTTAATCAAGGGGGCGAAGGGACATTGACATTAATGAAAGGGTATTGAAAATAAAGCCAACGGAGGAGGTCAAAACCCCACATTGGATAGTTTAGGAGTAGGGTTGTGTTTGTTTTAAATATATAAGAATTAATCAAAAGTCAATGTATTATGAATTCCTCAATGATTATTTATTAATCATTGATTAAAAACATAGAAATATTTTGAGAAATATTCAAGAAGGTTGATGATAATGGTTAGAGAAATGTAATGGATTTCATGGTTCTCATTCACTAAGATAAATCTCTATGATTTATGTGATGAATATTTGTGAATTTTTATGGATTCAACTATTGGAATTGGATGTCAGGATGAGATAATTATCATTATTAAGATTGATGATTGTTGAAATGTTCTTATGTTCAAATACAAGTTCTTATTATACTAGGAGAATGCATGTTGCCTTTAACATTTTATAAAGTGAAAACAATGGAAATATTCATTTTCTTGATGAATTTAATTATATAAGGATATATAAATGTTTCTATGAAAAACATACTTTCATCAAGAATAATTATAGACATCCATGAAAAATGTTTCAATGCATGATAACATGAAGATATGAGCATGAAATGATATAAATATATCATTCATGATGATTAAGAGAAGTAGATAAAGGGGTGAGTTTTTTTGGATGGTATATTTTATGGTGAAATCATTAAAAATATGGATAACCAGTAGGCCAACCTTAGCCAGCTCAACCGAGGACTTATGTGGGACTCAAAATTCTACTGAACCCAAGGGAACCCACCTGTGAAAGACTGCGAGTGGGTAGGGAGAAGGATTGTGTATATGATCGGTAGAGTTCCTAGGGTCAAGTTGCAATTCCTTTTTTCAAGGGGGTAGGGTGTTAGGAACGATTTGAGGTAGTACCAAATAGGGGTCAAGATATCCCGTCAGTACATGGAGTGCCTTGAATAAAATACCACTTCCCAGAAGTATAACCAATTTGATGTGGGATGTGAATGAATGAGCTACTATTCATCCAAATTTAAAAATCTAGAAATTTCATACACCATTGAACATAGGAGATCATTCTAAATAAATATCCCATTCCTCCTTTATTGAAATAAATAAAACATATTTTCAAATACGATATAATCTTCTAATTACATTATGTTTTTTCCTAACCAAATACACTGGTTTGATGGAGAGCTCATGGCCTCGCCATCTCCTATGAATAAATCATGTGAATGAGACGTCTCAAATCAAACCAAATCCATACATGAAATGTCTATCTGGAATGCATTAGAATAAATCAAAGATGTTATTCATCTAACTTTAAATGTAGTTGTAAGAGGCACTATGTTATCCATAGACTATTGATAGTAAGGATATTTTAAAATGGAAGAACATTAGATAGGTATCACATGAACTTGAGCACTTCACTATGAGGATCCACGATAAGTTACCACCATTATCATTATCATAATGATTTGTAATAATAGGATATACATGTTTGATAAATGAAATGATATTTGGGTATTAAAAATTCCCTGAAACATAATTAATTTTTTGCTTTTCATTGAAGATTGATGAGGAATATTTTTGATATCTAACCAGGTCATCTGTGCCTATAAATACCAAGGAATTTCTGTGTATAGGTTTTATTGTTTCAGAGAGATATCTCTTGTTTCTAAAACATTTAGCACCACAAAATATATTTCATGATGAGAGGTTTCTACGAACCTCCCTGGTTCCATGAAGAAGAACAATGCACATCCAACATGAAGAAAATCCATGGACACACGATTGGTGTTAAACAACCCCATCTTTCTTTATGAAGATTTTTTCTACGTAGAACATTGATATTGTGTTATTTTGTATTTGTATCACTTCTAGTTTATGTGAAGAACACATAATAACTGATGTCTATTCATACTTATGGGAAGGCACTTCAATATCACGCTATAATCGTGAAAATACATAAAAAGTAGGTATGAGAAGTGGAACATCATTTTGTGCATAGAAAAACACAAATTTATCAAGGTTTCATGAAGGAGATATTAGAGAAATTCTTGAACAGTGTTATGTGAGTAATCCAGGCATACTTCCACTATGGACGTACATGCACAGGTATGAAACACGTGAATAGAACCTAAACTGAAATAGTGGACTTTGTGTGTGATTTTTTATATGTGTGTAAAGTAACAAATAAGAATTTAAACTATTTATTCATTATTATATGAATATGCACAATGATTGCATGATAACAAGTAGTTTGGGATGTACATGTTTTATCTGAATAAAATAATTTTGTATAATATGTATACAACCTTTTAAAATATTCAATAAGGTAAGGAACTTCATTAATTAGCATTAGAATCTTCCTGATGAAATGTTAGAGTGTGGAAGAATTAAACATACAATGTTCTAAATAATTCATCAGTAATCCATTATTACATAGCAGTTATGTGGATATTTCATCATTCACTTATGAAAGATAATACATTTGAAATGAATATTATCTTGTTGATTCAGTAGTAGTCAAAGTCCCTCATTTGTGGAACAGGATTACCAAGTTGGTGAAAAGTCATCCAATCTTGTAGAGTGATTTCGTTCAGTATGTTGATTGAATATATTTAAATAATTGGTGCTTCTGGTATAAAGAATGAAATTAATGATTTTTGGAATTCATATAAAGAAAACCATAGACTTGGGTAGATTTTTTATTTCTTATATAATTTTTCCCCAATTCTAGGATTTTGTAATCACTAAAAGTTTTAGTGATATGAGAATCTGTGAAAAACACCATAGGTTGATCATGACAAGGAGTATATATTTTTACTAAAACTTATAAAAATATTTGTGTAATTTTATTTCATTCCTTATTTAAATTTCATGTGAATGTGATTTTCCATAGCACACAATATATACAATAATATAAACTAGGGAAGTGGTTCAAGAGTAAAGGGGATAATTGAAAGAAATTAATATACAGTAAAAATATGGGTTGACTAATTCCCCCCCTCTCGGTTCCCCTGTATGATTAATATTTTATATACACACTATAAGAAGACCACCTAAAACCTAC
Source organism: Viscum album (assembly GCA_963277665.1). Taxonomy (NCBI): domain Eukaryota; kingdom Viridiplantae; phylum Streptophyta; class Magnoliopsida; order Santalales; family Viscaceae; genus Viscum; species Viscum album. Next base: position 1,791,968,498 of record OY728133.1, on the reverse strand, counting down.
CCCAAAAAAACCAGTGAATAATTTGGATAACTAACACAAAATCTACCCCACACCATGAGAAATGGGTCCTACGCTCCACAAACATGGATACCACTCACCCTAGAAGACATGATTGTTCTTATGAAATGGTAGAATCTAGACCCTGAGGTAATAATAGTTAATATAATCTTTGAAACTGGTCAACCAATCTATACCAGTGATGAGATCAGAAATTTAAATGTCTAACATAATTATTTCCCATAAGTCTTTCACATAAGCAACTAAAACACAACACTTTAGGAACATAAAACCATACTTCTTTTTAAGTCACATTTGGGTAAGTTGATCCATCATAAGTGGAATAAACTCTACTATCATACCCAAAGAATAAGAAAATTAACAATATAATGTAATGGGAATAAGCCGCATAAAATAAGGCTAAATACATAGATTTAGAAAAAACATTGTACCTATGATGGTCGTCGACCCATATTCAGAGTCATTTGGTGAAATCTCTATTGTGTAAAGACACCCTATCTTAGGAATTAACTAATCCTTATTAGGTGTTTGTGAGTACTATTTATATTGAGGGTGAGATCCTACACCATTGGAAGTATCAAATCTCACTTGTGAACCCTTAGAAAAAGTATAACCAACTCCACTCCCATAAAAGTAAGTCTTTAAAAAGTATTTTAGATGACCCAGATGCCCATACTAGTGGCATTTCCTCAATGCCATGATGAAATCTTGTATAATATGTCTATACATCCCAAATTGATAATAATACAATAGTTTTTACCTAGAGGAAACCACTGGTTCTAAACTTCAAGACCGTGAAGCACGCCTTCCATTACCCCAATTTGGTTCATTCTACTTCCTCTTTAGGATAAAGGAAGATCTTTGGATATGACCAACCACTGAAGAAATTGTAATGAGACCTATCTTCTCTAATAATTCCCCATAATCCATAATTTATTTATCCACAACCTCAACATAATTTAGTTGTCAAAGGAGAATAAACATTCATATGATCTCAACATTTAATAAAATATCAAAGCATCTCACTTTGAGATAGTACTCCACAATGAGATAATCAGACTAATGAACTAAATTAGAAAATTGAGTAGCATACTGCATCAATGAATGGGTTGCTTTCTACATCACTATAGTATCATGGGATTTCTTAATCCTCAGTGTCCTAGGATAAAACCAAAGATTATAATTCTTTTAATGGTTTTCTAGGTAAAATCTTATGGCCTAGTTTCCTTTAAAAAGGATTCCCAATAGTTTATACCCATTTCATCTAAAATATAATTGGAAAATATCATATTCAATATCCTAGAGGTATTTTAAAAAAATAAATATATTCTTGATCCTTTAGATTCATTCTTTAAGATATTGAGTACCTCTGTTACCATGGAAGACCAGTGGATTCTTCTTAGTAAACTCCCAATCATGTTACCTTGTATATGATTGAAATATTACACCATGTAATCCTAAGTATTAAATGGTTTAGAAAAATAATAATACCAAAATAGGATCATTAATATGTGTCATTTGAAAAACATGCTATATATCTCTCACCCTTCATCTAGAGGAGGCCACTCTGGGAGGCATTTTTTAAAAAACCTTTAATAAAAACTCATTTAATTAATAAGTATATCACTATAATAATTAATTTAACCACATAAAACTTATATAATAGGTCCAAATTAAATAAAATCAATATAAATACCACTTTTAAATGAATATTTGGTGAATAAAATAAGAATTTAATATATCTTTTGTACTATAAATGGGTTGGATATAGGGTTTGGAAAACCATGCACCAACCATATGAATTAACATTAGATGATTACATACCAAGATATATGGTATTTTCATGATTACTACTATCATTGTGTGTAAATTGTGTTACCCTATTTTCTTTACCTGTTTCACAACCAAACTCAAAATTTCTATAAATTGTTCGTGGTTTCTTCCCAAAAACTATATACAATTAAAAAATATATCAAATATCTCAAAATACAAGCAATTAGGTTCATATTTAAGGAATAAGTCTTAACTAACCAAGGAAACATAGGGTTTGGCATTATGGGGAGCCAGCTAGGTACTCCCCAACCGTTACTTCTCGATCTACATTGATCATATCTACTTCCTAACACTAAACCCGAGATAAAAATAGGGTTTTGATACAATTTTTTAATTCTATGCACTAAGTTAACCTGAACTGTCGACAAAACCAACCCACTATAAGTCCCAAATCTTGTTCTCTATCAACATAGGCAGGTTACAAGAACCATAGAATCACAATTTACCATATGGGACCATTTTCCCTTGAAAAAAATAGAATAACCCATCCCTTGTTTGGACATAAATTCAAGAAAAAAAAAACCATCCTCAACTGATATTAATATATAAATAGATTATATACTCAATAAAAAAAACATTATCATAATCGTCACCACTTCACAATTATATATAAGGCATATACATGATATCCATATGTTAATATGAAAAGCTAGAGAATAGGGATAAGAACAAAGAGGTTAATACATTGTTGTACCAATCTATGCGATGATAATAATAAATCAATTTCATATTCATTATTAGATTTTTTGGGTTCATAGTCATTACCAAAATCTTATATGATTTCCCAAAATTGAAAAAGAAATGGTTTTATTCTGACTATTGGGATATCCATGTATTTTATGGTTTTATTTAAAAGATAAATTTATAAGTTTTAGAAATTTAAATCTAGATAGTGTAATTCAATTTTAATAGAATTATGTAAAATATATATTAGGGTGAATTTTTGTTAATTTTCTGAAAAGATTTATTTTTGGGTGAATATTGAAAAATACCATTTTTTATAAAAATTGTAAAATCATTTCAATTTTTTAAAATTTCCCATTATATTTTGAATTCATTTTAATGAAAAATTATAACACTTTTAATAAATATAATCCTATCAATTCCATTAGAATGAAAAATATAACTCATTTTGGTATTAATTTATTTTAGTCTTAAAAACACATATATTGACAAAGAACTATTTTTTGTTGCATTTAGAGACTTATTTTAAAATTAAATTCAACCATTTTATTTAAAATATAATTATTAAAATGGATTCCATATTTATAATGTATTGTTTCAATTTTTTAATATGTTTAATTAAATTTTCTTCATTATGAATATTAACCATGGTTAAAAATTTTCGCCATGGTAAAGGGTAAAACAAGATAATTATGGATGAAACTAAGTGATAAGGTCAAAAATTATCATCTTAAATCTTATTTCATGAGAGTTTTTCAACCCTTATCATCTTATATTCACAATGGTATATATTTAGTTCATATTTCCTATGAATAAGATTATATATTATTTTAAAACATTGAAACATTCCTAGAGTGGCATTGCCCTCACTTATAAATGGGCACCCATTTTAGTATCTAATTCACATACATTGATCAATTTATATTATCCAATAACTAACCAAATTCAATTACCAATATATTCCCATAACTCATAGTTTTTTTTTTCAACCAAAATAATAACCTAGAAGTCTTAATGTGTAAGAAAATGGAGGTTTTCAAAATAAGAGTTATAACTGCTAACAAAGTGTTTCCATATTGATTTCTTCTTCTACCACCTTCGAATATTATATAACTAGGATTATATGATAAGATATATATCTTATATTTTCTGAAATTTCATTATTCATGTTTACCAATCCTTTTTCATCCTATGATAAATGAAAACACCGCTCGTGCACACATGTGCGCTACCACCACAAAAAAAGGTGTTTTTTCATCACTACCTTAGAATGTTGGTTATTATAAAGAATTTAATTAATATAAATAATTTTAATTACATAATTATGATAATATAAATATAATATATTTCTTACCTTCTTACCCTCCAATTTTTTGGAAAATGATAATGTCCCTCATGCGTATGAGTGGACTACCACATATACGAAGCAATGTGATTCATTTTACATGTCCTAATTTTGGGAATAATCATAAAATTATATTTAATGAAAAAATAATAATTAATTCATTATTAATATATAATATATGGTGGAATAAATATACCTTTTACTATGGTCAACCATCTGATGTTGTTTTGTGATTATGAACTAAACATTCTCAAAACATCCTCCATGAACTTAAATGATTTAGAAACAATATTTTACACTATCATAATTGAAATAAAAGAATATAATAATAAGTTAATACACCTAAAAAATTTCTTAATAAATAAAATTATTAATATATGTTTAATATTTTTTGAATTTAAGTATGTATGTGGTGATTTAGACTCAAGGTAATATATTTTTCATTAAAACCTTATTTTAGAAGTTCTAAATTTTATCTTCAAATTTTCCTATAATATTTGTGTTCTAAAATTTTTTGTCATGTAATTAATATTAATAAATATATGTTAAAATTTATTTTAAAACACTTTTTAATTATTTTTTATGTTTTTAGAAGAAGACTTATTTACATTTTCTAAATGGGTTATTTTAATATTTTTTGAAAAGTGTAAAAGGAATTTTTTTATCATATACAAAATGTGAGGAATTTCATGCCATCATGAAATAAATAATTAAAGAATATTTATCTACACATTTTCATGGGGTTTCAATGAAAATCTTATTTCCAATTGTTGTGGTAATTTTTCTTTTTATGAGTTTTTAAAGTAAAAAGGATTTGGTCTTTATTTTTACACGAATCCCGAAAGTTCTTCTAAATATGTGTTAATAAAATAATTTATGAGATTATATGATTTAAATGAATGATTTTATGTTTTTTTATGTGTGGTATGATCCTTATAAATTTTTAATGAAAATGGGTTAGCTAATATAGTTGTATAATACTTTGTGTAATGACTCTATTCTATGGGGAATTATATTGGAATTTAAGAAGTAGGTTATTCTATTTGTAAGAGTACATGTAAGAGTGATTTTAAGAGTTATATGAAGATGATTTATCAAGGTACCTACATGAGTTTTTATTCATTAAAATGTGTATTCATGGAATCATTTTTATTTCATAATGTAGGATAATGAACTTATATTTAATGGAAATTTTATCCCCTTTTAAGGGTAAAAATGTATGTTTTTTAAAGAAAATGTTTTAAAGAGTACCCATGATTTTTTAGGAACCTTCATGATTATTATTTGTCATTAAATATTTCTTATAATATTTTTCATGAAAATATTTGTGATGTTACATTATTTTCTTGAGTATGTCAATGATTATTTTGATCTCAAGGTCAATTACATAAAATGAATTTTTTATGAGATTTCATGATTTTCAAAATGGATAAATGATTTTATTTAGTTTTGGATCCCTTAAATAGATTTTTGATCACATCCGACATTTTAAAATGTTTTTCATAATTCCTTAGGATATGTTAGAACAATATAAAGGTCTTTATTTTTTATATATAAATTTTTCTTAAAGTAGGAAAACATGTGTGCAAATTTATAAATTCATTTTTTGTTGAACGAAATGAATACTTAGTGGAAATGTAAAATTAGTATTGTAAGGGTTTTATATGTATGATTTTATCCTAATTATCTAAAACTAAAAACCTAAAATATCATTTTAATTTAATATAGTTCCATCCTTTCTAATAAACACATTATTATAGATTGATTAAGATATATTTAATTATAATATCATCTCAAATAGTAAAAATATAAAAACTTGTCCACATGAGATAACTATATGAGACCATTATATCCACTATAAGAAAACAACGATATATATTTTTCATTAATATGGTATAAAAAACATGAATTTTCTCCTACCCTTAATTATATTTTACAAAAAAAGTCTCCATACAACCAAAGGCATATGTTGGGTGTGATTCAAATTCCCAGTACGATACCACCATGAATCTATATATGGAATTGTTTCAGGAAAACCATTAACCCTATTTTGTAAAACCATTTTCAAAATCATTCCATTTTAAAACAATTTATTATAATATCCATTGGTCTTCATTGAAATAATTTTCACATCTCAAAGAATGAGTAAACAAGTCCCAAAAAGATGGAAGTGAAGCTACACAACATCAACATTCTCAACTAACCCAAGTATAACATAAGTGTAAGAAACAAATTATATATAAAAAGTGGAAAGATAAGTATCAATCATAACATAATATAAAACAACCTAGAATATGAAAATAAGAATCATGTTATCTAACCAAAGGAATCAAGTGGGATGTATAATAACCCTGGGTTCACTAGTCTCTAAGTGAGTAGAATAAGTTTTGAAGCTCTCTTAGTCTTTAATGGGCCCTAAATTCTTGATAATGTAAACCTTAATCCCATGGGTGAAATTCCTTATATAGGATCCCTTGGTTCACATGGAGAACACTCCTCTCGTAAGCTCTACCATTCCACATGAATAATCTTCTTTACCAAGTTCCCAACTTAGGTCATGGATTATTCCTCCAAATCCAACAACACACACCCAAGGTATCCCATGTGCTACATAATTCCAAAAACATAAATCCATAAAAATTTCCAATTTAATAATCCAAACATTACTATAATAATATAACACCAATAAAGATGTAAAATATTTTCAAACCCCCCCTTTAAATCTATTTAAGACCATACAATATCGTTAATCCATTTTAACAAACACATTGCATGAATCAAATCCTACTCATTTTGAAAAGTCACTTTAAATAATAAAATATTCAATACATATCAATATTTAACAAATAAAGGATAAACATTAATAATAAAACTATTGGGAAGAAATTTTATTAATAAAAACCAATGGAAATAATATAAAAAGGTTGGACATGTAAAATAACAATTAAATAGAGACACCAACTTGAAACCAATTCCAAGCATGTCACATTCACAAAAAAGTCCGTGATTAGTATAGGATAGGTTCTTACACACTTAAATAATAAGTAATTAACATGAACCCCCTTAAAAAAGCTATATTTATAAAAAAATAAATATAGGGTTTCCATATTACATGAAAATGGAAAAACAAATAATAACAAGGGGGAATAATGTATAAATAAATCAAAACCAGGTTTATGTCAACCTAAGCAACAAATAATCCAAATTGAATGTACCAAAATATAAATGTTTGAATATAAATTACATGGTGATGATGTTTCTAATGAATTAGAATGAAAAATAGGTGATTTGGAGTAAATTATAACAAGTGAATTTTGGTAGAAACTATGATTTTAATGACCGAGACAAACCATGTGGTTTGTCGGTATATTCATCGAAAAAAATTACCAACCATTTATGATACCTTTCATACCCAAATAAAAATACATATAAATTCTTTAAACACCCATATGGTTTAAAAAACAATAATCAATCCATGAGAAACCCTTTCGTGGAACTAATTTCTCTTTCGCCTGGTTTACCGAACAATTGCTACAAACTTTGTGTTGAACATCCTCCATGACCCATTTTTATAAAAAAAATTAAATTTTCAATCCAAAAACATAGAAACATAAATAAATAAAAAAATCAATAAAACTTATAAAAAGTCAAACCAATTACCTGAAGAGTTTTACATAGTATAAGATATTTTAAATAACCTAAAAAAGATATTTTTCTATTCATCAAAGTAGGCTACTCATTATTAGTTGATTATTATTATCCTATAACCTATAATGAAGAATTAAGTGGAATAAAATATTCGAAATGGAATAAATCCATGAATTATAATTGGATTAAATATACCAAAGTAATGTATAGATTCTAGTAGATTTTCTAATGGTTGTGAAGACTATTGGTTATGAATGGGTATTGAAGAAGAAACATGACATGGATGGAAAATTAAAAACTTTTATATATAGAATAATTGAGAAAGTTTTTAAACAACATCATTGAATATACTAAAATGAAAAATATTTTCTAGTTTATATGCTAAAATAAATCATAATTGTATTTTCCATAATAGAATACCATGACTTTGAGGTTTGACAGATGGATGTCAAAATAAATTTATTGAACATATATATTTAGGATAATGATTATATTACACTACTAGAAGGGTTTCTGAGATCAAAGGTTTCTAATTATGTATGTGAATTATAGAGATTCATATTTAGATTAAATAAATAATTCAGGTTATAGAACATTCATTTTATTGAATCTGTAAATGTCTTAGGTTTTATGGGAATAAATATGATACTTGTACCCAAAAACGGTTTAGTGGGGGTGAAATAATTTTCTAAATAGTATATGTTGTTGATATATTACTAGTAGGAAACTAAATTCCAGTATTATAGTCCATTAAAATGTAGTTAAACTATATATTTTCAATGAAGGCCTTAGGTGATGAAACATATATTCTTTTGATCAATATCCAACACGATTAATCAAAGAGGATTGTTTGAATATGTTAAGGTATATAAATTGACAAGATAATAGAGATATTGTTTGTGAACAATACAATAGATGATTATTTCCAATGTTACATGGAATTCATCTTTATAAGGAAATGATACCGTAGACACCTGTGGGGAGACACAGAATGATAAGAATACCATATATATCAATGATATGGTCAGTCATGTGTACTATGCTATATATTAGGTTATATATGGCCTATAATTTAATCATCATAAGAAGATATCATGTTGATCTTGGTGACCACCATTTTATGGTAGTTATGACTATACTATAGTACCTAAGTAATACTATGGACATGTTATTGGTTTATAAGGGGGAAAACGAGATAATTATTAGGGGATATAAAGAATTCAGTTTCCAAACACATCACAGTGATCCAAAGTCAAAATAGGGATACAAATTCACCCTCAATAGCGGTTTCGTGAGATTGAAGTGCTCTAGGATTGTTATGGTCAATTCTATAGTATATTCCAGGTACATTATGGATTATGAAATAATTGGTTTGGATATAAAACTTCATCCATGATATTGACATGGTTTTTAATAGTAAACACTATAATACACTCTATTTTGATAATATTGTAGTAGTTGATCTTAAAAAGGATCCATGTTCACACTTTAAGATAATGTACATACTTAAAAAATATTATAACTTGATATTTTTTCATGAAAGTAAAGGTCACTACAATTAGAGCTTCCATGGATGTTAATGTGGGGGACCATAGACTAAAGTCTTGTCTCAGTAGAAGCATGAACATAATGTGAGATATAGAGAACTAAAAGTCATTAACAGTTATCTCTAGTACATGTGACAGTCTATTGGGGTTTCTTTCATAGAACCAAAAAAGTTATATGTTATATTTGCTATCTATTCATAAGCATTATTACTAATAAATATCTTATCAACTATTTATTATTCTTCCGTGTGAATTTAATGTGATAATAGAGTATCTGTCATGTTGAGTAGGACAGAGTAGTTATTCACAATGATGTAAACCTTGAAATGTTACGATGATATTCTTAAAATATATGTCATATGTTTATTTGATACCATTTCATAGGGAACATATGATGATGTCAATTAGGTTATGGATACTCATAAGTGGATGAGATTTTATCTCATGAATTTCATACTTGGAAATCATTAAAATTAAAGATTATGATGGAAAATATGCCAGTATGTAATCCATATGTTTGTGGTTCATTGGATAATCCTATATAAGAATTTTATTAATGATCCTTAAACTTATTATTAATGAATTTCCAAACATACACACATAGACGTACTACCCTAAACCATGCATAGATATATTCATAGTGAGGATGGGTATGTTGAGAATATCATGAATGATATGTAATTAATGAATAATTTGTTGAAGTATTTTCCCTTTCCAACTTTATGGAAGTCAATATATCCTCCCTTTGATTTTAATGAAACGATTTAACTGAATTCCTTGTCCATGTTATGTTGACGGGTGCATTTTATGATTTTAAGGAAATATTTTTCACCAATATGAGTAGATGACATGAGGATGAAGCCTTCTTTATAAGATTTTGAGACAAAGGAACTATATTTCACAGAGAGTTCATATATGTGGTTATCTATGTTATGATATTAAATATTTCTTCATGGGTGCCTTTATTAATTTCATGATGCTAATATTGACCTTTAGGTTAAATCACCCAATTACATAAAGGATGAATCCTAAAGGGTTATGTACTTAATTATTCTATTGATATCAGTTAATATTTATTTTAATATATTTATTGAAATAAATATTATATTATAGACCAAGGAATAAAATTTTATTTAGTATGTATTGAGTGCATATATTAAGTAACTATTTTATACTTGTTAAATATAAAAAAAAATATATACTCACAAGACCATGAATATTATTTATTTATTAAATGAATAATATTTTTTATTCAAGCATCAATAAATACTAAGAAATATGGATTGGGTGAGTTAGAATCCATGTAATGAAAATGATATAATAAATATATTTTAAATAAATTAATTTTTTTATTGATATTAATAATATCCATGAGACATGAACAAGTTAAATAAATAAAAAATAATAAAATTATATCTGAGTTTTTATAAGGATTGAGATATTTTAAAAGTTCCATTATGTATTTACTAACTCTCTAACCTTAGCATTATAAATATCTAATTATATCATTTATATGGTGGTGTGAAAATCATTTTTCATTCACAAAAATTATCCCATATTGAGAATTATCTCCTCAAATTTCTTATCAAGGGTTTTATGTCAATCTAGAGAGAATATCATCTATGTTAGTCCTCTCATGAATTAGTGAACAACAAAAAATCCGTCAACACTAAAGTATTTTTTGGAAATAATAGGATATTATGGAAGATGCTTTGTACCACCATGATATCAACCAAAGTACCATCAATGATACATTAAGATAAATAGGGAATTTGTGGATTACTTATAGAGGGATTTTATTCTTAAATACTATCAATATAATGATTGTAAAACCTAAATGATGTTCGGATAATCAATCTCATCTTCAACGAAAGTTATCAATACTGAGGAAATTCAAGCTTCTAACTTAATTATCAATTTAAAATTAAGGATCCTATCTGTTGGTTATTTTGTTATTTGTCAATTTTTAATGGTTCAATATGTTTTTCATCATGTACATTATGGATTATTCATTTAATTTGGCAAAAACTGACTTAGGACCATACTAAATAGGCACTTCCACTATACATGAAACCATCACAAAAAATATTATGAATTTATAGGTAGGATTTCCTAATTTCCCAAGAAAATTGTTCATTGAGAATTATTTACATACTATTCTTATCAATTATCAATTTCATTATCAAATAATGGGATTGGGTATTATTTATAGGTGTAATTAATCCTCCCTGTTTTCCATTGTAATTATAGAAATCCTATTTCCTCTCACTCACTTACAAAATATATTTTCACAGAACATGAGTTTTAAACATTCTAATTTTCAGGAAAATCTTCATAAATTGGTGTGATAATCCTTACATGTTTTTAAATACTTACTTTTTTAAAATATTTCAATTACACTATGTTTGAATTTGATCTTTAAAAACCCCACTTATAGAACATAAATGTTCTACGTGTTAACTTCCAAATATATGTACATCAACATTTCATAATATTTGAAATATTTCTAGGATAAATCAAAAAATCCTATAGACTTTAATTATTCATTTGTACTCTTAAAATGTATAGATCGATAAATCATACTTGAAATACTTTGAAACATTTGGATTTACCGCAACTGATGTAATCAGAATTACTCACTTCTCCTCCTTCCAAAGATCTTATTCTTAAACATCATCATCTACATTAATTAGTTATGCTTCTAACTTTAAAAATCCCATTAGTAAATTATTCTCTAAGAGGATCCTTAACATACCATTATTTAGATCATGATAGTATAGATTTTGGATAATTCATCTTCATTTTTATAAAAAAATACATTTATCAAACTGAACATGAATCACATACTATTCAAAAAAAATGTGATGTTTATTACATTTAATTATCATTATATAATCATATAACATAACATTGGGAACACATTATAGAACATATTGATTATACAAAAAAAATTCAACCGATGAACTTCTTCAATGAATTATCACTCTTACATATCACAATGAGGGTTTTTATTTACCGCTATTTTGGTTATTCTAAATTATAGTAAAATGTTTTTGACTTATTCTTCTGGATGAACATATTTTATATATATAACATATTTTAAATTAGTTTATTGTTATGAATTTTGAATGTGTATATTCCTTCATCTAAAATTTTTTATATTCACATTGACTTAACATCAAAAACTCATCACATAACTTATGAAATTACTTCTGGATTATATTCAATGTATACATATTTAAGAAATAGTTATTATAGTCTTAATCCCTAGATGTTATTGCATTCATAGTTCTTATTTAATATGTTTAACTTATATAAGTATAACATACATAAGTATGACTTCCCAAAACATCATTTTAGAATCAATTTTCATCAAAATTTACTCGTTAAACATTACCCAATTATAGTTATTCTTTCAATTTTAGACTTTATGATTAAAAAATACAAGGATATATTCTTGAAAATTTTAATTTGATCTTGTGGTTGATAGTGTTCTCAGAATACATAATAGATATCATTAATTCAAATTAATTTAATCTCACTAATCATTAAATATAAAATATTATTTCTAATGTCTCTATATTTAAATGAAAACATCATCAATTCCATTACTTTTTCTAATGCATCCTATTCATGAATAATATTAATTATCTATACTCACAATATCCTTTAGTGTTAACATATGTAAGTATATCAAGTAATTAATTTTATTTATAAATTCAACATATATAACTACAATGCATTAACTTTCGAAACTCCTCTTAGACTTTTAGTTCAAATTTCAGAGAGAGTGTTATCATCCCAAAAACCTATCATACATTTAGTTCATTTTTCAATGGGGTGTCAACTAAAGAAATATTATATTCTTGACCACTTATTTACCAATTTTATATTTAACTCAACTTTTTATCTTCATGCAATTGAGACTTCTTTCTATGCATCTTTCTACATGCTAATAATCACAAGGATAAGATATAACCCTAATTCATATTTGCCTCTAGAATATATAAAATTTACATCTCATTGAATTTTCTTTATATAGAAGAAATTAAAACCCACTTAATTAATATCATTTTGGGTTATTTAGTGATTATATTTCTTAAGGAGTACTCAAACCCCAGGCATGGAGGTTTACACCTCGATATATGAAAGAGTGCATAACTTCATGTATACTCCAAATGTCTTAATTTTGAATTTTAATCTCCTTAGTTGATTTAATATCCTTATACTACCCACTTAATAATGTGAATAACTACATCATTAGATAGAAATTTAGAAATGTTCATTATATGGAATGATACTCTAAATATAATTCTCGTATTTCTAAAACTTGAACCTAGGTGAGAATTCAAAAAGAATACCAAAAATAACCTAGTACATGATGTGCCCATTAGGGTATACAATATGTAGTTCTATCAAACAAGGTTGTATTGTACTACTATCACCCAACTCATGTACAGTCCAAATACATGGTATGTATAGTCTGGTACACTACATTTATATAAAATTTGTAAATGATTTATTTTTATGTACACTAAAGTAATTTCATGTTAACCTTATTTATATTACATAGTGTGTGATATGGGTAGAACATGACATGTAACCATCTTTACATGATTTCAATATAGATTAATTATCTTGTAAGTCCCCAAAGTCTCTAAGAATCTACATCTTATTAATGTTGAGATGCTCGACACTATATATAGTGTGTATAATGGTAGTAAATTACTTGTGGGTTCCATATTTCTATCTTATTGTGTATGAGAACATGTCGATGTATGCTTTCTAAAGTTACACAGTGTGCATCCTATGGTGACAGAACATGTACCTTTTAAAATGAAATGTTTATCATTTTCAAGTCACATAATCAGTCTTAGGGTGTGAGTTTGGGAGATACATTATATGTGGAATTAAAAGCTCTATGAAAATGTTGGGTGTTGAGGTACATGATGCGTGACATCAAACTACACACTCTATTATCCTAAAATATCAAAAAACTAAAAATTGTATCTTCAAGATATGAATTCCACTTATATATCTATTAATAGATACAGATCCACTATTTATTGAAACTGTCAACCACAGAACCTCCAACACACCTCATTGGGACAATTTATTAAACGCTATTTCCTTATGGTCTATCATCATCAAACTATTTTTTTGAATAATTCTTGAAACATGTCACATGATCTTTGAGTGTTTTCTTTAACCTATAATTCTTTGGTTGTACTCCGTTATAGCATCATAAAATTATAAATCAAACATAATCATAAAGAATCGAATAGGAATATTTAAGGTTGTGGTGGCTGGAGGAACACCCAACCACCTAAGGATAGGCTCATGTTTAGTTACATAAATGAGTGTGAGTATATGAAAAGAATAAAAAAATGTTCATGCTGGAAATTACCTCAATGTAAAATAGAATATTTGATTATGATTTATCTCAAAAAAGAAATAATTTATTAAATAATAAATTTAATTTTGATAAATATATATTTAAATTCAATATCTTTAATAAACATCAGTAGGCTAATAACATAAAATAAAACCTGATATAAAATTTATCAAGAATAAGGAGGCATCATCCCTATGTTCATCAAAAGAAAGGAAATAAATATTTAAATAATTAAGTTAGTGTGACTGGAGAATAAAATGTAATCAACATATAAATATATTATATTTTTTATTTAAAAATTTTAATTTAATTTTCTTATCCAACACCCCTCTAAATCCATATTACAATTATGTTTTAAAAATCCTTAAACAACTGGAGAAGAATAAAATTTTTGAGACAAGATAAAGTGTTTAATTATGTGTGATTTGATTGAAAAAAATTTATCCAATAAAAATTATTTTTATAAATATCTGATTATAATTTTCATCAGTTATAAATATGTTCATTAAAAAGAAAATAATTTTTATAAATAAATGATTTATTAAAAAATTATTTTGCCTTTGATCTTTATTAAAAATCATTACTAAAAGAAAAAAAACAAATCATGTTATCACCCATTTAAAATCCTTATGTTTTTTATGTCAAGATAATATTTGATTAAATTATTAAAAAATAATTTAGAATTAATCATATTTTAAACCCTTATGGATTTTATTACATTTTACTATCATATAAGCTTTAATTGATTATATCATAAGAGGACGGGGATCAAATCACATAATTTAAAGAAGTATAATAAAATAATATTAAGTCTTAACTTATTGTAATTCAATCAACAATTGAAGATATCATCACATTCCATGATTTTCATAATTATTAGTATCAAGAAGAATGTAAAAAACATTGAATAACACCCTCTGTTGTCTGAAGAGAATTAAAGAAATATGACTTCTCTTAAATGGTCCACCCATCAAAAATGGGCTAGGGGATTGAAATAATAATTGAAAGAAATAAATTATATTTAGAGAAAATATGTTGTTTCCATTCCCTAAATTATCTACACTTATATCTCATAATAAATTCCCTCCATTAAAAACTCTATATAAATTAAAAATCTCCTCATCAAACCTTATCCATCCAAAAAATAATATGTTCTAAAAGTCACCTTGCCTTGTTGTCTCCACCATGGAAGGTATTTGAAAGAACACTAAGACATTTCATGAAAACATCACAATGATTTATAATTAAAAATAATAATTTATTTTTGTTTTTTTTAATTCCCCAAAGTTCAACGCTCGGGGTTTTTAAGACTTTCTATAAAAATTATACTACTTATGAAAATATCATCACTTTAGAAAAAAATCATAATATTAAAATTTCATTTTGAGAATCCTATTAGTGGTTATAAAATTTTCTCACTCACCTGATTAATATATATTTATTTTAGAAATATTCAATATCCCAAAGAATTCAACTTGCTCAAAATTTCACAAATCAATAACCTATGGTAAAATACCACATTATATGTTTAATTAAACCATAATAATTTAAATGGTATGTTGATTGGGTAAATCTACCATTTTAGCCTTCTGAGGATGCCTGATCTATGAAACTAAAAAAAAAATTATTATAGAAACTATAGTCCACAAGAATGACTAAAAAATTCCAATGGTCATTTTGATATTTTAGTGGGGGAAACAATAACCGTGAATTCCTCATATTATGCACTATTTCCATATTTAATTATGTTTCCATATTTTTATCACATTATAATTTCATTAATCCTTAGATAAATGTATTTTAGTTCCCATAAAAACATGGAATGATCCAATAGAAATAAAGAAAAATGATTGTGATTCATTAGATTAAAATTTAAATTTACTCTTACTGTAAATGTGGGTTGAAATAAGGAGGAAATTTCTATTTCTTTAATTCGAACCATATTGTCAAGTCTATATTTCTACCCAATTATATTTTTTCATGAATCTATGACCTATTCCCCAAGAACAAATTTCTAGTGACAAAAAATCATTGAAGCGAAAAAAACCATATGTCTCATACATACTCCTCTAGATGTGCACCTCATATTTTAATAATCAATAAAACTCCTTTAAATAATCTAATAATATTTTTAATTTAATTTATAGAAAACTGTTTATTTTTTATATATTGTATATATATTTCAATAAATATTAAAATATATCACTATAAACTATAACTTGTTAAAGTTAGTAACAATTCACATCTCCTTTAGCATAAATAAGTGGTTTAAGAAACCTCAAATAATTCTTCATAAATATAGATTGATTCTTCACCCAACTTATGAGACTCTATGATAGTTTTAGCTTTATTTAATTGTAAATATGGCTTAGCTTCATTTTTTGGGCTAGTGGAAGTATGTTCGTTGAAATAATATATAAATATATATATATATATATATATATATATTAATATATTTTGTTTAGTACCCAAAACCCAATATCCATGCCTTTTATCAACAAAAATTGTTTCTTGGAGGCTAAATCCATTTTTTTGTAGTACTCATGACCCTTTAATATTATATACCTAATTATTTATCAATTTTATCTCTATCTCTCAATATTACATTTTAATAACTGTTTTCTTCAAAAATTTACACCATCTCTATGAATTTAAATTTTTCTAACCTCAATAGTTGTAAAATCCATATTATCATTTTCTTTCTTCATTTTATGAATCTCTTACCACTTTTCAATATTAATTTTTCCCAAAATTAATCGTTTCTATATCTTTTTCTTCCTTCAACATGAATCATTGTCTCAGTAAAAAAAAATTCTCTATTTTAAGATGGAATTACAGTCTCCTCATTTGTCTAAGACGGGTAAAATTCTCCAAACAACATACTATATAGTCCTCTATTCAAACAAATTTCTCACATCCTTTGATAGTATATGAACAATATTTTATGCTCATAGAATATGGTACAACTTTTCAAAAATCTACAACACTTGAATGTATCCTACCATTTTCTCTTGGATCAACTGGATTCTACATTTAATTGTGTAAATATAATTATACCTTATAAATATAATTATAACCCATAAATAATGATATTGTGTGTTAAAAATAAATCTATTCTCACCAAATAGTTCTAAGAACATTTTTTCATTACTTGATTCCCTTATATGGACATCAATAGAACATGAGCCTTAGCCCATGATATTATTGGTCAAAGGGGATGTTTATATGCCTCATAAAATAATGTTGGTGTATAATATCAAAATATGCCTCCATGAAAAGAGATTGAGATGAAGTCACTTAACATGAGTCTGAATCGTCGCATAGAATATTTATATTTATGAATAATAAACTTAGGATTATTATTTAATTGGTTTGGAACATTATTAATTTTTATTATTACTTTTATATCACTTATTATCATGTTATAAAAATGGAAAAATTATTCATGTTCATGTGAGACGTTCTGATGATATTCAGTGCATGAGTCCAAAATGGATTTGGTATAATGTCTATAGTCATAATTGGTCATTAGTCCATCATCAACAGAATAATATTAATGAGATAAGAATAACATTTTTAAATCAATAATACCATTAAATCAATAAATTAAATACATATATGAAAAAGGAACTACGTTACAATCATGGAGATGATAAGCTATAAGTTCGCATGAGTTGTGTTTCTATTTTTCAAAAATAATTATAGGGATAATATTAATATCATTTTAACATTATAAAATATTAATAATATAATTATATAATATTTTTTATGAAAATTTACTCACGAATATTTTTCATGTGATATGGTGATGAAAAAAAATCACATTGCCTTGTGGTGGTGATAGTTCACATGTACGCACAAACGATGTAATCATTTTTCTATGAATAGAAAGGTAAGAATGTAAATTATATTTTACCATTTAATAATGATAATTTTTTCATGAATATATTATTATAACTTTAATTCCATTTTGATAAATTTTATTGATAGGTGGTGATGGAAAAAGAATTATGTTGATTTTCAAGGATGTTGTTCATCGTACACACGATCAATAATTCATTTCCCATTTGATAGAAGTAGAGAGATATTTAGATTATGATATTAAAATAGTGAAATATTAGTGTATTTAGGATACTAGATTTATTATTTAGTAGTGGTTAAAGAATATTTTAAGGATTTTGAAGAAGAAACAAAACGGAAGCACTTAATTAAAAACAATACATTTTTTCCAAACATACTCTTTTGTTTAAAATTTTAAGACCCCTAAGGGTGTTGTTCTGCCCATCATAAGTGATCTAAAATGTGGAGAGGGATCCTAGGAGGGGATTTGAAAAGTGATTGGTTGAAAAAGTAGGGTTTTGTGGGTGATGATATGATAAGAAGAGGTTCCCTTTTATAAGAAAGGGTAGTGGCACTCATGGAATTCCTCAAAATTTTAAATTAATATAAATTATTTTTATATTTCACGTGGATCCAAAATGATTAATTTTGAATTTAAGATGATTTTGCGTTGAAATAAATTGATCCAATGAATATTAGATTAATTTTGACTATTTTTTAATCATTATCTTTTTCTTTTTAACCATTTTTTAACATTTTTTAATTCTTACTGTGACAACGCATGTTTTTACTCCATAAGGTTTAATATTATTGATATAAAATGAAAAAATGACCAAAAAATTATCGTTGATGGCATTTTGATCTTTAACCAAATATTTTTTCTGAGTTTTATAATTTTATGAGCTTTATATCATTGAATAAAATAGAATTTATTTAAAAATATCATTTATATCAATTTGGGCATTATAAATTGCTTGAATTTTAAAAAATATCATAACAACATGATTTCTTCAGAAAAACTCTTTCATATCATCACTAAAATTTCGAAGACATCTATAAAATTCATGGATGACATTATCTGTCTCAAATTATTTTTATTTTAATATTTTTAATATCATTTGTTTGATATTTCCTTTAATTAAACAATTATTTTATCATCATTGTGTAAGCCATTAAGGTAATTATTCCTCTTCTAGAAATTTAAAATAAATTAACATGATGAAGAAAAAAAATTTATCTTTAACATGACTATATATATCCTAATGATTCATATATTTAACCTCATAATAATTTTTTTCACTTCACTACTACAAAAGAGGTCTTTAACAATGTTGGAAAAAAGCATCAATAAAGATGACATTTTCCAGCTTTTAAAAAAGCACATATAAAGAGTAATTATTATCAGTTCTTTTTATTTAAAGCCGAGTATAAGTGCTCTTTTAAAACAGATAATGTTCTAGAATAAAATGAAATAAATAAACAGATATTTTTTAAAAAAATTATTAACAATTTTATTAATTAAATAATTATTGATAAAAATGAATAAATTTAATATACATATATATAAATTATAAAAATTAATTAATAGTATATATTAAATATATAGATATTTAAAATGTATAAAATTATATAATTAAAGGAATAAAAATTAAAAATGAGTAAATTATGAAAAAACATTAAGAATTTTACTAATTAAATAACTATTGATAAAAATGAAAAAATTTAATATACATATATACAAGTTATAAATATTAATAAATAATATATATTAAATATAGATATATAAGATGATGAAATTGCCATAATTAGACCAAAAAATTAAAAATGAATAAATTGTAAAAATTAAACAAAAAAAACAAAAAATGAATAAATTTTAAAAGCATTTAAAAATTAAATAATTACATAATTATTAATTAAAATGAATACGTATAATAAATATATATATTAATTTAAAATTGTTATAAATAATATATATTAAATATAAATATAAATAAAATGAATAAAATGCAATAATTAGAAACATGTTAATTACTTTTTCATTTTTAATGTTGTCTGGTTTTTCGATTTAACAAATATCAATCATCGTGTGTTACATTGATTTGAAATATATATACGTAATTAATGAATTTTTATATATAGGGAACACACACAAATATATTCAATTAATGAAATCTAATATAGAAACAAACACACCATATATTTATGTAATTTATTCAAAATTTAGCATATTTTATCATTTTCATATATCGTGACACATTTAATATATTATTTATTTAATCAGCCAAGTTTATTTATTAAATTTTAATATTATCAGAGGTATCTATTATTTATTAACTTTTATATTTTTCTTATTTTTGAATTTATTTTTTTATAAATGTTGAGGCATGTAGGCATCTATATTAAAAATATAAGGGACTCCACGAGTGTGTGGCATGACCCGAGCAAGGCATATGTGCAGTTTATTTATGTATATATTTATTTACTATGTTTTAGTATTTTCATTATGTATTCATCATTAACTCAATTTATATATATATCCCAAATGTTTTTAATAATTTATATTTAATTAATAAAACTTATCCATTTTTTTCAATATTTTAAAAGTGTACTCATTTTTAATTATTCAATTTCAATCATTTTTAAAATACATAAATTTAAGATTATATATTCATTAATAATGTTAAGAATATATATGAAAATCAATATTTATAAAAAAATATTTATAAATGTATATTTAGTATATTTATAAATTTATAAATTTATAATTATTATAAATAAATAAATTTTATTTATTAAAGTGAATTTATATAATTATGAATATATAAGTATATAAAATAAAATAATCATAATAATCATAATAAATTTATTCAAATAATTAATATAATATATTTTTTTTTATTTTTATTATATATATATAATTTGAGGCTGAAACCCGGGTCTATTCAGTGAAAGGGGATACATTACAAAGAAAAGTGGGCAACATACAACTGAGGGATGTATTTGGTGAGACTCGGACTTGAGGCCATGCCGAGACTTTTCAGGGAAGCTACCACTGTGCTACACATTAAGGGATATATATATATATATTCTATTATAAATATATTAATATTATTTATTAAAATTATTACTCATATATTTGTAAATAAAAATATATATTTAAATAATTATAAAATTATAAGAAATATATTTAGATAATGAATATATTTATATTTATACATATTGATTAAATATATATATTTAATAATATAAATATATATAATGATATAAGAAAATTTAAAGTTTTAAATAAATAATTATAAATATAATTATAAATTTTTATTTACTATATTTAAGAAATTATATATTTATAATAAAAAATAAAAAATTATAATGTTTTAAAAGTGTTAAAGTAAATTAAAATAAATAATAATGTATTTAAATATTTATAAAGTTATAATAAAAAATATATTATTATATAAATATATTTACTATTTCTTATTTATATTTATAATTATAAATCATTTATCCGCATTAAAGTTTTATCACTGATAAAGATTTTTTATCAGCAATAAAAAAGCATTGATAATGATTATTTTATGAGCCTGTATCAATTTAGTGTTGATAAAAGAGATCTTTATCAGTGCTTTTTTACAAGCGGTGATGAAAGTATCCCTGATATATTTAAAATAAACCAAACCATGACACATTTAGTCATGATTCTCAAGCCCTCGCAGAAGCCCCCTGCTGTTAATGTTACTCATCTACATTCTCTCAAAAAAAATCGAGACTATAATGCATCATATGTTATTTTCTCTCTTTCCTCTCTCATTGATTTCTTATTGGGGTTCTGCAGTTTGTGTTTTTGTACAGTTCATAACCATGAAGAAGCCTGCATCTCATATCCCTCTCTCTCTCACTAACCTATTCCTACAAAGGGCCACCCTTATTCTATAAAATCATTTCAATATCATAAAAAACCACAACGTACCACATCTACATCCGCTGTTGCAATCAATGGTGATTTTCTTGCTGTTTATGTTCTTATTTATGGTTACCATTTAAATATTTTTTATTTTTATTACTTCAATATTATTTCCACAATATGGAATGTATGATAAGAAGAAAAAATATTTAAGACAATAATATGCATTATGAATATATGTATATCTGTTTAATAAATCATCTTCATATGATTTCATAGAATGATATGTTCATTTTTTCACTTAATTAATATAGTATGATTAGAGTAACATTGGGGATGTTATTGAATCAATAAATAGAGTTTATTCCTATTTCATAAAATGATAGAATTTTAAGGTGGTTCTCTTATGTTGTCTTTAATATGATTTTATTATTTTTCATAGAAAATGGGAATATGATTTCACATGGTGAATACATTATGGAATAATGAGATGATGATATATCACATGAAATAATTATTAAACGTTTTAAGAAAAACTTGTGTGAAATATTAGGAAATTTAGTTTTTCTTATAAATTTACATTATATTTATTCATTCGAGAATTTTTACCATAAATGAATTGATAAATTCAAGTAGGTTAAATGGAAAAGTGTCTTCCAGGATTACATAGTGATATGTGGTATTTTGTGATGGAATGTGAATTATATTTTTGAAATGTAATATGCTATAATCCATAATTAAAATTATATGTATTTTTTTAATGAGTGGGATTATAGTATATATGGGATAAACATAATTTTTAAAGATAATAATTATTAGGTTTAAATTATTCTAGATTTGAGAAAACATCGGTTACAAAGAATCTTGATCATTTTTATATATTATACATGATATAATATAAATTTATAAGCTATTATAATGTTTTATTATTCTATTTGGGAAATTGATAATTACAATACTATATTAGTTATATTTTTTATATAAGAATTTATATTTTATTTTTTAGATAAAAAATTTCATAATATATCTATGTTGATAGGATAAATATATTCTTCAAATTATTTTCTATAATCATACAAAAATATTGTTTTAATAATCTTTATATTGTAAAATAAACCAATATAAATTTATAAATATATTTTTTCTAGACATTTTAATTTTAGAAAATGTTAATATTCTATAAATTTTATTTAGTAAGTCTTAATTTTTATTACTGTATACAATTTTTACTGATTATTTAACTAATTTTGTATATTTTCTTGTCTAATAATTTGTTCTCTACAGTAATATCTTGATAATTATTTTATAAAATGTAATATAAACCTTTTTTTAATATTAATAAATCTTGCCTTATAATATTTTCATTGAATAATCACTTGATATTATTTGAAATGATTTTTAATATACCTCTCAACGTATGAATATAATATTTTTCTATATGAAACACATGTGTGGATGTACTGAAAATAATTTTTATCATATATTAGAATATAATGGGTATTATGTGAAGGCTATGTATGGTATGTTATAATATGATTTACTATAAACATATTAATGTTTCATCAAGGACTAGGGTGAGGGTGACGTGGAATTTTTGTTGTTGTTTGTTATTCTTTATGGTGTATAAGTTAGGTTTAAATTATTTGTTATGGAACCCATTATGTGGCTCTTTACTAAAGGGGACCAATTATGTTATGAATTCCCTATATTTTAAATTCAATTCCCCAAAAAAATGACTATGTTATACCCAATTCATGATTTGTATAAAATAAGTTCATTTGATGGTTATCCCCGAGGGATAGACTTTGATTCTAGGGGTCTGAGGTCAAATCTCCTATTCCCTACGATGTGGTTATTGCAGAGGGAGGTAAATATTTTTTCTTTTTCCAATGATTCAAATGTTAATAACTTATAAGTTAAGTTATTTGAATGTTATGGAAAAAATATGGTATAAACTTATGGTATGATTAGTATAATTCACTGGTATGAAATGATGTTGGTACATTTGAATATCACGATTTCTTGGTTAGTACATAATTACAGAACTTACATGTGTATTTTGAGTGTTGATACATTGAACATATTCTCAAATATATGATGTTTTGTAAATTTTATGGGCCTTGTTATTATTTAATTATTTCATTTCATACAAAATCTCTACAAATGAACCTAAGTGGATATAAAGATCTTATATTTGAGATATAGGTGATGTAAAATGACTAGTAACATAGATTAGAGTTAGTATAACTCAGTGGGAAAGAGTAGATGTTCACATGGTAGTGTCATGGAGATTTTATCATATAAGACAATATATGAAATTTAAAATTAATATGTGGTAGTTTAAAATGTTTTATGGATACATCTATCATTCTCATCATCTTCAACTCCTGAATAGTTATTATTTAATTTTTTTGCTTGATACTCACCCCCCATCTCTTCTATTTTGTCTGAACTACTCTGATCTATACAAATCCTAAATGATCTCCAGTACCTGATATGGTATAAACTTTTTTAGATTAGATCATGCAACATAGGTGGATGTCCACAATATACAGGGAATGAGTATCATGAAACAAAATGAAATAATAACTATTCAAGATATGAAACTGATGATGATGAATGTCATTTATAACTATCAGTATTCGATGAATTCAGAGGATAACACTGACCATGTTGGGGTAATTGGTTTCTTAAATTAAATTACCCATATACTTTGAAATGGATGTATAATAATCATTTGGAAAAAGAGTATCAATATGGAGTTAATGAGGTCATCACATTTTCAATAGAGCATGCACACGACCCTTATCAAATCATTTCTCCATGTTTTTTTTGTTTTTATTCATGTCCAATTAAATGTTTGACCACTCATGCCAAAAAGTTATTCTTCACATAATGATGTTACCAATCTCAAAGAAGAATCGACTATTAATAATGAAACCGAAGAATTATTATGTTATCAATAGTATGTTGATGAAGAACACAACAATGAAGCATCATCATTGTTTAGAATAAAATTATCAAGGAAATAAATCATGGTATAAAATTTGAGGTTGGTTAGAATCAATGTGGCCAACCTATTGAATCCAAAAAGTCAATGTTCAAAAGTTTTGTTGGGATCACAATTTTGATGAATTTTTTGATTGATATTGATTCATGGAACAATGTCAAACCTATAATGAAAGAAATCGTTTGGAAAGATATAATGGTAATGTTACGATATACTTTCTCTAATTTACAAAAAATAATATAATGAAACATTGATTTAATATTCATTATTCCCAATATAGTTCATTTAATTTAGAATATTTTCCTAATAAATTTGTCTTAATTTCTGTTGTAAAATACTATACAGGCTTTGAGACTCTTATTACAATGTTATATCTTTAGGATACTAAGGGGAAGTAAATCCACACACATCAGTTTGTTATGAAGACATTATAAATCAATAAACATGGAATTATTTCATCAATAATATCAATAATAAATCCTTTCAGGTTCATTTCAGTTGATAATATAATTGTCCACAATATTTATTTTACCCAACATGATTCAAAATTTTAGTTCAAGTTACAATAAAAGAGGGAATAAAATAAATATTGTGCATCAAAACCAATGTACACCTATTGAAAAGCACGAATGGGGTACTCTTCAATAGAGAATAAATTAGTACGTATTTTCAATAAAAATAAAATGATTAGTTATGTCATATGAAACAACATATGTCCATTTATTATATATAGATTGAGGAATTAAAATATGAATCCACTTCCACCCCACGTAACGTGCTATGGAAGGTGTCGTGTGAAAATAAGAAAGGTAAACTGGTTGATTATAACACAAAAACCATATTGGAAACATGTGTAAGTATGACATAATTTAAATTCGTTATTGTAATAACCCATATTTTTCAAGTTATGTCCCTCTTTTAGTTGTGTTTCATTTGATCCTTTGTGGTTGAGTCATGTTTGGAGACAAAGATCCATATTGGAGAAAATATATTAATGTTTGGTGATTTATGATTATTTGGGTTTAATGGAATCTTCATATAAATGGTTTATGTGTGTCCTGGGTTCATGTTGATATGAGAAAATTCAAAATAGGTTCAACTTTTTAAAAGGAAAATGGGTTGAAAAATAAACCTTATAACATTTACACATCATGAAAAGGGACCACAAGTCGTGTATTTTTTGAGGGGTTTAATAAAATAAATCTGTTGAATTTTTTTAATCGTATTCCCTTAAAACATTTAAACGACATGTTATTACATGAAACGTTGTGTAAATTTCCAACATACTATTTTAAAAATGATGTATGGATGAATTTCCATATATTTGGGATTCATATTCTCTCTTATCGACCCAAGTGAATTCTCTAGGTGATTTTGGTGTGCCAACATCCCTTTAGGATGTTCTAATTGTGTGAGATATCTCGGTTAAGTCTTTTTAGTTAGTTTTTATCTTACTCATCCTTCTTCTCGAACTTTTGTGTTGAAATCCCCAGACTAAATTTGTTTTTTTTATCTTGATCTATTTTGATCTAGTATCCTCTTTGAAATCATCCACACCTTCATCCACATGGGTGTTGGCTGTTGTAAGTGTTGTTTTATCGTCAGTTAAGGGAAAGGGGTCTAAATATTAATCCTATTATTTTATAATTTCTAATTTATTTCTATATTGTGATTTCTCTAATGTATTGTGTTCCTAAATTGATTAAATTATGAATTGAATTATTCCATTAAGTCATTTTTTTGAAATTTGATTTTGACCTGGCTTGCAGCTACCCATTGGGTGAACAACCCATTTAATATAATTGAATTGGAAAATAGATTAATGTTTTTTTAGAATAACATGAAACATAGGGTGATTTCATGTTATATAATTCATAAATTGTAGCTTATTGATTTGTGATATAATTTCAAATCAATTGGGAATTGATTTGCAAGTGGAACATGAAAGAAGAATGGTAATCTACATAATTAAACATTGATAATTGTGATGTGATGTTGTGATATCCATTATATATGACATGGATTGGGTTACATACCATAATGATTATACATTAGGCACAACCCTAGAACCTACACACTTATATGTTGTAATTATGATATTTAGTGGGCTCAGAACAGTCCCATTCCATAATTTTTATAAGGACCGGTCTATGATGAGTCTCATACTATAATTCTTATAGGAAGTTGACTCAGATGTTGTAATGATTACTGACATTTGACCCAAATTTTTGTGACTATACTATGTTAATATTGTTGTGGTTGGCTTGGTCATAAAACATGCTCATAGATATTCTATGATGGCACTTAATTCCATTATTTAACCCAGTTATATGGTTGTGCTTATCATGGTCATAATACATGCCTGGATATATTTTAGAAGGGAACAAAAATATGTTGTTATTGTATTTCATTATTTTTTATATTAAATAATTCACCTGCTTATTTATTTATTGAATACATTTCTTATCGGTATGGTTTTTCTAGAAAGGGTGGTTTTAATCTAATGATTTACACTCACACCATATTTGGGCCACCGTTTGGTACATGATAAGATTATATGGATGCAGTTTTGGATAAGGGAAACTGGCCTTTCTATTTATTTCATGTTACCAGATGGGATTTTGATTTGAGATGATACTGATGTGGGATTTGATTCACAGGGCATTGAGTCTTTTATTTGAGTCCTCTAGTCTTTTCATTCCTTTTTCTATAATGAAACGTAGTTACATTCTAACATGTCATTACATTATTCCTTTATTATTTATTGAATTATTCAGTTGGATTTTATTGTTACCTTTTATTATGTATTTACATTGATTATTTTTTTATGATTTTGATCTATTGATATGACACTTAATTCTAGGGTTATAGTCTCCCCAATATACATTTCATCCCCCCATTGGTAGTCAAATCCTCTTGAATTTGAGGAGGTGTTCTTGAGGTCTCATGGCCTACACATTATGTCCACATGAGAGAGCGATAGATTGGGGGACATCTCAATGTTGAATAAATGGAATCATGTTTTATTATAATCTCCTTTAATATTTAGGAAAAGGTATAAAGGAGACTAGGATTTTTCAGGACTTGGTAAAGAGCTTGTTCAAGGGAGTAGCTTTCTTATGCATGGGGGAAAATCTAAGTACCCAGGGATGGGATTTTGGTTTGAGATTTGTGATTGTTATAGATGATGTAATTTCCCCTAGGGTGATTTACAAGTTGTGTGTATTTGTTGTTTTTTGATATTACTATTTCTTGAAAATTTCAATTATGGCCTAATATGGAACAATATGAGAATACATTCATTATAATAGGAGCATAGTGATATATTGACATTCATCATTCATGATAGGGAAAAATCTATTATTTTCATGTAATATATACTATCCTATTAAACTGTAATATGAATTTTCTATTACACTGGATAAATGAAATTAGTTGACCTGTAATGATTAAATAATTAGAATCTATTTCATGAGAGGCTAGGAGTTAGTTATTCTTAGTTGGAGTCACCTATTAGGGTTCAATTTATTTCTAAATAGTTCTCTAAGGTGTGCATTTGTATTGTATTGACAATTAATCCTTACGGTCTTTGACGTGAGTGTTAGTGGAGTGGAAATCTGTATGCTTCTAACATAGATAAACTCGAGCTTCTTATAGATCAAGAGGAGCATATGGATGTTGATTTTCCCGAATACTTCCTTAGGTTCATGTGATCCATAAAAATGGAGAATGTTTGTACTATTTTTTTATGTCTGATATGATAAGAGAGTTTCATCTATAGAACCCTCCAGTGGTTACTAGGGAAGGGGGACCCTAGGAAGCCATGTTCTAGAATGTGTTAGTCCAGATGATATTCAAGCATCTTGAGACACCTATAGATAAGAGGGGGAAGCTTCCTACATATATGATTTGTGGACATGATAATCATTGGTAGAATATTTTATATTAATTTGGGCAGTAGTATAACCTATCATGGAAGGACTTCGAAATGATTTTCATGATCTATTTATATCCCTAAACCACGAGGGATAAACAAATATCCTATGTTCATGCAACTGACATTGTAGGGTTTTTCAGTGTACGACTATGTTGGATGTTTTACCAACCTATAATAGTTTGCACTATCATTGTAAGCATATGAGATCTTCGGGGTGAGACATTTCCAGGGTAATCATCAAAATGATATCAAGTCACCAGTAAACATTTTCTGTTTAAAACTCTTTTAAGATGTAATGAATCACGAACTCATCATACAAGAGAATTTAAGAGAGTCCCCATGAAATATCCCGGATATTTCAAAAGGTAAATTTGGGACTTATTCATTGAGTGGTAATAATCAAAGTTATGAATGTTTCCTCTAAAGAATTAGTGGGAAGAGAAATTAGGGAAGTAGACAACAATATGAGGATCATGTTCTATTCTTGTGAAATCATTGTGACATGTTTGGCTACTAGTTCCTGGTGTATCCTTACCCTACATTTTAGTTTCGTATTTATGGAAGACATGGTCACCATTAGAGGATAGGCCCAAAATTTCCACTGCAGACTAGTGGAATAAGATTAAGACCCGTACCAGAGTTGGGAAGGGGTATAGTTATGCCTCAGCAGGCTAGCATCTGAAGTTTCACAAGTGTTTTGGGCTGAGGAAGAAGACATGGTACCCTAATTCATGATCAGTAGTAACAAGTAAGGGAAATAACTTGGTGTAGTTAAACTGGAGCATATGGAAGAGGGATAAGTCAGTTGAACATTATGCAGAATAGACTTTCCAATGTAGATATAATATCATCTATAGTTATAGGTATGATTATTCTATCATCTACTATAGATTGTGTTTTATATGATACATGAGCATCACATTCTTTTATATCTAATATTTTTTAAATGGTTTGGTCTTGGATGTGGAAATAAAATATGGTGTATTAACCATTGAAACACTGATGGGAGTGCAATCCAAGAATATCAACTTGTGTAAGGCGTGTTCTCTAGAGATTTGAGGTTACCACTTATTTTGTTAACTATTTTTGTTTTAAATGATATTGATTTACCTAATTATTTTTATAGATTTGTTAGTCCAATAGTATGATCATATAACCTATTACAAGAGAGTATTTACCTTCCTATATCTATAAAGAAGAAGATATTCTCACCAAGGTGAGTGGGATCTTCAGGCTGGTTGTGACAGACCAATTAAATGCATATTGGATTATTTCATGAATCATATAGTGTTTCTTTCTCTAGAGTTTGGTGGAATGCAGCATTATACATTTTCTCTAATAGTATACCATTTTCAGGATTTCTCAATTGATAAGTTCTATCCATTACTTCTGAAGCATGAGATTGAGTTCACAATCAAGTTAGTGCTAAGAGACAATCTGGTTTCTATCAAACCTCATCGAATAACTCCAAAAACGATTTAGGAGTGAAAGGTTCGGTTAGAAGATCAATAATATAAAGGATTTATACAATCGAGTAAATATACTTGGGGTTCTCAAGTTGCCTTTTCCAAAATGCTGATGGATCTTTGAATTTATGTGGGGATTATCAGAGTTTTGATCTAGATGAGGATCGAAGACCGATATCCTATTCCACACAACGATGATTATTTCAATATTTTGAGTGGTTATAATATCTTCTCCTATATTGAATAGAAATTAGGATGTAATCAGCTAAGAGAGAGACTATTGGATATACCTCATACAACTTTTAGGAGTAGTTATGGATTTTATAATTTCGTAGTGATGTCGTTTGGGATGTCTAATTCCACTACGGTATTCATGTCCTTAATGAATTGGTTATTTAATCCTTTTTGGATTAGGTTTGGGCGCTTTTTATTGACGATATCTTAGTGTAATCACAATATACTGATCATCATAAGAAACATCTTTACATCGTCATGTGTACATTGAGAGGGAATCTGATTTATGCCAAGCTAACAAAATACAGCTTCTAGATAAATAAAGTGCACCACATGGACCATCTCATCTCAGGGGTAGAATTGTCAATGTACCTAAATAAATTCATAGCCATGATATATTAGTAATATACAAATAACATCTTAAAAATTTTGTGATTTCAGGTTTTATAAGGTTATTACAAGCCTTTTATCCAAAATTTATCCTGTTTGGAAGCACCAATGTCTGGGCTGACCAAGAAAGGGGTGCGGTTTATTTGGTATGACGAATATGAGAAACATTTTCATGATCTGAACACTAGGATAACCTCATCAGATATCCTAACTTTACATATGATGTTTAAAAAGTATACTACATACTCTGACACATCCAGATTTGGACTCATAGAAATTCTAATGCAGGAGGATCTGGTGGTTTATTATGACGCGAGACAGATAAGACGACATGTGAGGAATTACCCTACTCATGATCTAGAGTTATTAGTAGTGGTATATTCTCTGAGATGTTAGAGACACTATATCATGGATGAGTGTTTTGTGATATACATGGATTACAAGATACTCAATTACATATTTTCTCAAAGAGACCAAAACCATCGGTAGAGAAGGTTAGTTGAATATCCACAATTTTTCAATTTCAAATAGGCTTGTACACTTGGAAAGGGATATTTTGTGGCCAATAATTTTAGTCAGAAGACATAGAAGGGGGTAGTATGTGAGTCTTATAATGAGTTGTGGATAATATACCTCTATGCATGCATGTATTTGGATATTTACAAGTGTCAAAGATGAGTATATTTGATTTTAAAATATCTTTTAACCATGGATGATTATGATTTTAGGATAATAGACCTCTATGAATACATGCATTTTGTCTCTTAGAAGTGTAAATTATATTCCCTTCCATGGATGATTATGGGTTCCTATAGGCTTTTATGAGGAGGTGAAGAGGGAGTTTCATGATTTTAGATGGGTGGTGAATCCTAGTTTAACACATATGTATCATGATATCTATAGACAGTACCAGTGGTTAGGAATGAAAAAGGTGGTGGAAATATTCATGGATATAAGCTTCACTTGTCAAAAGGTGAAATTCAAGCCATAGAGGATAGCTATGATTTTGTTTCCTTTACCCATTACCGAGTCAAAATGTGATTATGTAACATTGGATATTGTGATAGGAAATCCCTATATGACCCATAAGAAAGATTTGGTATGGGTTTTTTGGATATATTGACTATTATATTCCACTTATTACCTTTTGGTTAAACATTCACATCAGATGATCTTGGAAATTTTTATGCACATGAGGTTGTTCAATTGCATGGTGACATGAAGAGTTTCATTTCAGTCATAGATCCTAGTTTTACATCACATTTCTAAAATCATCTTATGAAATACTTGGGGTCACGAGTTGATTTAATCACAACCTATCATTTAATGATTGAAAGTCAATCTAAGTGGACTATTCAGTTTCTGGAGGATATGTTACGAGCCTATGTTTTGGATTTTTCTGGATCATATGAGCACCATATGACACTCATAGAGTTTGCATATAATAATAGCTTCTAGTCATTGATCAAAATGGTACTTCTTGATTATTTTTATAGAAGGTTTTGTCATTATTCTCTTTGTTGGATTGAGTTAGGTGAGTCGGCACTTGTGGGGACGATTCTCATGTTGGAGACATATGATTAGGTTAAGTTGACCAGAAAAAGGTTGGTGACTATGTAGAGATAGAAAAAATCACATAACGACCAACAAATATGACCTCTTGATTTTGTGGGTTGTCATCATGTTTTCCTTCAGGTTTTTTATAGGAAATGGTATCACTGTGTCAAGAAATCGAGAAAGCTAATGCACAGGTTTTTCGGGTAGTTTGAAATAGATCCAAGCTATGGTCTAGTGGCATACCATTTTTCCATTCCATAAAACTACAGTAACACGTACGATGTGTTCCACATGTCACAACTATGGAGATATCACCTAGATACTTACCATGTGATAAACAGAGCAGACAATGAGATTTTGGCTGATACATTATTTAAGAAGAATCTATTACAAATGTGGATCATAGTGAGAAATATCTTCTAGGTAGGACTATACCATTGGTTGAGGTGTAGTGGTAGCATGTGAGAGTTCTGAGGGATACATGGAAGAGGGAGAATGATATGAATACAAATTGGCCAAATATGTTTGTGAAAACATCACACTGAAGCTTGGAGATGCTCAGGGATGAGATTTTATCTGGTGTAGATGTTGTAAGATCCCTTATTTTTTCAGGTATGTCCCACTTTGAGTTTCTTTTTCATTTGAACCTTGGGGTCCGAGTCATGTTTGAATATGGAGAGCCTTGTTAGAGAAAATGAAATAATGTTTAGGGATGTATCCTTGTTTTATTTTAATGGAGTCTGGGTATTAATGGTTTAAGTGTTTTATAGGTTCTTGGTTATATGAGAAACATTTAATAGGTTCTATTTGTTTAAAAGAAAATTGGCGAGAAAAATAAATTGCAAAACATTTTCACATCGTGGAAATGGATTACAAATCATTTAATTATTAGAGGGTTTTAATAAAGTAAATCATAGGTGTTGGATTTTTCGGTGTATTCCATTAAAAAATTTACCAAACATGTTATCACAATACACAAAAAGTTAATGGCCAAACTGCTATTTTAAACATTCTGTGCAGGTGAATTTCCATTTTATTTGGATATAAATCCTATCCTCTCAACCCAAGTGGACTCTCTAGGAAAATTTGTTGTTACAACTTACCTTTTTGACATCCATGTTGTTTTAGTGACCCCTAGTAAGTATTTTTTGTTAGGTTTCATTTTTCTCTTCCTTCTTCTCCAAATGTTGTGGTCAAATACCCTAACCAATTACATTTTTGGTTTTGATCTTGATCTTTTTAAATATAGGATCCTATTTATAATAAATTTTACCTTCATCTTCATGGGGGTTTCCCTTTGAATCATTGCTTGATCGTCGGTTAATGGTAGGGGGTCTAAATCATAACCCTATTGTTAGATAATTTCCAAGTAATTTCTATATTTTGATTTCACAAATGTAGTGTGAACCCATGTGAAATAAATAATAAATGGAATTTTTCCTTGAAGTATATTGTTTTCAATTGGATTCTAAAATATCTTGTGGATACCAATTGGGTGAGAAAACCTTTGAATATAATTTAATTGGAAAACGTATTAAAGTGTGTTTAGCATGGCATGTAACATATATTGATTTATGGTTATAGAATCCCTAAATTTTGACTTATTTCATATTGATATAATTTTTAATCAATTTTGAATTGAATTTAAAGTGGAACATGAAATGTGATTGTTAATTCACATAATTAAACTTTGAGATCTATGATTTTATATTGTGAAATCGATGCTATTTGATAGGAATTGTGTTCTATGCTATAATGGTTATATACTGGGCACAACCCTGGAACTTGTAGAATTATATACTATAATGATGATATTGAGCGGCTCAGCCCAGTCCCATGTTTTAATGCTTATAGAAAGTGGGTTATGCCCTATCCTTTATTGTACTACTTATAGGGATTTGAAACAGATGTTTTAATTATTATTGGACTTTAACCCAGATTGTTTTTACTCTACCATGGTTATATGGTTGTGGTTAGTGTTGTCATAATAAATTCTCATAGATATTCTAGAATGGCACTAAATTAGGTTATTTACTGTAGTTATATGGTTGTTGTTTTAATGGATTTAATACATTCTCAGAGATATTTCTGCATGGTTCCAAGGAACATCATTGTTGTAGTTTATTAATTGTTGAATTAAATAATAAACCAATTAATCACATTATTGCATAAAATTATTATCAAACTATTTTTTTTAGACATGGTGGTGTGGAATTTCTAAGCTATACTCACACCCTATTCAGTTTATCTTTTCATACCCGAGCAGATTAGGTGGATGGTGGTTTGGAGAAGGGAAAATGACTTTCCTCTAGATTTATTTTTCTATGGAACAAATGGAATTTAGAAATGGGACTGATATGGTATTCAAGAGCTATGATTTTGAGTCTCTTATTTGATTCTTCTAGTCTTTTCATGTATTGTTCTAGCATGGAATTTAGTTACATTCCATCACATCACAACATTCAACCTTTACTCTTTATTAGATTATTTAGTTGGTTTTTATTGGTGAATTATTCCATGTATTTACATTTATTATTTCAATTTATTTATTATTTGTATCTATTGTTGTGACACTTCATACTAGGGTGTATAGTCTCCCCATAATATGTTTCACACGCCCACTGTTTGTTGGTAGCCTCCAGCGTATGCGGAGGCGTGCTTGATGTCTCGTGACAAATTTTTTTTTCCATGTGAGAGAGTACCAGATTAAGTGATGTTACAAATATTGATTTACAACCATATTACATAATAATATCTATTTATTTTCATATTTTTTGCTATATTATTTATATATAAGAATCATAAGTGAACATAGGAGAAGTAAAACTACTTTCAGTAGCTTTGAAGTACCCAAAACAATATGGTCATGTTAGAAGAATATGTTTTAGATTATGTCCTCAAGAATATATAGAAAATATAAATTTATATTGAGATATATATAATATTTTGAGATTATTGGAGATATAAAAGACTCAATGTATGATATTATTGTTTGATCTATTTTGGCAGACGAATGTATGGGAATGGATCAGAGTTAATCAGCGGTGGAACAAAGATCCATACATGAACCAAATTCCTCCACTAGCATGGAGTCTAGTCATTACCCATAACATTATACATTATCCTATGCAATCATATTTTTTCATTTATCTTTATATTAAATATGAATCAATTTTTTTATAACTTTATGTAACTAAAATCCTATAGGGTATTGTTGTATGTGTTTTTTGTTTTTCTACACCCACAAACAGCCTTGTTGTGATGAGTAAAATGCATATTATACCGGGAGACAAGATACACAATAAAGATCTCCCAAAATATCACATTATAGTGGGGATTAAAGTATCCCATTATCTGACTTCTGAGTTGCATATTCCACTTGATAATTCGGATATTCTAAGGGTCAATCATGTTCTTGGAAATTTCATATCATGGTCATCAAATATTATTAAGATATATGAGGTATGCCTTTAAAAGAATTATCATTTAAAAAACATGTAATGGTTGATGATAATAAGATTTAAGTGTGGTATGATATTAATGATGGATAGAATGGTGGGGAAACAGAAGGTCAGATAATGAAAATCTAGTTAATTGACCAAGAAATCAAAAAATTATTTCAGGAGTACCTTATCCCAACCAGTTTTAGTGAAAAACATATTATCATTATAAGTACATTAAATATGAAAAAAATAAATATATCAAACATTCATGATATTCATTATAATGATAGGAAACTTTAGTTGTATACATAACTGGTCTCGTGACTATAAATGAGATTCTCAAGCATGAATGGTTGGGTGTCTTACTTGTGAACACATACATATGGAACATTTTCATAATATTTATTTCCAAATAGTGAGATAATATTTTTATTAAACTCAACAACTATTCAAATTTTCTACAATATTTCATATTACTACTATATAATGGGAAAACTATGCGAAGCATGATTCAGATTCACTAATCGGTCTATCATTTCTAGGAAAAAAACTTACTTTTAATAAACAAGAAATTGAGAATAAAAAAGACCAATTAGTCGAAGAATTGGATCAAAAAATATTAGAAGAGATACTCTTTTTGATGTCTACAATGTAGAAGTAAACCTCTACAATCTAATAAAATAAGTTATATTTTTTATTATTTTTTATTTTTTTATTTTTTTATGCAGTGGTGGATGGTGATCACATTCAGTCTAGATACACAAAATATTTATTCTCTAGATCCAATGCTTGGATATCGAACCAACTAAAAACACATTATGTGTATTGTGAATTTTTAATACACTGTAATAAACATTATACAGATAATTTTTGAATTATATGTCTCATTCTATGTTTGAACAAGAATTTTGTTATGATAGGGAAATTGCTAAATATAGGCTAAATCATTGCATAAAGTTGATGTATAAAGAGATAAAGCATATGAATTAATAAAAAAGAAAAATAATTCAGGTATATACATAGAAATATTTAACTATAAAAATATTGAATACAATTTACTTATTTTGGTAAATGTTTGGGCTGTTTTTGAAGAAAGATAATGGCTTTGATTGTGGATATTACGTTTTAAAATTTAAGAGAGAGATCATAAATCATGAAACAAATTGCATCCAAAAATAGGTAATTTCCACAATTTAATTTAATTTCATTAAATATATTTCACAATAATTTATTATTCTATCTTTGTTTTTTACTATCAATATTTACAATAACCTTCATACTAAAAAGAAGAAGTAAATTTGTTTATAGATGAGTGAGCAGTGTACATGTTGTCATAATGTTTTCTGAAAAAATCTTTAGTTGAATGCCTACTATATTCGTGTGACTTTATAAATATATTTATGTGGTGAATAATTAGTGTCAAAATACTAATAAATTATTTTTTATATTTTCTTAAGGAGAAGTATAGTGGTCTAAATAAATTTTTTTATAAGTGATGAACTACAAAAAAATAAAATTATTGTGTAGTGGAGGAAGAAAAAGTAGTGGAAGAGATGAAGGAAAATTAGGAGTCAGATAATGTTGTGGAGGAGGAGGCAGAGGTGAATACTAAGTTGGGGACTGGGGCAGAGGAGGAGACGAATCACTGGTTTGCATATAATAAAATTATTGGGAAATATAGTTAAATGTGGACCATACAAAGTATGTGTTTGAAACAAATTGGTCAAATGTGTGAAAAAACGTATCACATAACATAAGATCCATTGTGAAAGAGTTTTATATGGATAATTTCAAAAAAATCAGCACCTTTTTATGTTATTTTATACGGGAATTAATGTAGAGGAATTGTTATTTTCAAAACAAAAAAACAACCCTTATTATTTCTCACTGATTATCATAGGAAAAAAAATATATTAGCACATTTCACGTACTATAAAATATTAATGACGTGTAAAAGAAACCACTAACCAATAACAAAATTAACAATAAAAATAAATAGAAGTATTTGATACCCCATGACATCACAACAATATAAATAAATAGTCTTAATAGAGGATCTAATAGTCACATGAGAGTTATAAAAAACAAATATAATCAAAAAAACTATGTAATACCCCTTATGTTTTTTGAAGAAATAAGTTTGCAATCAACCATCCAATCCAGTAAGTGTTTGAGAGAACTATTAGAGGACAACCCAGATTGAGAGACCATGGTCATCGAAGAGGGATGGTGTCATAGGAAACATTGAATCAAATGAAAAGAACCAACCTTATGAAGAAATCCAAAAAAATTGAAAAACCCACATCCAATGAAATATTTATGAACTATAAATCCAAACAAAAACCCCATTCAAAAAAGAAATTAGATTGATCTAAAAAACATAAAAAACTAAAATACAAAATTTTATCAACCAAAGCATGAATTTTTAGAAATGAAAAATACAATGGTTTTACATTGTTGTGTGGTGGAATTATTTTAAATATTTGATCATTAACGACATTTGTGATACAACATCAAAAAATATTGTGAAATCTATAAAAGTAACCTTCATTATTCACGTACACATTCATTATGTAAAATGATCCATGTCCACAATCTCATTAATAAAAAAATCATTATAATTCCTAATAGAAAATACACGAGGATAGTAATATTAACATATTTTTGGACTACTTATTTTAAGGTTATGTTAAAGTTTATCATCACCCAGAAAATTCATTCGAATTGATTGCATTAATTTTAGTAAAAAAGGCAATGAACATACTCAAAACTGAGAAAATACATTCGTATTGTTTTTGTACTTTAATAAAATTATCCATAAGTCATTTGTGATGTGTATGAATCATCCACAACTCAATATGATACATGATATGCCCGATATTACTCAAAGTGTATGCTATCAGTTTAATATAGGAATTTCATACAAAAAAGTGTCACACATTGAAAAATAAGAAAACATGCTCAAAATGTCATGATGATTTAAGAAAACAATTAAAAATTCATTTGGGATGTGTATGAATCAGTTTCATATCAAACAAAAACAAATAATGTTATTAATGTGTCTCAAATTGCGTGTTTCAAGTTTAAAATAAAATTTTAGTAAAAATAATTGTGGTGTACTCAAAAATGCGGAAACACATTCATATTATTTTGATAATTTAAGAAAATGATACATAAATCATTGGGGACATGTAAGAATAATTCGAACTTCAATCTGATTCATGATGTGATATGTATGACTTCAAATGCATTTTTTTCAAAATTGACATTAATTTTAGTAAAAAAGAAAAATGATATACTAAAAACCAATAAAAAAATATTTATATTGTTTATATACTATAGGAAAATGATCCATAAGTAATTTCTGATGTCCAGGAATAAGATGCACCTCAATATGATACATGATGATCCAAGTATGACTGAAAGTGTCCCTTATCAGTTTAAAATTCACATTTTCATACAAAAATGTGTTACTCATTGTAAATTTAAAAAAAACACTAAGATTATCTAGATAGTTTATGAAAATTGATTCAAAATTCATTTTTTACATGTTGGAATCAGTCTCATATCAAACCCACACATGATGTTACCGGTAAGACACAAAGCTCATGTTTCAAATTTAAAATGACATTTTAGTAAGAAACATAAGAGGTATACTGAAAATTGAGTAAAAATAATGAGATTGTTTTAATACTTTCTTAAAAATATCCATAAGTTATTTGGGACATTTATAAATTATCCTCACCTCAATCTGACGCACAGTGTCATTGGTGTGACTCCAAGTGAATCTTGTTTTCAAAAATCACATTAATTTTAGTAAAAAAGATAACTGAAATACTAAAAACTATGAAAATAAATTCAAATTGTTTTGGTAATTTAGGAAAATGACACGTAAGTAATTTTTGACATATATGAATTATCTGCATCTCAATTAGATAAATTATGAGCTTGTAATAACTTAAAGTGTCTATTATTAGTTTAAAATTGATATTTTAATACAAAAAGTATCACACCCTGAAAAACAATAAAATGATCAATTATTGGACTGATAATTTAGGACAATGATTCATAATTCATTTTTTTGTGTATAAATCAGTCTCATGTCAATCCCACACGTGATTCAACTAATATGACTAAATGTGCATGTTTCTAGTATAAAACGACATTTTAGTAAAAAAAACCAAGTGCAGTACTCAAAATCAAAGAAAAAAAAATTCATATTGTTTTGATAATTAATAAAATAATCTATATTTAATATGGGATGTTTTGAAATCAACTACACCTGAATTTGCCACACAGTGTGATCCGTATGACTCCAAGTGTATCTTTCTATTTAAAATTGACATTAATTTTAGTAAAAAAGACAAATGAAATACTCAAGACCAAGAATACAATTTAATATTATTTCATTAATTTATTAAAATGATAAAATTTTCATTTTTATGGGTAGGAATTAGACTCACCTTAATCTAATACACGATGGGACTGATATGCATCAAAGTGTTTGTTATACATTAAAAATTGAAATTTTAATACCAAAAAGTGGCATTCACTATACACTGATAAAGAAAAATAATATTTTCATGATAATATAAGAAAAATATTCTTAATTAATTTTTTAAATTTAATAGTCAATCTCACATGAAACCCACACATGATATGACAATTATGACTCAAAGTACACATTTCCTATTTAAAATGACATGATAGTTAAAAAGAAAAGTGGTAGACTCAAAAAAAAGGAAACACATTTAGATTGTTTCAATACTTTAGAAAAAAGATATATAATTCATATAGGATGGTTAGGAATCATTCTCACCTCTACCGTATGCATGGTGTGGCTAATATAACTCTAGGTGCATATTTTTATTCAAAATTGGAATTAATTTTTGTAAGAAAGAAAACTTACAAACTCAAAACTAGGGAAAAAACATTTTATTGTTTTGGTACATTAGGAAAATGATCCATTATAAATTTTTTATGTTTTGGAATTATCAACACCTCAATCCTATACACAATGATCCCTGTATGACTCAATGTGTTTGTTATGAAATTAAAATTGACATTATAAAACAAAAAAGTGTCACTCCCTAAAAACATAGAAAACAAGATCATGATATCTTTATAAATTAGGAAAATGATTCATATTTCATTTTTGATATATAAGAATAAATCTCAAATCAAACCCACAAGGTATGTTACCTATCTAACTAAAGGTGTGTGTTTCTAGTTTAAAATGATATTTTATTAGAAACACAAGTGGAACACTCAAAACTAAGGAATCATATTTAGGTATTTTGATACTTTAGTAAAATTATTCATAAGTCATTTGGGATGTGTAAGAATAATCCACACCTCAATCTGACACATGGTATGACTGCTATGACTCCAAGTGAATCTTTTCAATACATAAGCATCATTTTAGTTTTTAAACACACCTCACATAGCCAAAATCATGAAAATGATCCTTGATTGTTTTCTCATCGTTATATATTCTATAACATAAATAATTTACATAGTATTTTTATCTTATTCTTTTTTAATTAATTTTTTATGTGGTAATGCAAGAGAATGAATAATAAATGGTGTGACGTGCAAAAAATCGACCACAACACAATCTGATACACAATGTTTCTGGTATGAATCAAAATTCTATTTAAAATTAACACTTTTGATTTTATTTATTTCTTTATATTAGTACTAACATATTATTTTTTATATAAATGAGTTATTTTTATCAAGTAGGGGTGGATTTTTATTTTATATTGGTGCATTATTTTTCTTTATAATAGTGTTTTTACTAGCATTTATGCAGTAAATTTTAGTTTTTTGAAATGTTATAATTGTATTTGATTATGCTAATTTATGGTGTTGTTTATTATGATGTGGTGGGAAGTTAAAACACACTACAATATTCCCTATTTTTGGTTCAATATTTTGTTTTAACATCGCACTTCAATATTCTCCTTTATCAGTGCTACTAAATGCACTGATAAATAGTCCCTTTATTAGCACTTATAGAATCATGAATAAAGTCTTACTTTATCATTACATTTAGAATTATTGATAAAGGAATCCTCTATTAGAACATTTATTAGAAGTGATAAAGTATGCCTTTATTATCACACTTAGTTGCGCAGAAAAAGGTCCATTTATCAGCACTAAATAAAAGCACTGATAAATGGTGTCTTTTATCAGATATTCTAAAAGCATTGATAAAACAGAGATTTATCAATGGTTTTTTGGCATTGATAAATCATTCTTTTATTAGTTACTTTCTAGCGCTGATAAAATCCAAGGCTATTTGACTACGTAATGCTAGTCAATGACTTTTAGCGAAGATAAAGGCCCATTATAGTACTGGTAAAGGACTTTTTGTAGTAGATCTGGTTACAAATAAAATTATAAGAAATTTTTATTTCCCTTGAATAAAATAATATAAATGGCCTAATATCATCCTTGTGGCTCTAAGAGCTCCAAACAATTTCCAAGGATGATTTTGGTCGAAAATCACTCATCCAAAAAAATTAGCACAAATGTTGGGGTGATTTTCCAATACTTGTAATATATTTTTTACCCTTCATTCCATAACTGTGGTAATAAAAAATACCAAATATAATAATGATATTGTCTAAAAATTAAAAGGGGATATTTAATAAATTTGGACCATTTGATTCAAATTATGGAATTGATTATTCAAAATTCAAAAAAAATATTATCTAAAATTAATTTAAAATTAATCTCATGGACAAAGTGAAAAAATAGGTTATCAAAGTGAAAACATTGAACAAATCGAAATGTTTTTATATCCAAATTCAAGGTTAAATTGATTCTAATAAACTAAATTTTATTAATTCATATCAAACTGATAAATTTATACTTTGAAACCAATCATA
The DNA here is from genome assembly GCA_963277665.1 of Viscum album. Classification (NCBI taxonomy): domain Eukaryota; kingdom Viridiplantae; phylum Streptophyta; class Magnoliopsida; order Santalales; family Viscaceae; genus Viscum; species Viscum album. The sequence goes on along the minus strand of OY728133.1, from coordinate 1,791,925,354 downwards.
AATTTAATTTAACATTATAAATTATTTATATGAAAGGTTATTTTCAATTAAAATTGTGTATTGTTTCTATTCATTAAAACATGAAACTTATCAGAAAAATACAAAACAATCATCAAAATAAATAATGATATTATTATTTTAAATAATATGATTATTTTTTCAAATATAATTTATAAAATTATCACAAACTGTATTTAAGACAAGTTCATCATCAAATGGACCTAAAACATTTTTTTTGAAAAAATACAGTGTCTGAGCATATAAGTTGATTTATTATGATATCATGTCTAGAAAACCAATATGAAAAATGTAAAGCATTAGATTGAATATATCATATACATATATCATTAATATAATCCAAAAAGTGTAATTTTTTTATTCGTATAAAACACACCTATGCACAGTTAAATAGTTTATTAGAAAAGAATTTCCTTTTGTTTTTAAAATGGTTTATTTTTTATTTATAATTAATTGGTCACCATATAATTAATTATATATACATGTGTAAACTATATTTTTATAATTCATTTAATCCCCCCCATCCACACCATTCTATGGGACAGGTTAAATAGTAACATTTAAATAATAATATTCAGTTGTTCACTTATTCTTGATGTGTCATATCATATACGCTACCCAAAATATTATTTATTTTTTAAAAATTCAAGATTTCACCTTCTACCCCCTTTTGTAAATTGATTCCTCTCAATTTTGAATTTGGTCTCGGTAACAGAGGATTGAATTTTCAAAAAACCTTTATTTAAATACAACATTAGATAAAGGATTAATGATACTTCCACTTTAGAATAAATATAGGGAAGTATGAAAGTCACTTAAGATAACACATAATAGGGTTCCATGTAAGAAAATATTTAATTGTAATATGAATCAAACTATCAGGTTCTGATGGAGAGTGATAGTAAACTTGATCGTGAGAAAGTTAACAATCACAAATCCAGAAATATGTGATTTGTTTAGAAGGTCACCGATTTCTCAGTAAGAAATGTATATGGATAAAAAAATTTTTTGATGATTATTTAGATATAGTTAAGGAAAGATTTTACTACCTGGACTAAGAACACAAGAAATATCAATATACAAGAAGTAGAGTTTCATCCTTCATTAATTTTTCACCAAAAACTAATTATTTTCTCCAATTGATGTGTATTTAAGATTAATTTTTCACACATGAAGCACTAGAATCAAATTCTAGAAAATCACATAATCTAAAAAATACTAACTATCTATATCTCCTTTTGTGAGAAATTAACCAAAACCAAAAAATGTAGTAAAATATAAGATTATTCCCCAAAAATAGTAAAACTTTATATGATAAAAATCATATTTAATCTCCAAAATTAAACTGTAATACCCAATGTTCAACATAGACCATCAAACCAATAAGTATCCTTAATATTCCTCAAAATACAACTTTTTTCTTTATAGAATAATCTTATATGTTTTTGAAAATATTTAATGTCTTATGTAATAACATTAATTAGAAAGTCACCAAATCATTTCCAATATCATGTTTATTTATAAAACATATTTTCCCAAAATAAATATAGGATTTTTCATTCCTATGGTTTAAATAGAAACACAAAATTTTCACTATCTAAGACATCATGTAGTCTAGTGGTAGGCGATTCACCCATGTCGCCCTTTATTTGTGGTTTCAATTTCCATGGCCTTTCCGAATGCAATAAGTTGTCATTCATCCTACATGTTTTCCTTTTTATAAATCAATATTAATATAATACATATAAAAATTTATAAATTTGAGATAATCCTAAAAAATAGCGTAATATTTATTTTCCTCAATGGTTATCTCATCAGTTTTATTTTTCTTCCCAAAATGTAATAAATAATAATTACCTAAAAAATAAATTCCTCCAAAACTAGTATTAGTCGCCTTAAAATATCACAATTGAAAGCCTAAAATGGGTTTCTAAGACACTGAACTTTTGATAAACCTAAGAATTATAATCCCATGATAATATCCAATAATCTTAATAAAACATCCAAATCTCCAAATTTGACTAAACACTTTTCTGATACAAACTGTATGTACCCGACAATAAAAATTACATTTTCTTGTTATTTTTAAAACTATAAATCAGCTTCTCTTCCGAATGATATTTTATGTTTAGAGTTTTAGATAATTAATAACAAAAATTATGTAGTGATCCCATACACTTCCAGTGGAAACCTATACAATGTATCCATTTTTTCATCAAAGTAGTCTTTTTAAAACAAATCATTGTTTATCTTTATGAAAAATCTTCACAATTTTTGTCTTGATCTCATCTTTTTCCCAACACTTCCTTATACATTTTTAAAAACATTAGAATAATATGAATGATAAGAAATGCTTAGAAAGGGACATAATATAAAGGAAACCATTATTCCATTTAAAACACAAAACAACATTTCCAAAAAAATATACCTTTATACATTGTTAATGGAATTATCATATCAAAAAGATCATTATTTTACAATTTGAAAATCAATTTTTTTTCATGAAAACTCATAATAATTCATATAATATATATAAGGACGTATCCTAGTACATATTAATAAAATAATGGAATATCTATGTTGTTGAATTCCATACATGTCACTCTTACAGAAGGAATAACCATATGTTAGACTTCCATACCCAATGCATTGGAGGGCCTTATGGACCCACATTTCATTAGTCTATTAAATAACAACCCTTCACTAGTTTATCAAGTAACCACCTGTCACATTTACAAGTACCATTATATATTCATAAAACACAAATGATTTCAATTTTAGATATGTCACTATTAAATTTCATTTTCACTTATGAGGAAACATTTAATGTTATTGAAATAATCAATCTATTTCAAAAACCCATTTTCCAAAAACAAAATACCTAGAAAAGGGAAATATGGATTTCATTTATTTTGAAAACATGAAGTCTTTTAGATGAATCCAAGTATCAAATAATTTTCACAATGGTGGAGAATTTTTTGACTTAGTCTACATTTAAAAGAGAATTCCTTTTTTAATTTGTAAATAAAGGCAAATGTTCCATACATAAAAAACAAAAGATTAATTTTCGAAACCCTTTTAGTGAAATTTTAAAATAAAAATAAAAATAAAAATAAAAATTACTTTATAGTTTATTTATTAAAAAATATAAAATATTATCAATAATACTAACATGGAGTAAAAGAGTTTCAAATTAAATATTTAAACATTTAAAAGAAGATTTATGAATAAAAGTATCCCATACCACTTTGAAAATTTTGAATCATAATCCCCATAATGGAATAAAATTTAAAAAAAACATTAAATTGCATTATACTAAATAAATTCATGATATTATATTTCTAATGATCAATTAATAAACCTCATAAAATAATTTGGGTGTGTAACATCAAAATATGCCTCATGTAAAGGAGATTTAGATGAAGATCATTACCTTCAATATGACTCATCATGTATAATATTTATATTCATGAATAGTAAACTTAGATTAATTATTTAATTTATTTAGAATCTTATTAAAGTTTATTATTCCTTTTATATCACTTATTATCAGATTATAACAATTACATAATTATTAAGGTTCTTATCAGACTTTGTGATAATATTCGGTACATGAGTCAAAAATGACTGTTCATTTATGTATATAATCAGAAGTGGAACTTAATACATAATATCTAGAATAACACTCATTAAATAATAATCAATTTTATAAATAAATTATTATTTTATATCCATCAATTAAATATAGATATGAAAAATTAATTACATTACAATCATGGAGACGGTAAGACGTACGTACGCATGAGTAACATTACCGTTTTTTAGTGATCATTAATGAGATAAGATTAATATCATTTTAATATTAAATAATGATAAAAATATCATATATATCATATTATTTATCAAAATATAATTATATATATATTATACCAGATATATGGTGGTGTAAAAAGAATCAAATCACTTCATAGAAGTGATTGAAAATTAACTTTTTAATATAAACTCACTTTTTAGGAAAAGTGAGAAACCAGTACCAGTTAATCTGGAGGTGAAGCCTCATAAGAGATGGATTTAGATGTTATACTTTTTCTGTAAATGGAAATGTAGGAACATAAATGATTTATTATATTTTCATAATGATAAATATTTCTTTTATATCATATATAAACATTAATTACATCATTATAACTGGTATTGAGAGGCGGTGATGGAAATTATATTATATCTGTATGCGATGCCTCTGTTTTCCATTCACACAAAAAATAATTCATTTCCTACTGGATGGAAGTGGAGATGGATTTAGATGATTATATTCACATAAAAAATCTAATTATTTTGAATATAATGGATTAATTATTTAAACAAGTATAAATAATATTTGAAGGAGTTTGAAGATGAAAAAAATAGAAATAATTAATTAAAAACAATTCTGTTTCTTCATGAATTCTCTTTTTCTTTACACATTAAGACAAAAAAGGGTGGTGATATACCAAACATAATAGATCTAGGGGTTTATATGTATTCTATATAGTTATTTGGGTAGATATTTTCTGAATCTATAGGTTTTTAATGGGAATAAAAGATAACATGTGGTTCCATTCTATAAGATAGGGAAGGGGAACTCTTGCAATTCCTAAAAACTTTTAATTAATATTAATTAATTTTATATTCCACATGGATCAAAACTAATTGACATAAAAGTAGGATTATTTTTAGTTGGAATATATTCATAAAATAAAAATTATAAATGTTTTTAATATGTTATAATTCTTATCATTATGTTTTAACCCTTATTTAACCTTTTTAATACCTACCATGAACACATGTATTTTTACACCTTATGGGTTAATATTATTACTATAAAATTAAAAAAAGTTAAATAAGTGGATAATTTATGAAATTTTATACATTATCCCATTTATTTTTAGGAATTTTATATATTTTTTTAATTTTATATGATATTATATATTATTAATTATTTAGAAATCTCATTTATGTTATTTTTGACACTATTTAAACATTTGACTTTTAAATTTTATCATAACAATATTATATCTTCTAAACAACACTTTTAATTCATCACTAACATTTCAAAGTCATATATATAATTCATGGATGAAATTATTTTTCTCTAATTATATTTATGTTAATATTTTTAATATCATTTATTTGATATTTCCATTAGTTAAACAATTACTCCATCATTATTGTGTATGCCTTTAAGGTAATTATTTAATCGGAAAAAATTGAAAATAAATTTGCAGGATGAAAAAACACATTTTTGATTTAAAAATACTATTTATAGTCAAACATATCCATTATATAACCCCACATTAAAAACATTTCACTTGTAAGAATGAAATGTATAGAAAAATTGAGTTTTCATTGAATAAAATAAAATAAATGGATTAAAGTCATATAAGTGGATCCATGGGCTCAAAAATTCATCACAATGATGATTTATTTAAATAATAAATCATAAAATAAAATTAAAAAAAGTTCTAGGTTAATTTTATAATATTTATTGAATTATTTTTACCCATAATAACCTGATTTACCTTTAACCATGTTAATTAAAATTTCCAAAGATACTATTCATATTATCAAAAAATAAAAGGGTTCAATTTAATAAATTTAAATATTATGATTCCAATTATGCAATAATTTTTTCAAAATTCAAATAATTAATTGTCTGAAATTAATTTCAAATCAATCCAATTGACTGGGTGAGAAAACGATTTTATAAAGTGAAAACATTCAAAAGATTGAAATATTTTTTTATCCAAATTCATTTTGAAATTGAATAAAATAACAAAAATTAGATTAATTGATATAAAATTTATATAATTGTACTTTACATCCAATAAAAATATAATCTATCATAATAAATTATTGAGACGAAAAAGCAGTTTTCAATTAAAATTCTGTATTTTGTTTGTTCATTAAAACATGAAACTTTTCATAAAAATATCAATGAAAATATATATTGATATAATTCATTAAAATGATATATTATTTTCAAAGAAAATTTATAAATTTTTTGAAATCCATATTAAAAACCAGTGTTCTATAAAGATGTGATAAAATAATTTTTTTAGAAAAATACAGAATTTAAGTGTAGAACTTGATTTATTAATATTTAATGTCTAGAAAAAACAATGGATGAATTTTAATCATTATATTTCATAAATAATATATATATTTCATTAATATAATATAAAAAGTGTGATTTTTTTATTTTATTTCTATAAAACACACTTTTGAAAATTTAATTGTTTTGTTGAAAAAAAATCTTTTATTTTAAAAATGATTTTATTTTCCTTTATAATTAATTGGCCACCAAATGAATAATTATATATACATGTTTAAATAATATTTTTATAATTTATTAAATCTATTTCGTGCCATACATTTTAATAACTAGTTTAAAACAATATCATTTAAATAACAATATTCATTTGTTCACATAAGCTCAATGTGGCGTATCACGTACACTATCAAATGTAGTATTACTTTTTTAAAACTCGAGATGTTATAATAGTTATTTAATTAAATATTTAATTTTTTTGTTACTGAAAATTTAATGATTAATGTTTCATTATAATGCAAATTTCATGTTAATTTATATTATTAAAACATAAACAAGTGGAAATAGAAAAAACCAAATTGGATTTAGGATTAGGATTGGAGTAATAGGCTTCCAAGGCCCATTATATGTGGAAAATTCATAAGATCAACTGTAACATCCTAGGTAAATGAAGAATAAGACATAGTTTATATTTATTAATATTTGTGAATTAAATATTAATTTTACTTTAAAGGGGTTTCTATGATCGATAGCGTACCCGATACACAACAACGGCTTTCTTTGGAAAGTTAAGTTGCACACTAATAATATAATATTATTATTTTAAATGGTAGTTAACTCCTAGTCATTATATTGGTGGGAATGAATGAATCTAACTAAAATATTATTATACATGATTCTTAAATGTATTTACATTTATCCAATAAAATTTAGAGGCTTAAAATTTGAATGAATCTAATTTGAAGCCTAATTTACATTAAAAGGCCGATTTATCGCCTTTTAATGGAGAACCCTCTTTAAATATAGTTTTGGCCAGTTTAATACTTTTTAATTGACCAAATAAAATCCTTCTTAGAATGGGGACATCAAATTTTACTTTGGGTAATCTTTTTCTATATTTCGGATAAAGTACATTTTTTAATGAATAGTGAAATAATATTGTATTTTATTTCAAAAGTGACTATTAATCTAATTTATTTATATGGTTATATTTTATTTTTAATTGGTTTTAAAATGAAATTAAAATATATTTTAACCATTTAATCCAATGTTTGTCATTGAAATTAAATTCACTTTGAAATTAGACATAAACAAGTATCAATCATTTGATAGTTATTGTTTCTTAAAAATGCGCTATTTGTTTTGATAACGGGAATTAATTTTAATATTAATTAATTTCACTTCTATGTTTTGAATTTGTAAAAATATACATCAATTTTGAATTCGGAATATCAAATAATGCTTAGGCAGATTTTTTGGTATTTTTCTGAAAAACATCAATTTTTGATGAATAGTGACACCACTTAGTGGTAGTTAAAAATTGACTTTTTCATTTAAATGAAATTTTACCACTTATATGAATTGAATTTAAAAAATCATAAATACATGGTTGTTATAAAGAAGTAATATGTGGTTCATTAAGATTAAAATAATTTTTGGTGAATAGAAACTTTTGACTTTTATTTACCGCGGTTAAAGGTAAATAAGGTAATTCAAGGTTAAAAGAATATTATAATAAATCTAAATTACATTAAAACTTGTCCTAACATTATAGGATGATTCATTAACGACCATGGGCATCTTTGGGCCTATTTCGAGACCCCTTTTACCAACATGGAAGTGATAATGACAATTTAGATTAATTAATTTAAAGTAAAGGCCAAAATGACACAAACTAAAATCTTTTAGTAATTAATTTTTATATGGTGTTATATAAGTTATATTTTAGACTATAAATATTATTTGGAAATCTAAAAATATTTCCTATATCATGGTATTTTGTTTATAATTTTTAGACATCAAATAAATTAAATTATTTATGACCCAATAATGATGCAGTATTTACCTCATTAATAAATTATTTAAATAAATAAGATTATAATGATTACAATATTATAAAAAACATGTAAAATTCTGATTATATGATTTTATTTCGACCAAGAATCATCTTATATTCGAATATAATGATTTATGGACCATTAGAACCCGAATATCATTATATAATAAAATAATAGTTTCACACTTTCCTAAAGAGCCCCTCCTCCCCCTTATAAAAGGAGACCACTTCTAACCAATTCATCACACCTCTAAAGCCATTTGTCTCGTCCAAAATCAGCCCAATTAATCTCTAAACATCCCTCTCCTCCTCTTATAAGCCTTACCTTAGGCAGAAGGAACTTCAAGAAGTCCTTTGGTTCAAACTAAAGGGAGTTACCCAAATTAAAGGTAAACATTTATCTTAAATTGTTTTCTTTTATTTAACTTCTCCAACCCCTAAAATCTTTTATTTATTTTATTTTGTAACTACACCTCTATACTCAATAAACTAGTATATTGTTATGATAATTATTTGAACTACACTTACACACACCTCCATCTAATAGATGAAGAACATAATGTTTCTGTGGATGGAAAACTAACGCATCACGAAACGATGATTGTTCAATTAAAACTTACCACCTCTCATGGTGGACATTATGATGGAACTGTATTTATATGTGATATATATTATGTTTATGATTTCCTTATGATTCTGTACTTTCCATTTATATCACTCTTTTATGGTTTCAATAGTGGGTAAATACAATAATCTCCTTTGAGGAAGTTCGGACTACCGCCCCCTCAAAGTGATTTGATTCGTTAATGCCTTATGTGGGATGTATAACAGATGGAGTTAATGATATTATATATGATATTATACTTTAATTATAATATACCTATCTATCATTATGATTTATTTCAATTAAAATAAGAAATAGAAATGAAAGTAGCATTCATGCGTACGTACGGCTTACCGTCTCCATGAACGGTGTATTTTATTTCTTACCTCTAAATGTTATGTACTATTATAAAAACATGTATATACTGGATATAAATGATATATATGATATCCAAATCATGAATATCATTCTGGATATAATGAACCTTTGACCACATGGACAAATTGTAAATACAAGTTGTTCATTTTTACTAAAGTACCAAATATCGACAAAATGAACGTTATTAACATAAATTATTGAATAATGGTTATAACATGGTAATAAGTGATATAAAAGGAATAATAAACTTGAAAAAGGATCTTATGAAATTATAAATTAGTTTTTGTTTTTTATTCAGGAGATTAAAGAACGATCGAGTCAAGTCGGATGCGAGGTAAGGGACCTCGTCTCAATCTCCTTTCATTGAGGAATATTTTGTTTTAATACATGACTTTATTTTATATGCTGTATAAAAACCCATGACTTTTAAAAGGGAATATTTTTCTATGAAGTGTTTTTCTAACCAAAAAAAAGGAATGTTTTTTTATTTAAGCGGTGATAACGACCTTTCTGCCGCCACGAGTATTATCTGATCTTTGGCTTGCTTAACAAGCCGAAATGTTTTTAAAAGGAAAAATAAATACCATATAATCTTTTTAAATATTTTGGTATTGAAAATGATTTTGAAAATGGATTTATGATTTCAATATCTTGAAATGATATTGTTTTATTGAAATGAGGAAATGATATCTTTCCTTTATGTTTATGTTATGTGTTATGATCATGTTATGGTTCTTGGGAATTATTTACATATACGGGTGGTTCTGTGATAAACCTAGGGCGGTTGAGCCCAAGATAGCTCTCCAATGCATTAGGTAACATGACAGAGGTAAACGTGAATGTTTCCCCTAAGAGATTTAGGGAATATACTGTGATGGGTATTCCAAAGTAACTCCCTATGTAGCTGTGATAGTTACAATGTAAGTTTGATATGGACGCCACAAGTTACCTTTATGATTAATGATTTCTATGTGTCTTTCATAAATCTTATGATTTCATGAGGTAAGTAAAATAGGTCATGTTTTGTATGTATTTCTGAACCAAATGTTTTCATTAATTTTTTTATAACCCTTACTAAGCCTTTTATTCTCATCCCAAGTTTTGAAATGTTTTCACCGGACTTAAAGATGAATAGGGTCAAGGATGGGATCAAGGAAAAGTCATGCTATCTAAAACATGGAACTAGACATGACTCTTTTTTTTCAAGTGTTTTTATTTTATGAAAAAAATGGAATCTGTATAGAAATGTCTACTGTGTAATCTTTTGAGATGTAATAGTTATGTCCTAATTCTCTAAAAATAAAAACCTGAAAATATTCTCAATATGAAATATTCATTTAATTCAATATTATGTAATGTTTAAGGACAGGTCATTATAGTTGGTATCATAGGTCGGTTTAGATAACTTTAGAAGTTAGGGTGTTGTTAAATAAATTTCCATAAAGTAATTTATATTAATATTGAAATCATATAGAATTTACAGATTACCATGTTGCTTCGCCTAAGATATTTCTATGTTCAGAATGAATTTCTGCAAAGGAAACAGGGCAGCTATGTTGGGACGACATCAGGATGAAGAAAACCTTCCAAATCAGCAACCTGAGATGGACAGAATAGAAACTGAACAGTTTGTTACAGTGATGGCACGATTGACTCAGGCTATAAATGGTGGTGGTATCTGTGTACGAGATCATCTAGATCAACCACAGAGGAACATTTCAGTAGGGGGGCATTTCATGAGGCAAAATCCCCCATCATTTAGAGGATCATCTGACCCTGTGCTAGCTGAAGGGTGGATTAAAGCATTGGAGAGGATCTTTGATGTCAGGGGTTGTTCAGAACTTCAAAGAGTTAGTCTTGTTGTTTACCGTTTTGAAAGTGAAGCTGGTCAGTGGTGGTCGATGGTGAAAAATATCAAGGACAGTGAGGAGATTGATACTCTTGATTGGGATGAATTCATAGGTATGTTTCTTAAGAAATATTTTCCTAAGGTGGTTCATCTAATTATGGAAAACCAATTCCTTGAATTGAGGCAGGAGGATGACTCAGTTTCTTCTTTTGAAGAAAAATTCACTCGACTGGCAAGGTATGCTCCAAATTTCATACGATATCTTGATAGTAAAATCAACCATTTTTTACTCAGGATTAAAGCCAATGTATCGAAGGGATTTAGCTTCTCGTGAGTTCAAAAGTTATGAAAAACTTGTTCGTTGTGCGTAGAACGTGTAAATGGAGTTTTCCGATGATCATGTATTCTTTGACAAACAACAGAATAATAGGTTGAGGTGGTAGGTGAAAAGGAAGAACTCTTCAAAAAAGTCTGATGGTAAGAAACATAAGTTTACAGTTTGTGAAAATTGTGGTAAAAATCATAATGGGAATGTATTGTGAATTCTGGTAAGTGCTATTGATGTGGTAAAATGGTACATAAGGATCATAATTGCACAGAAAAAGAACAGGGTAATGGTAATACAAAATCTGATTTACAGTTAGTAAAATGTTTTAAGTGTAATAAAATGGGTCATTATGAAAATGAGTGTCCAACAAAGAACTCAACCAAAGGAAAGAAACTGGACTACAAGAAGAAAGGGATAGAGAAATCCTTTGCAACTACTTCAGCAGTTATTGGTCCATCAAATGAAGTTGTATCAGGTATACTATTTGTTTTTTCAGATTATGCCAATGTGTTGTTTGATTCAGGGTCTACACACTCTTTCATTTCTGAGAAGTTTTCTAGTAAATTGGAATTCCATCTCAATATATGAATATAGAACTTACGATAAAAACACATGGAGGAAATGTCGAGATAAAAATAAAACATAAGAATATTCATGTCCTTTTGTGAGGAAAGAATATACCTGCAAACCTTATTTTTTTCGTCTAGTATAGTGTGATGTTATTTTGGGAATGGATTAGCTTTCTATTTATCATACTAAGATTGATTGCAGAGTTAAAGAGGTTTCTTTTCAGAATAATTTTCAGTTTGTATACAAAAATGGACCCTTGCTGTTGATAACATATCAAGAATCTGAGAAACTAGTAAAAGATGGAAATGAATGTTACCATGCACATATTTTTGAAAACAAAGAAATAGTTCAGATTAATTATGTCCCAGTGGTAAACGAGTACCTTGATGTTTTTCCTGATGATTTCCTTGGTATTATTCCTAATCGGGAAGTTGAATTTACTGTTGAATTTGTTCCTGATGCTAATCCAATTTCAAAACCCTCTTATCGAATGGCTCAAATTTAACTTTTAGAGTTAAATAATCAGTTGCATGAGTTATTAGATAAAGGTTTCATTTGACCTAGCACATCACTATGGGGTGATCCTATCTTGTTTGTTAAAAAGAAAGATGGTTTAATGAGACTTTTCATTGATTATAGAGCATTAAATAATATCACTATTAAGAATAAGTATCCTTTTCCTCATATCGATGATTTGTTTGATCAGCTCCAGGGAGCTCAATATTTTTCGAAGATTGACTTGAGTTCGGGGCACCATCAGTTGAAAGTAAATGAAGCAGACGTTCCAAAGACCGTGTTTTATACTAGATATGGCCATTATGAATTTTTAGTTATGCCTTTTGGGTTACCCAATGCACATGCTATATTCATGGATCTTATGAATAGAATTTTCCATGAGTTCTTAGATAAGTTTGTGGTTGTGTTCATTGATGATATTTTGGTTTATTCTAAAAGTAAATAAAAACATGAAAGTCATTTAAGGGTTGTCATGAAACCCTTAAAAGAAAATAAACTTTATGGGAAATTCAGAAAGTGTGAGTTTTGGTAATAATAAATTTCTTTCCTTGGTCACATTGTTTCAAAAAATGGCATAATTGTTGATCTTACTATAATAAAAGTTGACGAAGAATGGCCAAGAAACAAAAATATAATTGAGATACTTAGTTTTCTTGGTTTAGCAGGTTATTACCGGTGGTTTGTTGAAAACATTTCATGGTTATCTAGTCCAATAACTATGTTAACTCAAAAAGGTGTTAAGATTATCTAGACAAAAGAATGTGATGATTGTTTTCAGGAATTGAAAAGATGATTGGTTAATGCTCCAGTTTTGGAACTACCTTCCAGAAATGGTGAGTTTGTTATCTATAGTGATGCTTCATTGAAAGGAATTGGTTGTTTCCTAATGAAAAATGATCAAGTAATTGCTTATGCTTCACGTCAGTTGAAACCACATGAGTTAAATTACCATACACATGATTTGGAATTAGCTGCTATTGTTTTTTCTTTAAAATTTTTGAAGCATCATTTGTATGGAGTGAAGTGTGAAATATATACTTATCACAAAATTTTTAAGTATATATTCACTCAGAAAGAATTAAACATGAGACATAGGATATGGTTGGAATTAATCAAGGATTATGATTTCACGGTCCTTTACCATCCGAGAAAAGAAAATAAAGTGGCTTATGCTTTGAGACGAAAAAGTAACGCTTCATTAACCATGTCACATTTGGAACAAGATCCTTTTGTTTTTTATTTTATGATTTATGGCATAGAAGTTATTGGTGCAAGAAATTATTCTATTTTGTTTTAGGTGTCAGTGAGATCATCTCTATCAGACAGAATAAAGCAATCGTGGAAGAAAGAAAATGAGTTACAGAAATAGGTTGTGTTGGTTCAGAAGGGTAAGTTTCCAAGTTTTAACATTGATAAGTATTGTGTTATGAGATTTGGAAAGAGATTATGTGTACCTTGTGATTCAAAGTTGAAGAATTAGTTGTTATTTCAAGCTCATAGTTCTCTATTTTTAGTTCATCCTGGTAGTACTAAGATGTATAGATATCTTCGGGAGTATTACTGGTGGGATGGAATGAAAAGAGATATTTCTGATTTTACTTTGAAGTGTTTGACTTGTTAGCAGGTTAAAGAAGAGCGGTAGTTACCAAAAGGGATGCTTTAGCCTCTACCAGTGCCAGAGTAGAAATGGGAAAATATATCCATGGACTTCATTGTGGGATTATCAAAGACATCTCGAGGTAATAATGCAATATGGGTTATAGTTGATCGATTGACTAAATCTACACATTTCCTTCCTATTTGAGATACCTTATCTTTAGATCAACTTTCTCGGTTGTATGTTGAAGATATATTCAGGTTTCATGGAGTTTCCCTCTCCACTGTATCTGATCGTGATCCCAGGTTTACTTCTAACTTTTAGTAAGGCCTTCAGAAGTCATTGGTTACTGAATTAAATTTTAGTAAATCTTTTAATCCTCAATTAGATGGGCAGTTAGAAAGAACAATTCAAACATTGGAGGATATGTTACGTTCTTACTCGATAGATTATCAGGGAAGTTGGGACCAACATATTTCTTTGGTTGAATTTTCTTATAATAACAATTTTCATTTCAGTATACGAATGGCTCTATTTGAGGCAATATATGGAAAGTGTTGTCGAACTCCAGATTTTTGGGATGAATTATGTGAAAGGAAGTTGATGGGACCAGAATTGGTAGAAGAGATGGCATAGAAAGTTCAGTTGATTCAGAAGTACATGAGAACAGCTCAGAGCAGACAGAAAAGTTATGTCGATAACCAGAGGAAGGATCTTTCCTTTGAGGTAGGGGATCATGTCTTTCTCAAAGTTTCTCCATGAGAAAGTGTGATGTGTTTTGGTAATAAGGGGAAGTTGATTCCGTGGTTCATTGGACCTTATGAAATTATGTATAAAGTGGGATCAGTTGCGTATAGAGTGGAATTACCTCCATTTTTATCCCAGGTACACAATTTTTTTTTTCATGTTTTGATGTTGAGAAAGTATATGTCAGATCCATCTCATGTTTTGAGCCCAGAGGTAGTTTAGTTGGAAGATAATCTCTCCTATGAAGAACAACCAGTCCAGATTCATGACCATAGAGAGCCAGTGTTGCGGAATAAGGTAATTCACCAGGTAAAAGTTTTTTGGAAAAACCATATGGTTGAAGAGGCAACATGGGAATCTGAAAATGCAATGAGGGATAAATACCCCCACTTATTTTGATAAGTGAATAAAAATTACGAGGATGAAATTCCAAAAAGGGGGGAAGGATGTAACATCCCAGGTAAATTAAGAATAAAAAATATTTTATACTTATTAATATTTGTGAATTAAATATTAATTTTACTTTAAAGGGGTTTCTATGTTCGATAGCATACCCGATACGCAAAAACGGGCTTCTTTGGAAACTTACGTTGCACACTAATAATATAATATTATTATTTAAATGGTAGTTAACTCCAAGCTGTTGTATTAGCAGAAATGAATTAAACTAACTACAATATGATTATACATTATTGTTAAATGTATTTACATTTATCCAATAAAATTTAGAGGCTTAAAATGTGAATGAATCTAATTTTAAGCATAATTTACATTAAAAGGCCGATTTATCACCTTTTAATTGAGAACCCTCTTTAAATATATTTTTGGTCAGTTTTATACATTCTAATTGACCAAATAAAATCTTTCTTTAGAATGGGGACATCAAATTTTACTTTGGGTAATTTTTTGGTATTTTTCGGATAAAGTACATTTTTTAATGAATAGTGAAAAATATTGTATTTTAATTCAAAAGTGACTTTTAATATAATTTTTTATATGGTTAGGTTATCTTTTTAATTGGTTTTAAATTTAAATTAACATATATTTTTACCATTTAATCCAATGTAGCACATTGGAATTAAATTCACTTTGAAATTGGACATAAACAAGTATCAATCTTTTGATAGTTATTGTTTCTTAAAAACGCGCTATTTGTTTTGATAACGGAAATTAATTTTACAATTAATTAATTCCACTTCAATGTTTTGAATTTGAAAAAATAGACATCAATTTTGAATTAGGAATATCAAATAATTCTTAGGGTGAATTTTTGGTATTTTTCTGAAATACTTCAATTTTTGATGAATAGTGACACCACTTAGTTGAAATTAAAAACTGACTTTTTCATTTAAATGAAATTTTACCACTTCTGCGAATTGAATTTAAAAAATCCGACATACATGGTTGTTATCAAGAAGTAAAATTTTGTTCATTAAGATGAAAATAATTTTTGGTGAATAGTAACTTTTGACTTTTATTTACAGTGGTTAAAGGTAAATAAGGTAATTTAAGGTTAAAAGAATATTATAATAATTCAAAATTACCTTAACACTTGTCCTAGCCTTATTGGTTGAGTAAATAACGAACATGGGAATTTTGGGGTCTATTTTGGGACCCCTTTGATCCACTTGGATGTGATAATGACAATTTAGATTAATTAATTTAAAGTAAAGGCCAAAATGACATAAACAAAAATCTTTTAGTAATTAATTTTTATATGGTTTTATATAAGTCATATGTTCTACTATAAATATTATTTGTAAAGCTAAAAATATTTCCTATATAATGGTATTTTTTTTATAATTTTTAGACATCAAATAAATTAAATTATTTACCACAGAATAATGATGCAGTATTTACCTCATTAATAAATGATTTAAATAAATAAGATTTTAACGATTAACATATTATCCGAAACATGTCAAATACTGATTGGATGATTCTATTTCTACCATGAATCATTTTATCTTTGAATATAATGATTTTTGGACCATTAGAAACCGAAAATCATTATATAATAAAATAATAGTTTCACACTTTCCTAAAGTGCCCCTCCTCCCCCTTATAAAAGGAGACCACTTCTACCCAAATCCTCACACCTCTCAAGACATTTGGCTTGTCCAACCTCTGACCTATTAATCTCTCAACATCCCTCTACTCCTATTAGAAGCCTTACCTTAGAAAGAAGGCACTTCAAGATGTCCTTTGGTTCAAACCAAAGGGAGTTACCCAAATTAAAGGTAACAATTTTCTCTTAAATTGTTTTCTTTTATTTTACTTCTCCAACCCCTAAAATCTTTTTATTTCTTTTATTTTGTAACAACACATGTATCCTCAATATACTAGGATGTTTTTATGATAATTATTTGAACTACAATTACACACTCCTCTATCTAATGGATGAAGAACATAATGTTTCTCTGGATGGAAAACTAATGCCTCACGAAACGATGATTGTTCAATTACATCTTACCGCCTCTCATGGTGGCCATTATGATGGAAATGTATTTATATATGATATATATTATGTTTATTATTTCTTTATGATTTTGTAATTCCAATTTATATCATGCCGTTATGGTTTCCAGAGTGCGTAAATACGATAATCTCATTTGAGGAAGTACGGACTACCGCCCCCTCAAAATGATTTTATTCTTTAATGCCTTATGAGGGATGTATAAAGGATGGAGTTAACGATATTATATATGATATTTTACTGGAATTATAATATACCTATGTATCATTATGTTTTATTTACATTAAAATAAGAAATAGAAATGAAATTAGCATTCATGCGTACGTACGGCTTACCGTCTCCATGAACGGTGCATTTCATTTCTTACCTCTAAATATTATGTACTATTATAAAAACATGTATATAATGGATATATATGATATATATTATATCCAAATCATGAATATCATTTTGGATATAATGAACCTTTTACCACATGGACAACTTGTAAATATAAGTTGTTCATTTTCTCTCAAGTACCAAATATCGACAAAATGAACGTTATTAACTTAAATGATTGAATAATGTTTATAACATGGTAAAGTGATATAAAAGGAATAATAAACTTGAAAAAGTTTATTAATCCAGAATAAATTTACTTTAGTTTATTATTCAGGAGATTAAAGAACGATCAAGTTACGTCGGACGCAAGATAAGGAACTTCGTCTCAATCTCTTTTCATTGAGGCATATTTTGTTTTAATACATGACTTTATTTTATATGCTATATAAACACCGTTGACTTCTAAAAGGGAATATTTTTATATAGAGAGTTCTAATAAACAAAAAAAATGAATTTTTTTATGTAAGCCGTGACAACGACTTTTCCGCCGTCACGAGTATTATTTGATCTTTGGCTTCCATAACAAGCCGGAATGTTTTTAAAAGGAAAAATAAATTCCATATACTCTTTTTAAGAATTTTGTTATTGAAAATAATTTATAGAATGGATTTATTATTTCAATATCTTGAAATGATATTTTGTTTTTGCAATGAGGAAATGTTATCTTTCATTTATGTTTATGTTATGTGTTATGATTATGTTATGATTCATGGGAATTATTTACGTATATGGGTGGTTCCGTGATAATCCTTGGGTGGGTGAGCCCGAGATAGATCTCCAATGCATTGGGTAACATGATGGAGGTAAACGTGAATGTTTCCCCTAAGAGATTTAGGGAATATACTATTATGGGTATTCCAAAGTAACTCCCTATGTAGCTGTGATATTTACAATGTAAGTATGATATGGATTCCACAAGTAACATTTATGATTAATGATATCTATGTGTCTTTCATAAATCTTATGATTTCATGAGGTAAGTAAAAGAGTTCATGTTTTGTATGTATTTATGAACAAATGTTTTCATTCACTATTTTATAACCCTTACTGAGCCTTTTATGCTCATCTCATGTTTTGAAATGTTTTCACATGACTTAAAGATGAATAGGGTCAAGGATTGGATCAAGGAAAACTCATGCTATATAAAACATGTAACTAGACAAGACCCTTTTTTTCAAGAGTTTTTATTTAATGAAAAAATGGAATCTGTGTAGAAATTTCTACCTTGTAATCTTATGAGATGTAATAGTTATGTCCTAATTCTCTAAAACTCTAAATCTGAAAAGATCCTCAATGTGAATTATTAATTTAACTCAATATTATGTAATGTTTAAGGTCAGGTCCTTATACAAACTATAAAGAAAATTCAAGCAACATTTATTCTATTTTTAACTAATTTAAAGAATCATTATTAACCTTTCTATGGTTTTTTGAGACTTATATCACCTTTGGGGTCTATTTAATGCTCTAAATGACCATTGGAGGCTATTTATTAAAGATTATTTGGCTTTATACAAATTTAGAATCTATGGAGACTATTTTATGCCTATATTTCTATAATTAGTAAATAGGAAGCATGTGTGCTTCATCACATTGAGGGGGATCAAAGGTGGTGCTTCATGTTCTCTATTTTTCCTCATCTGAGAGGCTTCCCATGTTTTACTCATCTGATAGTTTCTATAGTGTCTTTTTATTTCATTATCCCATATTTTCCTTGGAAAAGTTACTAATATCACTTGGATAGGATGATAATCCCACCAATACTTTGTGATTTGCGTTATTCGTTGATACAAAAGAAGACACGAGTTCATTATTTTAGGTTTTATTTAAATAGTTCAATCTTTTAGAAAATTTTATTTATCATTTCATTAATTTATTATTGTGTTTTTTAATTTACATGTTAGGAACATAGATAGTTTTTAATAAAATTTATACAGTTTATAAAGTGTAGGTTTAATGTTTTAAAATAATCATGAGAAACCTCTATAACACATAAGTCTAAAGTGATACTAGGGATTTGTCTATGAGAGTAGTAAAATTTCTATATAATTTGTATTATCCTTCATATTTGATGTAAAATAAGTAAATAATAAGTTATTTATTATTTCCTTGATTTATCCACTTGATTTGGTTCTAAAAAATAAATACGGTTTTCACTAAATGATATAGGTACATGGTCTACCATAAAGTGAATTGTAAATAAAAGGGTTAAAAATATTTAATTTGGTCATTGTATTTATTAAAGTCATTTTAATACACATATAAATTGTTAATACCATATTTCTACCATAAAAATAATCAATTCTATATTTGATGATCACCTCCGGATGATCACCTTGAATTACATGATAGATTTTTTTTATCAATTTCACTATCTACAGAGGCTATGCCGAGTTGTTCTCTTAATGCATTAAATGGAAATCCCATGATGTGAATTGAGAAAAAAATTAGTAGGTTAGATATATAGGTTTCAGTCCCATATGAGTTCATTGAATGAAGAAAACACATTAAATGCAACATGATTTGGATGAATGAGTGGTTATGGATTTGACATCGATATAATGATTATGAAGTTATGCATTTTAATTGTTTGATAAGAATATTTGTAGGTTGGTCACCTTAGTGAAAATATTTACATTAGTTGGGTGGGGATTTCTATTGGGTTCTTGGTCTTGGGGCATGATATGGATATGTATTAAGGATTTGTGTTTCTGGGTCTATTAACTATGTAACAATTACACCAAAACCATTAAAAGGGGATTATAACGAATCATTAAATAATAAGGACTTTTGGAGTTTAGGTAGATCCCATAATGATGTTAGAGGATGAAGGAAAAGACTGTTCACTTTTTATTAACCTACTTATGGTCTTAAGAGGAATAAATGAATTAATTAACAATGTTTATGTGGTTAAAGATCATCCCATGATTATAAGGAATTCTATCCATGGAAATACAAGAATGATGAAAATCCAATGGAGTATCAAAATCTATGATAATTTATAATTATAATTTATATCTATTTCATAATAACTCCTAAACTATTGAATATCAATTCCATAAAAACACCACCCAATCTAATGAAAAGGCTTTCTAGATCATTTTTCAATCCATACATTATTAGTCCCAAGACATAATCCCAAATAATATTCAAACATAAAACCAATTGGTGATTGGTGGATCATCCCATCATGGTAAATATTTCTCAAACACTCTTCTCTAAACCCAATTAAAGATTGGGTTTTTATTTTATATTCTTCTTCTCAAACCAAATCACATATATCAAGCCCATTTACATTAATGATAATCACCTTTTCTTATAAAGACCACCACATTGGTACCCTTATACCCCTTTATTTAATTAATAAATGTTTAATCACTTGAGATTACAATTTGGGTCCCCAACATCTGTTCTTGACCACACTCATACAGAAACACACACAATACACAAAATAAACAAAAAACATTTGGGTCCACTTAACATATATGTAAATTGTGTTCCTTATATTAAATCTACTTAGTTGAATCTACTGGATTATGATAAATTAAATAAATTTGGATTAAATTTCAAAAAAAAAACCTTTTTAGATAAATAGTAATGAAAGAGAGAGAAACAGAAAAAAATTGAGGGATTACCCTTTCCACAATATTATAAAAGTATTTCCATAGACAGATCACAATTTTGATCACTCTTGAGAAATCGGTAAAGGGGAGATATTAAGAGAGTGTGGAGAGAAATGGGGTCTCCCCTCCCATTTCAATACCACCCAAACCAATCCCCTCTTCACCTTCTTTCATTTTATTCTACATATTTTTCATTTTCATTAAATAAAAACAAAAAATGATGATTATGATAATGACAAATATGATGATGATATTAATATCATTAATATATTTAACATTATTATTAATGACTAATAAATCCCAATCGGGCACAACTCAGTGGTTCCACCAGTACTGTAGCAATGGGGGTATTTGGGTGCTTTATGTTTTGAGCCACCATAGTTATATTTATTCTACTATTTGTACCCCTTCAAGACCAACTATAAATTTTTATTTAAACACCCCAACTACATATATCCATATATATATAATACTTAACATTAAAATATTTAAAAATAATTTTATTAAAAATATTAATAATGGTGTTATTATTAAAAAATATTAATTATATTAATATTTTAAAAAAATTATAGGATTATAGTTATCTTGTTCCAATATATTATGTTCTTGGTGTTTGTTTCAGATATCACTTCCACCTGCTACATCACTGACTGTGTACCTTGTTGCAATTCCACCAGTTAGCCAGTGTCACACTTCTTCCCAATAGTAGAGTGGAAACCATGAAACATCTCTTCAAAATCAATCTCAATCCTCTCTATTTACCTCTATATATCAAAAACACATAATATTCTCTTTAAAATTCCCAAAACAATTCTATTTAAATTGAAAAATGGGATGCCAAAAGGCTCCTTTTTATCGATGTGACACAAAATATCATATGCATAGTTGAAGAGACCATGAGGTTTGAGGTATGAAAACGAGATCTTATATTCACTATTTATGTAGATAATTTGAAAAAAATAGTGTTATAATCATATAGTGTTGATATAGTGAAATAGTATAAAGGATTAAGAAACTTATGACGTTACTCTCGTTATTACACTGCCTTGAGAAGTCTCATCAGTATCATCCCACCTATATAAAATCTTAATATTTTTGTCTACTTGTACCACACAGAGTTTTTATATATATTTTTTAAATAAATTACATTTCATTGATGGATTATGTTATATTATATATCAATTTAAGATTTTATTAGATGTAGCATTGGATTATCTTGTGTTACACACAACATTGAGTTTCTATGAAACAATATTTAATTTTAATTATTTAAATAAGATAGTTAGAAAATATTCATTTAAAATTTTAATATAAATATTAGTAACTATTTTTTAGATATTATCTACAATTATTGTATATTAATAAAACATATTTATACTAAAACATAAAATTTTCGTTACTCGTTATATGCCTGAAAATACTATTTTCTTAAAATACCTATTTTTATGTCCTTATGTGAAAAATAATAAAATTAATTTGGAAACATTAATAAATTAAATTTAATAAAATAAACTTTATTTTTGAATTCATAATATAAAATTTGTAATAGATTCCATTTTAGAAATTTTTTAAGAAAAAATTTATTTTTGAATGAATTGTGAAAAGTACTAAATTTTTGACCAATACTTCCATATAATGTAATTTATTTATATAGTTAGATTACATTTTAATATTGTATTACTATATAATTATATCAATTATACATAATTTAACACAATTTAGTTAATTGGTACTAGTTTCACATTGAAATTGGATAAAAAAACATATCAATATTTTGAACTTTTTCACTTTGAAAATATATTGTCTCATCTTGTCTGCTTAGTTAATTTTAAAATATATTATATAATTTATGTGATTTTAATTTTTAAAAATGGATTCTATTTTTGGAATTAGTATAATTTATTATTTCAAATAATTTAAACTATTTTTTTAAAAAAAATATTAGGGCATGTAATTAAAATTAATTATAATGATTAAAGTATAAATGAGCTTGATTAATTACTATACATAGAATATAAGGTGTTAAAATGACTATAAAATTGTATAAAAATTATTTTATGGACATATTTGGACCATTAAACCTCTAAAAATCTATAATGGTCGTTTTCTAAACCTTTAGAGTCAAGTAAAATGTTGTAGAACTCGAATATTTTCTAGAATACCCAATGTGACCTTTTTCCCACTCATAAAAGGCATCTCTCCCACATATCTTCTCACCACTAAATCCCGTTGGATTTGAAAAAACCTACCCAAATCACCTCCAAAATATCCTACCTTCATCTTATAAGACTACCTTTTAGTATAAATCCAATCAAGGAATCCCTTTGGTGGAAATAAAAAAGGTGTTACCCAAAGAAGAGGTAACTTCCTTCAACAAGAACTCTATTTTTATTCTTTTATCAAAAATCTCAAATATTCTTATTCCATGATTAAATAATTAAATTAGTATCATAAATATACTGATATATTTTGTATTATTTTTCATATCTATACCCACACACACTTCCATCAAATGGGATATGCAAACATCTTTTATGTGTATGACCTCGCGAAATGATGTCGTTCGGTCATTCAGTTAGACCATTCAAGGTTCAGAAAAATGATTTAATTTATATTTTTATGAAATATACCAGTAATTTATGAATTATTTATACTTATTAAATTATTATAAAATAATACCTACATAATTTTTATTTTTGGAAAATACGAAAACTTCATTTATGGGTGTGTGGACTACGACATCCTCAAAGCGATGTGATTGATTCACAATTAACATGGAATTTAATAAGGAAGGGTTTTGTGAACTTATATGATATATATGAAATAATAATTTTACTTTAAGGATTTCATATATATATGTTTCATTTACTTACTTTCTTTCAATATGATAAGAAAACATAAATAACATTCATGCATTTGTATGGTCTATAGTTTCTATGAACTATGTTTTTCATTTTGTATTGCTATAATTTATTGATTATTATAAATTAATATATACTGAGTAAATATAAAATATATATTATGGTTATAATTAGGTATATTTTAAAAAATTATATAATAATTAGGATAAAAAATATATCAAATCAAAACACAAGCGAAAGACAAAGCAGTTATTACCTAAAACATAACATTAACGTGGAATTGTTAATAAAATGGTAATATAAGGTCATACGAAAATAATATATGGTAAGATATATTTGAATATAGTTTAATAATAGATTTATAATAAACATATATTTATTGTAAAGTAGTTTTGAATGATTATGAAGTGATTTAAGATGTAAGGTAAGGGGATTTCTAGTCTCACTTTTATTTCTGCGAGACATATACCACATTCACCACTCGTTTATCTTGTGTTGTGTATGTACTTACCATAAACATATTCCATGATTCATATAAATAAATTATTTTATTTAAATAATTATTTTTTGATCTATCTTTCATGAATTTTTCATTTTCAAAGTTACCAAATTTTTAATGTAATTTTCTCTCATTTTTCCTTCTTTGAGGAACATGTTTTTCTATGGACCTATATTATTTTATGAGGTTTATATACTTTCCATTTTACATGCTATATCAGGAATTCTATTATTTTCATGATATTATAAATTTCATGGAATTTTATTCTTTCATGGTTATTATTGATTGATGTTACTAAAGTGGTATGAGTTTATTGCAATAATCTCATCGTATATCAAGATTGTTTATGGTTATGCTTCCATCAATGAAATATTATGCTCTATATCTCAAGAAATTTCATGAATTATTCTTATCCTATATGTTTTCATGAAATAACCATATAATGGTACTAATGTTATAATATTTGGTATTTATTATGATTTAGAAAATGTATTTAAGAAAACTTCAACTTATTTCTCTCTTTGGTCAGAAATATATTTTTTTCAAAAAACCCATATTTTCTAAATTTTTTAAAAAAATGTTTTTATGTGATAATTTAAACTTATGTTCATGGAAACGATTTCAATGTTTTTAAATATTTATTCATAAATATTTAAAGCTATTTTCAAAGAAATGTTTTTGAAAAAGTTTTTCATATTTCTTTATAAGTTTTCAAGATTGTTTTCAAAGAAAATGGTTTTAAAAAGGATTTATATTTCAAAAAAATTAAAGAAGAAAGGTTATTTTATATTAGAAATATTTTTATGATATTTCAAAATTATTTACCATCCTTGCTAAAATATATTTGTTTTACTCATTCTTTTCTTGGGATACTATCCAAGGGTTCTATTAATATCATTTTAATTAATGGTTTATGTTTTAATGGAAATATGGTTATTAAAATCATTTCTATTTCAAAGGTTATATGTTTGTGAATCTTTTTTCACTTCCATGGGTTATATGATTTTTAATCCTTCTTCTTTTAATGGATTATTCATTGATGATATTATTATGAAACTGTTATCCTTTCCACAAGTTATAATATGATGGGATATTTATGAAACACATTTCATTCAATGGGTTATGATACGATGTTTTTGAAAACCATCTCTTTTTATGGATCAAGATATGATTTCTTTTTATATTATTTTAGAATATGTATGTATGATTTTTTTATGTTTTATGAGGGACATATATATCCCTCCAATTCATTTGGTAAGGATTTATATCTAATGAGATAATTCTGGGAAACAAGTTGACTAACTTGATCTACTATAGGATGAAATGAAAACATGATCCACTAGGGTAAAAAGTGAAACCCGATCCATTATGGAAGGAAGGGGAAAATTTAACCTTTCTTATGAAAATACCACAACTGGGGATAGTGATGTTCCTCACCCAGTATGTGTATTCCCCATGATGTTCACTCATAATTTTTTTGCAACAATCCTTGACTTATAGGGAATGATATTACATGTTTATGTGTCCACCATAATTCCTTATCTTATTCGTATTTCTATTATCATAAATTAATCTCTTTATTCCCCTATGATTCATGTCTTATGAAATGAAAATTTTATTTAATGACTCGTGTATATTATCTTTGATATGAATGTAATGATCTTCTAATGTTATTATCATATTCTCATACCCCTATGTTTATCATTATGCTTACATATCTACCTTATTTCCCCTTATTAAGAATCTGATCTCACCCTTTGTTATGTTTAATTTCCCTATGTCATGACGATAAGTATTATGTAATATGTGACTATGAAGAGTTATAGTCATGGATAACCTACTAATAGATAATGTATCTAACTTATGTACCTGTGTTTATGTTTCCATGTTTCTAAAGGCACTGAAGTAACACAGTCTTTTGGTATTTGTTGGTGAAATGTATTAAGTATTCCCAAAAAATGATGAAATCTTAGTGTATATTAAGTTAAGGTCTATATAGTTGGTATTATATAATATTTTTATTTAACCATGGGAATCTATGATGAGAAAACCCTATTGATAACCCTGTGGAAATGTTTAAGGATAAGTCTAAGGATGAATAATTGTAAAGGAAAGTTTCCTAGAATTTTAGTAAAGGATAGAGTTAGTGGTTTCCTATAATTAAATACCTATCTCAATAATATATGTGGATGTGGCTCTGGAATAGATTTATATAGAAGTAACATCCATAAAAAACACCGTATTGAGCTAGAATCAATCACGAACTAGTGAAAAACGAGGGCCCTTCCAAACACTTGGTTTTATACTCCCAAGGAATATGCTTTAGGAATTCAGAAACTCTTTACAAAAAAACATGAAGGATTTAAATATTATTTGGATATGAATAACCTCTGATAAAAATAGGTTGTAGTATATTAAATAAGGTTTATAATTTAGATATCATATAAGGGATTTTTTATTATTATGTGGTTACTCACTATTATAACTATTTCTTACTCTTTTATTTTTTTTCTTAGTCAAGGGGTAGAACCAGAAAGAACCATGTTAATAGTGATTATAACAGAAAATGAAATTATATTCATCTAGAAAACATCATGATATGGGAGATATAAAAAAATATAATTGTTATTCTCACCCATATTTTTCAAGCTATGAATCATGCTAGATTTACAAATGAGAGAAGGAGGGAACTATATTATATTGAGTCATTCATGAGCCAATATCCACCTTCTTTTAGTTGGTCTTATGATCTACTTGTTTTGGAATAATGGTTCAGTAGCACTAAAAAGACACTCTCCATTCTCTAGTGTTCAAAAAATGATAAATCCATTCAGCCTATTTATTAGTTATAAGTAAAAGAAGACCGGTGGTGGACTCTAATCAAGAATATGAGGTAGTAAGATGAAATTGAATCCAAGGAATTGGAGAAGTTTCACAACTTATTCTTTAATAATTACATTTCTCACATTCATTTTATGAAGATGGAAAAGGAGTTCCTTGAGATAAATAAAAATGATGATGAATATTTCAATGCCTACAAGGATAATTTTACAAGACTTGTGAGGAATGCTTAGGGTATTATAATACAAATAGATATTAAGGTTGACTAATTAATCAATGGATTAAGGATAAGTAGAATAAGGTAATTATCCACAAGATACATTAGTAGCTATGAGGAGATTGTGAATTTTACGATCATGTTTGAAATCTAGGTTAGAGTTAATTATCTATCTCATGCTTCTAACAAGAAAAAGAATGATGAACTTCAAAGTAAAATCTAAAAACCATTTAGAGAATAAGATGAGGATTCCCTTATAATCTATGTGTGGAAATAATCATAGATAAAATTTACTTATGGTTTATAATAAATGTTTTAAGAGTGGAAGAGAAGTCCATCATGAAATTTATTGCTGGACAGAATGAAAATCATTTTCAAATAATTAAAATAGAGTGAAATATTCACTTAATAAAATTCCCACACTTGAATAAATCAATTTTAAGGATAATGAGCATTATGATAACTAGTGACCAAACCCAAGGGTTAGTGATAAATATTGGCATCAACAACCTCTTAAGCCAAGGGAAAAGTGGAAATATTATGTGATCACTATTTGTAGTGAGGGGTGAGATAACAACGTGGTGAAAGGTACACTTACCATCCACTCAAGAATTTCTAATGTCTTATTTTATTCTAGATCTATTGACTCTTTCATATATATAGAATTTGATAAGGGTATTATGATTCCACCCAAACAATTAGATGTTAAAATTTCAGTGTAAATACCTAATGGTGTGATGATTTCATATCAAGTCTATAATTCATCTCTAGTTGATGTTTTTGGGAATGTTCTTCTTACAAATCTTTTCATTATTCTTTTGGTTGAATTTGATGTCATATTATGAATGGATTAGATTTCTCTGTATAAATACAAAATTTATTTTCAAGGAAGGGAAGCTATGTTTGATATTTCTAACCAACCTATTATTGTTTTCCAATGTGATGATAAGTATAAAATTACACTGGAGATTGCATCTAGTGTAAGGGTCTTAATTCCATTTTAGTAGGGATATTTGTCTAATATGGTTGTAGTGAAACAAAATATAGTTGATATACCAATTATTCAAATGTGTGTGGATGTATTTATAGAAAATATTTGTAGAATTATTCCAAAACAAGAAGTTATGTTCAAAATAGACCTCATACTTGGTGCCACACAAATTTTAAATACTCTGTATAGAACAACCCCAATTGAGTTGAAGGAATTGAAGAAGAAACTCCAAGAAAACATTGATATGGGATTCATTTGGACATGTGTGTAACATTGGGGTGAACCTATTATTTTTATGAAAAATAAAGATGGATCAAGGAGGATCTATATTTATTATCAGGTGTTGAACTAGATAACAATCATGAACAATTATCAAGTTCCCCTTATCGATTAATTTTTTGATCAACTATGTGAAGCTCAATACTATTCCAATATTGAGCTTCATCCTGGGTAGCCTTAGTTGATGATAAAGAAAGAGGATATACCCAATATGATATTTTTTAACAGGTATTGGATCTATGAATATACAGCGATACCCTTTTTCTTTATTAATTCCCATACTATTTATATGGACTTGATGAATAAAGTCTTTAGAGATTACCTCGAACTATTTGTGGTATTATTTATAGAAGATATTCATATCTATTAAATATGAAATGAATATAATGGAGACCCATTAATAATTGTAAAAAATACCCTAGTAAAGAATAAAATATTTTAAAATTTTAGAAAGTTTGAATTTTTGTTGAAAAATGTTTCAGTTTTGTGCCACATGATCTCAAGTGATGTCATAGAAATAGATCCATTAATGATGGAGGCTATTAAATGTTGGCCTAGACCAACAATAGTGATTGGGATATATAGTTTTCTTGGTTTATCTAGATATTATTGATGGTATGTGGATAATTTCCTGTGTCTATATGATCCTCTAACTATGTTAACTCCGAAGGGTGAAAAGTTCCTCTAGATAAATTAACGTGAGGAAAATTTCAAAGAACTAATGAGATGGTTGGTCAATGCACATATAATTAAATTATCCTATAGCAGAGAATGGTTCATAATCTATTGTGATGCATCCAATAAGGTATTGGTATGTTTTCTTATGCAGAATAACATGGTTATCATTTATGGCTTGTGATAGTTGATGATCCATGATAAAAACTACCCAAATCATGATTTGGAGTTAGTAGTGGTATATTTTGCATTAAATATATGAAATAATTTCCTTAATGGATTAAATTATGACATATACACTGATCATAAATGTTATATATATATATATATTCACATAGAAGGAGTTTAACATGTGCTATAGAATATAGGTAGAGTTGATAAAGGATTGTTATTACTCCATACATTTTTACTATGGAAAATTGAAAAAGGTGACTAATTCTTTAGGCCAGAAAAATCATTGTAGATTATCCATGATAAGGATTGTAAAAGAACCAATGTTTTTTATTTTTTAATGGATGGATCTAGATATCCTGAACGAAGGGGAACGCATTATCTCTCTAAATTGAATGTTCAACCATATATCAATGTGAAGATTAAAGAGGCACAACATTAAGATATAGTTTTGAAAAAAAAGTTTAGAAATCTTCCTATTTATAACATTGATCATGAAATAATAATATTTTTTATGAACCATACATGAATTCCATGAAAAACATATTTGAAGGAGTTATTAGAGAATTTTCATTGTTTTTCATTATCTATTCATCTTGAATGTATGAAAACATATATAAACATGAAATAATACTACTTGTGGGAGGGCATGAATAGGAATATTATAGTGTTTTTATCATGGTGGTTGGAATGCCAGAATGTTATGGATGTGAGACGAAATTATAAGGGGATGCCTTATCCATTACCCATAATATAGGGTAAATAGGAGAACATTGATATGTATTTTTTTCATTGGACTCCCCCAAACCTCGAATGGGAATAATGTTATATGGGTGATATTAAATCACCTTACTAAGTCAACACACATCATTACTATCTGATAAGATGTCTATTTGGATCAATGTTCCAGGATGTTTATTAATAAATTGGTATGGTTTCATGTAGTATGACTTTCCATTATATCAGATCAGGATCTGAGGTTTACCTTAATGATTTTGTGAAGTCTTCAACAAACACTTGATATAGAATTGAGTTTCATCACTACTTATCATCCTCAGATGGATGGTCAGTCTAAAAGAAAAATTCACCTCTTTAAGGATATGTTGATATCTTGTTTGTTGGATTTTAATTGTGGTTGGGATCAAAACATTCCTCTAGTTATGTTTTATTACAATAATATCTTTCAATAAATAATTTATATGACTCTTTATGAAGACCTCTATGGAAATAAATATAGAGTTGTGTCTTTCAAGAATTAAGTTGAATAAAAAAATCTATTGGGACCTGCGATTTTAGAAGAAATTTCAGAGACGGTTAGAACCATTCATCAACATATCATGGAACCTCAATTTTACAAAAATAGTTATACTGATAATGGATGGTATTAACTTTATTTTGAAGGTGGTGAGATGGTGCCTCTATGAATTTTTCCTTGAGATAAGTATATGAGGTTCGAGAATAATGTGAAACCGATCCTTTGGAATATCGGTCCCTTTGAGATTCTTAATTGTATCTGGATGGAATCATATCCCCTAGAGCTTCCACCAAACCACTATCAAGTTAATTATGTTTTCCATGTATCTCTCTTGAGGAAGTATATACCTAACCCATCACATGTATTGAACTCAGAGTTCATACCATTAGATCATGATCTTTCTTACGAGGAACAAACCAGTTGAAATTATTGATTGAGCATATAATTTTCTAGGAAACAAGAACAACCCCCTAAACCATGTTTTGTTCAGAAATCAACAGTTAGAGTAATCTACATGGGAACTTGGGGATATAATGAGGCATAAATATCCTCATTTTTTTGTATTGAAATGACGAATTTCAAGAGGGAATTATTTTCTATGGGTTTTAGAATGTAACACCATAAGTTTTTATATACTATTTTTTAAATAAATTAAATATTTTTGTTATATTTAAATATATGATACAGTAATTTATTCATTCACTACACACAACACCAACATAGCATGCATTACATGAAACACTATATTTATACAAAACAAATTTTTATTATAATTATTTAAATGATGTATTTATAAAATAGAAGTTAATGATATTAATATGAATTGTAGTAACTTATTCTAAAATATTATTTACAATGTATTTATATAAATATAACATATTGATAACAAAACACATAATTTTTGGTATACACATTATATGTTTGAAAATACTATTTTCTTACAAGAATTGATTTTTATGTACTTATATGAACACTAATAAAACTTATGTTATACACTTTTCGAAATTTAATTTGGTAAAATAGACTTTATTTTATTATTCAAACAATGAAAATTATGTTTGGGTGAATTTTTGATATTTTTCTAAAAACATCATTTTTTATGAATAGTAAAAATATTAAATTTCAAAACAACTTTTTTCATATAATTTATTTATATAGTTAAATTATTTTATTATTTTGTTTTAATATATAATATGATCAATTATACATCACTAAATATAATTTAGGTTATTGGAACCAATTTCAAATTGAAATTTTATATAAAAACATTTCAATCTTTTGGACATTTTTACATTAAAAATCCTTCCTCTCATCTCATCTATGGAATTATTTCTAAATTATTTCCTTCAAATGATATTATTAGAATTTTGAAAAATAAAACCCATATTTAGAATCATAAGTGTTTTTAATTTCTAATAATGTAAATATATTTTTCGGCCAAAAATAATAGTAAATGAAATTAAGATTAATTATACTGATTAAGGAAAAAAGAGCAAAATTAATAACTAAAATTAGAATATAAGGGTTAAAAATGAAAATAAACTTGTCTAAAAATTATTTTATGGAAACATATTTTCCATTAAACCTTTAAAGATCTATAATTTTAAATTTTAAACCCTTTAGGGACAAGTAAAATTTGGGGAGCACTCAAATATTTTCAAGAATTCCCAACGTGACCTTTACCCCACATATAAAATGCTTTCCTCTCCCATACATGCACACATATAAATAAATTAATAAGATAAACCCCTAGAAAATTATCCTCCCATATCCCCTCCCATAATCCTACAAGAATTCTTTTGGATGAAATATAATTAAATAAGACCTTTGGTGCAAACCAAAATAAGTTACCAAATAAGAGGTAACATCCTTCAACAAGCCCATTGTTTTTATTCCTTTATCTACCCAATAAAATATTATTAGACCATGGTTAAATTAAAAAATATGTGTATTAATTATAAATATATTTTTTATATTAAGGGATTGATCTACACCCACACACACATCCATCAAATGGGATGCACAATCATTAGTCATGTGTACAATTGACTATCGACTCATGAACCGCCGTCATTTGTTATTCCATTTATAGGTTCATAATAATGATAGAATTTATCTTTTTATATTTTTTATAATATAATTATGATTTATTTTTGGTTATTTAATTATTTTAGACCACACACCTTCATACACCCCTTTTTTATAAAAATGATAACTTCATTTGTGGACGTGTGGACAACTGCCTCCCCAAAGCGACGTGATTCATTCACCCTTTTCATTGAATGTATTTAGGATGTGTTTAGTGAAATTATATTATATATGTTAAATAATAATTATACTATAATATATATATATATATATATATATATATATATTTCATTTACTTACATCATTTTAATATGATAAGAAAACCAAAACAACATTCATGTGTATGTACGACTTACTGTCTACATGAATAGTGTATTTCATTTCCTATTTATATATTTTATACACTATTTTAAATATATATATTCATTATAAAAATTGTATTTATTTCATGGTTATTATTTTTTAGATGAAACCATGATATATGTAATTGGGAAAAAATATAAGAAATCAAAACACATGAAAAAGACAAAGGAGTTATTACTCAAAACATAACTTTTACATGGAATTGTTAATAAATGAGTAATATAATGTCACAAGTAAATAATATATGGTATGATATAAAAGAATTTTTTTCTTTAGATGTATAATCAAATTATATTACTTATAAAAGTGGTTTTAATGAGTATAAATATAGTTAAGGGAAAAGGTAAGGGGATTTCTAGTCTCACTTTTATTTCAACCAGACTTATACCACATTCACATCTCATTTCATTTATATAGTGTATATACTGGCCATGAATGTATTTTATGATTCTAATTTATAAATTTATGTTTTTTAAAAATTAATTTTATAATATCTCTTTAATGGGGTCACAGTTCAAATGTTACAAAATCAATATGGTAATTTTGTCTCAATTATCATTTTTCGTTTAAAATGTTTTGTTATATACTTATTATTTTATGAGGTACATATACTGACCCTTTGACATGTTATATCATGAATATTATATTTTTATGACATTATAGATTTCATGTAACGTTATTCTCTCATGGAGATTATTATTTAATGTTACCTAAGTGGTAAGACTTTATTACTAAAATATCATCATTTATTAGGATTGTTTACATTTATACTTACATAGATAAAATATTAGGATCCATATCTCAGTAAATCTAATGAATTTTTATTCTCAAATAGTTTTTCGTGATATCCATATGTAATGGTACCATTTTTCTACTCTATTGGACTTAATGTGATTAAAAAATTATTTAATTAAACCCTCCCAAATTTCAATATTTGGTCAGACATATATTTAATTATAAATACATTATTTTGTAAAAATTATTTCAAAAATGTTTTTAAGTGATCTACTAAAATTATTTTACAATAAAACGATTTCAAGTTTATCAAATCACCTTTTATATGTTTATAAATCTAATTTAAATAAGCATGTTTTCCAAAAAATTTAATATTTCTTTTATATGTTTTTAATGATGTTTTTTTAAGAAAATGGAATTAAAAAGTTTTTATTTATAAAATATATTTATTCATAGATGAAATGATATTTTCCTCTAGAAATGATTTAAAGATATTTCAAAATTATTTACCATCCAAGATGACATCATCTAGTGTTACTCATGTCTTTATAGATATATGATCCAAGGGTTCCATTCATAATATTTATATGAATGGTTTATGTTTTGATGGAATGATGGTTATAAACCTTGTTTCTCTGTCACCAATTATATGTTTGTGAAACCTGTTTCTCTTCAACATGTAATAATATTTTTAAACCTGCTTAATGTCATGGTTTATTCTTTGATGAAATTATCATTTTCACAAGTTATGATATGATTGAATGTTTATGATACCTCTTTTATTTCATGTTTTATGATATGATATTTATGAAACCCATATCTATTAATGGGTCGTGATATCATGATTTTTTATGATCTTTTAGAACACGTATGTATTTTTTATTATGTAATGGTTGGTACCTATTTCTCCCTCCAATGCATTGGGTAATGTTATATATCTCATAAGATAACAATATGAAGGAATTTGATAGGATAGATCAAATATGGGAATAAAGTGAAATGTGATCCACTATGGGATGAAAGGGAATCCCGATACCGTATGGGAGAAAATGGGAAACCTGATCCATTATAAGGAAAATACTATAATGGGTGATAGTGGTGTGTCCTTCCCAGTAGGTTTAGTCCCCATCAAGTGCCCTGATATTTCTTTGGTAATGATCCTTGACCTATAGAGAATAATATAACATGTTTATGTGTTTTCCAAAATTCCTGTCTTATTCTTATGTTATGATTTCAAGGATTATGCTCTTTAATCCCTCAAGATTCATATATCATGAACTAAAAATATTTATTTCATAACTCATGTATATGATCTTTTTCATGTTTGGTATGATCATATAATGTTATTCACATATTTTCATACCCTATTGTTCTTGATTATGATTACATATCTCTAAAGTTTACCCTTATAGAGAATTTGATTTCACTATTTCTAATGTTTATATTCTCGAGGTTATAATGATATTTATTAAGTGTGATTAGCTTAATAAGTGTTCTATCCATGGAAAACCTAGTGGTAGATAATTTTTATCACATTGGTCCAAGTTTTTATGTTTCCATGTTTCCAAAAGGACTAAACTAATATGATCTTTCAACTTTTTTTTATGTAATGTATTATGTATTCCTTCAAAATTATGTAATGTAAATGTATTTTATGAAAGGGTCTCTGTATTACTACCTTCATGTAAATATTTAATTTTCAAAGAGATATATAGATTTTAATTCATATCCAAGGATATCCCTGAACACTAGTAGGTTTCTATTTATAGGAAATATACCCCATGATTTGTGGTATTTCACCCACTACTCACCATGAAAAATCCATACAAGAAAGAGTGGAGGAACATGTAAAAACATGGTGTGTACTTAATATGTTTTGATTACTTATATTTATGTGAGATACATATAATTGAAAAAAGGTGTGTGAGATAAACTTGATTGGAAATAAGGTATTATTAGTGTTTAGGATTATTTTAGAAGTGAGTAATATTAATTGGGAAATGAATACTAATTTAACCATGTTAATAGATGGAACACCTCCCACAAGACCTTTAATTGGAATAAGAGCCCATCATATTTTTATTTTTCACACTGTAATTTTTTAACATGAATTTATGACAAGAATATAATTTTTGTTTAATTAATCAAATTACTATTAATTGGTGACTGCTGAAGTGTTAGGATACCTTATGAAATAAACTAACTGATTTTCCCCCAATTGGTTTTAGATAAAGGTTCATAAATATTATTCAATGAATAATATTATTTATATAACTGCAATTATTTTATCCTAAGATTTATTGAATGAATTTTTCACTTGTTCATATTGATTAAATTATATGTATTATTTATCCTCTAATTTTCATTAAATAATAAAGTGAATATTTAATGAGGCATATACAAGATATTCAAGAACATTAACTATATTGAATGTTGAAATTATTCCAAGTAATATTTTGAGAAATAAAAGGATTAATAAGCCTAAAAAATGATGAATTTTTCCCATGTAATAATAAATGAATTAAATAATCATCGGTTTTCAACTATAGACCATATACACCGATGTAGTTTAAATAAAATAATTGGATCCCTCCTATATTGAGTAGATGTTATAAAGGTAGATCACTTCAAGTAATTTATTATTAAATCCTGAATAAGGGTTAATAAAATAATTGATTAATGATTTACCGAAAGATAAAATAGGAATGAGATATGAGGACAATGAATCCATGTACTTAGCTATTAAATCATATATTGATCTTGATAAATGTGTAAATTAATTATCAATGGAGTTAGTAATTCCAATTTATGAAACTACAAAGGTATTCAAGTGGTGTTAAAGGGAATCGCAAAATGAATAATTAGATAAGTTTTAGAATGAAAAAAAATATAAAGACAGATATTTCGTAGATAATAATTCAATTACACATGACGTATGAAAAATGAAATTTCATTGCACTTATGATATCCAATGTTGAAATAGAATTGTGATATTAAAATGATATTTTGAAAAAATTTCTAGTTAATAAGAAATTATTAAAATATAAACTTAAAGGATTTGAGGACACATTCGAAACAACCAATTTCAATGAGGATAAAATAATGGCTTAGATGAATGAAATCATTAAGTGTCTTAATGAGGGGATGGTAGAGACAATGCTTGAAATTAATGAAGTAAAAAGAAATTAAAAAATGTGAAGAAACAACATTAGTTTATGATTGAATGTATCCATATAGAAAATCTA
Source organism: Viscum album (assembly GCA_963277665.1). Lineage (NCBI taxonomy): Eukaryota > Viridiplantae > Streptophyta > Magnoliopsida > Santalales > Viscaceae > Viscum > Viscum album. The sequence continues at coordinate 1,791,887,903 of OY728133.1, read as the reverse complement.
ATATATCTATATTAATTAATGTCAAATACCAATATAATTTTAGGTGAACTCCACATGGACTTTCCCATTGACCATGGGCTAAAAAATTGCACCAGGTAATATGTATAATATATTGGGAGGAATTACCTATAAATATAATTTATCTTAAGCTGACATGTAAACTCATCTAATATTGAAAAAATAAATAACCAGTAATGAAATGTTAATTATGCATACATAATAAAAAATTTATAAAATAAATTATAATACATTGTAATCAAATGAATCCCACATAAAAATTAATATAACCCAAATACATTTAATGAAATATAAATATGAATATAGTATAGACTAATTTGGTCACACTAATGAAGACTCTAGGACAAGATTTTCAATATTTATCATCAGTCTCTACCATCAATGATGATACACAATTCATACCTTCTAATCTGCATGAACATGAGTGATAAAAACACATTGATTCACATGTAAGAGTGAGAAATAATACTTAGTATAGTCATTCAAACCAAGGCAACAGCTCTCATAATCCTATAATATATTTTTATATCAACAAAATATATCTTGTATATGAAACCATACTTCTCAACAAACCTCATTAATGAATTCATTAGTATCAGATATTTATTTCATTTCAAGGTTAACGATAGATTCCTACAGTCATGTTGATCAGATAAAAATGTCTTTATATAATAATATTTTCTAAAACATCACAATACCACAATAACGACCCCTATAAACAACTAAAAAAATTTATATGGGATAAATATTTTCCAAATAAATTGGGAAAGATAAACCAAAACCAATTTCCCCACATTATTGATACATTTGATTACATTTAATGAAATAAATATAAAACACATTCCTTTTTTCTATTGATCCAATATATTTCTGCTCCACCACATGAGCATGATAAGAATAATATTGTATCTTTGGTTAAATGTAACTTGTTTTTGAATAAAAATTATTGTTTCTAATTGGATATACAAATATCCCAATAAATGGGAAAGTTTTCCTTGAAGCCCTAATATTCTTAATACTTTTGATAAAATCATGTAAAAAATAGGATTTAAGGAGATTTTTGAATTGAGGGGTTTTCTTAGAATTTGAATTAACCTCGCATAAAAATGTAGGAACCGTGAACTTATTTGTACAAGCCTCTAATAATATTATACACTTCACAAATTTTTCACTTATTGATGAAATGTTTCATATATTAAATTTCATTAACTCTTGGCCTATAATTGAGATCAATTTTTTAACATTTAAATGATTAATTTAGATGTTAAAATTATAAATGCATATTATCACATAATGTATAAATTTTCATGCACAAAATCATTATGTGGTGATATTCACCACAAAATTATTTTTCCCATAAAAACCCTTGACATCATTATGACCACCACATTATTGTTTTAGTTTTAATTTATGTTTTTAACAATTTACCACTCACACTAAATAGTCATAAACTTGATGTATATATTCTTTATGTCCCATAATATATAACAACTTCTAAAACCATATCAAAAATCCTTTTTATATATCTTCCATAAATACTTTTAGAAAACATGGCATTCATTTTCACAAATTATTACATAATATAAAAAAAATTTAAAAGTCATCCAAATTTTATTTTGTATAAATTATATTTTTTTGGAAAATCATAACATTTTATATGAACAAATTTTAACAACCATAATCCTTATTAAAAAACATAAATTGTGCCCCATAGTCCTTTGTAATATTAAAAAAATAAAATATTCCCTTACATATAATTATATGTAAATATAAATGCTTGAATTTCACTAAATATATAAATGGTTATGATATGATCTCTATCAAACCCATGTATTTCCAAACCTATTTCCACTTTCTATATAATAAACATGTATACATAATCATATAATCTCTTTGTCCATGACATCGAGTGATTAAGAGACAAAGAGTATGATAATCCAATATAACCTACTCATGTGTTCTTGATTATCAATTTATAAAATGACTAGATGGATTAAAACATGACATTCAATTCACCAAGATAGTTGGGCATATCATTCACCAGTAACCAAAATAGATAATCCCATCAGTTATACCACATCAAGGTTTGATAATAATCTTTCATAATATATCTCAATCAAGATCCCATATTTCAAACTCATAATATGAGATGAAAAATATCATTGATTTAAAAATTAACTAAATAGATGATCAACAACATTCCCAACCACCCCTTTATAGGTACGATAAAGAACCAAAATTCTCATACATAAATTTTATATCTTAATAGATTAATATTAATTACACAACATAATGATATAAGATAAAATATTTATGTCTAGTTCCTTTGGAAACATTGACACATAAAAAATGGTCCATAAGTGAGCTAAGTCATATCCCACTATGTTCATTATAACTAACACCCTTCTTAAACTTATCATACATAATACATTTCTTCATAATATGGGGAGGAGAAATATAAGAAAGGATGGAATCATATTCATAGAAATAATTAGTGGAAATGGAGGCTTTCCCACACTTTTATGCCAATAGTTTGAACAAACCATCGGTATATTGGTTTGAGATCAACCATTCCCAATGGTTTGAACAACCATTGGTATACAGTATTTTGGATCAACCTTTCCCAACGGTTTACTCAAACTGTTTGGAAATCATCCATTTTTCTAATGCATTCTAATTTTTTTCTTTTTTGAAACCATTGGTAACAATTATATTTAAAAATGGTATTCTAAAACCATCGGTAACTTTTCCCCAAAATACACAGCAGATCCAGTTCCCCTATCCATGCGATTGCATCCATAAACTGAAGGTCTTCTGAATCTCCCTCTTTACCTTAGGCTACGAAACACCTTCTACATGATAGATCCATATTCAATCAATAATTTTTTTTATTATACACTTTAAATCTATAAGTTCTTCCTTAGTTTTAATGTTATGAAACAATTTTATTGTTTTTTGTTTTGATTTGACCTAAACTAGAGGTATGTGCGGTCTGTGGTATGGTATACCCAATAAGAAAACTTTGATTATTTTTTTTCTATTTTTACTCTACGCTACAAGTGTCATGATTGTGTGAATCACCATTATTTGAAGTCTTCATAACCACTCCTTCTATGTAGAGCTAGTGACCCATATGAACTAATGGAGGTGTTGGTGACATGTTTCCCCACTAAAAGATTGTAAAGGTTCTGTTTAGCCATATTGTCTCAAGGTGGGTAATGCATATAAGGATGCTCCATGTGGTGGGATTGGGGATGGTTTGGGGTTGTGGTGTATGTGTTTTTACATTTTTTAGTGGGTTGATATGGTAGTTTCTATAGACTTTAGTTCTGTTAAAAATAGGATTTGGATTGTGTATTTATTGTTTTTGTTCAAGGAATAATGAGAAAGGCAGGGTTATTGAGGATGAATTGGCTATTGGTTGGGTGATGGAATGAAATTATGATGTTGGTTAGATTGGGTATAGGATATTTTAAAGGTATTATATAGGTATTTTATCCCCCGAACACCCCACAACCCCACAACTGGGACACCCCACCCCTGGACACCCCACTCCCCTTGACAACCCCCCACCACCCTAGACACCCCCTGGACAACCCCACATTGGACAACCCCCAACCCCTCTAAACCCCACCCCCTGGACACCCCCCATTATAAATCCATCCCTCATCCCCACCCACTGGACCCCCATTGGACAACACCCACCCCTGCATACCCCACATTGGACAACCCTCCACCACCCCCTAGGATACCCCCACCCCTGGAAACCCCTAAACCCTTGGGTAGCTCCCCCTCTAACCCACCCCCTAGACTCCCTTCACATCTTGGACACCCCCCACCCACCACCAAGACACCCCTCACCCCCTCCATAGATAGCCCCACCCGCCTCCACGAACAGCCCCCTGGACAACCCCACCCCTTACACACCCCCACACCCTAGACACCCCTTTCCCCCAGGACACCACACCCCCTGGAAAGCCCCCCAGCCACTGGCCATCCCCACCCCCTGGATAGCCCCCCCCCCCCCGGACACCCCCACCACTGGAAATCCCTACCCCTAGACACGCCCACCCCCATGGATAGCCTAACCACCCCCTGGACACACACACCCCTGGACACGCCCTCCCCCAGGACACCACCACCCCTTGGACACTGCCCCTGACACCCCAACCCCTGGAAACCCACACCCCTAGACACCCCTCCCACATGGACATCCCAAACACCCCCTAGACACCCCCAACCCTAGAGCCCCCACCCCCTGAACAACCCCACCCCCTTGGATAGCCCCCCCCCCACACGGACACCACCGCACCCCATGGGCACTCCCACCCATAGAAGACCCACCCCTGTGGACAACCCCACCCCTCATGGACAGCCCCCTAAGACACCAACCCACCCCAAGACACCCCCACCCCCTGTACACCCCCACACACTTGGACATACCCCCAACACCTGGATAGTCTCCACCCCCCCCCCCCTGGATAAACCCCATCCCTGGACACCCCCACCCTTGGAAACCCCCACCCCCTGGACAAACCCCCTGGACACCCCCACCCCTGGACACTGCAACCCCTGGACACCCCCCCCCCTTGAACAACCCCCCCTAAACACCCTGACCCCCTCAAACAACCCCCATTGGACACCACCACACCCCCTGGACACCCCACGCCCTTGAACACCCCCACCCCCTGGACAACCCACCCCTTGGACAGACCCCCTAGAAATCCCCCACCCCCCAGACACCCCCCCTTGAACACCACCCACCCTCTGGACACCCCACCCCCTGGACACCCACACCCACCTTGGACAACCCCCACCACTGGATAGGTCTTCCTGGACCCCACCCCACCCACTGGACACCCCCACCCCCAGGACACCCCCACACTCGAGAGACCCCCACCCTTCTGGACAGCCCCAACGCACTGGACACCCCCACCCCCTGGACACCCCCACCTTCAGACACCCCCACCCTCTGGATAGCCCCCACCCCCTGGACACCCCGACCCCATGGACCACCCCTTCCATACTAGACATTCCCACACAATGAATACTTTGACATTGGGTATTGGGTGTTATGAAATATCTTATTCAAAATATTTTCATTTTTTAGTATTAATAATTTATTTAAAAAACTCTATTTAAACATTATGCATCATTGGTGAAAATAATTCACTTTGTAAAATCTTGAAGAGTGTTCTATTAGGTACACAATATCCTCTTGTATGTGATAAAAGAAAATAATTCCAAAACACATTTCACTACAAATTTAGGCACACATAAATGAATTTATATATATTCATATTGTTTTAATAATAAGGTATCAACCCAAGAATAGTTCACTACATCAACTATAAAACCTTTTATTTATGGATATCTAAAATGGTGATAGATTATCCCATTTGGAAAATAAATTTCAATCTCATCATTCAAAATATGCATGTATGAGGAATCATGATTCTTTTCTCAATGGAACCTTCATTTTATGACATCAAAATCCTCTTAGTTCCTTTTAATATTTCTTGCACAATGATCTACATGTATGACCACAATGCTTCAATCCATAAGGAACATTTTACCATAATGTTTACATTAATCTTCAATCTTATTGAATTTCATTTGACGAAATGGCTTATAACAATTTTTTACAGAATGGATAAAAGTTGAATGTATGAAACCTATTAGATCTCAAGCAGTTTTCAAAACAATTTTGGGAGATTTTTATATTTTTTATTTCACAATGCCTCACACAGTGGTCATATACACTTTCCCATGTTAGAATTTTGTTGGAAGACCACAATTGATCCATGGAGAAGTCAGCTACCACATAACCAAATATGTTTTTCAAGTAAACTACTTTGTGTGATATCAAAATGGGGAGAAAATGAAATCTCAAATTATTTATGATCTGAATGAAATAACTGGATTGGAGATTTTTTATGTGACCGATTTCTATTTATTTGTCATTATGAAAGAGAAAAGATTCTATCCCAAGAAGACTTTGATAAGAGCATACATGATGCGTCTAATTAAAATGACAATGTTGTCAGGGTGAAAAAATTGAATGATGCTTCCACGACTCCAATATATTGACAATGTGGTAAAATAAAAAACATGAAATTTTTAATCCGATTGTTTCTTGGGAAATCTATGTGTGGGATTTCTAATATTTCCATCAGTTACATTATTAGCATTTGAATGACTTACTATCAGATGATGCATATTTCCCTCAAACAACGATATGGCATGGAAGTTAGTTGAGAAATAAGGATTTTCAAGAAACAAAATTCATCCTTTCCCAAAAGAAATTAGCTTATTTTGGGAGAAAACTGCGTAACAAAATTATTGTATAAAATGCTGTACATCCCACTAGAAGCCAAAAGCTAATGGAACACCATCGTAATTTCCACAAAAAGTAATGTGGCACTTTCCATTAATCCATAGACTCCTGAATGTTTTTCTGATAAAATATAAATAAAAATGAGGTGGAATGATACCGAGATAAATAAGACTAATGATTAGTTGGTTCACCCAAAACATAGATTTTTATGGAAGATATTTTATTCACTATATCTTGATTTTGCAGCTGACATGCATAATGCGAGGTTGGGTCTTTTATTTGAATGTTTTAATCTATTTGCGCAGATGGTTACTTCGCATAGAACATGACCAGTTTTTATACACATTTATGACCTCCCCCATGGTTGTGTTTGAAAAAACCATTCACACTTATGTGTATACTCATATCTGGCCCTTTTGATCTCGTAAATGATATAGACATATACATGTAACCATTAATAAAATAGTTGAAACATTTTTGGGATCTAGGTGTAAGCACATATGATGAATGTTCGAAAGACATATTTTATATGCATGTTGTGATTATGTGGATGATCAATGATTTTCCTGCATATACAACGATGTGTGGATGGAGCACAAAGGAAAAAATATCATGTCCAACTTGTATGAATACTACACAATCCAGAAGACTGAAACATTGTTGTAGTTTCAGTTTTATGGAACATAAACAATTCATTAATGGAACTTCCATATAGAAATAATTTTCAATGATTTGACAATACCATAGAGACTGATGATCCACCTTAGTGTATGTCTCTAATTGATGTGCTTAAAAAATAGAATGATTTCAGTTTTTCATTCAGAAATGGTAAAATGAAATCTTGAAAGAGAAAGAATGTTTCCACTGAAACCTCTTACAATTGGAATAAGAGGAGTATGTTCTTTGATTTTCCTTATTGGTCAACCGATTTGTTACATGATTTCTTAGATGTAATTAACATTGAATGAAATATATGTTAAATGTTTCTTTATATTCTTATAAATATTAAGGGAAATACAAAAGAGGATTTATGGTCTCAACGTGACCTGGTGGAATGGGGAATCAGACTAGAATTGCATCTTATGCGTATCAGTGAAAATAAATGGAATGTTCCATGTGATTCTTATATGAGTACACCTACAAATAATAAAATTTCTTGAAGTACTAGAGAATATTAATGTTTTTGAAGGATATTCAAGAAACATATCTAAATGGGTCAACAAAGGAGATTTGATGTTAAATCATTGAATACTCATGATTATTACATCCTACTGCATGAGTTGATTCTAAAAACAATCCATCATCTTTTGTCCAATAATGTAAGTGTGGCTGTTGTAAGAACCCGGTTTTTATTTGTGAGGTATGGGTTTCTTCTTCTCTCTTTTCCTTAAGTGTTTTTGAGAAATAAGGAAAGTGGAGAAAATCCTAAATTTTGGGACTACATGTCGTGTACTATTCCACACGGTGTGTTTTTTGGACGCGTGGAATGAGTACATAGGGTGTATAGCCATGTTGGCATTGAAAGGTGTAAAAATTGACTACACACCGTGTAGTGGTTATGTACACACCATGTATTCAGTCGGCAGGAAAACAGTAAGGTGGTGGAGGAAGCCGCTAGCTGGGCATCATTACACGATGTGTACTCAGGTATTACACACCGTGTACTCATGTCGACTGATGAACAGTTCCAGGTAGCCGCCAGAGTCATAGTTAAATGAAAAGTACACGTCATGTACTTGAGAATTACACGCCGTGTAGTTTGTTTTTTTTTCGATTAAAATGGGAAGTATCCAACCCTGTTAATAGGATTGGCTTAGAACCGGAGGAAGGAGTTGGAAGATAAGGTCGAACCATTGTAGATCCCCCGATCGAGTACCGGGAATCCGTTTTCTACACCGTCGATCTCCTGGGAACCGCACGGGTGAGTTCTTCCTCCTCCATGCATAGTTCTTTCTAATTATTCCTATAAGGGATGTTATTTGAGTTTGAACATGGTTTCCTTTCACGTCATATCTACGTCGTTCTTGGATGATATGAGGATCTTCGTTCGTGTATACCATTCAGGGGTGTTTAAGGTAGGTGGCTTGGTGTTTAAATTCCATCTATCATGCGTTTTGTGTTTCGTTGTCATACGAACCCATGTTGGGATGTCGTGGGGCTGAGGCCTCGACTATTATAAATAGCTATAATTGTATAGGTAATTAAATGTGATATTAAACTAATGTTTGGGATTACTTCTTGGATCCAGGAACACCCCAGGGGTGCGTTCCTCTGTTTAGCCGTTTGGCCATGATACCCTAGGGTATGCCATGTTTATTTTGTGCATTACTTTTGCCTTGAGAGTAATTTTAAATAATTTCATGTTTATGATTCGAGCTCGGCCCGGTTATATGCCTAAGGGTGTGGTTACTTTATATGCCTCAAGGCGTGGATACTTAATATGATTGAGGGTGTGGTTACTTTATATGCCTGAGGGCATGGTTAATTTATATTCCTGAGGGCGTGCATAATTATTATTCCTGAGGGCTAGATATTATGCGGCATGAGGGAAAGGTCTGAGGGCGAGATATTATATGGGATGAGGGCGTGGATGTTATATAGCCTGAGGGTGTGGTTTTACTATATTATCTTGAGGGAGAGATTCTGTTTGGCCTGAGGGAATGGTTCAGATGAGCACAGAATTTTATTAAATTAAAATGGTTAAATGAATAATAAAATGGCAATATGATTGGTAATGTTAGTTAATTTTGAGTATTGCTTAGTTTTTTGTGTTCTACTACTGCACACTATTGTTTCATATTTTCACAAAGTTGGGCACGAGCCTCTGGTGGGTGCCTACTAGGATTTATTTCTGACACCCTGTCTGTGTAATGTATTCACCCCAAATAGGCTTTGTTGCTATAGGTGTGGATAAGGGAAAGGGTCTCTATATAGGTACATGATTGTTGCTGAGGAGTAAGGGAGAATGGGGCTGAGATTAGCCTCGTGATGCTGCTAGTTGTTCTGTTTTGTTTATTGTACTCTATATTGTACAGTACTGTATTGTTGTGTAACATGTTCTTGCTGTTTTCTTAGAACATGAGACATGTTGCATCATTATCTATATAACTGTTGGTTATATTTTACTACAGTTGTTTATTTTAAATGTGCATGTTTTATTTCTTACATTGTTGTTGTATGTTGTATATTTTATTCGGTTGCGCTACACTTTGAAAAATGGGGGCATAGTTTCCCCACTATCAGACCTGGGGCCTCACTGCTAGTCGGCAGCCTCTGGCGTTTGGGGAAATGCATTTGAGGTCATGTGAACAACTGGGTTCGGGGCACCCGTGGAGGGGAACCCGGGTTCGAAACATTACAACGTGGTATCAGAGGGGTTCTTTTCTTTGACTTACTATTTGGAGCCTTATTCAGGGATAGGACAGAAACGGTAGTCGGTAATAAGCTGTGCCTGGGCATAGTTAACTTGTGTATAGGGAAAATCCAGTCTACCTCATGTTTTTGAAATTATTATGATTTTACAAATATTACAGTTGATTTAATTATCACCGTTGGGTGACACACTTGTGATTGTGCTGTTTATATTTTATCAATGGGTTTTATTTAGTTGTAACTCGATGAGATGAGGGTATGTTGTATCGTGCATCATTCGGGCACATGCTAGAAATCACATTCCATGCATAGTTCCATGCCATGTAGGCACATTAGAAATTTCTTGTTATTGTGATAGTTTTTGTTCTAGAAAAGCATGCTGTTGTGATAGCTTCTTTGATAAATACCTACTATGTGATAGGGTATTTTTGTGTGAGCCTGTTTATAGAATAGACGCCAAACATTGGTTTTTGGGGAGTATGGGCCCTCATTGAACGGAATTTTGTGGATAATTGACTTTTTAGTTTGTTATAACATGTATAAGACGCCAAACGTTGATTTGTGGGGAGTATGGGACCTCACATGTAGGAATTTGGCACTTAGGTGTTGCTTTCAGTATTTTTTGGGTTTCGGAGTAGTTTCAGAGGCGTACTATCCAGACAACCCAGTATACATGCGGTGTAGTTCCTTGAACACACGCCGTGTGTTCTTCTGTTCGAGAAGAAAAAATAACTTTTTGAGTACACGTCGTGTACCCTTAGTACACACTATTTAGTCGCTTCCCATGTCAAGGACTGTGTGGGAGGGGACACAGGGAAGGGAAATTCTTTTGGAAAATAGGCCATGTACCAGATGTACACTCCATGTACTGTTGACCCAGATTCTGACTGTGTAACTAACCACACAGATGGGGGGGACCTAAAGACATACATGCCACGTCCACTATTGAACACACCATGTAGTCTGACCCGGAGTCCGGAAGTGTAACTAACAACATGAATGGAGGGGACCTTCAGACATATACGCTGTGTCCACTGTAGAACACGCCGTGTAGTCTGACCTGGGATCTGGTCGTGTAACTAACAACACGGGTCAGTGTAATCCTTTCGTGTACACTCCGCGTAGTGTGAGCCATGTATTCGATCATGTAACTAACAACACGGGTTGGCAAAGCACGTCTAGTACACACCGTGTACCTGTAAGACAGGCCGTGTAGTCATGTTCGAGGACAGACAATGTGGATTTAGCCGTGTGGCTAGGAAAACTGGGTGGTGTACATGCCGTGTTCGGGTGTAACATGCCGTGTAGTTTACGATGAGTATTTGGCCATGTCACGAACGACACAGGCAGTTGGAATTAACACCATACATGCCGTGTAGTCTTGTTCAACAGGAGCCATGTGGATTATCCGTGTAAGAGGACCCAGGCAGGGGAAGAAAAGTCAAGTACATGTTGTGTAGTCAATATACACACCGTGTAGTCATGTTTTTCAAATCTTGAAATTCCTTGTTCCTCATGTTCCCTTTTTGGTCCCTTCGTTTTCATTCTTTGATAATCATGATCTAAGGTTTGTGTTTGACCTTGTAGATTCATGTTTCCGAGACGACCATGCATTGTTCCCCAGGAGAGTGACAACTATTATACTCCAGCGATGGTGGGCCATGGGCTACCAGTGGATCCTCCAGCAGATCTAGATGCGGCGCCAAACTTTATTCCAGACACAGGTGCCGATGCACAATTTCTTGAAGGCTTTATGCGGCTCATGCATACTTTTCAGGGAGCACCGTCGGCTGCCACATCTATAGTTGAGTTGACTCGTATACTCCAGCAACAACATACGCCTATATTTTCAGGGGATGGAAGACCACATGGTGTGGAGTCTTTTCTGGATTCTCTGCATTCTATTTTCGAGTATCATGAGACGCCTCTGGGGTGGAGGGTCAAGCTCACGACTTATATGCTGCGTGATTTTACCAAGAGGTGGTGGGATGTTACCACTCAGACAGATAATCACAGAGACATGGCGTGGAATGATTTTCAGACAGTCTTCTATGACTACTTCTTCCCAAAGACGTTGAGGGAAGATAGAGCTTTAGAGTTCATGAATATGTAGCAGGGCGCTATGACGGTGATGATTATTCTGCTCGCTTCAACGATCTTCCGCATTTTTCACCTGTTCTGGTGGGTGATGAGATGTTGAGGGCTAGACGCTTTGAGGATGGTCTTCGATATGAAATCCAAGCACTGGTGAATGTTTTTAGATTGCTTATAGTACATGCGATTGTGAACTAGGAACTGATTACAGAGAGGAACCTTCGGGAGTCTAGTGGTTTTGTCTAGGGTGGTTCAGCCCCAGTTTCTGGTACAATTTCTACTAAGAAGAGGAAGCGACAGATGAGTTTCTTTCACAATGGAATTACTAGAAAGGAAATTACTTAAGGTGGCCTGGTCAGGTGCTACCAGTGTGGTAAAGAGGGGCACAAGAGGCCACAATGTCCACGTGACCCAATGGAGTGATGAACTTGCGGTAAGATGGGTCATTTATAGTGGTTTTGCAGGGTGTTACTACCAGTGGCTAGTGAGAAGGGTTCTGTATAGACTCCGCGTGTGGGGGCATGACCCACAGCTTCTTACCAGTCCGGCAACTGGGATACATCATGACGTACAGGAAGAGGTGGTGGTCATGGCTAGGGTAGCCAGACACCAGGATCTCAGAGGCAGTAGGGCGGGATAGCTCAGGGTAGCCAGGCTATGTCGTAGGGCCGCGGCACTGGGCAGGCATATGCAGTGCAACAACCCCAAGAGAATCAGGATCCTGGACCTTCTATTGTCAGAGGTACTATTCTAGTAGCTTCTGTCTTATCTTCAATACTTTTCAATACAGGTGATACACATAGTTTCATATCTGTGCCCATTGTGTAGAGCCTTGGGCTCTACATTTCTTCTTCTTATTATATTTTTATGATGCTAGACACTCTGTTGGGAGCTATAACGGCTGGTGTGCATCAGTTCAAGGAGTGCCTCCTTGAGGTTGGTGGGTGTCACCTTCTATTGGACCTCTATGTCTTAGAGATGACGAGCTATTATTTCATACTTGGGATGGACTGGTTGGTTCCCTTTCGAGCCTTTGTGGATTTCTATCATCATAGGGTGAGTTTCGCATCACCAGAGGGTGGAGAGTTTCTATACAAGGGTAAGTGGGATGTTCAGGAAAGTCGATCTGGACAAGAGCATTGTGGGCGAGGTGGTGTGACAGCCCAGATTGCGAGCTTATATTTGGATGATCAAAGAACTTTTCATAAGGATTTCCCTCCAGTGGTTGATCGTTTCAGGGATGTTTTTCCTGAAGGCTTTTTGGGACTACCTCCGGAGTGTGAGGTGGAATTATTTATTTAGAATGTGCTAGGTGCAGCGCCGGTGTCCATTCCTCCTTATAGGATGGCTACACTAGAGTTTAAGGATATCAAGAGGTTGTTAGAGTAGTTACAGTCAAAGGGTTTTATCTGACCCAGTACTTCTCCGTGGGGTTCTCTTATCCTATTTTCTAAGAAGGCGGACAATACCCTCAAACTCTGTGTGGATTATTGGAAGTTGAACCAGTTTATGGTCAAGAACTGATATCCCTTGCCAAGGATTGATGATCTTTTTGATCAACTTCGAGGAGCACAAGTGTTGTCAAAGATTGACTTGAGATCAGGATATCACCAGCTTCACATGAGACCATCAGACATACCACTTACAGCCTTTTGAAGAATATATGGTCTATACGAGTACTTGGTTATGCCTTTTGGACTCACAAACGCGCCAGTAGTTTTCATGGCTCTGATGAATTGTGTGTTCCATCCATATCTGGATTCTTTTGTTGTAGTCTTCATGGACGACATCTTTGTGTACTCTCATACTTGACACGACCATTCCACTCATCTTGATATCGTATTGAGTACACTGAGAGAGCATAATCTATATGTTAAGCTCTCAAAGTGGCACTTTTTGATGGATGAGATTCAATTCCTGGGTCATATCATCTTAGAATCAGGAGTTGTCATGGACCCAGAAAAGGCGAGAGCAGTAGTTTCCTGGGATCAAACTAAAAAAGTGTTTGAGATATGGAGTTTCTTGGGGATGGATGGTTACTACAGACGCTTCATACAAGACTTCTCCCTCTTGGCAGCACCATTGACAGGTTTGACTAAGAAGGGTGTGAAGTTCGTATGGTCAGAAGCTTGCGAGATAGACTTTCAGGAGATGAAGGGAAATTTGACATTTGTACCACCCCTGATACTTCTAGAGTAAGGTAAGAGCTATACAGTTTAATGTGATGCATCAGGTATTGGATTGGGAGCAGTGTTGATGCACGGCGATCGAGTTTTTGTGTACTGTTCTTGGCAGTTGAGGCTACATGAGAGGAATTACCCAACGCATGATCTCGAGTTGGCAATAGTTGTTCATTCATTGCGCTGTTGGAGAAATTATCTCTTGGGAGAGAATTTTGCGGTTTTCACCAATCACAAAAGTCTCAAGTACATATTTACTCAGCGTGACATGAACCTGAGATAGAAAAGGTGGTTCTAATACCTTCATTCCTTCGACTTTGAGTTTTCCTATTCACCTGGTAAAGGTAATGCAGTAGCTGATGCACTGAGTAGGAGGACTCAGGTACAGGTAGTACAGGAGGCCAGTGGTGAGTGGCAGCTTATGGATTTGTTCTCTGAGATGAGTTTAGACATGCACGACAGTCAGGGTCAGACCTATCTTTCTTCTTTAGCTGTGACCTCTACACTCCTAGATAGAGTGAGGATGATACAACTAGCTAACTCAGAAGTCCTAGTTCTACGGGAGTCGGTGGCAAGTGAGGACCCTTTTTATGGTTGGACGATAGACGATGATGAGGTACTGCATTTCCATGGATGAGTATGGGTTCCAGGGGATATACGCAAGGAGATGATTTGGGAGTTTCATGCTTCATCATGGGCAGTTCATCCCAGGGTTACCAAGATGTACCGTGACTTGAGATGTCAGTACTGGTGATCGGGTATGAAGAGAGAAGTAGATGTTTTTGTTAGGAGGTGTTCCACCTTTCAAAAGGTGAAGTCGGAGCATCAAAGGATAGTCGTACTATTACAGTAGTTACCCATTCTAGATTGGAAATGATATGATGTCATGATGGACTTTGTGACCGGATTTCTGAGGTCACCTTGTGGCAATGATACCATGTGGGTTGTTGTGGATAGACTCCCAAAAGTAGCTCACCTTTTGATGATCAAGGAGACTTTTGGTGTTGACGAGTTTGGGAAGATTTATATCCGGGAGGTCGTACGTCTTCATGGGGTTCCTCATTATATTGTTTCAGATAGGGAAGCCCGTTTTATGTCTCGTTTATGGAAAAGTTTTTAGAGGGAACTGGGTACACAGGTGCTTCTGGGCATAGCATATCACCCCCAGACCGATGTCCAGTTAGAGCGTACGATACATGTGCTAGAGGAAATGATGCGTGCATGCGTCCTGGACTTTGGGGGATCTTGGGAGTAGCATATACCCCTTCCCGATTTTTCCTATAATAATATTTTCAGGAAACTATTGAGATGGAACCATACGAGGCTTTATATGGTACGCCATGCCGATCAGCCTTGTGCTATTTGGAGGTAGGTGATGCAGCTTTACTGGGACCACATCTCGTGCAGGAGACTCTTGAGCAGGTCTAGATGATTCAAAAACGGATGGCTATCACACAGTCTCGTTAGAAATCTTATACTGATCGCCACAGACGACCCTTGGAGTTCGTGGATAGGGATCATGTTTTCTTTCATGTTTCACCGAGGATGGGACACAGACGGATCATGAGACAGGGTAATGTTTCACAAAGGTATGTGGGGCCATTTGAGATTCTAGAGAGTGTCGGGCTGGTTTCCTATCAGTTGCAGTTACCACAGAGGTATCGGTCCATGCACGACGTCTTCCATGTATCTCAGTTGTGCCGCTATCATTCTGATATGTTTTGTGTCTTTCTACCAGAGGAGGTTTAGTTTTAGGTCGATGCGTCCATTGAGAAGCATCTGATTCGTATCGTGGATAGGAGCATGGAGGTTCTCCAAGGCCCATCAGTTCCTCTCGTATGGGTGTTATGGAAGCATGGCCGAGTGCAGAATGAAACCTAGGAGTAGGAGACCGACGTATGTTCTCAGTGGCCAGAGCTGTTCTGAGCCTTATCTTCGCCACCCTTGGAAGGGTAATTCGGGGATGAATTTTTTTATGGGGTAATGTTTGTAAGAACTCGGTTCTTATTTTTGAGGTACGAGTTTCTTCTTCTATCTTTTCCTTAAGTGTATTTGAGAAATAAGGAATGTGGGGAAAATATTCAATTTTGGGACTACACGCTATGTACTATTCCATAAACCGTGTATTTTGGCCATGTGGAATGAGAACACAGGGTGTGTAGCCATTTTGGCATTGAAAGGTGTAAAAACCGACTATACACTGTGTAGTTGGTATGTACACGTCGTGTAGTCAGTCGGCAGGCATACTGTAAGGTAGTGGAGGTAGCCACCAGCTGAGCATCATTACAGGTCGTGTACTCATGGATTACACACCGTGTACTCATGTCGACTGATGAATAGTGTCAGGTAGCCACCAGAGGAACAGTTAAATGAAAAGTAGACGCCGTGTACTTTAGAAGTACATGCCATGTATTTTTTTCACTTAAAATGGACAGTATAAAACCCTGTTCACAGGATTGTCTTAGAACCGGAGGAAGGAGTCGGAAGAGAGGGTCGGACCTTTGGAGATCCCAAGATCGAGTGTCGAGAATCCGTTTTCTACACCGTTGATCTCCCTGGAACCGCACGGGTGAGTACTTCCTCCTCCTTGTGTAGTTGTTACCAATTATTCTTCCAAGGGAAGTTATTTGAGTTTCAAAGAGGTTTTCTTTCACATCAGATCTATGACGTTCTTGGACGATTTGAGGATCGTCGTTTGTGTATACCATTCAGGGGTGTTTAAGGTAGGTGGCTTGGTGTTTAAATTCCAACTGTTGTGCGTTTTGTGTTTTGTTGTGATACGAACCCATATTGGGGTGTCGTGTTGCTGAGACCTCGATTGTTTCAAATACCTATAATTGTATAGGTAATTAAATGTGATATTAAACTGTTGTTTGGGATCGCTTCTTGGATCTAGGACCACCTCGGGGGTGCGTTCCTCTGTTAAGCTGTTTGGCCAGGATACCTGAGGGTATGCCATGTTTATTTTGTTCATTAGTTTTTCCTTGAGAGGAATTGTATATAATTTCATGCTTATGCTTTGGGATCAGCCTGGTTATATGCCTGAGGGTGTGGTTACTTTATATTCTTGAGGGCGTGGTTACTTTATATGCCTGAGGGGGTGGTTACCTTATATGCCTGAGGGCGTGGTTACTTTATATGCCTGAGGGTGTGGTTACTTTATAGTCCTAAGGGAGTGGTTACTTATTATGCCTGAGGAAGAGATATTATGTGGCCTGAGGGAAAGGCCTGAGGGGGAGATATTATATGGCCTGAGGGCGTGGATGTCATATAGCCTAAGGGTGTGGTTTTACTATATTCACCTAAGGGGGAGATTCTGTTTGGCCTAAGGGCATGGTTCTGATGAGCACAAAATGTTATGAAATTAAAATGGTTATATGAATAATAAATTAGAAGTATTACTGGTAAAGTTATTTACTTTTGAGTACTTCTTAGTTTATTGAATTTTACTATTGCACACTCTTGTTGCATATTTTCACAAAGTTTGGCATGAGCCTTTAGTGGATGCCTACTGGGATTTATTTCTCACACCCTATTTGGGTCATGTCTTCTGCCCAAACAGAGTACTTAGTTGCAGGTGTGGATAAGGGAAAGGGTCCCTATACAGGTAAATGATTATTGCTGAGGAGTAGGGGAGCATGGGATCAAGCTTAGGCTCGCGATGTTGCTGGCTGTTCTGTTTTGTTTGTTGTAATCTGTATTGTATTGTACTTTATTGTTGTGTAACATGTTCTGGCTATTTTCTTAGAACTTGAGACATGTTCCATCATTATATATATAACTATTGGTTATATTTTACAGTAGTTGTTTATTTTAAATATGCATGTATTATTTCTTCCGCTATTGTTTTATGTTGTATAATTTATTCCGCTGCGCTACACTTTAACAAATGAGGGAATAGTTTCCCCACTATCAGACTTGGGCCCTCGCTGCTAGTCGGCAGCCTCTGGAATTTGGGGAAATGTGCTTGAGGTCATGTGACAAACCGGGTTTGGGGCACCCGTGGAGTGGCACCCATGTCCGGGACGTTATAGCTATTATTCAGTTGTGCCATTTGTTTATAGATCTTTGTGCTGAGAAGTTTTCCATGTCTTTCTTAAAAAAATGATATCAGATTCCCCATTAATTTTGTGTGAGTTGGAGAAAATATTCCCTTCATCATTGTTCATATGCATGATGCATCTAACTGTCCATATTCAAATTGAAATATTTTTTGGAGGACCTATTTCGTTTCATTTTATGTATCTAGCTGAAAGAAATATGTACACATTAAAGTATTTTGTCTAAAATAGAAATCATCCCAAAGTTTCTATAATGAATGCTTACTTGGATCAATAATGTATGGATTTTTACTCTATGTATCTATTTGATCTTACTACAAGAATGAACAGAATAATGAGAAATAAAGAATAAAAGTGTGAGAAAATTGAACACAATATTCCATTACTTCTTCAAACATGAATAATTTTTTGGATCATATACATTGACGACATTAATCCTTGAAGAGGGGGAGATATAAAATTGCATAATTTTGTTAAATTTTTATTTTTTCAATGAATAAATTATGTAAATAAATTGAATATATATATCCCACATACATGTATCTATTAAACTATTCATACTTTTATCTACAGGGAACACAAATCCGTGATAAATAAAAATCATCATTTTTTACTTTGAGAAGGAGGGAGACTTGGCATAGAAATGATTTTTCTGCTTGGTTAAAATAGAAGGTAAAATTATTACTCATTAAAATGATTAAATTAATATATAATTAAGTTTATTATTCATTTATATTTTAGGTATTGAGTTTTCCTACTCCCCCTATCTTTAATGAAATAAGAGATTTGGCATTTGGTCCTAATACCGTGGTTTGTGACTGTAAATCAATATTTATCAATTGGTAAATATTTATTATCAATGAATGAGAAAAGAACATTAGAAAAAAACATTATGGTGTTATGGTTACATCCACAATAGAATATTATTCTAGTACTTCAGATAGTAGTCCATGATTTTAAAATGTAGGTTATTATGGAGTCATTGAAAAAATAATAATATTGATTTATTACTCTCATGGATGAGTCATGATGATGAAATGCCAGTGGTTTTATTTGATGATGAGGCATTGTACATTTATTGAAGACTGTGGATTTTGATTAATTGATATGGCTCTCACTCTTCCTTCCGATAAACTATATGTATTGGAATTAGTGGTGAAACAACTATTTTATGTCAAAGACCATCTTCGACATGAATTTGGTGTCATTATTGAAGAAATTACAAGAGTTATTTTTTACGATGCTGATGATGGTGATGATGGAATTGACATCATCCCTACTGCCATTGGAAATGATCCATTTATTACTTTTGATGACTCAAATAGATCAATTGTCAGAGATGAATGCAAACCTAAAGTTGTGGTGGGAAATATATTGAATCATACATCCATGTTATCAATTATTTTGGTTTAGCTCGACTTGGGTTATTAAGGTTTGACTAATTAAAATTGATTTAATATTTTTTACAAAAATAATTCATCTAACTTGACCATTATGTGAATTTTTAATGTTTATTAGTTGCAATTTTATATTAATTGAATTTATAATTGGGAATTAAAGTGTATTCAAACCTACAAAACCAAAATTTCCAACTTGGTGAAAATTTCAATGATTAATTGAGCATGTATAAAATTAGTATAATTTTAAGACCTCCCTTTAACATTTCACCATATAATTAACATGATGGATTGTCTTCTTCTACAAAACATGTATAGAAACCAGTATCATCTTCATCCTCTAAAGAAATTTAATTTCTCCTTAAATTCAAAAATTTCATTACCCTTTATGATTCTGTTTGATATATTATCCTTGTTCATATGTTTATATCATAATTTCTAACTATCTTAATGCCAAAATAATTCATAATATATATCATGTTGAATTTTCTAGAGGCATAATTTAGTATGCTCTCTCTCTTGGTTTTTGAGTGAATTAAATCCTTAGAATAATATTCAATGATTTTAGTAGACTAGTGACACTTAGTAAATAACCATCCTACTCAAAATTAAATTTCTTTTTGAAATATTGTATGACTTAGTCAATTTATTATATATCCATTCAATCTCACCTAAAAAATTTGATAGTTAAATTATCCAGAAATCCCCCTATTACCTCTCATATATTTTGTTTTTTGGGTTACACATTAGTTATCCTTTTATAATTACATTAATATTTGATTTCAATTGTATGAAAGTCAACAAATTAAAGGGAGGAAACAGAAAAAGATGATGGACAACAATCATTGCACGACTGAGATGGGTATTCCACTACTAGTGCCTATAGTCAGTATTTTATTTCAAATATATATATTTAAATAATATATAATGTCATGTGATTAATTTTGTTTTAATTTTTTTTGAAGGATCCACCCTCAAAGAGACTATTAATTGATGATTATCCTAGTCGTGGTCCTAGTTTTCAAGATGTTCATACAGGGAGTGGTACGAGAGCTAAGTGATCTGGTCGGCGTACCCGATTAGACCCTTCCCCTCCCACAAACATACCATAATCCCCCATTTTGATCCTAGTGTTTCATTAGGGACACACGAGATATTTATGCCTACCATGTTTTCACCACCCTTATATCTGAGTCTCCTCACCCATCTTTACCATATCTGATGATGATTGCCACTCCTCATCCATCATTATTCCAACCATATGTCCCATCTTTTTTTACCTCTACTTTCTTCTATCTAAGATTATATATTCAATATTCTTAGACTCATACTCCACCATAGTATGTCCTTGCGGGGCATACACTAGAACCCACTCCACCTGTACAAGGTGTTCCTTCAGTTTCTACAGATATAGGGGCTCCCATTGATTAGAATACCTCAGGTATATTTATGGAACCCTAGAAAACTTTTAAACCATTATTTATCTTCATTATAAAATTTAATTATAAAATATTTGTTTTTCTTTCATAACATATGAATCTACAAATAAGAGGTATGGGCGGTGTCATACACTCATGAATTTGGTGTGGAACCACTACACATAGTTTATAGTTGACTATAATAAAGATAATAAAATGATTGGAAAAATAGTTTAGCAATGTTAGAGTTTTTTGGGGAGGCTTTCCAAATACTCCGACATCATTCCGGTCAGCCCACTCTCAAGGAGACAGTTGCCAAATGATGTCAATGATAATTCATGGGCAGAGATATATGTTAAATAAATCTATTTTATTTAATGAAATATATTATTTTTTTATTTATATGAAGTAATATTGTGGATTTAGATTCTGTTTAATTTCCCAAATGGTTAGGGAGCATGACCAGCACCTCTAGAAAATTAAGGGGATCTTTGGGGAGCCATTAAAAATGAGTTGTATATTGGTGGGAGTGCTAGAGTTGGAACAAAGTTAGAGGGAGTACCTATCATGGATGACTGTCCGATAGAACAATATCAATAGATGATTACTCATTGGATGACTATCCAGTTTAACATATTAATCACATTTGAGGTATTTGAAGAATTTTTTTAATGTTTTCATTAATAATATATTTTTTATTGTTGAATTTTATTTATGAATCATGTATAATAAATAAAAAACCTTGATGCTAAAAAATTCCTCCACACATTGAGACGTACTACGATGTCAGATCCTGAGCGGAAGTAGGTATGACCGTTTTTTATAAATTTTATTTATGATTTTCACTTAATATTATTTCCTCTATAACTTATTCGATTGATAAATTTTTCATATAATATTAGTTATGAAAATGGTTTCCTACATTCAATGTCATTGTAGTGGAAAACATTAAATATTTAAGGATGTGTACCTCGAGCAAAACTATTTTTCTTGAGTAAAAGGATGAAATCTAGAAGTGTGATTAAGAAACCAACTCAGTAGAAGATTTTATGATTTATTTTGATGATTTAAAATTTCAATATCTTGTTTTCAAATTAATAATCTATTTATATTTGTAACAGCCTGCTTTAGAGGTCCTTGATGCCTTGGAACCTGAAAAATTTAGGCCAAATGTTCACTTACATCAGGTGTTGGGAGATGAGCACCCTACAAGAGTATGTTGCCAACCTGGGAAGAGTGTAGTTCCAATGAGGTATTATTCCTACTTAGGTATATGTTTTAGTGCCATTGAGTTCTAAAAGGATAAAGAACATGTAGAACACACTAAAAAATGGCAATAGAGATGGAAGAATAGTCTTCTAGGGCAGACACTACATTTATAAAACTGATTGATATTTTACGTCCAACAATTCCAATAGAGGCCAACACAACTTATGATGAATATATGTCTTCAATGAATTCAATATATGGTGCCCCATTTTATAGTTCTAGTGGTGTTCAAGACGATGTCATTCATGGCAATGAAAATGGTGAAGCGGAGCCCAAGCCAAAGCAGGAGGGCGAGGAGGAGGCTGAGGTGGAGGAGGAGGGTGAGGAGGAGTCTGAGGCTGAGGAGGAGGGCAAGGAGGAGGGCAAGGTGGAGGCCCAAGAGGAGTATGAGGGTAAGGAGGAGGGAATTGTGGAAGGTGGGGATGATGATGTGGACAACGATGAGGACGGGGATGAGGCTGATGGTGACAGTGATGATAGTGATTGTGAGGAATGATAGATTGATCCATTACATTTTTTACTGATATTACTGACATTTGATGTTTGATGATTTATTATGCCTACATATATGTGTGATTAGGTAGGTTACATTATCTTTATTTATTTATCTATAAATAATAAAACTGGACTTGATGATTTGTTGTGACTGACTATATGTGTGACAGATTCACCCCTCCCTTAGACACCCCGCCCCCTTAGACAAACCCCACCCCCTGGACACCCCAAAACCCATGGAAACTCCCTAGACAAACCCACCCCTGGATGCACCCACCCCCATGGACACCCCCCAAGACACCCCCACACCCTTGGATGAACCCCCAAAACACCCTGACACCCCCACCCCTAGGACAACCCCCCCACCCTAGAAAACCCCTATTGGACAGCCCCCACCCCTGGACACCCCCACCCACCCTGAACACCCCCTGGACACCCCCAACCCCCCTGTAAACCCCCACCCCCTAGACAAACCCCTACCAACTTGGACTCCCCAATCTCTGGACACCCCCACCCCCTGGACAGTCCTCACCCCCTTGGGCAACCTCCCTGGACACCCCCCTCCGCCTCGACACCCCACCACCCCCCTGGACACCACCCCACCCCCTGGACACCCCCACACCCAAGATAACCCCCACTCCTAGACACCACAGCCCTAGGATATCCCCCAAACCCTTGGACCCCCACCCCCAGACACCCCACACCCCAAAAACACCCACCTGCACACCCCCACCCCCTTGGACAAACCCCACCCCGCTAGACACCACAACCCCCTAGACACCCCCAACCCCTTGGATAGCCCCCACCCCCTTGACAGCCCCAACCACTTAGACACCACACCACCTTGGACAACCCCCACCCCTGGAAACCCACACCCCATGGACACCCCACCCCCTGGACAACCCCACCCACATGGATAGTCCCACCCCTAGAAATATCCCCACCCTCCCCCTCCCCCTTGGATAGCCCCGTAGACACCCCACCCCTTGGACACCCCCACCCCTTGGACACCCCCAGCCCCTGGACACCCCTAACCCCTAGATATCCCCCACTTGGACACCCCCACCCCCTGGACACTCCCACCCCTTGGACATCCCCACCCCACCCCTTGGACACCACCAAACCTCCTTGGACAGCCCAACCCCCCTAGACAGCCCCCACCCCCTAGAAAACCCACCCCATTAGATGCCCCTCCCACACACCACCCTAAAAACCCCAACCATGGACACCCCCACCCCTGAACACCCCCACCCCATGGACACCCCCGCCCCCTAGCCATTCCCACCCCCTTTGGATGCCCCCACCTCTTTGAGAAAACCCCTTATCATCCGCCCACTAGAAGGTCCCCCACCCCCTGGACACCCCCACCCCCATGGAGCGCCACCCCCACCCCCTTGGACACCCCCATATTCGAAATTCAATATTTTATTCTATATTCTATTTTTGATATATGAAATTATGTTTTGTATGTAAGGAATTATGAATTGAATTCAATACACATAAATCAAAATTATATATATAATTCATAATTATTTTGCATGTGTTATTCATTAATAATGTAGAAGTATTCAATTGAGAATTAAAATTTAAATTCTGTATTAAATTGGGTAATTTGGTTCTCAATTGAATTCTCAATTCCTAGGTGTAGAGGGTATTGTATAGGGGGAGATAGGCGGGCTTGCTACTAAAATTGCAGCAAGGCTATACAGATGAGTGAAAACCACTGGTATAAATGTGGAAATAAAATTGATAAGAACTATTTATATAAAGTAGATTGTAATAAAATATACCAACTATTAGTAAACCATTGGTATAGACCCTGTAATTAGTCTTTACCAATGGTTTTATAGAAACCGTTAGACAATTCTTATTCCCACAGTTTTAAAACCATTGGAATAGATCTAAAAAAATTTATTCTAAAAAATGTATCAACTATTGGTATAATATACATTCAAAATCCATATACCAATGGTTATACTATAACCATTGGTATATATCTATCCCCATGACTAACTAGCCAATGATTAGGGAAACCGTTGGTATAGTTTATACCAACGGTTTTGAGGCATTTCCCTTCTGTTTGAAACTATTAGTTAAGTCATGTTTCTAGTAGTGAAGGGTAAACAAGGAGGATATAAACATAAAATCAATATAATGGTACAAGAACACGAGAATAAAATTTAAAAAACTATACCAGGAAAATCATAGAACATAAAATTGAGTTAGGAAATTAATCGTAATAGTTCGTAAGAAATTAATCATTATGGAATTAAATAACATAATCCACGAGATCATGAAATTGGCATAGAATATATATTTTATGCATACACACAATCATATAAAATCATATGTCAAGGGTATCCACGAAGACATTTATAACATGATATAATAAGGATAACCATAGGCATACATGCTTTAGTCTTGGGATAACGTCCTGTGTACCCAATTTTATGCATGGGATACCTCCCATATTCCATACAGTGGTGTTGGGATAACCTCCCACATACCCTTTGAGAACATATAACGTTAATAATTACCTAATGAATTTTATGAATATATAGTTAGAAGACATGACACAATTAAAAACAAACATATGTGTTCAATAAGATCACATAACATTCATTATTTCAAAAACCCTAAAAAGAAATTGGTTTCATAAACATTTCATCATATCATAACTTGTGAAAAAGGAATGGGTTTCATAAAAATACAATCAACATAAACATAAACCATTAAAATAAAGAAAAAATGGTTTACATGAATCAAATATCCATTAAAAAATAAGTAATATCAAGGGTTTTCATCGTAAATAGAAATTGATTTTTGCAGATCACATGTAAAATTTCATGAGAAAAATAAATATTCGACTTGGAAAATACCATTTTAAAACTAAAAACATATAAAAATTTGCAAAATACATTTCTTTGAGAATAAATTTGGAAAATTATAATGGTTTATTTAATGAAATGGATGGTTATGTCACTGAAAATTTCCTCTCATGTTGTACAAGTTAAAAAAATATTCGTTATAAATTTTTAATAAAATTTAAATGAGCCTTGTTTGGATAATGATAAAAATATTAATTATAATTTTTTTTAATAATTTAAAACATGAGAAGAAATTTCATTATAAAACATTTTATAATATTAATAAATATTCTTTATAAAATTTATTGAAATAATGGATATGAAATAAGAGGAATCTATGAACTAAGGGAGAAATAAATTAGATATTTCATTAAATATTTTTTATATCTTGAGTACATAAAGAGAGTAAAATTAAAGGGAGATACATATTCAAAATAAATAACCATAGTAGAAGAAAATAATTGAGTTTCTTGAGATATTTATCATAAGATATCATTATCATAACCTTAATCATTAACAATCTTAATAAAAATTGAGATTGTAACATATAAGTTTAACAGCTTTGGAAGCATTTGAACTATATGCCCCATGAAATAATGGCACGAAGAAAACATTAGATATCATAAAAAAATTCATGATATAACCTATAAATGGGGTTATATTTACACCCCATAAATGATGATATGTGTATAATATAACATATATCCCAAAGAAGAAAATTTTAGACCACAACCCCATAGCTTAAGTCCCGACATCATTCAAACATGTTGTAAACTCCTATAAAATAAATATAGGTTTACTATAAACCAATTAAATAACAATAATCAAATTTTTCATTACACATATGATTTACTTTGGACCTTTAATTTACCATTTAATAATAATTTTTTATTGAAATCTTGTTTCTGGTAATAACTTCTTTTTTTTAATGTATGTTTGGGTTTGGTATCTTCTGTCCTTTGATTTTGATCATTGTTAAATCATATAAATAATGTCAAAAATGATTTAAATGTAATTTATATTCATTATATAATAACTTATAGTAAACCATAAAAGTTATAGATAGAAAATGAATTGCACAACTCTTGGAAATGGTAGGTTGTACGTACACAAGAATGTTGTGTCAATTTTTCTTGACAAATTAAAAGAAATGAAGGTAAATAATATATCATACTTATAGAATTTAATTTATGTATCATATATTAGATTTAATTAATAAATTTACTCTTATTAACTTCCATTTAAAGTGTAAGTGAAAAACTAATCTCATCACTACGTGTGGCGGAAGTTCACCGTACACACGAGCGACATTATCGTATTCCCAATGAGTTGAATGTAAGAAGATTTATGTGATATTATAATTCCATAAGTATAATAATATCATAAATATAATATATAAATACTAAATACATCATTATATGCATATTTGAGAGGTTATGGTGGAAATAAATAACATCGGTTAAAGTGGGGGTAGTCCACCGTACACACGATTGATGGTTACGTTTCCCATTTGATGGAAGATGAGATAAATGTTGGTCATCAAATAAAAAAATATAATATTATTATATGGGAGATATGTGTGTTATTATATTATCATAGTTTAATAATATTTTAAGGATTTAAGAAAATAAATAACACTAAAATGAAAGATTAATAATTTTACCTCTTCTTCAGAGACAATCTCTAGAATTACACAAAAATAATTCATTGGATGGTTTCGTAATTAGAGTAATGTATACATGATGTGAGGTGTAAATTCAGTAATATAATTGAAACTATATTGGAGGAATGAATGGGTTTTTTATATTTTAAGGGGCCTGGAGTGGAGGTGGCCTTCTATAAGTGTGGGAGAAGACACACAAGGAATTTTTAAAAATAATAAAGTGTAATGATAAGCATATTTCATGAATAAACATAAGGGTGATTTAATATATTAATCTTCAAAATATAATTTATATTCTTTATAATATTTTAATTCATTAACTCATTTTTTTTATTTTTTGTAGGATAATACCAATATCTGAAAAACGGAAGAGAATGTGATTAATTTGTTGGAAAAAATTCACTTTGTGCGAGAACGCTTCATATCACGGTGAGAAACTAGAAAAAAGAAGGCTTAAAACTATGAAGGACTCCTATGGAACAATCCTAGGGGGAAAATGAAGAAACTATTTAAAGAATAATCATCTCAAACTATAAAAATATTACTCACATCATGTAATCATTACACAACGTGAAAATATATTTAATCATAAAATAGAGACAAAGTGTGAAGAGAAAAAAAATCAATTGGTGGATTGCCTGAAATTTAACTAATGTATAAAAATTACACATCATAAACATGTTAAAATATGTGAAACTCATCTATATTCATGAAATTTGAAATAAATTCATGAGTATATATAGACTCAAGCATTGCATGTTTTGAATCAATTAGAAGATGTGTAAATGTCAGGGTGACTAAAAAATGTTGCTGTTTCAACATGTCAAGTTGAATAGACTTGTTATATGGACCTTCCAATGCACTAGAAAACGTTATGACTAATTATAGAACTAATGAAGTCTTATAAATCCCTATTGTAGTTTATAAATTCATATCTAAGACGTTGTAGTTGGGGGATGCAGATATCGATGTTTAAATAGAGAATTTGGGCCATACAGGGTCCTCACCAATTTTATCTCCATATTTAATTTATGGATTAATTTTATTTCATCCATCCCCATTAATCTCTCATCCCTAGTAATATTGGTAAAAACTAGGGTGATGTAGGTAAAGTGGTAAGGATCTGTTGGGTTTATTTTATTTTCTTTATTCATGTGTATGGTTTGTTTGAATTCATTAATAAAATTCCAACATCTTTTTTCTTCTTTTCACAAACATTGAATTGAACCTAAAATGCACCATTTTAACTACAAAAATGGTTACCCTAAAATAGGCATCACCATTTTCACATTTAGGGTACCTTGTTTTTAAAATGGTATTGGTAAAAACTCGATTCGGTGAAACCCTAAACTACTAAACCAAGGGAAATAGGGGTGTTATGCATTGAAGAGAGGATACCAGGAGAATTGGATCCACCTCATCTAAACTCTGATGTAGTAAATGTATTAATTGTTTTAATTTTTAAAATATTATTTACAATAATCCATGAAACTATAAAACCACAACTCACCATAAAATTTTATTTATAACCAATCAATCTTCATTTCTTTTGATTGTTTCTTTCTTCAAATCATTTTGAAAACCAACATATTCTCTTCATCATCTTTATTAAAATAAAATAAAATCATGTTTATCATGATAAACCTAATTAAATTAATTTCAATGTTTTTATTGTACTGATCTCAATATTTCTTCAATATTAATTTTAATTAATCCATTATCATTGATATGAATTTTAAAAAATTTTATTTTTATTAGACCTAAGAGAAATAATGATGCCCTTTGTTCCCACCATGTTACCACATTTTTCACAAACCCAAAGGATCTTAAATGGGTAATTATTGAATCATATAAGTGATAAGGTTGAAATATTTTCATCTAATTGGTTTTCTAAAAGTTTCAAGGTCATTTTTCACTTTATCTTTTTAGGTTAACCCATGATAAAACCTTTTTAACCCAAAATATAGTAATTTATTTTTACTTTCATACTATTAATTTTGACTAAAAATTATGTTGATATTATTATATAGTATTCAGGATGCTGATTAAAATTATGGAATAATGTTTTGAATATTACATTCATATAAGGGGTAAAATTTTATTTAAAACAAAATGCATAGATGTGATGAAAAATAAGTTTTCCAAAGAGAAATTTCAAAATTTTAATTTTTATATATAAAAAATGAGTATAAAATTGATTATAATGAACAATAATGGATTAATTATTATATAATTTTGAGAATTTTATTTTAGAAAAATATTTAAAAAAAATTTACCTTATAAATTCTTTTAATGAAACGTCAGTTTTCCATAAAAACTAGTATTTTTCACTATTTATCTAAAATTTAATAATTTTAGATAAATCCAAAAAGTTCACCATAAGATAATTTTAATATGTTAATTATAAAAATGAAAAGAAAATTTTCAATTAATTTTTTGAATGTTTTAAAAATTAATTTTATTATTTTTTCCAAAAAAGTAATAGAAATACTTTTTTTTGAGAAAAAGCAATTTTTTGGAAGCATTTTAGTGCTTCACTAAAGATTAATTAATTTTTTATCAAAATGATATATTTATAAAATAAATTAAACCTAATCATTAAAATTTTTTTATTCATATTTAGTTCACAATGTTTAATCGATATGTATTAGTGGTCATTTGTAAGTAATTATATTAATAGTTTATCATAGTTTATTAAAACTCATTACTTTGTAACACAATATATAAAAGAAATTAAATTTATTATAAAAAAACATCAAATTCTCATGGTGTTAAATTATACACCCCTTATATGAATTTCTCCCTATAAATTCATTAATCCAATATAAATAAATGAGGATATATCTACCTCATCATATCAACTAGTTCCCACATAGTTTTTTCAAATTGGTGTCTTCGCCACAAAACTTTGACCAGGTGAGCGGGCTTATTTCATATCTATTTTCACTACATTCGAATATTTTCACCTATTATTACTCATATGAATGATCATGCCCCATAAGGGAAACCTCTATGTCTAGAACATGTGATGGATATGATATATAATTCCTCAAGAGAGATATATGGAACACATCATAAACATAAGAGTGCTTTGCTGGAAGTTCCAAACTATAAGCTATAGTCCCGATATGATCCAGAATTTCAAACGGATTGCTATAATTATGGATCAAATTTCAATTATCTAAAAATATAATTACCCTATTCAATGGAGAAATTATTGGAAAAACTTTATCAATAACTTCTACATCTAGACCAATATGGTGATTATCTCTATAAATTTTTTGCCGACTTTGTGTAGCCCTCCTATGTTACCGAATGACTCTAAAATTGTCTTCAATTTCTTTGTCTTGAATAGGTCCCAATTACTTTATTTATATACCTTCATCCTTCTTTGATAATGTTATATAATTATTTCCCTAAAGGGATTCATAAGGATCTATCTGAATTCTTGAGTGAATGATATTTTAGTAAGAAAACACAACTGGAGTAAGGTGTTGATTACAATGACCATTGAAATCCATAGAAAAAGAACATAACATATCCTATGGGATTTGATATTTTCTTATAGACTATACATCTATTTGAGGATATTAAAAAGTAATGAAACTGAACTTCATATCAAGATATTGCTGAATTCTTCAAACAAACGTCGAGGGAAACCTCAAATCTTGAACAAATGCAATTGAATGTGGTGATCCATGAAACCATAACACTTCCTTAACATATATCATAGTAAGTTGATCTACAGTGAAAAAACATCTGACAATGATGAAGTGTGGTGAATTTTTAATGTGATCAACTGTAACACATATATCATTATTCCATATAGTTGTTTAGGGAGTCTGATGGTAAAATACATGGTGATGTTTTCCAATTTACATTTTGGAATGGGTAATGGTTGTAACATACCCTTAGACATATGTCTCTTAGCCTTAACTTGTTAATATACCTATAATCTATATAAAAACTATGTGATATCTTTATTCATTCCATCCCACATGAAATACTCTTTGAAATCTCTATATATCTAGGTATTTTAAGGATGAATATAGAATTAATAACTATGTGAATCTTCTAACAATTACGTATTCAAATCTGGTAGATATAAAAAACATACACATTTTCTAATCCCTGTAATTCCATCATAATAAATGTTAAATTCAGGATCATGTCTAACCTTCTTCTACTGCTCCTTATCTTCATTATATTCTTCTTAGTCATCATTTCGGCTAATGCTTGAACACTTATTTGGGAATGAAAATATTTCTACCCTTCCATCAATATTTTAAGAATTATCCTTTACAAATCACAATATATTGTATATTTTTTCATTTTCATCATATATATGATTACATGGTCCTTTGGAATCAAATAATTGACCACCTTATTCTATTTTCCAAGGTGGTAATGTATTGAAAAACAATAATCATTGATCAACTCTAACAGTCTTCTCTGGTTCTTGTTCAACTACTTCTATGTGAATATATACTTAAAACGTTTTTGATCAATATATATATATAAATATTTTCTCCAAAAATATAATTCCTCTATATATATAACGAAAAAATTACCACAACCAACTTCAAATAATAAGATGTGTAATTTTTCTCATGAATCATCAGTTGTCTTGAAGAATAAGTTATAGCCATGTCATTCTGCATAAGAACTCATACCAATCCCTTATTGAATGCATCACTATATATTAAAAACCCTTATAAAATGTAGGTTAATATATGAATTGGAGAATTATTTAACCTTATATTGGAATATATATCACATTAATCTATCTAGAGGATTTTGGTTCCCTTCTGTGTTAACATGGTGAGTTAATTATATGGTCCTCATAAATTCTCCCTAAAACATCAAAAATAAATTAGCTAAACCAAGAAAATTATTGTTATATGTACCCATAGTTTGTATATTCCAATTATCAATAGCTTCTATCATTTATGGATTTACTTATATACAATCTCTTGAGAATACATGATGCAAAAATGAATCATTTTCATCCAAAATTCACACTTTATAAAATTAACATACAATTTCTCTTTCCTTAGGGTCATTAGTAAAATTATCAACGGACATTACTACTCTTACTCTCCCTTTGAATAAATATGAATATAATCTATAAATGCTACCATAAAATTATCAAGGTAATCTATAAATACTCTATACATGAAATCTGGGATGACAGTGGGGGAATTATTAAGACCGAATGAAATCACAATATACTTAATGTGTACAAACCTTAAATGGAATGCTATCTTGTTTATATCATCATCCATAAGACTAAATTGATGATAGACAAAAATAATTTTATTCTTGGAAAAGTATTGAGCTCTAAATAGTTGATCGAACAAGTCATCAATAAGGGGTAGACAATACATGTTCTTGATTATGATCTTGTTTAGCACTAGATAATCAATGAAGAGTCGCGTCGATCCATATTTCTATTTATAAAAAGGAATAGGTGAACCAAAAGGTAACTAACCTATATGAATGAGTCCCTTATAAATGTTATCCTAGAGTTTCTTCTTTAATTCATAAAACAAAAATGTGGCTATTATATAGGGATTCATTGAAATTGGTGTGGAATATGTTTGCATTCTATTGAAAACACAACATCACATTTAGGTGGAAGGATACAGAAATATTGTATAAATACATAAAAAAAATCCTACACAATAGGTATACCATTTATTTTTATTTTCTATTAAACCATCAGAGATAGACACCTATTTTGAATGGAAATAATGACCCATATAATAGATCTGATCTCTATTAGATGTTCGTTTATATCATCAAAAAAATAAAAAACAATTATAAGCTAGTTTGGAATATAAAATGTGTCTTCCATTACTTAGATATTAATTTGGTATTTTATAGATAAATACAATAAATTATTAAGATAAAATTTATTTCAACCTGTGGAATAATAAATAGGCTTGTAGGAAGCAATCTCAACACAACTTCAACTGGATAAGAATAATGGGCCTGAGATGTGATCATTGTACCATTTGGTATCTTCACTAATAATTTAGAATATAATCATTTGGGTAGAAATTTGATACTCTTATGGAAGTCTTAAGATATTAAAGAGTATGTAGATCAATAGTAATATAAGGCATTAACAGTTCTAGAGTGGATTGTAAGTGTACCATTCACCATGTTATTATCATGAATACCATTAGAAATACTGATCGCATGGGATTTCCCCTTGTATCTCATATTAAGAGGTAAATTATTTTGATTGACTTCATTAACCATCAGATTTCATCACTTGTTAGCATAGTGCGTTAACATATTGCATTTGAAATAGTGAAGTGTTGGAGGTGAATTCTATGGATCAAATCTTAATTTATATCATTAATAAATTATTCCCATTAGTTATGTGTTCATACAACATATGACCTTACTTTTAATACATAAGATATTTACTAGTCCCCTTAAGGAAATTTACTCCGTGTTTCTATCCACACATTGAGCATGAAGGAAATCACATCTTCTTCTCTCCATGAATTTTTAGAGTTTCTTTTTAATTCTAGATTTAGTTTCTTATAAAAACCATTAAATTAATGGGAAAATTAAATCTCCACCTCCACCTTGATAGTAAATTAATAAATTTATTCATATCTACCGAGGTTCCTTATGGATAACTAACTTAATAGAATTTATTTTAATCCACTAAAGAATAAATTAACCTTACTTTCTGGTCAGATGATAACACAATGAGAGTACCTAAAAAATCATGTCAAATTTTACACATAGGAACCAACAGATTTACTATACTTCATTTTTATCTTAAGTTATTAATTTTCCATTTTCATATAAATAATATGAAAAAATTACTTATTGAAAAAATGTGTTCTTAAAATCATCCCACTCCATGAAGTCAATTTCATCTTATTTTCTTATATTCTTCATTAGAGTAAAACAATGATCAAATTTGAATTAGAAATGAAAGAATACCTGAATGAAACTTCATCCACAAAACTTTGATGAATGAAAAATAGCATTTCCATGGTACAAATCCATTTCTCAATAACCAGTGGAGATGTAGAACCACTAAAAGACGTTGTGTGTCACCTAGTAAGGAATCAATTTAACATTATTCTCATCTTTTCTCATTTGGAAGTTCTTCGTGATTCAAATCCAAAGAAAGTTGTGTGAGAATAGAAACAATAATTTTAATATCGTCTATCTTAAAATTTGGTTTCTTAAGAGGATAATCATTGAATTTCCCAATGACATAAACATTAACATGGTTTTTTTGGGTTGGAGCTATTGAAAAAAACCAAAAAAATGTAGTGTAAGAAACAATATTTACAATGTGAAACCAAATAATAATTATAAATCACTTATAAGTTGTCTAAATCTTGAAAAATTATATTAAATCAATGAAACCATAGGCTTATACTAGGTCATTAATAAAATCCTTCATGATAAATCATAATTTTTTTTAAATTCCCAAAGCATATCCCCTGGGAGGGTCAAAGCATGTGTGTTGTAAGGGCCATTTTCATGTACTAGGTAACACTTGGGTCAAGCTAAAAATGCATTTTTTAGAATTATTTCCCCTAGATACATTTATTTTAGAACCACATCCACTTTTATTATCCTAACAGAGATATAATTTCTTGGAATCCTCATTATCTATCCTTCACTAATATGACATGATATTTTACCATACATAGAATTATCCTTAAGCTTACCTTAGATATATCCCTAGGGATCTCACTAGAGGTTTCTCATATTAGTTTCCAAATGTTAAATAATCCTTTATAATATAATAGTAGTAAATTCCCTATCATTATGTAACACCCTGATATTTTGTGAATAATTTTTTTTGAAATAATTTATTATTTTTTGTATTTTTCATTTCACGTAACACTAAAAGCAGATTATTTTATATCAAAGCACTATTTTTTGCTTGAATTATACATAACACTCAGTTAATCATACACTACAAAAAAACCTATATTTTAGCTTGACTACATGGAATAGTGAGATTATCATGTGACTTTATGTTTGTTACATGCAACATCTAATTGGAATACACCACACATAACATCGACTTGGAGTATGTACATACAGTACAGAGTTTCTATGAAAAATAGTTTTTGTTGTTATAAATATTTTAATGATGTAATTATAATATAACTTTTAACATAGTAATATTAAAAATAATAACTAATTTTCAAATATTTAATATAATTTCTTTATATTAACAAAACATATTAATGGTAAAATATAAACTATTTTTAGATCCCTTATATGTTTAAAAATACTAGTTTCTCAAATGAACTACTTTTAATGTCCTTGTATGAAAAAATAATAAA
Organism: Viscum album; assembly: GCA_963277665.1. Lineage (NCBI taxonomy): Eukaryota > Viridiplantae > Streptophyta > Magnoliopsida > Santalales > Viscaceae > Viscum > Viscum album. The sequence goes on along the minus strand of OY728133.1, from coordinate 1,791,852,393 downwards.
ATTCACTTTAGAAATATTTCTCAATTTTATTTGATAAAATATACTTATTTTAGAATTTAGAGTGTCAAAATTGTCTTAGTGTGAATATTTGGTATTTTTCTAAGAAACTTCCCTTTTGGATGTATAGTGAAAAATGTTAATTTTTTATTCGAAGCTGTTTTTTAATATAATTTATTTATAATCTAAATTTTATTTTATAAATTGGTTTCAAAGTTTAATTGTAAAATATTTTCATCAATTAATCCAATTTAGTTTATTTGATTCAATTGTTGTTTGAAATTGGGTATAGAAACTTATCAAATGTTTGGACATTTTTACTTTAAAAACCCACAATGTCATCCTATTAGTGCGATTAATTTTAAATTAATTTCTAAAACTTATATGATTATAATTTGGAGAAATAGATCCTATATTTAGAATTAGAATAATTTATAAAATATAATAATTTAAAATATGTTTTTTATCAAAAAGAGTAGTGAAATGGGTTAAAATTAATTACAATTATTAAGATCAAAATTAGGTTAATAAATCACTAAATCTTAAATTTAAGAGCCAAAACGACCTATACACTTGTCAAAAACCCATTGGATGGACATTTTTTTCCTTGAAACATCCATTATTGAGTATTTTTGTTTTTTTATGAGTATTGTTAGCTAAATACATGGGCACACCTAACTTGTTTTCAAATATGCCAATTATTTCATTTCCCTTTCTTATAAAAGGCCACCACCTCTTCCAATTATTAACACCTCTTAAACAACTTGTTTTCATACAATTTCAACCCAAATCACATTCCAACATCTCCTAAATCCACCTTTAAACCTAACTTTTGAAAAAATAAATCCAAGGATGCTTTTGGAATAAAACAAAAGGAGTTACTCGATTTAATGATAATGTCTTCTCTCAATCTCATTTCATTTATTTTCATTGTCCACCCCAAAACTCTCTTTATTCCATGCTTGTATAATAAAAAATGTTTCTTAGATATAATATTATTTTATTATTCTATGTTTTTTGACCTATACTTACACACACCAACATCTAATGGGTGAAAAACATACTGTTTACATGTACAATGAACTACCACCTCATGAAATGTTGATTGTTCCATTTTCATTTACTGCCTCGCATGGTTTAAATTATGATGGAAAATATTTTTACATATTTTGTATGATATATTTATTATGTCTTTATTATTATTTATTTATTTTAAAAAACATGACTTTATACTTTCAAATTTGTGTTAATTCAATAATTTTGTTTGAGGAAGTGTGGACTACTATCGCCTCAAAGCGACATGATTTGTTCATACAATACATGGGATGTAATAATGATGGGTTTAGTGAATATATATGACATATGTATGATATAATAAATATAAATTAATACTTATATATATACATATATATATACATAAATATTTTTTACTTTATTTCATTCAATAATAAAACTAAACTGAAATAACATTCATGCGTACCTATGGATTAAGGTGTCCATGAACGATGTATTCTATTTCATAAAAATATATTATTTGGATTAATATAATAAAAATATAATAAATATAGATTATATATAAATATTTTTTTAAATTAGGGAAACTAGGATATAAGTATAAGGACCAAATTTATAATAAATTTAGACACATGCAAAAAACAAAGCAGATATTACCCGACATAAAACCTTAACATAGAATTGTTAACAACCGGGTAGTATATATCCACAATCAAAACATATATGGTATTATAATAAATAAAATAGTTTTGTGATATATTTATAATAAATTTGTATTTATTATACAAGTGTTTTTTATGAGTACAAATAGATTCAAGACAGAATGTAAGAGGATTTCATCTCACTATTTTTATTTCTGTGAGATACATGATTTATTCACCACCAATTCCTTTTTTCTGGTGTGAATAAAATCCATGGATAAACTATATTATTCCTATATTTAATTTTTTTTTGTATTTACATATAAATTTTATGATATTTCATTCATGGGGTTATGTCTCAATATTTACCAAATCGGTAAAATAATTTTGCGTCAATTTTCCTTCTTTGAGACATGTTCCATGTTATGAACCTATATTTTTCCATGAGATGTATATAATGCATTTGAATTTTTATATAATAAATATACTTATTTTTTATGATATTTTAAACTTCATTTAATCTCATTTTCATACATGGAGAGTATAGTTCATTGTTATCAAGTTGTAAAAGTTTATTGAAATAATATCACCGCTTATCGAGATTATTTAGGTTAATTATTCCATTGATGAAATCATATGATCCATATCTCAAGAACATTCATGAATTTTATTGTACTCTATAGATTCATGGTATATTCCTTAACTGGTACCATTATTCTATTATTTGGTACATAATATAGTTAATAATGTGTTTTTAAGAAATCCTGACATTACCCTCTCTTTTGTGAGAAATTTATGTTCCATAAAAACCATGTTTTATAAAATAGGTTCCAAAAATATCCTACTATTATCCAATAATATTTTAATGAAATTATTACTCTTTTGGGATTTTATAAATGTTATCAAAGGAATTTTGCTGTATCTTTCCGAACAAGTAAATTTTTATCACTTTTTACCATGTAAAAAGAATGTTCTTTTTACCTCGTACGACATGTGCAGATTTACTCACTATGATTTCTCTGAAGTCTCATTTTCATTTTTATACATTTATTTTTTAAGAAAATGTTTTTAAAAGTAATTTTCCAGAATTTTTTCAAAAATTTTTCATGCCTTATTTATATGTTTTCGTAGTATTATAATGTAATGGGTTTCAAATCATTTTCATGATTCTTTTATTTGTTTCCAAGTAAAAAGGTTTTAAATACATTTTCAAGATCTATTTAAAATTATTAAATTTGTTTTCAAAGAAAATGGGTTTTAAAATGTTTTGAAGATTATTTTATAAGTATTAATGGAAAATGGTTTTCAAATGGTTTCGAGACTACTTTATTTTTTTCCATGTTATTTTATAAGAGAATGACTTTCATGAGGTTTTATGTATTAAAAGTCTAGTTTCAAAGAACAAAGGATATATTACTCAATAATTTTTTTAAAAAGATATTTCAAATTTTTTTCAATCTAATATGGCATCAGTTGATGGCACTCATTCCCTTCTATGAAATGATCTAAAGGTTCTATTTGTACTCTTTCTATGAATGGGTTGTTCATAATATCACGATATTTAAGAAACCAATTTCTATTTCATGTGTTATATGTTTATGAAATACATTTCTATTTTATGGGTAATGGTTATGGATGAAATGATTATGAAACATATATATTTTTCATAGGTTATAATATATTTATGTTTTTATGATAACCATTTCATTTAATGGGTTATTTTATGACGATTTATTGTTTTTTTGGAAAATATATGAATGATTTATTTATGAGAAGGGTGGGGCCTATATATTCTTCTAATTAATTGGGTGGATATTTATATCTCATGAGATAGACTATTAAGGAATGGGAAATGAACTCATTTTAGTATTACAGGGCTAAAATGAGAAATGAATTCAGTTCAGTAATATTGGACAGGAACAAGGACAAAACTCAGTTTAGTAATACATGGTTGGAATGAGGATTCAACTCAGTTCTAAAATATATTAATAGAATGAGGTGTGAACCTAGTTCAATAAATGACTTTTTCCATCATGATTCTCTTGGAAGTGATGCCTTGACTTCTATGGAAATCATATTATATGCATATTTTTTTTTCTAGAATTCCTTGTTTTATTCCTATGTTATTCATCATGGATTATGTTCTTTATTTCCTTTATATTCATGTTTTAGGATCTACTAATATTTATACCATGATTCTTGTATATTATCTCTAATATATAAGGTATGATCATCAGTTTTCATGATCATGTTCTCATACCCTTATGTTCCTGATTATGTGTATATATATCCATTGATTACAATTGTTGAGCATTTGAGATGACCCCTATTTATGTTTCCTTCCCTAGGTTATGAAGATATGTATTATATTTGACGTGTCTAAGAAGGTTGGTACCCATGAAGAACCTAGTTGGGGATACTATATCTCATTTATGTACCAGTGTTTATGTTTCCATGTTTCCAAATGAACTATACTAATAAGCTTTTAGTTGTCTCTCTATATATTGTTTTAAGAATTCTACAAAAGTTATGTTATATCTATGTATAAAAAGAGAGCATTGATTAAGTTGGTATCAAAGAAAAGGTTTAGTTAAAAATAAGAATATGGGATGAAGAAACCTTAGTGAGAACTCTAAGGACATGTCTAAGGATAAGTCTAAGGATAAAAAAAGCATAGGAAGATGTCCTAGAATTTTGGTAAAGGAAAGAGTGATTGGTTTACATGAAAACAACCTTTTTTGGATACTACAAGAGGATTTAGCTCTGGAATAGATGTAACTAAGTGTAACAACTCTGAAAAGATGTTCCCAAACTGACTCAGGATAATTAGGTACACAACAATAGGACATGGTACACACCTCGTTTGACACTTCTGGGGGAAACTTCTTGGGAAATTTCTACAATCTTTATGAAGCATCATAAATGATTTAAATATATGTTTGTTTTGAATAATATATGATAAACCTATGGTGTCATTTATTAAGGAAGGTTTCATGATTTAGACATCCTATATGTAATTATTTTCATGACTATGAAGTTTTATGATATGTTATGTAATTATTACACTATTCTTCAAGTTTTAGTTAATTATAAGAACATGAAAGAACTGGATTGACATTTAATTTTATGTATGGTTTGATGATTATCAGTCATGTGAGATGATCATTGACATGAAAAATATTGTAATCATGCCTAATCTAGTTTCATAGAACAAGATTATCAATGTGTATCTTAACAAACTCTCAAACTCCTCAAGGAAGAGAAAGAATATGTTTTCTAAGATTTAGGGTAATGGATACCGTGGGGGGAAAGAATATCTTGTTTCCTTTATTTCAAGAAAATATAAATTATCACCTATGTGAATGTCTTAGAGGAGTAAGAATATTTTTTCACTTTGGAAATAAGGACACAAAAAATGTGTCGATAGGGGAAAAATGGAGAGTTTAGCTAAATAAATGGATGATAATATTGGCCTCCCTAATTTATAATCAATGGTTATGTATTTTAATTTCATAATAAATGGTCATTATGAAACACAATGCCCCAAGAATAATGATCCAGAAGAGAATCATCAAGGTTTTGTGAGTATTGGTTACATTTTAGATGATAAAGAGACTACCGATGAAATGTGAGGGGAAAGATGTATTGTGTAATAAGATAAGGTAGAATTGTTAGTGAAATTAGGATGGAGTGAAATAATAATTGTTTTTTAGTATATCAATTCATGAATTATGTTATATGAGTGGTGAAATATATAATAATCGTTCAGATAATGTTTTTCGCTACGGATTTATAAGAACATGTGGAATGGTTCCAATAGAATAGAAAAAGTGATATAATTGTAAGGTTATTTCCATGGAAAACACATGATTAAGGGAAAGATAACTCTTAATATGTTCGTTATGTTATGAAAATGTTGTATTGATAATGATATACATGATATGAATAAGTAAGTTGGATGGTACTGATTACCATGGAACTAATTATGGACATGTTCTCAAGTAGTTCATGAAATCATCGACGAAGTTAAAAATTCTTGGATTTTTGGAATATATCTCATAATCTATGATATAAGGGAGCATTCATATTTTCCCAAAGTATTTTGGGTAATTCATGTAGGTACTATGTATAAAAAGAATTTACCATAAGGGCATTCACATGTTAGGAATGTGAAATCATAGTGATACATTGTGATATATGGGGGATCAATGTTCAGATGATTTAATGACATTATTTATAATGTTTTGTATTTCCATCATTCAAAGGGGTTATAATGTTAACTATTCCTAAAATTTTTAAGTTAAACATTGGAGAGAGAATTTATTTATTAGGATTGTAATGGAAAAATTGGTGAAAAGGCTATTTAGTGATTAACCTTATTTCCTGGATATCTATCCATTTTGGAAATTTTATTTATCTAGATTTTGAAAAGGGAATCATCTATATTGAGTGATAACCAATAAAATCAGAGAAGGCCAAGGGGCATAAACCCATGGTCAAAGGACAATAATGATTTCATGCCAACAACTGGCCTACGCGATGTCCTAGATAATGTATAATTATTTTGGATCAACAATGATTTATAATGAAACAATAGTGTTAATTTTTATATTTGGAGATTAATTTATTAACCATGTTGATTTTTAATAATATTTATAGATAAATAGTTATATTGTTCATTCTTTTATGGATGTTAATATATACTAAAAGTTTACTTTAGTGCTTCAAGCATCAAAGTTAATTTTTGGACATCCATTTCTTAAAGTAATAAATGAATTACAAATAGTTAAAAGTATATACAAATAATGAATTTATTTATTTAAATATATCAAATAAGTATATTTTTTTATATTATTGGTCAATAAAAGAGTTACTCAGATATAAGGTAATGATAAAAAAATTATCATAATACCTTAATTTTTATTGAACATATGACCTTCTAAATCATCACATATTAATGGCATTGAAGACATTAAATTTTCATTGATCATTCCCCTCTTAGTGATATATGACCTCAATCAATCCATAAAAACATTTATTCTTTTCATCTATGTCCATTTTTTCACTCCAAAAATATGTTCTCCTATGTGGAAACCTAGGTATTTGTTAATTTGGGTAACCGTTATGGTTCTAACTATCCAATTTTAGGGAGGTTTTAGAATCCAATTTTTATGATGAGGATTTCTATAAAGGAGAAATTAAATTGTTAAACATTAGATAACCCATAATAAATTTCAAGGTGAAATTCATTTTATGTTGGGTAGAATGTAAGACCTCAATATTATGTGAATTTTATTTTGAATTAATTTATCCTTTTCAATCTTTTTCAATTCACATAACAGTGAAAATAGTTTATTTTATATTAAAACATTTTGTTTATCTTGTATTATATGCAAGAAAAATTTAATCATGAACTAAAAACAATATAAATTTTAACATGACAACAAGAAACATAGAGGTTAGCTTGTGACCTAGGGTACATTACATGCAAAACTTCTATTGCATACGGAACACCCCACACCGACTTTGTGAACATTACATGCCACACCGAGTTTTTATGAATCCTTTTTTTATTATTAAAATTATTTAAATGATATAATTATAATATAACAACTAATATCAGTAAAATTAATAGTGATAAAAAAATTTGAAATATTTTAATAATTTAAAAAAACATATTTATGATGAAATATATAATTATTGGGAAAGTCATTATTTGTTTTAGAATACTAATTTCTCAAATTAACTTCCTTTAATGTCCTTTTGTGAAAAATAATAAAATAAATTTTATATAGTTTTAAAAAATTTAATCTGATAAAATAAATTTCATTTTTGAATTTACAATGTCAAAATTTGCTAAGGGTTAATTTTTTGTATTTTTTCGAGAAACATCAGTTTTGGATTAATAGTAAAAAATACAGGATTTTCATTCAAAATTTTGTTTCATATAATTTATTTATAATTATAAAATATATTTTAAATTGGTTTTAGTGTTTTATTGTATACTATTTTTTATCAATTAATCAAATTTAGGTCATTGTAATAAATTTTACATTGAAATTCTGTATAAAAACATAGAAAAATTTTGGACATTTTTACTTTAAAAACCCGAATTGCCGTCCCATCAGTGGGATTACTTTTTAATTAATTTATCCTAATTATGTGATTATAATATGAAATAATAAATTCCATATTTGGAATCATCATAATTTATAATTCCTTATAAGGGAAACTTTGTTATGGACCAAAAGGATTAGTGAATGTGAATAAAATTAATTAAAATGGTTAAGTGAAAAATTAGGTTAATAATGTATGAAACCTTAACTTTATGATTCAAAGAGACCTAGAAACTTGTCCAAAACCCATTATATAGCCTTTATTTGGCCAATAAACTTCCATTATTGGGTTTTTTTATATGAAATTCTTAATGTAAAAATGTGGGTACACCTAACTTTGTTTCAAATATGCCAAGTGTGCCCTTTCCCTTCTCTATAAAAGGCCACCACCTCTTCCTCCTCTTCACTCATAGAAAACCACATAGGTTCAGAAAATTTCTACACAATACACTTCTAAAAATATTTACCTTCCTCCTTGAAGCATACATTTAGGCATAATGAAATACAAGTAATCCTCTTGGCACAAACCAATAGGAGTTACCCGATTAAGAGGTAACATCTTCTCCCAATATCATTTATTTTATTTTATTTCTCCACCCATACACTATATTAATTCAATTATTTTATTAAATAATTATATAAAATATAATAGGATGCTTTTTGATAATTGTTTTATCAACACTTACACACACTTCAATCTAATGCATAATAAACATACTGTTTACGTGTATGACGAACTACCGCCTCACGAAATGATGATTGTTCATTTTTTCATTACCTCCTCCCATGGTGGAAATTATGATGGAAAATATGTCTATATATGTTATATATTATATTTTTTAAGTACTTAATATTCTGTAATTATTTTAAAACACATATCTTTATACTTTTCATTTTTTGTTACTACGATAATTTATTTGAGGAAGTGTGGACTATCCCCCCCTCAAAGTGATATGATTAGTTCATAAACAAAATGGAATGTTTTAAATATGATTTTAGTTAATATATATGATATATAAATGATATAATAAATCTAATTTCATAATTATAGATATAAATATATATACATAAATATATTTTAATTTTTTTCTTTCAGCAAGACAATTAAATAGAAATAGCGTTCATGCATACATATGACTTACTATCTCCATGAACAATGTATTATACTTAAAACATTTATATTATATGAATTATTATAATACAAATTTAATGATTATAGATTCTATTTAAATAATGGTTTATTTTATTTAAATCTTGATATATATATATATAAGGACTAACAATATAACAAATTTAGACACCTGCAAAAAATAAAGTGGATATTACTCAAAGTGAAACCTTAACATAGAACTGATAAAAAGTGGGAAATATAAATCCACAGTAAAACCATATATGGTTTAAGAGTAATAATAGGTTTATTTTGTTGGTTTATAATAAATTTATATTTATTATACATGAGGTTTGTAGGAGTATGAATAAAGTCAAGACACAAGGTATGGGGCATTCATCTCATATTTTTATTTCTCTAAGATACATACTTTATTCCCCACCAATTTCATTTTTTTGGTGTGTATACTACCCATGGATGAACTATATGATTATTATAAATAAATTTATATATATTTATATATTCATTTTGTGATATTTATTTTATTGGGTTATATTTGAACAGTTACCAAATTGATAATGTAATTTTGTGTCAATTTTTCTTCTTTGAGACACATGCAATGTTATAAAGCTATATTTTATCATGAGATGTATATACATACTTTGAAATTTCATATCTTGAATCTACCCATTTTCATGATATTTTATGCATAATGTAATCTCATTTCCTTACATGGGGAGTATTGTTCAAAGTTACTGAGTTGTGCAAGTTTATTGAAACAATCTCATCACTTATCGAGATTGTATATGTTTATGATTCATTTGATGAAATATTATGATCCATATCTCAATAAAATTCATGAATTTTACTATCCCTGGTATATTCATGATATATTCTTGTATTTTTACCACTATTCCGGTCTTTGTTATATAATATAGTTAATAATGTGTTTCTATAAAATACTATCTTTACACTCTCTTCGGTTGGAAATCTGTGTTCCTTCAAAAACATGTTTTCTAAAAGGGTTTTTTATGAATATTAATCTATTCTCCTATAGTATTTAAAATTAAATTTTACCCTTTTTGTATTTTACCAATGTTATCAAAGGAATCTTCTTATCTCTTTCCGAGTAAGGCATTTTTCTACCCTTTTTACCATGCCAAAAGAATATTCTGTCTACCTCATATGACATGTATGGATTTACACATAATCATTTATTTAAAACATATTTTTCATTTTTAAATGGATAATTATTAATATTATGATTAAAATTAATTTTCAATGAAAATTTTATTGAAAATGTTTTCAAGATTATTTTATATGTTTTCATGGAAAATTGTTTTCAAAATTTTTTCAACCCTTATTTATAAGTTTTCAAATAATTTTCAAAGAAATGGTTTTAAAAACATTTTAAATCTTCTTTATTATGTTTTCATGTAAATAATTTTTAATTTTTTTCCTAACATCTTTATATATTTTTAAATTGTTTTCAAAAAAAATATTTTTTTAAACTTTTGTAATTGTAATTTTATAAGTTTTTAAGGGAAATTTTTTTCAAATGATTTCAATTAATCATCAAAAGTTTTCAATGTATTTTTAAGAAAATTATTTTCCAATGGTTTTATGCAATAAAAATAATTTTTCTATGAAGAGTGGATATTTTATTCAAGAAATGTTTTTGAATGATATTTCAAAATTATTTTCTATCTAAGATGAAATCCATTAATGTTTCTTATTAAATTATAGGAAATGATCTAGAGGTTCCATCCATACACATTCTATTAATGAGTTACGCTTACTCTCATTGTATTTATTAAAAATACTTCACTTTAACAGGTTATATGTTAACAAAATATGTTTCTCTTTAACGGGTTATTAATTTGGACAAAATGATTATGAAATCTATATATTTTCCATAGTTTATTATTCGATTACATTTTTATGAAACCCATTTCATTTCACAGGTTATAGTAAGTTTTCTATGTTTTTAGGGACCAGGTATGTAATATTTAATTATGAAATGGGTGGGACCAATATCTCTTTTCAATTCATTGGGTAATGATTTATATCTCATGAGAAAGACATGGATAGAATGATAAATGAAATTGGTTTAGTATTACTAGAATAGAATAAGAAATGATGATGGTTTAGTAATACAGGGCTAGAACAAGGAGTGAAAATGGTTCAGAATAAAGAGCTAGAATGAAGAGTGAGAAAAGTTTATTATTACAGGGTAGGAATAGGGTATGAACCAGTGTTACTAAAAGAGTTTGTCTCTCAATATGGCCTTAGAATTAATAGATTTACTACTATGGAAATTGTATTATATGTTTGTGTTTTTTCCACAATTCCATGTTGTATTCCTATGTTATGGTTTCATGGCTTATGTTCTTTATTTTTGAATGAATCATGTCTTATAAACTGTAATTCTTTATTCCATTATTCGTTTACACGATATTCGATATATAGGGTATAATATTTTAGTTTCATGATCATTTTCTCATAATATTATGCTCATGATTATGCGTACATATACCCATTGTTTACCCTTAGTGATCATTTAATCTCACCCCTTTTTATGTTTCCTTCCCTAGGTTATGATTACATGTATTATATTTGATGTATCTAAGAAGGTTGATAGCCAAGAAGACACTTTTTGGAGATAATATAGCTCATTAATGTACTAGTGTTTATGTTTCAATGTTTCCAAAGTCACTAGAATAATACAGTCTTTTGACATAAGTTTTTATAATGTTTTAAGTATTACAAAAATGTTATGTAATGTATATGTATGAAATGTGAGGGTTGATACAAATTTCATACATATATATTATATCTTATTATACAAATATTCACTAGTTGACATTGTGATCTGTGCATTATCATTTTGTTCTATTGCCTTTTGAAACATGGATACCAAAATAACTAGTCCATAACTCAGATACATTATCTCCCAATATGTTCTTCATAACTATAACCCTTATTAAACATAACATATATAATACCTTTATTTATAACCTAGGTAAAGTTATTATATTAAATGGTGACTGCGTATTCTCAGTAAGGGTAAACAAGGGAGTCATCAAAATAACTTGAGCTTAAGGGTATGAGAACCTGAGAATAACATTTGACAAACTATACCATTAATATCAAAGATCATAAAATGCTAGGATTTGGAAAACCACTTGTTTACCTTCTTCAGGCATTGGACAACCTCCCATGTACCTATTTTAGTCTTGGGATTACCTCATGTGTACCCACTTTCAATCTTTAAATAACCTTCCATGTACCCATTAAACTCATATAACATTAGTCATTTCTCAATTAATTGGATGCATATATATTCCTTACCAATTATATAATGAACATAATTTATATGGGTGCCACAATATCATTAAACATTCATCATATTTGAACCCATGAAAAATAATTGGCTTCCTAAAAGTTTCACCACATCATAACCTCTAGAAGTGGACTTAGTTTCACAAGAATTTCATCAATATAATCATAAAACATTTAAAGAAAAATATGAATGGAATCCTTGTATCATATCCCCATTAAATCAAAATTAATATCAAAAGATGTCATCCTAAATGGAAAATTACTATATATATCACATGAATCATTTCTAGAAGAAACAATACTTTCCACATTGAAAATAAATATTCAAAATTAGAATTTTATAAATTATTATAAATTTTTTTAAATTAATATAATCTTAAATACTCATAAAGTAATATTCAAATAAATGATTGGTCATGATTTTAGAACATTATTTTATTATCGTATATGTTAAAATAATAATTAATTTCCAATTTTCAGTAAAAGTGAAAAGATGATTTTTAGAAAATAATAATAATATTCCTTTTTGAATGTTCTATTAACGTTAAAAATGGGTAATGATGAATATGAAATATCATTGTAGATCATTTAAAAAATATTCTTGAAACATTTATAAAATACATATATATGGAAGAAAACACATTTTTGATGGATGAGATAAATAAATTTTATTTTAATTAAATATTTATATTTTGGTCCCTTGGATACTTCAAGAGAGGAAAACGAAAGGAAAAAATTATATTATAAGGAAATAACAACAGTATAAAAAAATTAATTAGTTTATTTAGAGGTATATCATAATATATCATCATAGGAAACTTAATCATACATAATCTTGATAAACAATAAGATTATAACAAAAAATTATTACCAATTTGGTTACATTTGAATAATAAGTCCCATGAATGACTAACATGAAACAAAACATTATATATCATGATAAAAAATAAGTTCATGATATAACCTTTAAATGTGGTATTATATGCAACTTACAAAGTCTTATAGTTTTATAACATCACTGATGTCCTATTGAATGCGATTTGAGGGAAAAATCCGTTAACATAAGTATTGACATCCTTCATACATGTTAAAACCTCATTTATAGTAAACATAGGTTTGTTATAAATATATAAAAGAAATATACTCAGATGTGTCATACCATATGTGATTTATTTTTAACCTTTTAGCACCTATTTATTAACAATTTCTTTTGATAATCACTTTTCGGCTAATAACTGCTTCATTTTCTATGTATGTTTTTATTTGATATCATCATTTATATAATTTTGATATATATTCCATAATCTTAATAATATTAAACTTGATATAAATATCATATATATTAATAATATAATTATTTATATTAAACCATTAAATATATTGATATAAAATTTATTACATTTTTTATGGAGACATTAGCTCATACAGACGCCTGAACATATTTCTATTTTCACTATGGATGAAAATAAAGGAAGGTAAATAATATATTTTAATTTTAGAATAATATTTCTGCCATATATATCATATATATTAATTAAATTTACCATTAATACCATCCATGTAAAGCATAAGTGAATAATGAGTCACATCTCTTGGTCAGGTGGTAGTCCGTCATACACACAAGAAATGTTATAATATTCCAATTAATAGGAATTAAAGAAGGTATTTATGATATTATAATTATATAACTATAATAATATCATAAATATTACATATTAACATTAAATTAATCATTATATCCATTCATGGTAGGTGTTGATGGAAAATTAGTAACATCAGTTTGTGAGGTGGTAATCCTCTGTACACAAGATCGACAGTTTTAATTCCCATTATATGGTAGAGGAGATATATGTAGGTAATTAAATTAACATAATTAAATATAAGTATATGGTATATAATATTTGTATTATATTTGTATTATTTATTAATAATTTATGTTGGAAGAATAAGAAATAAACTAAATACAAAAGTTTAATAATTTTACCTCTTATTCAGAGAGCCTTTTTTAGGTTTAAACCTAAATCCTATATAGGAGGGTTTAATAAAAACAATAAGGAATATATTATGTGTGTTTGAAAGTAAATAATATAATTGGGTAGGTTTTGGACAAACTATAGGGTGTTGTAAGTGTAAATAGGAGAGGATAATAGGTGATCATTTATAATTTGTAGAGGGGACACACATGGAATTTTGGAAAATAATAAAAAGTACCCTCATTTGTTATCCTTAAAAAATAAAAAAAGTTCTATTATATAAATATTGATGTTATAAGGGATAAATATGACCTCTAAATATGTTTTTTATAAGTTTCTAGGACATTTTACTCCTTATCCTTTTTACTCTAACCATTAGTAAACCCATTTTTATCACAAAAAAATAATAATAATGTTTTTCAATTTAGAATATTACTTTTGACCAAAACAATTAATCTATAATTATTAAATAGTATAATTAAGATGATTAAAAATATTTAGTCCAATTTTCTAACTTTCATTTAAAAAATTATAATATTTTAATTTAAAAATAAACCCACAAATGGAACGAAAAAAGCTGTTTTTCAAGGAGAAATTTTCCAAAGTTAAAAAATTTCTGATTTACAAATTCAATATGAAAGTGATTAAAATTAACTATATTAGATTAATTAGAATATAATTTGTCTAATTTTACTTTTTAAACCACTTTAAAAATAAATGAAACCATACAAATCCTATAAACAAAAAGAATGTTTTCAATAGAACCCATTATTTTTCATTATTTATCCCAAAATCAATCATTTTAAAAAAATCTCAAAAATACACCCAAATATAATTTTTGAAATTTTAATTCCAAATATGTAGTTAATTTTTCAAAATAAATCTAATAAATGTGTTAGAAAAAATTTCACTCAAATAAATACAAATAATTGTTTTGAGAAATAGTATTTTTTGAATCATATAAAGACTTCACTGAAAATTATGTACTTTTTTATCGATATAATTTATTTAAATAAATCCATTACAATTAATTTTGTAAATTTTATTATTTCTGTTTATTCCACCAATATTATAGTATATTTCATAGTATCTATTTTTAAATAATAATATTAATATTTTTTCACAGTTTGTTAAAACTCGATGTTTCCTATAACGCAAGATATAAAAGAAATTAAATTTATTAGAAAAAATTCATAAAATTATATGGGTGTAACATGATCATTCAACAAGATAGTTAAAAAGGTATCAATGTGTGATGGTTCTCATAGTATGTGTCTTGTCATCCCCAGGTATAAAGATTCACTATAAAATATTCACCTTTAAAATTATAGTATATTTCACACCTTGTTGTATACATAGTGGGTTATCTAATAAAATAACTTTTATACAGTATTATTGAATCTTATATCTATATAAATAATCAACCCATTTTAATCATAATAGGTCACCAAAACCTATAATAATCAATTATGATCTTGGATTATGTATTTCTCAAAGTCATACTCTGTGGGACAACTACCTACTAATTTTATTTAATATATAAATCCAATATAAAATTATAAAAAAGAAGTTATTTTTTTATTTAACTTAATGTATTTTATATTCTTAAAATACATGAATATTATTAACAAAACCATGCATAAGAACTTCTCTAATCACACCCAATATTATAGGACCCCAAATAGGCCATATGTCTGATGTACTTTTATTTTATTGTCAAAATCATTGATCTCTATTAAATTCTAACCACATATCTATGTGATTATCTAGTAGAAATCTATCACTAGACTCTATTAATGGGTAAAATTGATGTATAAATCATGTTTGAATACTAGTTTCATTATATTCATAATTGTCATGTATATCTCTTTGAGAATAACATCCAATCTTCTTTACATACAAAATCCTATGATAAGATGTTAATACCTTTTATGTTTACTTATAACTAATTTAGAATTTATTATAATTATCATTTGAATATTTCAATTTAAAATTTCATTTAATTTCATTTGGTTAAATCAAATAAAAAATTTTCCTTCATATTTTTCTTTACCAATGAATCCTAAACTATTTTTAGATGCCAATTGAATTTAACGTGGAATTATACTAGTATAATCCCTTTTTATAAATTTGACTTCTCCAAGTCAAAACATATACTTAATAGCCTATTTTAAACAATATGTTTTCTAAAATATATAACAATAACATAAAATAACTTGTGTAAATAAATAACACTTATTTTCTTTAGTGGGAATATTTTACAAGTAAAATATTAAAAACCATAACTAATTTGGTATTCTATATTTTGAATATTATTATAAAAAAATATTTATTCTCAAAAATATTCCCATGATGGGTTAGGGTTATTTAAGAATATATTTCCTAAATCCACTATGCATATGATGCATTTTTCTATATCTTATTTTATAATAAGTTGATATTGAAAAGCATGGTTTTCATACTGCTTTACATTAAAGTAGTATTATGTAAATCGATATGTCATAGGCATGGTATATATTACCATGAAACTATCTAAAATTTATATGACAACCAAACATTATGTGTGAACTTCTGAGAGATCATCTGCATAATCAATCAATAATTATTAGTTCCATAAGATTAAAAATAACGGGGATACATTCATATGATGAATTTATAATTACATTAAGAATTAAATATGTGTTTTGTAATATAGGAGTGATTTAATGGATATTTTGGGAGAGTTGTAAAGTCTATACAAAGGAGACACATGTGTATTCTTGCTGAAAACTCTCTAGATTAGGTATATATCATTGACTTCACCCTTTGACTTCATGTGGCACTAACATTATGTAGGTGATATGTGGATCCATCTTGAGAATTGAATGATTCATTTGTCCCTTGGTTGAATCTTAGTGGTAGTATTTATTTCAGTTACCTCTCATGGGATCTCTATCAACCACAAATTATAATTATTGACAATGTAATACAGTGGTATAGGGATTAAATTTCTTATTCATCATTTTGGAGTACATTATTTGAAGTTATCTTGTATAATCGGTATTTATTATGGGTTTCATAAATACTTCCACCTTGTTTAACAATATTTGTTAGATACTATGAATCCAAGAAGTAATATGATATCATTATCATGCATTTGATTCAACATTTCATACAACCCTTACCTTAAACGTAACTCTTAAAACTCACAGGTTTGGACCTTGAGGGCTTGGGGGAACCTTGGGAGGACTCCTTGTGAGGTAATGAGACCATAACTTCGCTGAGGATGGTTTTGGAGTCCAAAGGATGAGAGAAAGGCTTGGCATTCATAGGGAAAGTGAGGGGACAAGGCATTAATGGCCAAGGGACACCTCATAAGTGGGTTTCTCAAAACCTGTGCTCTCCCAAGATATTTCCCATGATTTTAGGCCACATGGGGCCCCCAATAAAATACTTCATCACCTTAGGTCGTCCAACCCTTAAAATATCTCATGAAATCACCATGACACAGCTATGATGTCATTAAACATACCGAAACCCTAAAACATTATTTTTACTATTCACTGAAAATTCAACTTCCTCAGAAAAATCCCAAAACTTCACCTTAACCAAATATCGATGCTCTCATTACAAATATGAACTCCATTTTATAAAAATAATTTTCTAAATATTTTTAATTTAATTTTTAAATAAAAAACTATTCACTGAAAATTCCTTTTTTCAGAAAAAACCCCAAAAATTACCATAACATAATATCGGTGCTCTGAGTTCCAAAATAAGGTCCATTTTATAAAAATATTTTTATAAATATTTTTAATTTAATTTTTAATTAAAAAACACTATTCAACCCAAATAACTAATACTTGACTAATAATTTATGAAACCATTATTTACCCATTTTATTGAATCTCATTACTTAATCTAGGTGTCTAAATTATATTAAAACATTCTTTGAGTGAAATTACTAATCCATTTGGTCACATTACTAATCCTAAGTGTAAAATCACTATTCATAATTTGATATTCATCAAAAATTAGGTTGATCCTATTAGACTCCAAATTCCATACTGAAGACTTTTGCAGAATACCATTTTTTGATAATCATTACACATCATTAATTATTTAAGGTTTACATAAATATTTTAAAATATCCTTTTTTCAAAATTCATCAATAAAATACATTCTAAAATTATTAGGACATTGGAAATTTCACAAACATCACTAAAGGAAGAAATCTCAATTCATTCATCCCAAAGGATTACACAAAGAAGCTAGGGTCTCTCCATATAGCCCCTTATAACACCGGCATATGTCCTAAGTGTAAGGTGTGCTATGGTGAGAAAATCTGAGGGAGGCTCAGATAACATTGCCATAGTAGTAATCTTAACTAACTTGAACTTCTCTTGTAGGAGTTTCCGTTCAAGCTTCACACGCTGGAGTTCGGCTTGGGCTTGGACCAAAGAGAAGCCCAAAGATGCCACCTCCTTCCCAAGCTATGATAAGTGGGCTTCATAAGTGTTGGTCGGAGTGGTTTACTCAAGAGGGGGGTGAATTGAGTACCAATTAAAATTTCTGTATTTAAAAATACTGTCTTAAAGGCCCCCAAATAAAATAGTAAATTAAACTGTAGTGAATTTATATTAAAGTAGAGGTTCTGTTAGATTCTCAAGGGATTGATTAATTCCCAGTTAATCAATACATGAGTGTATGATTATCTTTTGAAACTAACTTACTAATCTACACTTAACATAAACACTTGCTAATTTAATTATCAAAGTAACTTTAAAAACAGTATTAGTTTTAAAGTGATTAGCAGTGGAATAAAACTTTAAAAGAGATGGCACAACAAATGTAACCAAGAGGTTCAGTCTCAAGACGAGACTTAGTCCTCTCAAAAGTTTATATTAAAATGATCCACACCCTGGATCGGGGTTCAACAGTTTACAACTGTCCAGGTCCATGACCTCTACCACTGTTATTCGTGGGAAACAGTACAACAGCAACCAGCTGTCCAGGTCACACACGACCTCTACCACTGTTATTCGTGGGAAAGAATAGAATGCAAGAATTTGGTAAGGATTTAAAAATCCTCCAGTTTAAGTACAGGAGACAGTGTATGTGTTAGATACAGCAAATAACACACACTGCTCGAAAAGAATAATGATAAATCACAGAAAAAGAGATGAAGAGTTTAGAGATGGTTCTGGTGATTTCAGTGTAGCTCTGGACTCCTTTGGATTCGATCAGAAGTGAGTCTGAGTCCTCTTCTCGTTTCTGTTTAAGAAACAGAGTGTCGTATGCTCCAGGTTCACAGACAGTGAAAATGTAGTGGTTGAAGTTCTTTAGTGTTCTTCTTGTATGCACAGAACACTTCTCGAGTATGCTTGATTGTCTATGAGCTTCTCTGTGTTCTTGATGGAACTGGTTTTTCTCTTGATTCTTCTTGTTCTTGTGTTTCTGGTATATTTCATCCACCACACACACACTTCTCTGGGCAGCGTAGTCTTCTCGTATTTATCTCACGGGCAACAGGGGACAGAAAAGATTTCCTTTCTGCAGGTACGAGGTACGGATTCCTGACATCCGTAAACATTTATCAGGTATTTGACAAATCATTAAAATGTACATGATATGACCGTTGGATAGATTAAATATAGGAAATAAAGAAATTTCAAACAGTGAGTTGAGTGATGGGTAGGTAATCAGCATCGGTATCTTGAACATCGGTAGCTCAATTTCATTAGTTCCTTTGACTCTATCGGTGGCTTTATGCGTCGGTTGGTACATGCTTGTATCGGTGACTTTGTTTATCGGTAGCTCCATGCGTCGGTAGCTCCATGCATCGGTAGCTCCATGTGTCGGTAGCTTCATGCGTCGGTAGCTTCATGCGTCGGTAGCTGTGAGTCTGTCAGTAGCTTCATCCATCGGTGACTCTTATTCCATCGGTAGCTATTTATACTTACACCGATAGCTCTATATTTGTATCGGTAGATGTCTGTAAGTCAGTAGCATACATTTATAAGTACATCGGTAGCTCTGTGTTAAGTATATCGGTGACTCTGTCTGTCGGTAGACTAAGTCTATCGGTAGACTGGGTACCGGTAGCTCTTTATCAGTAGCTATAGTCAGATTACTTATCTGTTTTATGCAGAACACATCCGATTGTGTTAGAATTAATTTATAACTTGTATGAACATGGATAAATGAGGATTAACATATTCCAAAGACTATTTTATAAATTATTATTGGTTTGATCACAGATTTGAAAGAATTAAAGTATAGATCAATGATACTTAAAAATATCATAGAGAATGAAAACATAATTGGGATTTTCAACACATATGAATACATGATTGAGATGATCAAAACAGGTGAGTTCAACAATCTCCCCCTTTTTGATAATCAAAATTTATGATATGGGCATTTAACATAGTGAAAATATAATAGTAAAGAGTATAATATTGAATTTAATTTTCTCAGAGAAAACAGCATCAGAGATAATAGAAATAGTATGATATAGACAAAAGTTATCAAAGGTAACAATCATAAGGTACCGAAGGTAAAAAGAAACATAATAATATAAGAGATAAAATTGAAAAGAAGGTTATTTTTCTATATAGAAAATATTTCTCATTCTATCATTTTGTTCTCCCCCTTTCTTGTATTGTTCTCCCCCTTTGTGATAATCAAAAAGTGGGAAAGCATATATAGATATATAGGAGAAAAATAAAACAGGAGAAGTAAAAAGAGTTCTTCTGTATTAGAGCAGTCAGAAATTACAGAAACAGAATACAAAAGAATTCCTATCAAAAATCCAGGCCACTGGATCAATCCACATCTTCCACGTGAGATTTTCCTTTGGGATCAGAAGAAGGTTCGGGTGGTGAGGATGCAGGTCAAGGTTTTGGAATGCCAGAAATGATCAAAGGAGGATGAGCTACTGACACAGAGTCAGGCCTGTAGGTTGAAGATCTTTGGGTGATCATTGGTGTGAGGCTTTGAATAGCTTGAGCAGTAGTCAGCTGGACTGTGGAAGCAGCTGAGGTAGAAGCAGGCAAAGCAGGAGGTACGATGACTGGTCTGGCATCAACATGCAAGAAGGGCAGAAACAAATTTCTAAAATCCATAATAATTCCTCCTCCTCTTTCCATAGAAGAGATGAAATCATATTTGTTCTCCATGAATTTCTCCAAGGTAGGAGTCAATTGTCTTAGTTTGCTCACTTGTTCTCTAAAAGCTTGAGCTACTGGAGGTAGCTTCATGTTTTCCAACATCAGCTTGAAGTGGTGTTCGAGTTGATGCTTGGTGAAAATTCTGGTGAAGTAGTAGTCCACTTTGCTCTTTATAGCTTCCTGAGAGGAAGAGGCTTCTCTCATATAATCTTGAACAATCTTCATTATTTCTCTAGCAGAATCTCTTGTAGAAAGCACCACTCGGCTCAACTCTGATGAGTCCACAGAGCCACTGGTTGAAATAGAACCAATCTCCTCCTTCAACATTGCTTGAACTAGATTCAGGTCAACTAAAAGTTTGGATGTGAGAGGGCCAAGAGAGAAGGAAACAGTTTCTTTGAAACTCTTAGACAAACCACTGATTAGGCTTTGAACTTGAGAGTCTTGTAATTGAACATGATCCTTCACTGAGGTTTTGAAACTTTCAAACACCGAGACAAACTGGATTACTACACTCTTCACATAAGCTAGGTCCTTGTCAGCTTGAGACTTGGAGCTCATATAAGAATCCAAAGCAACAACTGTTGTCTAGAGAGCTTCAAGATCTGCTTCGATTCTAGAAGACTGAGTCTGGCACTCTTTCACTTCTTCCATAAGCTCAGACACAAAAGAAGATAAATTACAAGCCAGAGATAGCTCGAAGGATCTCTCTAACATTTGCATTTCTTCATTAAAGCTTTGCTTCATCTCAGAAACTGATACACTGAATGATTCTTTCAGCTCATTCTTCATGGATTCAAGATCAGATTTAGAGACAAAATCATTAGGGACAACTGCAGCAGATCCCCTTGCTGAGGCCAAACTAACTACAGAATCAGTCATTATTGATTGAATTGAGGATGCAAGGGAGGTTTCCATTAACTTCACTTCTTCAACAAAACTGGTTTTGAGGTCCTCTTTCAGCTTATTCAGATCATGAATTCTGACCACATCATCGGGCAACAACTCAGAAGCAAGATCCTAATTGGTCTTCGGTCTATTTACAGACATCTCATTATCTGAATCCGGATAATCCAATCCACAGACTATAAACCCTGGGTCATCTACCCAGTCTCCAAACTCAACAGCTACTGTAACATTTCCAAGAACAGATTGATGCTCCCCCTCAATGGGTGCATTCTCATGTATCACAACAGCATTTAGTGATGGATTCTCTTCATCAGAATCTTCTACTACAAGTTCCATCGGTGTAGCATCTAGAAGATCTTCTGATACAGGTACAGTTTCTTCTGTATCTCTTTCTACTTCAGCAGTCGGCATAACTGAGTTTCCAATCAAAGGACTCATACTTAAACTACCAGAAGCAGGCGATTCAGATACATTCTCCTTTTCCTCTTCTTCTTGGTGAGGTACAGACTGGTCTTCCTCATAAGTAGACAAAATTTCCTCTACCTTTCCTTTCCTAGAATAAACCAATTCTGCAACAGGACTTGGAGGCAAGTCTGGATCTCCTCCAACATCCATAAGAGTTTCTTCTTCTTCTTCTTCTGTTTCATCACTATAAACAGGTTCCTCTTCATCAGGTCTCAGATTCGGATCTCTCATATCCTTTGGTCTTGAGGGATGATCCACAGGATTAAACCTATCATATATCTTCTGATCATCACTGACCCATTCTCCCTTCCATGGGTTCCAGTTAATTTTCATGTACTTACAAACAGTCGAGGTGATGCAGAAATTGTTCCTGACTACCACTGTCTCATCCTGATACTCAGATATTCCTTTCACTTTTATCATTACTGAAATCAGCTTGGAAAAGAACAAAACATTAGTCTTTGACTTTGGTCTAATCATGTCTTCCATTTAAAGCATTACCAATCTGCACAGATTGATTTTCACACCATGTCTTAGCAGATGAAGAAGATAGATATCTTGATATCTCAGATTTGAAAAATCTCCTTGCCTCGGTATCAACACATGCTGAACAAACTTGAAGAGCAGTCGATTCTCTCCATCCATTTCAGTAGCAACCACTTGCCTTTGATTCCCATTACCGGTCAGTTCTTTTAAGGCGGTTCCATAATCAAAGATGTCACTGCTAGGTGGAATTGCTCTTGATACATACCCAGAGACACCTTCATGTGGTATTTTTAAACACTCAGCCCACTCTACTGAAGAAAAAGACATCTCTTTTCCATTTAAAAAAGAGCTTACCTGATTCTCATTTTCAGACTTCTCGAAGGTTACAAACTCATAGAACTGTTTTACCAACTTCGGGTAGTATGGGCCATTGTTATTCGAGAAACAATCCACCCATTTCTGGTCCTCCAGAATCTCGAGTACTAACGATTTGCTAGGCAGTACCCATTCCACACACAGTTCCTTCTCGATTACTATGTCTCTATTCTGCAAGTGGGGATTCACTGGTCGCCTTCCCGATCTAGTTCTGACTTCACTAACACTAGCTTTATGCTGTGTCTTCTGCTTCTTAGCTTTTGGTTCTACACTTTCATCTCTGACGGTAGGAAGCTTGGTTCTTGCCATCGCGGGTTTAGGGTTCTTGGTCGATTTGGGAGCTAAGGTTCGAAGGTGAGAGATTTTGAGCTCGGTGAGGTAGGAAGTGCCTTAGACATAGTTTTATCATTTAGGAATTCCAAATAAACGACTAAAATAGAGTAAGATAAAATAAAATAAAACAATTCATATTCTTGGCGGCAGACAAAAGTTTTTAAATTAATTGCATCGGTGAGAATTTCAACATCGGTGAGGATTTTCACATCGGTGAGAATTTTACATCAGTGAGAATTTTAACATCGGTGAGGATTTTCACATCAGTTGTGATTAAACATTCCCAATTCGTGTCTTATGTAACTTAGCCTATCCGAACTTAAAGGTTTAGTGAAAATATCAGCCAATTGATGTTCAGTGCCAATAAATTCAAGAGAAATATCACCTTTTTGATAGTGATCTCTTAGGAAATGGTGTCTTACATATATGTGTTTGGTTCTAGAGTGAGATACAGGATTCTTAGAGATGTTTATTGAACTGGTGTAATCACATTTGATTGAAACATGTTTAAAAACATATCCATAGTCCAAAAGAGTGTGTTTCATCCACAGAATTTGTGCACAGCAACTACCAGCAGCTATATATTCTGCTTCGGCAGTAGATAATGCAACTGAGTTCTGTTTCTTACTACACCTAGAAACTAAGGATTTTCCAAGCAAATGACATGTTCCTGATGTTCTTTTTCTATCTAACTTACAACCAGCAAATTCAGCATCTGAATAACTCATTAACTCAAAGGATTGTCCTTTTGGGTAAAACAAACCTAATTTAACCGTGTGTTTGAGATATTTAAAAATTCTTTTAACAGCAAGCAAATGAGATTCTTTTGGATTAGCTTGATATCTAGAACACATACACACACTAAACATAATATCATGTCGACTAGTAGTAAGATAAAGTAAACTACCAATCATACCTCTGTAATTTGTTTGATCAACTGGTTTCCCAGTTTCATCTGCGTCCAATTTACAGGTAGTACTCATAGGAGTTTCACTTTCCTTGATACTATCCAGACCAAAACGTTTTAAAAGATCCTTTTTATATTTACTTTGATTCAAAATAATACCATTTTCATTTTGAAATACTTGAAATCCAAGAAAGTACTTAAGCTCTCCCATTAAGCTCATTTCAAATTCATTTTGCATACTTTTTGAAAAATCAGTACATAAAGAGTGTTTAGAAGATCCAAAAATAATATCATCAACATATATTTGTACAACTAAAACATTTTTAGAAATTCTTTTAATGAAAAGAGTTGGATCAAAAATCCCTTTAGTAAAACCTTTTGAAATAAGGAAATTGCTAATTCTATCATACCAAGCTCTTGGAGCTTGTTTTAAACCATACAAAGCTTTAGAAAGATTAAAAACTTGATTTGGAAAATGGGGGTTAGTAAATCCAGGTGGTTGTTCTACAAAAACATCTTCAATTATAAAACCATTTAGAAACGCACTTTTCACATCCATTTGATATAACATGAAATCCATATGTGAAGCATATGCAAGTAAGATCCTAATGGATTCTAATCTAGCTACAGGTGAAAAAGTTTCCTCATAGTCTATACCTTCTTCTTGACTATATCTTTGTGCAACTAGTCTAGCTTTGTTTCTAACTATATTTCCAGATTCATCTACTTTATTTCTAAAAACCCATTTTGTTCCTATTGTCAAGGTGTCCTTAGGTCTGTCAACTAATTCCCAGACTTTGTTTCTTTCAAACTGATTTAATTCTTCCTGCATAGCCATTACCCAGAATTCATCATTGATAGAATCATTGATATTTTTGGGTTCTAGCTGTGAAAGAAAGGCTTGATGTTCAACCTGGTTCCTTAGAGAAGCTCTAGTTTGTGTTCCTCTATCAAGATTACCAACAACAGCTTCTAAAGGATGATTCTTCAGAATCCTCGTTGATCTGGTAAAGGTTGGACTAGAAATTTCAGGTTCATCTATAGGTTCGGGTTCAACAGAAACATATTCTGGAAAAAGTCCAGAACTGGATGTTTTGATAACAGGTTCTTTAGATTTATCATTAATGTCCAAAACAGATAAGTCTTCTTCAATATTTTCAAGAAAGGTTTTAGACTCATGTTGATCAGTTTCATCAAATTTGATGTGAACAGATTCTTCCACACATTTAGTTTTCTTATTGAATACTCTATAGGCTTTACTTGAAATAGAGTAACCCAGAAAAATTCCTTCATCACTTTTGGAAGAAAACTTATCCAGATTATCTTTAGTATTCAGAATAAATACTTTGCAACCAAAAACTCTAATGTAATTAACCTTAGGCTTTCTATTGTTCCACAATTCATAAGGGGTTTTCTTAAGAATAGGTCTAATTAAGACTCTATTAATGAAATAACAAGCTGTATTTACAGCTTCAACCCAAAAATAAATAGGCAGGTCATATTCATTGAGCATGGTTCTAGCAATTTCTTGAAGGGTTCGGTTTCTTCTTTCTACTACACCATTCTGTTGGGGTGTTCTAGGGGCAGAAAAGTTATGAGTATAGCCATTGTGTGAGAAATAAGATTCAAAATCTTAATTTTCAAACTCACGACCATGATCACTTCTCAAAGTTTTAATCTTAAGTCCACTAAGGTTCTCTACAGATTTAGAGTATTTAACAAAAGAAGAACAAGCTTCACTTTTGTGAGCTAGAAAATATACCCAAGTATATCTAGAAAAATCATCTACAAGAACATAAACATAGTGCTTCCCATTTAAACTAGAAACTCTTGATGGTCCAAACAAATCCATGTGAACCAATTCAAGTGGTTGAGAAGTCGAAACTTCTTTCTTTGATTTAAAAGAAACTTTGTGTTGTTTTTCCTTTTGACAGGGGTTACACACTCTATCATTTGGGAATTCTAATTTTGGTAGGTCTCTAACTAGGTTTTTTCTAGAGAGTTTTCTAAGTGAGTGAATGTTGCAATGTCCCAATCTTTTGTGCCATAGCCAAGATTCTTTATGAAAAGCATTCAAACAAGTAATATTCTGCTTCGCTAAAGAATTCAGATTAACAGCATAAACATTTTCATTTCATAAGGCAGAAAATACCAAAACATTCTTAGAATTAAAAACATTGCCGGAATCATTTTCAAATTTAACATGAAAACCATCATCACATAACTGAGAAATACTTAATAAATTGTATTTAAGCACATAAACAAATAAAACTTTAGAAATCAAAATTGAATCAGTGTTACCAATCTTGCCTAGGCCGATGATTTTTCCTCTTGAATTATCACCAAAGGTGACAAAGCCTCCATCAACTTTTATTAAACTCTTGAAACAAGAATAATCTACAGTCATGTGCCTTGAGAACCCACTGTCTAAATACCAGGTCTCTTTACAGGAGCTCTTTAAGCAAGTTCCCTACAAAACAGATTCAGATGGGAGATGATTTTGGTACCCAGATTTTCTTGGGTCCAGACAGGTTAGCCAATAACACTTTAGGTACCCATATTTGTCTAATGGGTCTCATATAATTTGTAGAATTGACATGCTTTGAAAGATAAACTTTATTAGATCCATAGCTATGTATATAACTGGTTGAAGCATATGAAGTTCCAGAATTACCTTCATTCTGTCCAGATTTAGAAATGAATCTAGTTTTGTAAATTTTCCTTTGTCCAGGTTGGTATCCTATACCAGTAGTATATTTATGTGCTATTTGCTTTCCTAACATCTGTGTTAGTGTATTTTTGCCATTGGTGAACTTCTCTAAGTCCTTTCTAAGTTGGTCATTTGACAGTTTCAGTTCAGTGTTTTCTTTTAACAGTTTAGCATTTTTCTCTTTTTCAATAGTGAGTTCGGTTTTAACTGTAGTGGTGAGAGCATGCTGTTTCTTTAATGACTTGTATTTATCCTTAAGTTCATTACATGTCTCTTCTAGCATATCACAGTACTCAAACAATTCATTTTTAGACATTGTTCTAGAATCAGAATCAGATTCTTCATTATCTCCAGAGTAATAATAATTTAAAGTAGGAGTTTCAGCAGTTACCTGAGAAGTGTTTTTCATAAAGCACATATTTTCCTTATTTTTGTGTTCAGTTTCAGAGCTTTCAGATTCAGTAGAGCTATCCTCAGAAGCACTCCATGTAGCCTTCATGGCTTTCTTAAACTTATTGTCCTTATATTCATATTTCTTTTTATACTTCAGCTTTGGACAGTCAGCTTTAATGTGTCCTTTTCTCTTGCACTCATAGCAGACAACATCATCTGATTTTTCATTCTTCTTCCAATCCTTTTTCCATTTACCTTGGTGATCATACTTACCCTTATAATTTGTTTTTCTGAAGAACTTCTTTTTCCTATAAAATTTCTTAAATCTTCTAGCAATGTGAGCCATCTCAGCATCACTGTCAGAATCACTTTCATTGTCTTCACAGCTTGAACTTTCAACTACAGCTTGAAGCTTTTCTTTGTCCTTATTCATTGAAGTTGAGGATTTGAAAGCGACAGACTTTCTTGGAGGTTTATTTTATTCCACTTTATTCACTTTAAGCTCTTCTTCATACATCATCAGCTTGCCAATTAGTTTCTTTGACAGGTAGAGCAGCAATGTCACATGATTCTCTGATTGAGACAGATGTGCCTCTCCACCTATCAGGTAGACATCTCAAAATTCTCATAATTTTTTCCTTCGATGAGACATCCTTTCCCAGCGAGATCATTGTATTGAAAATTTCATTGAACCTGAGATACATGTTAGAAATGGGTTCGTCAGGCTTCATTTTATAATTATCATACTTGATAGTGTAAGTGTTCAATCTCATTTCTTTAACATTGTTCCTTCATGAGAAACAGCTAAGGTATCCCAAATTTCATATGCAGTTTT
Source organism: Viscum album (assembly GCA_963277665.1). NCBI lineage: Eukaryota > Viridiplantae > Streptophyta > Magnoliopsida > Santalales > Viscaceae > Viscum > Viscum album. Next base: position 1,791,823,638 of record OY728133.1, on the reverse strand, counting down.
ACATGCAGAAATTCTATTAAACTCTTCATCTCCTAGAGCACAGTACAAGGCATTCATAGATTTACTATTGTTATTGTAAGCAGTCTTTATAGGTTCATCCCAAGTAGATCTAGCAGTAGTAGGAATTTTGTATTCTGATTCAATAGCAGTCCAAATATCAAAACCTATGCTTTCTAGATGAATTTTCATTTTCAGTTTCCACTGAGCATAATTAGTTCCATTGAAGAAAGGTGGCCGATTAGTAGTATCACCCTCAAGTCTATTGTCCATGATGAGAAAATTTTAAAGAGAAAAAAATTTAGATATAACATAAATTTTAAGAACTTTAAAATACAACTAAAATCACAGTTCAAAAGCAGAGTACTTTTAGAGAGTATTTTCAATCCTCTGATACCAAGTGTTGTTCGGAGTGGTTTACTCAAGAGGGGGGTGAATTGAGTACCAATTAAATTTCTGTATTTAAAAACATTGTCTTAAAGACCCCCAAATAAAATAGTAAATTAAACTTTAGTGAATTTATATTAAAGTAGAGGTTCTGTTAGATTCTCAAGGGATTGATTAATTCCCAGTTAATCAATACAGGAGTGTATGATTATCTTTTGAAACTAACTTACTAATCTACAATTAACATAAAGACTTGCTAATTTAATTATCAAAGTAACTTTAAAAACCGTATTAGTTTTAAAGTGATTAGCAGCGGAATAAAACATTAAAAGAGATGGCACAACAAATGTAACCAAGAGGTTCAGTCTCAAGCCGAGACTTAGTCCTCTCAAAAGTTTATATAAAAATGATCCACACCCTGGATCGGGGTTCAACAGTTTACAACTGTCCAGGTCCAAGACCTCTACCACTGTTATTCGTGGGAAACAGTACAACAGCAACCAGCTGTCCAGGTCACACACGACCTCTACCACTATTATTCGTGGGAAAGAATAGAATGCAAGAATTTGGTAAGGATTTACAAATCCTCCAGTTTAAGTACAGGAGACAGTGTATGTGTTAGATACAGCAAATAACACACACTGCTCGAAAAGAATAATGATAAATCACAGAACAAGAGATGTAGATTTTAGAGATGGTTCTGGTGATTTCAGTGTAGCTCTGGACTCCTTTGGATTCGATCAGAAGTGAGTCTGAGTCCTCTTCTCGTTTCTGTTTAAGAAACAGAGTGTCGTATGCTCCAGGTTCAAAGACAGTGAAAATGTAGTGGTTGAAGTTCTTCAGTGTTCTTCTTGTATGCACAGAACACTTCTCGAGTATGCTTGATTGTCTATGAGCTTCTCTGTGTTCTTGATGGAACTGGTTTTTCTCTTGATTCTTCTTGTTCTTGTGTTTCTGGTATATTTCATCCACCACACACACACTTCTCTGGGCAGCGTAGTCTTCTCGTATTTATCTCACGGGCAACAGGGGAAAAAAATTATTTCCTTTCTGCAGGTACGAGGTACGGATTCCTGACATCCGACAACCTTTATCAGATATTTGAAAAATCATTAAAATGTACATGATATGACCGTTGGATAGATTAAATATAGGAAATAAAGAAATTTCAAACAGTGAGTTGAGTGATCGGTAGGTAATCAGCATCGGTAGCTTGAACATCGGTAGCTCAATTTCATTAGTTGCTTTGACTCTATCGGTGGCTTTATGTGTCGGTTGGTATATGCTTGTATCAGTGACTTTGTTTATCGGTAGCTCCATGCGTCGGTAGCTCCATGTGTCGGTAGCTCAATGTGTCGGTAGCTTCATGCGTCGGTAGCTTCATGCGTCGGTAGCTTCATGCGTCGGTAGCTGTGAGTCTGTCAGTAGCTTTGTCCATCGGTGACTCTTATTCCATCGGTAGCTATTTATACTTACACCGGTAGCTCTATGTTTGTATCGGTAGCTATCTGTAAGTCAGTAGCTTACATTTATAAGTACATCGGTAGCTCTGTGTTAAGTATATCGGTGATTCTGTCTATCGGTAGACTAAGTCTATCGGTAGACTGGGTACCGGTAGCTCTTTATCAGTAGCTATAGTCAGATTACTTATCTGTTTTATGCAGAACACATCCGATTGTGTTAGAATTAATTTATAACTTGTATGAACATGGATAAATGAGGATTAACATATTCCAAAGACCATTTTATAAATTATTATTGGTTTGATCACAGATTTAAAAGAATTAAAGTATAGATCAATGATACTTAAAAATATCATAGAGAATGAAAACATAATTGGGATTTTCAACACATATGAATACATGATTGAGATTATCAAAACAGGTGAGGTCAACAATAAGGTTCGAGTCTACTGGATGAATCCATCGACTCCTCTTTCAGCATTAACCATTAACATCTCTATTAGATCATTAAGAGTAAGTTAATATACTATTTAAAAAGTTTGGGTCATTACATTCTTCCCCCATTAAGAAATTGCGTCCCTGAAATTTATACTTGAGGCCTAGTCAAAAAGGTGAGGGTACTTTTACTTCATCGTTTCCTCAGGCTCCCAAGTCGCTTCTTCATATTTATGATTCCTCCACAACACTTTCACAAGGTGGGTAGTCTTGTTTCGTAGAACCTTGTCTCTACGGTCTAAGATCTCCACCGGCTGCTCCTCATAAGAGAGGTCATGTTCCAGTTGTACCACCTCTTGGTTCAGTACATGCGAAGTGTCGGGTATGTACTTCTTCAAGAGAGATACATGGAAGAAATTGTGAACTTGAGCTAGGTTCGGTGGAAGTTCTAGACGATAGGCCACTGCTCCTATGCAATCAAGGATTTCATAGGGGCCAATGTACCTAGGTATGAGCCTCCCTTTCTTCTCAAACCACATGACTCTCTTCCATGGAGAAATTCGAAGGAAGAATTTGTCACCAATACCAAAATCCAAGTCCCTTCGACGATTGTCAGCTTATCTCTTCTGCCGACTCTGAGAAACATTTATGTGTTGTTGGATGGCATGAAGCTATTCTTTTATCTCTTGCACAAGATCAGGCCCAAGAAGCTTTCTCTCACCAATTTCATCCCAACAAGTAGGAGTTCTACATCGGTTTCCATACAAAGCTTCATAGGGTGCCATCTGAATACTCAAATGGAAGATGTTGTTATAGGAGAAATCAACTAATGGGAGGTGTTGATCCCATCCACCTTTAAATTCCATTGAGCATAATCTCAGCATGTATTCGAGTGTCTGAATAGTCCTTTCATATTGGCCATCATGTTGAGGATGATAGGCCGTACTAAAATTAAATTCAGTATTCAGATCATGTTGAAGACTTCTCCAGAAGTTTGATGTGAATCTTGGATCACAATCAGACACAATGGATAGTGATACCCCATGCAGCCTCACCACATCCTTTACGTATATCTTGGAAAGTTGATCCAGAGAGAAATCGTCCTGAATAGATATAAAATGGGCAGTCTTGGTGAGACGGTCCACAATAACCCATATCACATTGTTTCCTTTGGATTTTTTTGGGAGACCAGTTACAAAGTCCATAGTGATATTATCCCACTTCCATACTGGTATGGGTATCGGTTGTAATACCCCCTTAGGAAGTTGTCGTTCTGCCTTTACTTACTGACACACCAGGCACCTTGTAGTGTAATCAGTAATCTCCCTCTTCACGTTATCCCACCAATAATGATCACGAAGGTCTCTATACATTTTAGTGCTTCCTAGATGTATAGAGAAAGTAGAGCTATGAGCATCATCCATCAGTTCTATCTTTATCTCTGGAATAGATGGAACACATAGTCTTGTACGAAATTTCAATACACCTTCTTGATCAATATTGAAATCAGGTAACTTCCCATCTTTTGCAGCCTCCAACTTCTCCTACAACAAAGGATCTTATTTTTGAACCTTCTTGATCTTCTCTAGTAATTATGGTTGAGAAATCATTTGGGATAGGGTTGATGAAGTCCCTTTCCATATAATTCCCATGTCCAATTTTACTAGGTCTTTAATCAAGGGATCTCCTAGGATCCTCATTGTTTCCAGAACAATAGGGTCATTCCTGCATAACGCATCCACGACTTTATTTGCTCTTCTAGGGTGATAATGAATTGAACAATCATAGTCTTTAATAAGCTCCAACAATCTCATTTTTCTCATGTTCAATTCTTTCTGTGTGAAAATATACATTAGACTTCGGTGGTCAGTGTATATATCACATTTCTCCCCATAAAGATAGTGCCTCCATATCTTTAGAGCAAAAAAAATTGCCACTAGCTCTAGATCATGCGTAGGATAATTCTGCTCATGAATCTTCAACTGTTGAGATGCATATGCAATCACCTTTTCATTTTGCATGAGGACGCACCCAAGCCCTTTCCGAGATGCATCGCTAAAAATAACGAATCCTTCTCCGATAGAGGGTTGTGTTAACACAGGTTCAGTAACCAATCTCTTCTTCAGCTCTTGGAAACATTCCTCGCATTCCTTTGTCCAGATGAACTTAACCCCTTTTTTAGTCAACTTGGTTAGTGGATTAGAAAGCCGTGAACAGTTTTTCACAAACCTCCTATAATATACCTCTAAACAAAGGAAACTATGAATCTCAGTTACTGTTGTGGGTTGAGGCCACTCCTCCACAACCATTGTCTTTGCAGGGTCAACCGATATTCATTCATTGGTTACGATGTGCCCCAGGAAAGCCACTTGTTGTAACGCAAACTCACACTTTCGGAACATTCCAAAGAGTCTCTCCTTCCGTAGAGTTTACAAAATAACCCTCAGATGATCTTCATGCTCCACACGACTTTTTGAATATATCAAAATATCATACATAAAAACTACCACAATGTTACCAAGGTAGTCCTTAAAGACTCTATTCATCAGATCCATGAAAATAGCAGGAGCATTAGTCAAGCCGAAGGGCATAACAGTAAACTCATAATGCCCATATCTTGATCGGAAGACAGTTTTTGGAATATATTTCTTCTTCACCCTCAATTGATGATAACCAGATCGAAGGTCAATCTTAGAGAAGAATTGAGCCCCATGATGTTGGTCAAATAAATCATCAATTATTGGAAGAGGGTATCTGTTCTTCACTATGATCCTGTTCAGTTCTCTATAATCAATGCATAGACGCATTGATCCATCCTTCTTCTTCACAAAGAGAACTGGTGCTCCCCAAGGAGGCACACTCGGTCGGACAAACCCCTTCTCCAACAAGTCTTGGAGTTGTTTCTTTAACTCTTCTAGCTCCATATTTTCCATTCTATATGGTGTCTTTGATATCGGTTGAGACCCAGGTATGAGTTCAATGGAGAACTCTACCTCTCTTTCTGGGGGAGGTCTAGGTAACTCCTCAGGAAATAAATCCATGTATTCCTGAACAATCGGAACATCTTCAATTTGTATGCTCCCTTTTCCTTCTTCATCATCATTGATTAACTCCAAAAAGAAAGCTATGGGAGGTGCTTCTAGATAGGGATCAGTTCGGGATATCTCTCCTTGGATGATAACTGTAGGTTGTTTATTCAAGACTACTGAGATTTCCTTACTTCTGCATTTGATCTTAGAATTATACTTTGAGAGCCAGTCCATCCCTAGTATAACGTCGAATTCCAACATGGGAATGACTACTATATTTGCGATTAGATTGTGCTCACTAATGTAATCACTAGAGTCTCTAAACACTGTTTATGCTTGGATAATCCCACTTGGAGTATTGACTGACAACTCTACCTCAAGATGTTCAGGGATTGATTCTATATTCTTTGCAAACTTGGAGGAAATAAAGGAATGCGTAGAACTAGAATCAAACAAAGTAGTTGCTAGTTTTGAGAGGACAACAAGAGAACCTTCTACCACGTCATTCGAAGCTTCTACTTCAATTTTTGTGATAGAAAAAGGTGAACTTGCTCCCCTGGCCTTTGTTGAGGTTGATGGTGATTCCCCTCCACTACCCTTGGATTTGGACAGAGATTAGCATAGTGCCCAAGCTTCCCACACTTGAAGCAATGGACTTCAGGTAAGGCCAGCACCATCTTTCCTCTGTCCTTAGTGTTGGGGAGTTGAGGCTTCACCTCACTACGAAAATTCCGAGAAATATGGCCTCCTCTTCCACACTTGTATCACTTTCCACATCTGACCAAGTAGTTCCCTAGATGCTTCTTCCCAGATTTATTCCATGTGGTAGGTTTCATTTTCTTTCCTCCTCTTCCCTGATCAAAAGTCTTCCCTAAACTGGGCTCAAACAATCTTTTCTTTTCATTTGATTTATGAGACCACTGTGTCTCACCAAACTCTAGCTCTACTTTCATTTCACTCCGCACGATCTCCTCATAGTTATCGTAGTCCCAGTTGGCTAAATTCTTCTGTAGATGAGGTCTCAGTCCATCGAAAAATCTATCAACCTTCCCACTTGGATCTATGACGAATCTAGAGGTATATCATGAAAGTAGGGTGACGTTCATCTCATAGCTTCCGACAGATTCGTTCTCCTTCTACTTTAGCTCGAGAAACTCTTTCTCCATTCTCGTTCTCATGGAATGAGGGAAATACTTATTAAAGAATATTCCCCGGAACTCTTCCCACTCTATAGATTCCATCTCTCCTCTAGGCTTCATGTTTTTGACCAGTGACCACCACTGATCAGCTTCTCCCTCTAGGCGATAAACAGCAAGGGTGACTTTTTCTTGTTCCGAACAAAGGAGTACTGAAAAGATCTTTTCAATGGATCTTATCCATTATTCCGCAACCAAAGGGTCAGTAGATCCATTGAATGATGGTGGTCGTTGATGCATGAAGGACTCAAAAGAATGTTGTTCCCTTCGTGGTGAGATCGGCCCCTCAGCTTGATTCAAGTTATTACTCATAACTTGAGTCAGTTGGTTCATCATTCGCATGAATTTTTCCATTCTGGCTTCCATTGGAGGGCCGTCAGCACATGGTGCATTGCGGTCACTATTGGCACGGTTCCTCCTATTGCCCACCATTTTCTAAAAGAATAAAACTTTAGTGAGAAACTTATTTCATTTATGAATCTTTTTACTAAGACTTCATTCTTAAGCTATTAAATTTCTCTATAATTACTTCATAATGATTCATAAAAAGCTTGTGATTAACCAAACATATCCCCCGGGAGTGTCGTAACCAAGAGTGCAGCATGGCCCGTTGTTGTGCACCAGTTCCTGTTTGAGTCTAGATCAAAGTGGTGTTTTCGGGTTTTACCCCTATGTACATCTGTTCTAGAGCCACCTCTACCTGCTCGTATCCAGACAGGGATGTATTTGTTTGATAAACCACTTACTCAATACCTACCAAAATTCCAGGAAGTTTTCCTATATTTAAAATTTTATATAGGGTTATTCCTAATGTTTTTATATCCTAATTTATACAAATAACTAAACCATCCTTTGAGACCAACTATAGCATCCCGTCTTTTTATAACATAAACTTTCATTACATTACACAAAACTAAGGATCTTTAAGGTTTAGTATCTTGGAAACCGGGAACATAATACATGAAAACAACAAAAAGCATTCTTCTTAAACACTTGAAAGGATTATCCATAAGTTCATCCTAGGTTCATTACTACATCTAATAACCTGGGTACATACATCAAAAGAAAGGGTGAGCAGAAGGCCCACTAAGGGAAACAAGAGAAACATTTTACATGTGAACTTGAGATACATCAAAAAGGACATGAAAAGAACTTTAAGGCATGAGAAATAAACCATGAGATATATCATAATAAAAATAACATTTTTCATAACTTGAAGATGTGGATACAACATTTAATATTGACAATAATTTCGTTTCACCAAGGTCCATACCCAAGGTGTCATTAAAAATTACCAATGTTATTCACCAAGGTATCAGTCTAAAAAGTCATCTCTAGAGATTAAGTCTTTACCCAATGCATTGGAGCGCTATATGGGCACACCCTTGACATGTATTTATTATCATGTGAACCACATATATCATAATCAATCATTTCATAAACAACCCATATAGCATAAAATAAATGGGTTTCATTTCATAATCATAACATTTTAAAAACTGCTTTAATGGCATGATCATTATGTCACTTTAAACCCACGGAAAGGAAAAGCGGGTTTCATGTATGTAAATCCCAGAATTTAAAATATAGAATTTTGATATATATGTGAATACCCCTGTATAAATAATAGCTTTAAGTATTCACTTAATAACAAAAAATAATTTTGAGAAAAAGAGAGAGGCATTTTGAGATTAAAATTCTGCAGCATAACGGCTACGTTACAGGGTTTTAGAAAACGTTCAAAAGAGAGGGGACATGGGTCACCAACTCATAAATGATCTATAAATATAGTATAGGGACAGAATATAAAGTATATGATTCATGGTAATGAAATTTTAAGGACATACCATTTGAAATGAATAACATGGAAGTAAGACAGAAATACGATTTCTCTTATAAAAATTCGGCAGCCTAACGGCGTCACTTAAACGTCAATAAAAATGAATTGACAAGATCAAATAGGGTGTCTCATAATATGATCATAAAATATCATTATGATAGATATAGAGATCATACCCCAACATAATAAAAAGGAACTTGAAAGACTTGACATGAAAATAGAACTAGAAAAATGAGAAGGGTGAAAGAATCCCTTAAAAATTCGGCAGCCTAACGTCGTCCCTTAAACATTCATAAAACGAAATGATGAGAGTAATAGGGGATCTCTCATAATATAAATATGAAAAGGTCAGTATTAGGAATATAAAAGGACATCCTCCCACATAATAACATGGATCATAAAAGGAATGACATAAAAGAGATTACTTGAAAAGAAAGAGAGAGGTCGGATCCCTTACCTTAAACGTAACTCTTAAAACTAAAAGGTTTGGACCTTGAGGGATTGGAGGAAACTTGTGAGGACTCCTTTGGAGGTAAGGAGACCCGAACTTCGTTGAGAATGGTTTCGGAGTCCAAAGGATGTGATAAAGGCTTGGTATTTATAGGGAATGTGAGAGGGCAAGGCATTAATGGCCAAGGGACACCTCATAAGTGGGTTTCTCAAAACCATGTGCTCTCCCAAGATATTTCCCATGATGTTAGGCCAAATGGGGCCCCCAATAAAATAATTAATCACCTTAGGTCAGCCATCCCTTAAAATATATCATGACATCACCATGACACAGCTATGATGTCATTAAACGTACCGAAACCCTAAAACTGTAATTTTACTATTCACTGAAACTTCAACTTCCTCAGAAAAATTCCAAAACTTCACCTTAACCAAATATCGATTATCTCATTACAAATATGAACTCCATTTTATAAAAATAATTTTCTAAATATTTATAATTTAATTTTTAAATAAAACACCATTCACTGAAAATTCATTTTTTCAGAAAAAACCCCAAAAATTACCATAACATAATATCGGTGCTCTTAGTTCAAAAATAAGGTCCATTTTATAAAAATATTTTTCTAAATATTTTTAATTTAAATTTTTAATTAAAAAACACTATTCACCCCAAAAAACTAATACTTGACTAATAATTTATGAAACTATTATTTACTGATTTTATTGAATCTCATTACTTAATCTAGGTGTCTAAATTATATAAAAACTTTCATTGAGTGAAATTACTAATTCATTTGGTCACATTACTAATCCTAAGCGTAAAATCATTATTCATAATTTACTATTCATCAAAAATTAGGTTGATCTTATTAGACTCCAAATTCCGTACTGAACACTTTTGCAGAAGACCATTTTTTGAAAATAATTACACATCATTAATAATTTATGGTTTACATAAATATTTTAAAATATCATTTTTTCAAAATTCATCAATAAAATACATCCTAAAATTATTCGGAAATTAGAAATTTCACAAACATAACTAAAGGAAGAAATCTCAATTCATTCATCCCAAAGGATTACACAAAGAAGCTAGGGTCTCGCCACATATCCCCTTATAACACAGGCATATGTCCTAAGTGTAAGGTGTTCTATGGTGAGAGAATCTGAGGGAGGCTCAGATTACATTTCCCTAGTAGTAATCTCTACTAACATGAACTTCTCCCGTAGGCGTTTCCGTTCAATCTTGACACGCTGGAGTTCGGCTTGGGCTTGGTCCAAAGCAAATCCCAAAGATGCCACCTCCTTCCCAAGCTCTGATAAGTGGGCTTAATAAGGTTCGAGTCTACTGGATGAAGCCATCGACTACTCTTTCTCATTAACCATTAATATCTCTATTAGATCATTAAGAGTATGTTAATATACTATTTAAAAAGTTTGGGTCGTTACAATATGTATGGGGTGTCACCCCAAAACCCACAGATCTGACGTGGCCATACTGTTCTGGTTGTTTCAAGGCCATTGAATGTATGTCTGCATTGGGTGTGGGTGTTATTGATTCCTGTGACTATTTCAAATAGAAAATATGGGAAAATAATTAATCATAGTGATGTAATAGTGATTAAAAAAACAAATTTATTTTATGTCATACTTACAAATGTTTCCCATAATTTTTGTGTATTTTAATCTACCAATTTCCCCTCTTTATTGACATGAGCCTCCTTCCATAGCACATGGCGTGGGATGTAAGTGGCTTGGGATTTTGATTCATCAATATGCATATTAACAGAGAAATATGGTTACAGTTTTGTTTTATGTCACATACAAGTATTACAGTACTTTTCAAATACGTACCAATTGTTTTTCAATTGAAGCGCACCCCAACCTTGCTTTATGGTAGGGGTACGCTGGTTTTGCTGACCGTTCTTTATTTTCAGCACTATGATACTGTTTTATAAATAAAAACTGTCAATCAAAGTGATGAATACAAGCAATGTTAAATAAACGTGTTACCAAATACAATGTACCTAAAAGTTTTTCTACACACAATGGTTGAAAAACATTTCCCATTCTCCTTGGGATATCAAGTGTGCATAAAGAGGAGGTGGGGGAGGCTTGATTTTCCATTCAGCATATTTCAGATAATGTTTCGTTAAAATTGTGTGAAAGCCTCTATGAACCCTTACTGCCAGTATTATTAAATATTCTGTGTGTAAGACATCTACTATAAATGTACTCTGCAAGAGATGATGTGGAGTTAGTTAATATTTCAGTATTTTATTTTATTTTATTTTAATAAATTAAATAAATGATATTGTAATGTTATCGTAATCTCTTCCCACATTAATGTTATCAGCCCACTAACAACATGGTGTCACGACTCTATATCAATCGGCATGCATTGCCGAGTGACGATTCCAATGTAGATACTAAACATGGATTTGTTAGGGTTTAAATTTTGGCCTTACTTATTCCATCCCACCTCATATTTGATGCCTTTTTCTTTTTTCCTTAAAGATTTTAGATAAAACTATCAAACTACAATGCACCTGTTTTTTTGTGCCGTCAGGGTTTCATTGCCTACAATTTCCTCAGTTTCCTCATCATCATTATGTTCCTCTGAAGCACTAGCATCCGCACTGGGACCAGAAACAATAGGTTGAGAAACATGTTGTACCTCAGCAGTGGAACCAGCAGCAACATGTTGAAAAACCTGTTGTACCTCAGTAGTGGGACAAGCTCCAACAGGTTGAGAGACCTGTTGTACCTCAACAATGGGAACAGCTATAATAGGTTGAGAAACCTGTTGTGTCACGGGATTGGGTGCATCAGTTGGTGTAGAAGTCATTATCTTCAGAAGTGGTTTAACATTTAATTTAGGTTACATAAAAGCAGCAACAAACAGATAATACCATTATATAACACAATCTATATTACAATAAAAAATAACCTGATTATTGAACTCCCTTTTTTTAAGGCTGAAGGTATTTTACCCCTCTATAGACTATCCATATCCCGTCATTGCGGTCTCCTCTGACATAAAAAATTTCCACTACATTGGGACCACTATGAAATGATTGAGAATTCCCAATGAAAGGGTCATCTTCCATTGAATTTTCATCTGACCCTTCAATTGTTTTGGTCGATAATAGAACAATTGACAAGTTTCAGTTTGTGGGATCTGGAACATAAAATACTTTCACTGTCTGTGATTCCATTATAAACGGTTCTCCTTTCTCCCCTTACCTACTCAAATCAACCTTCACGAATCCCAAATCAACTATTTTAACAGCACTCCTGTTATCAACCCACTTGAATTGAAAAATCTGAACTTGGAATTCCGTATAATCCAACTCCCATATTTGTTTGATGATGCCAAAGTATGACATATTCGCATAAATTGGATTTATGTCCTTAGCACCAGAAGCATGAATCACTTCTGCCACAAGTGTAACCCCACTATTCTTCAGGGTACTATCTTCATCATGTTCATTAGTATAAAATGTATATCCATTAACTACATAAGAATTGTAAGATAATACATACACACTTGGTCCTCCGGCTAGCCATCAAATTCGGTATGAAATTGACTCTGGATTTTCATATGACTTCTTAAAAATATGGTCTGAAAGTCATCCTATAAAATATCGATTATGTGTATCTGATATCTATTTTTCAGCCCTATATGGATTCAAATGCCTATGAATCTCGTTTTGGGTTTCAACATATGGTTCGACATCAAAATTGTTATGAAAAACATAAAGGTGGTACTGACCATGATCTGTAGTATTGATTGTGACAACTGGTCTTCCAGAAATTCCTTCACCCTCAAGCCGCCCAATGTGACGGGATTTCAGTAGGCCAATGCTTTCCACACCAGACAGGTATTCGGTACAGAATACAGTGGATTCTTTATCAATATATCACTCTGTAATTCAACACTCTGGCCGACTTTGATTTTTGACATACCTTTCAAAATATTCATATACCGTTCAATGGGGTACATCCATCTATAATGTATAAGACCACATAGTTGAATCTCTCTCACCAAGTGTACCGTCAAAAGAACCAACCTATCAAAAAATGAAGTTGGGAAGAACATTTTAAATTCATATAATATGACGGCAATTTCTCTTTCCATAGTTCGCAATTTCACTGGGTCTATAACATTGTTGTATATATCTTTGAAGAAGAAATAGAGTTTCATTAATTTATGGTGGATATTCTTAAGAAAAATGCAATTTAAAGCAATAGGAATGAGATCTTGCATCAAAACATGGAAGTCACGTGATTTCATACCTTTGAACTTCAAATCGCTCATTGACACGAGGTTCCTGATATTTGACGAATACCCCTCTGGAACCTTTACGTCATTCAAGAAGTTGCAAAACTGATATCTCTCCTACCTGGAAAGAGTGTAAGCAGTAGGAGGAAGAAATGTTTGTTTTTTACCCTTCACTGGTGCCAACTCTTCTCGTATTCTCATCTCAACCATGTCCAACATAGGCTTAATTCCATATTTTGTTATTCTAGGTGTATTTAGCAACGTGATGATGATACTATAAAATACATTTTTTTCTAAATGCATAACATCAAGAAAATGTATGACAGAAATACAATTCAAGTATAGTAATTCAAAAAAAAATTGACCTCTTTTTCCAACCTATTTTCATAATGTTTTTCGAAGCCAGTTTACCAGGAGTAGTGTCCAAATATTTTACTTTCTCAAACATTTGATTGCCTGTTAGTGGAGGCGATGTTGAACGTTCTTCTGAACTTCCATCGAATGATGTCGTCCAAGATCGGTACTTATGTTGTCGGGGTAGAAATCTGTGATGTCCTAGAAACACGGGTTTCGATGAATGTTTCAACCTAATTGATTTTGTACCTTGATTGTAAATGGGACACACTTGAGTTCCTTTAATTCTATATCCTGACAAATTTCCATAAGCAAGGAATTCATTTATCATCCCATACAACATGTCTCTCAAAGTGAAATCTTCCTTTTTGTAAGCATCATACAATGTAACACCTGAATCCCACAATAGTTTCAAATCTTCAATTAATGGAGCTAAATAAACATCAATATCATTACTCAGTTGTTTTGAGCCTGATATACGCCTAGATAACTTGATGTATTTTCGTTTCATGCATAACCACAGTGGAAAGTTATAATTTACCAACATAACCGGCCATGTACTATGACTGTTTCTTTGAAAACCAAAAGGATTCACTCCATCTATAGATAAAGCAAGATGAAGGTTTCTCGACTCGTTTCCAAATTCCTGATACTCATGATCAATTCTCTTCCACTGAGGAGAGTCTATCAGGTGACGTAGTATCCCATATTTAATTCTTGTATCGACATTCCATGTCAATTTTCATGTAATCTCCTCACTTACATATAGGCTCCTAATCCTTGGAATGATTGGAAAGTACCATAAACCTTTAGTAGGACCGGATTCATCTTTCTTGTGTCGAGAATCACTACACATTGGGGATTCTGTAAGTGATTTGTGGTCCTTGAGAAACAGTATACAATCATTCAGGCAAGCGTGTATTCTTTCAGAGATCATACCCATCGAGCGTGGAATTCTTTTCGAATCGTATGTTTGGCTCGGGAGCTCATTATCTTATGGGATCATGTCATTTGGGAGAGTATGTTGTTCCGTAAAACTAGTTTCAATCCACCTATTGTCTACATTCAAATTATACAGCTTCAGTATGGCTGACATTGTTGTACATTTAGTGCAACCAGCATACAATGGCATCTTTACACAACTTTTTATCTTCTGAAACAATTTTGGGAAATCACAAAGTTCATCTTAGACATTCCTTGTCATTTCCCCAATAAGATCTTCATCATCATTCACATCTGTAATCAAATCCTCTATATGGTCATCCTCATTGTTCAAACTTGTAATCATATCAGATGATCCATGAAACGCAGTGTTATCCCAAACACTACCTACATTCTTTGTTTCCCTTTGTTTATTCCAACATGTATAACTATGATCTACTCCATCACAAATCAAGTGTTCTTACAACTCCTCTGGACTAATTTGTTTTGAATAAAAATATCTTAAACAACAACAAAGGATTTGAGAAGGGTCATATTCATGATATTTTGCAAATTTGATAAACTCTTTCACGCCTTCTTCATACTATTTTGTCAACCAATTGGAATTCATCCATTATTTATTTATATTTATCCTATTTGAAATCCAAAGGATGGGTATATAGGTTAGAGGAGAAGAAATTTAAGTATAATTTAGATAAAAAACTAGATACTTCAAAATGGTGGGGGTTTTCTCATTAATAGAAAATCTTGGGTTGTTCTTGGGATTCATCCATTCTCTTCCTCTCTTCGATCCCCCCTAATGAGGGATGGTTCATGGGAGTTTTTTGTAGTGCGTTAGTGAGTTATTCCCTCATACTTCCTCCATTACTATTATCCTTTATTTCCCTATGATTTGGAATGACTTTAACTAGGATTTGTGTGATGATTTCAATATATCATCTTCTAATCAATTCAGTGGATGCAGATTTTGTTTGTAGTGACTAGAGGTTATCCTTTTATGATGAGCACACCATGTTTTGTGTGGTTTAGGTGGTGTTGTGTTTCCTTGTGAGTTTTTAAAAGATAATTCCTAATTATATTAAGGTGTCTAATTCATTATAAGTTTCTATAATTAATTATTTGGGAATTTTTCCAGGAGATTGGGTCTCAATCATTGGTACAAGATTAGATAAGGCGTGTATAGTCTTGGTTGAGGATGAGTTGATCTTGGTGAGGGGATTACTCCATTTTTTGAGGTAGGTGGACCCTATAATACAAAACCATGTTCCAATTTATGCATGATTTTGCATTCATGCATGAGTATATGTGTTCCAGTGAAAGGGATAGAAATCAAGAGCAACCAAGGTAAATAAATAAGTTGTTTTTGATCCACCAAGAGATAGAGTGATGGTTCTATTGAATGTTTGTGATTTTGTGATCATCTAGAGATTATGTCTCCATGGAGGTGAGGTTTCTAGTTGTGTTTTTTAGAGGGGCGGGTTTGGTATGAGATTTTTATAGCCTATTTAGGTTTTCTAAGGCTATTTGAGTAGGTATTAGAGTCCTAGGCCTAAAGAAGATTGATAATATCATTTTATATATCTCCAATGATGGGGAACACCCTCTTAAGGATTTATAAGAGTCATGGTGTGTGTGATGTGTATGATATTACATATAGGGATTGTTAAAGTTTTATATAGAGGATTTCCTCCTTAAAATTGGATTATGAGATCTCTAAGGGGAGATATGATATAAGTGAGGGTCATGGTAATAGTCTGGATGACTTAGCATAGGGTATCCAAGGCCCACCTAAAAATTATTATACAGAATACCATCAACCTACTATTGTATGATCACTTATAATATGTGGTATGAATCATTAATCTTATATAAGTTCCATACATGCACTAATGATATTGTGTAGGTTGAATGATAAAATATTAGTAGGACACCAATAATGGGGAACCTAATATAAATCATAATATACTAGGTTTATCTATATGAATGCAAATAAATAAACAACACAAATTATGAAAGAAATAAAGTAAGATTATTGTATGGTAACTAATAAAAAAACAAATAACACTATGTTTAGTGAGAATAAATACATTAAACCATGGGTTCTAAAAAACAATCTTATCTCCTAATAAAACCGCACCACATACATCACAGATATTTTCTGAAACCCAAACATACAGAAACCTTGGTATCTATGCATCTCATATGGGCTGACAAGAAACTGATACACATGAACCATGGATCCTATTTAGGAATCTAAATACCCATACCTTGAGGACCATGGATCTTATATAGACACCTAAAATCCAGACACCTCAGTCACCATGGATCCTTTCTTGTCTCCTAACATACCACAACATTGTGAACCATGGATCTAGTTTGTGACCCAAACATACTAATACCATTGTCACTATGAATCAAGTCTATATCCCTAATATACCAATACAATGTTCACCATTGGTATAATCCTTGAACGTAGTGTACATATAAGGGGAGCATGGATCACAATTATCCCCATGAATATGAACCCACTTAAATAGAGACACGTCACCTTATAAGCATGTGGTATTATCATGGCTTGATGAAAAACCATCACACATATAAGACATACAGAAACCCTTTCCTAGATCTCCACTAGAATTTTTTTAATATTCCTTTTATTGTTTATAGACCCATACATTATAATATAGTCACTCATGAAATATTCCTTTATATATAAAACACAACTGAGCACTTACTAATCCATATATTCCATCTCCACTATAAAACAAACAAAAAAACTAGTTATACTAAAATGGTTAGAAATCTCATCACATTAATCGGAATGAATTCCACATTATTCCCTAGAAAATATATTGGGTTTTTACTTGTGGATGTCTACCCATATTTGTCATCTATTATATAATCTCATATCCCATAAGCTTTACCTGATTTTCTGTCAATACAACAATTCAAATTCCACCTTCTAAATAATATAACTTTTATTATGGCCATTATACCCTATGAACATTTCACAAACAAATTATGAACAAGTAATAATGGTGAACACATAATAATTCTAACCACCCAACTACAACTAAGAAGGATAGTTACCCACGCATACAAGCACAAAAAAAGGTGAGAGTAGAAAACTACTTAAAGGTGGGGGTGAATCAATGGATACAAAAAACTCATAATCAAAAGGTATTTTCGAATAATGATTAGTGAAAAAAGGATCTTGATAGTGATTGTAAAATGATGATAGTAATTCAATGAAATAACTCACATGGATCAAGGGATAATTACATGGTTCACAAACTCTTGTTATAAATTTTCTTATCCTTAGTGTTTATGATGTCCTAAATCTTGTTCTTGGATTATTATTATTAATAATAATGAACGGAGTAAGGATATAACCATATAGTCTCATGTATGCGATATAATAATCTAAATCTATAAGTTCATCGATTTCCCCTTCATCGACCACAAGTGACTATAGAATTTTGATTATGTGTGCTCCCCTATTGTTCTCCTCAAATGTTAACTAAACCGTCATTGGAATTATCCATGGATTGAATGGTTGGGTAACTGAAGGATTCTTCATTGAAACCCAATCATTGATTCGGTTCATGTAACACTATATTTATAAAGATTAAATGTTATTTTATCTGAATTATTTCCATATGGAATGAATCATAATTCCAAATGACTTAGACTGAAAATCTGAAATATCCTTCTCCACCTTTATGGCCTAAAATAACATATCATGAAATGTGATTAATATCTACTCATATTTACCGATATCTACAGAATACCATTCATGGTGTGACCCTTATAGTTGTTGCATGCTCTGAAACATCCCTTTAAACAATGATACAACAATTACTAATGAACAATATACTATAGTATGAAATAAAACTATTATTGCGTGAGCCTTTTCATTACATACTCAGACAATTGGACCCCCAAACCAGTGCAACATTTATTTTAATGAGCTAGGTATCCCAATGAAATTATCTCTTCATATTACCTTAGAGACATCCATTATAGTTAAATGTTCCATATTAAAATATGTCTCTCCTACAACTCAATCACTTCATAGTTACACCAACCCTACTATGGTGTGATATCTTACACTAGAGTGAACATTGTCATTTGGAACACCCCCATAAAAGTGTAATCACATCCTCCTTGTTCTAGGACACTTTTTATCCACAAAAACATAAAATTTTCATATTTTCTCACCTTTAATGATCTGCTAACTTGTATATGGAAATTTTTTCAATAAATATATTGGTAAAATACAACTAAAATCCATGACTAAATTTTATTTTGAATCTAGTAATAATATGTTTCAAATTTTTACTCCATCTACTCACCATACCAAATTGTAGAATGGTTGGTTGGAATACTCCTACTCTTATTGTGATAAAAATTCTACTGTGATCATGACTTTAGTAAGATCAAATTGCATATCACCCTTTTCAATTCACTTATTGATGGGCTTCTTCAAACCAAAAAACTCATTAATTACCCCAAATAATCAAGGGTACTTAAATATCCCAATGGACCATCAACCGACCTATATAAGTCATTCACTTATGTCCTATCCCTTTTGGATCTTAGGATGTACCTCTAAATGGATCCTCTATCTCTTTAACCATATGCTTTTACCCATCCATTAATAAAACCCATGAGGCAGAACTATATTTTATCATTAACCAACCAAATTGCTCAATTAATCTAATTACACTACTCATTCATGATTCTATAAAGGTAATAGTCATATGGTTCACACCCCAAATCCTAATGAACTATCACACACACAAGAATCACACACAAGAATCATGCCAAATAATAATTAATCTCAATATTGAAAATAAATGAAAACATAATTAATTTATGAAAATTCAATTTTACTCACCTTAAGGCAGAGGACTCGGTAGCAGTGGAGGAGGAGGCGTCGACAGTGGAGGCAGCGGAGGCAGCGTGGAGGCAGTAGAGTCAGTGGAGGCAACTCGAAGGTAGTGGAGGCAGTGGAGTAGATGGAGGAGGAGGAGGAGGAGGAGGAGGAGTAGGCACCGGTGGAGGAGGAGGAGGAGGCCGCAGTGGAGGAGGAGGACGAGCCGCGATAGAGGAGGAAAAGGAGGAGGAGCCGCAGTGGAGGGGGAGGAGGAAGAGGAGATGTGGCAGAGGATGAGGAGGAGAAGTAGGCTCCAGAGGAGGAGGAGGAGGAGGCGGCCGCGGCGGAGGAGGAGAAGGAGGCGGCGGCCGTGGCAGAGAGGAGGCAGCAGTGGAGAGGAGGCAGTGGCACAGAGTAGGGCTTCCACGAAAGCTTGACAGGGTGCGGGGAGGAGGACGAGGACCCGTTGGATTTTATAAATCCCGTGTGGACCTTTATTAGTGCTAAAATGAAAAGTGCTGATAAAGACTCCCTTTATAAATTCTTTTTTAGTCCTGATAAAGGTTGGACTTTATCAGCGCTTTTGTAGTGCTGATAAAGGGTGACTTTATCAGCACTTTTCATTTTAGCACTGATAAAGACCCTCTTTATCAGCGCTTTTGTATCGCTGATAAAGACATACTTTATCAGCGCTAATAAAAGTGCTGATAAATGTATAAATTTAATAATATGTTTATATTATTTTTTATTTATTTAAAATGATATTTATGAAAAATATATATATATATATATTAATAATTATAACTCTAAATAAATATATCTTTATTTATACTTATAAAATTATTTGAAAGGTATATTTATATATATATCATTGAAAATATAATAATATATATATATATTTTTTAAATATAATGTAATTTTATTTATAAGTGTACGTTTTTTAGAACATATATATTATATGGGTAACAAAATGAATTATAAATCATTAACACATCAACGGGATATGTAATTATAATGGGGGAGTGCTTCTGAAGTTGAAGGGGAGAAAGGTACCCCTACTCAGGCTTTGGGCAGTGGTGCGTATGCATCTTTCAAGGATGTGGTCGTGAGTGGTAAGGAAAGGCTGACTTGTGGTGAGGCTGTATTGCCTACCACAGTTAAAAGGAAACCAAGGAAGGATTACTCTACAGTCCCGAGGACGGTGACCACCAGGTCATCCTCCATGAAGGATAAGGAGAATCTATCTACGGAGCAATTGGAGCGAAGGAAGAAGTATATCAAGTTGCTCAAACAATATGAGCCCCAATCAGAATGGGAGTCAGCCGATGCATATGATATGACTAGGTACGAATGTGATGCTTATGACTATTCTGACATGTAACCTCACCCTCTTTTCCTTGTTTGTTTCTGCAATTTTCTTTTTATTAATAAATTTGCGGTCCAAGCGTGCTTGGATCGGACTTTTGGGTATATATATATATATATATTTAGTTATAACATGTGTTTTTTATTTAATGTATACAATAAACATTATCAGTGCTAAGAAAAGCACTGATAAAATTAACCTTTATCAGCGCTAAGAAAAGCACCGATAAAGGGATATTTAAAGCGTTGATAAATGGTAGGCCTTTATCATCACTTGTTTTAGTGCTGATAAAGGGAACATTTATCAAAGATTTTTTTAGCACTGATATAGGGTACATTTATCAACTCTTTTTTAGCGCTGATAAAGGACTACCCCTTTATCAGCACTTTTCTATTAGGGCTGATAAAGACCGGCACCTGCCCTGCCCAGTTTTGTGGTAGTGAGAGTAGAATGGTCACTATCTATTTCTTATCTAGATCAACAACTAGTAGCTCTACTAGATTAAATTATTGTGGAGGATGAGAGTGAAATCACAATGGGTGAGTAAAGGAATATTCAAATATAGGTCGTGCCTATTGAACAAGAATATGTTGATGTGTTTCCAGAGGATTTACCTAGACATCCTCCAGAACAAGGAATTGAGTTTTCAATTGATTTAATTCCTGGTTCAAGGCCCATTTCATATACATTTTATAGAATAGAAACTATGGAATTAGTGGAAATAAAGAAAAAACTATAGAATTTAGTAATAAAGGATTTATTTTCCCTAGTGTTCCTCCAGGGGGATCCCAAATTCATTTTGTTAAGAAAGAAAGATGGATCTATGAGGTTGTGCATTGACTACAGGGAGATCAAATCTACAACAATAAAGAACAGGTATCCCCTACCTCACATTGAGGATTTATTTGATCAAATTCATGGAGATCA
This sequence comes from Viscum album, assembly GCA_963277665.1. Classification (NCBI taxonomy): domain Eukaryota; kingdom Viridiplantae; phylum Streptophyta; class Magnoliopsida; order Santalales; family Viscaceae; genus Viscum; species Viscum album. The sequence continues at coordinate 1,791,802,085 of OY728133.1, read as the reverse complement.
ATATTTTTCAAAGATTGACCTTCGATCTGGATATCATCTGTTGTGTGTGAATAAAGAAGATAATCTGAAAACAACAATTCAAACTAGTTATGGGAATTACGAGTTTATAGTAATTCCTTTTGGACTGAATAATGCTCCCTATGTTTTCATGGATCTAATGAATACAGTTTTAAAGGAATATCTTGATTACTTTGTAGTGTTATTTATTGATGATATCTTGGTATACTAAAAAAGCTATGAATATCATGAAAATAACTAGTGAACTATTCTGAAAACCCTTAGAATAAATGAATAATATGGGATGTTTAGAAAGTGTGAATTCTGGATATACGACATTCCTCTTCTTGTCTATATTGTTTCTATGGATGGAAACACTTTCGACCCATCAAAGACCAAGGAAATACAAGAATGGCCAACATCGACGAGTATAACTAAGGCACACATTTTTATTGGTTTAGAGGGTTATTATAGGTATTTTGTCAAGAATTTTTCTGATTGGTTATCCCATTAACCAAGATCAAACATAAAAGGGTTAAATTATTTTGGAATAAATAGTGTGAAGAATATTTTGAATAACTAAAAAGAATATTATTCAATTATCTTATATTGACTCTACCATCGGGGAATGATGGGTTTTTCATTTATAACGATGCTTTAGAGAAAGGACTTGGTGGTGTCCTTATGCAGAATGATAGATTTATTACCTATGCATCACGGTAGCTAAAAATTCATGAAAAAAACTATCCAACTAATTATCACGAGTTACCAACTATAATCTTTGATTTGAAAATATTGATACACTATCTTTATGGTGAAAAAATGTGAGATTTTTACTGATCACAAGAGATTGAAGTATGTTTTATCACAAAAAGAACTCAACGTGAGGAAAAGGAAATGGCTCAAGCTACTAAAGGATTATAATTTCACTATACACTACCACCTAGGGAAGGAAAATAAGGTGGTAGATGATTTGAGTAGAAAGTATCATGGAAATATGAACATGATGAGAGTTGAAAGGGATACTATGTTTAGGGATCTATTAAACATGGATATGGGATTAATCATGGAAGGTGAAACATTAATACTTTTTCAAATGGTTTCCAATCAATCTTTACTAAAAAGGACAATAAGCTACCAGACAAATGATGAGGAGTTTCAAAACCAAATTAAAGCTGTGAATGATGGGAGAATGATTGACTTCATATATGAAGATGTAATTTTCAAATTTGGGAAGAGACTTTGTGTTCCTAACATACCTGGTTTAAAAAGGGAATTGTTGGATTATTCTCATAGCTCTAATTTCCCTATACACCCTCGTAGCACTTAAATGCACAGATATTTGAAGTAACATTTTTGGTGGGACAACATAAAGAGGGAAATTTCTAATTATGTGTCAAGATGTATGGTTTTTCAACAGGTGAATGCTGGAAGACAACATCCTAAAAGTGTCATGCAACCTCTTCCCATACCTGATTGGAAATGGGATGATATTATGATGTAATTTTTCATTGGGAAACCGAAGAATCCTAGAAGAAATGATGAAATATGGGTCATTGTTGATCTTCTTACCAAGTCAGCACATTTTCATGATATAAGAGAAGATTTACTGCTTGAATGTTTTGCAAGACTAAATATTAATGAAGTTTTAATACTTCATGGTGTACCCTTATCGATTGTTTCAATTTTTGATCCCTGTTTTACATCAAGATTATAGAAAAGTTTTCAGAAATCTCAGGATACTGAACTTCATTTGAGCACTGCCTTCCACCCTCAAACTGATGGAAAATTAGAACATACTATTCAAACTTTAGAAGACATGTTCATATCTTTCTTACATGAATTAAATGGTTTGTGGGATCATTATTTACCTCTGGTATAATTTTTCGATAATAATAGCTTCCATTAAAGTATTCAGATGGAACCATATGAAGTGTTATATGGAGACAGATGACCCACACCAACTTATTGGGATGCTGTTGGTGAAGGAAAACTCGTAGGCCCTGAACTTGTTAATGAAACAATCAAAAATGTGTAGATTATCCAAACCCACATCAATGAAACTCAATGTAAAAAAAAGAGTTACTCTGATAACCGAAGGAAGGATTTGGAATTTCATGTAGGAGATCATGTTTTCTTGAAGGTATCTCCATGGAAGGCTATTATATGATTCAGTAAGAAGGGTAAATTGAGTCCCAAGTACATCAGAACATTCAAAATTCTAGAAATAATTGGAGTTGTAGCTTACTATTTGGTAATACCAACACGTCTTGCCAAACCTAATGATGTTTTCCATATATCACTATTGAGAAAATACATGCCTGATCCAATGCATGTACTCTCCTATGAAGAAATAGAACTAGAACCCCATCTATATTAATGGGAAGAACCTATCTGAATTCTTGATACTAGAGAACAAGTTGTGAGAAACCAGATGACTCGTCTGGTAAAAGTTTTTTAGAGAAACCATAAAATAGAAGAGGCAACATGGGAACCTGAGGAATTTATGATGAAGAAACATTTGAATCTTTTTATGTAGAACTATTATAGAAAATTCATGGAAGAAATTAATTAAAGGAGGGAAGAATGTAACACTACAAGTATCCATGGTACTTTTCCATTTGAATAACATAATAGCTTTCACTGTACAAAACATCAAGTTCTAGCACACCACGACAAATCAAACTAACCATTTTAAAAGTAGTTATTTATAATAATACCCCCTTTTTGAAATTTTATGAATTTTATTTTTCAAAATGGACTTTATTTTTTGATTCTTAATCTCAAAATTAGCTTATGGTGAATTTTTGGTATTTTTTCTGAAAACTTTCATTTTTTAATGAATAGTGAAAAACATTGTGTTATTGTTTAAAACCAACTTTTCATTTAAATAAATATTTATTTTATTTAAATTTATTTTAAGTCAAAATATATACATAATACCTATATTTGTAAAATTTAATTCATCAGAGTCATTTTATAATAACATTTGATGTATATAATTTAATTGAACTTTTAAACATCTTTTACCCATCTTCTAGGAACATTTGATAATTTTCATAAAATATAATTTTAATGCTTCTGTGAATTGAATTTCAAAAACATGAGAGACACGGTTGATACAAGTAAGTAAGATTGGGCTCAATAGGATGGAAATAATTTTTGGTGAATGGTAACTTTTAAATTTTATTTACCACAGTTAAAAGTAAACATGGTTATTAAAGGTAAAAATGGTATTATAATTACCCAAACACATGTCATTATTCTATTAGATAAGTGTATTTCGACCAAAATAAACCTTAGGAATAAAATATGATCCTCAATGATCCACATGGATTAGATTAGGGAATTTATAACTATTTTATTTAAAGAAGAGTTAAAAGTGTAAAATTCATATTTAATATCGAAGTCATTTTTAATATTGGGATATACCTAATATAAATTTTACTATAAATATTCATTAGAAATATAAAATTACTTTCTACATAATGGTATTTTATTTATAATTTTTAGACATTAAATAATTAAATTTATTTATGACATAATGATGATGTAGTAAATACCTTATTAATGAAAGATTGAAATAATTGATATTATAAAAATCACAATAAATGTAAATTGAGACTTATGATTTATAAAAATAATTTTCTAGGATAATATGAAATGTTATTATTCATGTAATTTATTTTTTTAAAATTAATCATTTTTTTCTGACAATCCCAAAAACCAAATATTAAATAGTGTCAAAATTGACAGAAATGGGTTTTGAAAACAAATACTATATTATTAAGTGATATAATGCTACTATAAATATATGGGGCGGCCAAAGGAATTAAATAATGATATATATGTCATTAAGGAACCACATGGGGTTCCCTTGGAATTTTATAGAATTTATATTAACCATGAAATATAAAAATAAAAGAATACATTGAAAAAGTAAAACTATTTAACAAAGAGTTAAATTCAAAGGATAATGTTAAACTGGTGACCTAAACTAGTCTAAAACCTATTGGTTGAGAGTATTTCAAACCATACTCACTATATCCTAGAAATAAATCCATTTTAATCAATTATAAACAAAATATGATTTTATAATAAAATAATATTTCATTTTTTTCTAAAATGAACCTCAACTCTCTTATAAAACGACACTTCCCTTCTCTCAAACTCACACCTACAAAACCATTTGGCTCGGCCCAATTATGATCCAATATCCTACAAAAAACCTTAAATTCAACATAGAGGCCTTACTTTGATCATAAATCAATCCTATGGAGACCTTTTGATCAAATCAAAAGGAAGAACCCAAAGAAGATATAATTATTTCATCACCTCTTTCAAAGTTGTTTTCTTCTTCTACTGCCTCTTTATTTTTTTTCCATACCAAAATAATAACTCCCATACCTTATACATACTATGATGTTATTATAAATATGGTACAACCATATTAATTATTCTATCCATCTTATGAATGACAAAGTCACCATACGTGTGTACGTACGGCTTACCGTCTCTATGTCGTGGTGTAGTTTGTTATTCAACACTTCATTATTTGGATGGATATAATAATGAGTATAATTAATGTAAACAATAAATATAACCTATTAATAATTATTTATATATGATATACCATCCAATTACATACGATTACAACATCAATAGAATGGTATTATCGCTCATGCGTACGTACGGATTACCGTCTCCACGAACATGTTGCAATTAATTCCCCTTTGTAACCATTCAAGAATAATTTTCATTTTATGATTTGAAATAATTTTTAAGAACATAATATAATTATTTATATGAATCAAATACATTCTATCCATAAACAACATGACTTACATAACAAAATATATAAAGGATAACAAATCAGTTAACACCTGAAATAATGACACTACAAAAATATTATTAACAGAGCTATATTAAAAGATCATTTATGACATCATACTATTGTATGTGTTTCTAGACTAATTTAAAAAAAATTATTTAACTATTATATAGGTGTTTAACGTACCCTCAACGAAGAAAAAGTACATGTTAAGGGTTAATTTCACATTCTCTTTATTTATCTGAGGTTGTTTATACGTATGTATCTACTGGGACTTCTTTATCATCCACATATGTGTTCTTAATAATGTATCTCAAAACATTTTTACCATTTCCTAGACTTTGGATTAAAGTCATTTATACCCTTGTTTTAATTTTTATAAAATGTTTCTAAAATAATATGTCCTTCATTTTCCAAAGAAGGTCCTTTAAGACATTTTCAAAACAATTAAGGAAAGAATGTTTTTTTAACTTATATGGGGAGTGAGGTTATTTTCCACAGTTATATTACGTTTGAAGAATTACTTAAAATATGATAAGAATATTTTAAAAATAAATTTTTTATTTTATAATAATGTGACTTTTAAATTATTCTAAAATAAGAAGAGATATTTCTCTCATATAGTTTTTATTTCACTTATGTCAACATCCTTTGATGGATTTTACACTTGTTTGAAGGTGATTTGTTATGATAAAATCTTCCATATTGTATTGAAGGTTTTGTGATATGTTTGACTATTCCTGTGTTATTTTTATATCATTAATGTTTTGTGGTCAATGTATTAAAATGTTTTATTCTATTTTTAATACGAAGGATTATGTTATGTTTCAACCTTTTCATATGAGGAATGTATTAGACTTAGTAAGTGATGGGTGGACCCCGCCATAGCTCCTAGATGTATCGGTAGGTCTCATCATACAAACTAGTGTATTGACACAAGTCCTTTACAAAATATAATATGTAGTATTGGCACGATTCCATGACTATGTGGTTATGATGTCTAACATTATGAATTTCATCATTATAAAATTTGTTATTGATATTTCATGTGATTATTCAACTAGTAGAATATCCATGTGAATAAGTAAATGAAATTATCTGATTTATCTTTTCCATATTATGATTAATTTTATGTTTAAAAGGATTGTTTTTTATTCTTATACATTGCCTTAAATGTTTATGCTTATTTATGATTGTTTCTGCTATATTGTCATCCTTACTGAGCATCTGATCTCACCCCTTTCTTATGTTTTTTTCTAGGATGCGAAAAGGTATGTTATGATTAACCTGTAGGGATAGGACAGAGGATATGACTATATTCAAAGGGTAAACAATGTTTTTTTTATTCTATGTTTTAATGTAGAACTTACTTATATATCTAGTACTTCCAAGGCCACTAAACTAATTGTTCATTCGGGACTTGATCTCTCATGATCATGAAAATGTTATGTAATAATGAATCGAATCTGGGTAACTAGGGTTAGGGTGTTACATATATTATATGATAAATATGAATATTATTCATTAATAAAATTATAATATTCATTAAACTAATATACAGGAGCTAAATCATGTTTAACCAAAAATAAGTGTACGGTAAGGGACTTCATCTCAATTTGACTTGATGGAGACAAATTAAAATGTCATGCACTTAATTTTTCTTATATGGTGTATATACTTCATATTTTTCACTTAATATGATTAATACATTATAATTAATGTTATTTTATGTTTTAATTTGAATTATTTCATCTAAGGTTATTTGACATGACAATTACAAAGTTGTAAATAATTTCATAACTCAATTTCGTTTAAAAGGAATGTATTACAGATCCATTATCATTGAAATTATTAGATAATGTTTGTTAGTTAATTTTACTATATATTTTTTTAATTCCACTTGATTTATGTGGATTTAAATTTGATTCAAATAATCAATTAATTTATTAAATTTTACTACAACATCATGATCATCATAATTGTTTATTATACAATCTCACATTAATCAGGATTGTTTATGTATCAATTTCCATTGAAGAAATAATATTATTGTATTATTATACACCAATTTTTATTTATTATACTATATTTATCCAGGAATTTTTTAATTAAGAGTAACATATTTTTCTCTTTTATACTTAAAATTGATCAAAAATTGTTTATAAGAATATCCAACATTATTTCTCTATTTGGTAGAAAATCAATTTAATTCCAAAACTGGAGTTTTAAAAAATTATTTCAATAATTTTTTTAACATTCATTAAATTATTTGTTAAGAAAAATTTTCCATGTTTTAGTATTCTAAAATTGTTTTGAATGGAATCTTCATGTCATTTTCCAAAGAATGATTTTTTGTCTTTTTCAAAAAGAGTTAAATGAATCTTCATTTTAACTTATACATTATGTATGGAAAAGGAAAATGAACGGAAAATCTTATCCAATTACCTTCACATACAATGAATCAAATGGTACTTTAAATAATCAATGATTTATTGTATTTAAGTCCTTAAATTTCAATTGATCATTCACTTTCTTGTGATCAGTGATCTCTTGCACTCTCTATAAATATTTTAGATTTTATTCCATGTCCATGTATATATATTCAATATATGTTCTTATAATATATACCTATTTTTTATTAATATACATGAGATTTTGTATTTATTTTCCACAATTTTAGGAGAAGTTATTTTGAACCCTTGTTACGAAGTGGTTTTAAAAAAAGAATTTTCAAATAGAAATCCCATGATTTTCATGATCGATTTTAAATTGAGAGGATTAAATTTATTATGGCTTATATAATGTAACACCCAAAGTTTATAAAGGAAAATTTTTTCATTTAATAAAGCATATGAAATTCAACAATGATATTACCCAGGAATGTAACACCTTTGGACATAATGATATTTTTATTTTTAAATAAATTCAACCTCTTCAATAGGTTGTGGAACACGCTACCATAATTCTAAATGATCAAAAATATAGAATTCCATTATAACCGAGCCGTTAAATTTGAGGGTATGAAAATTAATAAATAAATTATTCAAATTTTGGTTATCTATTTATTATAAAAAAATAAGAATCATTTAAAAAAATGCTTTCTGAAAACTGTATTTTTTCTATAAAGACATTTAGTCATGACTTGGACAGATAATTTTAATTTTTTCACTAATTTTATGAAATTTATTTTAACCAAATTAATTAATTAAATAATCATGTAAATATTATATTAGGGTTTTTTTTATTTTTCCAAAAAACATGATTCAATGAATAGTAAAAATATTGATTTATATTGATATTATTTTAGATTAAATCCATTAGATGGTTAAATTATATTTTAATTTAGATTAAAAATAAAATTATATAAATCATATTAATATTTTACTAAATTAGGTACTGTTAATAAATTTCTTATTTAATATTTAGATTAAAACAATCTATATTTTTGATAATTTTCTAGTTGGAAACCAAGTTATTCATCAAGTTTGTGGGTATTATTTTAAATTATATTATTCTACTTATATAAATTGAATTTGAAAAAATTGATTCAAAATTTTTGGATGAGTATAATTTAAATTATCAAATAAGGTCAACTTAATTTTTTACCAATATGAATATTTAAATTAGAAAAAATTAATTACCGTGGTTATGGTAAAAACTAATTTACCTAGGGTCAAGCTAAAAAATTAATTGTTTAAATGACCTAAAAATTTCTTTAAAACACATTTAATGGAAATATTTATACCTAATAACCTATAAGTATCCAGAAATACTCATTTTGAGGCATTTGGCATGATAACATGTTAGTGTAACTGATTACTCTCAAAAATTCCATTTGTATCCTATCCAACAATTATTAAAGGCCACACCTCTCCTACCCTCCTCACACATAAAAATCCATTTGGTTTAGATAATAATATCCCAAATAAATTCCTTAACTCCATCCCTGAATCCTAGATCACTTGGTCGAATAGATCTATCCTAGGAAGGCTTTTGGTGAAACCCTAAAAAAGTTGTTTGAAGAAGAGGTAATGTTCTAAAACAATTGTTTATATTTTTTTCTTCTTACACCTAATTAAAATAGTTTTAAAAGATGTTTATAAAATATCCTTAGTATATTCCTTATAATTAGATTTCATTTTTTATCATCATGAACTATATCCATATCCTCTTTTATCAAATGGGAAACAGAACTGTCAATCGTGAGTACGACATACTACCGCCTCACGAACCGACGTAATTTTTTTTCCATCATCACCATTAAATTTTATATATAATGATAGATGTTAATCATGTATATTATATTTGTTATATTATTATACTTCTTGATTTTTAATATCAAATATAACATATTACGTTCTATTCAGTTTAAAATATGATAATGTCATTCATGTGTATGATGGACTACCGCCTTGCGAAGGGTTATGATGTGTTTTCACATAATATTTACATGGATGGTAATAAGGATAAATTCAATTAATATAAGATATATATAAATATATATGAAACTATATTGAATGTGAAAAATTATTATATCACCCAATTCAATTCCCATGCACCCATTAAAGAAAATGAAAATTTCACTCGTGGGTACGTACGACCTACCCTCTCCATAAACGATGTGATCCATTATCCATATTCAAATTTTGATAATGATTATAAATATTTATATAATGAAAAAAATATTTATAAAATTAACATAATTCATTAGATGATGAAATAATTTAGTATTCAACCAAACATGAACATTAATGGAAGAAAACATGATTAAACATGGAAATTGACACCTAAAATAATGGAAACAATGAAATATTATTAATGAAAATTTGATACGATTAAATAAGAGGGTGATATATGATTTTATATATACAAATATGATTATATTAAAAATTTATAACATGATTATTACAATTATAAAGGAGGATAAATTACATTTAACCAAAAAGAATCATGAGGTAAGGGATCTCATCTCAATTTATCTTTATTAAGCAATATTCTAATGTAATATACTTAATTTATTTTATATGGTATATATACAACAAATTGTTTATGTAATATAATTAATACATCATTATTAATGAAATTTTAATTTTAAAATTTGAATTATTTAATGTAATGGTACACTACTTGAAAATTTTTATGTTTGATAATTTTATAACGCAATTGCATTTCATTGGATCATATTACATATTAATTTATTTTAAATTATAAGGTTATGTGTGAAAATAAATTTAAAAATATTATATTATAATTTAAAAAAGAATATGTGGATTTACATTTTGTACATATAATTGATTCATTGATTAATTATCACTTCAACATCATGATATTTGTAAGTGTTTATTTCATAATATCATTTTAATTGGGTTGGTTTATATATGAATTTCCATAAAAAGAAGTAATATAAGTGTGTCATAGTAAAACAATTTAAATTTATTATCCTCTAGTATTAAATTATGTTTTCAATTAATATTACAATATTCATTTCTTTGGCACTTAAAAATGTTGAGAAAAGTTTTTAAGAAAATTTGACATTATTTCTCCATTTGGTCAAAAATAATTTGTCTTACTAAAACGGATTTTCTAAAAAAAATTGAAAAATGATTTTTTAATTCTACAAAGGATTATTTAAGAAATTATAACCCATTTTTTACCTTTTCAAATTTATTTGAAATGAATATTCATGTCATTTTTCTAACAATTTCCATTTGGTTGTTTTTTTAATTGTAAAAGGAATATTTTTTTAACTTATACGACATGCACAGAAATGACCTCCATCATTACCACTAAATGTTTTAAACATTATATTAAATGTTTCCAATTTTATTTTAAATTAAAATTAATTTCAAAATGTTTTTTGAACTTTTCATTTTTAAATGTGATATTCAAAATGAAAAGGATATTTTCCGCAATAATTTTTAATGTTCTTTTTTATGGTAGTATAATTTTTCAAAAACAATAACCCTTTATTTTAGAAATAATAAATCAGCGATTTTTTGTTTAGATACTATGATTATTCATTCTATTGATGGTTCATGAACATTTTTACCTTGGAAATTATTGATATAGTCCTTATTTATTAATTATTTAGTCATCAACATTACCTTGAAATATTCATATTACTGTGATCATTGTACATTAAATTTCCCTTAAATATACATATTATTTATCATGAATTTTTTATTTGTTAAACCATATATCATTTATATATATTTTGTTTTAAACTAATTTTTTTACTGGTAGGGGAAATACTAATAAATCTATATCCTTTACTCAATAAAGATATTTTATGATTAGGAATAGTGTTCTTCAATTAAATAAATTATTCGATATATGAGGATTTTGTTGATCATGAAGATATGGATTGGCCTGGTTATAAATATCCCCTTCACGCATTGGTAGTTTCATTAAATGAATTAGTTGGCCAGCCATAGTCAAATGTGTTCCAAGTTCCAACCTACCCAACAGTTTTATAGTGTCCTATAAAATTTATTGACATTATAGGTATCGTGATACAATAGTTCATGAAATTTAATAATTATTCATTTAGATTAGTAAGAATTCAGTTATTATTATCCATGATATTTTCAAAATTGTAATACATATGGATTAATTTTATTATCACTTTTTTGATTAAATGAATTGTTTCTTCAGTTATTCACCTTTCCATAATGATTATAACTTATCTAATCATGATAGTCTTGTTATAGATTAAATTGAATGTGTGTCCAGTTATTTACCTTTAAATATTTATTATTCCTTATCTAATCAAGATAGCCATGTTATTGATTAAATTGAAAGTGTGTTTATTTATTTACACTTCCTTGTTGGTTATTCAATATCTATTAATGATAGTGATGTTATTGATTATATGGCACATGTGTTCAATTATATACCTTCCCATATTGATTATGCATTATATAATCATTATTTAAATGAAACGTGTGTTCAATTATTTACTATTATATATTTATTTACCTTGAAATACTAATTATTCTTATTGATTCATGATAAATTCTGTTTTATATAACCCTTAATGATCATTTGAGATCAATCTTATTTTGTCTCATTTTTTAGGAATCTTAGATGTGTACTATGAATGATACAAAAGTATATTCTAGTGGGAATAATGATATTCTTGGAAAATATTATGTTGTAATTTGTGTATTCAAAAATATTATGGGAATCATGCATGTATCAATTTTACATAGTCTATTAAATATCAAGTCATTCAATATGTGATTCCATGTATATTATGACAATTTAATAAAGTAGATATTGGCTCTGGGTTACTGAGCTCAGTTTCTCTATAGAGAAGTTTTAAAAAAATGATCATTTTTAGAGTTTTTATGGAGTTCACGGATGGATTGAATTGATTTGAAATGATTTCATTATGAATCTAATGAAACTTTTATTTGTGGGTTTAGGATTTATTTTTCTAAGTCAGGTAGCACATGAGTCAATCCATGTGTGGTGTGTGAGTCCTTTGGAGGAAATAGAACTATATATGGGTCATTTAAAATCATTGTATGAATCAACATAAGGGAAATTAATCTATTTATGATTCATTTTTCCTATGTACATGTAATTTATAATGTTCATATGAATCATTTTTTCAAAGAATGAACTATGTATGAGTTATTTTTCAATGTTTATGAGTCATCAACATATTTCAGAAGAGTAATACCTTATGAAAATTTTGATAATTTTGTAGACTAAAAACTGAGATTCCTTAAATACATTTTGAAAAGGGAGAAAAAATTTGATGATGAAGAATCCAATATTCAGTTCTCAAAACATCATAAATAATTTTTTTTTCCATTTTTTATAAAAACTTAGTGAGCATTATTCCATGAAGAACAAAATCAACCTTGAAACAACTTGATAAAAAGAACTCAAAATAAAAATGATTTTATTTTCATTTTATTTATAGATTCTAAATTTGGTAATTTTTTTGATAATCCACGTTTCTATAATCACATATAAATATTATGATTATTCAAGTTGATTTACTTATAAATTTTGAGTTATTTTGAAGTTGAGTGTGTAAGAGAAGTTGACCCACAATATGTGATTCATAAAATGAGTACAATTTAACATATAATTTTTAAATATATATATTAAAATTACGTTTTAGAGTTATTTTGAAAGAATCAATGATATTATTTTGGGAATTCGAGGACTTAGATGGTAGTTTTTGTATATTTCATGTGATTTTTAGAAAGAGCCACATGAAAAAGAGTTGGTGAGAAATCCATGAAAAATCATAGGTAACGAAAAGTAGATGTTTTATATTTTTTTAGGATAGAGGTATAGAAATTATTCCTCATATTAAATTTTTGGATTCAAAAATTGAATAGGGAAAATTAATGCTAATGGATTGAGTGTTTTGGATAATCTTGAGGTTTTTGAAAATATGAAAGAGTAGGATAAATAAAATGTAATTATGATACAAATCACAGAAGTGGAAATATGTATCTAAGTTAGATAAAATAATAAGATGAATAGGTTTCCTAATATGGAGTTTTAGCTATAAGAAAATCTAGATACTAGGGCTTACATGGATAAGTCTATGAGGATAAGAAGTACAATTACTTTTAAGTGTTATGTTTGTATTGATTTATGATGATCAAGTTCATATCAATTTATTTATCATGTATATATTGAAGTTTCAATTATTAAATAGAGTGAGCTATGGGTTTTGAATATTTTCTTGTTGGATAAAAGAGGAGGATCTATTATCTATTACATATGAAATATAAATCTAAAAGAATTCCTCTATCAGATGGCATAGTTTGTTTTCATTGTAAATGTTTGGGTGAGTAAAATCTATATGAAGTACTATATTTTTGGTAAGAATGGGTCTTAGGAATGAAACTAACACAACCACTTTTATTGATATAAATATATTAGTGAAAATATGTATTTTGTGATAACTACCTACAATAACAAGGTGTAAACACTTACTATGAGGTCGAGTCTTATAAAAATATTTATTCCTTTATATTATATATATTCTTCATTCATCATCTATGTCAAAGTGTTTTATATAATTTTATAAAATAAAATAATAATTATTCATAGAGGGAAGATTCTAATGTAGAAATTAACTATAAAAGTTTTTCTATACAGATTCACACCCCTTTTAGTGTTTCCCATTGATTCTCTGTGATCTTAATTTGTAGTAGAGATGAAGGTTCCCCTTAATATAGTCTCTTAGTTTGAAGAAAGATATTTAATATCAACTATGTGAATGTTATATATTTTCCAACATTATATGGAATTAATTTACTTGGTTTATGAAATATAATTCTATAAAATTTATTGTATTTGGGACTTCAAGTTCTTGATGCATCTATAGTGGGATATAAATTAAATAAAAGGGTTTAGAAAATTAATTTTTTTTATAAAAGGGGCCCTCATATTGATGGAAATTTCATGAAATTATTATTTATCTCTTTCTATAACAAGGGGATTTTGAAAGTAATGGGATTACAAAATACTAAATATAATTGGGATATACATGATGGATGTTATAAAGGAAAAGTGAAATTAAAAAACTCTAAGATAAAAATATGTAGAAGTTGGTTTGATGATATAAATATGGTTTAGGAAGAATTCATTGATGATTTCATCAAAATAATCAATGATATATTGATAAATATTAGACGATTTGGTGAAAAAATTGGACGATTCCATTATTGTGAATAAACCTATGGGGAACATTAATAACTAATTTTATCTAAAAATTTATAATCATGAAGAGAGGGAATATCTCTAATTTTAAAAATTTCAAAGTGTCCTCATTTATTATGACATGATAAATAAACCTACCATTAAGAAAAATATCACTAATTTGAAGGTCTTTTATGACATGGGAAAGATGAATTTTAAAGAAGATGCACCTAAAACTTTTACAGAGATTGATAATGATTATAATATATATAACCACAACAAGAAAATCACATATCATATCTATAGAAATTTTAGAAAAGTAAATAGTGAATAAAAATATTAAATTTCCATCAAGATTATTCAAGTGTACATGAATTATATATATTAAATTAAAATTTAAAAAGAATAAAAACAATTAGTTTATTAAAGATGGTCAAGATAAAAATCCTGAAAATTATAAATAAGAAATGATATCTCAAATAATGAAAATGTATGTTGAAAAATTTGTGAAATCCCCATGAATAAATAGATATCATTTTATCAGTATATAGGTAGAGGAAGACACGTCCTATAATAACAAATCAGATGATGAATTACTTGGGAAATGCAATAATTTCAAAAAACATAATGAATGGATTGAAAAATACTAAATCAGTGAAGAAAATGGGGTATGGAAATATATATTGAACACATGTTCAAATTTATATTAGAGGTTTATCATGAGAAAAATATATTTTTGAATAATAATTTTAAATCATTGAATAATTATGATGGTACTAAATTTAATGAAAATTAAGAATATCTCAAAATTTGGACAAAAAACATTGAATAACTCACGATTTTCAAGAATATGGATACAGAGCAGGATATGATCAAGAAGGACCATGAAAAAGAATATTTTTAATGAATAATAAATGAATAATATTGAATCAAAACATTTTAAAAAATAATATTCTAAAGGATGAAATAATAATTTAAAAATATATTGAGGGTGAGGATCAATAATATACAAGGAATTTGATTCTTTCACATAAATTCATGTTACTGTTTTACTTAAAATGAATCAAAAATATGAATGAGTGTTTCTCATCTGTTTAGGTCCTAATTTAGAATTTGTAAATGTCTGGGGTAGAATATTTAATGATAAACTATCATATACCTCAAGTGATGAAATAAGAATACAATAAAATTAAATCTCTTTAAATAATACGAAACATTAGGGAAGATATGTGTAGAGAATTCAAGAATATGGAATATAGTTCTATGGAAAAAAATTTCTAATAGAAAATTTTTATTCAATGGAAAATATCGGTGTTGTGGTATTTTTTCCATAAATATAACACATATTGTCAAAATAGGTAATTACTTGGAATAATGATTGAGTCAAAGGGAATAATATATGAATTGAAAAGGAATAAATCTCTAAAAATAAGGCTATAACCTAAATTTTTATATGTTTTAAAACTCAGAATTAGATTGAATTGTAATGCCCCGACCCCAGTTACCCAGAGTCGATGCATTATTTTAATACATTGGCATGATTGCAAGGAATCAAGTCCCGAAGGACCGATCAGTTTAGCAGTCTTGGAAAATAGATTACATACATGAATGTTACATTACACTTTATAACATACAAAACAATAAAAATAATCCTTTATGAACGCTGTTATTCCCTTGGCTTAACCCTGCATATCAATCACAACACACTTCTTGTAATCATGGGAAAATAAAACATAGAAAGGGGTGAGCTCAAACGCTCAGTAAGGGTAAGCAATACAGTAGAAACTTTCAAAAATAAGCATAAATATTTAAAGAAATTTATAAAACTAAAACAAAAGAATTTTAAACATGAACTTCAGCATAATATGGCAGAAATAAAATGAAATAATTCTATTTACTTATTGACATGGATATTCTACTAATCAAATAATCACATGAAATATCAATAACCACTTTCATAACGATGGAATGCATAATGCCAGACTATCATAACCATGTAGCCAAGGCCTTGTGCAAAGACTACAAATAATATTTTATCAAGACCTCGTGCCAAGACACTAGTTTGTCTCATGAGACCTACCGATGCATTGAGGAGCTATATCGGGCTCCACCCGTCACTTACTATGTCCAATGCATTCCTCATATGAAAAGGTCTAAACATAACATAAACATTCATATTAAAAGTAGTATATGAAATGTAAATAATTTATCCATAAATCATGAATGGTATAAATATAACACATACACAGTCAAACATATCACAAAACCTTCAACACAATATGGAAGATTTGTATCATTATAAATCAACTTCAAAACATGTTTAAAATCCATTAAATGATGTTAACATAAATGAAAATGATTTGTAGAACTCTTTGAGAGAAATGTCCATTTTTCTGGAAAACATTTAAAAGTCACAGAATTTAGAAAAGAAGAAATTTAAAGACATTTTTTAATCAAAGTGTCCAATACCACTTTTAAACTTTTGAAAGTAATTAACATTTTAAAAACATTTTGGTCTTTAAAAAAAATCCTCAAAAACCATTTTGAAGACATGGACATTAATGAGAAAGAATTAGAAGAATAAATATTTAAAACATTTGAAATGTTGTTTTAGTAAAAAAAGTCCCTTAAATTAATCCCTTTGAAAACACTTTCATAAAACATGGACATGGATAATAAATATGTCCTAGTAGATACTTACATAAAAACAACCTCGGATAATGAAGAGATTGTGAAATAAACCCTTACCAATATGGTAACTTACAAAAAATACACCCCATGAAAGAGGTATCATACAATGAATATGTAAATACAAATAAATTAATGTGTATTACACAAATAATATAGTTATGGGTAGTACATACACCACACAAAAGGTAATATTGGTAATATGGCATGAATCTCACGAGAATAAGGAGGGAGAAGAAAATCCCTTACCTTGCACTTTCCTTTAGTGAAGGGTATGTTTATCCTCTTGAATAAAGACCATAGTATTTTATTAAATTATAACAGAACCATATTAATATTTATGATATCAAACATTATTAATTTACAAAATTTTACTACCCATTTAATAGTAATTCCATGTTAAATTAACATTTTGGGTAATAATTGCTTTCTTTATCGTACATGTTTTAACTTGTTAATCTTGATTTTATCACGTATATCATGATTTAAATACTTCCCTAATATAAAACATGGTTTATATATCATATGTATTTTTAATATAATTATGTATAGTAGGTATATTTGTGAAATGGAAAACACCGTTTATGGAGATGGTAGTCTGTACGTACGTATAAACGTTGTTTCTGTTTTCATAATGTATTGAAGGAAACTAAGTGAATAAAATATTTGTAAGTACATATGTATATATATATATATATAAATATCTAGTAGCACTATTATGTCATATATTACAAACATATTAGTAATATATATTTTTATAATCGTCGATGAATGGTGAATATGGAAATGAATCTCATCGCGTCGTGGAGACGGTAATCCGTACGTACGCACGAGTGATAATATCATTTTCTTAAAGGTGTGGAATTGGATGGTATATTAATTTTACAGAGACATTATTATATTATTTTAATTATTTATATACATGTTACTCATCATTATATCCACCCAAATAACATAGTGTTGAATAACAAATTACACCACGACGTGGAGACGGTAAGCCGTACGTACGCACGCATGGTGATATTATCAATAATAAGATGGATAGAATAATGAATATAGTTGTGAAATATTAATAATAACATCCAAATATATATTATATACTGTGGTTATTATTTTATAATTGAAATAAAAAACAAATAATAAGTGGAATAAGAATGGAACTTGAAAGACGGTGGTGAAATCATTACCTCTTATTTGGGTTCTTCCTATAGATTTGATGAAAAGGGCTCCTTTGGTTGTCTTTCTGATCAAAATAATGCCTCTAGGTTGAAGGGAGGATAGTTTAGAGGGTATATGGGCAGGGTTTGGACAATCCAAATGGCTTAGGAGGTGTGAATTAGAGAGAAGGGGGATTTCCCTTTTATAAGAGGGGTGAGGGGCACCTTAGGAAAACTTATATTAATATTTTATAATAAATTCATATTTAGTTTCTAATGGATCCAAAGTCGATTATTTAAAGTATAAGGTGGGGATAGGTCGAAAAAAACTCAAACAATAGGTTTTAGACAAGTTTAGGTTACCATTTTAACCTTATCATTTAGATTTAACTCTAAGTTAAATAATTTAACTCTTACCATGTCTTCTTGTATTCTTACACTATATTGTTAATAAACATACTATATACTGCCAATAGTTCCCCAATTGGTTCATTAATGTCATATATATTATTATATAATTCTTTTGGCCTAACCTTATATTTTTAGGACCATTATATCAATTAATAATATGATATTTGTTTTAAAATCTATTTTATGTCAATTTTGACACTATTTGATATTTGTTTTTTTAAATAATAAAAACATGATTACTTCAAAAAAATACATTGAATAAATCCTAACATGTCATATTCACCTATAAAATTCGTGGATGTCATAAAACCATTGAAATTATATTTATTTTAATATTTATAATACCATTTATTTGATTCTTTCATGAATAAGGTAATTACTGCATCATCATTGTGTCATAAATAATTTTTTTTATTTAATGTATAAAAATTATAAATAAAATACCATGATGTATCAAATACTTTTATCTTTCAAATTAATAATTACAATCTAATTTATCTTAAATAAAACTCTATATTAAAAATGTTTTAGTTATTAAACTTTGATTTTTACTCTTTTATGACTTCATTGAATTAAATAATAATAAATTTCATAATCTAATACAAGTGGATATAAATGATAATATTTTATTCCTAAGGTTGTTTTTGGTCGAGATAATCTTTTCCAATAGAATTAGGATATGTGTGAGGGTAATATTACTATCATTGTTACCCTTAATTACCCTATTTACTTTTAACTGTGGTAAATAAAAGTTAAAAGTTACTATTCACCGAAAATTATGTTTATCTCATTGAACCAAATTTTAATCATTGATATTAACCGTGTCTCTCATAATTTCGAAATTCAGCTCACAGAAGTGGTAAAATTATGTTTTATGTGATCTTGTAGAAGCTCTTAAGAGGTGGGTAAAAGACGGTAAAAAGTTCGTTAAAATATTATATATATATATAATATTATTATAAACTATATCAAATTAATTACATTTAATTTATATAGGTATTATGTATCTATTTTGACCGAAATTAATTTAAATAAAATAAATTATTATTTAAATAAAAATTCTGTTTTAAATAAGAACTCATTGTTTCTCACTAATCATCAAAAATTGAAAATTTTCAGAAAAATACCAAAAGTTTACCCTATGATAATTTCAATATTTTGAATCCAAAAAAGAAGTCTATTTTACCAAATTCAAAACATAAAATTTTCATTTATTAATTAAAAATTAATTCCCGTTGTCAAAACCAAAATACATATTTTTAAGAAATAATAAATATCAAAAGATTGACACTTGTTTATGTATAAGTTAAATGTGAAATTAAATCCAATAACCAAAATTGTATTAAATGGTAAAAAAATATTCTAAATATTCTTTAAAACCACTCAAATTAATAATTTATGAATATTAATTATTTTGATTAAAAAAGTTGTTTTTAATTAAAATTTAGTAATTTTCACTATTCATCAAAATATGAAAGTTATCAGAAAAAAACCAAAAAATTATTGAAACTAAATAATTATGTCCTGATTCTAAAAAAAGTATATTTTGTCAAATTGAATATATAAAATATTCAAATATTGTTTTTAAAAAGGGTTCACCATTAAATGGTGGTAAAAGTGTATTTTTGGAAAAATACTTCTTTTATCTGAAAAAATTTAATTAGTTCTTACATTGTGTATAAGAAACTCATAATATGGATTCTAAAATTATATGGATTATATATATAGTTCACAATATTCTTAATACTATTCATAACCACTTTTGAACGACTAGTTTAGTAAGTTATAGTGGGCTTGAACTCAGTGTTGCGTGTTTTCCAAGTTATTGAATTACATTGAAGAAATAATGTTGTATGCAATCTTGGGGTGTTACATAAATGTCTGAAAAAATATGTGGGATAATTGAGATACATGTTCATTATAAAGATAAGTTCATGAAAAATCTCCCTAGATAGTTCTCCTATAATGAACAGTGAATTGAATTTCATAACAAAAATCAAGAAGATGATTCATTCATTATGGTAGTTGCATTGATTGTATGAAAGAGAGGAAGACAATGGATCCATGTAAGTGGATTATCTTTAAAAATGACCAGATACCCCATAATCAAAAACAATATTGAACATGAATATGGAGGATCTATTACATTCGAAAATAATAGTTCATTAAGGATAAAAGTTATATAAAATACTTAAATTGAGTCAAAAGAACTAATATAGAAACAAATTTTAAAATTAAATGGACAAAAAAATATACTGATCAATGGTATATAATGATTTTATGTGGAAGATTAATTCATTTTTATGAATAAATCTTACATCATTATAAATTTAAACTATAAGAAAGTCATTATTATAGGTTAAATAATAAGTGTTAACTTAATTTAAATTAGAAAGCCATAAAAATAAATCAATATGAATGCCAAGGATAAGAGTGATCCATAGAAGATAATTAATGCCTATCTTGGCTAAAAACATTATCATTATTTTCAATAATGAGTTGGTGAGGGGGATTCACAATCTATGAATTTATAGATAATTAGTTTGTGGCACAATCGTAAAAGGGAATACTGATTAAAGGAATCATAAGAAAGTGGATATTAAATCTACTAAACCCTAAGAAGTTATATATTTAGATTTTTTTCCTTATATATAATAATTTAACTAATTATGACCATTATTTCAGTACCTTCATTGGGGATTCTACACAAATGATGAAATTCCACTTTGTGAATAAAAAATCAAGGGTCCTCGAAAATTTTAAATTCATTAAAAGGAAATTTAAAAACGGATCTCAGAGATCCCATCAAAGGGGTGGGATATGAAAATGGAAAATAATATACTTGTAAGGTATTTAAGATATACTTATAAAATTAAATAATAAATCATTAATATAGACTTCAAACACCACTAATAAAAATGGTATAGTTGAGGGAAAAACAGAATTATCAAGGACATGGTATGAACCATGATTTCTAAAAAAATCATTCATACTTATTTTGGAGAGAATATATTTGAAATACTATGCAAATTTAGAATATTTCCTTATTTATACGTAAGGCACACAAGAATCCATATTAAATGTGGTTCCACAATAATAAAAATTTAAAATACTTCAATGTATTTGGAATCCCTTTTTATATAAAGATAATGAACAATAATCCAGGTATTTTTGAAGAGTGAATTGAAGAAGGGACCATTTATGAAACATTTTTAATTCATGTGGATGAATATTATGTAGAAAACATCAAAACACTAGTAGAGTGATCAAATTTCATGATCATTGTAAATGGACACAAAAAATTTCTTATTGGTCCGGAATAAGAAACTAATGGACTTGGAAACATGAAAAATACATAGAAATAGATAATTGGGTTAGATGTAAAGGAGTAGTTTGTTATTTATATTGAATCATATGTGGAAAATGATAATGAATAATATAATAAATAGAGTAAGTGGCATCAAAGGATGAAGAAACACATTAATTCAAAGAATATAATTGTCTAAAAATATGTACCTCTCTAAACTACAAGAATATTAAGATTTGAGAGCCAAACAATTCTTATTTCTTAATTTTGACCTCAAAATATTTTTTAGGCAATTGATTATAAAGAATATTATACTTACATAAATGATAATATAGATAAAATAGAGAATAACTATACAAACGAGCATTTTCCATAACCTGAAAACTAAAATATAATTATTACCAAGAGGCTTTTCATAAATAAAATCAATCATAAAGTCGATTCATAGGGGAAAGGGAATATATAGTATAAAATGGGTGTTATCATTAGAAATAATTTGACATTGATTCATCCTTGGATCCAATGGTAAGAAGTGATACTGTAAGGTTTTTTTATCTATAGTTACCCCCAAATATTATAAAATGTACCAAATGGTTGTAAAATGTACATTCCATAATGGTGATCTCTAAGAACATACTTTTTTAGAAAAATTTAATAGATTTATCCATAACATTGATTAGATCATGGTATTCATGCACTAGATGGCCTTATATGACTTAATGAATTCTTCCAGGACTTGATAACATAAGCTGGATAAATTTTAGAGAGTCATGCATTTTTCAAAGGGAAAATATGATTGTAATATCTATGTGAATCATATATCCACATGTACTCTCATTGTAATTATTTATGTTGATGGAATTATCATTTTTTGGTGATGGGGAGTATCATTTAAAAAAATCAGGGGAAAAGAAAGGTTATTTTGAAATATCTATGGTGGGTGAGATGTAATACTTTCTGAGGTTAAAAATCATAAGTGGGAAGGATCATATATTCTTATCTCCATAAAAATGCACTAGGGGATTGTTGAAGAAGTTTGGAATAGAGGAAATTAAAGGGAATTCTACACCTATAGCTATTGGAACTAATCAAACCAAATATGAGGCTAGAAATTATGTGAATTAAGAGTAACGTAGAAGTTTGATCATTATCCATCTCAAATTCCCTACCTGATATTGTATTTTTTGTGAATTGTTTTGATTTATTTCAATGTGATCCTATGTATTGTCTCATTTTTTTCATCCAAAATAATACAAAAATACATTGTAAATAAACTAATTTCATCCTAATTTATAGATCTAGGTCAAATTTTATCATGTAGGGTATTATATTTTCTAATTGGACTAGAGATTATATTCATATAAATTTTACACCAGGTTCTTGTATTCATTATTCATCATATTTCTGTTGCATGGAATAAAAAGATACAATGATTTGGGTAATTGAGTACAGATAAAGCTGAATATATAACATCCATACATTCTTTTACTCAAATTATATGGATGTAGGTTCAACTAGTTGACTTGAGAGTTAAGGTTCATAACCAACTATTCATTTCCATTGATAATAAAATCACTATAGATATTATTAAGAATAAATTCAATACTCATTATCTATGAACACTGATATTATGTACCATTTTATCAAAGAGAAGGTGGAAGAAGGTGTTGATAATATTGGGATTGTTGTAACTAATTTATATGTAGTAGATATTTTTCCACAAATTATTTACAAATGATAAGTTATATGACTAAGGGATGAAACATCATGTTCAGCCTTCTACTCTAAATTTTGAATTTCTAGAAAAAATCTCTAATAGCCTAGGATATTGTTTTAAAAGGTGAATAAAGTGTGCTAGAATCTTCTTTTATGGATGAAGGGGAAAAAATATTTTTTCTCATGTGTTGTAATATCTTTTCAGGGTTGTCTGCTTCCAAATGTTACCAAAACAGGCTAGAAATAAATGGGGCATGATAATGACCCCAGAGTCCAACCTTTAGTTGGGCCTAGGTTGGCGACTGGTGTTAAGAGTTTAAAATTTTCATAGATGGAAGAAATTACCCCAACAATGAATATAGGATCAGGATATAGAATTAATACCCACCAATAAAATCAAAAACATAAATATATAAAAAAAGAAACTAGACTCTCCCATATTTCATGAACTGTGTCAAAAAATAGAAATAAATTTTTCTAAATAAATACCAATGAAATAAATCATATGCCAGTAAATCAACAACATATCAAATTCCTAAGATATTAATATAGAGCTCGTTCCGTAAAATCCACTTAGATACATGAAAATTATATATATATATATATACATGGGGCTAATAAAAACATTTATACAATGTAGGATCAAACCCAAGGTCAATCGTACACATGTGAAAAGAGCATGATGTTCCACAATTAAAGAAATTGTAAAAGTATCTAGAACATAAATTTCCCAACTATCCATATTATCCTCACAAGGTCACCTACATGAAATAACACATGAAATTAGAAACATATCATCCAAAGATTATAAAACAATGGAACCCCACCACCTCCACCCCATTACATTTCCATCCTCATAACCCAAAATCTAACACCCTATGCTCCCATACATTCCATGCATATAACATCACATATCCATCCATCTTTGATATGGGTCTAAATTCTTCCCAACCTACCCCTCCCTTATTAGGTATATAATCTCATTCTAGCATAAATCATTATCCACTCACCAAAACCTCATAACATTGTTGTATCTCAAATCCAAAATAGTTGGAAATCATAGATGTGGAATAAATCAACCACATTCCATCCTCCTACTATGCATGGACCAACCACACATTACATCCTAATAAAAAATCAAAAATATCCCACAAAAACCAATTATCACTTGTGGAATATATAACTACATCATATTTAATCATCGCAACTATGAAAGGATGAGTGGGGATGAGGGGGGGGGGGTCACCAACCATTCGATTCAAAACTAGTCTGAATGTTGGGGAAAACCCCAAGAACCCAAAACATCCAAACATAGTTAATGTTATCCAACATTAGTGGGGTGATTATGAAAATGAAATAAATATATGATAGATAGAACATAGTACTCAATCTATGGGTTTCACATCGACTATACTATCCTATTCCACAACACTAGAACTACACCACAAGAAATCCAACACTAATTGCTACCACCACTAAATTCATCACAACACAGAATCATGATAAATATCCATAAAATTAAACATTCAATTACATTTCCACCACTTTCATAAAATATCTTATTACAAGACCACATCACATCATTAATCCCTTTCATCTCATACCTTATGAAATTACATTAATTTATAATTCATCAAATTAGTTAAATTAAAACAAATTAATTTCTAGTAGACACTTATTTAATTTCCAGACCATTCTATTTTAGTTCCATTATTATAAGTTCATTCCACCACTAATCAGAAAACTTCCACTACCACACCATAACTAGATCATCCAATTCTCATCAACTACCACCATCACTACCAAGAAAACAACAACCACAACCTTGTTTCTGAAGACATTCTACACCTAAAACATCACTCTAAAATCCCTAATATCATTCATGTAATAAAAAATAATTTCAAAAAGAAAATCAACACAAAGAGGATATTACATATTCTACTACAACACATTTCATATTCAACAAAATGAGATTTCATCACTTAATTTTATTAATTATCATGGGTATTACCAAAAAGTTATAGTTTTTCATGGGAAAACAATTCATTAT
Organism: Viscum album; assembly: GCA_963277665.1. Classification (NCBI taxonomy): domain Eukaryota; kingdom Viridiplantae; phylum Streptophyta; class Magnoliopsida; order Santalales; family Viscaceae; genus Viscum; species Viscum album. The sequence goes on along the minus strand of OY728133.1, from coordinate 1,791,776,253 downwards.
CGATATATAAGTTCAAAATCTATTATCTGATATGGGTTTAAATAATAAAAAAATGAACGGTTTTTCAATTATAACAACTACAACACAAAAAAGCACACCAACAACTTCTATTTTTTAAAATATAAAAAGGAAAGAATAGTTCCATTACTAATACAATTAATATATTTTAACACATGTGAATACTCCCCAACCCATTCAATTTATATTAAATCCATTTAAATAACTTCTTAAGGAAACAATTACACACCACCAAATGGAATAAACAAATCATGAAATTACCATAGGTGTGGAAAAAAAAGAGAGACATGGCTCGCTTACCTGGAAAACAAGTTCCAAAACACACTACATTAGAAATAGGGGAAAATTAGGATGATGGATCAATATAAATTGTATCACCACACTACAAAAAATAAAGGATTATAATGGGTATCCAAACATACCTGGAATCATGATTGATGGGCCAAATTCCACACATAGCCAAAACAGTAATCGTTTGGTAATCTAAAGGAACCTTACAACTCAATTGTGTATTCTTAGAAGGATAAAAAAGGTGATAACAGGTCCCAATGTGTAGATAAAAGACTGAAATCCACACGAAAGGCTCTTACATGGAAAATGTGATATCAATGGGTCCATTGGACGCACGCTCGCCACTACTGATGGCATGAGTACATGAAAGACCTCTTCCATGTCCAGAATTTTATGCATCATTTCCCAAGACTTCATCTATATATTGAAGTACACACCCTTATTTGGTTTGTTCCTCTAGAAGTAAATATATCAATATGATATGCATAAGACTAGTCTTCCATGAAATTTTGAATTAATTTAATCCTCATGTTATAGATATTGCATGACTAGTTCCTCAGGGGTCCTCCCTTGAGCGACCCCCAGTTTTGAAATCCTCGACTAAATTCTTCAAAAATATATTAAGTGAATCCAAAAGACCCATATATGAGGAACCACTAGTTTTGGGTGCAACCCCTTCTTTCACTAAATCCTACCTTTTGTTTCCAAGCCTTTAATCACACACTCACCCCCACCCCCTTTAATGCTCTATAATTAGTTTCTTTGTATGAACACCATGTTTGATCCCTTATTACACGAAACTCTCATCTCTTGTATGCACCTGTTATACACAAGCCTCTCATATTATACACAATGATATCCTGGTCCCTCATGATCATTCACATATTCCTTTTCTATACCTCTTTCTTTTTAGAATAGTTACTCTATTGCCTTTTTCTTTTTAAAATTGGAATGATAATGTGCACCTCTCAATCAAACACTCCTCCACACCATTGCACCATGTAATTGATGATTCCATCCCTCTCCCATGGGATGATGAGTTCTAGTTTTGTAATCCCATGGGGAAAGGAGAGAGTCCCTAATTTATATGTTGCATGATGTAATACTTCCCAATACCATCATCCTTAGAATACAACATTAAACTATGGGCTTACACTATGGAGTAACTATAGAATACCCATGTTCCATTTATCCTCAAATGAAATGATATATTCCACAAATAGAATTAGATCATATCCATAGAGAATGACATCATCCCAAGATTCATGATTAAGTAATCCCCTAGTCTTTCTTGCAAGAGGCAGTACCCTTACTCCTCCTCACCCCCTCATCCACTGGGCCAAAGAAGAGATGGGAATGAGATACCTCTTTCCTTCTTGTCCCTTTGGTATTTTTTCCATGGGGTGTTTTCACACAAACCCCCATTCACATGGAATGTGATCCTCCTCACATAGAATGTGATCCTCTATGGGAATCTTCTATGCATAAGCCCCACACCATCTCTTATTGGTGAATCATTCATGACTTGAATGTCATGTTTGTTGCCTAATCTTATTTCTCACGCTGAGAATGACACACATGGTCTTAGATGTTATAGACAACCATGAAACATATCCATCCAAAATGGGTCAGTCCCATGCATAATCACGAACCATATCTTCTTAATGCATGTGCCTTCTCTTTAGCTGTAATCCCTAATTCCCACTTCATAACTACATGGACATTGATTACCCACTAACTTGGATATGTAGGAATACTTTTTGAGTTTCAAGAACAACATTCCCAGCACATCATTCATTATATTTGATTCATCCATTTAATCCATATCCATCCCAATATTATCTGTTATGCTACATCTTGGTAGGATCATGCTACTCACCTGGGCTGTTCCAAAGCATGATCCCCACATATTCCTTGGGAACTAAGGGGGGTTTGATATCTATCTTAAAAATACAGTGTGTATGAAACCTCACTAAGGTTAATTCTCAGCTAATGGTAAACCTTGTTGCCCCCTCTTAGGGGTGCACCGTCCATAATCCACCTCTAGTGATGTTTATATTTGCCTTCATGGTGTGTAATCTTCCCTTTATGGAACAAAAATCTCAGGTCTTCCCCCACAGGGCATTCTAATCCATCCATCAATAATCTTTTCAGGTACCCTCTTAAAGGGATGCACCATCAATATCTTTCCCTGGGGGAATTCTAATCAATCCACTCTATCTTTGTAAGACATTAAACTCATGACCTATCACACTGTTACCTCATGTTGAACATGGGATACCTGAGAAAAATCCTTGTATGAAATTCCTTTGGAATAGAATACCGGATTCCTCTGGTTCCATGACCATGATAAACCCTCTTATGATGTAGAATATCAGTTACCAATGTTATAGCGCCCAGACATGCTAGTGATTCCCAAATTGAAGAATCCCTTGAACAAATGATGATTCCATATCAGGACCCCATGAAAATTCCAAATATAAGTACCATAATTAACAAACGTCTACAATGAGATGACACAAGGAATTAGTCCCATGAACAGAGCTTAAATTTATGTGGGAGACCCAGACTAAGTGATGAGTCACAAGGAGGAATCCAAAGAAGGGGGAACTACCATCCCATCAACCCATTTCGATCAGGTAGAATACATCACTGATTAAAGTGTTTAATTCCCCCAACCATTGCAACATGGTAATTTGGGGAAACAAGAAGAACATGTCGTCTCCTCGCATCAGACAAATGCAGTGATGAAAAACTCAACAGAACTGTCAGAAACAAAAATAGTGAACTCGATAATAATATATTCACCTAAACATGAGGACTTGTAGTGTTGGATACATTAGAATATAAGAATGTCTCCTGAACCAGACATCTAATGACAGGTCGCACAATCAAATTGTGTCCTCGATAAGGAACTCAATAGCAATTGAATAAGTTAGTCATTGGGAATTCTGGTCTGTGACATCGTCAGTGTGGATCTATCTCTCCAACCAAGGAATATTGGATGATGTTGGGGTGTTGGGAATTTATTTTGGGGTAACTATACTCATAACTATTTCTTTTTCATTTATAAGACCCAAGCTATAGGAATCCAATCACCCCCGCTTGTAGATGCAGGGGAAAGAGAGATGTTAACACATAAATCCCAAATAACTCTATATCTATCAAAACATCATCCCCGACCACATCTACTAGGTGCTACAACCCACCTCACAAACAAAAAGTTTTCAATGGAGGGTGATGAATGTAATTGTATGGTGGTACGAGCAGCAAGGGGTCTTTCCTACAATGTAAATTCACCACCAGGACTTGGGGGGATTTTTAACATTATAGAAACCACCACCCCCAAGGGCCGTGTTGGGAGCTTCTTTGACCCAATGAAAAAAAACTTCTTTGGGAGCCTATCCTTAGAGAATTCCAAAGTCTATTCCCCCAATACAGAGGAGGTGGGGGATACTTGAGTCATAAAATCTATGAATACTTCCTAAGATTTTACATGGAGGGATCCCAATAGGCCCAAAAAAGCCACCAGTGACTGATTTCTCAGGATAAGGAATAGGTGGAATTAACCCCTGATACACAGACCTCGGTCAGAATTACCAGATACCAACATCAAGCGCATACTCAGGAGGATCCCCATAATGAGAAATCATATTCCATTACATCAATGGCCGATTACACCACTGAATCTTTTATATGGTTTTTTATACTATAGAACATGGACCCAACAATTCTCGGTTGGGATTAAGACCCCAACCGCAACCCATGTAGTTTTGGTTGACTCTGTCAACTGCTGGTGTAATAAGAAGACATTATGGGCCATCCCGAGATGATGAGATCTAGTACAGAGGTCCTTCTAGTACTGTCTCTAACCAGAGTGGAGGCCATGGCTACTCTCACACCAACCATATTTTTCCACCCAATTTTCTTAGTGTCTCTCAATTTGGAGTCCCCCCTGATTCATCAACATCCATTAAAAAGGTCCTCCCTATACTTATAGTACCTAATATGGAGGAACTCCCTGTTTCATGGACCATCAACAAAAATTTCTTCCTTGCATCATTCCAAGCTCAAGTAGATGTCCTCACTTATCTAGAATAAACCATAGTTATGAGACTATTATCTTTATCATGTATTAGGGTTAAGGTCCTCCTCAGGCTATCACCACCAATAAATAGAGAGGTCCTACTAGAGCTATGGACTACCAGAGTAGAATTACTCCCCTCTCCTAAAATGGTCAACATAGTGGTCCTACTAATTTTTCAACTAGCTCTATTGGAGGCCCCCCCTGCTCCAACATCAATACGAGCAAAGGTTCTCATTGCACATCCTGCAACATGTACAAAGGTCCTCCCCGTACTCATGCTACTCAACAAAAAAGTCCTTCTTATGTCTAGTTTTATAAGTGTGAAGGCCCTCCTAAGATTTCAAAAAACCAATTAATATGTCACCCCTTCTATTTCAATACCCAAATTGGAGATCCTCGCCAATCCTATGGCATTCCAAAAGGACGTCCTACTTGATTCAGTGAAAACAAATACAAAGGTACTCCCCATATCCTAAAAAATCAATACACTAGCCCTCCCCACACCACCAATCATCAGAAATAAGATCCTACTCGTGTTTAAGACCATAAAGTACAGGAAGAACAATCTTAGGGGTTAAGGGAAACTATCACAACTAAAGGAAAAAAATTTGGAAGAGATTTTTTTTGGAAATTCTATTTGATTCTCAGATTTCAGAGCAGGGTATGATTCAATTATGAATATTTCACCTCATTCATTTGCATTAGAGTGTGATATCAGATCCATATATGTGATATTCATCATCCCATAATTTGATAAGCACAAGGTTCCAAAATCTCTTTTCCATACAACCAGGATAAGGAATATTTTTCTCTCTTCCAGTGTGTCACGATGCAGTCATACCTATCATCACCACTTTCATTCTCTTCCTATACCCTATATCATGAATATTTATAATGAATATTTTTATTTGAAGAGTACCAACTAAAACCATTGATTATAGATAATGGATACACTTATGTGGTAGTGGTAAACATGATTTACTTCAAGGACATGATGATTTGACTAGAATGGATTTCGAAAAATGGCCCCACATTTAATAATAAGTCAACTCATGTAGTGGATCCTCTTCCAACATCTTCTCCACTACGGTGATCTGTATCAGTTCCTCCACTGATTTCTTAGCCTGAACAGGACAAAGCTTGGGCCATTGAAGGGTCAGACCCCGCTTTTGAACATTGAATCTTGTGGGATACTCTGGCTATAGATCTGTTGATCGAGATGTTCTAGCCAATTTGAACCACGGACATTGATTCCCCAGACTCCACCACCCTAGATGTGGCCAAATTAATCCTCAAAACCATTTGGGAGATTCATTTATTCCTTCATTATTTTTTGTTGGTCTATTTGTGGATTTGGGAACACAATGATAACATTAATAATAAGTGCCACATTGTTTAGTTGGAATCACTTATAGTGGCCCAACACCCTGCTTCACTTGGATACAACTGGACCCTCTAAAAATATGCATCTAGATCTTTGTAGTTCTCCACATAATTATTTATGAGGCACCCACACAAGAACTGATTTGGGGTTAGGGGTACTATGCTACTCTCCACTTTAGTTCCATCCCTCGATAGCCTATCTTTATGAGGGATATTGAGGATATCACTCCAGGTACAGTTACAGTGAACATTGATTCTCTTGGAATACCAAAGGATGGGGAAATAAAAGAGGGATAAGATAAAAATAATCCACCCCCTGGGGTAGTGTAATGGTTGGTGCACCCACATATATGCGTCTTCACTCACCTGCAAAGGCTAATGCTCGGTCTCATGGAACCCTCTGCATCGTTTCCTACTAGTCGGAATACCAACATGGGTAAATAGTATATTGAGATCTCCCATCCCTCCAATCCACCTAATGTAACATAGAAAATGGAAGATGGCCCAGAAATATCCCCCATGCATCAAAAAATCACCAATGAGAATATGATCATCAATGAGATCCTTGATGAGAAGCACCATGATTATGGAATTCCAAGACATGATATTTTATTTCCTCTACTGGGGAAGAAATAAAAACCATAATTTCTTATCGAATAGTAGACCAAAAATGACCTCAATCATCTAGTGTATCCAAATAGGGTAAAGACATGAGTTTATAAGGCATCAGCGAATTCTCCTAAGGAGCACAAAAACCACCCTTGTGAATCGAATAAACTCTCTCTACAAGACATCCCACTAGCTTCTAGACGTACCAACATAGTTTATGAGCCTATAAATTAACTGGTGGTTTGGAATCCTCACCAAGATTATAATATCTATCGGGATGACCTAATAGCTACTACCAGAGCTCTCCTCGAATCCCTTGTGACGTGACATCTGGCTATCCTACCCAATGGAAAGGAATATTTTGTGTGGGTGGATGACATGAAAGAACCCCCCAAATTTTTGGAATCCTACCTTCTTCCCCTACAATGTGATGGGATACCCATTAAAACAACATACCCACTTCATCTCATGGTGTGGACCCATGTTTGGAACACCAATGAATCTTGAAGCATCCAATATCTGATGTTTTTTTTGACATTGGAAGGACCTACCTTTATATGGTATAACCCACTACCCAATGGTTCCATTAATAGTTTGTAAGACCTCTGTAATAATATTCTCTACCATTTTCACTCCACCACATTGAAGATACTTATTTACAACCTCTTCAAGTGAGTGAAATTTCTAGACGAATGCATTGTAGGCTTCATCACCCAATGGAATGGCCTCACATATTAACTTGATATGCCTCTAATGTAACATCCCAAGATTTTATGAAAAATATTATTTTAACTTCATAATGTTTTATGTTGTATTCTACACCAAGATTACCTTGGGCTATACGCAACACTGTATTAGCTTGCAGTATACGCAACACTATTCTTGGACCGCGTTACACACAATTTTTATAATAGTTATTCTACGCAACATTGAGTATATATATATATATATATATATTAAATGTATAAATGAAATATGGTTGGATTCTGTTATATGAAAAAACGAAGGATTCTTTCACAACACGCAACCCTGACTTGGCTTGCATTACACGCAATCGTGACCTTCCTCAATAGCGTGTGTTGTACGCAATACCGAGTTTTAATAAACAATGTTATATTATTATAATATTGTCATGAACTAGCCGTTATGAATAGTATTAACTAAATTTTGAATTTTATAACATTATTATTCATCTTACACATTTTCTAGAACATGATATAAGAACAAAATAAATTTTTCGGGTAAAATAAGTATTTTTAAAAAAATGCAGTTTTGTCGCCTTTTGATGACGCACCCACTTTAAATCTAGTTTTTGACATGTTTATATGTTCAATTTGACAAAATAAAATTCTTCATTTGAATCAGGATATAAAAATTTACATTAGATAAAGTTTTGATATTTTTCCGATAACTTTCATATTTTAATGAATAGTAAAAACACGATATATTTTAATCAAAAACAACTTTTTTGATCGTAATATCTTATGTGGTAAAATTATAATATTGAATGGTTTTAAAGTATAAATAGAATATATTTTTACCATTTAATATAATGTATGTCATTAGCATTGATTTTACCTTGAATTCGTACGTTAAATCAATTCAATCTTTTGCAATGTTTTAAAGAAAAACCCGTTTTCTTTCGACAATGGGATTAATTTTAATTTAATTTCTACATCTTTTGTGTATTGAATTTGGAAAAAATGGATTCCATATTTGGAATCAGTGGGTCCAAATTATGTTAACAAGCTACTTCTTATTTTTGGGAATTATGAATAGTAACTATGGTAAATTTTATTTACCATAGTTAAAGGTAAATCGGGTAATTAAGGGTAAATATAATATTTTAAAATTACCCTAAAAAATGTCAAAATCCTATTGGATGACTAAAAGTAGACCCATATAACCTAAGGGTCGGATTATATTCATTTAATTAAATTTTTCAATGAAAATAATTTAATTATTATTAAAACTAGAGAATGTGACAACATGTCACTTTCTTAAATTATATAAGTATAATAATTTTAATCTAGTGATAAACTTTATGAAACTTCGAACATGAATAGTCTTCAGAAAGCTAATACAATTATCTACATTATAGGAATTTATTTAGAATTTTTAGGGATTAAATAATTATCATTTATTATGACACAAAGATGATGCAGTAATTATCTTATTAATGAAATATTGACATAATTGATGTTATAAACACCAAAATAAATGTAATTTGAGACTTTTTATGAATTACACTAATTTTATAGGTTACTATGATATATTAGTGTTGCTTTAATCAACTTGGTTCGAATATATATTTCTGTTATGACTTTCACAAAAATCATATATCAAATAGTGTCAAAATTGACACAAAATAGTTTTTAAATCAAATATTATATTATTAATTGTTATTTTATTCCTAAAAATCTAAGGATCGGCCAAATGACTTAGATAAGGATATATATATTAATAATAAACAATTTGGGGTTCGTTTGGTATGTTATAGTAAGTGTATTAACAATATAGTGAAAGAAAACAAAAAGACACGGTAAAAGTTAAATTATTTAACTTAGAGTTAAATCTAATTGATAAGGTTAAAATAATACCCTAAACTTGTCTAAATCCTATTGGTTGATAAGATTTCGACCCATAACCACTTTAGCGTTGAAATAAGACCCTTTGGAACCATTATAAACTGATTTTGACTTTAATATAAAATACTATTTTGAGATATTCCTAAGGTGCCCCTCTCCTCCCTTATAAAAGGGCACCTCCTCCCCCTCCTCCTCACACCAATTTGAGCACTCAAGCTCGGCCAAACCCAGAAATTTTCTCCTCTACACTTCCCTAGAATAATCCTAGAGGTCCTGGTCTTCTTCAAAGACCAATCTTAGTTCCCTAAGTGGAGGATTCAAAGAGGTGTTCCAAAGAAGATGTAATATCCATTACCGATCTTTTCAATTTCTGTCTTCTTCAACTTCTTCTTCTTTATTTGTTTCATGATAAAGTAATAACATTAGTATTACATACATACTAATATGTTATTATAAATATTAAACAACCATAATTCACCTTCTATCCATCCCACGGAAAAATTAAATCACCACGCGTGCGTACGTACGGAATACCGTCTCCACGCCGTGGTGTAATCTATTTTCCACCATCACCTTACAAGGATGGGTATAATGGTGTAATGAGTAACTATTAATGATTATTATAAAGTAATATTGATACTGAAATAATATATATATACTCCAATACAGTTCCACGATCATAGGAACAATATCATCACTCGTGCGTACGTACGGAATACCGTCTCCACGATGTGATGCGACTCGTTCTACATGATCATCATTACATAGTAATTATATAAATTAATTGAATGAATAAATATGATATATGTTAAACTAATACCATTCTGGATATAAGGTATCTATAACCTTAAAAGAAGAATAAGAATTTATTCGGCAAAACATGCATAAGAACAAAAGGCAATAAGGACCCGAGTAAGAAGTAAGAATGAGATATTACTAACAAGAAGCTAAGAATATGACCATATATGATATCATATCAATATGTATGATTCTGGAATAAGTCAATAACATTATTTAAACCATTATACAAGAGCTTCGGACACGTACAAAGCAAATCGGACCTAAGGTAAGGGAAATATCACAATATCATTTTTATCCGAGATTGTTTATACTTTGGTATTTACTGGAGTGTATTTTACCATCCACATCCATGTTTCCTCAATATGTAATATTTATATTCTTCAACAATAGTTTATATCCAATTTTACCCTTCGGTGAGTTTTTAGTAAAAGATATGAAAGGAATCTTTTGTCATTTTTCGTACGAGGTACTTTTTTGACTTTTCCGACAAAAGTACGAAGAATGTTTTTTTAACTTATACGGTATAAATGAATTTTTAAAACATTATTTCCAAGAAGATTCCTTTACAAGTTTTCAAGTTTATTTTTAATCAACTTCTTTTAGTTTATAATTTTATGACATGTTAAGAAAGGAAAAGTGATTTTAAAGTAGAAAGGATATTTTCCTCAAGAATGGAGTTCAAGTGTTTTATCAAAATTATTTTCCATCTAAGATAATAAAGGTTTCTATTTTTATTCCTAATAGTACATGGATTTTATTATGTTGTGATGGAAATATTTTTATGACTTCCTTTATCTTATATGAATTGTTTTATGATGTCATATTGTTTAAGAATTCCATTTTTATTACATGGGTTACGCTATGATGTATGGTTTACGATTATGTGGAACACATAAGAAAGGATTAATTATAAGATGGGTGGGACCTATATCTCCCTCCAATGCATTGGGTAAAGATTTATATCTCATGAGATAGACATGGCTGGGACGGAAGGTTATTTTGGTTCAGTGATACAGGACTGAAACGAGGAGTGAACTCGGTTTAGAAATGGACTTTGTCCGCTAAGATAGTCTTGGCAATGAGTCACGACTAACAAGAAATGATTTTCCATGATTATGTGTGCATGCCACAAAGTTTCAAGTTTCATGTTATGATTATGGGGATCTCATTTTCATTTCTATGATTTATTCCATGTTAAGATATTATGATCTCTTTTGCAGGTTATGATTTTCAAAAAGATATGATATGATTTTTATTTCCTTTATTTGCCCTTGATGAGCATTTGAGCTCACCCTTTTATGTTTTCTTTTCCCCAGGATATAAAGAAAGGTTTTAGGTAAAAAAAGGGGAATATCTTTATGGGAGATATTGAAGATCTTTCACCACGATTAAAAGATTACGTTCCGAGTTTCCAAAGACACTAAACTATTACGATCCTTGTGTGTGTGTTTTTGTTATGTACTAAGTATTCCGCAAATGTAATGTAATGTCCATGTACGTCAAGATACGGGTCTCTACAGTTGGTATCAGAGCAAAGGTTTAGTCAACCTTTGGAAACTAGGATGCGAGAACTTTAGTGAGATCCCTAGGGATATTTATAAGGTATTTCTAGGGATGTCCCTAAGGATAAGTATACGTATAGGATACAGTCCTAGAACTATGGTAACGATCATAGAATTTAACATAAGATGTTAGATATTGAGGGTAATCCCCCTTTATTATGTTCTTTTCCCTAGAATGATTTTTTCCTCTCACACTATTCTTTTTTGGGTTTTAGAAAATGGCTGGAAACAAGATGATTCACGATAATGGAGGATATTATGGACAATGGAATGATATTATTCATAATGAAATGGGATTTGGAAGTCCAAACATCATTATTATGTCGAATCAGCAATCTCATAATATGATCAATAAAGTAAAATTTGGTAAGTTTCCTGACTCGGCTAATAAGATAAAGATGGAGTTTCATGATGATCATAGAGGAAAGAAAGTTCAATTTCCCCTATGTAAATCATGTGGGATGTGGCATCAAGGAAAATGTTTCAAAGGAACTGGAAGATGCATTGGGTGTGGAAAAGAAGGACACAAAGCAAGTAAATGCAAAGGAAAAGGTTCAGTTAACAACATGGATGAGGATAATGGTATTGCTACGACATCAACAATGGTTAAATGTTTTAAATGTGGAACGTGCTGGCATTATGCAAACCAATGCCCTAAGGGAAAGTCTCATGAAGATAATCAGTATGGTCGTATGGGAAGTATTTATGTGGATGATGATAAAGAGACTACAAATGATATGTGAGATGAAAGAATTGTTGAAGCTCGGTCAATGGTTTAAGAATGTAGTGGAACTATTACATGTCTATCATGTGTAATGTTGTATAAGTAATCTCATGGTACAATGGAATAAAGAGACATGTAAGGATTGTTACACTGTTGTCTGATTAATGTTACCAGTATCCATGAATGGTTATTCAGATATTTTTGGAATGTAGATGATATGCGCATAATGAAGGGATAAGGAGAAAATTAAATGTTTGATAGTATTCATGAGCTCATGACTGATATAAGGAGAAGGTTATATCATGGTTTGAGTATATAGAATTTTTGGATTTTGGTATCTGAAAAGAGTTAACTTTTGACAGCATTCATGTTTTCACTAAGGTTTAATGGGTATTCATTTTTTTTCAAGAGAATACATCATTAAGGTATTCACATGATTGGAATGTGACCAACAAGATATATGGGGGATAAATGATGGTATTCGCATTCTTGGTTGACGACATTTCAATTAATCATTTTCTTTATACTACGAGCTTGGACCGAAGTATTTTAGATAAGGCTAAAGATTGTAATGGATTATGTTAACCATAAGTTAGTATTGTTTAAGTATAGAACTTTTTTTTGATATTATTTATGTGATGTTAGAGTAATGCAGTATTAGAAAAAGGACAACCTGCAGGACGAGCGACAACCCATCGCTTCAGACAAGGCTGTGGGAATCGAACCCACAACCGAAGTGCAACTGGCCTTTATCGCCTACCACTGACCTACAGGAAGTCCCTGTTTAGTAGAAACTAGTTTTATTATATTAATCAGTATTATATGTAAAGTATAAGTTCATTTTAGGAACCATATATGATTAATCTCACTATAGATGGACTTATGTATTTTTTGATAAATTTTCTAACCTTTTGTTTGAGACAGATGGAATGACCCATCATTCTATCACATGATCTGCTAACACATCACGAATGACAAATTCAACTTCATTTCTTTAAGAGATGAAGTGGAAATTGTCCAAAGAACGACAAACGGTGAGACTATACCAAAATCACGAAAGTATTTCTTCTAATTCCAATTTCATCAACTTTAGGGAAATGATCTTGAAAACCAAAAATGTTGTCTTAGTGCTCTTATATCTGATGAATCAGATGGTACCTTAGATCATCACAAATTTATGGCTTTGTTATTGCTAGCTTTTCCATAGCCATGATCTCTACCACTCTCAATCAGAACATGATGGTTAGATTTCTCTTCCATAACCATATTTTCACCTATGTGGAAACCCAGTGATTAGTTTATTTGGGTAACCGTTACATTTCATACTTTTGTTTTTAAAGATAAGTTTTGGTATTCCTTTTTACGATGTGGGTTTCTATCAAAGAAACTTTCAAATAGTAAACCATTTATAACCCCGACGAATTTCGAGGGCGAAATTCATTTTAAGGGGGGTAGAATGTAACACCCCGAGATTTTATGAAAAATATTATTTTAATTTCATTAATATCTTATGTTGTATTCTACACCAAGATTACCTTGCGCTATACGCAACACCGTATTAGCTTTCAGTATACGCAACACTATTCTTGGACCGTGTTACACACAATTTTGATAATAGTTATTCTACGCAACATTGAGTATATATATATATATATATATATATTAAATGTATAAATGAAATATAGTTGGATTCTGTTATACGAAACAACGAAGGATTCTTTCACAACACGCAACCCTGACTTGGCTTGTATTACACGCAATCGTGACCTTCCTCGATAGCGTGCGTTGTACGCAATACTGGGTTTTAATAAACAATGTTATATTATTATAATATTGTCATGAACTAGACGTTATGAATATTATTAACTAAATTTTGAATTTTATAACATTATTATTCATCTTACACATTTTCTAGAACATGATATAAGAACAAAATAATTTTTTCGGGTAAAATAAGTATTTTTCAAAAAATGCAGTTTTGCCGCCTTTTGATGGCGCACCCACATTAAATCTAGTTTTTGACATGTTTATATGTTCAATTTGAAAAAAATATAATTCTTCATTTGAATCAGGATATAAAAATTTACATTAGATAATGTTTTGATATTTTTCCGATAACTTTCATATTTTAATGAATAGTAAAAACACGCTATATTTTAATTAAAAACAACTTTTTTCATCGTAATATCTTATGTGGTTAAATTATAATATTGAATGGTTTTAAAGTATAAATAGAATATATTTTTACCATTTAATATAATGTATGTCATTATAATGGATTTTACCTTGAATTCATAGGTTAAATCAATTCAATCTTTTACAATGTTTTAAAGAAAAACCCGTTTTCTTTCGACAACGGGATTAATTTTAATTTAATTTCTGCATCTTTTTTATATTGAATTTGGAAAAATGGATTCCATATTTTGAATCAGTGGGTCCAAATTATGTTAATAAGCTACTTTTTATTTTTGGGAATTATGGTAAATTTTATTTACCATAGTTAAAGGTAAATCAGGTAATTAAGGGTAAATATAATATTTTAAAATTACCCTAAAAAATGTCAAAATCCTATTGGATGACTAAAAGTCGACCCATATCACCTAAGGGTCTGATTAGATTAATTTAATTAAATTTTTTCAATGAAAATAATTTAATTATTATTAAAACCAAAGAATGTGACAACATGTCACTTTCTTAAATTATATAAGTATAATAATTTTAATCTAGTGATAAATTTCATGAAACTTCGAACCTGAATAGTCTCCAGAACGCTAATACAATTATCTACATCATAGGAATTTATTTAGAATTTTTAGGGATTAAATAATTATCATTTATTATGACACAAAGATGATGCAGTAATTATCTTATTAATGAAATATTGACATAATTGATGTTATAAACACAAAAATAAATGTAATTTGAGACTTTTAATGAATTAAACTAATTTTATAGGTTACTATGACATATTAGTGTTGAATTAATCAACTTGGTTCGAACATATAATTCTGTTATGACTTTCAAAAAAATCATATATCAAATAGTGTCAAAATAGACACAAAAAGGTTTTTAAATCAAATATTATATTATTAATTGTTATTTTATTCCTAAAAATCTAAGGTTCGGCCACATGACTTAGATAAGGATATATATATTAATAATAAACAATTTGGGGTTTGTTTGGCATGTTATAGTAAGTGTATTAACCATATAGTTAAAGAAAACAAAAAGACACGGTAAAAGTTAAATTATTTAACTTAGAGTTAAATCTAATTGATAAGGTTAAAATAATACCCTAAACTTGTCTAAATCCTATTGGTTGATAGTATTTCGACCCATAACCACTTTAGCTTCGAAATAAGACCCTTTGGAACCATTATAATCCGATTTTAACTTTAATATAAAATAATATTTTGAGATATTCCTAAGGTGCCCCTCTCCTCCCTTATAAAAGGGCACCTCCTCCCCCTCCTCCTCACACCAATTTGAGCACTCAAGCTCGGCCAACCGTTGAAATTTTCTCCTCTCCACTTCCCTAGAATAATCCTAGAGGTCCTGGTCTTCTTCAAAGACCAATCTTAGTTCCCTAAGTGGAGGATTCAAAGAGGCGTTCCAAAGAAGAGGTAATATCCATTACCGATCTTTTCAATTTCTTTGTTCTTCAACTTCTTCTTCTTTAGTTGTTTCATGATAAAGTAATAACATCAGTATTACATACATACTGATATGTTATTATAAATATGAAACAACCCTAATTCACCTTCTATCCATCCTACTGATAAATGAAATCACCGCGCGTGCGTACGTACGGAATACCGTCTCCACGCCGTGGTGTAATCTATTTTCCACCATCACTTTACCAGGATGGGTATAATGGTGTAATGAGTAACTATTTATTATTATTATAAAGTAATATTGATACTGAAATAATATATATATACTCCAATATAGTTCCACGATCATAGGAACGATATCATCACTCGTGCGTACGTACGGAATACCGTCTCCACGATGTGATGCGACTCGTTCTACATGATCATCATTACATAGTAATTATATAAATGAATTGAATGAATAAATATGATATATGTTAAACTAATACAATTTTGGATATAAGTTATCTATAACCTTAAAAGAAGAATAAGAATTTATTCGGCAAAACACGCATAAGAACAAAAGGCAATAAGGACCCGAGTAACAAGTAACAATGAAATATTACTAACAAGAAGCTAAGAATATGACCATATATGATATCATATCAATATGTATGATTCTGGAATAAGTCAATAACATTATTTAAACCATTATACAGGAGCTTCGGACACGTACAAAGCAAATCAGACCTAAGGTAAGGGAAATATCACAATCTCATTTTTATCCGAGATTTTTTATACTTTGGTATTTACTGGGGTGTATTTTACCATCCACATCCATGTTTCCTCAATATGTAATATTTATATCCTTCTACAATAGTTTATATCCAATTTTACCCTTTGGTGAGTTTTTAGAAAAAGATATGAAAGGAATCTTTTGTCGTTTTTCGTACGAGGTACTTTTTTGACTTTTCTGACAAAAGTACGAAGAATGTTTTTTTTAACTTATACGGATGAATGAATTTTTAAAACATTATTTCCAAGAATATTCCTTTACAAGTTTTAAAGTTTATTTTTAATCAACTTCTTTTAGTTTATAATTTTATGACATGTTAAGAAAGGAAAAGTAATTTTAAAGTAGAAAAGATATTTTCCTCAAGAATGGAGTTCAAGTGATTTATCAAAATTATTTTACATCTAAGATAATAAAGGGTTCTGTTTTTATCCCTATTATTACATGGATTTGATTATGTTGTGATGGAAATATTTTTATGACTTCCTTTATCTTATATGAATTTTTTTATGATGTCATATTGTTTAAGAATTCCATTTTTATTACATGGGTTACGCTATGATGTATGGTTTATGATTATGTGGCACACATAAGAAAGGATTAATTATAAGATGGGTGGGACCTATATCTCCCTCCAATTCATTGGGTAAAGATTTATATCTCATAAGATAGACATGGTTGGGACGGAAGGTTATTTCGGTTCAGTGATACAGGACTGAAACGAGGAGTGAACTCGGTTCAGAAATGGACTTTGTCCACTAAGATAGTCTTGGCAATGAGTCATGACTAACAAGAAATGATTTTCCGTGATTATGTGTGCATGACACAAAGTTTCAAGTTTCATGTTATGATTATGGAGATCTCATTTTTACTTCTATGATTTATTCCATGTTAAGATATTATGATCTCTTTTTCAGGTTATGATTTTCAAAAAGATATGATATGATTTTTATATCCTTTATTTTCCCTTGCTGAGCATTTGAGCTCACCCTTTTATGTTTTCTTTTCCCCAGGATATAAAGAAAGGTTTTAGGTAAAAAAAGGTGGAAGATCTTTATGGGAGATATTGAAGATCTTTCACCACGATTAGAATATTACGTTCCGAGTTTCCAAAGACACTAAACTATTACGATCCTTGTGTGTGTGTTTCTGTTATGTACTAAGTATTCCACAAATGTAATGTAATGTCCATGTACGTCAAGATACGGGTCTCTACATCTAACTCAATAAAAGCTATTAAAAATGTTCACGGGGAACATCTCAGATGAGATGGTCCCATCCCTCATCACTCAAAACATCATAGGTGGATTTTTAGTGTTTTACGGTAAGGATCGGTGCCTAGATGAAACCTTGAAGAAATACAAATAGACATGCCCATTACCACTCCAGGTTCATGTAAAATGATCATCCAAGGAAGAGGCCATCATAAAAGTACAAGAAGAGGTCATAGTGGTTATAGATCTATTATTAGAAGAGCCTAAGTAAGCATAGATTCACCCCATGTAGCCTCACTGACTGTACTAGACTTAGGCTCAGCCTGGCCCTGTGCATAATTGGCAGGCACCGCCACCCCAAGAACCTCCACAAAGAGGATAGAATCAGGCTTCTCGACCTCATAAATCTCCATACCCTCAAAAAGATCCATATTCTCATCTTGAAAAAACTCCCAAAGTTCCCTTCCCAGGAAATAGAAACTAGAACTACTTCTTAATGGATTGATATGTCCCTAGTTACTTCTATAGTTCCATAAAATAGGGGGTCTTAAATAAGTAAGAATGAAAAATGATACATGAGGCTATGATCCCTGATCTCCCTTACAACTTCCCCTACCACATAATCCTTGGACATACCATTATGTAATGATATTTTTTTAAGATCTAGATCCATGAACCGGTGGATAGTGGCGTAGTCAAGTTGTGACCTATCATGGTGCAGCTGAAATGAATCTCTACTGAGATTTATATTGAAATTTAAGGTTCTATAAAATTAAAGTAGGCCTCCATCCATGGAACACATATGTATTATGACTATTTGTCTTGCCCGAATGTTTCTCCCACTCATGGAATCATCTGTTCCCTCTTAGGCCAACCTAAGACTTCTAAAGTCATCGTTCATTCTCCAACTGATGCCTAGGAATCCAAATCAATGCCTTATTCATCATGGAAGAGAAGACCCCAATGACCCAAGGGAAAAAAAATTCCCCCACTCACATCAAATCTATCCCACACTCTCGAGGATGTCATACCTTTAGAGATGGGAATCACCCTCAGAGTCTAAAAAGAATTTTATAACTCCTATAATGAGGGATAGGATTATATATCTATGAATACCGTCAAGACAGTTATTCATTACTTGGTTCCCAATGATATGGAGTACTAGTAAGGCTCTCTAAATGTCTCTTGTATACATCATCATCAAAGGACCTAACAATATAAAAATCATAGGAATTCCCCAGTTGGTGAATTGAGAAAGTCCTTGAAAGATATTAACACCAGACCATATATTCTATATAGAGATTATCATGCATAGTCCACTCACACTATTTTTTCATATTATCCAACAGTGAAAATCATGCTACTTAAATACGTGGAAGACTCGTGACCACATCATGATCAGTCGTGTCCAGCTATTGTCAGACCCTAGTCAGCCCAAAATCAACTAGTAGTGGTTCTGGGTTAGTTTTCATATAAGTATTAGGACATTTCCCGCACAAGTTAGAGTCTAGTGGTTCATCTAGCAACACTTGTCACACCTCCTTCTAAAGAGCAACCCCCTGCGGGTAGAAACATGCATTCAGAACAAAATTATGATATGATTAAGAACATTTATAGAATTCCTAAAAAGTTAAAAAAAATTGATTCCCTCTACTTTTCATAGGACATGCACATAGACCCCGATGATGCTTGGAGAATCCCCCTCCAATTTTAAATATAGGTTACAGCCACAAAGGCATTATATGCTAAGTATGATGAATGAGAATAATACCAAACCATCATCTCATTCTTGCAAGAAGATGAGCGCTCTCTCATAAAAGTGAAAATTCACCCTCTATATATCACTAATTAGTTTAATTGTGTGGAAGTATATCATTTTTAGTTAAAAATGATTTTGGGATTAATCTACTCTTGACACAAATGCTCAACAAGCTAGGACTGATTGAAGAAGATCTGAGTTCATCTGAACTAAAGTTATAAGGTTATGAATGAACAAAATAGTGGCCATGTAGAAGAATATGTTTGATGACCTAGTTTGGTTTCATTTTATAAAACAGTAAATTTCAGGTTATCTCATTAGACACCACCTAAAATGCACTGATGGGTAGGCCCTATAACCATTTGACCATACCAGTCCCCTACGCATATCACCAATGCCTCAGGTACTCCCATAAAGGTCAAGTAGGCATACTCCAATGTGACACATAGCCCTTTGTCTCTTTTTAATCCCACTATATGGACACCAAATATTTATTAATAAAGGACAAGACTGTTTAGACTAATGAGATTGATCACAACACTATTAAAAATAGCCCGTGGACAAACATGGATGGTTCTTTCATCCTCTTTATTCACTGGTTGGATTCCACAATTCCAGATCTAGGAAATTTCTTTTTCATTTCTAGGAGGAAAGGAAACCACATCCCTATGTACAATGAATTCCTAAGTATTACATCCAACTCATATACTGGCCAAGCTCAGGTGATAACAGAACTCCTATCCGTATTAGGTATTGATATTTTCTCCCATATATAATACTACATGTTAGAACCACTTATTCCCCTAATCCATGTTATATCAACAAAAACTAATGCAAAACCATTGCGTTAACATCAATCATGGACCTCGTGGTCAAAGGCTTGATGGAATCAGTATGACACCCTCTGTCTCTATTGTTTCCATAGAGCGTGAGTCTCGCAACAAGGATTCCAAATCTTCCCAAGAAAGTACTAGTGATCCCCCAAAATCAATCAGCCCAGATGATTCATCTCCTCCTACAGGTTCACCCATATCAGACGATAAATGGAATTTGGAGGGTGCTCCATCTGCAATTGAAAATGGTGTTTGCACCACCATTGATGATCTAGTTCAGGTGAACATGGAATCTGAAGTAACTCCAAGGACAACATTGATCAGTGAAGGAATCCCTGTAGAAGAAAAGTATCAGTAATTAACTACATGATGCTTAATCATGATGTGTTTTTCTTGAGTTATTAGGTGATGCAAGAAATGGAACATCATGTTGGCATCCACCATATTGTTCTCCATGTGAACCATCAATACTTTAAGCGTCCTACAAGGAAAATGAAACCCTCTCATGGTTCCAAGGTCAATAATGAAGTTGATAATATCCTCAAATCCATATTCTTTGAGGAAGTTCACTACCATAAGTGTATGGACAACATCATCCCATTCAATAAGAAGAATGAAAAATTAGAGTGTGTATCAGCTTTGGGGATCTCATCCACTACTGTTCGAATGATTGTTTTCCCCTTTCAGTGATATAAATATTGATCAATGCCACATCTAGCTTAGAGTCTATATCATTTATGGATGGATACTCTAGATATAATCAGATACAGATATCCCCCAAGGATGAGAATACTACCACCTTTATAGTGTCACAAGGAACCTTATAATATATATTAATTCCCTTCAATATGAATAATACTCTATCCACATATCAGTGTTCC
Organism: Viscum album; assembly: GCA_963277665.1. NCBI lineage: Eukaryota > Viridiplantae > Streptophyta > Magnoliopsida > Santalales > Viscaceae > Viscum > Viscum album. The sequence continues at coordinate 1,791,755,117 of OY728133.1, read as the reverse complement.
ATGCACCATATCACAATATTAATCCTTAAGATGCTAGTGGAATGCTATGTGAATTACTTTGTGATTAAATCCTTCCAGCATCAGTACCACATTAGAGATATTGGGAAGGGTTTCACCTTCCTAAACTCCCAACATATGAGTATTAACCCATTGAAGTGAACCTTCAGGGTTACTTATGGAATGTTTCTCAGATTCATTTCCATATATAGAGGCATCAATATCTATCCATATATAATCAATTACTTCCACCTAATTCCTCATCTAATCATCTTCTGAGAGCTCTGAGGACTTCAAGGACAGTTGGACTACTTACATCGATTCATTGAGAATCAATCCAGAAAGTGTAATCCCTTTTCTACAATCGTGAAAGAAGGATTAATCTACCAATGGTATGAAGAGTTCCAGAAAAATTTTAAGGAAATAAAGAAGCTTGTACTACAACCACAGTTCTATTTCCAACCATCTCAGGGAAGCCTATGGTCCTCTATATTACTACACTAGAGCATTTCCCCAATTACCATATCACCATGTAGAAAAAATGAAGTAATATTGACCATTTAAAATTATCTTACTAGAATGCTCCTCGAAACAGAGTCCAAATGATCTCCCATAAAGAAGAGTTGGCTCACACTATTTTTTCATGATGCAGAATTTGCATCATTACTTGATGCATCATGAGATATAGCTAGTGTCTTGTGTGGAACTGTGAAAATGTATCTTGAATCACTTGGTATTTATCAAATAGTAATCCAGATTATTAGAAATTATTTATAAGATTTACATCAATTTTTTAAAGACTATCAAGCTCAGGCTATGGTAGATTTCATAGCGTCCCTTCTAGAATCTGAAGAATTTCATTTAGACATCAATTTATTAGAAAAATCCATTCATTATGTGGATGCGGATATTCCATAATGACATTTTCATTTTGATGGTGCCTCCTAGAGCCCAACTGGTAGAAGGCTCAACGATCCCATTCCCAAGAGAGTATGCCTCGTGATTGTCTTAATCACCCCAATGAAAAAAATCCTATCAAATTCATTCCTTCCATCAAAAGGATACATGAACAATAGGATAAAGGAGCATGATATCATTACAGGTCTTAATATGGATCTCTAGATTGATTTTATCACCTACATGTGATGTACGACTCCAAGTTATTCTTCAAGAAGATCATTGGTGACTATATCATCAGGAAAACAGAACTCATACACGTGTTGAATCACACATTCCAGCTGATGGACCAATTCCCTTATCATTCAGAGTTGAGTCATGTTCCCAAGTCATAGAATGGTTGATCTAATTCTTTTTCCAGTCTATGCACATATCTTATAGAGACTGACAAGGATGAATTTTTTAACCTTTTGGATCACCAATGGGTTATCCATTTATTCATCCCAGATGATGATGATTGTCGTCAGGTTATGACCTTATCAGTGGTGTATCCTCATCATGACCTTTGAATATTCTCAAAGATCAAGATACCTCTGATTGAACCCCCCTTTCAATGAGTATCTTGAGCACAATGTTATTCCCCCGAAAAAATATGAACATGAGTGAGTCCTTCGATGTATTGAACAATCCACCCTTTAGAGTAGTCACAACCTTGATCCGACTCTCTATAGGTGTGGATTTTATGGAATTATCTTTCATTGCATTCAGGGAGTCTAGATTAATTTGGTTATAGTGTACATTCATGTTGGATCCCATGGTGCTTATCAGACAGGGTTGAGGTTTTCCAACCAGATTAGTAGGATGGAATACATCTGTCCCACCATGGTGAATGGCTGTATCGAGTTCTCCAAGAGGTTCCACACATGTCAAATACATGAATATTTTGTTTATTGATTTCCAGAGACCCTCCATACCACCACGTATTCATGTACTTGTGTAGTTTGGGGACTAAAAGTCATGGGAATGTATAAAATAGAAACAACACAACAATGAAGGTTAATTCCGGCTGTGATATATTTTTTCGCATGTGGGAAAAATAAATTCCTCATAAGAATGTCAAGGCCCGGTTGGCTGTTGAATTTATTAGATCCAATATCATTTATCAACTCAGAGTTCCTCATGCCTTGATCAATAACATCAACAATAATTTTTTTGGTGTATGAACAATATAATTTATATTCCAAGTACAACATGTAGTCCAACCACACTTCGCAAAACCATATAAAAGTGAATTGATAGATTGAGGAGTTCTACAAGACCCTATCAAAAATTTGGAAAAATATGGTGGGAGAGAACAAGAAGAGTTGTCAGGAAAATATCCTCAATGATTTCTATGATTATCAGATAACAACTCGTAACCCCACCAAGGTGACTCTATATTATATGGTGTATAGAGTAATGGCAGTCCTGCCCATGGTGATTCGATTACCATCACTCCGAACAACTATCTAGGATCAAAAGACATTAGCAAAGATAAAAGAGGTCTATCTAGTGGAACTAGAATCCCTATATGAGAACATGATCTAAGACATTCTTAATCTAGAGAGGTACCAGAAAAAGATAGACAATCCATCCAGTAAGAAGGTTTTCCTCCACTCTTTACTCTAAGGTGTTATAGTAATGGATCTCTGAATACCAATGATACTTGGTTGGAAAACACAATACTCGAATTCCAAATGAGGAGGATCACGCATCAATAACATGGTCTATCTAAACCACACATAATCTTTGGTCACCGTGGATGGGCATCACATCACTCCTTAAACCAATGATAAGTTACTAAAGTTGTATGTAGTTTTACTTTCAAGGTACACCACATTAAATAGGGAATCCAAATCCAAACATCATGACTATAAACTATTTCTGAGTATTCAATGGGACTGTGTGGTGTGTCAAGTTCCTATATGGTCCTCATTCACATTGATTTATACTATTCACATCATACACATCTCCTTTGGAACAACTCTCCAATAGTGTTCTAGTAGCGTGATGATAAATTTTATTACAATCTTCTTTCTAGCCGCACGAAAATAAATTGCATATCAAATAACATCCTTACCACTTGACATTAAACATCATGGATTGGTGTTGTTGCATGACCTTAAATCGTGGCATCATCATCCTAGACTCATGAAAATAAACTAAATAACTTACATGTCCTAGTTTAATAACTTTAAACAGTGTGGCAATTATTATCTTGGCTGCATGATGACAAAGTATACATCATCATGGTGCTCTTTCCTGACAGGACATCACATTTATCCATGGTCAGTTAGCACACCATGCTCAATAACTATTTTGGGATTGATTCCCATCCTTTTGGGATACATAGACATTCCCTTACCCCACTTCTTCATGCCAAGCCACAGGTTTCTCCACTATTTTTTTCACCCTTAGGTCCCATTTATGAAACACAATCCTCCTTAGCTCACTAACAGTTGTTATTCCTTCCATAAAATCCATATAGATGCCTATAGGGTTTATCTCAAAAGTATTCTCAGTAAAATGAATTGCATCATTAGGTATCTTAAGCCTCATTCACATCAAATTAATTACTCTTATGTGTAGTATATACCCATTTTGGGGAGCCTAATTCCCTTGGTATGAACTCTACGACCATAAAATGAGGTCATATAGTCTAATTTTCATGACATTAAACTATGTTAAGGTCTTTTTTGAGATGTTTTGTGTGGTTTTGAGCCTTCTAGACCTCATTCACATCAGTTTTTTGATAACATCACGCAACAAAATTCCATTTGATATACCCTTATCCTTGGTTTTAATTCTATGAATATAAACTAAAAGGAAACATCCACTTTTCATGATGATAAACTATAAACATACGTTGATCAATTTTAGGATGCCTTAACATAATCATGGGATGCATCAGTACCCTCTCCAGAGAAGATTTCCCCAACCTGTGTTGTTTTCCCACCACACCATTATGATGAATAAAATTTAGCTTGATTCCCATCCTTATGGATATGTAACGAAAACCAAGAATTTTTTCATTAGGGACAACCAAAAATTTACAAAAACATTATCCTCTTAGCCTTGACTATGTTTGAATAATTATGAAATTAAACTATTTTGAGCCCCCATAGTCCAAGAAACATGAATTAAAAATATTTTATGTATCCCAAGAAACATGACATTAAATTGATTTCACTATACTAGTTTGGATTCCACCTTCTAGTATCCTCCTTTACACACAGCATGTCTTTCTTGGTTTAGATTTCTATCATCTTTTAAATCCGAACAGACCCCCTGACAGTGATGGTTTCATTCCATTGTGGATCACCTTCTATGTTGGGCCAACACCTGAATTTATCTCTAGCCACAAACAACAAATCATGTGTTTGAAACCTATTCAAAAATTGATTTTGAGTTTTCTCTTCCCATTCTTGATTGGTGAGGTCATGGTCCCTATGTTTCAAAAATGTTATGTAATCAATCTTTACTCACCAGTCACTCATTTATTCTGATATTGAATATATTTACTTACCTCTCTTCTACTCATCCATATCGGGGTGGAATTCCACCCTTATCATCACCATTAATATTTTATCCCACATTTTAATTTAACCCCTTATACCATTACTTGTTTCCCACATCTAACATGACTCACATGGGACTATGAAATTTTTGTAGGGTACATACCGATGTGGTCGAGCCACATATATCCCCCATGGTCCTCATTCACATAGATGTCCTTTTTTTCCAAACTCTTGTGTGGTAATAAAGACTTTTTTGTCCCATTCATGTCATGTTTGTTTCCTTCATGACACACAGATGTATTGGGGATATATATTTCCATTGTCCATGAAACATGAGTTATAAATTTAGGCAAGGGTTTGGGTAGTATGGACTTAAACTGTGGGAAACATCCCGATCACATGATGTTAAACTGCGGGATGTGTATCATTCACATGATGTTAAAATATACCATACATCAACCTCAACATATGACATTAAAATATGTGCCACTCACTCTCATTTACATGACATAAAAGTGAAATTAATCCTAGGAAATTTCCAAAGAGGTCCACTCCCCCGGTGTTGGTCATCTACCATATTGTTTGCATCTTCAACATTTCTTGGAATCTGAGGCAGTGATCCTTTGGAGGATGGGTTTGACCTTTTATAAAACTTGTACTCTTATGACAACATCTTCTATGAAATAGTGGTGTAGTTATAAGAGTGTTGGATTAAAACATTAAATCACTGAACTCTAAATATTTTCATTCCCATTATTTGAATCCTCATCCTCATCCTCATCTAAAGGGACTTCTTAATGGTTTGGTCTCATGCCACTTTGGCTTAGATATGGTCCTTGGCCATTGTTTTCGAAGATATTGGATGACATACAAATATAGGTACTGGGTTTTGAATAATTTCAGCAGTTGAACCTCGTATGTTTGTCCCCATTCTAGGATAATAGTACAAGTTCTATGTTTCAAACATTGATAGAAGTTATCCAACATTGACAAGCCATTCTAATTATTCTATGGATTTTGTGTATTGTGATTCACACTTTTATTTTCCCTCTATTCAGATAGATTCCAACATACAGAGCATTATCCAATTCAGGAACGAGAGTACATTGGGGAAAAAGGTTGGCTAATAAGTGATCCCTATTCTCCAGCCATAACCTATCTCAACCTGATAACTCCCAACTATCAATCACCAGTAACATACCCTGAGTGTTTGACGATTATTTCAAGATATCATACATAGTGAAAAATTATGTTGTTTTCCCATTTTTCTCACACTCGGCATCGCCCATGTGAGATTAGGGATTGATCATTAGGTGTCTCATAAATATGATTGATGCATGATAATTAAAGCAGAAAAACAAATATTTACATGAATAAAATGTTTCAAAATAAGGAAGACCAGTTAATTCATAGAAGGAGAAATTCACATACTAGATCCTCTCATAAGTTCTAGTAGAAGTGCCAGTATAGATATACTCTAATGATTGAGTGCATCAACTCTACAACACATTAGTGAGTAGCCTCAATGATTTTTTCCACCTCCAAATCTCTTCTTCCTCATCGTTGACCACTAGATGAAGCAATTATAGTTTTGACCACAACAAAAAAAATTTGACCATCCATGTCGATTGATCATGAAAATCCAAATGAAGATGCACAAAATACTAAGAGTTTGGGAAAAAAGGTTGTTTTTGCGTATAAGATCAACCGATGACTGCGAGAAGTGTCTGAATTCTCATAAATTCTGAATCACAAAATAACCAGCAGTTGCACAAAAGAAACATCCTAGGATCCATGCTTCTGGAAAATAGTTTGAACTTATACTCAAAAGAGGTTTTTCCCATCACGTGAAAATTCAAGGAACTATACATAGCCCCCAGAATATTTATAGGTGTGGACCTGGACATACACACACATACAAGGAATCTTACACACTCTTGACTGAGTTTTTCATGCACCACTAGGAATGAACCCCTATATTTGGTGTTTCCCACAAATACTGTCCTTCTAGTCCCCTTTTAACTCAGATTCTAAGGGGGAATTTGGTGGGACCAAATTCAACATAGAGCCAAAAATATCATCTTTCAGTAAACCAAAGGCACCATCCAACCCAATAGGGAAGTATGAGAAGGCGACGTAAGTTGCACTCAATTTTCTAGGTGTTTTAACAAGATTGAAATCCACACGCAATGATGTTACACGCCCCATGAGAAATCAAACAGACCTTTGGGTGCACACTCACCACTACTTAGGGAATGACTATGCAGAGTACCTCTTCTGTGAATATAATATTATGTACAGTTATTGAATCATTCGTCTATATATTTTAGTTCTCCCCCGTCATTAGTGTGATCCTTCAAAATCCAACGTGTTGCTCTGCTATGTATTAGACTAGTGGTTTGTGACTTCTTGAATGAATAGAAACCTCAATGCACATATCTTGTGTGATATGTTCCCCATGGTTATTCCCAGTACTGGTCCCTCATTTTTGGAATCTTATCCAAACTTCTTTAAACATAATTCAAGTGGACAAAAAGACCCCTATTGCACGAAGAGCTAGTTTTGGGCACATCCCCATCTTGCGCTCAACCCTACCTTTTACGCACAATCCTCCAATCATTTTTATACCTCCTCTTTAATGATCAATTGATTTTAACATTATTAAAACACCATGTTTGAACCCCTCTTATGTGAAACTCTCATCTCTTATATACACATCTTACACGAAACCCTCCCATATTGCACATAGTGATATACTGGCCCCACATGATCAGTACCTTATTCATTTTCTATATCTCTTTCCTTTTTAGTATAGATATTATAATTGATTTTTCATTTCATCATAGGAATGATAAAATGGAACTCAAAATCAACCACACATCCACATGATTGAACAAAAGCATTACTAACACCATACCACACTCATGGGTTGATGAGAAACATTTATTTAAGACTAATGGTTAAGGAGTGAGTCCCCAACATCTTTTCTACATGTCGTAAAACATCCCAGTGCCATCATCCTTGGAACATGAAGTTATGTTTTAGCCCTACCCTATGGTGTAAGTGTATGATACTTCATGTGTGAGTGACCCATGATGGTGTTCATACATCTTATCCTCATATAGAATGAGATCTTCCTCATATGGAATTATATCCTCTCTATAAAGAATTTCATCCTCTTGGGCACTCATCTTGGGGTAAGACCACAGTCCTTCTTATTAGAGGAACCTCCATTGCTCCTCCTCGCCCCTTGGCCACTGGGTTAGAGAAGGGATGGGAACCATATCGCTATCATCTCCCTCCATTTCGGATTTTTCTCTATGTGTCACTTCCATGGAGATGTCCCACTCACATGGAATGAGATATTACTCACATGGAATCAGATCCTCCTCACATGGAATGAAATCACCCATAGAATGCTTCTACGTGTAATCCCCATGCCTAATGTCATTGGTGCATCTTTTGTGGCACGACTTTCAGGTCTTATTATTCCACTTGTTATTGGATTTTTCTCCATGTGTCACTTCCATGGATATGTCCCACTCACATGGAATGAGATATTACTCACATGGAATCAGATCCTCCTCACATGGAATGAGATCCTCCATAGAATGCTTCTACGTGTAAGCCCCATTCCTAATGTCATTGGTGCATCTTTAGTGGTATGACATTCATGTCTTCTTCTTCCACTTGTTTCTCACACATAGCTTAAAACAAATTTCTTTAAAGGTTACCAAATACCATGAAACTTATCTACCCCCAATAGGCCTCTCCTATGCATAATCTCCAACCATATGTTCCATCTTTATGAGCCTCCTCTTTAGGTGTAAGCCCCAATGCCCCTTCATAAATAAACATAATTTTATTCTTAAACATTTAGGATATGTAAGAATCCACCATGACATTCATGCCCAACATAACCGAAAATTTATTTATTCTATACACTACATCAGTTTCAACTATATACAACGTGATCTTATCCCAGCCACTACGACCCATTAGTATAATGCCACTCATCCTGGAAGCTCCTATAAATAAGCCCTATATAATATTCTCAAACAATGTGGGTTTAGATCAATGTATGATAAAAAATTCATATAGGATTCCTCCCCAAGGTTTAATCCCATTTAATGGTAATCCTTGTCACCCCTCCTAGGTGTTCACCCTCCCTGATCCACCTCCAACGGGGTCCAGATCAACATTCATGATGTGTCATATTCCCTTTATAAGAAAAACGTATCATCTACACCTTCATAAGGTTTTCTAATCCACATTTTAGGTACTCTACTCTAGAGATGCACCATCATGATCTTCCCCCATGGGTGTTCAGATCAATACACTTCATCTCTATAAGTTGTTAAAATCACAAATTTTCACACTCCTACCTCATGTTGAACATGGAAATCTTGAGGAAAAAACTAATAAGATATGAATATGGAATCAGATACCTCATGATCACCATGATATGCCTCATGTTCCTCACACATGAGATTCCCTCTTATGAAGAAGAATACTGGTGAACAATGTTTTCGTATCCATGCATACTAGTGATGTCACATGTGAATACCCCCCCCCCCAACCAAAGATTTCATTTATATTAGGACTTATTGGAATGTCTAGAGAGAAGAAGTGTAATTAACAGTCATCCACGAAACGATGTCACCGATAATGAGTTTCATAAACACAACTTAAATATATAGGGGAGACCCAGACTAGGTGATGAGTTCAAATGAGTAATCTGGGGAAGGAGGAAATGAAATTCCATTATCCCATTTCGATCAAGAAAAAGGCATCACTTATGAAAGTGGAAAATTAAAGATTCACTTAGAATGTTTGAATTTCAGGAAACAATAAGTGCATGCCTGTATCTTGCATTAGATAAACGTGATGATGAGAACTATGGAAGAAGCATTAGAAACAACAATCATGGGAGCTCTAGTCAGGGGCAGATGATTATTTGGCTCAATAACATGTTTTTAGTTAATACATAGATGAAGTAAAGAATAAAAAAATAAATTAGAGCAAATACTACATGTTAAAATACTAGATATAGATTCCCTATGATCCCTCATATGATAACATAACCAACCTTCCTTAATTATCATCTAATTTGATTCCAATAGATTTAAGCAGCATGACCGATTTAAAGTCCCAAACTATTATGAATTAAACAATATAATTATCTTCATCAAAATGGCCTCTTAATAAAAATATTTAATTCTTTAGAAACATATTTTATGATAAAAGGAATTTTTATAACAAATTGGAAATTTTCCTAAAAAATGGAATTTTTCCAATGTACCCAACCTGCCACATGAAGGGATGGAACACATAAAGTAAACAACCTACCTTAAGAACAAAAAAAATTTATCTTCAGATATATAACTAGATGAACAACCAACTTTCCCTAGGATGGAATCAGTTGACCACCTGAAGGAATAAAATAAAAAAATTCCAAACCAATTAACTGTATGAACAGAAAACTAACTACATGAAGGAATCAACTGAACACATGAAGGAATTAACTAACCACAAGTCCAAACCAATTGAATGAATGAACAAACAATTGAAATAATGAAAGAATCATCTGACCACAAGATGTAATCAACTAATTAAAAGACCGAACCTACTGACAACATGGATGGCCAACTAACCAAATGACGGAATCAACTAACATCATGATGGAATGAACTGACTACAAGGACAAACCCCAATATGCATGGGTAGTTACGTGCCAGTGTTAGGAAATATAGAAAAAAAGGGAAAACACCCTAGACACTTTCCAAACTCATCTAAACATCAAGAAACATAAAAATAAGTTTCCTGGAACCAAGGGGTATTACATAAGATACCTCTCAAATTATTATCACCATTGGGAATATAAAACAAAATTGTAAATGAAAGGGATGTGGGTCTAAACAACCACCTTGTGTGATACCTCTCAAGGATCTCAGTATTTTAATAACCTATATATACATCTAAAGAAAAATTAACATATACAAGTGAATACATAAACCATGGTCTAATGAAAAACTCATATAAAAAATAAGTTTTAATACATCATCTCAATATGAAAGAATAATAAGAATCAAAATAACTATGGGTATTGAGAATGAATAAATGTCTCATGCTCCCATATACTCTCTTCTTAGCTAAAAAGCCTCCAAATAATCAATAAGGGGAATGGTTCACCCACATAGTACCTTCTATTGATGATCCTAGATCTATACTATTCATTCCAGGAATGCCGAATCATCTAAGATATTTACATCTACCTAGTCAATGAAATTGGATTCATGATTAACATAAAAAATCTAGGATATGTTAAAGACAATATGGATCTTGTTTAGCTGTAATGGAAGAACCAAATGATAATCCACCTCACTAATGCACTATAATACCTTATAATTAATAATAAAATTATAATGAAATAGTAATCTTCTTACCAATCCTATGCTACCCCAAAAAAGGGATAATTCCCAACAATGCATGGTCCCCAACCTCAAAATCCAGGGGCCTCATCCTATGATATTTATAGGCCTTCTGACAACCCCATGAAACATTAATTTTGTCTCAAACCACTTGGATATCCTTTATTATGCACTACACCACATTATAAATATGGAATGCTAAATCTCCCACATCAGTCTAATATAATGGAGAATGAAATGACCACCAATAAAATGCCTAAAAAGGGTCCATACTAATGGATATGTGATACTTATTGTTATTGGAATACTCAACCATGGTCAAATGGTTCTCCCATGGTCCATTAAAGTCAATTATGTAACCCCAAAACATATCCTCCAATATCTACATAGTCATATTAGTATTTCTATATCTCTAAGGATAAAAAGAAGTTATAAGGTTAAATAATGATCTAAAATACTGTTACGATCACCTTCAAACTGACAAGATTGAAAAAGGATCCCAATGTGAAATGATGGTCCTCGGTACCCCATGAATATGATAAATCACATCTATCTAACACATTTTTAGAACATCCAGAACACTCGACTCTCATATTTATAGGAAGTGAGTCGACCTCATTAGTCAGTCCACTTAAAACCACACAATAACACACCCTCCTTGAGAATGGGGAAACCTGATGTTTAAATCCATCAAAATGTAATAAAAATTCAACTAGTAGATATAAAAAATCTTTAAAAACCAACAAGATCATGGTGTTTTGATTTTAGCTACTGATTGACTGAGAACCATAGCACAATCTTCACCACTAAATGCTTCATCCCATTCCAAAAAAGATTCATCCTCAAGAAATGATACATCATAGGCATGCCTAGATGAAATGCTAATGGTGAGCTATGAAACTCACATATGACTCCATCATGCCTCTCGAATGGTATTAATATCCCCCTAGAATATTATATCATTCTAAAAATCCTTTGAATATTCATCTAGATCGCCACGATGAATGATCTTGCAACATAGCACCCCTACCTTTGAGACACCCTACAAAGACTCTTCCACCATCTAAAACAAAGAAAACTCTATCATCATCTTGAATAGGTATCCTCTTACCTTATCCTCTCATAGTCTGAGGGGAAATGACTCTAAATCCTCCATCATACTCTAGGAATCCTTAGTTTACTAAAAAAACCCCTTATAGAATTTGAATCATTGCATAAAGAAAACCATTCTCTTTTTGTATAGAATAGGAGATCTCAAAATCATAATCTTATAGAAACATTATCCACCTCTAGTTACATAAATTTAATTCCCACTGAAAACATATTTCAATATTTTATGATCTATGAAAAACACAAAGACTATGTTGATAAGGTAATTTCACCATAAATGTTGGGAAAACCCAATTTCCAGTGACCCCATATTATGTGTGGCATAACTAATCTCATGAGGTAATAATTTCCTAGATCTAGAAGATATTACCTACATATAATACATCAAGATGCATCCCTACACAAAAAGATAATAATTTTTATAAAACCTTGATACAACCCCTCTTTTAGGAAACCTAATAATTGAGGTATTAATCAATCAATACATTAATTAGTTAAATACTTCCTGGCATTGATCAGTCTAGATAAAAAGATACTTCTTCCTCATTAGAGTTGTTAATAAAGCTGTAATACAATTGAAGTAAGATACAAAACTTTAATAATATCTAGTGAGACCAAGAAAGTTATGAACCTCTCCCACATTCTATGGTTATACCCAATAAACAACTTCCTTGATATTCAATTGGTCTATGGATAACCCAATTTGAAAGACCACAAGCCCAATAAAATTCACATCCCATATCCAAAACCTTCACTTGAAAATATTTCCACAAAGATTGTGTTGTTAAATAATCTACAAGATAGATCTAATATGATCGACATGATCCACCCAAAAAAATTGTATATAAGTATTTCATTATTGAAAAATATAATGAATTATTCAAGTAAAAAAAAGAACACAGATTTCCAAAGCCCCATATACAAAACTAGACCATACATGAAACAAAATGACATGTACAAATAATCAAAGTTTATAGACCTATACATAAACATAGTATTTAGGATATACTCATCTTTCACACTCAAATGATGCTATATTTACTACAAATATATCCTTGAAACCCCACAAGATCCATTTAGTTGTTTAAATAGATCATCAATCCTTATTAGGGGTAACTATTATTTACTATCACTTAATTTTTTATTTTTTAGTCTACACAGAACCTCATACTACCATCAGACTTTTGAGTGAAAAATACTAGACAACCCCAAGGATCCACACTTGGATGAATAAATTCATTATTAATTATATCAGTAATCTTAAATCTAAAATCATGCAACACCCTGATCATCATTCAATGAGAAAATTTATAAATCAGATAATTTCATTATTTGAACTTTATCCGAAACATAACGACATGATGAGGTGGTGGAACCACACCCTTATCTGGGAATACATTAATAACTTAATCCAAAAATATATTAATATCCTCTATAATAACATTCATTGATAAATACACCAATCGAGATAGAATTTTCTCCACTCGCCTTCAGCGCATTTGAAAATTCCACTCACTAATGGACACCACACACTGGAATTCTAGGTTAGAAAATTAAAGACTAATCAAGAAACAATAAATAAATGCACACATAGAATATATAAAATACATTCCATTGAGGGAACAAAAATTTCTATTTTAATTATAAATACCCATTAAACTAATGTTTCCCCATAATCTATTTATATTCACAATATAAATAAAAAATTAACTTGACCTCAAATAGGTGTGAAAAAAACAAGTGTCATTGGAAGCATCTCAACCCCCAATACTAATGAATATAATAAAACAAGAGAAATAAAGGAGTGTAGGAATCCCAAATCAAATAAGGAAGAAAATATGGTCGATAATACACTTATCTTACCTTGAATAACCTATGACCCTATTGGCACTGAAACCTCCATCATATACATCATCCCATGTCAGGCTCATCTTCCCCTCAAATGAGGGGATCCATGACTGCACTCTATTCAATTCCTCTATGGATGGATACAATCATGCGATAAAACTATAACAACTTCAACTCCCCTTGGAAGGTGAACAAGAACTTGCATCCTCAGTTTTTGTTGTGGTTGGAGAGGGGAATAACCCACCTAAACTCAACCAACATCCTAGAGCATTCCGGATTTGATATTCAAATTAGAAGTAACTTTCTAATATGTGAATAGAAGTCCTCTAGTATATTAATCTAATTCACTGACCCTATAAATTCATGAAGTGGACTATTATAATCAAATCCCCATGGTTAGGAACATTGACTTTCCTAACATTGGGGATCCTCAACCTGAATAGCTACTCCTCAAAAATCTCTATTGACTTCCTTCCTCAGGCACTCCTCATTGAGAATGAATATTACCAATCAATTCTTCCCTCTACTAAAATACCATATATTTAGGATGTTTAAGAGGGGTGACTAAAAAATTCATTTGAAGAAGAACCTCCTTCAGGCACTATTCTCTAAACTCCTCGTTAGGAAAGGGATCGATAGTGAAACATGGCTTGTCCTTAAACCTTAACTCGAGCTCTCCCATTCATAAGATACCCTACAAAATGGAAATTATCTCCAACATCTTTCATTACATATTCTTCAATTATAAGAGCTCTATATTGATCTTGTTATGATAATAAATCCATGATATATATGCCTCCTTTTGAACACCAAGGTACAACACAATCCATTGAAGTGTAGCTACCTACATCTGACAAAATGACAATGAAACCCAAAAACTACATCTAATCTCAAATTAGAAAAAAAACTCCAGCCCCTCTAACCAATGTTTTTTATTTAGATCGAAGATTATCCCCTCATACTTCATAGATATGACACTGAAAATCTAGTTGCACCCATTTCCATGCCTCATCCTCCCCTATCAGACCAACAATGCATCAATCAACCGGTTATTATTTTTGAACCTCAACTATTTGAGCTTCATTAAAACAATAACATAGACTTGTCTGATAAAATAAGGTAATATGTATGCCCGAAAGTATGGAATTTATTTATATTAATTAATTAATTTCATTTTAACACACAAAAGACCATGTTTTATTGAAAATATAAAAAACATGATTCATTTTCCTCCCAAAGTAATTTACCCTATAATCATATTTATCTAAACTAGGATGCTCAGTAAGATCATGTTACCTATATCAGATGAAATGGTTACTTAAATGCTCATTTATTAGCTAGTTTCTTTTTCTTTTTCAAACACTAATCCGGATAAACATTGTTTCCATACCACTCCCATGAAATTCTACCAAGTTCCAAACTCGAAACTCCATCATATCTATCACCCAAAATAATTGATTCTAATAATTCATGAGACACTCCCTCCAAAGGTATCCTTCTATGTTAAAAAACTGGGAGAGAGATAACGACCCCTGAGTCCCATAACCAGTAGGACTGGGGTTAGTGACTCGAAATAAGAATATATAAATCTCATAGTCAGAAGGAATTACCCTTAACAATGAATATAGAATTGATTGATATATTTTATATCCACTAATAAATTATAATAAATAAATATATAAAAAGAGAAACTCAACCATCCCACAATTCAGGTATAATATAAAAAAATACCAATATAATTATATATATACAAAACGAGGGATAAATATTGATGTTCTGAATCAACAACAACTCCATTACCCAGGCTCTAAAGGTCTAGTAAAGTCCCTTAAATCCTCTTGAAAACATGAAAAACTATATATATACATGGTATGAGGATAACATTTATACTTAGTATGGTCCTACCCAATGTCACTCATGAACATGTGAAAAAGAGAATATGAATGCACTAGTGAAAAAATTAAATCACTCTAAAGAACATAAAGAATAAAGATATCCATATCAACCTCATCATGTCTCACTCACTAAATAATGTATGCAAGTAGTAATTTGGTATCAAAATATTATAAACAGGCACCCTGTAATCACTTTCCAACTAATTTTTTACACTCACTCCCAAACAAATATAAAATATCATATGATCTTATCTCATCCATACATATCACATTTAATATTCACCCATATCTGATGTGGGGTAGGACACATCCCTACCCTCACCACCATCACAGGGTCCATCATCTAAAGAAATAATCAGTCATCATTTAAACATTAGAACCTCATCACGTTGTCGCAGCTCATATAAAAGGAATTATTGTATCATGGATGTGAAGTAAATGAATGTTGTGACCTTATAAAAAATTCATGATCCCCACACCTCACCACCTCATCAACACTTGGAAATATCCAAGAATAGGCCATCATTTGATTCACCACCAGCCAAGATGTTGGAGAAAACACATGAAACCCAAAAAATTGAGGCATTGAAAAGTGTATCCAAATCGAGTTGGGTACCTAGAGAAATAATATATAATATATGATTGATAGATTGAAAATAATACTTGGACTATTGATTAATATCAACTCTAGTAGAATATTCCAAAACATCTCCATGACACCTTAAAACATCTTCCACTAACTGTTGACAACACATAATGCATCACACCACATGACTACGATACATAGCCCTGAAAATTACACTTTTAGTTACATCTCTACCACAATCCAACAATTTCCCAATACACGACAATACCATTTCATTAATAAATTGCATCTTATTCATTAAGCTAACATATTCATTTATCTTTCATCCCATTATTTAAATTACCAAAATTAATTTCCTTCCCACCCATATTTAATTTCCATCCCATACTATTTTACTAAAATTATTATAACTCCAGTCTATTTCTATTTGTATGATTACCATGTTCATAACATAACTAGATCATACACTTCACATTAACCATTACCATGACTACTATTCAAATAAAATCCTAAACCTTACTACCCAACACATTCTTCACACTAACTAGTCCCCACCATAACCGTATAATTCTTAATATATTTAACAAGACCATAAAAAATTTAAAACAAACACATCAATATGAATTTGAAATTCCAGATTCCACAACATCACATTTCAAAAATAAAAGAAAATGATTTCATTAAATTAATTCACTACATATCATGGTTACTCTCATAAAATTCATGTTTTCTATAGGCCACTATTTCGTTATCCATATATAATTTCATAGCCTATTATTTAGGGAGATTTTAAAAAAATCAACATAACCAAGGGCTTACAATAATAAAAGCTACCACATAAACAAGGCACACAAAAACCATGATATTTTTAAATATAAATAAGAAATCATAATTAAATTAAATGTATCACCAAATGATTTAAAGACATGTAGATAACCGTATTCCCAATCCATTTATATTAAATTTATTTAAGTATATTCTTATGATGACCCTTACTACCCACACAAAAAAATTTACATGAATGGAATTCCA
Organism: Viscum album; assembly: GCA_963277665.1. Taxonomy (NCBI): domain Eukaryota; kingdom Viridiplantae; phylum Streptophyta; class Magnoliopsida; order Santalales; family Viscaceae; genus Viscum; species Viscum album. Next base: position 1,791,737,764 of record OY728133.1, on the reverse strand, counting down.
ATAAGCTTATATAAAAAGAGATAATATAAAAACCATAATCTTTATTACACACATAAACATGATTTATTACATAATCATGAACATAATACAACTATGAGGATCAAGAGGTCTAGTGCCTCAGTAAATTAAGAACATGACATAATAACTTAGAACATAAAACTCAACATATTTATTAAAATCATCTTTTTTATGACAATAACATTATTTTGTACTTAGCATTGCATTGGATAACCTGGGGACATGCATAAGAAAGGGGTTAAGTATAAATACCATTAAGGGAGTAAACAAGGAATAACATGAAGAATATAATACATGTCAGGAAATAGTCACATCAATGGTGCATAAGAGAAACATGAATATAAACACATGATATAGAATGATTATCATAACATGGAATTGTGGAAAAAAATATTTAACACGATTTTCGCATGATCCCATGATCATTGAACATGAAGAATTATTAGACCCTAATTTCACATGAATTATCATGAATAAACCGTCATTTAACTTTATGTATCATGATACTAATCTTTACCCAATGCATTGGAGTGCTATCATGTAACACCTTTCTTAATCATTTCATTTCATTCATAAGTGCGCCACATGGATCATACAACATGGAGTCATTAAACATTATCATTTATTACATGATAAAGAAATGTAGAATAAATACATGAAACTATATAATTGATAATTAAATGTGTGTAAAGTTGAATAACCTTGATAGAGAAATGATCATGGTATTCACTACACAATTACTTTGTCTTGGAAAACCGTGGTGCAAATTCGGCAGCATAACGGCTCGACATAGGAATTCATAAAAATGGATGGTGAGAGAGAAAGGGGTATCTAATAATATGTACATGAAGTGGAATTGAATAGGTTCATATAGAAACTTGTCCCAACATATGAATTGTAATTTAGATGTATAATATAAAAGAATTTCTCCAATGTAAATGAGGAGAGAGATATCCCTTATGGAATTTCGACATGGTAACTCTTGTACATGAGAGGAATTAATGAGAGAGAAAGGGGACTCTCAGAATTAAAACAAAAGGAGGTCAGTATAGGAAATCTAATAATTTATACCCTAACATTTTTAATTTAAAATAAATGGGGATACCAATATAAATTAATTTGGAAAAAATGAGAAAGGAAGAAATCCTTTAATGAGAAGTGTGATCCCAAAGGATTTGGAGAGGCATGAGAGAGGCTTTAAGGGATCTTAAACAAACTTGGGAGGATTATAGAGAGAGGAGTTCAAGGTTTTTTCAAGATAAAAATGGTTTTAATTAAGAGTAATGGGAGATTGATTGGTTTTAGATAGAAAAGGAGAGGGAATTCTTAATTATTTAGGTTTTTGACACCATACATTAAAGTAATCAAAACTACAAAACATACCATGGGTTTTTACCACAGTTTTTGAAAATGTGGAGAGGAAAGCATTATTTTATAAGTACAATGGCCTTAATTATTATAATACTAGTCTACCATATGTGAAGGTGAGTCACACTGTCAAGGTAATCATTTTAAAAAGTTAAAATATACTAGAACTCTAGGAGGGCCTTCTAAGGCACCATAAAATTAATCAAAAAAATCTAAAATCACATCATTTTAAAGTAAAACATATATTGACCGAACATAACATTTATTTTATTTTATTACATCACTATTGGTTCATTGTGATTCCATAAAACACATTATATATTTAAACGGTATTCAATTTTTCCCCAAAAATTCGATTGTATCAGAAAATTATTTAAAATTAATCTTCAGATAATTTAAACATCATGAATCTAAAAATGATATTAATTTTATCTAAATAATTTTATAAATATTTGAATTTTAAATTTTAAAATAAATACAAACATTTATCGAAAATTCATGGATTTTGACAGAAAGAGCTTTCAAGCCTGTATAGAAATGAAAATTTTATTCATAAAAATTATACGATCATTGATATTTAATAAAAATTAATTTATGAATAATATTTTATTAAAATATTATTTAATTCAAAAATCCATTAATTCATCCAAATAGTTTTCTTAATTGAATTTAAATATTAACTAAAAAATCAATTTTTTCTTTAAAATCCATTTACAAAGTAACAATAATAAATTGAATGTATATTCTTTATACAAAGAAATAAAGAACATAATCATAGTGATAGGGTGTTGTTACATAACCCCTTATAAGAGTAAGGTCTGTGATGGTGATAGACTCTTAGGTTGGCTAGGATAATGTCTTTTGGGAGGTAATATCTATTAACTTCCACTTTTTCCATAGGTGGTTCCATCTAAGATTAATGTGTTGAATATCAGCTTGGGCCTGGTCAAGAGCGAAGCCTAGTAATACCACCTCCTTTACGAGCTCCAAAAAATAGGCTTTGTATGGATAAATTATACTGGATGAGGCCATCAACTTATTTTTCTGAATAAATTGGATTTTTTAAAGCCCTATATATACACTAATCATGTGATCACTATTTAATGGATATATTAGCAACAATTACAATTATTAATGCTATTTTTAAAACAAAAAACATAAAACCAAAAAAGTGCATATGTTTTATATAACAATACTATATAATAATACATTTAATCAGATCAATAATAATTTTCATTAGTAAAATTTAGGGTCTTTACAGATAACAAGGATCCTATACATAGAAAAGGAGCTTAAAAATTTGTTGAATCAAAAATAGGGGAAATGAAGATACTAGAACCACCTCATATTTTTCACCCTGTAACAAATAAAAAATAGGATGAAAAGTGTTTTCCAAACACACATGGAATCTATAGGAAGAGATATTTAGTTAAAGGACGTTGACTCCAATGATTAAGAACAATGTTCTAGTTTGTAAAACCATGAAGGAAAAAGAAATATTTCAATCCTAGAAAATCATATACATTAAAACTCTAGAGATAGATTCCTGAAGATCCCATAGAATATAACATACCAAACTTAATTTATTTTGACAATAATTTGATTCTAATAGATTTGATAGGAATAAACCATTTAAAGCCTCATAATTTTAGGAATTAAAGAATATCATTATACAATTTGAAATTACTTCTAAATCCACATATTTATCGATTTTAAAAACATATTTTATGTTAATAAAAATTTTATTGGCATACTAGGCCTTCTACTAAAAACTAGTAATTTTTCCAAAGTACTCAACCAACTATAAAAAGGGACTGAAATCATAGAGCAAACAACCTACCAAAATAAAAAACAAAATTTCCATATGAACAAAAAAATAATATTTAAAAAACCAAATCACTATATGTGGGAATCAAAAGATTTCATGATGGAATAGACTAACCACAAATCCAAATAAACTGACCACAAATAGAATCAAATGATTGCATCAAGGATTAAATTGTTCATATAATGGAATCAACTGATTATATGGACAAACTAACCAAATTCATAAATAACCAACAAACTACATGAATTAATCAAATGATGGTATGAATGAAGTAACTAACCATAAGGATAAACACACAGACACATGGTCATGCATGTGGTTGTGTGAGAAAAAATAGAAAAATGGGATAAAATGACCCTGAATGCCCTCTAAGCTCCTCAAGAAACTAGAAAACACAAATGGAAGGGTCTTAGAAATTAGGGTAATTACATTTCATATAGTTTCTATTATTTTAAATGGTGGGAAAAATTATCAGTTAGTGAGTATTTAAATTTCATGGTTAAATGGGGAGATAAATTGAGTCTTCTAGATAAAAGATTCTTTCCATTAACAGAACAAATTCTCCAAATAAAATTATATTACACTATCTTTTGGTGTCAAGATGAATCTCATTATATAAAATCTATGATTAAATGATTCTAGGGTGAGGTTACTTAAATCAATAATGAATTTGAGTATCTTTATGAATTGTTGATATTTTCATGACAATAAATCCAATGGGGGTATTGAAATTCCACTTGGAATTGTTGATTATTTTTTGTAATTAGTTTTAAAAAAGTAGTATTTTTTGGAAAATAAGTTTGAACATATTTGTACAAGATCATAGATGGTTAGATTTTTTTTGAAATTGGTTTGTGATTACTCTAATTAAATAAGGAATTATAGATAGGGGATGAAATTTGGATAAGTCATATAGTATATGAGTCACACCCTATAGTATGTATGCGATCTTAAATGGATAAATATTTTCATCTGAGTCATTTTAACTAAGAGAGTGAGTCATATTAGTTAAAATTGATCAATATAAGATTATTTTTTACCTGACTATGTGTGATTTCCAATCTCTATGTGACTCATTCAATCATATTATGAGATACATATGATTCATTTCACACTGTGTATGAGTCATCTAACACTACGTACTATTCTTCTACACATTTCTTATGAGTCAAGCCTTAGTAAAATTCTTAAAATTGTTCAATTTAAAAATAATGTTTGCTTAGTTAAATTTTAAAGAAGGAATCATATTTAGATGATTCCAAATATATATTCTACTTATGAAAACATGAAAAATAATTTTTCATTCACATAGTATAAATAATATGAGATCCAAAATCCATGAAGAAATAAATAAACTATGATAAAAACTATATTAGAATAACAAAAAATAAAATCGAGTTTATTTTCAATAATAATGAATATGTTAAATGTGACGATTCATTGTAGATCATCATTTCCATAATAACATCAATACATTACAAATGATTCAAGATGAGTTACTATTATGGTTTGAGATATTTTGAAGGTGAGTCTACAAAAGATGTAAATTTTTATGATACCCTTCATACATCGATATATCTTTAATTTTATGAGGGTAGAGTTTATGTGAATTTTTAAATATAGAAATTGCAATTATTTTTACAATGTTCTATTAAGAATGTCAAATTGTTTGTTTTATTAATTTAATTGAAAGGATAGTAGTTTTTGTATAACACATGAGATTATGGGAATCATCCCCACAAGGTGTTAGTGAGGAATCTATCCAAAATTACAGGGAACAAAATATAACTATTTTATATTTGTGATTTTGGATATTTTCATAGAAATTGTTCCTTGTATTCCATTTTGGGATACTGAAAATGAATGGAAGAAATTAAGGATATCCATCAAAGATTTTTTTGATAATCTCTTGAATTTACAAAATTATAGAGCATGATGGGTAAAATTTTAACTCAATATTATACACAAGAGTGGGATCATGTATCTAATTTTGAGATAATGAGAAGTATAATAATAATTTCCTTAATTGAAGGTTATATTAACACATAAATATGAATACATGAACATTCATGGTTGAGTGTATGATAATAATAAGAAGTAACATTTCAATGGGATTTGTATATTGTGAGTTTAATATATTTTGTTATTTTGATTTTAATTACAAGTTATATTATTATGTGTTTATTTCTACAGAGAGTGAGTTGTGTTTACAAAATATTAAAATTTTGTCAAAAATTGTAGGATCTCTCATTATTTTCTAATGCAACATTTATCCAAAAGAATACTTATCTCATATGGTGTTGTCTAGTTTCATTATAACCATTGTGATATATTAGAACCTATGACAATAAATGTATCTTTAGGAAGTATTTTTTATATATTAATAACTAATAAAACCAATTTTATTGATAAAAATATATTAGTAGACCATATATATATAGGGATAACACCAGATTGTAGCAAAGAGTAGGCTCTCATATAGTGGGAAAACCTTGTAGAAAAACTTGTGTGTGATATTATCTTATATATATTCTCCATTTGAAATCAACGGTTATGTGTTATTGTTAATGTGATATAATTAGACCTCACGATTCAAATAGGTTATTTTTTTAATCAAAAATAAATTTTAAAATTTCAGTCATACTGATTCATCATACCATTTAGTGTAACCATTCGATTATTTGGGTGTTTCACTAGTAATTGTGTATAATATATATATATATATATATATATATTGGCTCAAAAAAATTTATTCAAATATAAGAACCATGTAAATAATGGAAGATAAAAAAAATGTGAAGTTGATCCTTAAGCTCCCAATGGAGTGAGACTGTTTTTGTCAGTTAAAGAAGACAACCATCTCACATTACTGACTGAAATGATTTTAATTTTGTGTTAGGAACAAGTTGAAGGAAGAGATGGTTTGCATGAATTGTGTTTTTTGATCTTGAGGATGTTTTCATAATGTAAAGACACCTTGAATTTATAAGAATTCGGAAGCTTGAAGTTTGAAGATTCGGAACCAAGTATATTGAACATTCAAAACCTGATGTTCGAAGAATTCAGAGTCTGGAATTCGGAGTCTGGAAATTGAGAAGTTTGGAACCAGGAAATTGCAATTTTTCGAAAGATCGATGATAGGATATGTAAAGGCATTAATTGTGATGATGATTTTCTGTTTTGTAACTCTAATTTGTTAGTATATGAAAGTACACACGATGCAAGAAAAAGTTGGATCGAGAAGTCATACCGAGAATCTGGTGAAGTCGTTCTGAGAACCTGAAGTCGTACCAAGAATCGAAAAGTCGTATCGAGAACCAAAAGTCTTTCCGAGAATCAGGTAGAGTCGTTCTGAGAACTTGAAGTCATACCGAGAAATGAAGAAGTCGTATTGAGAACCAAAAGTCATTCCGAGAATCAGGAAGAGCCGTACAGAGAACTAGAATGTCATACTGAGAACTGGTGAAGTTGTACCGAGATCCAGAGGAGACATACCGAGAGTTCAAAATATTTGGTATTAATGAATAATGAAGGTTCATACAGAAAATTGAAATGGTTTCATGCTGAGGAAGCAAAGAAGAGTGGATCTGAAAATGTGATACTGAGAAATCAGAAGAGTGGATCTGAGAATGTGACTCCAAGAAATTTGAATAACAAGGTCGGATCTAGAAAAGGACAAAGCGCTAAATCAAGATAAGGGGAAGAATATTAGAGAAGATTCTAGAAGTGTTGAAAGAGTCTTAATTACTCCGAGATTTTAGGAGAAATTATGATTTTGGTTAATTTAAGTGAGCGTGAAAATTATTTTGGTTTCCCACCTAAGCACACTTTGGAGCACCTATAAAAGGAGATCAGAGTACTAAGTAAATTGATTGATGATACTGTAGTGAGAGAAGCTCTGATAATATATAGAGAGAAAGAAGTGTGTGGCCCACTGAGTTTTCATTGCAGTTTCAATTAAAATGAGAATTTGATACTAGTTGACACCATATTGAGTTTCTCGGATTAAAGAAAACTCATATTGAAGAATCAGAGTGAATGTGGAGATTCAGAGTGGAAATTCGAGGTGGAGATTCGAATTGAGAAAATTCAAAGTGAAGAAGGAAAATTCGGAGTGAAATATTCAGAGTGAAGAATTAGGAGTGGAGATTCAGAATGAGGAATGAGTACAGTTTACCACTGTATTGAGTTTCTTAGACTGAGGAAGCTTCAGATTGAATAATTGGATTGGGAAAAATCGGAGTGGAGATTCAGAATGGGATGTTCAGACTGTAATTGATCTATCTCAAGTCCAAGGAGTACTTTCATTTCTTCTAGTTAAGGAAGTGAATATTTGTGTTGAACTTGATTACACTTGTGTATTTGAAAGGAAGTGCAGGTAACATAAGTTGTTACATGAATTGAGACTTTTCCCTACTGTGCTAAGAGGGTGCACACGCACTGGAGTGATTGTTTCACATTGCTTCACGAGTGTATGGGTATATATTACTCGTTGTAATCCAAGGATTATTTTCTTAGTGGATTGTATGGTGCTGGATTGTTTCCAACCATACCAAGAACATAGCTATTCTTATTGAATAGTGAACCTTGTAAATTTTTGTGTTTCTTTGGATGTGTGATTGTTTGTTTCTCAGCAGGGAAATATATCTTTAATAGGAGACAAAGCTTGTTCTCGACATTAAAGTGACTTAAAAGAAGAAAAAGGGGTACCACTGATTCACCCCCCCTCTCAGTGGTTCATTACTCTAACTGGGTCCTTACAAGTGGTATCAGAGCGAGGTTTCCTTTGTTTTCCTTACTGAAAGAGAATCTTAATTGTGTGAACAATAAAGGCATTCTGGTATTCGATGGGAAGAACAATCACATCTGGAAGGATAGAATGATACTGTATATCATGTCTATTAGTTATGAAGTTCTTTAAGCTGCATCTTTTGGGTTTCCCCCCATTGAAGACAATGTTCCACTTACACTTGTTGACAAACAGTTTCTTAAGAATGGTGGAAGAGCCAAGAATTCTATATTGTATTCACTTTCTGAAAGTGAATTATTAAGAGTAAAAGGAGTGGCCATAGCCAAAGGTATATGGGACAAAATGAAAAACATATACGAAGGCAATAAAAAAGTCAAGAAGGAAAAACTTCAAACTTGGAGATTGAAGTATGAAGACATGAAGATGGGAGAGCATGAATCTATTGGGGATTTCTTCACCCGGGTAAACGATATTTTTAGTACCATCATATGTCTTGGTTAAGAGCTGAAGGACTCTATTTTGGTGTAAAAAATATTGAGGATTCTTCCTGATAAATTTGATGCGAAGGTATCTTCATTAGAAGACAAAGACTCACAGACTCTATCTCTTGATGATTTGTATAGCAAACTCATTACTTATGAGATGAGAAGGAAAAAAGCTATGAAGACCAAGACAAAGGTTGACAGAGAATTATCATTCACAGTTATGAAGAAGGAGAATTCTAAGAAGATCTTGATTAAATAAGATGGTGGTGACTCTGACTCTGAATGTGAGGTATGTAAAAATCTTAACGATATTTTTCCCTGTTTTCAAAAAATGTTAAATGAGGCACAGGTAAATACAAGGGAAAAATTCCATTAAAGTGTTTTGAATGTGGAGGAATTCGAAACTTTGCGGCTAACTGTCCTCAAAGAGAGAATGAAGATGACAGTGATGAAGAAGAAAGAAAACCAAGAACGTTATGGAAGAAGCAGGGTGGTAAAGGAAAGTAGAGGAAGTAAAAGAAGTTCTTCAAATCCAAGAGAAAAATATTTCTATCCATAAATGAATAAGATGAAGAAAGTGATGATGAATATGAAAAATCAGTTGAGCATGGTGTTTAGAATACTTTCATTGCAATAGTAAATGATGAGGATTTCAGAAGCAGCAGCTCAGAGGAAGAAGAAACTCAGCTTGAGATGCATCTGAAAGAATAATTGAAGGAATTTTTAAGGAAGATCAGATGGCTGGAGAAGCTTAACAAAAAGTTGGAAGATGAATGTTTCTCAACATCCAATAAAGTCAATGATAAAGAATAACTTGAGAAAGATCTTGAAGACTTGAAAATATCTCTTGAAGATGAGAAAAATCAAAATAAGCACATGAGAGTTAAGTTGAAGGAAAAAGAGGAAGAATTAGAACTCGTTCAAAAGAAGCTCTCAGAAGTTGAATAAAAAACATTTGTTTTCAAAACATAACTACTGATGTTGGTGAAGGCTCTCAACAAGTACATTCTGGGAAAATTCAATAGAAGAATAAAGTGGTTGTTGTGAAGAAGAATGCTGAGAATTTACTTATGTGGCCAAGACCAGCATTATAGGGAACTCTGATGTTTCAAGGAAAGCTATGTCTAACACTAGTGAAAAACAAGAAAAATCAAAGAAGACTAAATTCTAGCAGAGCAATATTTCTAACAAAATAATTTTTGGTGGGGCTGAAGAAATAGAAAAAAAGAAGTATCAGAATAAACGCTTCAGAGGAAGGTACTCCTTTTATGGGTACTATTGATATTGTGGTGGATTTGGGCTTACAACAAATATGTGTTTGTTCAATCCAAATTATTACCATCACCCCACGAGTTATGAAAGGCAGATATTGAGGGGGAGTCAATCTCCTCAAAGGAAGAAGAGTGAGAAGGTTTTCTTTAAGAAAGTTGAGAAGAATGAAGTCAAGACAGAAAATAGGTTCCAACCTCTAGAGACCATTTGTGAAAGGTGTGAACAACATGGAAACCTTACAAAAGGATGTCTTGTGCTATTAATGACTCAAAAAAAAGTTCATAATTTTCAGAAGCTTAACGTCAAGAAAGAAGTGAAAGAAGAAAAAGCTCTTGTTGTTGAAACTTCTCTAAAAGTTACAAAGGAAGAACGACCTTGGATACTTAATAGTGGGTGTTCTTCACATATGAATGGGGACTTGAAGTTGCTAAAGAATATGAAGAAGTTTAAAGAAGGCACAGTGACATTTGGAAACGATGAATCTTTAAAAATCAAACGTATTGGATCAACTATCATTGGAACAGAAAAATTAAAGTCCAAGAAAACTCTGTATGCTGATGGCTGAAGCACAACCTGCTGAGTGTATCACAATTGTGTGATGAGGGTAACAATGTTATCTTTAAGAAAGATGGATTTATTGAGAAAAGTGAAGAATATGGGTAGATTGTTACAAGAGGCCAACAAACCAAAGGAAATCTATTTCAAGTTCGAAATTCACAAAACTCTTGTTACATGAGCATAGTGGAAGAAAATCAGTTGTGGCACAGAAGACTTGGACACATGTGTCATATAAGTATGAGAAAGTTATCTCAAAGGGAAAATGTTTGAGATATTGTAGATTTACCAAGAAGAAGACATTGGTGTTGCACTACCTATTAGAAAGGAAAGATTACAAGTGTTCTGTATAATAAGTTTGACATTTGTTCTAAACAACCCCTTGAACTAATACATTCTGATATATGTGGGCCGATGAGAAAACAATCAACAAATGGAGACAAGTAATTCATCACTTTCATTGATGATTTTACTCGCATTACGTGTGTTATTTTTATGAATCCCAAGTCAGATGCCCTGGAAATGTTTAAAAGTTTCAGAACGAAAGATAAGAAAGAATCTGAGTACTCTATGAAGAAGTTGAGAACAGATAATGGTGGTGAGTATAGAAGTAAAGAATTTGAAGACTATCTTGAGAATCATGGGATTCAGCATGAATATAGAGCTCTATATACACCTCAACAAAATGGGGTTGCTGAAAGGAAGAACAAAATCTTGGTGGAAATGGGAAGATCCATGTTGCTTGAAAATGGCCTTACTCATTACTTTTGGAGGCAAGCTACAAGTACAGCTGTTTATATTCAAAATCGATGTTTCTACAGGCCTCAATCAAACAAGACTTCATATGAACATTACTATGGCATTACTCCAAGTATAAAGCATGCTAATTTTTTTGGAGCCCATGCATTATAAAGATGAAAGGTGGAAGCAGTGGAAAATTCGAGCAGAAAGGAGATGACGGAATTTTTCATGGATATGAACCAGAAGGAAGAGGTTATAGATTCTTTAACAATGAGACAGGAATAATTGTGGATGAAGTTGATGTAAAATTCAATGAAACACTGGGAAAAGATAAGAATGTCTAGACAGACAAGGAATATGAGGAAGATGAAGTTAACGATTCTGATAAGGATGCAATGAATTGTAATCCTAATCAAGATGAAGAATCCGATTCAGCCATATCAAGTGATGAGTAAAGAACACGAAAAACTTATCCAAGACTGATGAAACAAGTGCAATCTCATAATATTATTGGTGATCAACATCACACGGTTTAAACAAGAAGAACAAGTAATTCTATATCACATACTTCCTTGTATTCCAATGTGGAACCAAATGATGTTAAAGAAGCCTTTGAGAATCCGGAATGGGTTCAAGCCATGAATGAAGAATTGGATCAGATTGAAAATAATGACACATGGGAACTCATACCCAAGTCTGAAAGTAAGAACATTATTGGCACCAAATTGGTCTTCCGGAACAAGTTGAATGAAGAAGGTGATGTTATTTGAAATAAATCAAGATTGGTTTGCAAAGGCTACTCTCAAATTGAAGGAATTGGCTTTGAAGAAAACTTTTTCTCCAGTATCCAGATTAGAAACTATTCAAATATTTCTTGCTATTTCTGTACAACGAGGCTACAAACTCTTTCAAATGGATGTTAAATCCGCATTTCTTAATGTTGATCTCGAAGAGGAAGTTTATATTGAGCAACCATGTGGCTTTTTTGTTGGAAAGAATGAAATTTATGTGTGAAGGTTGAAGAATGACTTGTATGGGCTAAAGTAAGCTCCATGATCATGGTATTCCAAACTTGATATTAGATTAAAGGAGATGAAATTCAAGAAAGGGAGAGTTGAAATTAATCTGTACATCAAGGAAAGCCAAGATCTTTCTCTCATTGTGATTCTCTTTGTTGATGAAATTATTTTTCTTGGGAATGATGAAAGAAGCTGTGAACGGTTTTTAATGAAATGAAGAATTTCTTTGAGATGTCCATGTTTGGTGAAATGAGATACTTTCTTGGGTTACCAATTTTAAAATAGAAATAATTAATTTTTCTCTCCCAAGAAAAGTATGCTAAGGAACTTTTTAAGAAGTTTGGGATGGAAAAGTAAATACCTATATCAACTCCTATCTTAGAGGGAATGAAGCTAAGAAAAGATGATGAAGGAAAATAAGTTGATCAGAAATAATATCAACAGTTGATTGGAATTTTGTTATACCTGACTGCATCAAGACTAGATATTGTTTTTTTGTTACCTTATGTGCATGATTTTAGAGTGATCCTAAAGAATCACATCTTGTTGCTGGAAAAAGAATTCTCAGATACATAAAAGTCACAATAGAATTAGGAATCAAGTATAGTGGCTCAAATAACATCGATTTGTTTGGCTATTCAGATGCATATTGGGTAGGAAATGTTGATGATAGAAGATCCACATCTGGTGGAGTGTTCTTTATAGGAAAATGTTTTGTTAGATGGCACTCGAAGAATCAAAATTCTATGACACTTAGTACGACTGAAGAATAATATGTTGATGCCACCATGGCCGCTACTCAACCTATCTGGATGAAGACACAGTTGGAAGATTTGTCAGTTGAAGTGATGTTGCCCTTGATCTTGGGCTGTGATAATCAAAGCACAATTAATATTACCAAGAATCCAGTCCAACATTCTCATTCAAAGCATATTGAAATCAAATATCATTTCATCAAAGAGCATGTGGAAAAGAATGAACTTAAATATGAATATGTTTCATCTACTGAACAAGTTGATGATATTTTCACAAAACCTCTGCCAAAGGAATCATTCTCATGATTGAGGTTAAACATGGGTGTCCAACATCTTTCTATTCAAGGCTAAGGTATGTTGATATGTCCCCTCTCTCTTCTTACCTTTGGATTGTTTTTTCAAAGAGGAGAAGTTGTTTGTATCATAAATCTATTGTTCAAAGAGAGATTTGTGGGTAATCTGTGAATTCAGCACTACTTGTGTATGTGAACTATTCTAACTATTTGTTGGAGTGGTTGTAGGAAAGAACATGACGTTGTTTATAGGATGTATGAAGCTAATGGTATATAAACCTGAATTTGTATGAAGTTGAAGATGACATTTTCACTACCTATGGAAAACATGGTTTTTCTATCAATGATTCTTGTTTCCTACAATGATTTAGCTCATGTAGGCTTAGAATTATTGATAAGTAATCCATTGCTTAAGGTTACAAAGTTTGGTGATTTATGAAAACATGGTTGAAAACAAAATCCAAAGGGGGAGATTGTTAGGACCAAGTTGAAGGGAGAGATGGTTTTCATGGATTGTCTTTTGTTGATCTTGAGGAAGTTTTCATAAAGGAAATACACCTTGAATTTCTAATAATTTGAAAGCTTAAAGTTTGAAGATTCCGAACCAAGTATATTGAACATTCAGAACCTGATGTTCGAAGAATTCTGAGTCTGGAATTCGGAGTCTAGAAATTGAGAAGTTTGGAACTGGGAAATTGCAAATTCTCGAAAGATGGATGATAGGAGATGTGAAGGCATTAATTGTGATGATGCATTGCTGTTTTGTAAATCTAATTTGTGAGTATATGCAAGTAATCACAATGTAAACAAAGGTTGGATTGAGAAGTCATACCGAGAATCTTGTGATGTTGTTCCGGGAACCTGAAGTCAAACCGAGAATCAAAGAAGTCGTATCGAGAACCAAAAGTCATTCCGAGAATTAGGAAGAGCCATTCTGAGAACCTGAAGTCATACCAAAAATCGAAGAAGTCATATCGAGAACCAAAATCCGTTTCGAGAATCAGGAAGAGCTGTACCGAGAACCAGAATGCGGTACCGACAACTGGTGAAGTCGTATCGAGATACATAGGAGTCATACTGAGAGTTTAAAATCTTTGTTATCGATGAATAAATAAGGGTCATACCGAGCATTGAAATGGTGTCATTCTGAGGAAGCAAAGAATAGTAGATCTGAGAATGTCATACAAAGAAATCAGAAGAGTGGATCTGAGAATGTGACTCTGACAAACCTATGTTACAAGGTCGGATCCGGAAAAGGCGAAGGCTCTAAATCATGATAAGGGGAAGAAGATTCGAGAAGATTCTAGAAGAGTTGACAAAGTCTTAATTGCTCCGAGATTTCAGGAGAAATTAAGATTTGTGTGAATTTAAGTGAGCGGGAAAATTAATTTGGTTTCCCTCCTAAGCACACTTTGGAGCACCTATAAAAGGAGATCAGAGTACTAAGTAAATTGATTGATGATGATGTAGTGAGAGAAGCTCTGATAAACTAGAGATAGAAATATGTGTGTGGCCGACTGAGTTTTCATTGCAGTTTTAATTGAAATGAGAATTTGATACTGGTTGACACCGAATTGAGTTTCTCATATTAAGTAAAACATGGATTGAAGAATCTTATTGAAAGTGGAGATTCGGAGTGGACTTTCAGAGTGGAGATTCAGATTGAGAAAATTGGGAGTGAAGAAGGAAAATTCGGAGTGAAATATTCGGAGTGAATAATTCAGAGTGGAGATTCAGAATGAGGAATCAGTACAAGATGTCACCGTATTGAGTTTCTCAGACTGAGGAAGCTTTAGATTGAAGAATCAGATTGGGAAAATTCGGAGTGGAGATTTGATATGGGATGTTCTGACTGTAATTGATCTATCTAAAGTCCATGGATTCCTTGCCTTTCTTCTGGGTAAGTAAGTGAAGATTTGTACTAAACTTTCTTACACTTGTGTATTTTAAAGGAAGTGCAGGTAACATAAGTTGTTATAAGAAACGAGACATTCCCCTACTGTGCTAAGAGGGTGCACATGCACTGGAGTGATTTTTTCACAGTGCTTCATGAGTGTAAGAGTATATCCTACTCATTGTAATCCAAGGATTATTTTCTTAGTGGATTGTATGGTGTTGGATTGTTTCCAACCATACCAAGGAAGTAGCTATTCTTATTGAATAGTGAACCTTGTAAATTGTTGTGTTTCTTTAGATGTGTGCTTGTTTGTTTCTCAGCGGGTAATTATATCTTTAACCAGATACAAATGTTGTTCCCAACATTAAGGGAACTTAAAAGAAGAAAAAGGGGTACCACTGATTCACCCCCCTCTCAGTGCTTCATTACTCCAACTGGATCCTTACATTTTGAGGAACCATTATTATCTAACCAATGTAACAAAAAACATTATCTCCATGTCATGTTTAGACATAGATTAATTTTATTTCCAACTACAAAATAAAATTTAATCATTTTATAAAGAAAACAATATTTATCGTATGAAACATCTAAATAAGGATCTTTACGTTCTATAATTTTAAAATAATGTAATCAATGATGAATAAAATTCCAATGAATTATATTTCACCCAGATATGGAATTATAGACTTGTTCATGTAATCAAAAAATACTTCAAGAAATTCTATCAAGAAGTTAATTTATACCATCTTGAGTTAAAACCCTTATATATATATATATCATTATTGTTTACTGGGTAAAATTATCTAGAAAAATTTCAGTGGAAAAGGTGTAAGAGTCATGGGGCATATAGAATTAGTTCATACAAAATTTTTTGGACCAATTCTATCAAAATCTAGAAGATTATTCTCAAATTTTATTACTTTTACTAATGAATTATATAGGTATGGATATATTTACTTAACGAGGTATATGTATGATTTGATCAAGATATTTAAATATACAAAAAATAATAATAGATTTAGCATAGTTATATGATAACGAAAAGTTGCTTTTATATAGGTCAAGAGTATATTAACCATGAATACATTGATTATCTAATAGATTTTATGATATTATCTCAACTCACTCATCTTTAAATACCTTAGTTGAATGGTTTTATTTAAAGTAGGTATCAAAAAAATTTAGATATAGTGAGATTAGTATTGATTGTTGAAAATATTTTATTACATTTTTGGGGATATTTATTAAAATAAATCACAGATGCTCTAAAACGAGCCTCGAAGAAATAGAAAAATTAAATCCCATATGATTTATTGTATGAAAAAGAAATATTTTTAGTTATATATTAATGATTGTGGATGTGAAGAATTTATTATGGATAATTATAATAAAAAACAAACATCATGATGCACAAATTATTTCATTATAGAATATACTAAAGAGATAAGAGAATATTATATATATGATCCACAAGATAAGATATTTATTATAGAATGAAATTTCAAGTTTTTATAAAGGGATAATATCTATAATGTATATAGTGACATAATGATATACTTTGATGATGGCGAGGTTCAAGATACACATGGGTTGGCATATAAAAAAATTAAAAAAGATATAGTGGATGATGTTGATGTAGAGACCCAATTACTTTATCAGTCAACAATGAATTCTAGACAATCAGATATATATGGTTTTCATGTGACCAAGATGGTTGAATCATTATTTATTGAGAATAATTAATCCTTATCCTACACATATGCATTAAATATCTATTATGTTGATGAGTGAAAAAACATATGAATTCTGAAATAGCTCCGATGAACAAAAATAATGTTCTTGGATTTGGTATATCCTCATATATATGTAATTCCTATTTATTTTAAATGTGTATTAATAAATAAAATTCACATGGATGGTAAAAAAATTCCTTATAAAGAATGATTTATTGTTAAATGTTTTAAGAAGCATTATGGTATTGATTATGAAGAAACATTTTCCCAAGATTCAATAGTAAAATCTATTTGAATTATTATTGCCATTAAAATATAACGTGACTATACAATTTAATAAATAGATTTCATAAATACATAATTAAATGTAAAATCATTGCAATATTTCTATATGGTACACCCATAAGGTTTTGTTTATCCAATTAAGGAAATAATTAATTATATTTGTAAAGATCTTTTTATGGTCTAAAGAATGCATCATGATTATAGAATATTCATCATGATATGTCGATATGAGAATTAATTTCCTAAATTATGAAAGTGATACATGTGGATATAAAAATATTATTGGGTGTGCAACTAGATTACTAAAGATACATGCTAATGATATGTTATTAATGATTAATGTGATACTGGTCTTATAGTTAGTTATGGCCTAGTTAAATGAAGTATTATCTATGAATGACATAGGTGAATTAGAATATATCCTATTGATAAGATCTAAATAGATGGATATAAGGGGAATCATTGACTATGTGAGTGTATATATATATTGATAAGGTATTTTAAGGATAAAATATAGAATAATTAAAGAGATGATGTTTCAGATGTTTGATGGAATACATCTACCCAATTATATTTTTCCACAAAACAATAATAGGGATATATAATGATAAAAATTACTTATAATATTGTTATTATATCTATCATGTATTCCATGATATTTACTAGACTTGATATTTTAAATTCATTGCATGTAGTAAGAAGATATCAAAAAAAATCCGAGTGAGATTCATCGATTATCTGTTAAAATAATCCTTAAGTACTTGATATCTATTAAGGATATGGTAACATTTGTGATATTAATAACCATATGTCACTTGGAATATATACGACACCACATCATGCATATTCTTAAATACCCATGGGCTGGTGTATATCACTTTGGGTCTTAATACGTGCTTAGGGAATGATATACACCAATTTTTTATAAAGAGATATATCATAACCATATTTTATACGAAATTATACATGACTCATTTATACGTCAGACATGCTGAAAATAGAAAATGTAGAAAAACCAAAAAATGTATAGTAGAATAAAAAAATACATGTATTCCAAGTAACTTTCTAATTGAATTTATACTTGATCCACCAATATACAGACCACCATATAAAAATAGGTAAATAAATGTGCCCAAACCAAACAAGTAATAAGATATGGGAGACCCAAGAAGGAATAGGTGATGCACCAAACATGACCTCCTATTACATCAAATAGATCCTTATTGAAGTTACGAAATGATTCCACTTTAATAAAAAATATTAAAATAATCCAATAAGATGGTATATCATCTATTAGTACCCGTGAGTACCTAAAACACATAAAAAGAGTTTCTATATTCCTACTAATTTATTTGTGTAGGGAATGAACATAAGTTACTAGTTAGGGAACCAAAAAATGGCATCTTAAATTAATAGTGAAATATGAGTGTGTGCGTAAATATGCACAATAAATTAAAAACATAAATTATAAAATAATTTAGAAGTCATAAAAAGGAACAAAATGAAAAAAAATTAGAGAAAACCATAGAGTAATATCTAATACACCTGATAATCCCATATACCCCAAGACTCCATACCTACATTTCTATCATGAAGCCTTATCAATGGATTTAATATAAATATTAAAGGCCAACCATTATGGTATGAATCTTTAAAATAGGGTGATTGTTTACACCTGTACACATATGAACCAACACATATGAGTAGTTTTGTGAAATGAAGGTGGGGTCCTAGTGATCTATCCCCAGTATATGTATAAGGCACATCCATTCAATTAATTCCTATAGATTATCCCATATAATTGGGGAATAGGTATATCTATCCATGTAATTGTTATCACATCCCACACTAGGGTCATGAAAAACATATATCCAGTTTCCTAAAATTTCTATACATAAATCGTGGACAAAACTATTGAATAATTATATAAAAACAAGTTATAATATCTAGACCATCCACATATTTTCACAATAAAATTAATAACCATAAAATAATAGATGTAATAAACATTCTTAATGAGTTTCCACAAACTATATCAACCAACCTGAAAAATATAATATAAAACTAACATGATTGATACAAGAACTAAAAATATTCATAAAACCATAATCATGATCTCGACATCAAATCATTATAAAATTTATTAAAAAATTATAGATTTATTTTTATAAATAAAAACAATTGCAATTTTTGGGATATAAAAAATCATAATAACACCCATGAATAATTGAAAATAAATATATAACATAATATAAAAAATATTTAAGATTTAAACCTGCCTGAGAAGTGGTTATAATAACAGGACAATTAGATATTCTATGGAATACCAAATGAAACACGTGGGATAAAAAATAGAATTGTCATTTCATACCTGGGGATTTATAAAACAAGATGGTATTTATTTCATTATATTAATTCCAGCCATGTTAACACAAACGTAATATGGTTCATGATACTAAGATTCAGATGGAAAGACTTTGAACAACAAGATAAAGACATATCCTATAACATGGGGTATATGTCTGTGAATTTTAATCTACTAATGTCAAAAAAGTTTTATGTTCCCAATTAAAATTGAAGACCACATATTTAAATTTAACTTCAACCCTTGATATAATTATAGTTTAATTAAATAAAAATGTTTCGGAAATGAAAATTTTAAATAATAAGTAATTGGTTTTGGTAATATATTTAAAGAATAAGGAAGAAAGGTAGAGAGGAAAATAAATTTTGAAAACATTTCCCAAAACAAATCATTTCTACAATGGAGATTTTATTTGCATGAAAATTCTCTAAAACTATACAGAAATCGACAATTGATTTTTTAATGCCCTGACCCCAAAATCCCAGAGTCGGTGCATTATTATGTATCATTGGCATGATAAAAAAAGATCAAGTCTCAAAAGACTGATTAGTTTAGTAGCCTTGGAAATACTAGATACATTCATAAGGATTACATTACATCATAAAATGTAAAACTACAATAATATTGTTTCCATAGAAAACACTGAGATCCCATATAATATCCCTATAGGTAAGTCATAATATATTTTTTTTCGCATCCTTGGAAAAATAAAACATAGAAAGGGGTGATCTTAGATGATCGGTAAGGATAACAATATAACATAAACATTCATAAATAAACATAAACATTTAAGGCAATTTATAAAACTAAAAAAATAATTTTCATTATAAAATTAATCATAATATGTCAAATATAAATCAATATAATTTCATTTATTTACTCACATGGATATTAAAATAGTCTAATAATCACATGCAATATCAATATCCACTTTCATAATGATGGAATGCATAATGCCAGACTTCATAACCACATAGTCAAGGCCTTGTGCCAAGACACTAGTATGTATCATGAGACCTACCGATTTATCATGGAGCTATAGTGGGCTCCACCCGTCACTTACTAAGTTCAATGCATTCATCATATGAAAAGGTTTAAACATAACATAAACATTCGTATTAAAACTGGTATATGAAATATCAGTACATTATCTATAAAACATGAATGGTATAAAAATAGCACATCCACAGTCAAACATATCACAAAAATTCTATAAAATATATAAGTTTTTTATCATAATAAATCAACATCAAATAAGATTACAATCCATTAAAGGATGTTGACATAGATGAAATCAAAACTATTTGAGAGAAATATCCCATTATTTTTTTTAAATCATTTAAAGATATATAATTATAAAAGAAAACATTTATTTTGAAAAAAATTCTTATAAGATTCTAAGGGAATCTTCAAGGGTATTATAACGGCGTAAAATATCCTCAACGCCCGTATAAGTAAAAAAACAATTTGTCCTTAATTTTGTCGAAATGGTAGTAATGTCTATTGTTTGGAAAACGACAGAAAGATTCCTTTAAAAACATCGTATAAAAAGTCAAAAAAGGGTACAAATAACATTAACCTATTGTCTATTAAATATAAATTTTTTTTTGGAATACATTTTTATGAAAACATGGATGTGGATGATAATGAGGTCCCAATAGATAATTACATATAAACAACCATGAATAATGAAGAGGTTGTAGAATTAACCCTTACCTTTTACTTTTTTTTGACAAGGGTAGTTTAACCTCCTATATAGTGGTGAAATAATTGTTACTAAATTATACAATAGTCGTATAAATTATTAAGATATCATATATGATCATTTAATATTACATTTTCAATAATATTTTTGTATTATCAATGTGTTGGGTGTTAACTGATTTGTTTTCCTTTATATGATTTGTTATGTAAGTAATGTTTGTTAAGGATAGGATTAATTTTATTCTCTTTTAGAATGATATAATGTCTTTAAAAATTATTTTTAATCATCTAACGAAAATTAGTCTTGAATGGATACGATGGGGAATGAATCTCATCATGTTCATGGAGACTGTAATCTGTACATACTCTTGAGCGACAATATCATTATTTGGAAATTAAAATTGTATATAATTGGATGGTATATCCTATATACATAATAATTATTATGTTATAGTTATTATTTACATCATTTATACATCATTATTATACCCATACAAATTATAATTCATTGAATAACAACTACACCATGAAGTGGACATGGTAAGTCGTACACACGCATGTATGGTGACTGGTAATTCAATGGATGGATAGAATAATGAATATGGTTGTACCATATTTATAATAAAATCAAAATATATAGAATATACTGGAGTTAATATTTTATAATGGGAACAACAAGGAAAGAATAAGTGGAAGAAGAAAAAAACAAGAAAGAGGTGGTGAGATATTTACCTCTTCTTCGGGATCTTCCTTTTGATTTGATCAGAAGACCTCTATAGGTTGCCTTTATAACAAAAGTAAGCCCTCTAGGATGATTTGAGGACAGTTCAAATGGTATTTGGGTAGGGTTTTGCCTATCCAAATGTCTTTGAAGGAGCTAACTAGAGAGAAGGTGATGTTCCCTTTTATAAGAGGGGTGAGGGGAACCATAGGGAAAGCTCTAAATATTTTTTTATAATAAAATTTTTTTAGTTTATAATGGATAAAAAATGTTTTATTTGAATGATAAGGTGGGGATGAGTCTAAATTTTTTCAAACAATAGGTTTTAGATAGGTTTGGGTCACTAAATTAACCTTATCTTTTAGATATAACTTTTAGTTAAATAGTTTGACATTTACCATTTCTCTTTGTATTTTTATATTATATCATTAATAAACATACTGTAAACTTAAAATAGAACCCAAAGTGGTTCATTAATGATAAAAATTTCATTATATAAGTTTTTGACAGAAACATAGATTTTTAGGATTATTATATCAACCAATAATATTGTATTTGTTTTAAAAACTCATTTATGTCAATTTTGACATTATATAAAAATTAATTTAAAGTCCTAAAAACTTTATTACTTCAAACTAGATAAATTTAATCAACCCAAATATGTCATAATAACCTATAAAATTTTCGGTTGGCATCAAAACTTTCAAATTGTATTTATTTTGGTATTTATAATATCATTTATTTGATTGTTTCATTAATAAGGAAAATACTGCATCATTATTGTGTCATAAATATAGTTATTTTATGTCGAAAATTTATAAAGAGAATATTATGAGTTAGGAAATCGTTTTATATTTCTAATGACCATTTATAGTCGAATAGATCAATTATATAACCTCATAGAAATTTTTTTTACTAAAAGATATTTTCTTTTGTTATTTTTTTCTTTACATTAAATTATTTAATATATAATGACATTATCACTCCCAAGTGGCTTTATGGGGTCCTAAAATCGACCCAGGGATGCCTAAGGTTGGAAATGTATTAGCCAATAGAGTTATAACAGATTTTAGTTTAATTTAATATTATTATATTATTATTTTTTCACCTTATTTACTGGATTTACCCCTTTCACCTTGGTAAATAAAATATTTATTGAAGTAAATATTTCTAATGTATAAAATTAAAAGTTTTCTATTTTCAAAAATTAAACCTCATGATTCAAAATATGGAATCCATTTTTCTAAATTCAAAACACAGAAGTGGCAGAAATTAATTTAAAATTTATTCCCATTGTAAAAAAAACATTTTTTAAGAAATAATTACTATCAAAAGATTGACACTTGCTTAGGTCTGGTTTAAATGTGAAATTGCGTTCAATGACCAACATTGGATTATATGGTAAAAATATAATATAATTATACTTAAAATAAACTCAATATTATAATTTAGCACTATAAATTTGTTTTATTTAAAAAGTTGTATTTAATTAAAATTTAGTATTTTTCACTATTCATCAAAAACTGAATGGTTTCAGAAAAATACCAGAAAATAACCCTAAGATAATTTTGTTATTCTAAACCTAAAAATGGAGTCCATTTTGAATGATAATGTAGATAAAATTTCAAAAAGTTTGTATTTCTATTCGTAATGGCTAGTTTGATTGGTTATGGTGTGTTAGAACTCAAAGTTGCGTACAACACACGCTATTGTATTATTCAAAAAGAAGCGTACTATGGAAGCATGAGGTGTTATATTATCCCCTCCTTCAAATAATTTCATTCTTGAAATTTATAGAATATTACTACATAAAAAGACTCGGGTGGTTCTTCATCATAAGTTCCTCGGGTTCCCACGTTGCCTCTTCCATCTTATGGTTTCTCCATAGAACTTTTACCTGACGAGTCATTCAGGGTCTTGGTACTTATTCTCTTGTATCATGAACCTTGAAATTATCTTCTAAATAAGACAGATCATGTTATAGTTCTAATTCATAATAGGTGAGTACATGCGTTGAGTCAGGCATGTATTTTCTCAATAGTGATTCATGGAACTCATCGTGTATTTTGGAGAGACTTGGCAGCATTGCCAAACGGTAAGCTACAAACCCAATTCGTTCTAGAATTTCGAAAGGTCCGATGTACCTAGGACTTAATTTTTCCTTTTTACCTAAATGTATAACACCCTTCCATGGAGATAACTTCAAGAAAACATGATCTCCTACCTGAAATTCCAAATTCGTCCTTCTGTTATCGTCATAGCTCTTTTGCCTACTTTGAGATTCTTTGATGTGGGTTTGGTTTACCTTAACCTTTTCCATATATTTCACAACATTTTCTGGGCCTACAAGGTTTCTTTCACCAACATCATCCCAATCCGTCGGTGTGCGACATCTCTTTCGGTATAATGCTTCATGTGGTTCTATCTGAATACATGAATGAAATCTATTGTTATAGAAAAATTCAACAAGAGGTAAATATTTATCCCAAATACCTTGAAATTAAAGTGATCATGATCTCAACATGTCTTCTAAGGTTTGAATATTCCATTCTAATTTTCCATCAGTTTGGGGGTGGTAGGCAGTGCTCAAACGAAGTTCAGTATCCATGGCTATCTGAAGACTTTTCCAGAATGTTGATGTAAAATTTGGATCATGATCAGAAACAATCGATAATAGTACCCCCTGAAGGCACACAACTAAATTAATATATAGTCTTGCTAGACGTTCAAGTGGAAAATCTTCTCTTATATCAGGAAAATGTGCTGACTTGGTAAGATGGTCAACAATGTCCCATATTGCATCGTTCCTTCTAGGAGTCTTTGGTAGTCCCACGACAAAGTCCATTGTAATATTATCCCATTTCCACTCAGTAATGGAAAAGGGTTGCATGACTCTTCTAGGCTATTGCATTCCAGCTTTCACTTATTGACAAACGATACATCTTGACACAAAATCAATAATCTCCCTCTTCATGTTGTCCCACCAAAAATGTTCCTTCAAATCCTTATACATCTTAGTACTACCAGGGTGTATAGAGAAATTAGAGCTATGAGCATCATATGACAATTCCCTTTTTAGATCAGGTATATCTGGAACACAAAGTCTCTTCCCAAATTTCAAAATCCCATCTTCATATATGATGCTGATCAATCTCCAATCATTAACATATTTAATATTCTATTGAAATTCCTCATCAACAGCCTGAGAACATTATATCCTTTTTAGTAAAGATGGTTTAGAAATAATTTGAAAAAACATTGATATATCATCTTCCATGGTTATTCCTATATCAATATTTACTAGATATATGAAAATAGGATCCCTTTCAACTCTCATCTTGTTCAAAACTCCATGATCCTTTCTGGTCAAAGAATATTCCACCTTATTTTCCTTCCCCGAGTGTTAGTGTATTGTGAAATAATAATCCTTGAGTAGTTCAAGCCATCACCTTTACCTCATGTTGAGTTCTTTCTGTGAGAAAATATACTTCAAATTCTTGTGATCAGTATATATCTCACATCATTCACCATAGAGATAATGTCTCAATATCTTCAAAACAAATATTATAGCTACTAACTCAAGATCATGAGTAGGATAGTTTTGATAATGAATTTATAGTAGTTGTGATGCAAAGGCAATAACCCTATCATTCTGCCTAAGGACACAACCAAGTACTTGCTTTGATAAATCACTATAAATAACAAACCCATCATTCCCCGATGGTAGATTCAAGATAGTAATATTGACTAATATTCTATTCAGTTCTTCAAAAAATTCTTCACACTTTTTTATCCAAACAAATTTATCCCCTTTTCGTGTGAGCTTTGTTAATGGGTTATCCAACTGTGAAAAATTCTATATGAAACATTGATAATTACTTGCTAAACCAATAAAACTGCATACCATGGTTATACTCGTTGGTTCTATCCATTCTTGGATTTACTTGGTATTATAAGGATCAACAGAGATTCCATCCTTAGAGAAAATCTGGCCAAGAAAAGATATCTCTTGAAGAAAGAATTCACACTTGTTAAACTACCCATATAATTCATGTCTTCTAAGAGTATTTAGAATAATTACCAAGTGATTTTCATGATCTTCATAGCTTTTTAAGTATACCAAAATATCATCAATATATTCCACTACAGAGTCATCAAGATATTCCTTGAAAACTCTATTCATTAGCTCCATAAAGACAGAGGTTGCAATTGTCATTCCAAAAGGCATTACTGTAAATTCGTAATGCCTATACCTAATTTGAAATTCTATTTTCTAAATGTCTTCCTTCTTGACACACAAATGATGATATCTATATCAAAGGGAAATATTTGAAATGTATTGAGCTCCACGAAGTTGGTTGAACAAATCATCAATACGAGGTAGGGGATAATTTTTCTTTTTTATTATATCATTGATCTCCATATAGTCAATTCAAAACCTCATAGATCCATCATTCTTCCAAACAAAAAGAACAAGGGCTCCCCATAGAGAAACACTAGGGAGAATAAATACTTTATTACTCAATTACTCTAGTTGTTTCTTTAGTTCTACTAATTCCACAGTGGCCATTCTATTAGGGGTCTTCGATATGGGCCTTGAACTAGGAATTATGTCAATGGGAAACACAATTTCTCATTTTGGAGGATTTCTAGGTAAATCCTCTGGAAACACATAAACAAATTCTTGCACAATAGGTAAATCATCTATTTGAAAATTCCTATCCTCACCCACAGTTATTTTATTCTCTTCCTACCCAATAATTAAATTTAGTTGAGATACTGGGGGTGGATCTAGATAAGAATTAGGTGGTGATGTTTCTACTCTAAAGATAAGTTACTCCTTATCATCATCAAAAAAAGTAACCTCCTTCTTCTTACAATAAATTTTGGCATAATGGTCAAAAATCCAATATATACTGAGGAATATATCAAATTAAATCATGGGTATGATGACGAGATCAGTAGATAAATAACATTTACATGCCTTTTTGAGAACTCATTCACAACACTGTATTGCAATGATCCTTACCTTAGGATTTTTAACTGATAACTCCCTTGTTAAATCAAATTTGAAATATCTAATTTTCTTAGCCAACTGAGAAAATATGAAACAATGTGATGATCTAGAATCAAATAAAGCATTGTCTAAACTTGAGGAAACCATTAAATTATATGCCACTACGTCTTTCGGAGCTTCAATCTCAGCAGTAGTGATAGCATAAGCATGGCCTTGATACCTTGTCCTTTTCTGAGGTACGTTCCCATGATGTTTAGGACATTCATTTGCATAATATGATGTGGAATGAATCTCAGCATGTTCGTGGAGATGGTATTCCCCAACCCCAAAATCCCAGAGTCGGTGCATTTTACGTATCATTGGCATGATCACAAAAGATCAAGTCTTGAAAGACTGATTAGTTTAGTTGCCTTGGAAATGCTATATGCATTTAAAAGGTTTACATTACATCATAAAATGGAAAACTAAAACAACATTGTTTCCAAAGAAAAAACTGAGATCCCATAGAATATCCGTACAGTTCAGTCATAATATACTTATTCGCATCCTAGGAAAAATAAAACATATAAAGGGGTGTGCTCAGATTCTCAGTAAGGATAAAAATATAGAGGAAACATTCATAAATAAGTATTAACA
The DNA here is from genome assembly GCA_963277665.1 of Viscum album. NCBI lineage: Eukaryota > Viridiplantae > Streptophyta > Magnoliopsida > Santalales > Viscaceae > Viscum > Viscum album. The sequence continues at coordinate 1,791,710,319 of OY728133.1, read as the reverse complement.
TTTAAGGAAATGTATAAAACTAAAACAAAATACTTTTCAACATAAAATTCATCATAATATGGTAAATATAACCAAAATAATTCCATTTACTTACTCACATGGATATTCTACTAGTCGAATAATCACATGAAATATCAATAGCCACATTCATAATGATGGAATGCATAATATCAGACTTCATAACCACATAGTCAAGGACTTGTGCCAAGATTACAAATAAGATTTTTTCAAGTCATTGTTCCAAGAAACTAGTTTGTCTCATGAGACCTACTGATGAATCGAGGATCTATAGCAGGCTCTACCCATCACTTACTAAGTCTAATGCATTCCTCATATAAAAAGGTTTAAACATAACATAAACAGTCATATTAAAACTAACATAAGAAATGTAAATACTTTATCCATAAACCATGAATAGTATCAAAATAGATCATCCACAGTCAAACATATCACAAAACATTCAAAATAATAAGAATGTTTTGTATCATAATAAATCAACTTCAAATAATCTTACAATCCATTAAAGAATTTTGACATAGATGAAATGAAAACTGTTTGAGAGAAATATCTCATTATTTTTTTGAAATTATTTAAAGTTACATAATAATAAAATAAAAAATTATTTTGAAAATATTATTATAAGCATGTAAGGGATTCTTCGAGGGTGTTATAATGGCGTAAAATAGTCGCACTCACCTTATAAGTTAAAAAAACATTCTTTCCTTAATTTTGTCGAAATGGTCGTAAAATACCTTGTTTGGAAAACGACGAAAAGATTCATTTCAAAACATCTTATAAAATGTAAAACAAGGGTATAAATGACATTAACCCATTTTCTAGTAAATAGTAAAAATTTATTGGAATACATTTTTAGAAAAACATGAATATGGATGATAAAGAGTCCCCAGTAGATAATTACATATAAACAACCATGACTAATGAAGAGGTTGTAGAATTAACCCATACCTTGTAATTTTCCTTGGTCAAGGGTAGGTTAAACTACTGTATAATGGTGAAATAATTGTTATTAAATTATACAATAATCATATACATTAATATGATATCATATATGATCGTTTAATATTTCTTTGTTAATAATATTTTAGTATTATCTTCGTTTATGGTGTTAACTGATTCATTTTCCTTTATATGCTTTGTTACATAAGTAAGGTTTGTTATGGATATGATGTATCTTATTCATATTCAAAATGATATTAAGTATTTAAACATTTTCTTTAATCATATAATGAAAATTGGTCTTGAATGGATATGATGTGGAATGAATCTAAGCATGTTCGTGGAGACGGTAATCCGTATGTACGTACGAGCGACAATATCATTCTTTTGGTATTAAAATTAGATATAATTGGATGGTATATCATATATAAAGAATAATCGTCATGTTATATTTAGTATTTTTATCATTTATACATCATTATTATACCCATATAAATAATAATGTGGTGAATAACAACTACACCACGACGTGGAGACGGTAAGTCGTACGTACGCACGTATGGTGACATGTCATTCAAAGGATTGATAGAATATTGAATATAGTTTTACCTATCACGACCCATCCTCGAGGCTCGTGCCATGACTACCCCAAGATCTCCTTCCATAGGCCAGGGGCGGGCGACTAGCACTAAAGGCGTAAATCCCGATAACTGGGAAGGAATTGGCTTTATAAAAGTAACAAAACACCACAGAGTACAAGCGGAAGTAAATCACTAAGTACAAAGAAAGTGCTGAAAAGTAAAGGGGCTAGAATACAAACCCAACAGGAAATATAGCTACAAATGAACAAATACAACAGCTGGAAGAAAGGAAGTAGCTCCTGGGTCATCCTCCTCCGATCCTACCTGAAGGGTAGGTACAGATAGCGCAGCTCCTCAATGCTCTCTCCCGTCAACCTCCTCTATGTGTCGTCTCATCGTGAAGTCCACCTCTGAATACTGACTCGTCGTGTGGTCCACCTCCGGGTACTGAATCGTCATGTGGTCCACCTCCGGGTACTGACTCATCATGTGGTCCACCTCTGTGTACTTTCTTGTCGTGTGGTCCACCTCGGGGTACCGTCCAGTCCTCGAACACTCGACCTCCGTCAGCACTGCCCGTCGTCTGCAACCAACACAACGAGGTGCGGGAATAGCCCGTGCAGGGGTGAGTATAAGGATACTGAGTAGGGACCCCGAGACCCTCAAGGTCTCACTAAAACCAACAAGGATAACCACAAAGAATATCTCAACAAATAACCTCTACTTAGGTATATGCCCATTCATATACCCAGTTTTCAAGTAACTCATCTCAATCTTGAGGTAAACACAAAGGTCATAGACTCAGCTCAAACCAGGATTTTCTTTATCGAAACTGTAACTGCTGAAGATCTCCATCTCTAGGAGTATAGTGATCCTATCACGTCTCCGAGGTACTACTCACCAACCTATGACTACTGAGGTACTTCTCCTGTTGAGTACCGTGGGTCTGCCACCTCACACAGTAGTGCTCCTCCGCCGTGGGTCTGCCACCTCACACAGTAGTACTCCCCCTCGTAGCCTACAGAGTTACTCCTCCTGTCGAGTACCATGGGTCTGCCACCTCACACAGTAGTTCTCCTCCACCATGGGTCTTCCACCTCACAAAGTAGTTCTCCCCACTAGTCTATGTGGGTCACTCTGAATCGAATCGGACAAGCAGTCATCTGGTCATAGCCAGCTACACGGTCTCTGTACTCCGTACGCTCATCTCCGAGAGGGTCCGCTCCACGAGCAACTAGTAGATACTCCAAGTATATCAATGTCCCATGAAGAGGTATCTCAAAGAACATCCTCTTCATAGGGGTCTCAATGGGACAGACGGCGTGTCAAACAGACACCCGGTCTGTGAGTTACTAGCTTTTTCGTCCCCGGGGCCCGGTTGGTTTCGTGTGCGAACCAACACGACCGTATCTCAACAGTACCCCGAACTCTCAAATGGTATACTCAAAGGGACCGTTTCTCAACGTGATCACCAACGCCACTGACGGTTCGTCATACGGACGTCCGGTCAGAAAGATATCATCTTTTCCTTTCCAGGGGCCCAGTCGGATTTCGGGTGCAGTCCAACCCAACCACTATCCAAATGCATCCAAAACTCAATCAAAGTATGTCAAAATTTCCGTCTCATCAAGAGGAGATCAACAAGACAGACGACGCGTTAATCGGATGCTCAGTCTGAAAGATATCTGCTTTTCCATTCTAGGGGCCCTGTTGGATTTCGGGCGCAATCCAACCCAACCGTACTCCGACGGCATCCAAACCTCGAGCGGAGTAAGCAAAAAGATCCGCCTCATCAATAGGAATCCAAAAATGTCAATGGGACATCTATCGGATGTCCAGAGCTCATGTTACGAGTGTTTCCGCTCCAAGGGCCCGGTTGGTTTCATGTACGAACCAACACGGACGAACCCAAAGTATTCCGAAACCTTGAGTGCGATATGTCAAAATGACCGTCTTTGTTCCAAGGATCGCATCGCCGCTGATGGTGCGTCGATCAGAGGTCCGTAGCCCTGGATATGGGAAAAATACAGAAGAGGTCCGAAAACAGGGGGTCTGGGCCCATACCGACCCGACCCACCCCCCCCGTGGTCGGCCCGAACCGGGTCGACCCGACTGGTCGCGACTCGGCCCCGCCCGCCCAAGCCGGCCCGGCTCGGCCGGGTGGCTCGCTGGCTCGGCCAGTGAGCCAGTGCTCCGCGGATGCGGCACACGGCACGTCCCCCGCTGGATCCCGCGCGGCCGTGGGATCCGCCAGCTTGTCGTCGCGGCTTCAGCCGGGGAGGTTTCTCCCGGCGGCGCGCCGGGGCGCCGCTGCTGGTGGTGTCCGCGGGCTGCCGGAGTTGATCCGGTGGTCCGTTTTCAATTCCGCCTGCACCAATGCTCATCCCGGGTCCCGTTCTTCACTACGGAAACATCAAATCGTCTCTGCGGCCCGTTCCGTCAATGCCCGACAATCCGCACGTCAAAAGAAACAACTGTGGAGTCTTCTGTTCACCTTCGCGGCCCCGACTATGACCACACTTTTGTTCGGCCTTGATGGCACCGCACATCCTTGCCGCATCACTCCAGGTTTCCGCGCGGTGTCGTCGCACCGTGCCGCTATCTTCTGAACTGCAACATAATCAACAACATGGGGGAGGAGGGTCGGCCGTGTTTGTGCGGTCCGACCTCCTCCCATTATAATGATAGCAAGAGGCCATAAAATAGAAGTCGACGTATGACAAATAATTATTTCATGGAAAAATCAATAAACCTCAACATCAACCTGCATGAACGAACGATCCGCGGATCAACCTGGAAATGGTTGGCCCGCGCTCGTCATTCTTTTCTCAAAAGATAAGAGAACACCAAAAAAATTTCCCTGCCTCCAAATTGACGTTGCACGTCATCGAGTCGCGGAAGTCGAACGTCGCGGTAGATGAACGTCAGGGTAGTCGGGTGTCACAGAAGAAAGGTATCGCTTCCGTCAACATCGGAAGAAGAAGGAGAACATTGTTGTTGGCATCGGTCTCCACGGTCGGCGTCTCCTTCCTTGTCGCGGAAGAGGAAGAAAAAGGATTCGAGAAAAAGTAGAGCATTCTTCGCCGAGTCAGAAGGTCATTTTTCGTTTGGAGATGATGTTCATCAGAAGAGGGAAGAGGTCTCTCCCAAATTCTCTCACACAAAAAAACTCAAAAAAATAAAATAAGGCCTCTCATTATTTTATTATTTTTCCATTCATTCAAACTTTTTTAAAAAATCAAACACTTAGTTAAATTAATTGAAAGGGTTTAATGAATTAATTTAAGATGGGTTTTGGAAAAATTAAAGAGGAGAGCGGGGAGAGTTACACACGTTAAAGTGGAGTTACCAAATTTAAGAGGGAAATGAGTTATGGGAGGACAAGGGGGTTATGGGAAGATCAAGAGTGGTTAGGGTCTTGTGTGGGCCCCACTTCCAACATATCCACACATGGGAAGTTGGGTGGTTGTGGGTCCCACCAACAACTTCCCATGGTAGAATATAACTCCCTTTGTTAACAAAAATAAAATTGTTCACAATTTTATTTATTTCTCCCTTAAACCCCAAAATTTAACTTCTCCTCCCAAAAAAATGCACCTATGGTAAAAGTCCCCTAAAGAAAATACGGGCACTGCAAGTTCATCGGTGTACTCAGATTTTAATTCCAAGTACATGTTCAAAATATAGAAAAACCTGCTCATTCGTTCACTGAACGTACCCGAGATAAACTTCAGAAATTGATTCTGGGAACACCGGGCCTCAGAATCAGGCGCCGTCAGAAAATGCGTTCTTGTAAAATTACATGGAAAATTAAGAAAAAAATTCCCTTGATTTTTATCGGTCTTTACATTACTCCCACCTCAGGGCTTTACGTCCTCGTAAAGCTTTAACACAAACTAGGGATACAAAATCGGTACTGAGCACACATCTGAGCCTCCTGCTCTCATGTGCTCACCTAGAGGTTCCCGTACTTCCAGAGAAAGCGTACCTGAGGAATATTCCATCCTCGTAGGATCCGCTCCTATCGATCCTCAACCCTCACTGGAACCTCCGCGTATGTAGCCCTGTCATCAACATCTAACTCCCTAAGGTCGATGATATGGACGGATCACGCACCTATATCCTCAGTTGAGATACGTGGAAGTCATCGTGCACCCGGTGCAACTGAGGTGGATGCATCAAGCGGTAAACCACTTTGCCTACCAAGCTGAGGACCTAAGAAGGTCCACTGAACCTCGGAGATAACTTGCCGCCATGGCCACATCTCCACAAACCTCGTTGAGGTGAAACCCGTATAAGGACGTGATCGTAATCCTCGAACTCTAGAGGTCTCCAATTCCTGTCAGCATAAGGCTTCTGTCGGCCCTGTGCTGTCCTCATCTGCTCTTGGATGACCTGGACCATCTCTAGTCTCACAAGAGCTTCTATGATTTCTTCTTTGCTGATAAGAGAAATCCAGTCTCATCCCCTGGATGAACCACATTTGTTGCCTAATACAGTTAATCCAGACATGAATGATGTATTCATGCCATGGACGATGTCGTAAGGCCTCAACGTTACTACCAAGAGATCCAACTGTCACTCTCTCCTCCAAGGGTCGAGTCACACTATCGGCATCAGTGTGAGGTCACTGGGTCTCTTCTAGTAGAAATCTCGAAAGTGAGGGTCAAGTCAACAGTCTTAACCGGAACCACTCAGTACCAACCAAACAAAAGGACATGAAAGAAAAATTTAAAAAACGGTAAGTGTCTTTATATTATTGCAGATCATGGTACAAAGAATCAAATGTAACAAAAAAAACATGGAACTAGATATACACCACTAGTTCCGCTCCTGTCCACTCGCTTCTGGAGCTCCGTAGTCGTAAGCTCTTGCTACCTGAAGCTGAGCTCTTCCATGTCCACTTGTTCCCTGCGGTCGGGGTGGACCTCCAAGTGGTGGTGGTGGCAACACCTCGATGCGTCATCCACCTCTAGGTGCATGGCCAGCTCCCCTCCCTCGGCCTTCAGATCCTAGCGGTCTACCTGGATCGAACCTCTGCCTCTGCCTGGGAGGTTCTTCATTTAACTGCCGGGTATCTTCATGGTGTGTCAGACAGTCACGTGCCTTGTGACCAATCCCGCCGCAGGAGTAACACCGCATGGAAGGTCTGGCTCTGTCATTCCCCTTGGTGCCTCGCACTACCGACCCTGAGTCACGCGGTCAACCACCTATAGGTCTGGTCCTCTTGGACCTCTACCTCTTATGTCAACTTCCTGCTACAGAAGACTCTACCGCATGCCGGCTAGTGGTGGGTCCTGCTGTTGGAGACTGCTCAACAAGGAAACTCTCCACTAAGAGGGCTCTCTCCAACACCCTTGTCTGTGTCAGAATGCTGTGAGAAACAACAGAAGCTCTAATATCTTTTCGGAGCCCCTGCTCGAAGGTTCGGGCCCTGAAAAACGGGTCCCGTACCATATCTGTGGGGTAGCGCGAGAGGTCTGTGAACCTCGCTGAATACTGCGCCACTATCATGCTGCCCTGCTGCAGCTGAAGTAGCTCCTGTATATGCACCGCTTGAAAGGTGGCTGGAATAAACTCTGCCCGGAACAGGCTCTCGAAGTCTGCCCATAGAAGTGTCACCTCGTCATGCATCTGGAGCATCAGGCTCCACCATCTTCCTGCTGCTGCCTGAAGTAGGCTGGCAACAAGGATCACCATGAAATCTGCTGGCATCCCCACTAGCCTGACGACTCTCACCACAACCTCCATCCAATCCTCAGCCACCTGCGGGTCCGTCTCTCCCCTGAACCTAGGTGGCCTTTGGAGCTGGAACTCGTGCAGTGCACTCAAGCGATGTGCACCCTCTGCTGCTGGGGCTGGTTGCATCGGTGGCCCAACGGGTAGTAGTATCGCTGGTGCCTCCATTGGTGCCACAACTGGGATAGGGCCCTGTACTGAGGCCACGTCGCTCGGCGGGACGTCAGTACAAACAACTCTCGAGGCTCTAGCTGGTCGTCCATGGGGAGGAATCCTAAAAGAAACAAAGATGACAAGGTCAAACGATTTATAACTGGTGAGCTGACCTGGTTTGTGCTGAGTTTTAAAAACATCTGGAAACACACACACAATCAGTGTTTTCATGCACAAAGTCAGAAACCAGTTGTTAGGGTCCTCGTGTATGGATATGTCTGCCGCCCACACCATCACTAGACTCCCTGAACTGAAGACCAGACTCGGTACCCTTAACACTATTGCTTCACAGAAATAAAATATCAGAGTTATATGTTCTGCGGTAGAACCAACCCCTCTGATACCAATTTGTCACAACCCGTCCTCGGGGCCCGTTCCGTGACTTCCCCAAGCCCACCTTCCATAGGCCAGGGGCTGGAGACTAGCACAAAAGGCGTAAATCCGGATAACTGGGAAGGCATTGCTTTTATAAAAGTAACAAAACAATACAGAGTACAAGCGGAAGTAAAACACTAAGTACAAAGAAAGTTCTGAAAAGTAAATGGGCCAGAAGTCAAACCCAACAGGAAATATAGCTACAACTGAACAAAGACAACAGCTGGAAGAAAGGAAGCAGCTCGTGGGTCATCCTCCTCGGATCCTACCTGAAGGGTAGGTACATATAGCGCAGCTCCTCAATGCTCTCACCCATCAACCTCCTCCGTGTGTCGTCTCGTCGTGAAGTCCACCTCCGGATACTAACTCATCGTGTGGTCCACCTCGGGGTACTAACTCGTCGTGTGGTCCACCTCTGGGTACTGACCCGTCTTGTGGTCCATCTCTGGGTACTTTCTCGTCATGTGGTCCACCTCCGGGTACCGTCCAGTCCTCGAACACTCGGCATCCATCAGCACTGCCCGTCGTCTGCAACCAACTCAACGAGGTGCGGGCATAGCCCGTGCAGGGTTGAGTATAAGGATACTCAGTAGGGACCCTGAGACACTCAACGTCTCACTAAAACCAACAAGGATAACCACAAAGAAGATCTCAAAAGATAACCTCTACTTAGGAATATTCCCATACATATATCAAATTTATCATGTAACCAATCTCAATCTTGAGGTAAACACAAAGGTTATAGACTCAGCTCAAACCCAGATTTTCATTATCGAAACCGTAACTACTAAAGAGCTCTGTCTCTAGGAGTACAGTGATCCTGTCACATCTTTGAGTTACTTCTCACCAACCTATGACTGATGAGGTACTCCTCCTGTCGAGTACTGCAGGTCTGCCACCTCACACAGTAATGCTCCTCCGCCATGGGTCTGCCACCTCACACAGTAGTGCTCCCCCACAGAGCCTATAGAGGTACCTCTCTTGTCGAGTACCGTGGGTCTGCCACCTCACACAACAGTGCTTCTTTGCCATGGGTCTGCCACCTCCCAATGTAGTGCTCCCCACAGGGCTATTCTAGTCACTCCAAATCGAATCAGACAAGAATTCATCAGGTCACAGCTAGCTACACGGTCTCCGTACTCCGTAAGCTCGTCTCCGGGAGGGTCTGATCCACGAGATAATAGTAGATACTACAAGTATCTCAAAGTCCCACGAAGAAGTATCTCAAAGAACCGCCTCATCATAGGGGTCTCAACGCGACAGACGGCGTGTCAAACGGGTGCCCGGTCTGTGAGTTACTAGCTTTTTCGTCCCCGGGTCCCGGTAGGATTCATGTGCGAACCAACACAGCCGTATCTCAACATTACCCCAAACTCTCATAGGGTATACTCAAAGGGACCGTTTCTCCACTTGATCACCAACGCCGCTGACGGTTCGTCAAACGGACGTCCGGTCTGAAAGATATCAGCTTTTCCGTTCTAGGGGCCCGGTTGGATTTCGGGTGCAATCCAACCCTAACACTATCCAACTGCATCCAGAACTCAAGCGAAGTATGTCAAAAGTTCCGTCTCATCAAAAGGAGATCAACGAGAAAGACGACGCGTCAATCAGAAGCCCGGTCTGAAAGATATCAGCTTTTCCGTTACAGGGGCCCGATTGGATTTCGGGTGCAAAACAACCCAACCGCACTCCGACGACATCCAAACCTCGAGCGGAGTAAGCCAAAAGTTCTGTCTCATCAAGAGGAATCCAACAAAGTCAACGACACGTCTATCGGACGTCCGGAGCTCATGTTACGAGCATTTCCGCTCCGAGGGCCTGGATGGTTTCGTGTACGAACCAACACAACTGAACCCAAAGTATTCCGAAACCTTTAGTGTGATATGTCAAAACGATTGTCTCCGTCCAAGGATCGCATCGCCGCTGACGGTGCGTCGATTGGAGGTCTGGAGCACAGGATATGGGCAAAATATAGAAAAGGTCCGAAAACGGGGGGTCTGGGCCCGTACCGACCCGGCCCAACCCCCCTGGGTCTGCCCGAACCGGGTCGACCCGACTGAACGTGACCCGGTCCGGCCGGCACGGCTTGGCCCGGTATGGGCGCGACCTGGCCTGGTCCGCCCAAGCCGGCCCGGCTCGTCCGGGGGGCTCGCTGGCTCGGCCAGCGAGCCGATGCTCCACGGACGCGGCGCGCGCCGCGTCCCCCCTGGATCCCGCGCGGCCGCGAGATCCGCCAGTTCACCGCTGCGGCGGTTTCTCCAGGTGGCGTGCTGGGGCGCTGCCACCTCCGGGATTCCGGCCGGTGCCGGCCGCTGCCTCCGGCCGCCGGTGATCCGTGCCGCTAGTGGTGTCTGCGGGCCACCGGAGTTGCTCCGGTGGTCCATTTTCAATTCCGCCTACGCCGATGCTCATCCCGGGTCCCATTCTTCACTGCGGAAACATCAAATCATCTCTGCGGACTGTAACGTCAATTCCCGATGATCCGTACGTCAAAAGAAACAACTGCAGAGACTTCCGTTCGCCTTCGCGACCCTGACTACGACCACACTATTGTTCGGCCTTGACGGCGCGGCGCGACGGCACCACGCATCCTTGCCGCATCACTCCAGGTTCCTGCGCGGTGTCATCGCACCATGCCACCATCTTCCGAACCGCAACATAATCAACAAGAAGGGGGAGGTGGATCGGTCGTGTTTGTGCGATCCGACCTCTTCCTGTTATAATGATAGCAAGCGACAATCAAATAGAAGTCGACGTACGACAAAGAAATATTTCACGGTGAAATCAATAAACCTCAAGATCAACCTGCATGAAAAAACGATCCGCAGATCAACCTGGAAATGGTTCGTCCGCGCTCGTCGTTCTTTTCTCAAAATATAAGAGAACACCAAATAAATTTCCCTACCTCGAAATTGACGTCGCACATCGTCAAGTCGTGGAAGTCGAACGTCGCGGTAGTCGAATGTCGGGGTAGTTGGGTGTTGCGGAAGAAAGGTATTGCTTCCGTCAACTTCGGAAGAAGAAGGAGAACGTTGTTGTTGGCGCCGGTCTCCACGGTCTGTGTCTTCATCCTTGTCACGGAAGAGGAAGAAAAGGGATTGGAGAAAACGTAGAGCGTTCTTCGCGGAGTCATAAGGTCGTTCTTCGTTTGGAGATGAAGTTATTCAGAAGAGGGAAGCGCTCTCTCCCAAATTCTCTCACACAACAAAAGTCACAAAAATAAAGTAAGGCCTCTCGTTATTTTGTTATTTTTCCATGCATTCAAACTTTATTAAAAAATCAAACACTTAGTTAAATTAATTGAAGTGGTTTAATCAATTAATTTAAGATGTGTTTTGGAAAAATTAAAGAGGAGAGAGGGGAGAGTTACACAAGTTAAAGTGGAGTTACAAAATTTAAGAGGGAAGTGAGTTATGGGAGGTCAAGGGGGTTATGGGATGATCAAGGGGGGTTAGGGTCTCGTGTGGGCCCCACCTCCCACATATCCAAACATGGGAAGTTGGGTGGTTGTGGGTGCCACCCACAAATTCCCATGGAATAATTTGACTCCCTTGGTTAACAAAAATAAAATTGTTCACAATTTTGTTTATTTCTTCCTTAAACCCCAAAATTTAACTTCTCCTCCCAAGAAAACGCACCTACAGTAATAGTCCTCTTAAGGAAATACCGGCGCTGCGAGTTCATCGGTGTCCTCAAATTTCAATTCCGAGTACCGATTCAAAAGATAGAAAAACCCGCTCATTCGTTCACTGAATGTACCCGAGCTAAACTTCGGAAATTGATTCTGGGCACACCGGGCCTCAGAATCAGGCACCGTCAGAAACTGCGTTCTTGTAAAATTGCAATGAAAATTAAGATAAAAATTCCCTTGATTTTTACGGGTCTTTAAAATACCATATTTACAATAAAATTACATTATATATAATATACTGGAGGTATTATTTTATAATATAAACAACAAGGAACGAAGAAGTGGAAGAAGAAGAAAAACATGAAAGAGGTGGTGAGATATTTACCTCTTCTTTGGGTTCTTCCTTTTTATTTGATCAAAAGGGCTCTTTTGGTTGGATTTCTGACTAATGGAAGGCCTCTATGATGAAGGGACGAATGTATATAGGGTATTTGGGTAGGTTTTGGCCGAGCCAAATGGATTTGAAGGTGTGAATTAGAGAGAAGGTAAGTTCCCTTTTATAAGAGGGGTGAGGGGCACCTTAGGAAAAGCTAGAAATATTATTTTATAATAAAATAATTTTCGGTTTTTTGTGGCTAAAAAATGAATTATTTAAATTATAAGGTGGTTATGGGTCAAAAACATCTCAGCCAATAGGTTTTAGATAGGATTGGGTCACTATATTAACCTTATCTTTTATATTTAACTCTTAGTTAAATAGTTTGACATTTACCATGTCTCTTTGTATTTTTATATTATATGGTTAATAAACATACTATAAACTAACAAGGGATCCCAAAGTGGTTAATTAATGATACACCTACCATTATATAAGACTTTTTACCTACCCTTATATTTCTGGGATTATTATATCAAATAATAATATTTTATTTGTTAAAAAACGCATTTATGGAAATTTTGACATTATTTAATAATTGATTATGGATAAAGTCCTAAAAACATTATTAATTCGAAATAAATAAATTTAATCAACCCTAACATGTCATATTAAGAAATAAAGTTTGTGTATGTCATCAAAAATTTTAAATTATATTTATTTTAGTATTTATAATATCATTTATTTGATTGTTTCATTAATAAGGAAAATACTGCATCATATTTGTGTCATAAATATATTTATTTTATGTCTAAAAATTATGAAAAAAATATTATGGTGTAGGAAATATTTTTTTATTTCTAATGATTATTTATAGTCGAATAGATCAATTATATAACCTCATATAAAAATTGTTTTACTAAAAGATATTTTCTTTTGTTATTTTTGTCTTTACTTTAGATTATTTAATATATAATGTCATTATCACTCTTATGTGGCTCCATGGGGTCCCAAAATAGACCGAAGGATTCCAATGGTCTGAAATGTATCATCCAATAGGGTTATGACATGTGTTAGGGTAATTTAATATTTTTATGATATTATTTTTTAACGTTATTTACAGGATTTATCCCTTTAACCACAGTAAATAAAATATTTATTGAAGTAAATATTCATAATGTCTAAAAATAAAAGTTTTCTATTTACACAATTTGTACCACATGATTCCAAATATGGAATCCATTTTTCTAAATTCAAAACATATAAGTTGAAGAAATTAATTTAAAATTATTTCGCATTGTCAAAAAAATCGTGTTTTTAAGAAATAGTAACTATAAAAAGATCGACACTTCATTATGTCTAGTTTATATGTGAAATTAAGTCCAACGACTAAAATTGGATTAAATGGTAAAAATATAATTTAATTATACTTAAAAACTACCCTATAGTATAATTTATCACTATAAATTATTTTCATTAAAAATGTTGTTTTTAATTAAAATTTTATATTTTTCACTATTTATCAAAAACTAACTGTTTTCAGAAAAATACCAAAAATTCACCCTAAGCTAAATCAATATTACAAACCCAAAAATGAAATCCATTTTTAAAGAAAAACTTGATAAAATTCCAAAAAGTGGGTATTACTATTCAGAACGGCTAGTTTGATTGGTTGTTGTGGGTAATAACTCGAAGTTGCGTACAACACACGCTATTGTATTATTCAAAGAGAAGTGTACCGTGGAATCTTGGGTTGTTACATATGTCAAGTGTTGGGGTTTGGTATTTACTAAATCATTAAGTATTTTTAAGTAAAATAAACATATTACACCCATAAACCCAACATCCTCATCTCTTTCTAGTCACTCTCTTCATTTCCTTTTTATTGATTTTTGACAACCCCCCTTTCATGGGATGAGGGGGAACCCTTACAAGGCCCGTAGGCTCAAGGATTACATAGCCCATAGGCTTAGGATATTACATGACCTGATGTTCTTAGGAAATTCAACCAGACTATCTACAAGGAACTGCCCCTCCCCAGCATCTACATCCTGATAGTAGCTCTCCACCTTTGCTTGACCGTCTGGCTAGGCTTCCTGTGCTAGGTACACATGAGTTAATTATTTAATGGTATTTTTACCAAGGTAATAATTTTAATATTAAATAAAACTCAATAATTTTTTCAATAAAAAACACCTGAAGGTATATTTTTAATCCCAATATTAATCACAAAGGAAAACCCTAATACATTTATATAATTGTGCTTAGTAATATAATGTAGGTATGAGTGACCAATTCACTTATCCGGAGGAACTATTTAATATAGTTCAATCCTTAATAATAGTAGTCAATGTTAAACAAATATATTAATATTTATATAAAAATTAATAGGTAAAAGGATTTATTGGATAATTCCAACAAGATCCCCTTGAAAATAATGTAATTCTTTAAAAATATATATCTTTTTAAAACAAATATTCATATTTTTGAACATATGAGATATGTTTAATTAAAAATATAGTATAATAAATGGTTTTCATGTTATATTAATTCCAAAATAATTGTTTAATCTATCAAGACCAATTACCATTTCATTATGTGAGATTTATGAAGTCAATAAAATCATCGGATTGACTATAAACTATTTAACCAAAATTCCATAATAATGGAAACTAAACTGCATAATTGAAATAGTCATGGACAAACTAAATACCCTGGATGGCCAATAAAATACATTCTATAATTTATATCTAGAATATAATATCCCTAGAACCAAAATAACCTTCCAGTAATCAGCTAAATATTCCACCCATAAATAAAAAACCTAAACCTAACTATACCTCAATCATTTTCAATTGGAACAATGATGAATTTTGAGTAGATAACCTATAAAAAAATTCCTAGAGAAGGATAAGAAGAACCCCAAATGTTTTAGGTAAATTTTACCATTCTTTGTTGGGATTCACTATTGAATCCTTAGCTATGATAAGGGAAATTATAAAATAAAGGATGATAAAGGGAGAGAGAAAAGTAGAGATTCCTTAACTTGAATTAAAGCATATAAAATCTCTCATTGATCTTCTTAAAATTGAGGGAATAAAATAGGTAGATGGGGAGACCCACTAGAATCCATATATGACCAACCCTTGGTTGTGATAGATTTAAAATAAATTTATTTAAGTGGAAGGAATAAAATAAGGAAATGGTGAAATAACCATAACACCCCCACTAAAAAAAGAAGACATGTTACCAATTACTCAGTTTGGGGACACTAGGTATCTAGTGAAACCCCTTAGTCTGGAGGGCATCATACTAGCTCACCAAGTAATAATTTATGGTCTATTAAGTACCAAATTTCATCTTTAATTTTAAAATATATTTTATACCACCATGATACCTCAACCAAACTCTAGAATTACTACAAATCCTTAATCCTCTACCAAAATCACCTAAGAATTCATCCTCATAAGACTACAACCCAATCAAAATCATTAAATATGAAATTAAACCTCAAATAAAAATAAAAAATATAAAAATTCCCATTTTTAAATATTATAGTGTTACTATTTAATTCCACAATAGTTTCATAATCATTATATTTGCGTCAAGAGTTATTGAAAACTCCTCATCATTGGAAATATAATATATTAGAAGTACCAAGAGATGCTGAACAAATGACTTACTATTCGTATGTTTCTAATACCTAAACTAAGACAACCACAATATTCATGATGTAAAATAATCAAATGTATCCCATACCACCAAATAATAATGATTTCAAGATCCCAAATCACTGAAACCTAACCACATAACCTATAAATAACCCAAACCACATCTCAAATTATATCTCAAACAATCCCACACCTTCTATTCCAAAGTTTTCAAATCCCAATGAAATCATTGAAGATAAATAAATTCCATATGTGTAACAGAAAAAATCAAAGTATGATTACTAAAAATCCTAATCATTAACACTCTAACACACTCGAATTCTTTATAACAATTTTTATGTTTGAATCATAAAACCAAAAAAACACTAGACCCCAAAAGGGACATCAATAAAAAATTAGGTATCATCATCCTTATCAAAATATCATCACGCTATCATGAATAAATTTTTGGTACTCCCCACCATATGATTTTACCAGGTCCATATATGTATATCCTACCATGAATTTCAGTTTATCCAATAGATAGAATTATCCAATTTTTCACAATGAACCATTCCAAATTTTATAAACCACATACTAGATTACCTAACAAAATAACCTATATTACAAAACATAATTTATTATTAAACATTACATTAAGAAAACACCCAACCAATTTTCTCATTTAGAGGATAGTCTCATGATTTTCAAAAGGGTAGATTCTATTTCATTACAAAATAAAAACCAAATTAGATTTCAAAATATTATTTCAATTATATTTTCAAAACAAAACTATAACTAATTGAAAACATAAGTAATGGTAAAATAGTTTTTACCAAGACACATTCCATTTTAAAAACATTAAAATGAAATTATAATTCTAAATCAACAAGTGTTTTCCAATACCAACCTATAGGGTAAACTGGTTCTAAAGGACAAATAATTACATTTTCAGAATTCCACAATTTAAAACACATTCTAAGTAAATAAATTTCAATGAATTCATAGAACAGAACATTATAAAAACATTTCATAACTGATAACACTAACATGATCACTTAGATACATATACCAAATTACATATGTTTCTATTATACAAAACCAAAAAGTAATTACTAACATTTTTTGACAACTTTAATTTCAAAATAAATTTTATTAGAGTATAAAAACACAATTACCAAGAAATGTACTCACTAGAAAAATATAAAACGTTTATAAAAATAAAAAAAATGTAATATATATCATACTCAATATTAAATTCTTAAATATAGACATAATAAATTTTAGGCTTTTCAATTGTCACTAAGTGGGATGTAAGTTTGTTTCTCAGTTTAAAAAATAAGTATAATACATGGAATATACTCAAAAATAAAATTAGAAATAGAAAAAATGGGACATGAAAAGAAGATAGATCAAGAAAAAAAGTAATATAATTTTTATTAATATAATGTGAGCAGAAACATTGATTGTTGTCAATAAATAAAAAGCAAGAAACAAAAGAATGCATTTGTAGATAAAATATCACACAAAAGAAACTAACTATAAAGGGAATAAAAATCCATATCTTAGACAAATTAATCAATTGTTTGTTTTATATTAACCAAATTATCCCTAATATGTATATATACACATATAAATAACACTATATTTATTTTTGAAGTTAAGGTTAATAAAAACCTTAGTTGATTCCAATCATAACATAATAACCAAATGTAAAAAGGTGATATAGAATAAAAAACTACATGTTCTGATATAATGACTCTTATCATGATTCATGAACTTGAATAGAGGGTGAATATTGGTGAAATCCTAGATGAACAACTTATGTTTCATTACATCATACTCATGATAAACAAATGAAATCCTTACTCAGATATATAATTCCAACTATATACTTAAAAATCCCTTAGAAAATAGAGATACCACAATAAATAGGTTCCTTATTATTTTCTTACATGTTACTTCTCAATTCCCAACCGTCCCAATTCATCACTTCAAAAATGAAAATCTATTAAATCACAATATCTCTATGATACGACACTGTAATATATATGATGAATTTACCCAAAAAACTAGACCACATCCTTGAGCCCTAGGGCCTGGAGAGTAGCCCCATGGGCCCCAATACAATTTTCGGGAAAAATTTCAAATCTTTTTTATAAATATATAATTAATAATTATATTGTATTAGAAATTTTTAAGGAATCAAAATTATGTAAATTGTGCTTAAGAACTAAAAAATGAAATGAAACAAAACAGGTCAAAAAACAACAAAAAATAATAATAACAGAATATAATCTTTTTAAAAGAATGAATATATGATTCATAAATATATCAACTACCAAAAAGAAAAAAAGATAATAAATATTCGCAAGATAAACATGTAACACCAAGAGAATTTAAAATAACATTATGATTGATAGTATATACCACACAAAACATCATGATTAAAATAATAAAGAAGTAATATTTTTTAAACACATTCATTATAAAATAGAAATTAAATTTAAATATGGGGATTTTTTTTCTAGAAATATTCATTTTCTAGCGAATAGTGAAAAATACTATTTTTATATATAACTGTATTGTTATTTAAACCATTTTATAAGTACCATTTTTTTTAAAAATAGTTTAAAACAAAAAATTACTACTATTATATAATTAATAATCATATTATGTTCATTGGCATAAATTTTGTGGATTAATTTGGAATAAAATGTTTTTTATTCATAAAAGGCATTTTTCTAGAAAATAGTTTTTTGTTGCATTGTGACTATTTTATTTTAAATTAAATTTTCCATTTGTGTATTTTTAATTTTTAAAAATGAATTCTATATAATTATTACAGGTTTCCAAATTTACTAAGTAGTATTCTTTTATTTTTGGTTAATATAAATAGTAAAAGTAATATTTTTTCTTACTATATTAAAGAGTAAATCAGGTAATTAAAGTAAAAAATAAAATGATAAGGACAAGAAAATAAACCTAAAACATTCCTTAAATTATTTTATGAGTAAATTTAGTCAAAATACATCAAATATTCATTTATAAGTAATTTTATTTCCTTTTGTATGAGATTATGAGTTTATTTTATTTTAATTCTAGAAAATTCAAACATGTCACACCCTTTTTTAATAACATTAATATAGTTAATATGGGGTTATTCAGATGATATAATATATTATAAACAGTATTTTGATGTATAAAATCCTTATATTCATTACAGTATTTAATTTTAAATTCTATTCAATAAATATTTATCTTAAATGCTTACATTATAGTGATGCACAAATTATTCAATTAATATAAAAATGAAATAAATGATATTTAAAATGTTAAATGTAATATAATTTGACATAAATAATGTGATAAAGAAATTTATTTATTAATATGAAATGGTAGGGATATAATTAATTTTTTTTGATTCTATTTGTTTTATTCATATAATTAAATCCAATGTAATGAATAGTTCAAAAAATAGACATTATTGATATTTTATAAAAAATAATATTTTCTTAAATGATAGAAAATTCATAAAAAAATATAATATTCTGTTAAAATAATGGGTAATTTTATATAAAGTCTACCATGGTCTATTTTTTTCTTCTATCATTTTATAGTTACATTGTTGACTTTTATAGTGTAGATAATCATAATAGTATAGAAATTGGTAAAAGGGTTAATGGGGGTTAAAACTAAAAGATAATGATGAAAAACAATTCAAAAATTATTCAAATTTTATTTAATGAGATGATTCATATGTATCCTCACCTTATACTATTATTATATCAATTTGGATCCATTTGTACACATTAAATAATTTATATTAATTTTATATTTTAAGAAATTTTAAGAATGCACCTCCCCTCAATTATAAATAGGTATCCCAGACTACATTTATTTACACCAATTATATCCATATATATCAATAAAACAACACCCATTACTATAATAATAATCCTTATAAAAGTTATTTTTTTCGTTACATTCCAAAATAGTAACCCTTGTGAAATTAGGATGATATCTCACGTGTGTTCAACAAAGAAGAGGTAAACATATTTACTGACTCTTTCAAATTATTTTTCTTATAGTTACTATTAATGTGTTGTAACCATCCTAAAATAATAAATTCAGTATCAAAAATATTATTATATGAAATTAATATAATTATAAAACCATATATCATCTCTTTTTTACCCTAAAAAAATACACTACTCGTGTGTACGTACAACTTACAATCTCAACTTAGTAGTGAAATTAATTTTTATGACCACATTACTTGGATGGTCATAAATATGTAACTAATGATTATATATGACAAAAATATGTTTTTTGAACTATAATATTACATTAAAAATCATACCTTATAATCCTATGAAAAAATGATAATAGGGCACGTTCGTACATGTGGACAACCACCTCCCTGAAGAGATGTGATTCATTTTTTCAATTATATTTTACTTGGATGGTAATAAGGATAAATTTAATGAATATATATGATTTTTATTATATAATAATCATTCTATAAATATTAATTATTATTCAATTTTCTTTTTCTCTATCCATCAAACAATGAAAATATCATTCATGCTAACTTACGACTTACCATCTCCATGAACCAGGTAATTAATTTTAATATTTATATAATTTATAGTTGTCTATAAAAATTTATATATTTAATATATATGATATTTATAACATTAATAATAGTCTTGATTTAATTTAACAAATATCCTAGTATAAGTGTCAGAAAAACCAAACCAAAACATATACCAAAAGTGAAAATTTTACAACCTAAAATAATAATTTTAACAATGAATTATTATTAAATGTGTGAAAAAATATTATAAGTAAATAATATATAATTTTATGGTTTTTTGATATATTTATAATAAAATATAAATTTATTATATAGGAGGTTCCAACATATACAATGGAAATCTAAAATGAGGTTTGAGTTTCTCATCTCAATCATACATCTATGATACATACTCAATATTCACCACTAATTTCTTTTTTGTTGTGTATATACTTCCCCCTGGATATATTATATCATGAATTAATTTTTATTAATTTTACTTAATATTTCATTTGAATTTATATATTTATTGGGACTTATGATTCAAAATTTACTAAAGTTGTAAGTGTTTATTACAAATTCTCATCATTATTTGGGATTTTTTATTTTTAAGTCTCAATTGAGAAATATTTCTCTTTCATGTCAAAATTTTCTAAAAATGTTTTTTAAAATTTGGTTGTTATTATAAAATTATTTTTAATGTGTTTTTGACCCTTTTTTTAAATTTTAAAAAAAAATTAAAAGGAATTTTCCTTAAATTTCTAAAGAATGTATTTTTTTGAGTCTTCCTATAAAATTGTGAAAGAAATATTTTCTATGTAATGTGACATGAAATTAATTTACCTCCATCATTATTCCAGAATAATTTAAATATTACGTAAAATTTTTATAAGTTTGTTTTCAATGAAAATGATTTTTTTATTGGATGTACAATTTTTAGATTGAAAACAAATCAAAGTAAATAGTTTATTTTCCTTAAGAAATTTTAAGTAATCTATTTAAAATATTTTCATATATTAAAAAATTGATTGTTGAATAATGAAATGAGTATGTAATCTAATTATACCATTAATAATATTTTATTGGATTGTTTATGATTACTTTGGATAAGGATTGTTCTGATATTTTGTATAATTGGATCTTCCAATAGACAAAGTTAGTGATTTGGTTAAGGTATGTTGATTTAGATATATTATTTATTCATATTAGGACTACATTTAACTTAGTAAGTGATATGTGGGTCCCTCTCTAACCACTCAAGGCATCAGAAGGTATCACGAGACAAAATATCTTGGGTTTAGGTCGAGGTATTACTTATTTATTCACATGTCTTGGCTGAGGCCTCAAAAATATATTTTAGATGTCTGACATTATGCATTCCATCAATATGAAATCTATTATTTATTCCCATGTGATTAACCATTTATTTATAATATCCACGGATAATTTACGAGCTCATGTGATTATTTACATGTCTTATTTGATCATCCTTTATTCCTACCATATTAAGTTCATGTTATTGTATAACTGGAAAGTGTTTTAGTAATTGACCTTTCTATATTTTTTATGACTATTTATTCATGATATATTCTATTTTATGCTTACCCTTACTAAGAATACGAGCTAACCCATTTCTTATGTTTTATTTTCCCTAGGACAGTAAGATGTTTTCTATGATTTATGTAAAGGGATATTCTAATGTGAATAATGGTATTATCAAAGAAAATAATATGTCTAATTTAATGTTTTGAAATATAATGATAATTTCAAGTATGTGTCTATTTTAACAGGACTACTAAAAATTTATTCTATTTGGTATATGATTACATATATATGGTTCCTATGTAATAAAGTGACCACAAAATCTATGATATAGGGGTTGGGGTCTTTATAGTTGGTATAAGATAAATTTTAGTAGAAACCTTTGGAACTAGATTTAGGGAAACATAAAATAGAGAATGAAGCAATATGAAATAATTATACAATATTCCCATAGAAACCACTCTTATGATTTATAGATTAGTTATACCTAAATTTTCAATTTACATAAACTAATTAACTAGTGTTGAAATTATACACAATGATTCATAACGTTATGATTTAGTCCAGTGTATGCCATTTTTTTGAAAATAGAACCCAGCTGAAGGAATAAAAATCGTATCTATTCAAAAAATCAATGTTGTTATTTCAATCCTAGGAAAGATAAAGATGCTATATTTGGATTTATAGTTGTAGGTAAAATAATCATTACTATATTGGGATAACTGACTCAGGTTATGAAAAATTACATTGCCCGAATGGAGTATCCTTCAGATCTATAATGCAGTAGAATAATGTTAGACTACTTCATGCCTTAATAACATCCATAATTCAATAGTTCTTTGAATCCATTTTTAAATGAGAAATAGACATGTGACTTGGAGAATATATTTACCACTTTGGGAAGTAACAAAAGAGGGAATTTTTTATGTGACGTTTATCATCTCCTAGACAATGTAGTTCAATGGAGGCTATTGATTAAAAACCATAAGAATATAGAAGAAATAAAAAAATGGAATCGAATAATATTAAGGAAACATTCTTGGAAAAATATTTTCTTTCAGAACAACTAGTGGATATGGAATGATAATTCTATAGTTTAAGAAAGAACGAATAGGAAAATGTTTCTAAGTATGAAAGAAACATTACAAGGCTAGAAAGGCATGATGTAGTCTATGTTCACAATCAAATGAGTAATATAAATCATTTCATTGACGGGATTAAACGAATACTTCAATAGGGACTAGTCTTCCATCATTACCATCATATGAGTATACAGTATCACATGCTATCAGTGTAGTAAAAAATTCTACAATTCATACGGTCTCAATGTAATTTAAGATAATAAAATGATGAAAAAAATTGATAAAGGGAATATGAGAAAGATTTATTTTCCCATATTTATTTACTGGGGAAAGAAACACCCATGTTCTTTCTTGAATGGAAGAGGAGTTTTCTAAATGGTTCGAGAGAATGTCCACCGAGCTCATGATTACACGAGAAAGAAAAAATGATTCCAGTGTACCCTCATTAAATTTTAATGTGATGGGGAATTACATTAATCAATACCCTAAGAGTCAAGGGAATACATCTAAAAATAATCAAATGGAACATGGTCAAGATTATGCTCTCACTATAATGGAAGTGAAAGTATTTAAGTTATTTTTATTTGGACCCAAGAATTATGTTTTAGATATATTTTTTCAATGATATTCTTGTTATAAAAAATATGAAATATATAAATAATATAATGTAGAATATTTATTTAAGTATTTGAAATCATTTTTTTAATGGTGCTAATAATCAATTTAATTGAATAGTTGTAAGGTAATGTTCATGATATCCCTTAATGTATTCTTCATGTTGAGTTAATGATATTTTCATGGGATAAAGAAAATATTGAAATTAAATAAGTAAATTTGATTGTACTGATAACCATGGAACTAATTTTTTATTTGAGGAAAATGTGGTTAATGTTATCATTAATGGAGTTTAGTGAGATTTTGGATTTAGATGATGCATTTGATGATATATTATTTTATTTAAGGAAAATGAGAGAGTTAATTTTCGGAACATTACATGTTTTCCTTAAGTTTATATGGTCATTCAAGATATGACCATGTTATTGAAAAATATGTAATAAATTTACATACAAGTGAAATTATGATCTCCTTTTTGGTATATTAATGATAATTTCATTTTGGAATTTATGTGACAGTGTTCATATTTTTTTGGATTTTGTTAAAAATATTTCAAACAAATTCTGGAGGAGCCTTAAGATTGACATCATATGGAATGGACTATGTTGAAAATTAGATAATAATGTTTTTGGTAAATTTATTATTTATAATATTAGATACCATGTGCTAACCATTTTTGTTTTGTTAAATATTTAGAGGCCTAAGGAATTACTTATGGATATTTCAATTCCCTAATATTTCTTTATGCATGAAAAACAATCATCTCAAATATCAATTTCCTTGCATAAGAGATTATGTGTAAATATATTGAAGTATAAAAAAGGATGATATTATGATTACAATATGGAAAAAATCATATAATATTTCTATATATAGTTCTTTACCTAGATAGTTAAATTATCGAAGGGATTGAAGAAAAAGGACCTTGAAAAAACGATCATTTTACATTTCTTACTGAGAAATAAATTTTCTTTTACATCTTCATATTTTTACTAAAATAATGAAATAAATCTAGAATGGAGTCTAAGATCCAAAATATTATATTTTTGTTGAATCTGGAATATGGGTTTTACCCCCAGAAAAGATATAAACCTTAATGGAGTCAGTGGTTTGGCATGGGTTCCACCATGGGAGAAATAATTAAATAAATTAAAATATTTTTCAAATTGTTTTAATTAAATCCTCTACTAATTATACTCTATAAATAAATTCTTATATCTAATTTTCATGGTACGTTGCATAATCCTAAAAATTGGGAGGGGAAAGTGGGGAAACATAAGTTGGTGTCGGATGGATCAACTATCTCTATACTATAAGGATCTCTAATGGCAACAGAGGTGGTGGATCTCACTAGTGATGATTATGCCTATTAATTCCTTGTAAGAGATCAATCCGAACCCTTTTTTGGACATTGTTTTTTGTCTTTATCACCATTTTTTGTCCGATGTCAAATAAAAATCAATTATTCTAACTGTTTGATACATGGGTCAATTTTGTTGTACATATGATGGTTTTTTCTTCTTGGATAGTAAGGATTTAATATAATTTTATTTGTATTTTTTCATAATTATAATGACAATTTATTTAGGACATCCTTAATAATGACTGATTTTCCCTCTGGTTTATTTCTCTTTTCTCCCGCATTCTTTGCATGATAATCATTTACTTTTATTTGACCTGTGATACGATGATTACACAGTAGGCAGTCATTTTGCAAACAATTTTCAGTGAAATAGATCAACACCATGGGACTAGATCCCAGATTGATGACATGGTCCTGGAGCATAATAGGGATAGTGGAGATGTAGGGAGATTAGAGTTTCATAGTTCATGGTTTTCCATGTGATAATAATTTGGTGTGATAGAGGTATTTTCCTGATTATACAAGTTGATGAAATCTAACCACCAGTGATGGAGAGGATTGATTGAGTCCTGATCCAAGTTTCATCAGCTTGATCAAAATAAAGATCATTATAGGCAGCATTGGAATTATAATAGTCATAATATCCAAAGTTTTCTTGAAAATCCTATGTTACAGTGAATATTTATCATAGAACAGAAGCCATGTTAGGCCCCTTTCTGTGGTTCAAGGGTTACACATGAAATATAATATCTTACACAATTTAACATGTGTTAAATTTTGTGTGACCCATCTTAAGAAGTTTAGTGTGTATCCCATAGGATTCACGAGAATATACATCACTAGTAACATGGGTATGGGTAGAGTACATGGGATCAACCCAGTACTAGAACATGACTTGGTACACAAACATGGCCAAGTAAATGAAAATCACTAGTATATAATGGAGCATACGAATAAAAATAGTCATAAACATGGTAATGTCTAGTTTTAGAGGTAGACATCTTATACCTTCTAAACATGACATGTGCATATGCTAAGAATGTTTAAAGTCATTCGATTCCTCGATTTAGACCATGTTAAGTTGAGTGTGCTTCCTTTATCCATCCCTGTTAGGGTATTGTGTGGAATTACATCCTATTTATATGATTGTGATCCCATTTATGGGATTTATGTTTGATATATTTTGGTGTATCCAATTGTGTGATCATGGTGGGGTCCTATATCATTCATTCTTCATCCTAGGTAGGGATTGTGGTATCGGCATGACAACCATTCACAAGATATTGATCCCCTATCTTGCAGGTTGATCTCGTAGGGTTTTTGTTTTCATGCAATAGTCTGAAATGTGACCCCCTATATATTTATTGAGATTATAGAGATCCAATTAGTACCTAATTGGAGACACTCGATGAGTACAACCTATTGGATGAGAACCAGCAGTGATAACATGGATCTTAGAGTCAGTTCTCCCAAAAATCAATACCATGTAGCCTAATGCAGTATGATATGGTTTTCATTATGGATATGAACTATTGATGCATGTATTTATATGTTTATATCTTGGATTTTATTATTTTTATGTATTATATATTTATTTACATACCTACATATTTATGAGATGACTACTCATGAAGCTTTATGTTTAGTTATTTCAGGGTTTCCTTATGGGTATTTTTAGATTCAACCCTATATGGGATCTAACCACACATGTTGTGTCTTATGAAAGTAATAGTCCATTTGATAGAGTCTTGAGAATATTGGGATTAAGTAGAATATAGTTTAGGATAGATAGAGAGATATTTTTACTAGGTGTTTCATTTCACAGTAGTCCCATCCTTCTAATCAAGTTAGACCCTTTATGTACTTGTTTCAAACTCTGATGTCGGATAAATGTTATGCGTGCATTGTGGTATTAGTTGAAATTTAATTTTGGGAATTTATTGGCATGGAGATGCGTGTTTTTGTTTTTTAGTTAAGCTACATTAGGATAATACCTCGAATTTATGGGACATGTATTCTTGATTATAAATTCCATCCCATAGACTATTGGAGGAGGTTTGGGGGTTTTCACACTCTAGTTACCATCGACCGTGTGGGACTTGGTGGGTTGGGTAATGAAAGAGTGGTATTAGAGGTGATATTCCCACCTTTAGGACTAGATTTTAGAGTTTTTCTTAGTTGGGGAGTTTGGATTTGGATTTATAGAAATTGTGCTAAAGTGTTTCAAGTTCAACTCTTAGGTTAGGGACTCCAATGTTGGTGTAGTGGCCAACGTATCAATTTAGTTTGGTGCCAATAACCCTATTGTTGACTTGGTACATGTAGGAACTGTTTTTAGGGAAAAATCATTGTACATGCATCATATAGGAATATGTTTTAATTTCATTGTCATTCATAATTTATCTCCCTAGATATACATAATTACCATGGTGTATATGGTTTATTTTAGGATTCCCCTATGAAAATAAGGAACCATGATTCCACTAAATGAACATGAGGATGATATGCTGATTGATGAGTCTTCAGCAAAGGTGGCATGTACAGATGGTGGTACCTCTATGTGGTTTTCCTATTTTACCACCACCTTTTGAATAAAAGGTTACAATGAATGTACCAACTAAGTATTGTTTGGGATTAACACAGTTTATGAGTTTCATTAGAAGTGAACTCAAATGTTTTAGGGTGATCGAGTCCCCTATCAATATAACGACTACTTAGATGAAATCACCTAGGTTTTACACCATGTGAGGACACCTGAAAATTAGATAGTGGTCCCAGTAGAGAGTATTCTTCAAGGTTCACTAAAAAATAGTGGATTTTGGTGATTCAGATTCGTAATGTGAAGACTGTCTCCAAGTCATAATTAAAAAATCTATTCAAGGAGGGGTTATTTCTAGAAACATTTTCATTAGTCAACAATTATGAGATTATGAAGTTGTAGTAGGACAACATGTCTATGGATGTGTATATAGAGAGGTTCTATGAACTATTGTATACATATATGGATATGGATCAAGATCCATTTTCCAGAGAAAAACCTTTAAGTAGGGATTAATTTGGGATATAGGGACATTAATTATATCTATTTGAATTCCCACTTACGTTGGAGTTCATGAGAATGCTTTAGTGATGTAGAGATTTTGGGGAAAGCAGACACCGAAAATTATTACTGGTAGCGGTCATATAGGAGATGAGACCTTGATAGTTGGTAGATGATGATAGAAAATTTGATATATCCATATGAGACACTTCGAGAGATAATCCCTATATATAGATTCTATAGTCCCTATCTCTCAATAAAATTTTATCACCAGGAGAGGTAGTGTTTCTCTTATGATATTCGGGTATATCTCGATCAAGATTTCAAACCTATCATATCATGAATAGGGAGATAGTATAGGGATAACCTAAGAGGATAAGGATACAATTGAAGGTGAGAATTTAGGGAATCATATGTGGTATAGGATTTGGTAGAGAAACAGAAGGTGGCAGTTAGTTTGACATATGGACAACCCTACCCCCATGATTTCCACGCTAGGCTTAGTTTGCAAGTTTTCAGAGACTAGGACAACATTAGATTGTGGATGCCTATGAACCAGAGGCTTCATGAATGATAAAACATATAATTTGTTTCTTCTTTTATTTTTATACAGTTGTGATATACATGATTTTGATTCACTCTTTTCTTTACACTTCTTTATTTTGAGACTTAGAGAATTAGATTGAGCCTTTAGCTCGACCCTTTCATTTGGAGAGTCATGCTAGAGGTGAATCAATGATCAAACTCTTATTAAGACTATATGAATTGACTCTTTTGGGAGAGATCATCTTATGAGACCTATTAATAGCATCTCTGGGACCTTACAACATCATCTTATATATGGACTAGTTATCCAAAATTTATGCCCATGTAGATTATTTGAGGTGGAGGATGCGGTGTATCAGTGGATTTGAGATAAGGTTTCCCATCGTGTGTTGGATGGAAACCTAGGTAAAGAAGGAAGGGATCCAATATAGGAGGATAAAATTTTTTATTGACCAGTTGGATAGTATTATAGTTGGTGTAGTGGATTCTATTTCTTTCAACTACATGTTGTTGTTGCAGATTATGAGAATGTCTTTCCTGAGGATGTGTCAGTCTTACCTTCTCAATGTTAGAAATAATTGTATATATAATTTGACCTAGGTATGAAATATATAATTTTTCTATAATATTGGATGGAACCTATAGATATTATTTACTTGAAGGTGTTGTTGAAGGAGTAATAAAAGAAGGGCATTGTTAGATCCATTTTCCCACTAGGTAGACCTAATGTTTTCTTCTCCAAGATGGTAGATGGGAGCTTGAGGTTGTGTGTGGATTATCAATTCCTTAACTAGAATAACATAAATAATATGTATAAGCTAACAAATATCTTTCCAATATAAAACTCAATTCAGGTTATCCCCAGTTTTGAGTATGGGATGAGGATATACTAAAGATGAAATATAGATACTGCTACAATCACTATAAGAACATGGAGATGTCATTCAGCATGATAAACACACAAGCTATGTTCATTGGACTCAACGACCAGGTCATTAATCATTTCTTATAATGGGTTATGGTGATATTCATCAAAGACATTCTAGTTTAATCAACATCTAAGGACGAGAACATGATACACTTGATAATGGTTCTAAACACAGTATGAGAGAATATGTTTTATACAAATCACTCTAAGTGTCAATTATGGATTTAGGAGGTCCAATTAATATGACATTTCATCATTGAATTCGGTGTATAAGTGTATCTAGTGAATTTTTAGAGGGTTCTATATTTGGAGCCACCCATGTGTGCGACAGAGGTTCAAATATTCCTTTGGTGGGTAGGATACTATAAGAAATGTTTTCCACATTTCTTAAAGATATCAGAACTATTGACTTCATTGACCATTAATAGGTAGCCTTAAACATTGAAGGAAAGGTTCTAATTGGTATTCTTGGAAATGTGTTATATATTGGAGAGAAATCCCCCCGATCATGATATTTCAAGAGGATGTTGTTGAGTTAGTAGTGTTTTGTCATGTCTCTGGGACTATTTTTGGTAGTGTTATAAAAAAAGGAAGGTAGTGATTGAACCATACAGGGAACCAAACTGGGTTGACTCAACCGATCAATCAAGATGATCTTCTATATGGCCTGAAGCACATTCCTGATCTCTAAAAGCTGGAAACAAGAACTATCCATAAACAACCATTACATGGTAACAATTTTCCACTAGAAAATGTGCATGACATATCAATTAAATAGAATGTAGACATCAATATAATCTGATTAAAAAAATCAAAATATTAGTATATACCATAAGTAATAACATACATCATATACATACATGCCATAACTTGACATATACATACCTGGTATCTCAAAATAAACCACAAACTCAAAATAAAGTGGACAATTCCAAAAAAGGTCCAAACATACATCCCAAAATATAAAAAATACCAACAACGAATTCACATAACCATTCCTTAGTGAGACCATGTGTCCTCCTCAAGACACTAGATTAATGTAATCAAGAGGATCCACCCTCGTACACAGTTCCCCTTCCATTATATGTGTTGTCCAAAACAAAATCTACAAATACACAAAGGGAATATATGGTGTGATACATGAATCCCATTGGGATACCCATATGAATCTATTTAATTATTTTACCCATGAAAAAAATAAACCATTTTAATAAAAACATCAAAACTGAACATCTTTAAAAATATTCCATTTTCGAAGAAAACATTGAAATCCATATGGTTTTCGATTAAAAAACGGTTTTCAAAAATACTTTTCAATATGGATGAAATAAATAAAGAATTCTCAAGAAGATCAACATATCCAATAATTAATAACCAAAATGATCATAACATCAACATCATATATCCATATAATTCTATATGGGAATAATACATATCATTACATCTAAATGGAACTAATCAAATTCATAGAGTATATAAACCAATATGGCATGAGTAATATAAACATAAGTCTCTGACCATTAGTCATATTGTGAGTGAGTAAACAAGTGTCCTAGAAAGATAAGGAAAATAGAATCTCAAATGGTCTTACATGGGACCAATATGAATGTTATGATAGTTTTCCTTCTCACTACCACTCATGGTCCCCTGAATATAAAATTGGAGGATCACATGGTTCTCCCTCTAATGTCTAACACAGTTACTTGGGAAACACAAAGTGGAATCTCACATGGTCTTCCCCTCAATGAATAACATAGTACCTCAAAGAAAACCCTCACTAACACCATGATTAACCCTTATGCCACTCCATGACAACACAATCATAAGAAAACCCACATATCAAATAAGATACAACACAATCCATTACACAAGCATGCACATTTTATCAAAAAAATTCCCAAGTAAAACCATTTAAAAAATAAATTTAAAATTTATTTCTAATACATAAAACATATTTAATTCATTTTAACAAAGACTTTTTTAGCAATAACGATACACCCATTTGGAAATCTCTATTTTAATCATCCAATTTCTAAAATAATCCATCCCATACATCTAACATAGGATAAAAATCAATGATAAACCATTTATTTAGAAATTAAACGACCACAAAAATGTAATTAAAACATTTAAATGAAATCCAAGGAAAATTCACTTAAATTGAGACATCAAAATTATATTTGGTCCAAATATCAGTGCCTCTAATGGAAACCACTCGAAAGAGGTAGAATAATATATCACACACCTAAGACATAAATAATAAAATTAAAACCCCATCACATACCATAATTCATCCTAAACCACCTCTACGGTTCCACAATCCTTGAAAATGGGAAAATATGAAAAAAGGTGAGAGAAGAAGAAACCCCAAAGGATTTGGACTTACCTCAATCCAAATAACAAATAACCCCATAGAAATCAACAAAAATGGAGAGAGAGATCTCCACCACCAAGGAGATGGTGCTATGCCTGATGGGGGTGGAAAATTATTTCCAAAAACCTATAAAAATTATAGGGATTAAAATTAAATTGAAAAATTTTATGTGAGATAGACAAGGACACACAGTTTCACCACATAGTTAGGAAACTTGTGCCTCTAATATGAAGTTACCATTTTCTACATGGATATGGCTACACATTTACCCTTTGGTGTCAGATGGTTTTAAAATCATATAGAAAATTGAAAACCCCAATGTTAAGAATTGTAGAACCCGCACATGGTTAGCCGTACATTTAGACAAACCATTCGCTAACTATGCTCCTTGGTTTCTCTTCCCCAAAACTCCCTTGATTAACCCACAACCCATTTGTAACTTTATGAATGCATACAAATATGAAAAAAAATCAAAAGTAAATATACTGGTGACCTATAAGGTGTTACAAAATCCTCACAATGCCACTTTATTCCCCTAGAAATTCTATAGGATTCACTAAAAGAAAACATGAGAGGCCACTACTCCCCAACTCAACATTCCTAATCCAATGTCTCATGACTATCGACACCACTTTTATAGATAACTTAGAATAATGTGATCAAATTTCCATGGAAAAATTACTATAAATAGTCATGATATATACATACTTCTCCACAACATTGGAATCAATATTTATTACTAAACCCCCCGCTCTAACACAAGGGATGGATATGGATGGTACACTTTAAATGTGATACATGAATGATGTAATTCGTTGGGGTTTTACATGGTGTTTTCTCCAACATATAGTTAACCATCCTAAGACACTCGATAACCAAAAATGGACTCACATAACATGACATCAACTTTATCTTATTTCTGAAATAACAGTGAACCAGCCAAACTGATACCCACAGAATCACCAGATCAGAAAATTGAAACTCCAACATATGTCAATGATGTCTAAAATGTGACTTACGGTGACTCTGAGCTATTTTTATCCCTTTCTTAATCATCCACACTATCTAAGTCATAACATAGATGAGGCCCGGTTTAACCGAGGAACAACCACCCACCACAGCCAAACAAAATGATGATTGGCATGACCGCGTGTACAATTCCTCGAATTAGGCCATCCTACCTGAGGATTAAAAGATATTGTTATAATAAAACTCATCAAATTTAATTTTCCTTTCCCAAAATAGACAAAAATCATTCCCACACTCCAAAAAAATATCATTTAGTATCTGGATGGTCTTTATGGATTGCCCATCCTTCTATGGGTGATATGTAGTGGTGATCTGGATATGGGTTCCCAAGGTCTTCTGATGTCCCATCCAAAAGAAATAATTGAAACGAGAATCAGGATAGGCATCTATCACCGAGGGAACTCTATTAAGATAAATAAACTCTCAAAAAGAAAATCATTTGGGGTCATCTACCTTCATCGACTCCCTAATTGGGAGAAAGTGGGATGATTTCATTAGACGATCGACAACCACACATATGTAATCTATACCACTATGGGCATTAGGTAGTATGATCATCAATCAATATAAATCGCATACCAATTCCACAAAGGCATGTTAAGTGGCTGAAATATCTTAGTTAGAATATAGCTCTCCACTTTTATCCTTTGGTAGGTCAATCGTTTGGAAACAATGTCATCCATTTCCTGTCTCATCCCAGCACACCAATAACAACCTCTCAAGGAATAAATCAACTTTGTCTCACCAGGGTGAATGACCATACGGAAATGGAAACACCTATTCATCACCTCAATTATCAAGCCTAACGTATCTATAATACATCCTCTAAAAAAGAAGATAACTATCGAGTGATCAAGACAAATCTCCTGAGGTTTACCCGGTATTTAAAGAACTGCTAATATGCTGTCACACAGGGTTGGATGCCTGCTAAATCCTCACTAGATTGATGAGAGAGGGTGAAAACTGCACACTAAAAAAATAACTATTCTTAATCCTTCTATATTTACAATCTTAGATCAAAAAACAAACTCATTTGACCCCATACATCTATTAACTACTGAACTTATTGCACTATAAGCCTATAACAAAATATGTTAGTGACCATGTTTCCCTTCCAAATCCTATATATAATCATTAAATAAAAATTCTAATCTTATTCCATCTAGTGTAGCTGACTATGGTTTAGGTCCCTCTAGTTGAAAATATACTATATTATTTTATGATATGAATATAGCGTAAAATGTTTCTCGAAGAGGCAGTGTCTCTACGCCTTTAGTGGATGCATCACTATTTCCAATTTTAGTTCATGGGTGGGATAATTCCACTCATGTGGGAAAGTATACCATTATCCATAGGCTACCACATGGTCCTCCTAAATCAACCTTATTTGTCATAGTGACTATCTTAATGGGGGGGGGGGTGTTGTTTGATTAATAAAAAAATCTATTATGAATGGGTTTTAATAAAATCCGCACTTTATTACAAACAACCAAGTGAACTTAATCATTAGATCGATATATTTACTGAACATTAAAATCAATTGTCAAATATAGATTTGGTCTTGTTTAAAAATACTTATAATATTACATTATCATTTTAAATAAATTTAATCAATAAAAATATTATATAATCACAAGTTACGGTTAGATATCAATGCAATTGTTTTATTTATAATTTAAAATATATTCAGTTTTAATGAATAGAAATAATAAAAAAAACACATAGTGAAAATGAATACAATATATTCATTCTCAAGATGCGACTTAGTCCTATCTACTCGGATCCAAGAATTCTGTATAAAAAAAACTTTTATCTAGAACCTTGATTAGGTATACAAAAACATAATATCTATACACACAACATGAGGACCACATCCAAAAAACCATGGGAGATAAAAAGATAATAGGCCACAGAGGGACCTCTTCTATTGTAATCAATGAAAAAATGAGTAAAAATTATTTTAGAAGATATCTAAGTATATTCAATTTAAAGTTGGAGAGAGTGTGTGAAGAATTACAAAATATACAACACACTGCTCGTAAAGTAATTAAAATAAAGAAATAGGGAATGTAAAGACAAGGAAAGATCATGTTGCTCTATATGATATCCTATATAGGTTGTGACGCATTGAGTATAGCTCAAAAGGAGGATTGAGTTGAGTTCTTGAAATTTTCTGTACAACAATGGGTCATAAAAGATTTTTTTCTAAAATTTCTTTTATTTCATAGTCATGTGAAGATGCATTGTATTGTGTGATTACTCATCAAGTGGAAGTATTCATGTTCATAATTACGTTCTCAGCTCACTTTTCATGTGCATCTCCCAATTCATTTATCTCAGTTCACAATTTGTTCAACACTATGAATTTCACATCTTACATCATTGCATGAGGGAATATGATTAATTGTTTAATATAAGTAGGAGGGAATATCATATTGATCCTCTCCTCCTAGTATTGCATGTCTAACATTAATTTTAATGCACCTCAATATAACTATTAATAACAATCATTAAAAAATGTTTTGGAATTAAATTACATATTGTAGTTATTAAAATTTAAAATTCAAAATAAATAAAAAATTGTTTCATTGATTATTTAGAATGGTGACTGTATCCAACAGTGGGTCCTTTGAATAGTGAAACATTCTGTTAGTGATTAAGAATGATGGTGAGTCATGATGGTGGTGACTCAACACTTTACCAAATTTTACATTCTAGATGAAGGTCACCTCAATGGTGACTATGGTATGATGTTAGGTGTGATCGAAATCATAATCATCAAGTTTATTTAATAATTCAAACGGAAACAAAAGAATATCAAGCCTAAGGAGGCTGAAAGAAGTGGAGGCCAAGGGAATCCCCTTTATCCAAGTTCACCCCCACAGGTTTTAGGGAGTATACATCATGAATGTAAATTTGATATGGACTAGGGACATCGATGGATTCTAGGTATCCTTCTACATGGTTCTCCTCATGCCATGAGTGTTGCACATTGATGTTGTTGTTGAGAAT
The DNA here is from genome assembly GCA_963277665.1 of Viscum album. Classification (NCBI taxonomy): domain Eukaryota; kingdom Viridiplantae; phylum Streptophyta; class Magnoliopsida; order Santalales; family Viscaceae; genus Viscum; species Viscum album. The sequence continues at coordinate 1,791,674,687 of OY728133.1, read as the reverse complement.
TCCTCTGAACTTCCTTGTAATGTCGGTGATGGAGTAGGGAGCTTGTCAAAGGCCTTGAAAAGCATCATGGAGTATCTCAGAATCAATTTTCACCAATTCAATGGGAATGTTCTTCTAAATTCGCAAAATTATACCCTAGTCTATTGCTCTTTCCTTGGCTTGAAGAGAGGATCCATGTCCTGTCCAAATGAATAATGTCAAATAAACTGAACCACGACAGTCACAGACAACCCCACCTCTGCAAATCACCCCCACACTACATGTCCCATCAGTTTTGAGTTTGTCGCCCCTCAAGGGGGGATTCAATATTACCCATTGGACTTGGGTGTGGTTAATATGGTATTGAAGAGGGGAGGGATTCCCTTGAAGGCACACAAGAGAGGGGGCTTCTTGCCAATTGTTGGAGAGCCTCGCCATGTCAAGAAAAAGATTTTTAGTTCTGATGACAATGACTCTTCTAGGAGAGATAATTCCATTGTGCCTTGCCTTATTCATAAATTTTCAATTGCACTAGCATTCTGCATGTAGGATCATGGTATGTGCTAGCTTCTTTAGACCCTTGTCACATGCCCCAAGTTACCACTGATCTATGATATTGAGGTCCACCGTGTTCTGATCCTGAAAGGACGTCAACACCCCAAAGGCTGCCCAAACTACTAACACCCAGTCGCCCCTAAAAAAGAGATGGTCTGCACTATCCTCTTTTCTATTTATACAACATGAACAATGTAAAACCATCAGAATCCCGCACTGCTGGATGTTTTCATCTGTTGGGATTGCTTTGTTTCTAATCCTCTATTAGAGGAAATTGTATTTTTTGGGATGGATTTGTTACAAAGGGTGTCATTCCAGATATCAACACCCTCTTGCAAGTCCCGGTTGCGGAGGAAGTCTTTAGATGCGAAGGCACCCGAGGAAGATGGAGTAAAAACGCAAATGTTGGGTTAGTTGGATAGCTCGATGATGTTGAAGATATCTTGTCGATTTGCATCCAACATGGCCTTGTTAAACTCTCATTAGAGGCTGGTTTTGCGGAATGAGATGTTGAGAGCGGGGCAACTAGGGTATCCAATAGCCTCACACACCCAATTTTGGTGCCAAAAGGGATGCTCTCCCCACCTGACGATCCAGAATGCATACTGTTGAAGATCAGAAAAAAGGGGGGTGATTATGGAACGGAACAGAAAGTTGTGGCCCTCCATTCCCATCTAAATCCTACATGCCGAACTGTGCATGGTTTTCCCCCAAAGGGTGAGTTTCTCAAGAACTTCAAACGCCAGCTAGGCATTCATGTATAAGAGAGTGTCATCAAGGATCTGTACATTGAATCCACCCTCCCATGGTAGGTCTCTCCACCCTTCTCTAGGAATCCCATCCATGTTTTCCTTCAGATTTCAGATCCCAAATGAATTTGGATAATATCTTTTCAATGTGTCTGATGAAACCTTTTGATGTTTTAGTGGCAGAAAATGCATGAACGGGAGTGGCTAAAAGAACGATGTTAATGAGGGTTATGTGCCCACCAATGGAGAGAAAGCAGTTTTTCCAGTTTTGAATTTTGTCAGAGATAATGCTGATGAGGAAATCAAAATCACTAATGTGTAGTCTTCTTGGAGATAGGGGTTCCCCCAAGTACTCTATAGGAAAGATCCCATGATGCATATCAAAAAGTTGTTGGACTGTAGAGATCCGGTTGTCCATACATCAGTTCGAGATATAGAAGTGGCTCTTCTCTTTGTTGATGACTTGACCAATCTAGTAACAGTATTCATCAATCACCTTGAACAAACCTCGAATCGATCTTCTTCCAGCATTCATAAAGATGTGGGTATCATCCGCAAACATAAGGTGAGAGATATATTGAAATCTCACACTCCTTTGATAGGGCATGATTTGTCCACTAGTAATGATCCTATTAAGTAGACGACTAAGGATATAGTGTGAGTGGATAATGATGCTTGGAGAAATAGGGTCTCCTTGCCTTAAACTGTTGATAGCCTTGATGAATCCCAAAGACTTCCCCATGAATGAGACCACCATCTATGAGGGGATGAAGCATCTATAAATAAGGTTAGTATTCCAGGTTGAGAGGCCCATACCTGCTAGTACCTTGATGATGAAGCCCCACTCCTTGCGGTCAAAAGCATTACTCATATCCATCTTGATAGAAATGTTTTCCCCTAGTGTCTTAAGGTTGATGTCTTTAATCATCCCTTGAGCCAGTGCAATTGTGCCTTGGATCGACTGCTCCATCATGAAACCATGTTTTTCCATGGAGACCCACTGTGGAATATGTTTTGACAATCTATTATTGATTATACAAACCAAAATTTGGTAAGTGAAATTTCACAATCTTACCGGCCTGAATTTCATGATGGAGGAGGGGCACCTAGTTTTTGGTAGAAGCACCATAGTGGTGGCACAAGCGATCCTTGGCAGACTCCCTCCCTAAAATTATTATAGAATTTCTAAGGATAGGTCGTCCTTCACCACCTCCCATGAGGACATTTAAAAAGATATGGGGAGCCCATCGGGTCCCGGTGCACTGTTTGGATTGAGCTTTTGTATAGCATCATATATCTCCTCTTCATAGGGAATGGAGCTGAGCTTCTCATTTTCTTGACCATAGAAGAGATTGGGAATCACCACAAAGATCCCTTTGTCCTCCCTCAGGTATCCGTGAGTCCACTGGGGGTTGGGGGCTGTGAGAATATCATTGAAATGATTAAGGGTCAGGCACCACACCTCATCCATGTCATCCGTGCAGGTTCCATTGTCGTTAAGGATATTAGGCTCGATAAAACATTTTCTCTCAGAGATGCACGCATGAATGAATGAGGTGTTTCTATCTCCCTCCCTAAGACACTTGATCCTAGCTTCTTCTCTTGCAACACGTTCATATTTTAGAATCATTTCTTCTAGGATCTCATTTTTATTGGAAATATTCCCAAAGGAGCGATCATCCCACACCTCTTCAAGGTCCTACTCAAGACGCTCAAACATCTTCATGACGCCATCAATTCCATTGTACTTGTTTGGAAAACATTTTACCCACTCTTGCAAGCAGGTCTTGACATGCTAAAGCTTGTTGTGGATCGCAGCCTACATCTTGCCCTAAGTGGGTTTGTTCCATGCCGCACTGATCAGTTCTTAATACCATGGGATTTTGGTCCAATATTGGGAGTACTAGAATTTACCGTGAAAATCATGTCCAGAGGATAAGGTGAGAAGGACTGGGGAGTGGTTCGATAAAAAGCCTCACCAAATGGGACACCATTGAATTTGAGATCATAGAAGTAGCATGCATGTTGTCCAGACACCTATCCAAGCGGATCCATGAACGTCGGTTCCCTCATTGGTTATTACACCATGTGAAGTTATCACTTGAGAAACCAAGGTCAAGGAGACCTTTCCCGGCCATGAACTGTACAAATTCCGAACTAGCTTTCTTCTAGAAGGTTCCCCTACCTTTCCTTTCATTAGGGTTGGCAATCATGTTGAAATATCCTCCAATCACCCATGGTAGGTTTCTGGGATCAAGGCCATTGAGATCACTCCATAAGTATTCTCTTTACTGTGATCCAGAACTGCCATATACAAATGTCATGAATAAAATAGTGTTTCTTTTTGTCACCTTGATTGTGATATATTGATTGCCTGTATGGGTCAAGACTACCAAATAAATATTGTGCTAGAATACCCATATATTCCTGTTGAGTGTGGCAACCTGCATTAATCCTTGCATTTTGATCTTCCAGGAAAAAGAGCCAATACTAGACCACCTGGATAGACTGAAAACCCACCTGTTGAAAGAGCGAGGGGATCTACACCAAGCATGGATGAAATCATATTCCAAGGCTTGGAAAAGACATAAATAATGCCTGTGCACCTCATAGATCCAAACCAAGGAGACAAGTCCCTAGGAGAGGACAAAGCTCTGGAATACTGAAAGAGATGGCTTCGAGGACCCGAATCCAAAAATCAAGGTCCAATTCAAGCACGCATCCACCTCCACAAAGGAAGACACCGGTAACTCCATGTAGCTGCATGAACCAACGCACAATGCCTCTGAGATCGGCACACAAACATCTGTGAAGCAGGGCCCCTGAGAAGCATGAAGCGATCTGCATAGGGCATCCCTGAAGAAGCCTAGTCGGGGATCCACTGGAGGAATGCTGGCAGAGGCTGGAGCAACCACGTCGCCATCGAGATTTAGAGATAGACCCTAGGCTGAGGGCAAGGGGCCTTGAGCCGCAAAGCCCCAAGCCCCGACAGGGATAGCGGCAGAAGAGCAAAGGGGCGGCAGTGGCCCCGAGGAAGAAGGAAGACCGGAGGATGATCCCAAATCAGGATCTGACCGAGGGGAGAGAAAAACCAGCATCCACAAAGGCGAAGCCTCAACGAGCATGAAATTTGAAAACACCAGTGGCGCGTAGAGCACGTTTTTTCTTGTAGGGAGTGGATCCATTCACATTGGTGTGATCAACACTGTCAAATTTTCAATCGAATAATGATTCATCCTCTCAGTGATTCATTCCATACTTTAACAAATTTATGTTCTGATGGTGAATCATAGCAGACGGTGTGACATAGGTGACAATGATTATTTCCAACACTTTGCAAAAATATCATCTTAGAGGTGAGAATTGATGGGTGGTGATACATTCTTGGTGGCGAGACATACTTGGTGGTGATATATTCTCATACATAGCCTTATTTTCACTAATATAAACTTCTATCATAAAACATAATGATCATTAATATCCTAATGAACATGATTTAGTGATCATTAAAACAAGGGGGCCTACAATCTCCCCCTTTTGATGATCACAAATAATAGATTTAGATAAAAATGGAATCAATCATAATGAAAGAAATCTATGAAGGGTAAATCATGATAGATTATATACCATGAAATCAAGGGTAAATATCAATTTTAAAGAATATATATTGGGAATGAAAGTTAAAAAGGGTTTAGAAAATAAACAGTAGCAAAGAATATGACACATAATATCAAAGAAAGGTATGCACACATATATGGAAAAGAATATCAGTAAGGTATTAAAATAACTGATATGGTATCAATGGAATACTAATATATAAATAAATTCCTTAGAAACATCTCCCCATTTTGGGATTATCAAAAAATTATAAATAAAACAGAAAATGGAAAAAATAGAGTAAGAATAATCAATGAATTTCCACATAGAAAAGTCCAGGAACAATACAACCATAAAGATCAATAAAAAGTTACATAAAAACATTCCCATATAAAGAATGTGTAATGATCAACACTTATCGAGATGTTATTTTACATTTCCTTTCTTTGAATCTAAAGGCTCAATATCATAACCTAAAGGAGGTTGAGGGATACTAGCAGGAGGAGTAACCGTGGTTGATGTAACCTTTGGAATAGGTGGAGGAACATCAATTAGATAACATGGTTATTTGATGAGAATTGTTCTATTGTGAAGCGTGAATTATCTGGGAGAAAGATAAAAAGGCTGAAGTGTGGCTGGAAAAGGTGCATGAGGGTCTCCGGTCACATTAGATCTGAATAAATTTTTATTAGTAGATGGAGGGGTTAGGTGAGATGTAAATGGAGTGGCCTTGTGATCCACAATGATAGTAACCTGAACATGCAGAAATGGCTTCATGATATTTATGAAATCCATGATGATGTTTCCCCATCTCTCCATTTCAGAGAATAAATATTTTTTCTCTACTAAAAAAAGTGAATAACTAGATTCATGTCATTCAACTGATTCACTTATACCTTAAAATATTGACTGACCATAGGCATCCTCTTATTTTCAACAGGAAACATAAAATGATCATTCAACTCATGCTTTTTTAAAATCCAAGAAAGATAATACATGATAGATTTAGGTATGTTTTCTCTGCTAGCTTTCATGTATATCATATACTCCATAACCATCATGCAAGCATGTTCGCTGTTATGCTTAATCATCCTTAGACATTCCTGAGGTATGGACGGTTCAACACCTAAATTAAATTTAATCTATTCCCTAATAACCAATTTAATCATCTTAACATCTATATGAAGAGTAGTGGAGGTAGAAGGTAATGATGGAATATTATCCATTCTCTAAATAAGTTATCAATAGAAGCATCAAAAGAAATCTTCATCCCTTAAAACTCAAATATCAGATACTATAGATCACTAGAAAGTCTCATATTTTTAATATCTAATTCATGAATGTGTTGGATCATTTATAGTTGAATATTCTGAAAAACTAGCTCAAAAAAATATCTTGCAATTTTTCAACAAAACATGGGGACTTGACTCATTTAATTTCTAAAAAACACACTAATGTATGAAAGGATCATTTCGTAAAATTATTCCAAATCACCTATGGGGACAACATTCAGTGGAATAGATTGAACTATAGGAGAAAAAATCTCTCAGAGTCAAATATTTGAAACATACTAGTAACAACAATTTTACCAACCAAAGATCCATTAGGATATTTATTCAATCAATGATCTAGTCCACAATTCTTAGGTATAATCACATAAAAATTGTCTCAATATTTAATCATCGGGTCAATCCACCCATCATAAGACTTATTACTAATTTCAACAGCTATAGGATTTGAATCATTAGACAAAAACACAACTGGTACACCAAAAAGAACCTAAACCGATATCTAAAATTCACATGGTGTCACATCAAAAGTAGGGAAAACTCCCAACATCTCAACAACTAAATGATCTGAAATAATAAAAACCTAAATCATCCCATCCAATGACTATTCAAAAAAAATCTACTCTTCTACCATTTGAACATCATCTACAGGCTCATTGTGATCTCCCCCAATAGTAGGATCAACTAGATGACATTCAAGGCTGGGAGATTCCTCCCCCACAAATGATGCATATCTCTATTATCTAGTAGCTATATCCACTTATTCAACAAGGATGGGCCTCTTCTAAGATCTAGAAATAGATCCTCTTAGAGAAAAAAAAGATTTAAAGGAGTATAAACAACTTATTTTCTAATATGTCCAGTAAGAACATCAGGTTCAGATCCTACATCATCACCATAATTATCATCTCTATTTATATTTTCATCATCTCCATCGTCTTCATAATTACCATTTCCATCATTTACATCATACATAGCGGATTTCTAAAAACTCTTAAAATTCTCTTCAACAAATAAGTTTATCCATTTCTAATCGCTACCCTCTTTCAAGTGATTATATCTTTCAGGGAGTGTCCTCGGAAGGCTAGGAGCACTATAGGTTATAGAAGGAGTACGTTGGGACATGTCTAGATCACTTCCTTAATCCATAGGAAACTCTTTTTCTACATTTCCAATAAAAACATCATCCTTTTCATTATCAATAGAGGTAAAAAAACTCTTCCTCTTCATCTAACTACTCCACCGCATCATATGGTTCCAAACTAGGGTTTACCTGGTCTTTCAATCTTGGAGAATGGTATAAAGGATTGAACTCATAATAAATAATTTCACTATCATTAAAACACTTATTCTTCTAGGGGTTCCAATATATTTTTATAATTCTAAAAATTATTATTGTGTATAAAAAATCATTACAATCCACAAAAAATTCTTCACCTTTAGCAACTAACACTATAAATTGTATTATAGTAAAGATAAACATATGATAGATTAAATTATTGTATTTCAATGATGGATTTCATACTTCCAAAATGTGAAGAATGAGATATTTTTTTTATGATTTTTCTTCTCCCCATTCTCCATCAGATACAATAGATAAAAATATTAACAACTCGAATTGGGAAAGTAAATTTTTCTTAGAACAAACTTGTGATGGATGAAAATGAAAAGTAGCTTTCATTCACCATCAAGATCTGAATTAATTGATCTTCTTAATACTCTTGCTCAAGTTAACTCATCTAAAGAATATTTATAGAAAAAGGTCTCATTAGACTGTAGAATTTTCCATTGATATTCTTTAGAAATTCATTGCTGAGGAACCATTAAACTACAGGTCCACATTCTTGAGGAGAATACAACATTACAGACATTGATCTGAGTTCTCATCCATTCTTCATTTTCTTTAAAAGTGATATCTAAATACTAGTAAAAGTCATGCCCTATCCTACAATAAAATGGTCTCTCATTGGAAGAGAACATATGCATATTTCCTTTTGTTTGCAACACCTCTAGTACCAAAAATTTACTTTAAAGCAACTAATCTATTAGAACATCCTTTTCAAGAACAACTACTTGATTTTCTAGCTCATGATTCATGGGATTTATAGTAGCTTGACTATATTCTACTTTTTGATTGTTTACGTGATGCAACTCTTCTAGAGAAGACACAAAATACCACTTCATTCTTACCATGCAGATCAATTTGACAGGTTCGACAAAGGAGAGGGAAGGTTTGTGTTGGAATTAGAAAATTTTTCCAATTTTTATCATTTTAGATTTAGGGATTTGTAAAATTGAAATTGAATATCATTGAAAATCAAAACATTGAAAAAATTTGAATTGAATTAATAGATAAACAATTAAATAAATCATAAATATAAAATAACAATGGTGAACCAAATAATTAATATGAAAAAAATAACCAAAGGTGTGATATTTCCATCATTGAGAAGTTTTCAATAGTTAGAAGTTCACAATGTTGAGAAATCACAATAGTGAGAAATCACAATCATGAGAAATAAAAATGGTGAGAAATCACAATGTTTTGAAAATTTCAATGGTGAGAAGTCATATAATTAATCTCAAATGAATGTAATCATGCCTGACTCATGTTTTATATAATTCATTCTCTAAAAATATAAAGTCTTAGTAAAAATATTTTTAATGTGATGTTTTGTACCATTGTATTCAAGAGTTATGTCAACCTTTTGGAAGTGATCTCTCAGAAATTGATGTCTTGCATAAATATGATTTGGTTTAGAATTAGAAACAAGATTCTAAGAAATATTTCTATCACTTGTATCATCATAGTATATAGGGACATGTCCAAATTGATATCAATAGTCGTGTAAGGTGTGTTTCATCCATAAAATATGTGCACAACAAAAACTGACTTAATTTATACAACATCAGGAGTATAAATTGCATCAATATTTTTACTTTTAATACACCAATATACAAGTGACTTTCTTAAAAGAGGACATGCTCAAGAGGTTATTTTTCTATCAAACATACAACCACCAAAATTAGAATCAGAATGACTATCTAAATAAAATGCTTGTTGTCTATGATAAAAGAGTCCTAAACTGGTACTATATTTGAGGTATTTAATTTATTTACAAAAATAATGTGTTATACTTTTGTATTTTTTTAATGAATTCACACAAACACACAGTAAACATAATAATAGGTTTTTCTATTAGTTATGTAAAGAATACATCGAATCATTCCACTTAAATTTGTTTGATCCACTCATTTTCCAGCATTATCAAGATCAAACTTATAGGAAGTACTTATAAGAGTATCACTACTCTATTTGATATATTTTTTAAAACATTTTATAATATCCTTATAATATTTAGATTTATATAAAATGATTACTTCACTACTTTAAAAAATATGAAAACCAAGAATGAATTTGTGTTATGCCATTAATCTCATTTCAAATCTATCTTCAATTATTTTTGAAAAATCAGTACATAATGAATTTTTGGATGATTAATAAATATTAGCATATAAATAAATTTTTACAACTAAAAAATATTTTGATATTTATTTTATAAATAGTTTGGGTTCATCTATTCTTTTTGAAAAACATTTTGAAATAGGAAAAGAATTGAGCATATAATATCATGCTCTATATGCTTTTTTCAAAACTTATAATTATTTTGTTAATTAAAAAAACTATTTGGAAAAAGGGGACTTTTAAAACTAGGGGTTTTTTATAGAAAAACAACCTCATCTATATACCCATTTAATAATGAACTCTTGAGATACATTTCAAAAAATGTAAATATAGATTTTATTTATAAGCTATATGTATTCTATTGTCTTCATGTCAAGAAACTACTAAAAATGTCTCTTGATAGTCTATTCATTCGTTTTTCCAATACCCTTGTTAAAAAATTCTAGCTTTATTTATTACTATAGTTCATAATTCATCTACCATGTTTATAAACAGCCATTTTGTTCATATAGTCATGGTTTTTTTGGGTATATCCAAAAATATTCACAATTTGTTTCTTAAAATTTTATTATGTTGTTCTTTCATTTCCATTGCCCATAATTCATCATTAATTGTATCATTGAGGTTCATTTCATCTAGCTCTGATAAGAAAGCTTAATGTTCAACCTAATTTTATAGATAATCTCTTGTATGTGTACCCCTATCTAAGTATCCAACTGTAACATCTAAGGAATGGTAGATAAGTGTACTGAATGATGTAGAAATAGATGTTGTGGTCAACTTAGGTTTCTATTAAGGTTTAGGACCATGTTATAGAAGTTCCTAAAAAATTGATGTTTTTTATGATTGCTTTCTTGTAGAATCAAAAGGTTTGGAATTTGATTCTAAATAATCATCAATGTTTTCAAAAGATTTATTAGTCTTAAATTGATATGTATCATCAAATTTGTTTTTAATAGACTCTTTGATAGTGTCATGAACACATCACTCCAAGGATACCCCTCCTGGGCCGGCAATAAAGAATGTGATATAATGACCCCCAACTCCCACCTCCAGTAGGCCCTAGGTTGGTGACTAGCACCAAGGGTGTAAAAAATATCACAAAATGGGAGGTATTACCCTTTATAAGGAAATATGACCAAGAGATAAGGTGAATCATCCACAAAAATTCCATGATATATTATATAATAAAATTCTAAACCAAACCACAATGAATATAAAAATCCAAAAAGTTACATATAAGAGTCTCTAAATGAAAGAAAAAAAGAATAATAGTTAAGGAATCAACATGAAAACAACTCCAAAGGTATAAACAGGAAATATATTTTACCACCCACAAATTCCTCCTTGAAACCTGAAAAATGTTTTTATATACACATGGTGATCATAAAAGTATACTCAGAAGGAAAACGAATGTATATAATGCAAATTTGAAAGAGGCATACTAATGTACTCATGAGAAAACAACAGAACCAAACATCACCTAAGAAGGTATATTAACCATCTCAATTTCACCAAGGCAGGCTCACCAAATAATGAATGTCAACTAATGTAATATAATGCATATCAATCATAGGGTACCCACACCACTTTTACACTGATTAGCTGCTCTCAAACACTAATGACAAACATCATAGTACTCAAACTTTTTCCGACCATATCTTGTCACAACCCACCTACAGAAAACTAGGCCATAAACCACATCATATCCCACCCATAGACACCTGGTCCACAAACCACACCTCATCCCGAAGAAACCTGGGAAAGCATAACACATCTCATCTCAAAGACACATAGGAAAATGAAACTAACCCACACACACCTAGGTCTCAAAAACCTTAACTTCCTTGAAGATTCTAGGTTTAACATCAGTTGGAAGTGGGATAAGGGAAGATTGGTTTGGAAACCATCCATCCTCCCATCAAGATGTTGGGGAAAGACACACTCCTCCAAGACTATAGGGGTATTTGGAATATAGTTCTCAACTAAGGTGGGGTGAATATAGAAATTACAAGAACACAAATTGATTTTATATACAGTATCAATAAATAAATCCAATCCTATGGGATTAGTAACAAGAACTATCCAACTCACAAAAATAACCAACTTTTCTACTAACACTATATGAATTTATTTGTATCAGTAATGGTCACTTCAGAATTTGATAAATTTAAAAGGATTCACAAATCACATTCACTTGACACCCATTAATTTCATTATTTAGCATTAACTATAGTTAACCATACAACCAATCATTTAACATTTCATTTAAAAACTTCATCCAATTTACCAAACCAACTCAGGCCATATCAACATTATTAAACAATCATTTATTACATCACTACCCATGTAACTACTAGTAAAAAAACACAACTAGTAGAGCATCAAAAGTCAAAAAGAGGGAGAAGAACTGGTGTAAATTAACCAACTTCATATATTTCTCCATTTAAAACCCATTTATGGAAAAACATATACTAATCCTAAGAAACGATGTGAAACCTTCTACATGTTATTAAATGATAAGCACCCATAGAAACCACTACCAAAAAATTCTTCAATTTCATCATGCATATCCTTCCTATCAATAGATCAAACCCCCATCTCATAGACACACCTTGATACAAATCTCAATAAAACCAGTTTCGACAGCCCTACTACACAACCACACCACACACATCATAGCCCCACCACACGATACAATAACCAATAGACATAAAGTAGAACCACACAAAACCCATTACTCTCTTACCAATTATCCCACATTATCACTAATTCACAGCCACATCACAATTTTTCACCCTTGTAGCACATCCACACCCTATCAATCATTATAGCTCTGCTGTATAAAACATGTCATCCACTACTCTAATATATCACAATATAGTAAAATTCCATCCATCATATCACCAGATCCAACCCGCAATGCATAATCATGTACACAAACATGTTACACCACCTAACGGATAAAAAAATATTATCAGATATAGCAAGGCATCCCTCATTGAATTTCACATAATTTAGGGGGTTATCACATAAACTCTATAATCAGGTGGAATCCATTAATTTTAATAGATTGTATATGGTTAACCAATTATATAATTAGTCACATCAACAACCACGTAACGTGCATGTTTTCTATAACCCACAAACTAGCTCACAAATGAGGACCACCAATGACCATGATTTTCAGTGGGTATTTAGCTAATTAAATTATCAATATTGATAAAATTTTCAATAAAATAGTATGATCGCAAGTCACATTCCATATCCCACCTGATATTTATTTGTAACCAATTTAATTATCTATATTAATTTAGATGAAACCATTTTCAAAAGAGGTGATAAAAATGAAACCTCCCCACATGATACACCTAAAGATAAATAAATGAAAACCCTACTTGGAAGAAAGATGATATACATATCCTTTTTCCATGCTTACTGCACCAAAACAGGGGATGCGTACATGAGGAATCCCTCTAGGGAAACATGAAACAAATGCACCAACCAGGTTAGAAAACTCCTATGGAAAGAAGGATTCAGAACCTCCCATATCAAGATAAAGTATAAGTAATAAACTAATGGCGGTTCTTTAGATTTTAAGGAATAGATCCAGAACTCATGAGATTTGAAATGACCTAGAATTCCTATTATAGATGATCATATTAAACCATTTGGTTTGAAAAATTAAAATCCTCCTCACTCTTAGCAAATTTATGATATGACTGATAACCTTTGAAATGGATTAAAAACCCATTAATAATGTCATTAAAATCATTTATCATAAAAAAATACATAAAAAGGAAAAGACAATAAAACATGAAAATTTTGGAAAATGAAAAACTATTGAAAATGAGTCACTACTAGAATTACAAATCACCCAGACGAGACATCGACAGAATGAGACACCGCTAGGATGGGACACCACTAGGATGACACACTACTCGGATGAAAACACCACCAAGATGACACACCATCAAAATGACACACCACGTGGATGATACACCAGCTGTATGAGACACCGTCAGGATGAGAACCCATTAGGATGAGACATCTCTAGAACCAGGTGCTCCTGGAAAACTAGAAATTTGGAAATGGATGACACACATCCAGAATGACACACCACCAGACCGATGTGAAGCTAGAACAAGATGCCAGTATAACCTGAAACTATTTGAAAAATAGAAATTTGGGAAAAAATGACAGGCTTCCAGAATAACACATCACCAGAATTACACACCGCCAGAATGAGACTCCTCTAGAAAATTGGATACATGGAAAGTTTTTGGAATGAAACATCATTGGAACATATAAGAAGTCACAAAAACACTCTAGACTTCCCCCAAAACCCTCAAACATCATATTTACCACAAATTAAAGGACCAGAGTGGTTCGGGCCATTAAATAATATACCACTCAAACTATTCTCACCCAAAATAATTAAATAAAAGATAAGGAATGACTGGGAAGGTCAAAAAAACCATCCCTTGAGTTGCCTCTCAAGAATCACGACATGTTTGGGACACAAAAACACTCTAAAAAATTTCTTGTGGAAGATACATCTCATATAGTGAATCATTCACATAAATAGGTATAATATGTCCAGTATAAAATGAATAACAATAGAGCAACAATAAGAACACCATGGAAGGGAACACATTCAAAACAAATTGTTACATTTTTTTTCAAATGTAGGGAATTATTTCATACTAGGGAATACATTGATATACCTTTTATTTCAAAAACATTCCTTAGACATTCCACTGAATGTATATCTCTACATGAATTTTCATTAATTTTTAATCTATAAAAATATATATATAAAATATTTCAAACATGTCATGCTTAACATATCAGGAAGAAACATATTTCCATGCTTGAGTAAAAATTCATTAACAATATAGAAAATCAATTTACGACACATTATTAATTCATATTGGTTAAAGAGTTTCAATGATAATTATAATTTTTGAAGTGATATATTACTTTCCAAAAAATTATCTAAAAATTTTATTTTGAATCATGTAATGTTTGAAAATATGCCTATAAAATCATTTAAATAAAAAAATCTACAATAAATTTTGTAGGCTAAGAAAACATATTTTAGTGAAAGCCCATTTTAATCCTTTTAATAGCATGGTTTTTATCAAAATAGTATTTCTGAAAAAACATTAAAAAAATTTTTATAACAACTTTTTCTTTAACATGTTTCCCAAGACAACATAAATAAATTTGAAGGTTTTATTCTTTCACAAAATTTATTCTATTTTACTGAAAAAAGTCTATCATGATCTTTACCATATTAATATTAACATAGATTAATATCAAATTTAGAAAACTATATATAACATATGGAATGAATCATAATTATGAAATGAGTTTTAAACGTTCAGGTTTATCAAAGATTAAATTTTTTTTGACGTTTTTCATCAAAAAATTAATTACCAGGAACATACTTATGTAAAAATAGAAATGGATAAACATTTGAAATTTATATTTTTCATAGGTGCATGTCATTACTTCAAGGAGTTTGAAATATCATTCTTAAACCAACACAAAAACTTATATTAATATAAACAGATCTACTACAAGTATACAAATTAAAGGAATCTATCCACCACACCATGATATTGTTCACTTTCAGAGAACTTACTCACCAAAATAATTTTAGAACGTGTTATAATATTATTCACCATGATGCAGGGAAAGAGTTTCCCTATATTTATATTTTTGAGGTCACAAAATATTCCATTGATTAAGATCAAACTCCACAAACCCAACCAACGTGGGTTTATTCAAAATTTATTAAAAATTCCTTTATAATAAGATTTAGGTATGGGAGACAAGGTCATATTTATAGATTACATGATTTTTGACTTGAACACTTTGATTTATTTACTCCTTAAAGTGATTATCATTTTTATGAGAGGTGAGGGATTATGTCAATAAAAAAATATCACAACACATCGCAAGATATATTAATATAACAACCACACACCCTTACCACCTCACATCACTTACACTAAACAACACAACCACTGTCCAGACTTACCATCCAATGAAAGCGTCCAATAAAATTTTCAGATAACTATACCACCACACTATTTTATCATCCACACGCAATCACCCTTTTCACAAATCCACCTAATTTATTTGATACTCCACATTTACCCAATAATGTATCACTAATATCATAACACATAATTCCCAACACACAAATCAATGAATACCCTATCCCATGTTGATATATTATCTGCGTTAGGGGGCATTGACTCACCCACATGGTTTAAATCCTATCAATGTACAATGTATCTTGATTTGGGATCAAGTTTTCTACTCATTATATGATTCATGATTCTAATCATGTATTAGAAAAGAGAATACAACAAGAACAATCACACTTAGCAGCTCCATATATAATCCTCCCTAATTACTCATGGCTACATATTAATTCACCACATTATTTAGAATGGCTACCTTCACATAATTTTAAACATTCCTAAGGGAATCAATTCATTGTCCATATATAAGTGATTATCCATTTAATACATTGTGAGTTTAATCCAGCATTCATATAAAGGGACATATAATTTATAATAATCTTAACACAAACAACATTTCCAACAACTATTATTTTTAGCAAGGCATGTCGACACACCAATGTAGTGATTATAATGTAACCACAAATAACAGTCAACATATCAAGGTAATTTCTAGTGAAACGTCATGTATTGAATTTAAATAGATATATAATGATTAGAAGTTAAATAAAAACTAAACATGTTTTATATCACACAACATCTTTAATATTGTTAAACAAGGCATTATAGGTTCACATTATTATCATGGAAATATACTTCCAACTTCATTTTACAAATCCTTCATGATATTTTCTTATGTTTAATTAAAATACTACATTATATAACCAACATGCTATCATAATCATCAACGTAAAATGTGATTTCTAATAACAAAAGTTAAACTAAACTTGTCGTATTACTTGGCTTCATGTTTAATCTTTCTCAAACTAAAAATTCATTAATCATTTTTTTACTCAAGAAAACATTATCATATATAGATTTGAGGATAACATATTTATACTTAAATATCTTTTTAAACATGATACAAGCTCAAATATTTTAGTGAGAGAATTTCCCTAGTTACCACAAAAAATTTCAACATTATATGTGCTTCCCATAACAAACTACTCATGAATTAACATGTGAGGTAAGGCTATTTATGTAACTAAAATTTATTATCATTCATAACATAATAAGTTTAAACATTTAAATAGTTTTAATTCTCAATAAGATACCACAAATGAATTCTTATAAATTTCCAAATTTAGAAATAAATTTTACATGGATTCATATCTTAACACTTTCTTAAAAGATATGTTAATATTAATACTGTGTGAGTACAATAATATACAATAATATAATACAATTATTGTTATGGTTTCAAAATTAAAATCAATAATAAATAACTAAGATAGACATTTTTAGGAATTTTTTAATTTAAATGTCCAAGGACACATTGAACATGTCAACAAAACATGTTTATGATACATTACAAATATAAAGAAATTCATGGAATATTAACTCAAATGGAATTTAGAACACTTCTAATCAAGATTTAAAAAATAATTTATTTTATCAAGCATGTGTGAAATCTATTTTGAGGAAACATGCTTTGTAAGGGTTTCCAAAATTTAAATAGTCGACCACAAGAAAATACACTAATAATTTTTCTATGTGAATTTTAAGAATTGGGATAACTAGATGGCTTGTTTAACATTTTTAAAAATGGATGAAAATATATTTTATCCAGAATCCTGCTATAATAAGAAAGGAAATGACACCTTCAAACCTCTAGAAGGTTTTAAGAAAATAATTCAAGATAGTTAACCATCATATTTCACATTCCTTTTAGTAATATGAATAATTTAGAAAATATTAAAAAGAATTTATTAGAATAATATAATAGGAAAAGTCAGAGAAAAACAAATAAAATCTCATTATTCATTTAATTAATTTTATCTGCACAAAAATCCACCAATTCAAATAATAAAAGAAGTAATTATGATGCATGTACCTCTCCTAGTTCTCAACCATGTAAGTAGTTTTAACTCAATTGGTCGATCGGTAGGCTCATAGTCCTTGCATCAGATTATAGGGGGCTCTAAATTTTGTGTCCTAGCAAGTCATTCCTAGCATATGACACGCACCAAGATCAAATGAAACTATTTCCATACCAACCCATGCATTCTTCACTATGCCTATATCTGAATTCCATCCTATCATCAACTATCACCTCTGATACATTTCTATCAAGACCCCCTCCCTCCATGGATACCACTCCCAGGCTAGCAATGAAGAAAGATAGATAATGACCCTTGATTCCTACCACCAATAGGGCCCGAGATGGAGAGTAGCACCATGTGTGTAAAAATATCACAATATGTGAGGAATTACCCTTTAGAAGTAAACAAGATCGAGATATAAGGTGAATAATCCCCAAAAACATCAATACATATTATATTAAACAATAACAAAACATAGAACAATGAATGTATAAATAAAAAATAATACATATAAAAGTATTCAAAAGAAGGACCAAAAGATTAAAAGCTAAGGAAACAACATAATAATAGCTCTAAAGGTCAGAATTAAAAATGTCCATCAGGGTCCAAAAGGTCCTCTTAGAAACCTGAAAATGGGTTTTATATTTGTAGGGTGAGCATACAGGTATAAATTTAGGGAAATCCAATGTCTCTAGTACACATGTGAAAGAGGCATAATAATTCACCTGTGAGAAAACAACAGAACCAAACAAAACCTTAATAAGTTTAATAACTATCCAAACCTTATTAAGGCACACTCACCAAATAATTCAAGTCAACGAATGTAATATAAATCAAAAAAATGATAGGGTACTCTGCACCACTTTACCAATGATTAGAAACTCTCACACACTAACAGAAAACGTCTTGGTGCTCCCACCTCTTATGAACATAACACGTCACAAACTTCCAACAAATACATGGGACCCAAAATAGATCACATACTTCTTGTATACACCTTGTCCATAAACCACACCTCATCTCGAAGACACCTGGGAAATCATAAAGAATATCATATTGAAGAAACCTAGGAAAAAACAACTCACCCGCACACACCTAGGCCTCACAAACCACAACCTACAAATAGAATCTTGGGCTAACACCACCTAGAATTGGGAGGGGGGAATTGTGGGATGCCATCAATCGATCCTCCCACCATGATTTTTGGGAAATTAACTGTCCCCCATGAATATGGGGGTGTTCGGAACTTAGTGCTCATCTAGGGTGGGGTTCATATAGAAATCAAAATAATATACAGTGCATATATATTTGGTATAAACATCTCAATCCCAACCTATGAGATTTACAACAAGAACTAGACAACTCATAAAAAACCAAAATTTAAACTACCTCTGTATGATTTTACTATTATCATCAATGGTCACTTCGAAAGTTGATGAATTTAAGAATCTATAAAAAAACTTCTTCTCTTAGCACCCATTCATTTCAATATTTAGCTTAACCATAGTTAACTGTGCGACCCATCATTGATCTTTTCAATAAAAAACTACATTCCATTAACCATACGATCTCATGTCATATCAAAATTATGAAGCATTATTTTATTCTATCACGACCCAAAAAACTAATAATCATAAATAACAAAAAGAGTGACATCAAAATTCACATAGAGGATGAAGAACTAGGGTAAATTAACCCACTTCATATTTCTACTCTGTTTAACACCCATTCAAAACATAACATATAGAGATCCCATGATGCAGGGTGAAAACCCCATAAAAACCTATACTGTAATCATTCATCAAAGTGATCCCTACAAATCCATCTTCTCAATAGAAAAAACACCCATCTCATAGCTGAACCCATCAACACATCTCATTACAACTATTTTTGGAAGCCCTATTATACAACCACATCACTCCCATCAAAGACCTACTAGAGAAGACAATAACAAATAAATATAATGTATCACAACAAAAAAATCCATTACTCTCTTACCAATAACCCCACATCATCAATAATTCATGTCTACATCCCCTTTTTTTACCCTTTTTGCACATCCACACCCTAACCATCATTACAACCCCACTGTAAGAAAATCTCATCCACTACCCGAAAATATTGCAACATAGTCACATTCTATCCGTATTATCACTAGAGCTAAACCAAAACACACAATCGTGTCCAAAAACATGTTAAATCACCTAACAAAGTAAAAAGAACTTTCAGATTTAGTAGGGAATCCATTTTTCAATTTCACTTAATTTAGGGGGTTATCAAATAAACCATATAATCATGGGGAATCCATTTGTTTTAACCGAATTCAGGTTGTTAACCAACTATATAACAAGTGAAATAAACAACCACATAACATGCATGTATTCCAAGACCCAAAAACTATTTTAGAAACAAAGACCAACAATGACCATGATTTTCAGTGGGTATTTAGCCCATACAATTCACAAAATTGATCCAAAAATAAATAAAATAGTATTATCACAAGTCAACTTCACCATCACCCATTTTTTTGTTTTTAAACCAATTCAATTCTCTATATTAATTCGTATTAGACCATGTTAACAATAGTAGATAATAATAATCCAACCTCGCATGATATAAATAAAGAGAAGTGAAGGAAAAATGGACTTGGAATAAAGATGATCAACAATGCCTTTTTCCCAAGATTGCTGGACCAAAATTAGTGGTGCATAAATGAGGATGTCCTCCACATAAACATGAACCATCCACGTCAACCTGGTTACATGGAACTTATGGGAAGAAGGATTTATAACATCCTGTATCAAGAGAAATGATAAGGAATGAACTAAGGGATGATCTCTTAATTTGAAGGATTAGATCGGGAACTCATTTGACTTGAAATGGATTAGAATTTTCATTAAATAAGATCTCATTAAACTATATATTTTGACTAATTAAAATACTTCTCAATATTTGGAGATTTAAGATATGATTGGAAACCATGAAAATAGCATTAAACCCCATTAATCTTATTATTAAACTCATTTATCATTAAAATAGATGTAGAAAGGGAAAAACTAGAAAAATAGTACAATTATAGGAAAATGGAAAATAGTTGGATATGAGACATAGCTAGGATGAAACACCACCCAAATTACACACTGCTAGGATGAAATTATATAAGGATGACACACTGTCAAGGGGACACACCATTAGGATAAGACAATATCAAGATGACAAACTGCTAGGATGAGACACCGCTAAAACATGATGCCATTAGAAAACATGATATTTAGTAAAGGGTGAAATGTCACCGAAATGATGTGACTCTAGAACAACATGACTCCAGAACATGAAGCCTACGAAATGAGAAATAGTTCGAAAACATGAAATTTGGAAAAGGATGACACCCTGCTAGAATGAAATGTTGCTAGAATGACATGCTGCCTGAATGAGATGCTGACAGAATGAAACACCATTAGGAAACAAGAATGTTGGAAATTTTTTGGAATGACACTTGATTATAACATGTAACCTATCCTAGAAACAAACTATACTACCCAGACACCTGAAAAATGATATTTTTTACAAGGAAATGAACTAGAAAGGTCTAGGGAATTAAACATACTCTTAGTTATTTTATTTAAAACTCCATAATATTTACTTTATATCGAATAAACCTGGGAAATTTCTTTCATCTGTTTTGGAGGAAAATTGGTCCAAATTATCCATAGTGTTATGAATAAATACATTTCAACCAAAAACTATAATGTAA
Organism: Viscum album; assembly: GCA_963277665.1. Lineage (NCBI taxonomy): Eukaryota > Viridiplantae > Streptophyta > Magnoliopsida > Santalales > Viscaceae > Viscum > Viscum album. The sequence goes on along the minus strand of OY728133.1, from coordinate 1,791,653,218 downwards.
TTACTATAGGGTTTCAACTATTAAAAATCTAATAAGGGGTGTTAATTTAGATAGTTCTGATTAAAACACTATTTATTATATAGAAGACTTTATTCATTATCTTTCCCCAAAATAAGATAGGTAATTCATATTAATTTAACAAAGTCTAAACTATCTCTTGAAGTGTAATATTGCTTCTTTATACTAATCCAATATAGTGAGTGTTTAAAATACCATAAATGTATTTAATATATCCATTTTTTACGAAAAAATATTTAAATTATTGATTCCAAAACTCATGAACATGGTCACATCTAAAGTTCTAAATTCTATGCCCACATATGTTTTATACAGATTTGGAATACATGGTGAAATATGAACAAGCATCACTCTTGTGAGATAAAAAACAACCAAGTGTAGCAAGATAATTCATATACTATACATAAATATAGTGATTTAGATTTACACTAGAAACACTAGATGGTAAAAATAAATCCATATGAACCCAAACTAGATGATTAAAAGTAGAAACATGTTTCTTTGATTTTAAAAAAATTGTGTTGTTTCCCTTTTTAATAGGGGTTATTGAATTTATCATTTGGGAACTCATGTTTTGGTAGATCTCTTACTAAACCTTTCTTAGTAATATTCCCATGTGATTGGATATTATAGTTTCCTAGTCTCGTTTGCCAAATGAATTATTCATTATGAAAGGCACTCAATAAGGTTTTTTCGAGAAATCAATCAATTAATATAAATAGAAAAAATATTATCTTTCCTTAAAGAATTAAAATACTAAATAATATTTACAATAATAAAATATTAATTTCATTATTTTTAAATTTAACATGAAACCCATCATCACATTATTTTGAGATGCTATGAAAATTATATTTCATACCATTAAAAAAATATACCTTGAAAATTAAAACATAATTAGTGTTACCAATTTTTCCATGGTCGATGATCTTTAACCTAGAATTATCACTAAAGGTGACATGACCAACATCAATAATTTTTAGGCTCTTGAAACTTGATTATTCTCCTATTATATTCCTAGAAAAACCATGGTCCATTTACTGTTGACTTTTATAGAATATCTTCAAGAAGCATTCCAATAAAATGAAATTATACAAGCATTGATTTTGGTACCCTTATCTTCATGGTTCCAGATGTGTTAGTATATTGGGATTTAAGAACCAATATTTTTTAATATCGTTTTTATAGAAAAAATGTAATATTTCTTAAATAAAATTTTTCTTAGGTTCTATGGAATAATAACTACTAGTTGAGATTTCAAATTATGATTTTGGAAAAAGTGTTCTCTTAATTTTTTTTTCTTAGTCCAGGTTGATAACCCATACTGGTAATATATTTAAGAGTTAATTTTTTTACGTATAATTTTAGTTAGTGTTTCACTATTATTGATTAACATCTATAAATCCTACTCCAGTTATTCATTGGAAAATTAATGTTCAGTATTATCCTTTAAAAATTGATCAATTTTATATTATTCTATAATTACATCCGACATAATATTATTTGGAATTTATCATGATATTTATATATGGATTTATATATATCTTTATGTTCCTTAAAAGTTTCATCAATCATTCTTCTTTATTCAAAAAATTTATTCTTGGGACATATCATCTTCATTATGTTCACTTCCAGAGTTATCAGAATAAATCCCATATAAAGCCTTTGATACAACAGGTACCTTAGAGAAATTTTTCATGAAGAACATGTTTTCTCGGTCAAAATTCCCTTCATGAGTGGAGTCAGAGTCACTAGAACTTTCCTCAGAGGTACCCATGTTTATTTCATGGAATTATTTAATTTTTTGTCCTTTTCCTTATATTTTTTTTTGTATTTTATCTTTGGGATGACTTATATTCGATGACCATGACCCTTGCATTCATACCAGTTTATCTCATTTGTATCAGCATCCTATTCAGTTCATTATTTCTATTTCCTTTATAATTATACACTCCTTTGTCAAAAGGCTTTCTAAAAAAATTGAATCTTTCCTATAGAATTTGTTAAATATTTTACTCAGATATTCCATTTCATCATCAATGTCAAGATGTGTCTCAATATCACAAGGAAATTCATCTTGTATCTTTTCTCTTTACTTTTTGAATGCAATAGACTTGAAAGTTACTAATTTTCTTTTGGTTTCATCATCCTCTTCTCTGTTGAATTTCAATACTTCTTCATAAAAAAGCATATTTTCAATTAATTACTTAATTGGATGCTTTTTAATATTTTCGGATTCTCTGGTTGACACTAATGTCCCTCTCCATATTTCAGGAAGACATCTGAGTAGTCTCATAATATTATCTTTGTCCGATACTAGATCTCCCAAGGATCTCATGGTGTTCACTATTTAGATGGACCTGAGATACATGTGAGAAAATAATTCGTTAGGATTCATCTTAAAAGAATAATATTTAATTGTATTTGTATTCAATCTCATCTTTCTAACATTCATATTTCCTTATCGTGAAACTTATAAAGTATCACATATTTCAAAAGATGTTTTTCAAGATAAAATATTATTTAAATAGTCATCTCCTATAGCATAACACCAGAAATCCATATCTTTTATATTATTATTATAAACATTCTTGGTAGCCTCAGACCATGTAACTCTAGAGGGTAACATATATTTATATCTATCTTCTATAGTAGTCCAAATTTCAAATCCCATACTCTCTATATGCATTTTCATCTTGATTTTACAGTAAGAATAGTAATTACCAATTAAAAAGGATGTGTTTTGGTTGAATAAACTACTTTTCCATTATCAATTAATCAAATTAAATTTATATTATATTGAAATTAAAGAACATTAAAGAGGATCTAAAAAGAAGTTGAAAAAGTTTTGAAAAAATTTGATAGAAAATTGTATCCATTTGATACCGCATGTTGGTCAGAGTGAGTATCTCAATAGGGGGGGGGGTGAATTGAGCACCGTATAAAAATTTAGGTTATTTTTTTTAATAAAATCCAAAATTTATTTAGAACAACCCAATTAACCAAAACAGAAGACCTATATAAGTGTTATCATTCAAAACGAATTCCCAAATATTGATTAGGTCTTTGTTAAAACAATATATATAATAATACATTAACCCTTGAAATAATTTAATCAATCAAAATATTATGTAAATACTAATTGTGGTTATCTGTAAAAGTATTGGTTTTGTTTATAGTTTAAAATAGATTCATATTTAATTATTATAAATTAAAAATACCCAACGAAAATGAGTACAAGAGGTTTAGTCTCAAGCTAAGACTTAGTCCTCTCCACTTGGAAACCACCTGTTACCAAGAAGTCTATAAAAATTAAACTTTGATCCATAGATTATCTCAGGTATAAAATATCACAACATCTATCTAGGCCACACATGGGCTTCTTCCACAGTAATCCTGAAAAATAAGAGTAAAAATTATTTTAGAAGTTATATAAGAATAATCTAGTTTAATGTATGAGACAATATGTATAGAAATATATAGTATGAAATACACTGCTCAAAAAATTAATAAAATAATCAAACAAAGAATGTAAATATATAGAAAGATTGTCTTTTGTTTTATGATATTCTATGTAGCATGCGAATCCCTGCAAGTAGATCAATAATAGGATCAAGTTAAATTTCATGAATTTTCATTAGAACAGAGTGTCATAAATGCTTAGTTATATAAGCTTATATCTTTCAAAATTGTGTGAAGATTATTTTTTCAAGTGATTAATTAGAAATTGGAACTCTTCATGTTCATTAATATGTTCTTAGATCACTTTTCATGTTCATCTCTTTGTGCATGTATATTAGCTGTTCCTTTATTCAAAACTATAAAAATCACATCTCATATCATTGCATGAGGGAGAAAGATTAATCTACTAATAGTAGCAGTAGTAAGGAGATTAATCCAGATCCTATGCTCCATGTACTACATGTCTGACAAGAATTTTAATGTATATATGTCTAAAATTTATGGAAAAATCATTAAAATATGTTTTCAAATTAAATTCCACAATTTATCAATTAGATATATTAAATAGAAAATTAATAAAAATAGAAGTTTTGATTATTTAGAATGGTGACTCTCTCTGGTGGTGGATTCTTTGAAAGGTGACACTTTCTAGTGGTGACTAATTTTGGAAGTGAGTAAGGTTAGTGGTGACAAATTCTTGATAGTAGGTCTGTTAAACGCTTTTTAAATTTTTTGGTCCAATGGTTAGTCTTCCTATATAAATGGGCCATTCCATACTTTAAAAAATTTATGTTCTAGAGGTTACTCATATATGACAGTGAGACATAGCTAGCAGTGACTGTTTCCAACACTTTTTAAAAATATCATCATGGTTGGGATACTTCCTTAATAGTGAGAAATTCTTGGCAGCGCGACATTCTTGGTGTTGAGACATTCTCATACATATCTATATTTTATCAAATATATCTTATATAGTTAAATGTTATCATAAAACATAAATCTCATTAATATCATTGTGAAAATGATTTGGTTATCATTAAAAAAGGTGCCTAATAATCTCCCCTTTTTGATGGTCACAAATCATGGAATTTTATACACTTGGTATCAAAGATATAGAAAGCAAGGTATCAAAGGTAAATAAGAATAGTTTATATACCATGCCATCAAGGGTACTGATAAAAGAAAAATAATATATATAGGGTATCCAAGGTGATGAAGTGACCAGTCAATAAATAGTAGCAAAGAACAAAACACATAGTTTCAAATAGTAGTATGCGCACATACATAAAAGTGAATAGTATTAATGTATCAAAAGAATTGATATGGTGTCAATGTAATATAAATATATAAATAAATACGTAAAAAATATCCCCATTTTGGGATTTATAAAAAATTTATAAACAAAAAAGAAAATGTAGATAAAAGGACTAAGAATAATCAGAGAATTTTCATATAAAATAGTCTTAGATGATACCGCAAAAATTTCAACAAAATATTACATGAAAAATTATCATCAAAAATTTAAATAAAAAATTAAATCAAGAAGTAAATTCCCATTATATTTATTTGATGAAGAAGCCTCAACATCAGAACCTAAACGATCTTGATGGATATCTGCTAGAATTAAAGGTGCAACTGAGGTACCAATTAGAACAGATGTAGGACCATTAGTTATAGAATGAGGTTCTTTGATGATAATTGGTCTAATTTGTTGCACGAATTATGTCATAGAAAGAGAAAAAGGATTAAATATGGCTGGAAAATGCCTATTAGGGTCTCTGGTCACACCAGATCTGAAGTACTGTGAAGATATAGTTGGAGGTTTTAGGTGAGTTATAACTAGAATGGCATCGTGAGGCACAACAACAGTTCCATGCACGTGATGAAATGGTCTAGAAAATTTATGATATCCATGATGATGTTTCACATCACTTTATTTCATTGAAGAAATATTTATTCTCTTCCATAAAATAATGAAGTACTATATTCGTGACATTCAACTGATTAACTTGTTCCTTAAAAGCATGACTGAGTAGTGGTATCCTCATATTTTTAGTAAGAATATTAAAAATACCATTCTGGTCTTGGTTAATGAAAATCCTAGAAAAATAATTCTTGATATCATTAGTTATGGATTCTCTATTGGAATTTACAGCATTCATGTAATCCCTAACCATCACGGGCACACAGTCACTATTATTCTCAGACTTCTTTAGCCATTCCGTAGTTATGGAGGCTTCAACACCTAATTAAACTCTATGATCTTCCCTAATAACTAATATAATAAAATCAACACCAATAGGATGAGTAGTAGAGGTAGAAGCCACTGCAGGAATATTCTCCATCTTCTTAAGTGTGATATTCATAAGAGAAAAAAATAAGACTTCATCCCTTATATCAAATATCATAGAGAATCCAAAATTTATGGAATGTGGTGCATCATTTTTAGTTGAATATGTTGAATAAAAATCACAAACAAATATCTCCCATATTTTCACATATCTTGGTGAATTGTGGAATTTCATTTCATAACAACACAATTATGTCAGATATCATCTTTTCTTGATAGGATTCCAAATCTACACTGATGAAAAAATTTATTGGATCAGGTTGAACTGTAGGAGAATCAACTCTCTTAGAGTCAAATATTTACAATATACTAGCAATATTAATTTTACCAAACAAATATAACTTAGGATATATTTCCACTAGATTATTTTGTCCACCATTCATTGGTTGGCTCCGATGAAACATTTCCCATTCTTTAAACATCAGGACCATCCATCCATTAGATGAAATACTAAGAATTTCAAAAATCGTAGGATTTTCACCTATAGACTCAACCAGAACTGGTAAACCAATATGAGCCTCAACCAATCACTAAAATTACTATGATAATACATCAATAACATGGTTGACTCCCAACTACTGTACAATAGACTGATTTATAGCAACAATTACCTTCATCCCCTCATTCCTGAAAAAAATTCAACAATAGTATTATCATCAAGCAGATAAAATTATCTGAAGGCTCACTGAGATATCCACCAATATCAAGATCAACTAGACGACTTTCAAGACTTGGGAATTCTTCCCCATAATATAATGAATCTACTTATTCCCTTGTAGCTAGATCCACTTCTACATTAAGTCTAGGCCTCTCCACTGATATAGAAATAGATCCTCTTGGAGAAGAAAGAAGAGATTGAAAAATTTCAACATATTATTTTTGAATACGACCAAAAAACCATCCGGGTCAGATCCTCCATCATCATCAACATTAACTCTATTTCCATTATCATCATATCCATCATCTTCCTCATCACCATACTCATCATTTTTATCTTCTTTAATGGATTTAGAAGATCTTTTAAACTACTCTTCAATTAATACCTCACTCTCTTCCTCATCACTAACTTCTTTCAGAAGTTTTTATCATATAGGGAGTATCTTAAGAGGTCTAGGAGAATAATATGTTATAGAAAACGTACATTGGAAAAGTGCTTTATCACTTCCTACATCCATAGATAAATAATTTTCATCATTTCAGATGATATGAGCTTCATTTTATTAATAACTAGAAGAAGTAAACTCTTCCTCTATAGCTGAGTACTCTACCACTTCATATGCTTCCAAACCAGGGTCCACTAGGTATTTTGTTCTTGATTCTTGCTCTACAGGATTGAACTCATTATAATGTTTTGGAGTATCATTTACCCACTACTTCTTATAGGGGTTCCAACATATTTTCATCCATCTAAAAGTAATTCTTGTGAGGAAAAAATCATCACACCCCACAACATGTTCTTCACCATTAAAAATTATGTCAAGTTCATTTTAATGAATTTTAAAAGGTTTATTAGGTCTTAGTTAAAACATTATAAATAATATTTCATTTTCCTTTAAATTCAAATTAATAAATAAATATATTATATAAACAATATTTATGTATAACTATAAATGTAGTGGTTTTGATTATAGTTTAAAACAGAATCAATTTTAAAGCATAGAAATAATACAAACAAAAAACAATACGTAATTGAGCACCAGAGGTTCAGTCTTAAGATGAGACTTAGTCCTCTCCACTTGGAAATCACCTCATTCCATTTAGTCTATATAAAATAAACTTTGATACATAACCTAGATTGAGTATGAAAGAAAACAACATCTATCAAAGACACACATGGTCCTCTTCAACAAAAACCATGGTAGAAAAAATATAATAGGGCACATGGGGACGTCTTCCACAATAATCTGGGGAAACAAGAGTAGAAATCATTTGAGAAGATATCTATGTATCTTCCAATTTAAATTAGGATATAGTTTTTCTAAAAATATAGAGTATACGACACACCTCTCATAATGTAAATAAAATAAATAAATATAGAAATTAAATATTTAAAAAGATTTTGTTTATCTATATGATATGGTAGAAAACCTATGAATCCCTGAGTGTAGTGCTAATAGAGACTCTAGTTGTGTTTCTAAAATGTTATTTATAAAAGAGTGTCATAGAATATTTTTTCTATAAGATCATTTCTTTCATATCCATTTGAAGATGACTTGTAACATGTTATCACTAAAAAATTGGAACTCTTCACGTTCTTCAATATTTTGTCAACTCAATTAACATATGAAACTCTCTATTCATGTATCCTGGTTATTAATTACTTTAGCACTATGCATGTAGAATCTCACATAATCACACAAGGGATTCTTCTCCATCTTTTAAAAGTAGAATTAGAGAGGAGAATCATCCGAATACTTTTCCCATCGTACTTCATGTATGACATGAATGTTAATACATCTATGTACAACATTGAAGGAATAATAACTGAAATATGTTTTGGAATTAATTTACATAATGAAGCCATTAGAAATATTAAATTCAAACTAAAAAAATATGATTATTTATAATGGTGTCTATCTCTAATGGTGGATCATTTGAATGGTGACACTTTTAGGTAGTGACTATGTCTGGAAGTGAGTTAGGCTGGTTGTGAGTCAACAAATTACCAAATTTACTTTCTATTGTAAAGTCTCGTCGACTCTGACTCAAGTCTGATGGTAGTTGTGTTCAAAAATTTGTGAAATTTATAATCCAATGATGAGTATCTTTATGGAAGTGAGCCATTCATTAAATTACAAAATTTATGTTCTAGAGGTGACTCAAAGCCAATAGTTACACATAGTCGACAAAGAGGGTTTCTGATAATTTGAAAAAATATCACCCAATTGGTGAGACATTCTTGGTTGTGGGACATTATCGTTCTTGGACATATTTTCACAAATCTTTCTTATATATTAAAAAGATATCATAAAACATAATTCTCACTAATATCATAATGAAAATGATTTATTGATCATTAACATATGGAGGCCAACAATAAAAAATACCAAACCTACACCAAAAGCATCACAACACATATTACAATCTATCCTCGGATCAGCAAGAATAAAAAAATAGGCACATACGGGTCTGAAACATCTCAATATAACATTGGAACATCACATCCCACTCATATATCACCTATATCCTATTCAAAGACATCAAGGGAGAATCTATAAGGAATAATTCTCAAAAAAAACATCTTTAATACCGAACCAGGGAAAAAAATATGGATCACAATCAAATTCTTGGGTTGCTCCAATGACATGACTGCTAAACAATTATCTAGATCCACTAAAATACCTTCATTGGAAATCACATGGCCCAAAAACATCAATTCCTTGTTCCAGAACTGGCACTTAGAAAATGTTTCATATAGATAGAGCTCTATCAAAACACCCAACACAACCTCTATGTGGCCAATTTAGTCGTATTATGTCTGATAATACAGTAATTATTTTTTCCAAAATTACTATTAAAGATTTCAAAAAGTGGTGGAAGATTTAGTTCATCAATTACATAAAGACTTCTAGAGAATTAGTAATCCCAAATTGAATAACCAAATACTATCAATTCCCAAACCATATCTAAAAGGCAGTATTTGTAACATCCTTTTCTAGGACCCTTAGCTAGTGGTATCTTGATCATAGATAGATATTATAAAACCAAGCTCCCATGAGTTGATCAAATATTCTAACAATTATGGGAAATCCGTATTTATTCTCCACAATCACCAGTTTAATCTCATGATAGTGTATGAGAATTCAGAGTCTGCCATCTTACTTATTTTTAAATAGAACTAAAAAATCCCATAGTGTCATGTTGGGAAAGATGAATCCCTTTCCTTGATAATCCTTTACTTGAACATTCAACTCCTTCTTCTTAGTCAATTATTTATGGTAATATAGAAAAGAAATTTAGGTTATCTCAGGGTGATGATTGATCCTGAACATGACCTCTCACTGGGGCATATATCTATATAAATCCTCCAGAAATATTTATGGGTACTTTTAAAAACCATTTTAATATCACCCACTAAACAATTATAAGAAAATATAAACAACATGGACATCTGGAATGAGATGAACCCCAATTCTGAAGCAATTGTTTGTTCCCTCCTAGATTTTGGATCCAAATCACCCTAAGAAAATTGAGTGTTGTCATCAGGAGTGATCAAATAGACTCTACGGTTATAAAAAAAGACCAATTCATTGAATTTGATCAACTAATCCATGCTGATAATGTGGTAGAAAATCTCTAGGTCCTAGATAAGGATTCCCTAGATGAGTTCCATATCAGCTACCAAAACACAACATTCATTGAACATAATACCATTCCCATTATCCCTAACCAATATGGTCTTAAAATCCATCAAATGTGGCATTAACTCAAATGATATTCTCAAATACTCAATCAAATTAAATTCAAAAAAAGGAATGAGATACATAAATTTAAGACAAAATGCATTTCATGGAAGATGTAGTAAACATTGTACATCTGATGGCAGCTGACCTATTATGTGTCCTCTAGTATGAACTCTACTTCATGGAGAATCATAAGATTAGACCCACCATGTGTCTTCTTACCTTATTGAAAATCTACTATACCATAAATATAAGATCAAAACCATTGGAAGACAATCACTGCACCTGATTGCCTTTCCCAAACAAGTGTTATACACCAATCCAACACAAAACATACTAATAAATGTTTAAAAGATAATCTAGATTCCCAAACTGGTTGCACACCCTCAGATTCTATAATAATCCTAGCCCAGTGTGACCTATATCTCTTCAATGAAAACAAAAAAATGTTCTATTCACTGTAAGAGCCATATGATCTGAATATGATGACTATTGGACACTTTTTCTACCACTTTGAAGAGACTAACCCTACTTCTACTTTTTGACATGAAGAAGAACTCTATATATTATACCAATAAAATTAACACCATTGATACCTTTCTTACCAGTCAAATGCACCTCATCCATCTCTACCATGTCAACCACCTCTAAATATGCTAGTAAACATAGATTATTGATCATATATTTGATCACTATACTCATGCCAATATCTAATATCTGAGTCTTCAGGTAATCAGTCATGAGGAGATCCAAAGAAACATGAAATCACTCAGTAAATATGGTGGAATACTCCATCACTGAATGATCCCCTACTCTATCTTTATTAAAATATGGTCCTTCACTTACCTCAAGGTATCTAGTTAGAACTATTGATAGATATCCCCCTTAAATGTGGTCTAGGTGAGATCCCCATGCTTCCCCGAAATCACAATAAACTCTCAGCAATTTTTACGTAGTCCCTCCACCACAAAATTGGGAAATCACACCTTAGAGGTCACAAGGGTCATCAAGTTCTGAATTATCCACTCAATATGATCCAACCACTAATAAAGTTCATTCAGTCCCTGATAACCTCGAAACATCAGTGGATTTTTCCTCCAAAACTCTAGCTCATGGACCACCATCCATGTATACCCACAACCAAGAGCATAACTAACGGTCTAGAATATAAAAACCCCAAACAACACCAAAGACAAGTTGATAGGAGGTCCCCCATATGGTGTACTCTATAGCTTACCCTATCTACACTAGGGAGCGGTGCTTCTGGGAGTTATTTTCACAAAATGCGAAATAAAATATTCATCAAGAATGATTCTATATGAAAGCACATAAAATAATCCAAAATAAACCCTCATATTGGGTATCAAAATTCTAAACACTCATCATTAGAAAATATAACAAAAAATTAAACAAAACTTCAAAAAAATTAATCATTTCCCACAATTCATGGTTTAGATGCATGGTGGGAAATGTTTTTCACCCTCCATGCGGGAGTCATTAGATATGATAGGAAATTTCACATGAGAATTTTAATTTTCTCCTACAACCATGTGGACTAAACATGTTCCTCCACATAATCTCCTTATTTCAAACACAAAAATAAAATCATCCCCAAGTCATATCCTGAGCATTTCCACTAAATAGAAAATTACTTGAAAAGAAATCCAAAAAATAAAAAATCAGGCTCCAACATAACAAATATCCCAGAACACACATGGAACTTGAGGTTCAACATAAAGAAGAGATGGTGATGAAATCCCCCATTCCAACCTCTCTAGCCTTGATAGCATTAAATCTAGTATACCACTATAAACCAACTCATGTCTTCTTAACCTATCACCCAAAACATCCCACCACATAGCCCAAAGCATTTTCCAGATCACCACAGGCTATCATCTAGCACCAGTTATAACAAAACATCACTTGGGATTGGTATCTCCATAGGTAAACTAATATGAATCATAGATAAAAGGGGACAAACACACCAACAACATAATAGTTAGTAACATCACAAGATATGTAGATACCAAATGTAACAACATAAATTATATACAAACATTCCCAACCTTGACATATACATACTAGATTTCTCAAAAAAACAAAAACCTCATAATAAAGTTGATAATTCAAATATATTCCCAAAAATAATCCAAATAGATAAAATATACCAAAAAACCTCCACTAGAGAAAACCCTAGTTAGACCAGGTCTCTTCCTCATGACAGCGGTTAGAGATAATATGGATGAGAAACCTTGGTAGATGGTACCCCTGACCTTACCTATGTCCCACAATTTTTTCTCATAACTCATGAATACCTAAATATGTTGTGATCCATGAAGCCCAGTAGTATACCTCCATGAATATATTTAATGATTTTACTGATGAAACACAACAAACAAATTTTAAAATGACATGAAAATTAATAATCTTTGAAAATATACAATTTTAAAATAATCATTTTATATACCATTGGTTATCCATTTACGAAATAGTTTCCAAAACACATTATAAAATGGTAAAATAAATAAAAATGGTTCATAGCTAAACGTTCTCATTAAATCCCATAAAGAATAATCAAAATTTTCTTAGAATCAACATAAAATAAAAATATAAATGGGAATGGGAATAATGCATCTCACCAGATCAAAATGTATCTAATGAATTGGAAAAATCATATAATCCAATATTTTTGGAGTATTGTTCACCTAAGACTCAAACAATCGGAAATATCATGAGTGAGTAAACTTTTTTTCTATCTTGATAAGAAAACTATAGGCTATCGTGGTCTCAAATGGGATGAACATGGGAGATATCATAGTATTCATACCCAAAGGCTCTCATGGTCCTTTAGAAATCAATTTCAAGGCCCACATGGTCCTCCCTCCGACGGCTTACATGGCCAATCATACAAACTGAAGTTGAATATGGCATGGTCCTCCCTCTGAAGGCTCAAATATTACCTCCAACGAAACACCTCCCTCACACCCTGGTTGACCCATATTATACTCTATTCCAACACAATCACAAGCATTCTCCCATAGCAAATGATCTACAACACAAGCCATTTACATATGGCATTGTAATTTTATCAAAACAAATTTCTTAATGTAAAACCATTTCTAAGATCACATTATAAATCCTATGAATACATAAAACGTATTTGATAAATTTTATGAGATGCTTGGTGTTCTAGAAAGCCACACCAATTTTGAAAACCCCTATTTTAAACATATAATTACCAAAAATAAGTCATAGAGTACATAAATAATGGAAAAAATATCAACCATTAATCATTTTTTGGAAATTAAACAACCAAAAAAAAGTCAATAGATACATTTAATGTTAATCTATTCAAAATTCATTGAAATAGAGACTCATACCTCATATTTTTTCTAAAGCTTATCGCCTCCAATGACTACCACTCGAAAGAGGTAGATATAGTCTGACACAACTAAGACACAAGAAATAAAACCAAATACCTTATCACTTACCATGGATTCATTTAACACCACCCCTAAGTATCTCAATCTCCATGAAAATATAAGAATATTAAAAAAATTAGGGGATGGGAGAATAATCCCAATGGAAATGGTCTTATGAAATGAAAACCACCAATAATATATGAGACATCACCACAATTTTATATTGAGAGATCCACCACAAATATGAAGTCTCTATGTATGATGTGGGAGGAAAATGAACCCCTAAAACATAAAATATTGATAGTGGTAAAATTTTTAATTACCAAATTTTATGTGAGCTGGATATGATCAAACGTTTTGGTCACACAGTTTGAAAAAACCTTGTAACATCTGTGTAAGTCCCATTTCCCACCCAGATATGGTCACATAGTTATCCCTGGGTGTTCCATAATTTGAAAATACCTCAAACCATAAAAAACCTCACAATCACAAACTACAACACCTCTGCATGGTTAGTTACATGGTCTGACAGAACATGCGTTAACCTTGAACCATTTTTTGTCTTCCAAAAAACAATCTGTTTTAACCTCCCACACATAGGAACTATAAGAAAAAATCATAAGATAAATAAAAATAAATAGTAAAAATACTAGTGACCAATTGAGTGTCACAGAACATGCCATAGATTTGGCAGTAATAGTCTTCACCCTAAAGATGTTTTGACACTACCTTATATGTGACCGATTTATCAAATGTTGTGGCCATTAGAGTCTCAAGAATATATTACCTCAGAATTAAATTTATTTTAGATAGAAATGATGTCTATATTTCCCCAAAGATTATTCTTTCATGATAGTCAATACTCTAGGAAAGGGCAACGTAGTAGAATATTCTCCGACAAGAAGATCATGTCCACAATTATTGATTGAATCGTTGAAGAAGTTAGAATCAATTTAGTTCTCCACATTAGATGAGTATGGTACAAATAAGCCCCTGTCTATGGTTTTTAACCCACAACTTCAACAACATGGTACGTAGGATCATCATAGAGATATTAACCATGAGACTTTGCATACTCAAATATCCAATCGATTTTCTCCAGATATTTGTTTTGATGGTGTCGAGCATGTCATATTTTTAGAGGACAAATTGTGGTACCAATGATGTTGCATAAAGAGGTTATGAGGGAGTTTCATAAATCATATTAGAGGTAAATATGGACATGGAAAAAATTTAACATGACTATCAACATCAGTTTTTCTCGCTAGGTATGAAGATGTATGTAGCGAAGTTTGTCTCGTGATGGCACAGTTTTAAGTAGGTGAAGGTTGAGAACCATGTTCTAGTAAGATTAAATCAACCCATTGTTGTTCTTGAGACTAATTTATATAGTATATATATGGACTTCATGTATGGGTTTCCATAGTTTTATAAGACATGAGGCTATCTGGGTGATCGTTGACCAACTCAACAAGTTATCCTATTTCTTATCAATCTGGGATTTGAGTTTAGTAGAGAGACTAAGATGTCTTTATGTGGAAGATATACTTATTATAAATATTTTTACCTAAATGATAATCATAGACCATGATTCTTGATTCATGTCATGGTTATGGAGGGGATTTCTAGAGGCCTTTGGGACTCAGTTGAGTTTGAGCATGAAATTTCACCACCAGGATGACATCAGGATGAAACTGACCATTCAGTTTCCTGATGACATACTGAGGGCTGGAGTTATAGTCATTGATCACATATGGCAGGTTCAAATACCCTTCATAGTATTTTCATACAACAAAAATACCATTACACCATTATTATGAGATCATTCTAGGAATTTTATGGGTAACCTTGCAGGCCACCACTAGTTTGGACTAATTTAGGTGAGTCAGTACTCATGGGCCCATAGATGATGTTAGCATGAAAGAGAAGGTAAACATTTTGTAGGATAATATTAAGACTTCCCATATCCATCAATATTCCTATATAGACCAATAATGAATTCCTTGGCATTTCTAGGAAGGATACTATGTGTTTCTAAAGGCCATGACTCTACATAGATTGAAACTATTTACATAGGGTGAAAAATTATCTTCAAGGTTCATTGGAACTTTATAGATACTATGTAGGGTTAGTGAGATGGTGTACCACATTTCCCTACTACCATAGTTTGACCTGGAACAAAACATCACTGATGTGTCGCAACTAGGGTGGTATGTGCATGAACCATCTCGGGTTATCAATTGGGGTGATCTTCAAATTGAGGATGACGATATCTTTGAAGAGTACCACGTAGATATTGAGGATCAGTAAGAGAAGATCTTCCATGGTTGAGAGATTCCCTAGTGTATATCCAGTGGTAGTATGAGATTCTTAAGGAGAGTACCTGGGAGTTGGTAAAATATATTTGATCTTCATACCAACAAACTTATGAGTAATATTTTTATCTTTTATGGAAGCGAATCCCTATGATGAAGTAAGTCTAATGAATCATTTTTACAATTTATTGATTAGGAATATATCTAATATTATTTTCTGTTCTAGGTGATAAGACGATGCAATATTTAAAGTCATAGGGAGAGTCTATAATGATATAATAAAATATTTATAAAATACACACAAAAGTTTATTGAAAACATGGAATAACTCATGAATGGAGTTGAATATATAAAATATAATCCATTAATTGAATAAAAATATGGGTTTTACCATAGGCATGAAATAATTCTAGTTGGTTTTTTCTTTTTAGATTTGGTTCCACCATGGGTGAAATAATTACATAAATAAATAAATTTATTAATTTAATTAATTAATCTTAAGCCAAATTATCCTCAATAAATACATGCTTAAATCATATTTATAGGGTCATCTACATACCCCTAATAATTGAGAGGGTATAATAGAATTGCATTTTTAGATACTAGTTTCATGGATTGATGATCGATATACAACAAGGAGATCCAATGAAAATGTAGTTAGTGGATCACACTAGTGAAGAAAATAAATATCCATTGTTCATTATTGATTGATCTTAAACCTATTTAGGATGTTTTATGTTAATTTATCTCAATTTTGTTATCCCATGTTCAACAGAAATCAATTCTTCTTACATCATGTTGTTCATGTGTAGGTTTTATCATCCTAGGTTATGGGGACTTGATATTAATTCATTAATCTTGATTCATCATTTTAATTATAATGGAATGTGGCCGAACTGAACAATGGAAGAGATTTATTCAACTAGTTGTGTATTCTGATTTTCTTCTAATTTCATCACATATTTTCTACTGGTGTTTCTATGACTTGTGATTCGATGATTAGATGACAAATGATCATTGCACAATTGATTTTATATGAAATATATCAATACCTGTGGTCCAGATCTAGGATTGATGACATGGTAATGATGCATGATGAAGAAATTGGAGATACGATTAGGTTGGAGTTTCCTTGTTTTTTTGGAATGTTATGATATCATATTACAAGAAAGGTGTTTTCCTGACTGGATTTGGATTATAGATTTTGACCACTGATGATGGTGAGGATTAGTTGAGGCCTCCTACGAGTTTCATTGGCCTGATGAAGGATTGATAAGTAAAGATGACAATGGAATCTAAAGATGTTTGATGAACCTTGGGGTTCTAAAAAAATACCATATTACATAGTGTCTACCCTTATGAACATGTGTTGTTTGGGGACCCTAGCTATATATCTAGGGTTATGGATGAAATAAAATATCACATGCTATGTGACCTAGTTCTATCATCTTGGAATGTATCCTAAATTATACACAGGAAATTTCATGACTAGGAACACATGAATGGGTTGAGTACATGGGAACGATGCAGTTCTAGAAAAAAACAAGGTATATATAGCCCCAAGTACATGGTAAAGAATGATGTACATTGTATTGGGTAGAGGAGCACATGGAAATACATTGTTAGGTTTGAGATTATGGGTACATATTTTTTAACCTATATAAATACAATGTACTTCCTCGGAGTCAGTATGGAGCCCTTTATTTCCTTAACATAGACCTGGTTCAAATTTCTGTGCTTCCTTTGTCCTTCACTATGGGGGTACAGTGGGACATTATGCCATGATAATAGGATTGGGATCCCAAATAAAATTTCTTTCATAGATAGAGTTCAATGTTATCACTTTTATGACTAGAGAGGGATAATATATAATTAAGTTTCCATCCTATATAGAGTTTATTGTATTGGTGTGACCACCAAGAGTAAGGAATTTATCCCCTATTTATAGGGTTGATCTAGTAGGGTTTTTTTTGTGCTCTAACAATCCTAGGTGTGATCCCCTATCTATATATCAAGATCATAGAGACCCATTGAGTGCATATTTTGTGATACATAACAAGAATGACCTCTTATATGATTGAAATCTGTTAAAACAAGGACGGTGGAGTGATTTCTCATGGATGAGAATTACCTTGAAGCCTGGATAACAATCCTATAGATGGTAGTATAGTTGAGACCCCTTTAAACTTAGAGTCTTTTGTAACTATATATAGTTTTTTATTATCATTATGTATCATATATTGATTTAAATAGATGTGTATTAATGTGTTGTATAACCTTAATTCTTTATGTTATGTGATTTTGGGGTATCTTGTTGGGTATTTTTGTACTCACCCCTATATGTGATCTTCCAATATATAGTGTTTCTTATGTAGAGGAAAAGCCTTACAGTGGAGTCATGGGGGGACTAGAAGAAAAAAAATCATAGTTTGTTCTTGATAAACCATGTTTCTTTTATAGTATTGAATTTGATAGCAGACTCCTAGTTTGGAGAAGGTAGGACTATTTCATTACATTTAGCTCACTCCAATGTGGCATAGATCTTATGCATGTATTAAGGTATGCGTTGTACTTTAATTTCATCATTTGTGGGATTATAGATGTGTGTGTGTATAAGTACCTTATGATAATTACTCCCATGTGTGTTATATTCCTTATTAGTGCAAGTTGGTATACCTTAGCCTATTGGTGCTAGGCTTAGGGTTGTCACACACTACTAACAATTGGATAGGCAGGACCTGATGGGTTAGGTCCTGATATCATTGTTTGTTTGTAACACACCATGAAAAAGGGAGATCTTGTACACCATTACCTCAAAAACCCATATGTGAATATCAAACAGAGCTTATGAAAATTCAATTAAATTTATATACATATATCTAGACATTCAATATATGGTTATAATTTGGTAAAAACATCAAATACAAGTATTAAACATTAGAAATGTAATGAGACAAATTATATCTTCCAACATTCTTCATAGAATAATCATTTAACATGGATTATTCAATAATCAATGATATATATAACACCATAGTCATTCATTACACATCAAATAAATGTTCCTTCTATAATAAAATGTTATCATTCTTGAAAAAAAATTGAAAATATTTCCATGGCTGAGATATATAAGATATCGATAGAACCAAAGATTAATAGAAAATAAACATATAATATAATTTAATCAATAATTTTATATATTAACTAGTCCAAGAATTAGTTAGAATGGTAAAATAGCTATACATTATAGGGCATACCAAATGCATCACACGGTATAAAAAATTGGAGTCTTATTATATACATAAGGGTATCAAACATGGAGATAGTTCATTAATTATATTAATTTAGTCCATGTTTGAATAAAGAAAACATACCTCTATGTGATGGAACATATGTAGAAATTATTCTAAAAATATGAGAAAGACATTGATAATAACTATGGTTATATGTTTTTAAAAGTAAATCTACCATTATTTAATAGGTTTGAGTCAAAAATTTAAAACCAACAATACAATATAAAATTTATACACAACACATGATTCAACTTGGTTTTATCTAAATAACCAAGTGTCAAAAGGGTAGAGGTTTATATAATGTAGTATAGGTTTTGGGAAAAATCATATAAAAAGTAAATAAGAGAGGAATAAAAAAATCCATTTAGAAAAAAATTCCCGAAAGAAACCATTTCCATGTTGGGGATTTTCATTATATAAAACTCCATTAAACACATTTATAAATCGTAGTCATTATCAATTACTAAGGATTCGTATTTTATTGAAAGTTAATGATTTTAATATTTAATCACCCCATACAACCTCACAAACCTAAAATCCACATCACCACTGAAGTACTCTCTTAGGTGTAGGTAAAGGGTGGTTATTTGGCTTATATATCATTTAATTTTTGGTGTAAGGAAGTGATATTAATTATATATTATAAGAGAGACTCATTAAATCTATCATCAATATAGTAAAGAAACGAAAAAATCACATGGTTATAATATAATGCCCATATTAATGTTAAAGGAGAATCCCAACACTTATTAGTAATTGAATTTTATAATATTATATAGGCATGGGTTATGAATTCACATATCAAGTAGAACTCATCATAATGGATCAATATTCTCAAGGATTGTTCAAATTAAAACAAATTTATTAATTTTTAGAAAATCATTAAGATACATAGTGTTTTATTTCAAAGTACCAACTAGATCCCCATGATAAAAATTTAATTAATTATACCAAAATATCTTTTTTCAACATTCATTTATATTTATGAAAATATGAGATGAGTTTTATTACTAATTTACAAAAACTACAGGATGAAATATTGTAGGAATGACATAATAATCACTTAGTGAGTTGAGACCACCTAAGATTTTATTAGGCAAGCTGTAATTACTCTAGAAAATCATTGAGATAAGCCTAAATTATTATGTCAAAATTCTATAATTAAGGAAAAAACCCAAAAAAATATAATAATCAAGGAGTATCTTAAACCCATGAAAAAATAATGAAATTTAGTATATAATTTACCTTAAGAATATAAATTCTATAATCCCTTAATATCATTCATGAAATCAACTAAAACACCACCATAAATAGAAAAAAATGAATCCTAATCATACCTACATGGAATTTAATTGGAATAATTAATAACTATGAGATAACTAACTACACATATCTTCTTTAAATAGTATAGGAAGAATGCTCAAAGATCAATTGAATTCCACCATGATTTGGTATAATTTATTCTATACTCCCAAGCCAAGATACAGGAAAACCAAAAAGGAAGGATGGTTATGGAAGATAAAATATTTTATAGTCCTTATATTTAATTAAGGAATATAAATATAACAAGGATATTCCAATAATCATGGGTATGAATAACATGGAAGGTGAGACCCATGGGAGGATATGTAATATCTCTTATATATTTTCAGAGAATGAAAATTGATGGGGAGAAGATAAATTAATTATAACAACCCAAACGTTTTATACATAGACAATACATCATTTTTATCGAATTTTTACTTCATTATATAAATTCATTCCTAGGAACCATAATATTTTAGTGACATTAGAAACATGGAAACATAAGAACTAGCACATAAGTCAGATATGAAATATCTCACTAAGTTCATCATAAATAGAAATATTCTTTGAAAAATCAAACATTATACATATATTCGTTACACGGGGAAAGGAAACACAACAAAGGGTGACCTCAGATGCTCAGTAAGGGACAAAAACATTGATACATAAGAATAATAAGAACATAAGGGCATGAGAACTTAAGAAAAACAATTGAAAAACATACCCTATATACCATGGATCATAATCATGAGTCATGGTTTAAATATTGGAAGTTCATAAGACATGAGTTACAAGGGAATTAGAGAACATGATAAATAAGAGCTTTATACATGGAGTTTGTGGTGTATAAAGGAGTATGTAAAAATAATTTCCCTATTAGTCAAAGCTCATGTCTATGACCATCAGAACGAAACTATCCCTTTAATAAATTAGGACTATCCCTGTTCTAGCCATGTATTACTAAATAGGGTTCACTTCGTGCTTGAGTAATGTCTAATTGAATCGAGTTCACTCACCATACTAGTACTGTCTAACTCATGAGATATAAATATTTTACTATTGCATCAGGGGGAGATATAAGGTATTCCTATCACATAATGAATATTATATTTATGTGTTACATAGGATCATAAACATTATTTATATCATAACCAATGAAATTAAATGGTTATCATAATAATTTTATTATATCATAATCTAAGAAAAAGTGACAGATTTCATAATCATTTCATTATAGCATAACCTTTGAAAATAAGCATGTTTCATAAGAATTTTATCATATTATAACCCATGGAAAATAAATGGGTTTTATTAATATCATGTCTTCAAAAACATAAACCACTCAAATACATATTAAGATAGGTATCCTTGGATCATATCACTATTAAATCATATGTAACCTGAAAAATATCATAATAATTATCAATGATTACTTTGGACATTTATTGAGGATAACAAAATTTATTTCAAAATAAATTACATAAAACATTTTCAAAATAATTTTATTTTAAAATAACATTGGATACTTATAAATAAATCATTTAAAATTACTTTAATGCATTTCAATATGATAATATTTTTTCTTACCATAAGAAATATTTTTGAAAACAAAAATAATTTTTGAATCCTTTTATAATTGATTTTTTTTTGAAAAAATAT
This sequence comes from Viscum album, assembly GCA_963277665.1. Lineage (NCBI taxonomy): Eukaryota > Viridiplantae > Streptophyta > Magnoliopsida > Santalales > Viscaceae > Viscum > Viscum album. Next base: position 1,791,630,991 of record OY728133.1, on the reverse strand, counting down.
AAAGGAATATTTTATGAAATTATTATTCATAATTATAGAAAATTATATTCATTACATATATTCCAAAATGATAATTCCATTCACATTTACCGTAAAAACCAGAAAAACATTATTTTGAAAATGACATGAAGGTTCATTTAAATAATTTTTTTTAAAAAGGTGAAAATTTTGTAAAAATTTTATTTAAAAATATGAAGATATTTATAAAAAATATTTGGAATAATTTTTAGGAAACATGTTTTTTGGAATAAAATAGATTTCTAATGAATGGGGAAATTATGTCAGACTTTCAAAAAAACATTTTCTTAATTATCTTATGCACCAAAGAGTAAAAAAAATGATATCATTACATGAAGAAATCATGAATAACCAAAGGAGAATAAAATTCATGATCATTAATGAGATATTGATCATAATGTTTTATAAATGGAAGCATAAAAATAAATAACCCCGATTCACGATGATATTGTAGAAACAAACTCTTACCACTTTGGTAACATTGAATTATAGTCCCCATGAAAGAATACAATTAAATAAAGATTTCAATATCATGAAAAGAAATATATTTATGACAAAAAAATTAAAAGAGTAATTATATGCATCTCTTAACATAATATAGGTGCATAACATAACATGTGCTCAATGTGGGGGAGCATTGTTGTCTATTTATACGGGAGGTCTGTGGCACCTTTATAAATTTTTTTTCGAAAATTCAGAATTACACTAATGTTTTTTTCATGTCTAGTGGCTCCAACAATAGACCAATTTTTATAGATGAAGTTATAGGTAAAAATAACGCCATTAAATTCCTTTTGGACATATTTTGGGTTATTTTTACATCGTATTTTCTAAAGTTAACCACTAAGTAATCTTCTGGATAACATAATAGCTTTAATTAATTTTAGCTTCTTCCACTAATCACATTGGTAAAAAACAATGTTGGAAAATTATATACCAAAAATTATAATTATTGAAAATATGGATTCCATTTTTCTATATAAAATTCATAGAATTTTTTATAAATTAATTTAAAATTAATCACTATGACATGTCAAGAAAGAGGGGTTTTTAAGAGAAAATGATCAAAAGATTACGTTATTTTACATTCAAATTCAATATTAAAATAACAATAATGAGTTTAATTGGATTAATATATTTATAAGTTGACTAAATATACTTCGAAACCAAATTAAAATACAATTTAACTATATATATTTAATTGGATGAAAATATTGTTTTTAATTAAATTTTAGTATTCTTCACTATTCAAAAAAAAATTAAACAGTTCAAAAAAAATACCAAAAATAAATATAATTTTTTTGACATTATGAATTCAAAAATTATGTTTATTATAAAAAATTACTTTTCTATAAGTTTCAAAAATTAATTTTATTATTGTTCTAAACAATACCTAAAAAGGATTTTTTGAGAAAATATTATTTTCTAAACATATATAAACATTATTGAAAATTATGTTTTTCATTATCAATATGTTTTTTATATAGGAATTATTTTAAAAAATTAGTCATCACTATTTATATAGCTATTTTTTATTGTTGTGTTATAATAGTAAGTTTGAAATAACCATATCAATAATATATCATTGGTTTGTTTAAAATATTGTCATTTGTAATATATGCTAATCTAATGTTACATATAGTGAAAGTTAAAATTGGTTTTGAGTTTAATAAAAGCTTTAATTTTTTATTGTTCAATTCAATGAATCAATTAAATTTAACTTATTAGATAAAAATTTTATAAAAACTCTGGCTCTTACATGAATAAAATGTAAAAGGAAAAAATGATTATTACACCCCCACTAAAAAACAACTAGATGGGCTATTGATACCCAGTTTTGGGACACTATGAACACGGTGATTCTCTCATGCCTAATAGAACTATTCTTAGTTCACTAGGTACCCATTGACTTCTATAACCTTAAACTACTAGTGGTTCAACCCTAGCACCTCACCCAAAGTTTAAATCCACCATTATACTATAACCCTCATCCAATATCACAAAAGATTCATCCCCAAACCACAGAACAAATTATGTATCCTTAAAACGTACCCCTAACTAAAATCAAAATTCAAATAATCCCATTCCTAAACTATCCTTATTTACCATTTTTGGATATAATAGTTCCTTAATCACTATATCCATGAAATATTTATTACAAATATTATCCTGGTATATTGAGGATATGAGAATCTATTAATGAGGGGATACATAAAATGTTCTTTATAAATAGATCAAGATTATATAAAATGATAATCAGGATAATTTTTCTTCCTAAATGTAGTTATAATGAGCTGGACGATTTCAAAACTATATGTGGTTATCGATTCTATTGTAGAATCTGAGTTTATTATAACATTTGATGTAGAAAAGTAAGAGTTTTGATATATAGTTTTTCAATGTTCATTATGTTATATTATTATTTTTTGATCATATCACATTAAATTGTGATAATACTACAATAGTTATTCTAGATAAATAACCTAGGTAACATCAACTTATTAGGGATATTATTTAAGAGAAACATCTATTAGTGGATTTTACTAAAGGAGTTGAATTAAAATTTAGTAGGGTTTATATGGAAGATAATTTGGTATATCCATTGAATAAATATTAATCACATTAGAAACATGAATATCATGTGAGATATATGGGGATTATCATTTTAAACAATTGTGTCTAATGAAAGAGGGAGTTTCTTAGAGTTACCACAATAGAACCAAATGGATTTATACTTTTGATTACCAGAATATATTTATAATTATCACAAATGGATTATTATTTTACATAATATTAATGGGATAATGTCCTTGGAATATGTTTCATATCCATGTTTTATACATGTTCTCTTCTATACTGATAACCAATAGATTCCATGATAATATTATTAAATAATATATCCATTTTTCATGATTATCCAATCATATTGGGAACAAAAATATGTATAACTGTCATGTGATGGGATCTAATAAGGATTGATACTTTCTCATAATGGTCAAACTTGGTAATATCTAATAAAGTAGGACATGGAAATAACACTAACAAAATTAATTCTTTATGCCTAATGTTTCATTGGATATTCCAATATGTGAGAATGTGTAATGGTCTATTGACATGGGTTCTATATTGATGTGTATCATGAATCAGGTACTTTGATTCATGAACAAAAAAGGAAGACATATACTCATGATGAGGTAACATGAATTAGATATTTTATAATTTATATAAAACTATTTCAATACATAATAAATTATTTTTCTTATATGATATGAAAAAAAGAATTTATCTTTGGTCCTCTGATTGAGATGGATATTTCTAAAAAAATCCACAGAAATTTTAATTTATAGAAACGTTTTCAATGAAAGAATCAAAGATAGGTAAATTAAGAATATCAGGTAATTATAAGAGTATACACCCTGTATGATGAGTTATTAGTTTACAAAGGGAATATGTCACATAATAGTATTTGTAGGAAGGTTTTTGTAGTTTCTACACTATCTTCTTCATTACTGGATTCCATGATGTTTTGGTAAATTCAAATTTTGGACTTTAGAAATGTATTACTTCATTACATTGATAAAGGGGTCAAGAGGGTGACAAATAATTGAATCCATAAGATCATTAACTTTTGGTGAATTTTTATTCTTATAATAATATATTTCTATAAATTGAAATAATATTTCTCCTTGTTTAATTGGTCACAAAATTCAATCATGATATATGGTATTTTAGAACATGTTTCTTGAATTTGGTCTCTTTATTATTTATTCACAAGAGTAGTGAATATAGTGTTTATATAAGAGATGGTATAGTGAATAATGTGAAATAAATATTTAAATCATGTTATGTGAATATATATTAAAAAATAATTATTCACAATATTACTGAATAAAATATATATTTTATTTTATTCAACAAATATTTTTTTCTTCCAAGAATGATAAATTTTTATGGGACATTGTTTATAGGGTTAAATGAGTTAGTAGAAATGATATATTTTATTTAATTTCATTTAAATAAATAAATATTCATTTATTCTAAAAATTATTTTAGATAAGTCACATTCTATTTAAAATAATAATTATATATTATTATCATAGTTTTATTAAATTTTATGTGATATATGAATTGGATTTTATTGGTATGGAATTATTTCTAGTGGACTAAAATTGATACCTATTAGGGTACTATATTGGAGAGTACACTTCTTGGGAGGGAAACACAACCAACCCCAATGTTATGACCTTCCTAAAAAAACACTTGGGAGGAGGGCCATGCTTCATCCAATGCTCACATGTGAGAGTTAAAACGGATTATATTACTTCATTTTTCTCTTATACCATCTATAATGACCAAGTATTTCCATATATATTTTACAGATATTTAGATGAATATTAATTATATTAATCAAAAACTTGCCCAAAGATGGTAAAGATTTAGTTTTTTAGATAATAGATAAAAAATATTCTAATTTTTTGAAATATCTCCAACAAATCCCATAAATATCATCTCATATAGTACTACTCCTAGGAATACCCTATATAAAACTTTCTTCATATCTCGTGGAAGGAAACATAATAAATTTTGAGTTTAGATGCTCAATAAGGGTAAACAAAAGAGATATAAATCTATGATCATATAGAATAGTAAGATAATAATAATTTTATGTGATAATGAATATAATTTACAATGTTCATACCCAACCTATCATAGAAAAAACAAGATTCATGGAATAATCCTTTTTAATTTCTGAGATCATGGAACCCAAGACTGGGAAATCATAAACAAATACACCATGAACCATACGATAGTTTGATGAAATTTTTGAACCATAATAAATATTATAAAACATTATATATGTCAAGGTTACAGCCAAGACTATAAATATAGTGGATAAAAAATCATAACCTATTTCCCATTATAGATTAGGATGTACCTATTTCCTATAGTGGTTCAGGATGCACCTGTTTCCCATAACGTATTAGGACACACCTATTTCCCATAGATTATCAAGACTATTTATTTGTCTCACATTTTGATATCCTGATATATAATACATTTTCAAATTAATTTTAGGGATGTATAGGTACCAAAAGGCTTATATTGAAAATCATAATTTTGTGACCCATGACATCATAAAACATTAATCATGGAATCACATTATAACACATGCAAAGAAAATAATTTTCAAAAATATTTCATCCGCAGAAACATTATCCATCCAGAGTAATAAAAATATTGGAACCGTTAAATATTATACCTATTAAATAATTAGTAACATCAATGGATGTAATATTATATGGAAAATTATTTTGAAATATAACTTGAATCATTTCATGAGAAAAATATTATTTTCATGTTGAAAAACTCTATTTAAAACATATAATATTTTCAAAATACATAGAGATTTAATAATCAGTTTAACTATTTCATTTGTAAAATATCATTTCCACTATAAAAAATTTTAAAATATAAAAAATTTTGAAAATCATTTTCTTTGAATATATTCTTTAAAATATACAGTTGAATCTTTAAATCAAATTATTATCAAGGAAACATGAAATTGTGTTCATGTCATATATGTTAAAAAAATATTCCTTTCACATTTTTTGTAATATCCAAAAAAAATTTCTTCAAAAATAAAATAATAATAACGTTAAAACTATATGTAAAAATTAAATAATTGTTTTTTGAAAATGTGGTTTTTGATGGAAAAAAGGATTTTTGACAAAAAAATATATTTCTTAAATTATTCTTCTAAAATGTTGAGTATATAAAGGGTTCAAAATTGAGTTAAAATATATATTGTTATTACATAATTTGAGGATAATAAAATTCATGACATTCTTGAGATATAGTTTATAATATTTCATCAGTGGAAGGATAGTTATAAACAATCCTGATAAATGATGAGATAGGAACATGAAACTCTTACCGCTTTGGTAACATTAAATCATAAGACAAATGAAAGAATAAAATTAAATGAAACATAAATTTTCATTACTATAAATATATTCATGATATTAATTGTCAAAGAAGACGTATATACACCTTATAAAAGAAGATAAGTGAATAACACAACATATGTATCAATGAATAAAAATTAAGACCAAAATCCATTACCACTTTGGTAATCTATAGAATTTCAAGACCTATGAAAGATAGAAACTAAAGTGAATATGTAAATACACATAATTTTATGGATAAAAATAATAAAATAAATTTATAGTTAGTATATACACCACATAAAATAAAAAAATGGTGAACATGACTTGTGTCTCACAAAAAATATAAGTGGGGTGAAAATACCTTACCATAAGTCTCAACATCCTTCATACATGTTTGAAACTCCTATAAAATAAATAATAATTTTTTTTAATATATTATATAAACATAAATAAATAAATAAATATATATATATATATATTATATCATATATTATATACTTATGAACATTTATTTCTCATTTAATAACAATTGAATGTTATAGTCATGTTTCGGGTAATAACTACATTGTTTATTGAGTACGTTTTTATTTGATATTTTTATTCCACTTATATTTATTATTGTTCAATTATCACCTGAACATTAAACATGATATAAATATAATATATATTCCATATATATATTTTTGTAGTAAACCATAAAGGTTGAGATAAAAAATGAAATTGACCGTTCATGGAGAAGGTAGGTCGTACCAACACATGAATGTTTCTTCCATTTTCTCAATGGAAGAAATGAAATAAATGTATATATTATATTATCTTTACCAAAAAAAATTTATGTCATATATATCACATGTGTTTCTTTAAACCTTTTATTATTTCCTTATAATTAAATCGTATGTGAAGAACAAATCACATCGGTTCATGAGGTTGTAGTCCACCGTACACATAAATGAAATTATCGTATTCACAAAGAATGAAGAGTGATAATGAATATTTCGTATATAGGTTTAAAAATAAGAAGAATATAATAAATATATTATAAAAAAATAAATTCATCATTATATCAAACCTTGAGTGCTGGTGATGGAAAACAGATAACATTAGTTTGTGAGGATGTAGTCCACCGTACACATGAAAGATGATTTTATAAATCATTTTATTAAAGATGATAGGGATATAGGTTATTAAATTTCCATAATATAAATATTAGTACATTTAATATACTGATGTAATTATATTAAAATGGTTTAAAAAAATTTAAATAGTTCGAGGAGGGAATAAAATAAAATCCTCGGTTAGGGACATTACCTCTTTTTTGAAAAATATCTTTTAGTTTCTGCCAAAACGGTTATTAGGTTGGTTATATGATAGAAATATTTATTCTAGGATAATAGGATGGAACTAAGGATGTTATTTGGGAAGGTATTATAAAAAATGGGTTTTCAAATTGTGAATAGGTGAATAGAAGGGGTATCATTTAATAAGTGAGGTGAGCCGCACACCTGTAATTTTTACAATGAAAAATGTGTATCCATGCTTTTTTTCCCTGAGAAAATTATCCAAAAATAGTTAAATAGAGAAAATAAATGATATAATATCTAAATATGGAATTAAATTTTTTTATGAACATTTTTGTTCATTTAAAAACCACACAATTTTAGTTTAACCCCATTGTATGCCCATTTTCACCTTAACAACAGAAAATAATTTTAATTCTTTTTATTATTCATTATGGTAAAAAAATATGATTAAGTTATTAGGTAATATAATTCTTAATAACTAAAAATATGGAATAATTTTTTTTAAAAAAATTCTACTATTATATGTGGAAATTTATTATTTAAAATCAATCCCACAAATGTGATGATAAAGAGAGTTTTCAAAGAGAAAAGTTCAAAATTTTATTATGTTTTTTTACCAAAATTGAAAATGAAAATTATTATGTGGTATTACATTTTATTAATAGATATATAATTATATTTATTTATCAACCATAAAATAATTTGAAATTTTTTAAAAGATTTAAAAGAAATGACAATTCTTAATAAGAATATGTATTTTTTCACTATTCATCAAAGAAAACTATCATCTTAGAAAATTATAAACAATTAATAATAACATAATATTAAAAATATTTTTTAAAAATTTAAATTTATTTATTAAAATAATTTTTCTATAGGGTTAAAATGTTATTTTTAAAATAAGTGTGCAAAAGTTGAAAAAACTACTTTATAGAAAAATACAGTTTGAGACATGAAATTGGATTTTGTCTTACCTGTTGTATAAAAAACACATATTAATAATTTTAAAAATTTGATTGAGTATAAAATATATAAATTTCACTAAAATAATCCACCAAAATTTATTTGTTATATCTATAAGCTAAAATTTATTTGTGTTCATAAGAGTAATTATTCCGAAAAAGACTTCTATTATTTTCAAATATTTTTTATTTTCATTAAAAATTAATCTTTTCAATAAAGTATTAATATGATATACAAGTGGAAACCATATATTTTCAAAATTGAATGAATCCTATTAATACCCACCATTAGAATGAATAAAAAATAACTGTCATATTAAATAATAATATATTAATAGTATGTCATGTTTATTTTAAACTCGATGTTATGTGTAACACAAGATAATATAATTATTGCATGTAATGAGAAATATTGAAAATTTTATTTGTATTTGAAAAAAATATCTCAAAAATTTTTAAGGTGTTACATTATACAAAATTAAATTGAATTTATCCCTCAAAACACATCACTTTAATACCAAACACTGAAGATACTTCTACTGCATTACTCTGTAAGCCCGAAGGCCTTAATATTTTTTTTTTGGATAAAATCCAATTTAATGGTTGAGGTGGAACACTTTCATGACCCACAGGCCCAAGACACAGGGCATGTAGATGACCCAAAATCCCAGTGGAACATGACCCAAACATGACATTTGAAGTCCCAAACCTAACAACACATTGGATCTTCCTTCCCCAGCATTTACATATTTAAAGTTACCAAACTCCCCAAATTTCATGGATTATGGATAACACTTCCCTCTATAGAGATGCATGGTTCCTAGTACCAATTGAAAGTTTTATACCATTTCATTCATTCAATCTGGTTAGCTCAGCTATTGTGGATGATCCTTCTACCTCACTATATCCTTATGTCCACATGTAGATTTCTCATATTGGTTGTTTCACCACAAAACATTGACCAGGTGAGTGGTCTTGTTTCGTAGAACTTTCTCTATTCAATCATGAATATATACCAGTTATTTCTCATAATATATATCACTATCTAGTGGTAAAACCATTGATATTAGTATATGTGATTGATCATATATGTACTTCCTTAGGAGAGATATAATGAATATATCCTATACCTAAAAGAGGTTCAGTGGAAGCACCAATCTATAGGTTTCTTTCCCGATACAATCATTAATTTCAATGGGATCGATATACCTAGGGATTATCATTCATTTATTTCATTTTTAGAATTTCATCCCTTTTTTTATTCAATAAATTTTAAAATCATATCTTACTCTAAGAGAAAATGATTCATTTTTTATGCCCGAGGCACAAACAGATCACAAGATACACAATAGAATGATAAGACATTCCTTCTATATATAGTTATAAAAAAATTATTAATAGTAGTTATCCAATATGAATAAATAATTATATGGTGAAGTAATAAATTAATCTATATAACCTCATCAAAAGTTCTACTTAAACAATTTCATAAATGGTTATCGTTATGAATTTTCCAAAATATCAAAATAAAAAACAATATAAAGAAGGTTATAAATTTCCCAAATGCATTTATCCTTAATCCTCCAATCTAGAAAAAGTGTCTCTTAATTTCCACATTCCAAATATTTTAATACCTTCATCATGTATTCTATTGAAATTTGGTAACAACCTAAATTACCATAAAACCATAATGAAAACATACATGATTTCTTATTCTATAAATAAAACACAAATTAGTGGATACATTTATTTAATCCAATAATGTTATAAAATCAATAAATAATAACAGAATCCAATTTGTTAAAAATCATTAACCATTTTCAAGGTAATCATTACAATCCAATTAGCATTATCCATATTAATCATCTCTTTATTCAAACATCAATATCTCAGCATTAATAACATATTAAGGGTTAGATTTCCCATAATTAAATGTTTTTCATGAAATTTCGCCTTTAAATTAATTTACATATCTTTTTTATAAGTACTATCTAATAGATTCTTTTAAATCCTTAACAAAAATATTATACTAAAAAATCCTTATATATTTCATAATTCATGAAATATAATACATTAACTATAGTGACCCAGTCTTTCCTTATATTAATATTAAATCATTTCAAATATAAACAACATAATAGTATTACACATAGAGGATCCAAAGGTTTAGTTTCTTGGGAAAACTAGGATCACACATAACAAATACAACATCGAGCCTAAACATTCATTTAATTTCTTCTTCTATAGATTCTTATTGGAACTTGTCCTCTACTTAGTACATGTACCCACCTGAGTATATACATCAAAAGGGGTGAGATAAAATCCCAGTAAGAGGATAGATAATAACAATATAGCATGGGGTGAGCATAATCATATTATAGGCAAAAGATCATGAACATGAGAGGAGCATAAATAAAAGACATGAAATGTGACAATGCATAAAAATGAAACATCATGTATTAGTGGTAAAATACCACACATACTTTTGAACCAAGCTAGAATATTGTTCACACATAATTTCACATTTACTCATGAGATTCATCACATTACCCAATGCATTGGAGCGCTAAATAATTCCGGGCGCACCCGTCACATTTAAACATTCATATTGTGCTATATAATTCGGGGCGCACCCGTCACATCATAACATTATAATTTATCATTCTTTCCATGATGAACATATAACATAAATGAACATAATGAACCCATGAAAAGTAATGTGTTTCATCTCATAATAACACATTAATAAACATTGGGTTCCCAAAAGAATGAGGGAGTAACATACATGTTACAAGAACCGTTCAGTTTGAGTGAGAAGTGAAAGGGGTGTTCTTAAAAGAAGAGTTCTTTTTGAAAATATTTTGATGGAAATAAAAACCAGTGAAAAAAATTTATATCCCAGAAAAGTAATGTAAATGAAGAAAAAATGATCTTTTAGGAGTAACCATATCAGAAATGGAGTGATAGAGGGAGAACCCGAAGGATGAAAGTTGGGTTCGAGAATTTCCCCTTACGTTGTACCTGAATGCTTCCTTCTTTTTAATGTCCTGTATAATGAAATTATATTCATTAATTAGAAATAAAAAACCATGTTTACATTAATAGGGTTCATTCGGGTTTCATTATGTCATATTATGTTCCTTTGGATGACTTATAGAGTTTAAAAACATTGTTCGGGGATGTTTGTTTTTATGGTTTTTCTTGGGTGGTTCACTTGTATTCTTAAATTGATGTTCGGGTAGATCATGGGTAAACATCCAGAAATGATATTACATGTTATTAGTGATATTAAAGGAGCTTTAATGATTTTATAATGAATTATATTATATCCATGTGGGTGATCCATTAGATAAGAATTAAATGATGATTATTTGGGTTAATTTGAGCGGTTTTTGGATCACAACAAACTTGTTTTAACATTTCACTTAGTAATATGGCCATAGATAATTTCCAAACCTTAAAATAGAACATAATACATATAAAATATTATATTTAAACCATAAAAATGGTTTCATGACCAGATATGAAGGTAGAAATGGAAGAATAGAGCATGTCGTTTTTGAAGGTCATAAATTTAACACCTCATGAACAACGTTCTCTTTAATAAAATAAAAGGAGGAGGGAAAGGGGATGGGGTGATATAATATCCCATTAGAATCATAAAATTCCAGTAGATGTATAATACTAAAGTTAAAATACAATTTAGATGAAAAGAGTTGGGGAGAGATCAAGAAATGAACTTGAACTTGAAAGGAAAATAAAGGAGAAGAGGGAGAGAAATTACCTCTAGACTCCTCCTCTTGAGAACCTCCTAAAGGGCCTAAGCTTGGTATTTGGATGAGAACAGAAGATCGTGGACATGTGGGAGGGGCTATGGAAGGTTTTTGGGAAGAGATTAGTGAGTTATTGAAGCTTTAGAGGTGTTGTTTGGAAAGAGGAGGGGGATGGCTTATTTATACATGAGGAGGGAGGTGTTTTTGGTATAAAATATTAAATAAAATAATATATCAAGAGTTAGACTTGTAAAAGTAGTTTTTTGACATCCTAAATCATATATTAATATAATATAATTCGTTTTAGGCTTTAATTATTCTTTATAATTCGTATTAATAAATTTATTAAAAGGAAAGTGAAAGAAAGAGAAAAAGACACTTTAATAAATCACCTTTCGACTTTAGGCTTTGGAAAGATCTTTTTAGGTTTGAGAATTGGATTTATTGTATTTTAAGAAAATATGTATGAAATTTAATATAATTTGGCAGAAACTAAGGTTCTAGAATGTTTATGTCATCATTACATCATTAATGATGCAATTTAGTATACACCGATTATGCGAAAAACTGTATTTTTTACTATTCACCCAAAAATTGAAGTATTTCAGAGAAAACCCAAAAATATACCCCTATAATTTTTCTACGTGTAGAATCCAAAAAAATTTCCATTTTTCAAAAATAATTTTCTAAATATTATTAATTTAATATTTAACTAAAATCATAATTTACTTAAAAAAACAGTTTTTAAAAGTTAAAAATGATTTTATAGTGCTTTCAAAAATTACGTAGGGTCTTATAAAATTATATAAAACAATAAGACATTGATTCAATAATTTATGAATACATTTTAGGGAATAAATATTCTTTTAAATTAATTAATTAATTGTAATTAATTATTTATGACTTAAAAATTACCAAAACGTTTACTAAGGTCAAATTGTCACTTTTTAAGATGTCTAAATTTTATTTAATCATTCATAGGTAATTTTACTCTTATGTTCAAGGATTTACTATTCATAAGAGTCATATTACTATTCATAAGGGCATGTTACTATTAATAAGTGTAGGTCACTATTCACCAAAAATTATTTTTGTTTCATTAGACTCCAAAAATCATCTTGAACATAACTGTGTATGTCGGAATTTTGAAATTTCTATCATAGAAGTGACCAACTTATATTTAATGGTCACTTGTCACTTAATAGTTCATTATGTTGTGACTTCTTGTTAATTTATGACATATTTATAAGAAGGAAATTTCCATTGAAAATATTTGGGTTGTTACATTCTTCCCCCCTTAAGAAATTTCGCCCCTGAAATTTCACATTACACAAACAGTTGAGGGTACTTCTCCTTCATTGCCTCTTCTGGTTCCCAAGTTGCTTCCTCAAACTTATGGTTCCTCCACAACACTTTGACAAGATGGGTAATCTTGTTGCATAGAACCTTATTACTTCGGTCTAGAATCTTTACTGGTTACTCCTCATAGGAGAGGTCATCTTCCAGCTGCACCACCTCTGAGTTTTGTACATGTGAGGGGTCTAGAATGTACTTCCTCAGTAGTGATACATGAAACACATCATGAACCTGAGCCATATTCGGTGGAAGTGCAAGCTGATAGGCCACAACTACTATACGGTCAAGGATATCAAAGGGGACAATATACCTTGGGCTTAGCCTCCCTTTCTTCCCGAATCGCATGACTCTCTTCCATGGAGATATTCGAAGGAAGACTTTATCTCCAACGTCAAACTCCAAGTCCCTTCGACGATTGTCAGTATAGCTCTTTTGCCGACACTGAGCAGCAATGATGTGTTTTTGGTTGACTTGAACCTTCTCTGTCATCTCTTGAACAAGATCGGGTCCAAGCATCATTCTTTCTCTAACTTCATCCCAACAGGATTGAGTTCTACACCGGTTCCCATAAAGAGCTTCATACAGAGCCACCTAAATACTTGAGTGGAAGCTATTGTTGTATGAGAACTCAACCAATGGGAGATGTTGATCCCAACATCCTTTGAATTCATGGGAGCAGGCTCTTAGCATATCTTCAAGCATCTGAATAGGCCTTTCAGACTGGCCATCAGTTTGGGGGTGATAGGTCGTGCTGGAATTTAATTCAGTACTCAAAGCATGTTGAAGGATCCTCCAGTATTTAGATGCGAACCATGGATCACGGTCAGAGACAATTGAGAGAGGAACACCGTGCAGTCTCACCACTTTCTTCACATATATCCTTTAATGTTTTTCAAGAGAGAGTTCTCCCCGAATAGCGATAAAATGGGAAGTCTTGGTGAGTCGGTCAACCACAACCCATATCACATTATTTCCCTTTTACGTCATCGGGAGGCCTGTGACAAAGTCCATGGTAACATTTTCCCATTTACACATGGGTATAGGCCATGAATGCATCATACCTTTGGAATTTTGTCACTCATCTTTAACTTGCTGACATACCAAGAACCTTGATATATATTCCACAATCTTCTTCTTCATGTTATCCCACCAGAAGTGTTCTCGAAGATCAATATACATCTTGGTACTCCCAGGATGGATAGAGAAAGTTGAGCTATGTGCATTATCCAATAGTTCCTTCTTTATCCCGGGTGATGAAGGCACACAAATCCATGTTCCAAATTGAATCACACCATCATCGTCGATATGGAACTCTTGCAGCTTCCTTTCCTTTATTGCATTCACCCTCTTTTGAATCTCCACATCATCCCTTGGTGCTTCCTTAATCTTTTCTTGGATGGATTGTTGTGCAATAATTTGGGAAAGGTAGGATGTATCCCATGCCATTATGATTTCCAAATCCATCCATTGCATATCCAAAATGATTGGATCTTTCTCAATCCGCAACATGGATAGAGTAGTAGGTTCTTTCCTGCTTAGAGCATCATCTACCTTGTTCGCCTTTTTTAGGATGATAGTGAATAGAGCAATCGTAATCCTTGATTAGGTCTAACCATATCCTTTGATGCATGTTGATCTCCTTTTGTGTGAATATATACTTTAGGCTCTTTTGGTCGGTGTATATGTCACACTTCTCTCCACAAAGGTAGTGCCACCAGATTTTCAAGGCAAAAATCACGGCTGCCAGCTCTAGATCATGTGTCGGGTAATTCTGCTCATGGATCTTCAACTATCGTGAGGCGTAGGCTGTCACATTATCATTTTACATGAGTACACAACCCAAGCCTTTATTTGAAGCATCACTGCATATCACAATACTTTCTCCACTTTACGGTAGTGTGAGTACATGTGCAGTGATCAGCCTTCTCTTTAGCTCCTTGAAGCTTCCCACACATTCTTCCATCTAGACATACTTTACCACTTTCCTTGTTAACTTAGTTAGCGGTATTGAAAAATGTGAGATGTTTCTCCCAAAACGTCGGTAGTACCCAGTTAATCCAAGAAAACTACGGATTTCTGTGACACTAGAAGGCCTGGGCCATTCCTCAATTGCCTTTGTCTTTGAAGGATCCATAGAAATTCCCTCACTTGTGATCACATGTCCCAAGAACGTGACTTGATTCATCCAAAAGTCACACATTCTAAATTTGGTGTACAACTTCTCCTTCCTCAATGTCTCCGACACAAGTCTTAGATGTTCTTCATGTTCATCCTTGCTCTTGGAGTAGATGATTATATCATCAATAAACACTCCCAAAAATTTATCTAGGTATTGTCTAAAGACTCTATTCATCAAATCCATGAATATTTCAGGGGCATTAGTAAGTCCAAACAGCATCACCAAGAACTCATAGTGCCCATACCTTGTACGGAAGGCAGTCTCCGTAATATCTTCTTTCTTCTCCTTTACTTGATGGTATCCAAAAAGAAGATCCACCTTTGAGATGTATTGATCTCCTCTTAACTGATTGAACAAGTCATCAATCCTAGGGAGAGGATACTTGTTCTTTATGGTGATCTTGTTGACTTCCCGATAATCGATTCATAGCCACATTTTTCTGTCCTTCTTCTTCACAAAGAGCACTGGTGCACCCCAAGGTGATGCACTATGGAATATGAAACCTTTGTCCAAATTCTCTTGCAGCTGCTTCTTTAACTCCTTCAGTTTGATAGGAGCCATCCTATAGAGACACTTCGAGATAGGAGTACCTCCAGTTATGAGTTAAATTGAGAGCTCTACCTCACGATTCGGGGGAATTCTGGGTAACTCTTTGGGAAATACATCGTCTTATTCCCTCACGATGGTAATTTCATCAAGGTTGTAACTTTACTTCGACTCAACCATTTAGGCGATGTATGCTTCTTCATAGGGAATCAACACCCAAACCATCAAAGGATTTATCAAAGGATATTCATGATCTTCCTTTCATTTGTAGAGGATCATGGGATGGTTTGGAATATGAAATGATATTTCCTTTTCCTGAAAGTAGATATGCACTCTATATAATGAGAGCCAGTCCATTCCCATTATAGCATCGAATTACACCTAGGGATGTATTACGAGATTTTCCAGAAGAATATTCCCACATACGCCAATAGGAGAAGATTCAAACACTTGGATTGCAATGATTGCACCACTTGGTGTTTTTACAGATATCTCTACTTCAAGGATTTGGGGATTTGATTCTATAGTTCTAGAAAACATTCAAGATATAAAGGAATGCGTAGAACTAGAATAAAATAAGACTTTTTCCATTCTTGAGTGAATATGAAGTGTAACTTGTAAGACTTCATTATCATCCTCCACCTCCACAGTAGTGATGGCATAAGCCTTCCATTGTTCCTTAGGCTTTGGTGGCTACTGACGCTGATTACCCCTGAGAGCTCAAGGTATAGTGGATTGGTTTGTATAGTGCCCTAGCTCCCTACAGTTGTAGCATTGAACCATGAGTGGTTCTCCCCTTTCATCGGCTACATTATCCTTCCTTTTTGTGTATTTTCGACACTCTTGAGCATGGTTTCCTTTCCCACACTTGAAGCATTTCCCTTTCCCTTTGAGGCAGTTCCCATGGTGATACTTCCCACATTTTTGGCATGTGGGTCGTTGATTTTTCTTCCCACCTTTATCACTAGATCCACCGGCTTGAAACTCCATCTTTCTTTTCTTATAACCATAGCCATGAGACCATTCTCCAAACTCCATATCCACTTTGAGATCACACCGAACAACTTATTAATAACTCCCAAAGTCTCAAATTTCAAGAGCCTTTCGAAGGTGTGGTTTTAATCCACTAAAGAATCTATCAATTTTTCTATCATTATTGATAATAAAACCCAAAGAGTACCTTGCAAGCCTTGTGAAATTTTCTTAATAGGTTGTGACAGATTCTCCTTCTATTTTCTTGAGCTCTATAAATTATCTCTCCATCTTTGTAAAAAGAGTTCATGGGAAATACTTATTAAGAAACATTATCTTAAAGTCTTCCCATTCCATCTCTTGAATTTCCTCTCTTGGCTTGGTGTTCTTAATCAAGGCCCACCATTGATCGGAATCCCCATCTAGATGATAGATGGATAGAGTCACCTTCTCATTCTCAGAACAGTGATGTATAGAGAAGCTCTTCTCCATAGAGTTGACCCACTGTTCCATAACTAGTGAAGCAGAAGATCCACCAAACGTCGGTGAGTGTTGCTGCATAAAACATTCGATATCCAGTTGCTCCCTCTTTGGTGAGGGAGGAAATTCCCCATTATTATGGTTATTGTTCATAACCTGAGATAATTTTGTAATCATCACCATGAATTTTTTAAATCCACATCCCAAATCATTGGGGATGTCGTTCGGGAAATCGTTACATCAGCCCCCGCAAGAGTTGTTGGCCTAATTTCTCCTGGTTCCCACCATGTTCTAAAATAGAAATGGCTATAACAAAACATAAGTAAACATGTCAGTAATAACTTATTCATTTTAAAAATTAAACAAAAAACATAACATATGGGATCCCTAGGTAAATATTCCTTTATGCATATTTTTAATTAGTCTCATACTAGAAGTTTTCTCTAGGGTTCACTAATCCTAATTCCCAAATTAACTAAACCTTTCATCTTATACCAACTATAGAGACCTGGCCTTTCTTTACATTACTATTACATCATTTAAATGATAAGAAACATAATAGTATTGCACATAGAGGATCCAAAGGTTTAGTGTCTTGGGAAAACTAGGACCACACATAACAAATACAACATCGAGCATAAACATTCATTTAATTTATTCTTCTATAGCTTATTATTGGCACTTGTCCTCTCCTTAGTACATGTAGCCACCTGAGGATATACATCAAAATGGGTGAGATAAAAGCCTAGTAAGAGGATAGATAAAAACAATATAGCATGGTGTGAGCATAATCATAACATAGGAAAAAGATTATGAACATGAGAGGAGCATAAATAAAAGACTTGAAATGTGACAATGCATAAAAATGAAACATCATGTCTTAGTGGTTAACTACCACACATACTTGTGAACCAAGATAGAATCCTATTCACACATCATTTAAAATTTACTCAGGAGATTCATCACTTTACCAAATGCATTGGAGCGCTATATAATTCTGAGCGCACCCGTCACATTTAAACATTCATATTGCGCTATATAATTACAGGCGCACCTGTCACATCATAACATTATCATTTATCATGCTTTCCATGACGAACATATAACATAAATTAACATAATTAACCCATGAAAAGTAATGGGTTTCATCTCATAATAACACATTCATAAACATTGGGTTACCAAAAGAATGATGGAGTGGCATACATGTTACAAGAACTGTCCACTTTGAGTGAGAAGTAAAAGGGGTGTTCTTAAAAGAAGATTTCTTTTTGAAAACATTTTGATGGACATAAAAAATAGTGAAAAACATTTATATCCCATAAAATTAAAGGAAATTATGAACACATGATCTTTGAGGAGTAACCATTTAAAAAATGGAGTGAAAGAGGGAGAACCCAAAGGATGAAAGTTGGGTTCGAGAATTTCCCCTTACCTTGTACCCGAATGCTTCCTTCTCTTTAATGTCCTGTATAATGACATTATATTCATTAATTAGAGATCCAGAACCATGTGTACATTAATAGGGTTCATTATGGTTTCATTATTTCATATTATGTTCCTTTGGATGACTTATAGAGTATGAAAACATTGTTCAGGGATTTTTATTTTTATGGTTTTTCTTGGGTCGTTCACTTGTATTCTTAAATTGAAGTTCAGGTAGATCAATGGTAAACATACAAAAATGATATTACATGTTATTAGTAATATTACATGAGAATTAATTATTTTATAATTAATTATATTAGATCCATGTGGGTGAACCATTAGATACAAATTAAATGATGATTATTTGGGTTAATTTGAGCGGTTTTTGGATCACAACGAACTTGTTTTAACTTTTCACTTAGTAATATGGCCATAGGTTATTTCCAGAACTTAAAATAGAAAATAATACATATAAAATATTCTGGTTCAACAAAAAAAAATGGTTTCATGACCAGATCTGAAGGTAGAAATGGATGAAGAGAGCATGTCGTTTTTTTATGGTGATAAATTTAACACCTCATGAACAACGTTCTCTTTAATAAAATAAAAGGAAAAGAGAATGGGGGTGGGGTGATATAATATCCCATTAGCATCCTAACATTCTAGTAGATGTATAATACTGGAGTTACAATAAAATTTAGTTGAAAATAGCTGGGGAGAGATCATGAAATGAACTTGAACTTGAAAAGAAAATAAAGGAGAAGAGGGAGAAAAATTACCTCTATAATCCTCATCTTGAGAACCTCATTAAGGGGCTAAGATTGGTCTTTTGATGAGACCAGAAGCTCTTGCACGCGGGGGAGGGGCTAGGGAAGGTTTTTGGGTAGATATTAGACAATTATTGAAGCTTGAGAGGTGTGGTTTGGCAAGAGGAGAGGGAGGGCTTATTTATACATGAGGAGGGAGGTGTTTTTGGTATAAAATATTAAATAAAATAATATATCAAGAGTTAGACATGTAATAGTAGTTTTTTGACATCCTAAATCATATATTAATATAATATAATTCGTTTTAGGCTTTAATTATTCTTTATAATTCGAATTAATTAATTTATTAAAAGGAAAGTGAAAGAAAGAGAAAAAGACACTTTAATAAATCACCTTTTGACTTTAGGCTTTGGAAAGTTCTTTTTAGGTTTGAGAATTGGATTTATTGTATTTTAAGAAAAAATTTATTAAATTTAATATAATTTTGCTGAAAATAAGGTTCTAGAATGTTTATGTCATCATTACATCATTAATGATGCAATTTAGTATACACCGATTATGCGAAAAACTGTATTTTTTACTATTCACCCAAAAATTGCAGTATTTCAGAAAAAACCCAAAAATTTACCCCTACCTTTTTTGAAATTTTAGTATCCAAAAATAAATTCCATTTTTTAAAAATAATTTTCTAAATATTATTAATTTAATATTTAATAAAAATCATAATTTATTAAAAAAACAGTTTTTAAAAGTTAAAAATGATTTTATAGTGATTTTAAAAATTACGTAGGGTCTTATAAAATTATCTAAAATAATAGGACATTGATTCAATAATTTATGAATACATTTTAGGGAATAAATATTATTTTAAATTAATTAATTATATATAATTAATGATTTATGACTTACAGATTACCAAAACATTTACTAAGGTCAAATTGTCACTTTCTAAGATATCTAAATTTTATTTTATCATCCATAGGTAATGTCACTCTTATGTTCGATAATTTACTATTAATAAGGTTCATATTACTATTCATAAGTTCATGTTACTATTCATAAGGGTAGGTCAATATTCTCCAAAAATTATTTTTGTTTTATTAGACTCCAAAAATCATCTTGAACACAACTGTCTATGTCGGATTTTCAAAATTCCTAACACAGAAGTGAACAACTTATATTTAATGTTCACTTGTAACTTAGTAGATCATTATGTTGTGATTTCATGTTAATTTATGACTTATTTATAAGAAGGGAATTTCCATTGAAAATCTTTGGGTCGTTACATTAACACATAATCATTCTACTTTATTTTTATACCATTAACCGTGATTAATCATAATATTACTCAATAACTCTTTCCATTCAAATGTTATTTGTTGTGTATTCATCATCAACAATAAGATATTTTCTTATACCCCTTATCTAACCCTATTTTTAAGCTTTCATCCTAAGATGTTGATTTCTACAATGCCCATACATTCCATATTTATAACATTAAACCATTGTTGAAGCATTAGGGAAACCATTATTCTCATCAATTTTGTTAACTGAACATTTAATTTTTTCCTTTGAATTCACATACTACATGTCATTATTATTTACACATAAAATATCTTCTAATTCCTTTGATAAATTCCCTAGGTTTATTCTTCCTACATTATTTAGATATAAGAAACTGCTTCTTTATTCCTCCATGGTCTCCACCACAAAAATCTCAAATAGCACTATCCTTCTCTTCTTTGGTGATTCTAAAAGTTCGATCTGGTGCTTTTTTTTAATCATATTTTAGGATTACTACATAGGTAAAATTATAATTTTTACTCCATTGGTCTTCACAT
The DNA here is from genome assembly GCA_963277665.1 of Viscum album. Lineage (NCBI taxonomy): Eukaryota > Viridiplantae > Streptophyta > Magnoliopsida > Santalales > Viscaceae > Viscum > Viscum album. Next base: position 1,791,609,420 of record OY728133.1, on the reverse strand, counting down.
TTATCTTCTCATCAACACATCATGTATATAATTTAATGTTGATAAAGATACTTCTGTTTCACGCCATTGAATAAATCAAAAAATCATAGTGTGATAAACCATATTCATAGTGGGAAACCACATAATCTATAAAAATCTCTTATAAGATGTCTACTTCATGAAAAAATGTTTTTAATCTATGACCCCTTAGGTTTATCCTAGGTCATTTATGATTATTATATAAATACTTTCTGATGCTTCATAAATTGTTTTTGAATTTAATATGCATATCACCTTAGAGTGTCAAACCAATTGTGCAATACGACCCATTTTCATACCCCAGTTGATGACCAAGTCTATCTCAATGTGCCTTTTTTTGAGTTGCTACCTATGAGTACCTCTATACCAAATCCAGATCCACATATAGTATCTAGGAATGGATGAAATTTCTTGTAAATCACTTTCACTATACCTCACAAGAATTCCAAGAGATTTTTCTAAATGTTTATTCATTATTATAATTATCCATAGAGACATCCCTAAAAATATCCTTTTAAATATCCCTATGGATTTCATTAAATATTTCTCCACATAATTTCTAATGGTTAAAAAAACCTATCATATGATTCCAATTGTAACATTTTGGAAATATTTTCATGGGACTATATGTGATATATATTAGTGAACTCTATGGGGAGCTATGCCTCATGGGTGGGACACACCACCATCCCTAGTGGAATCCATTTCCACATGAAGCCCTTGGGAGGAGATCCATGCATTGTATAATACTAAAATGCAAGAGTTCCAAAAGATAAGATTAATTTCTTTACCTCTAATACCAATTATAATATTTGAATATTTTCATACATAGATATTACATTATTTTTTTTGAATATTCATTACATTACATAAACACAATCTGGGGAATCGTAATGGTATATTTTATAGGTTGAGTAGACAAAAAATATTCTTATGTACTGAATAATCATTACCATCTCCCACAAAAATCTTCTCACATAGTACTCCTATTAAGCGTACCGTACCTAAAAATATCTTCATAAAATAGGGAAGGAAACATAAAAATGGTGATATAAAATTCACATTAAGGGTTAACTAAAGGGATATCAGTATATGATTATATGAAAGCATAATATAAAAATATGTCATTTTATCAGGAACATAAAATAAAAACTTCATAACCAACATGTCATAGATTATAAACATGGTACATGGAATAAAACATTGTTATTTTTAAAAAAAATATCCCATAATATTGAAAAATCATAAAACATTAATCATAGCCATATGATCATGTCATAGAAGTGTGGATCCATTATGAATATTGACAACTATTTTATATGCCAATGTTAACTACCATGACCTCAAAAATAGTGGATCAATACTTATAACCTATTTCCCATTCTTAAAAAAGATGCACCTATTTACCATAGGTGATCAGGATGAAACTATTTTCCCATAGTGGATCCGGACTCGCATATTTCCCATAGTATATGAATCCCATAGAGTTGTTTACCAATGTTATCTCATTATATATTAAGGGTTTCCCAATGTACTGGAGGGTGAGATAGGTCTCACTAATAACATAATGAAATCCATACATATGTGTGCCACATTATTATATTCATCATATCATCACATCATAACACGTGAAAATAAAATGGGTTTGAAAACCATTTTATCAACATAATAATTACCCATATAGGGAAATAATAAGGATTATGTCATTCAATATTATCCTTAGTATATATCAATTAACATTAAATTGTGTCATATTATATAGGAAATGAATATGAAAGATCATTTGGAACATTTATTGAGGAAAATATATGTTCCCCATTAAAAACACCATTTAACACATAAAAAATTTTCAAAACACTATTCATTGATAATAACCTTGAAAAATAGAAAATAATATTGAAAAATAAATTAAAACATTACATTTGTAAAATATAGTTTATAATTTGAAAACACCTTTTAAAACATTAATAAATTTTAAAATAATTTACATAGTAAACAACCTTTAAAACATATAAAAAAGATTTACAAATTATTAAAAACATTTCTTGAGGAAAACAACCTTTAGGCATTAAAAAAAATATAACAATTTTTTTTGAAAAATATTTTATTTTATTTTAACCATGAAAAAATTAAAGGAACCATTAAAGAAGATAATTTTCATTTTGGAAGGAAATTTCATTCATGTCGTACATGTTAAAACAAGGATTCATTTCACATGTTCGATGAAATCCAAATGGGCATTATTTGGAAAAAGACATGAAGATTTCTTTTAATTTTTTTTTAAAATTAAATGATTTTGAAAGATTTCATTAATAGATTTTTTATATAATTTTTAAAAAATAATTACTTTTTATTAAAAAACATGGTTTGGGAAGAAAAAGGGTTTTCGACCAAAAATGTAATTTTTCTTAAAAACATTACTTTAAACTCCTGAGTACATAAATAAAAAAAATTAATGTAAAAAATTATTATCATGAAACAACTATAGAAGAATAAAATATATGAGTTTATTGAGATATATATTACAATATTTAAACATTTTATACATAATCACAAATATCCCCAATACAAAATGAGATAGTAACATAAATATTTTATGACATTTGAAACATTAAATTATAATACCCTTGACGGAATAATGTTATATGGGAAAAAAATTATCATTAATAGATTTATATTCATAATATAACAAGTCAAATAGGTACTATATACACCTCATAAAATAATATAGGTCCATACTGCAACAAATGTCTCAATGAAAAAAAATTGAGAAAAACATCCCTTACTGCTTCAGTAATATCTCAAATTATAAGCTTCATGAACGATATATCCTCAATTGAATATATAAATTCATAAATTTTAAGGATAATCATCATGAAATACATTCATGGTAAGTATATACACCACATAAAAGAAACATGTTGTTAACATGAATTGTTTCCCACAAAAAATAAAAGTGAGATGAGAATCCCTTACCATAAATCTCAACTTCCTCCGTACATGTTCGAACCTATTGTATAATAATAAAAAGTTATTATATATCTATTATATAACAATATATATATATATATATTATTCTATATATGATTTACTTATGACCATTTATTACCTTTTTATTAACAATTCTTTGTATAAGTCATGTATTTGGTAATAACTGCTTTGTTTTTCTTGTATGTTTTGATTTGGTATTTTCTATCCCCATATAGTGATAATGTATAAATTATCTCCATAATTTTATCCACTATATTAATATAATATATGTAAATTATATATGTATTTATATTAATCCATAAAATTGAGAGATATAAAATTAAATCCATCGTTCATGGTGATGGTAGATTGTACCTACATGAGATAATTATTTCAATTTTATCAGTTTATGAAATGAAAGAAATGTAAAAAATATATTACATTTAAAAAATATTTTTTATGTCATATATACCTCAGATGTTTATTTAGACCTATCCTTATGAACATCAATGTAATGAATTTGTGAAGAATGAATGACATCTCTTTGTGAGGCTGTAGTTCCCCGTTCACATGAACATCCTTATAATATTTTTATTAAATGGAAGGTAATAAGTAATAATTAATAAAATTTTTACATAGGAATAATAATATTATAAATATAATATAAAAAACCAATCATTATACCCAGCTGTGAGTGGTGGTGATTGAAAATGAATAACATCAGTTCCTATGCCAGTAGTCTGGCATACACAATAACAATGATTTTGTAACCCATTGGATGGAAGAGGAAAATTATTTGGGATATAAAATGAAAATAATAACATATATTTATATTGAAGATAATGATTATATTATATCATCATTTTAAAATAATAATTATAGGAGGTGGGGGAACAAATAATATAAAACGCTCAGTTAGGAACAATACCTATTATTCAAGAAACATATATTGGTTTTCATCAAAAGAAACACAAAGATTTTATTATTGAAAAAATAAGGATTATATTATTATGGGAGGTAATTATAGAGTTTATTTGTGTAGGGATTCTCTAATCCAATGGGTTTTGGAAGGGTGAAGAGGATAGATAGTGGGTGGCCTTTTTGAAGTTAGTTGAGTGGCATACTTGCAATTTTTTAAAAGAAAAAGGTGTACCAAATTTTTTTGCATGAAAAAGGCTCCAAAATTGTATGTTTAAGAAATATAATTTATATGGTGAGAATATGGTTATAAAATGTGTTTTGGATAAGTTTTGGGTCATTTTCAACCATTGTCTTCTTAGTTTAACCACAAGAAAACTCATTTTTTTACATTTTCTATGATAAAATAATTTTTATTGCTTTACTATTAGTTATCAAAAAAATAATAGTTTAAAAAATTAGATATTATAAATTATTATGCTTCTAGATATTGAATAAAAATCTTCAAATTTAATTCACCTAACCATCAAAATTAAATTTATAATTTTTCCCAATAATGCGTAGAGAAAATGAGTTTTCAAATAAACAATGTTCAATACTTTAAAAAGATTTTATATCAAAAATCAATACAAATTTTAATACAATGAACAGTGTTTTATTAATAGATATAAAATTATTTTATAAATTCATCTTAAACAGTTTTTCTTTCTTTATAATCATAAAAATAAATCCTAATTCTTAATAAAAACTAGTATTTTTTCAATATTATTTGACAAATTTATCATCCCATAAAATTATAAATTATTAACCTTAAAATAAAATATATATTTAATTAAAATGTTTCAATATAATTTATTTTTCTAATTTATTGAGGTAAAATTTATTTGTGAGTAGAAAAATTGTTTTTTCCGAAAAATATTTCCATTATATTCAAATAGTTTTAATTTTCTTGTATATTTAATTTTGTCACCAAATAATTCAATTTATATACCCATTTAAACAACATATTTTCATAATTTAGTTTATCCTATTTATACTTGATATTCCAATGGATAGTTTATAACTATCCCATTAAATAATAATATTTTAATAATATTTTATATTTCATTTAAACTTGGTGTTTTCTGTACCAAATAATAAACTCAAAATTTCGTGTAGTGGGAGCTAAATTTCATGCTACATATAATGGAAAATATTGAAATCATTAAATTTATCTTCAAAAAAATATCAGCTAATCTCATGGTGTTACATGGATTAAAAATAATGTTAATGACCATTATAAAATTTTCTTATTTTAAACTATGAATATATTATAAAAAATTTAATATCAACTCGTGAGGTTTTTAGATGTTTTGATACATTGTCAAATATTCTATCATTCACTATATATAATTATCCTCTTATCTACCTCATAATAAACTCATGATATAATAAGATATTTTTGTTATGATTAGTGAAGAACAATGTAAATTAGTTTATTATATCATAGTAATACATGAGAGAACATGAGTTTCATTTACAGTTTTATAGAGAACATGTGGATACGCTTAGATAGATCATTAATTATAATATTCAACATAACAACAATAAATATATATCTTATATAAAAATAAAAAATTAAAAATAATAACACTTTGGATTTTATAATTATATTTAAAATATTAAAAATTAATTATGAATGATATTTTCAATTAAATTATAGGGATAATTCATCATGTGCATCATATTTTACCTGTTGAATGTTTTAATGAAATTAGGTTTCCCGATGATGCTTCTGTTATGGAATGGACACTTCAAAATAATTTTTTTTAATAATTTATTAATTAATTTGATCTTGAATATTTTATGTTTTTCATCAAATTACATTATTAATAACACCTTTTAATCATCACTTGAATATAGAATATAATATTTTTAATATATTATTTATTTTTGAACTCCCTTATATCCATAAAAATAGTAAAATATATTTATGGTATAATATACCCTTAAAATCAACAAACTAATTTATGAAACATGAATAAATAATTTATACACTCTTTTGAGTTTATTAAAACCCTTGTACTATTTTTCATAATTCCATTTCAAATGGGATAACTGCCCCTCCTTCCTGACATCTACTTTAGGTTTTAATGACATCCACTGAAAATAGGGTTATAAAATTTGTTTCTTCTTATTTAAAATATTGCACAAATATAAAATAGATAAAATACTAGGGTCTATAAATATCATTTCATACCAATTTATACCAAATATATTATGGATATTGGGTAAAATTTTATTAAATCATTTATATTATTATAACCATTCCATTAATAACTGTTGAATAAAGTCTGTAGGCAAATCAACCCATAAAGGAGACCTCTAGTTTCACCAAGTCATTGATATAACCAATTATATTGAGTAAATAACTTGAAAATAAATATCCACTGATTATATTTTATCTTAAAAATTCCTTTAATTTTTTGTTGAAAAAAATATCTATACTTATTTTAAGCATCATGATCCTATTATTGAATAGTTATAGTTATTGGCTACACAGGAAGGGGTTGTTCTAACACATGAAATTTTAATTTTTTTATCAGGAATAATTCTTATACTATAGTGAAGTATATAATGTTTATCCCTATAAAATTTTATTTCTTTAGATTTAATATCAAAGTCGGTATTTATGAGGATGATTCAATTTCTCTAATGAAATTGTTGATGCAAAGCGTTACAATTATTTTTCTTGATGTGTTAATATGTGTTTAGTGATTTGAGATTAAGTAGTGAAACATTGAGAATATTTTGATGTGTTTTGATAAAATCGGATGTCGTTATTGATAAATAATCATTATTTATTATTTATTTGATTATTGATGAAATGATATTCCTAGAAATACTAGGGAACTGATTGTTGATATAGAAAAACTGTTGGAAATATTTGATGGAAGATTGAAGGTCTTAGTATTGATTTGAAGTTGTTTGTGAAGGCCCAATATATTATTTTATTTATATGTTATACCTATGTAAATGTAATATGGAAACTCTCATTGCCATCACAAAGGTAAATATTACCTTATATAGGCTATGTAATGGTATCATTACCTACATAATGGTAAATGAAGGTGTACCATGTAAGATATAAAGGTCATTCTAATGTTCTGAAGTGTATGTAAAGGTGAACATTGAAAAATTTAAGGGACCATGAATATCTCAGCTCACATAAGTATAACATGGTAGTACATATAGGTACATGGAATCTATTTTAAGAGTACAAGCATATTGCATAAGTGAAATCAATCCTTACGTAAAAGTAAAAAATCTCGCATAAAGGTATAAGGAAGCCTATGTAAGGGTACATTATTAAACACATAAGGGTAAATTCCAAGAGTAAAGGTAACTATGTAAAGGTAATTGTGTGAAGCACCAAAATATTTTAGAACTAAACTTTACTTGATAGCATATACAACACACAACACAATATCTAAATGGAAACAAATATACTATAAAAATATTATTATTTTATCATTACCAATGTAACCAACTTATTAAATTGGAAAGTACAAATTAGAATGAATAATTTATCAAATTTATATAATTTAATTAATAAATTAAGTTTATTGATAAATTATAAATAAATAAGAACTCGATTTTTAAAAAAGACATTTTATTATACAAAAAATATGTTTCCTTCATAAATATTTGTTATTCCTTTTTGAAAGAAAATTTTATATTTTAATTCTAGAACATTCATAAATATTAATTTATAATATTAAAATAATTCTTAAAATAATCATATCAGAATTTATCTTAGGGTAAAATTTTGGTACTTTTTCTAAAGTGGTTATTTTTTTATCAAATAGTGAAAATTAACGATTTTTCTAGAGGGTGTAATTTTATTTCACAAAATGAAGTTTTTAGAAAATATAATTATATATTTTTTGGGTAATATATGAACCATTTTATTTATAATAGTATTATTGATTCCATTTTAATCATCATTTTCATGATTTTATTATAAGTTTATTTTTGTGCTTAAAATGAGGATTTTTACTAACTTTTTTTAGGTGAAAAAGTTTATTCATTTTAATTAATTAAAATAACCTATATTTAGAAGAGATTTAAATTAATTACATATATTATTCCACTGTTAATATTATTGAAAATAAACATAATGATTATTTGTATTCATAAATTTAATTTAAGATCATTTATTACTTGAAAAATATATTCTTGAAAAACTATTTTTTGAACAGATTTGTTGATTTAATTTCAAATTAAATTCAACCACTTAAATGATTTGAATTTGATAAAATGGATTAAATATTTTTAATAATAGTAATTAGTATTATTTAACATGGTTAAATTATTTTTTTCTACAATCATTAGTAAAATAGTAGAAAAACTAGTTTCCATAGAGAAAATCCAAAATGGTAAAAGTGTGTTACCTTGTAGGTAAAATTAATAAAATGTATAGAAATTTTTTTATTGGAGGATTTTATTTATTATATAAACCATATAACCCAATATATATCAATTTTAATGGCACTTGTCTTGATAATGACTTCCCATTATTGAATAGTTATGGATTGTTTTTTCAAAATTCCACTCCATAATTATAAAAGGGATCCCCATACGCTCACTTATTCATGCCAATAAACCTTTTGGATATACCATAAAATACCAAAATATTTCCACAATATACTTATTAACAATTTTTTATCTTTTTTACTTCAAAAAAGACAATTCTTTTTTACATTAATAAGATATACAAAAGAGTATATTCTAAGCAAAGGTAATCATCTTCACCAAGATCCTTATTTTTAATTATTATTTTTACACTATCAATTATGTATAAAAAATTACAACATAATAATAAAAATATATCCAATATAAAGATACATAGTAATATTTATGTGATATTATTTTCCTTCTCATCTATAAAATGGTAAATGGACCCATCATTCATGTGTATGATGAACTAACACCCCGTGAACAGATGGAATTTGTTTTCCATCATCACCTAACATGTATATTCACGATGATGGGTTTAATTTTTAGAAATTATATTACAAAAATACTAATAATTATGTCAATGTAAAATATAATTTAACTTCTTACCTTACCATATATTAAAAAATGATAACATCATTCATGTATATGAAAAACTTCCAACTCACAAAGTTATAGGCTTTTTTTTCATCCCGATTCACAAGAATGGTATATATAACTATATTTAATGAATTAATATTTTATATATGATATAACTAATTATCAATAAATATAAATTAACACTTATCTTATTTCCATCATGATCGTTGAAAAATAGAAATGCTACTCATGTGTATGTACGACCTACATTCTCTAGGATTATAGAGTACTTCATTTTTCATAAGAATATTTCATGGTCAGGTTTGAAATTATAATATATATTTATATATATATTATAATTATTTCATGATTATTATTATATATATTATGTAACGATGTCCCCTTTGGCCATGTTCGACACACTGTTGTAGTTTTGAGACTATGAATTGAGCATCCTCAAAACACCTGATGTGGAAAAAACTAAATAAGAAAGTAAATGTGTCATTAAAATAAATGAGGTAAATGGTTTAATTATACGGTATTAATCCTATAAAAGTTTCCTAGAAAAATTAATAAATTATATAATTTTTTATATTAGAGAAAAAGGACTTACACAACATGTTTATACTTGTGGTAATAGATTTCTCGGCTAACTTTTACTTCCATGATACATATGCCATAATCAATAATTATTTTTTTGGTGTATATACAACACATTTTAATGTTATATAATTAATATATTTATATGTATGTTATTTAATTTTTAATTTTATTATACATATTTCATGGGGGATATGATTCAAAAGATAGAAATATGGTAAGGGTTATTTCACAATCTCATAATTATTCAAGATTATTTATATTTAAGACTCCCTTGAAGGAATTGTTTGATAATTGTTTTTATTAAAAACAATATATTTTATTATCCCATTTTTAATCATTAACTTTTTAATTAATAATAACATTTTCATCTCATTTTTATTATAATTATTAAGAATTTTTTTAAGAAATGAATCCTTTATTTCTTTTTGTGGTCAAAAATCACTTCTCTTCCATATCCAAGATTTCAAATAAAATATAAATAACGTTTTTAATATTTTAAAAATGGTATATTAATATAATTTCTTCTCATAATTTATTTTATAAATTTTAAAGGAATATTTTTCCCATTTTCTGATATAGGGACTTTTTATCCTTTGAACAATATTGTCCGAGAAATTTTTTACCTTATATGAGATGTATGAAATTTCTTAATATCATGATCAATGAATTATATAAATATCCATATATATGTATCCATAGTTATTTTTTAAGAAACTTATATATATATATATATTTTATTTTTTTAGATATTTAAGAAGTAATTTCAATGTAAAATGTTATTTTCCTCAGGAAATATTCCACGCAATATTTAAAATCAATTTTCATAAATGAAGATAAAATTTATGTTTTAGATTAACTCTAAATTAGGTATATATTTCTCTCACATATATTTCTAGATTTTCATCCCTTAATTTAACTTGGTAATAAATTTTTTTTGTTCTTCTCTTAAATTTTTTATTATGAAATGTCCTTTTATTTAGATATGATAAGATATTATGGAACCCATTCTCTCTCCATGGGTAATTCTTTTATTTATGCCTTATGGTTTATTTCATTTTTGTGTCACACATAAATCATGAACATTTTTTGATTAGTTTACCCATATAATGTTATAATTAATTAGGTAAATATTTAGTCTCATGAGGTGTTATGTTTGAGAATAGTGAGTAAACCTTATCCACTCTGGGAATTTGTCCACCATATTTTACTTACTACATTTTTATCATGGGATCATTTTTATGTCAGGTTTTATATCAAAACCACAATTTGTATGATTCCATGTTTTTAGGGTATCATGTTCTTTTTTTATGCAACCACATGATTAATATTTGTCTGCCTCTTTTTTGATATCATTTTTCAACTTTGAATCCCTCGTTATGTATCCATATCATGTTTATAACTTTACTGGTATTTTTAGATAACTCCTTTATTGTATATATTACCAAGGTTATACTATGATGTTTTTGGATTTGAAATGAATTTTGGATCCCGTTATAGATAATAAAATAAATATTTAATGTTTTATGTTACATTTTGTTGTATTTGGAACCTATTATTTCAAAGACACTACAACTCGTGATCTATGGGGTTATACATATTGGAAATTTATGTTTAAAAATATAGTAATAATATGTGTAAAAGGATTAATTCACTATAGTTGGTATTAGAGAAAGGTATAGTTATTTTTAGTGATTAATAATAAAATAAGTTAACGAGAACCGTAGTAATAAGTATAAGTAAAGTACTATGTTTAGAAAAATATCCAAGAATTTTGCTGAATGTAAGAGAAAGTGGGTTCCAAGAAATTACATACTTGTTTGGATATTATAATTAGACGTGTCTATATAATAGTTAAACCTTAGCGTAATAACTTCAAAAAACAGTGCATTCATCTAGACTCTATAATCAATTTGTGCATAAAAGTGGGCCTTAGGTCACACCTGGTTTGACACTCTCTGGGGATATTGTTTTTGAAAATTAAAAAAAACCTTTACAAACTATTATTTTGGACATGAAATAATTTACAGGTTTCAAAACATAGTAGCATATATTACCTTGTATAACCTAGATTGAATCCTACAGACTAATAATTTAGGATATACTTATCATTTATAAGTTATTCATTCTATGTTTTTATGTTTTTAATTTGTATGTTAATGTATGCTCATCTTGTTTTTTATATTTTTAGTTAATGTCATGAAATTGGATAAAGTATGACAACAACTAATGTGATGGTAAATATTGAGACTTTACTAATGAGATAACTACCCTTATGGGAATATATAGTATTCCAAGCCTTATACAAAAATTATTATGTGATTTATAACACAAAAATCCATTAAATAATGCCCAAAGATCACGAGGCCTAGTTTATTTAGAAGACTTAAATCATAATACATAAAAGGAAACTCAAACATGTAATATTAATTTTTTTATTATTTCCTTGCTGATATCCAAAATCTATTTATTCTCTTAAAACATTATATGATAACCTGGGAAATTCATAAAAGAAAGGGGTGAGATAAAAATCCCAGTAAGGGAATAACCATGATGAAGAAAGACAACATGTTAGTCAAAGGTATGAAATGATATCATAAAATATGATTCTCATGAGTAATTTAAGGGATTAATGTCACAAATAACATTGTATCATAAGGTAACAATATCATAGGAATAGTGGAAGCAATAAAAAAATGAAATAAACATGATTAAAGGATAACTACCTTAACAATATCACATAGTGGACATAATCCCATAATAGAGTAGGTTTACTCCCTAATCCCATATATGACAAATCATGAGACTATAACATATTACAATAGATTTGATCACTACTTTTATGTCCCATCATTACATGTTAATGATCCATGTGTTTTTAAAAAGGAAATCAATAATAATTCATAACATAAAAATTACCCATCAAAATAAAATGGGTTGCACAATAGTGATTGATATCATATTTAATGGAAATTACATAATGATGAAATTTGAGAGATGATTATAAGGTATGTATTACCCTATAAAAAGAATACAGAATAAGCTAGGTTTATATGTTAGAGACATATAAATATAATTTTGAAGCAATCCATAACATCAAATGTTGTTTTCATATACTAAAATAATTTTAAAATATTATTAACATTGTGAGTAAAATAACCTTTTTAAAATTGATTTGCATAATAGGATATTATATTTGAGGGATAATTATTTTGAAAGAACACTTTGAATATTTCTTGTGGAAAAAACCATTATTTTAAAATAATATCAAAAAATAAAAATCTAAAAAACATTCTTTAAATCATTTTCTTGGAAAATAACCACCAAACCATATAATGGAATCATAAAAAATTTGTTAAAACATTTATTGAGGAAAATAACCTTTTTGAGTTGAAAATTACTATTTTAAAACATAAAAGATATTAAAAAATTTCTATTTTAAAATTAAATTTGAAATTATAAAATGGAGTCTTTAAAAACATTTAGTAGTCATGATGATGAATAATTCCATACATGGTTAGACAATGATTCCATTCATATAACAGTAAAAGCCAAATAATAAATGTTTTAAAATTAACATGAAGATTACATTGTTATTTTTTGTAAAAATTAAAACATTGGTAATAATTTATTTAATAAATCATTTTAATAATTTTAAAAACATTTAGATCACATTTTCAGAAAACTTGTGTGTGGATGAAAAATTGTATTCAGCCGTAGTGGGAAAGAAAGAATATTTTTAATAAAAACATTTTATCGATCAAGTTAAGTACCGAAGAGTAGGAAAATGGTAATATTACTTGATGTAATCATGAATAATGAGGGAGAATAAAATTAAAAGGGATTATTAGATAATGATTATATAATTTCATTTACATGAAATTAAAAAAAACAAGAAAACATCATTAAAAATTGATTAAAACTTAATCCATTACCTATTTGGTATCATTAGAATTATAACATCCAAAAAATGAAGTAGATATATTTTAACATATAATTTCATTATATTGGAATGGTTTTTATATATAGTACATAAAAAGGAATTACATGATCCATTTAAATTAAATTAGGTATATAAAAGAATATATCGGTCAAAGAAGGACGTTTGAGAAAAAACCATAACAAAATCTGTATCATTGACATGATAGAATAATTGGGGTTATTATGTGAAATAGTTTTAGATCCAAAAAATAATATATTAAATACAACATAAATCAGAAAAATTAATTTTACTGATAATTTATTCAAAATATAATCAATGAAGTAGAAATATAACGCAATGAATGACATTTAAGACAAGAAATCCCTTACCTCACGATTCTCTTTAGTTGAGAAAACATTAACCTCTAGTATAGTATTTTATACATGTTATTAATTTAAGAAAATATTATTATTATTTATAATATCATATATGACCATTTTAAAAAATATTATGAAACTTTCATTAATAATATTACATTACCACTATTGTTTTAGGTGTTAATTTCTTTGTTTTATCTTGAAAATTTCTTCATGAAAGATCCAGATCATGAACATAGGATACATTTCCATCCTATAAAAATGATTTTAATTTTATAAATATCATTTTTTCATTCTATTATTTATTTTAGTCATTATTTAAAATTTAACTTGGAGAATGGATCACATCAGTTTGTTGAGATTGTAGGACATACATACGTCCGAGTAACGTTATCATTTCCTTAATTGGTTATAGGATAAAGAAGTGTATGGTATTATAATTATATATAATTAATATAGTGTAATATATATGCAATATATTAATTTAATTTATCCTTTATCAGATTCAAGTCAAATCCTCCGTGAAAAAATCACATTGCTTCTTGAGGCGGAAGTCCATCAAACAAAGGAGTTACATTATCATATCCTCCATGAAATGTATTGTATAAAGGTATATGTGATATGATAACTGAATAAGTGTAATAATTTCATAAATTTCATATATATATATATTAAGTATATAATTATATCCAGACTTTAGAAATGATGATGGAAAATGAATTACATCTGTTTGTGAGGTAGTAGTCTATTGTACAACCTATAAATAGTTTCATTTCCCAATGGAGGGATGGAGAGATGGTTTTAGGTAATTTATATAACATAAAAACATATTATAACTTATAAAATAGTAATTTTATTATATCAACATAGTTTAATAGGGTTTGGAGGTGGTGGAGTAAGAAGTTTGATGAAATAAAATAGTTAAAGTCTATACCTCTTCTTCGGGGAACTCATTTAGATTTACACAAAAAGAATTATATGGATAGATTTATAATCCAACTAAGGAATCTATAATATGAGGACTGAAGTGAGGATTATTTTTTTGTATGTCTTGGAATAATTAATCGTATCTTGTAGTGTGGATAGAAGAATGGGATATGTCCATTTATTAGTGGGGAAAAGAACCCACATGAAAACTACATGGACATTTCTCAAGACACCAAAATGATAAAGTATTTACCATGAAAAAAGATTGAAAATTTCAATAGAATATACATTGGTATAGAAATTATTTAAATATTTCCATCCAATAGGATTTTGAAAATTTTTTGGTCCTTTTTAACCCTTATCCTTTTTATTTGACCCCCAGTATACCCATTTTTACCTCAACAACGATAAATATACTTAACTGTTTAGCCTATTTATTAATATATAAAATTTATAATATTATACTATATATTATAATTATTATGATTCCATATATAGAATCCATTTTTCTAAAATCCCCTCACAGATGTGGAATAATTTCATTTATTATTAAATACATAGACGTGGCGAAAAAATAGGTTTTCATGCTAGATATTTTTTAAGGAAAAGATGATATCATATTAAATATTTGGTAAATATTAATGATTATATCAATATAAATTAAAATATATATATATAATACATACATTTTATTTAAATAACTTCCAATTAAGTGTTATTTTGATTATTTAAAATGTATAAGCATTACACACTTTAAAATAATTATAAAAAAATTATTTAAGAGACAAAAAACAAACTCATAATAAATTATATTATAATAATTATTTATATGTAATTAATTGGAAATAATATAACTAGTAAAACTTTCCAAATTAAAATAATAATGTTATATATGTTATTAAAAATAAATAAATTATATATTAAAATCAGTATTTTCACAATTCATAGAAAAAGTAATATTTTTAAAAAAATTATAAATTTTTTATATAATTTAATATTGAAATGATTATTTAAAAATGAATTTTTGTTTTTGAAATATATTTTATAAGAGTGGTAAAAATAAATTTCATATGATATTTACAAAGCGTGACAAAATATCTTTTTTCAAAAATACAATTTTACAGAAAGAATTTTTTTATTTCAAATATGTCTTATTTTATTTCTTATAAATAGATATCCATCGAATTTATTTTATACATGTTTAAACCATATAGTTTTCAAAATTTATATATTCTTATTCATACATGAATGTTTATTGTCTACGTTTTAGTGGTCACGTTTAAATAATAAAAGTTTAATAAAGTATCACATTTCAATTAAACCCAGTATTGTGTGGATTGAAAAAAAATCAAAGGGAGTGAGTTTATTTAAAAAAACATATCTTAATGTACTTTAGTGTTACCTTTTCTTTTAATATTTTGTTTTTATTTCAGATACACTTTTCGATATGATGTTCGTATTTTAAAATATCGGGGTATTATAATCTACCCCCTTAAATAAATTGTATCCTCCCAATTTAATATTGATCATAGTAATCAAGGGATAGAAATTTGAAAATACATTTTTTGTTGAACCACACCTTAAAAGGTATTAATAAAACATCCTCTCGAAAATAGTGAAAGGGATGTAGGAAATTCATTTGGAATAATACATAATTTGTTTCCAAATAATTGAATGTCATTGGGAAGTAAAGATATTGGCATGGAAGGAATGAGTAAATAATTATAGAGAGTGATAGTGATCATTGATCATTATAAAGGAAAAAATAAATGAAAATTATTGGTCCTAAAAACCATTAGTCTATAATGATTTCAAAGATCATTAGATTAATCTGATACAAATGTGATAAAATAAAATTTTGATTTCAAGATCCATTTCAAAAAATTGAGGAGTTATTTTAATCTATATGAATATAATATAATATACTTAGTCGATATATTTTTATTTCATAAGAACAATTTCATCCTTTGTTTGTTCTTCGATCAATTTCTACTTCACCATTAACTCCAAAAAAACTATTCACAATAATGATTTTTTACCAAATCATTAAATTTTAATAGACCATATGATCCATAGTATAGAAAAAATATGTTCCCCCATTGTTTACCAAAATATTTATAATAGTTTAAGATAATATCAAAAATGAACATGAACCTATTAATATAAAAAATTCAATAGTGAAACAAATGGTTTGACATCGATCATTATTCAAATAAATGAACCTATATCCCAAATAACCACAATTACCTCAAAATGAAATATGGATTAAACCTAATATGTTAAAACATAATCATCCAAATTAATTGTCAAAAAAATAATTGAATTATTACAAAATGATCAATTCTGTTAAACTAAGAGGTTATATATTCTTTAACATAATAAAACGTCTCCAGAAATATCCCTAGTCACCTCTAAATCAAATTATATAAATCCTCAAAATTGGTGTCTAATAATTTTAACATATTATTAAAAATAAACTCATAACATCATGATGGTATCAATATACTTTATGATAATATACCATTATGAAATATATTCTTACAAAATAAATGCAATCCTTAGACGTCACTTGATTATAATATCCAAAATACCAATGGTAAAAATAGTTCTAAAACATAATTATTGATTCCAAATAACAAATACTAAAATACTTTACAATAATTAGAATCTATAATATAGGAGAATCCTTTTTATAGGGGATAAAACTTTGTTTAGGTAATTGAATTCAATAATACCAATGTTGCGCACAAATAAGACATCAAATTCCTTGGACATTTGTTTCTTTATTATATCCATTTCCACTCAGGTGATGTTATCAAATCCCCCACTTAATGAAAATTAATAAGGTATAAGAGATATGATATGTATATAAGTATAAAATTTAATAAATGTAATATAAATATTTTAGATACATTATTATAACTATCCTTGAGAATAGGTGGAGCAAAATATATTACATTGGTTAACAAGGCGGTAGTATTTCATACAAAAAATAAATGGTTTAATTTCCCATTTGAAGGAGTAGAATATGGTTATAAGGTCATATAAATAACATATAAACATCCCATTAAATATAATATACTAAGGTTTTCATATCATCAGGATTTAATAATATTTGGAGGAGGTGGTTGAAGAAATAAAATTAAAACGCATAGCTAAGGACAATATCTCTTCTTTGGGGAACTCCTTTTGGGTTACACCTATAACCTTATAATAATATATTTCTAATCAATTTTTGGACTATAGGAACTATGTAGGGAATAATGGAATATTTTTTGGAATAGATAAGGTGAAAAAAGAATAATCATGGAGAGTGGAGATAATATGACGTGAGAGATCCTTTTATAAGTGGGTAAAGTAATCCATTCAAAAACTACTTGGAAATTTTTCAAGACTATATAATAATAATGTATTTCCCATGAAAAAGATTAAAAATTACCATATATTTAATAATTTAATGGATAATATTGAAATATTACCATAAAATATGAATTAGATAAGTGATGGATCATTTTTAACCCTTATGTTTTTTCTTTTGGCCCTGGTAAAACCATTTTTACCTAAACGATGGTAAATATTTATTTCTATTTTCAATCTTCATTATCATCAAAATGATTTTTTAATATGCTTGAGAAAATAAATTTTTCTAAATCAAAAAAAAATTTAATCCATTTTCTCAAAATTCAACTCACGTATGTGTCAAAATTTAATTAAAGTTAAATACATAGACATGTCAAAAAACATGTTTTCAAGAAATGTGTTTTTCAACGAAAAGAAGTTATCATTACAAATATAAGAAATGTAACCATAATTACAGAAAGACTAAGTAATATTTAAAGATAATTGAATAATTTCATTTAAATAATTAATCATTAAGGGTTATTTTTATTTTTTTTAAATGGATAAGGATTATACACAGTAAAATGGTTATTAGAAAAAGGTACTTAAAAGCCTAAAAATAAACGTACAATAAGATACAGTGTAAATATGAATTTTATTTAATTAATTTTGTTTCATATAAATAAATTATACTTATCAAATTACAATAATATTCGTATTTAATTTATTTCATATTAATGAAAAATTTTAAAAAAATCAAGTTTTTACTATTCCCTAAACATGTACAATTTCTTGAAGTCTCAAAATTTCACCCTAAGTTAATATTGATATGATTATTTAAATAATTATAAATGTTTTAAAAATATAATTTTGAACGTGTAAAAAATCATTTTTATATTATGTGTGTGATTTGTGACTAAATCGCCTTTTAGAAAAATATTGTTTTTGATGAAACATTTCTATTTTTCAAATGGTTCATTTTTTATTTCTAATCAACATAAAACCATATAATTTATTTTATACATGTGTAAACAATATAATTATTATAATTTTGTTATTTATATTTATACCCTCAAATTTAACAGCAAATCTATAATTGACATATTTAAATAATAATAATATAATAGAGTATCACATTTCATTTAAAACTGGTGATGTATTCATTGCAAGAAATAGACGAAATTGAATCTATTTAAAAATAAATATATCATAAAGACCTAGGGTGTTACCATAACATAAAATCATGGTGTTTATTTTCATATAAAACATTTATCATGATCTTTCACATTTAAAATCTCAGGGTGTTATAGAATAGAAGTTAGAAATATTATGATCATGCCAAATAAGCTGACTTTAATTATTATTAACCACTAGACCATTATTTAATTTCATGAAACATAAAATAAGTGAAGGATGAAATATCATTGAAGTTAAACTATTAATACTGAGAAAGAAAATAAAATTCAATTTCCTATATGTCCAAAATGTGAGAAGTGGAACCATAGACTAATTAATTACCAAATACATTGGAGAAAAATATAATTCTAGACTCACCAATCTCTTTCTTATCATTTACATGAATGATTGTACCACATATATTATTAAATATAGGATAATTTTTCATCACATTTAGTCTCCAGATTATGGAATTTAGATTACAAACATGGAATTACCAAATCAACAAATTATAGGTACTACTAGGTGAATACCCTTGATTTAAAATTGGTATGGGTATATTCTTCATAAATTCTTTCATGGAAAATTTCATTGACATTTTGGCGGCCTAACACCAGTACTTAAAGATTAATGAAATGGTTCAATGAGATAATGAAGATGTCTCTATTCATTTATAAGTAAAACATTTTTTTATGGTGGATATTTAGTAACATAGTGAAACAATAACATTTTGGAATGATTTGGCATAAGACAATGAGGGTTGTCGAATAGAAACATGACATGGAAAATCTCATTGAAATTCCAGTTGCATAATGATTTTACTTAAAGATTCATAAAATAGATCAATGAGAGAGAAATTTGTATTTAAAAACATTTATGTAAAACTAAAATTATGAGGTATATTTGATAAAATAATACAACATAAATTTTTTTAGTTATTAGGCATAAGACAAGAATGTTTTTGGAATAAAAAAAGGCATGAAAAAATAACAGGATAATTTAAGCTGCATAACAGGGGTACATAATGAATCATGAGAGGGTTTAATGAGGGTTAAATGGGTCACTCATCACTTTAAATAATAAATTAAAGTAAGAGGGTGTGGATGATCGTATCACATCAATATTAATTGGATGTAAAATTGTATTACATAAATATTGTTTTTGAATAAAGAGGATAATGACGGGATCCCACACTAAATATCTGCATATTAATGGCTGTGAAAAATTAAATAATGAGAGTGTATAAATGATGACTAATTATTATTACATAAATTATATAAAACTGGGATATTTATATAGTCATGAAAGTAAAACCAATATTGATTCAAATGGTTAAATAGAAATAATTTTCTTGAATAGAAAAGAAGAGAGGGAAGTCCCTTACCTTGAGAGGTTGATTCCAAAATCACGAGAGGAGCTTCATAAGATATTGGGGAAACTTATAGTATTCTATATATGGGAGGTTATAGTAATGAAAAAATAATATGTTTTTTAATGAAGATGAATCAGATTTTTAGTGGGTTAATATATGTAATGTGAGTAGAGTTCTTTATTATTTCCAAAACTCAGGTTTTAGACTCTATATAATAATATAATTAAAAACAAAAACATTATAAATGTTTTCCCATTTTTTATAAAAATATTTTATTTTTCATTATTTTTTTATTATATGGTCTTAACTCATGAAAATACTTCCCTTGGCGATGTCTAAGAGAGTCATGTTCATAAATAAATAATTGTAAAACCATTAAAAACAATGCTAGTTTTGGAGAATTCATAAATGATTTATTAAATTTATTAAATAACCTCAATATCAAATTATTTTAAATTTATAACATATTTTTTTCCATATATATCATTTATATAATTTATTACATCACTTTTGTTATATTATAAGGTCATAATATAGGGCATTCCATTATATCGTATTTAATTTTTACCCGAAAATTTGATTGTCCCAGAAATCTATGAAAATTCAATAATGAATAATTTTAATGTTAATAATAAAAAAAATTATTTATTTTATCAAAATAATATAATAATTATAATAATTTTTTATTTTAATTCAAAATCCAGGTTTATTGAAAAACGATGGTTTTTTTACTAGAATATTTTTCTGACCCACATAAAAATTACATTTTCACTTAAAACATTTACATATATAATATATTCTGTTTAATAATTAAATTTAATTTAAATAACATTTATTTAAATAATTCTAGGATAAACTGAAAAGATTGTATCAATTTAAACATTATATTACCCAAAATAAAATTATGTTTTAACATTTAAAAAATGTATTTTCACGCAAAATAATTATTATATCATATATATAATTAAAAAATAATTATCCATTTTAAATTTAAATTGAAATATCCATATTTATAATATTAATGTTACCTTGATTCTATTCATTGTTAAAATATTTTTAAATTTAATTAAATTATTTTCCTTTTACTATGGCAATAAAATGTTTTTTGCAGTTAGAATTAAAAATTTCAAAAAATTATGTTGACTATATTACCTAATTTTAATTATGATATTATTAATATGGAATTAAATTTATCAAAATAAATTAACATATATGGAATATTTTAATTTAAAATTAAACCCGCAAGTGTAATGAAATGTGGTTTTCAAAAAAATAAAATTTTCAATGAAAAGATGATTTATATTAATTTTAATATATAAGGATATATTTATTATAATATATTTATTTAAATAATTACTAATTAGAGTCCATATTAATTAATTTCAAGAGAAAAGAAATATTCATTTTAAAACAATTTTCTGAAATATTGTATTGAAGTCAAATAATAATCTTATTATAAAATATTCTATAAATATTATTTAAATGTTATCAATTGGTTAAAATAAATATCAATAATTATTATATTACTTTGAAATAAAATTAAATGAATCATAGGAGTTCTGAATTACTTAATTTAACAAAAGAAATGGCAGTATTACAAAAAATGTATTTTTTATTATTCACTAGAAAATAAATATTTCACAAAAAATAACAAAGATTCAACCTGAGTTAATTTTTATTTGATGATATACATTTTTTATTCAAATTTATATTATAATTTTTTATGAAAATAACTTTAATATTTTTTTCATAAAAATAAATAAAAAACATTTTTGATGAAAATATATCTTTGAAAATAAATTGTAATTACTAAACAATTACTAACTATTTAAAAATAATTAATAAATATATTTTTATGGATTGGGAAATTTAACAATATAATTTAAAATTTAGTGAATTCTATTCTTATCTAAATTTTTTAATTTCTATGTTAAAATGGGTGTGTTTAAATATTCATTGTTTATATAGGTTTAGTGTTGCATATCACATATGTTGTTGAACATAGTTTTCTCTTTTAAAAAGTCTTAGGGTTAAATTATTCCCCCTCTAAACATAATCATGGTATGAAGTGTTTTGACCCATTAAAATAACATTTAAACCCCACATTGTAAAAATAGTTAATAAAAAATCCACTTGAAATGAATGAAAGAGAAGTATGAAGGTCATAACACCACTAGGTTTCTAAGTAAGAAAACATTCATTAAAACTAAAAATATAGACATGTAAGAATAACAACTAACACCCAATAACTAGTATAGAGTGATATAGAACATGGTTAGGAGAAATTAAGTGACTACAAAACTATAAATTTGAAATGGGTAAAAAGACCATAAATTCATCTGAAATGATAAAAATTTGACAATATTTTTATTTTAAGATTATTTTTATAAATTTATGGAATTATATTACCACATGAACTATAAAAATAAAGAAATATAATTTATTTAAATATATAATTTAATATTTTAATCTATTTCTACTGCAATCTCATCTTTTCTCTAAATGATGTGTAATCCTTATGATTTTTATGTCTAAAGCACTTGAGTATGCTTCAAACAGATCAAATTATCCACCAAAAAATAAAAAAATATTCCAAAATAGTTATCATAAAGTAAGATAATAGTGAAAATTAGTAAATTTAATACATTAATCTCAAAAATATTTTAAAAAATACCAATTGTTTAATGTCAACAATTCTTTAAGGAAAGACCCATATATACCAAATAATACCGACAACCTCACATTATATAATTTTTTAACCTCAAAAGTTTTATCATACCCTTTAGCTTACACATACAAAAAAAATGACACCATTATACCAATAAAATCCTTTATAGAATACCTAATGGGTATATATACCTCAATTGAATGAAACTTCTACTAGAATATCATTAACCACCTCAAAATCAAAAAGATTTGACCCTGTAATTTTCTTCCCAAAGTATCTTTAATCATGATTAACATCAATCACATAAATATACAAAATTGGTATTAATTAATTTTAAACATAATATTATAATTAAAAATATCCTTAAAGACTTATTATGTTCATCCAAACAATAAAAAATTATTAAGGGTTATCAATATCTTAATCATGTGTTTTCCAAAATATCACATTATTAGTAAATCAATTTGATAGGTTATCAGCACCATAAAACATAGGGTTAAATTCCTTAGAGAAACAATAATATAACTATCCTGATATTTTTCATGATTCTTATATTTTGAATTTCTTTGATATTGTAATTTGACAACATAACTCAAAAATACAAATACATAATCACTTTAATCCTTAAACTTCAACAATTTTCATTGCAAAAGTCCAACCTTAGTCTATGATTTAAACCTTGGATTACGGAATTTGGTCAAATATTTCCAATAATCTCCACACATATAACATCGAAAAATAAAGGCTTCCATGGAATTTAATTTATTCCCTTCCATCATACTTTTAACGTAAGTAGATACCTTATGTTCTATTTTTTCTACACATACAACACATTTGAGTTTCTATGTGTCATTTTCGTTGGTGTATCCTTACATATTTTTGACACACATGAAATTGAATATCGTTTCCATTATCACTTTTATCACATGATATTCTTCGAAGCATTTTCCTCCTATCAATTGATATCATTGGACATTTAACTATGTCCCTGGTGTTAATTTTGATTTTTGATATATGATTTTATATAACGACCCATACTTTACATACATTGTTAATACTTCAAAATTGAAGCACACTTATTACAACATATGACAAAACCACAAAGGACCGTATAGGTATAGTGTGTTTAGAAACTGGGAAACATAAACAACTGGTTCATTTATCTTCTACAGTGTCTCCCATTTATTTCATCATATCTAGGGTCCCTATTAGCATATTCTACTTAATATCCATCTTCCTAACCTGGTGAAAAGAAAACATAAAAGGGTGAGCTCAAATGCTCAGCAAGGGAAAATAAAGGAAATAAAAATCATATCATATCTTTTTGAAAATCATAACCTGCAAAAGGGATCATAATATCTTAACATGGAATAAATCATAGAAGTGAAAATGAGATCCCCATAATCATAACATAAAACTTGAAACCTTGTGTCATTCACACATAATAAGGGAAAATCATTTCTTGTTAGTCATGACTTGTTTACAAGACTATCTTAGCGGACAAAGTCCATTTCTGAACCGAGTTCACTCCTCGTTTCAGTCCTATATCACTGAACCGAAATAACCTTCCGTTCCAGCCATGTCTATCTCATGAGATATAAATCTTTACCCAATGCATTGGAGGGAGATATAGGTCCCACCCATCTTATAATGAATCCTTTCTTATGTGTTCCACATAATCATAAATCATACATCATCGCATAACACATGTAACAAAAATGGGATTCTTGAAACATCATGACATCATAAAACAAATCATCTAAGGTAAATGACTTCATAAAAATAATTCCCTCAAAATATAATCAAATCAATGTAATAATAGGGATAAAAACAGAACCCTTTATTATCTTAGTTGGAAAATAATTTTGATAAAACACTTGAACTCCATTCTTGAGGAAAATATCCTTTCTACTTCAAAAAAAACTTTTCTTTTCTTAACATGTCATACAATTATAAACTAAAATAAGTTGATTAAAAATAAACTTGAAAAATTATAAAGTAATATTCTTGGAAATAATGTTTTAAAAATCCATTCTTGCCGTATAAGTTAAAAAAACATTCTTCGTACTTTTGTCGGAAAAGTCAAAAAGTACCTCGTACAAAAAACGAAAAAATATTCCTTTTATATCCTTTACTAAAAAGTCACCGAAGGGTAAAATTGGATTTAAACAATTGTAGGTGGATGGAAATAATATTACATATTGTGTAAACATGGATGTGGATGATAAAATACACCCCAGTAAATATCAAAGTATAAACAATCTCGGATAAAAATGAGATTGTGATATTTCCCTTACCTTAGGTCTTATTTTCTTTGTACATGTCCGAAGATCCTGTATAATGGTTTAAATAATGTTATTGACTTATTCCAGAATCATACATATTGATATGATATCATATATGGTCATATTCTTAGCTTCTTATTAGTAATATTTCATTGTTACTTGTTACTCGGGTCTTTATTGCCTTTTGTTCTTTTGCGTGTTTTGCCGAATAAATTCTTATTCTTCTTTTAAGGTTATAGATAACTTATATCCAGAATGGTATTAGTGTAACATATATCATATTTATTCATTCAATTCATTTATATAATTACTATGTAATGATGATCATGTAGAACGAGTCGCATCACATCGTGGAGACGGTATTCCGTACATACGCACGAGCGATGATATTGTTCCCATGATCGTGGAATTGTATTTAAGTGTATTTATACTATTTCATTATCAATATCACGTTATAATAATCATATATAGTTACTCATTACACCATTATACCCATCCTTTTAAGGTGATGGTGGAAAATAGATTACACCACGGCGTGGAGACGGTATTCCGTACGTACGCACACGCGGTGATTTCATTTTTCCGTAGGATGGATAGAAGGTGAATTAGGGTTGTTTCATATTTATAATAACATATCAGAATTTAATTAATACTAATGTTATTACTTTATCATGAAACAACTAAAGAAGAAGAAGTTTAAGAAGAATGAAGTTGAAAAGATCGGTAATGGATATTACCTCTTCTTTGGAATGCCTCTTTGAATCCTACACTTAGGAAACTAAGATTGGTCTTTGAAGAAGACCAGGACCTCTAGGATTTTTCTAGGGAAGTGGAGAATGGATTTTGTCAGGGGTTGGCCGAGCTTGAGTGCTCAAATTAGTGTGAGGAGGAGTAGAAGGAGGTGCCCTTTTATAAGGGAGGAGAGGTGCACCTTAGGAATATCACAAAATATTATTTTATATTAAAGTCAAAATCGGTATATAATGGTTCCAAAGGGTCTTATTTCGAAGCTAAAGTGGGTATGGGTCGAAATCCTATCACCCAATAGGATTTAGACAAGTTTAGGTTATTATTTTAACCTTATCAAATAGATTTAACTCTAAGTTAAATAATTTAACTTTTACCATGTCTTTTTGTTTTCTTAAACTATATGGTTAATAAACTTACTACAACATGCCAAACGAACCCCAAATTGTTTATTATTAATATATATATCCTTATCTAAGTCATTTGGCCGAACCTTAGATTTTTAGGAATAAAATTACAATTAATAATATAATATTTTATTTAAAAACTATTTTGTGTCAATTTTGACACTATTTGATATATGATTTTTGTGAAAGTCATAACAGAATTATATGTTCGAACCTAGTTGATTCAATCAACACTAATATATCATAGTAACCTAGAAAATTAGTTGTATTCCTAAAAAGTCTCAAATTACATTTATTTTGGTGTTTATAACATCAATTATGTCAATATTTCATTAATAAGATAATTACTGCATCATCATTGTGTCAAAAATAAATTAAATTATTTAATGTCTAAAAATTATAAATAAAATACCATTATTTAGGAAATATTTTTAGGGTTATAATTAATATTTATAGTCGAATTTATATTTTGTATAACCCCATTTTAAAAATTATTTACTTATTAAACTTTGATTTTAACTATTTTAACCCATCCTTAAATAAATTAATAATAAATGTCCTAATCTAATCCAAGTGGGCCTAAATGATCATATGTTATTCCTAAGTTTGTTTTTGGTCGAATTAAACTTATCCAATAGAATTAGGACATGTGTCAGGGTAATAGTAATATCATATTTACCCTTAGTTACCCTATTTACTATTAACCGCGGTAAAAAAAAGTAAAAAGTTACTATTCACCAAAAAAATATTTTTATCTCATTGAACAAAATTTTACTTACTGATATCAACCGCGTCTGTCGGATTTTCGAAATTCCATTCACAGAAGCGGTAAAATTAATTTTTATGCAAAATTCAGTTTTTAACCTACCACTTAGTGGTTTCACTATTCATGAAAAATTGAAAGTTTTCAGAAAAATACCAAAATTTCACCCTAGGATAATTTCGGTATTCCGAATCCAAAAATGAAGTCCATTTTGAAAAATAAAATTTATAAAATTTCAAAAAGTGGTTATTACTATTCATGACGGCTAGTTTTAATAATATTCTAATAGTATATCGTTGTTTAGTGAAACTCAGTATTGCGTACGACGCAAGCTATCGAGGAAGGTCATGATTGCGTGTAAATTAAGCCAAGCTAGTGTGTAGTGAAAGATTCCTTTGATAAAATAAAAACAAAATATTACTCATAAAAATCTCGGGTGTTACATTCTACCCCGCTTAAAAAGAATTTCGCCCTCGAAATTCGATACATTGTAACAAACAGATGAGGATACTTCTCCCTCATCATATCCTCAAGCTCCCATGTAGCTTCTTCAAGTTGGTGGTTCCTCCATAAAACTTTCACCAATCGAGTGGTCTAGTTTCGTAGGACTTTTTCACTACGATCCATAATCTCTATCGGTTGTTCTTCATAAGAAAGATCTTGCTCCAGCGGTACAGCTTCTAAGCTGAGTACATGTGAAGGATCAGGTATGTATTTTCTCAGGAGAGATACATTGAACACATCGTGAACATGAGAGAGATTCGGTGGAAGCACCAACCGGTAAGCTACCTTTCCAACACGATCCAGTATTTCAAAAGGACCGATATATCTAGGGCTCAACTTCCCCTTGTTTCTAAATCTCATAACCCTCTTCTAGGGAGATATTCGTAAGAACACTTTATCACCCACTTCAAACTCTAGGTCTTTTCTTCGGTTGTTGGCATAACTTTTCTGTCGACTCTGAGCTGCTCTTATGTGTTGTTGAATAAATCTGACCTTTTCTGCCTTTTCATCAATGAGATCAGGTCCTAATGGCTTTCTTTCCCCAACTTCATCCCAGCAAGTTGGAGTCCTACATTTCTTTCCATAGAGAGTTTCATAAGGAGCCATCTGAATACTGGAGTAAAAGCTATTATTATAAGAAAATTCCACCAAAGGTAGGTGTTGATCCCAACCTCCTTTGGAATCCATAGAGAAAGCTCTCAACATATCTTCTAGGGTTTGAATTGTTCTCTCAGACTGACCGTCTGTCTGGGGATGATAAGCAGTGCTGAAACTCAACTATGTATACAGAGTATGCTGAAGACTTCGCCAGAACTTCGAGGTAAATTTCGGATCCCGATCAGATATAATAGAAAGTGGTACTCCATGCAATCTTACCACTTCCTTTACATATATCCTGGCAAGCTGATCTTGAGAGAAATCCTCTCTAATAGCAATGAAGTGTGCAGACTTTGTAAGACGATCAACTATGACCCAGATAGCATTATTTCCTTTGGATGTTTTAGGAAGTCCTGTGACAAAGTCCATAGTGATGTTGTCCCATTTCCATTCGGGTATGGGTAATGGTTGTAACATCCCCTTAGACTTCTGTCTCTCAGCTTTAACTTGTTGACAAACCAAACATCGAGAGACATATTCAACAACATCTCTTTTCATGTCATCCCACCAGAAGTACTCTTTCAGTTCCCTATACATCTTCGTGCTTCAGGATGAATAGAGAATGAAGAACTATGAGCCTCATCCAGCAGCTCCTTCTTTAATTCGGGTATGGGAGGAACACAAACCCGATTCCTGAACTTTATTATCCCATCACAATCAAGGTTGAATTCAGGAACATTTCTCACCTTCTTTTGTAACTCGACATCTTCTTTCTATGCCTCTTTAATCTTCACATGTATAGATGGTTGAACATTCATTTGAGAAAGATAAGATTTTTCCCCTTCCATTATAATTCCAAGATCCATCCTTTGTAAATCCATAAATATTGGATCTTTTTTGATCCTCATCATGGATAAACTAGCATGGTCTTGTCGACTTAATGCATCTTCCACCTTGTTTTCTTTCCCAGGGTGGTAATGGATTGAGCAGTCATAATCCTTAATCAGCTCCAACCAGCTTCTTTGATGCATATTCAGCTCCTTTTGTGTGAAAATATACTTTAAAATTTTATGATCAGTATAAATATCACACCTTTCACCATAAAGGTAATGCCTCCAAATCTTTAATGAAAAGATTACCGCAGCTAACTCCAAATCATGTGTTGGGTAATTTTGCTCATGGATTTTCAACTATCGTGAGGCATAAGCTATCACCATATCATTTTACATAAGAACACACCCCAATCCCTTCTTGGATGCATCACTATAGATGAAAAACCTTTCTCCACTACAAGGCAATGTGAGCACAGGTGCACTGGATAACCTTCTTTTCAACTCCTTGAAAATATCTTCACATTCATCTGTCCAAACAAACTTAACTCCTTTCCGAGTCAACTTGTTGAGTGGATTAGATAATCGTGAAAAATCTTTTACAAAACTTCGATAATATCCAGCCAAACCAAGAAAACATCGGATCTCAATTACTGTTGTTGGTCTCGACCATCTTTCAATAACCTATATTTTTGCTGGATCCACAGATATCCCCTCTTTTGAGATTATGTGACCCAAAAATGCAACTTTTTGAAGCCAAAATTCACACTTGGTATATTTGGCATAAAGCTTCTCCTTTCTCAGGGTCTTCAATATAATTCTCACGTGATCTTCATGCTCTTCCTTGCTCATTGAATAGACAAGAATATCGTCTATAAAGACTACCACAAATTGATCAAGATAGTCTCTAAAGACTCTATTCATTAGATCCATGAAGATAACAGGGGAATTAGTAAGACCAAATGGAATCACTATAAATTCATAGTGTCCATACCTTGTACGGAAAGCCGTCTTTGGTATATCCTCCCTTTTGACCCTTAATTAATGATACCCTGAATGAAGAACAATCTTGGAAAAGTATTGAGCTCTGCGTAGTTGGTCAAATAAGTCATCAATGCGTGGGAGAGGATATTTGTTCTTGATAGTGATCTTGTTAAGTTCTCGATAATCAATGCAGAGTCTCATTGATCCATCTTTCTTCTTAACAAATAGAACAGGTGATCCCCAAGGTGACGCACTAGGGCGTATGAATCCCTTATCAAGATTCTCTTGGAGTTGCTTCTTCAATTCCTGCATCTCAATTGGGGCCATTCTATAACGTGTCTTTGAAATAGGAAAATCACACGGTACGAGTTCTATTGAAAACTCAACTTCACGATTTCGTGGAAGACCTGGTAATTCCTCCGGAAAGACATCATCAAACTCTCGTACGATGGGAATATTCTTAATCGTGAGTTTCTCACCAACCATTTGAGATAAATAACCTTCATTCAGTGGAATCAAGACCCATAAGATGGAAGGAATTTCCACTGGAAGGTTATATTCATCCTTGCATCGATAGACGATCGTAGATTGATCTGAAATATGAAATGTGACTACCCTTCTTTGACAATTGACATGAGATCCAGGTAGAGAAAGCCAATCCATGCCAATAATCACATCAAATTCCACTATAGGAAGGATCACAAGATTTGCAGGAAGCACTTTCCCACAAACTTCAATCGGAGAAGAATTATAAACTTTTGATGCGACTGTTGTGCCATTAGGTGTTGTCACAGCTAACTCAACATCTAATTGTTGAGGTAAAACGTTGATACCCTTAGAAAATTCTTTAGAAATAAAAGAGTGGGTGGATCTAGAATCAAATAAAACATTTTCTACATTAGAGTGGATGGTAAGTGTACCTTTCACCACTTCATTATCGTACTCCACATCGCTGATAGAAATTGCATGTGACTTTCCTTTGTCTTTAGCCTTAAGATTTTGTTGACGTCGTCCATCATCATCAACCCTTGGATTTGGGAATTGATTGGCATAATGCCTCATCTCCTTGCACTTGAATCATTGAAGTGTAGTAGATTCATTCTGTGTATCCCTTCCTTTGTTTGCATCATTAGACATCTTCTTCCCATTATCGCGGCATTCAAATGCCCGATGACCTTCCTTTCCACATTTGAAACATTTACTTGTCCCTTTAAGAAAACACCCTCCATGTTTCTTTCCACACTTTGAGCATAAGGGAAAGCTCATCTTCTTTTCAGTGTGCTCTTTAGATTTTCCTTTGAATTCAATCTTCCTCTTCTTATCAAACCCATTTGACTGATGGGTTACTCCAATCTCCATATCGACTTTGAGAGAACATCGAACGATTTCCTCGTAGCTATTGAAGTCCTTTATGTCTAACGCCCTTCGAAGACTTGGTTTTAAGACACTAAATAATCAATCGATCTTACTCTCAGGTTGGATAATAATACCAGAAGCGTACCTTGCAAGTCTTGTAAAATTTGCTTCATAGGTACCAACAGATTCATCATCCCTTTGCTTCAGTTCAAGAAACTCTTTCTCCGTCTTTGTTTGGAGAATAAGAGGGAAGTACTTATTGAAAAATAAGTTCTTGAACTCGTCCCATTCCATGGACTCAATTTCATCCCTTTGCCTCGTATTCTTAATAAGATTCCACCATTGATCAGCATCTCCTTCCAAACGATACACTGCTAGGATGACTTTATCATGTTCAGAACATTGAAGAACTAAAAATATCTTTTCAGTAGTACTAATCCATTGTTCAGCAACTAATGGATCAGTAGACCCGCTGAAAGAAGGTGGACGTTGCCTCATGAAGGATTCAACAAAATGTTGCTCCTTCCTTTGCTCGTTTGGAAGTCCTGCATGATTCATATCTTGAGAAAGTTGTGTGAGCATGGCTACAAGATTTTGCATTCCAGCTCCCATATCGTTTGGTTTCTCAGGGGGGGACAATCATTGCATTGCCTATCACATTCCGCATTAACACGGTTCCTTTGGGTTCCAGTAATTGACTAAAACCAAGAATAATAGTGTGAGCAACACTAATTATAATAGGAAAACCACATAATCAAGTATAAAATTTCACACTTAAGGTCTTATCCTAGGTTATTCATGGCCATTTTAAACACAAAGATTGTGTTCTATGCTTTGACTTATCCTTAGGGTTCTTACTAAGGCTTTCACATCCTAGTTTCTAAAGGTTGACTATACCTTTCCTCTGATACCAACTATAACGACCCATACTTTACATACATTGTTAATACTTCAAAATTAAAGCACACTTATTACAACATATGACAAAACCACAAAGGACCGTATAGGTATAGTGTCTTTAGAAACTGGGAAACATAAACAACTGGTTCATAAATCTTCTACAGTGTCTCCCATTTATTTCATCATATATAGGGTCCCTTTTAGAATATTCTACTTAATATCCATCTTCCTGACCTGGGGAAAAGAAAACATAAAAGGGTGATCTCAAATGCTCAGCAAGGGCAAATAAATGAAATAAAAATCATATCATATCTTTTTGAAAATCATAACCTGCAAAAGAGATCATAATATCTTAACATGGAATAAATCATAGAAGTGAAAATGAGATCCCCATAATCATAACATAATACTTGAAACCTTGTGGCATGCACACATAATCATGGAAAATCATTTCTTGTTAGTCATGACTCATTGCCAAGACTATATTAGCAGACAAAGTCCATTTTTGAACTGAGTTCACTCCTCGTTTCAGTCCTGTATCACTGAACCGAAATAACCTTCCGTTCCAGCCATGTCTAGCTCATGAGATATAAATCTTTACCCAATGCATTGGAGGGAGATATAGGTCTCACCCATCTTATAATGAATCCTTTCTTATGTGTGCCACATTATCATAAATCATACATCATCGCATAACACATGTAACAAAAATGGGATTCTTGAAACATCATGACATCATAAAACAAATCATATAAGGTAAATGACTTCATAAAAATAATTCCCTCAAAACATAATCAAATCAATGTAATAATAGGGATAAAAACAGAAACCTTTATTATCTTAGATGGAAAATAATTTTGATAAAACACTTGAACTCCATTCTTGAGGAAAATATCCTTTCTACTTCAAAAAACACTTTTCTTTTCTTAACATGTCATACAATTATAAACTAAAAGAAGTTGATTAAAAATAAAATTGAAAACTTATAAAGGAATATTCTTCGAAATAATGTTTTAAAAATCCATTCTTGCCGTATAAGTTAAAAAAAACATTCTTCGTACTTTTGTCGGAAAAGTCAAAAAGTACCTCGTATGAAAAATGACAAAAGATTCCTTTTATATCCTTTACTAAAAACTCCCCGAAGGGTAAAATTGGATTTAAAAAATTTTAGGTGGATGGAAATAATATTACATATTGAGTAAACATGGATGTGGATGATAAAATACACCCCAGTAAATACCAAAGTATAAACAATCTCGGATAAAAATGAGATTGTGATATTTCCTTACCTTAGGTCCGATTTGCATTATACGTGTCCGAAGCTCCTGTATAATGGTTTAAATAATGTTATTGACTTATTCCAGAATCATACATATTGATATGATATCATATATGGTCATATTCTTAGCTTCTTATTAGTAATATTTCATTGTTACTTGTTACTCGGGTCTTTATTGCCTTTTGTTATTTTGCGTGTTTTGCCGAATAAATTCTTATTCTTCTTTTAAGGTTATAGATACCTTATATCCAGAATGGTATTTTTGTAACATATATCATATTTATTAATTCAATTCATTTATATAATTACTATGTAATGATGATCATGTAGAACGAGTCGCATCACATCGTGGAGACGGTATTCCTTACGTACGCACAAGCGATGATATTGTTCCCATGATTGTGGAATTGTATTTAAGTGTATTTATACTATTTCAGTAACAATATCACTTTATAATAATCATATATAGTTACTCATTACACCATTATACCCATCCTTGTAAGGTGATGGTGGAAAATAGATTACACCACGGCGTGGAGACGGTATTCCGTATGTACGCACGTGTGGTGATTTCATTTTTCCGTAGGATGGATAGAAGGTGAATTAGGGTTGTTTCATATTTATAATAACATATCATTATGTAAGTAATACTGATGTTATTACTTTATCATGAAACAACTAAATAAGATGAATTTGAAGAAGAAAGAAGTTGAAAAGATCGGTAATGGATATTACCTCTTCTTTGGAACGCCTCTTTGAATCCTCCACTTAGGAAACTATGATTGGTCTTTGAAGAAGACCAGGACCTCTAGGATTATTCTAGGGAAGTGGAGTAGGGATTTTGGCAGGGGTTTTCCGAGCTTGAGTGCTCAAATTGGTGTGAGGAGGAGGGGAAGGAGGTTCCCTTTTATAAGGGAGGAGAGGGGCACCTTAGGAATATCTCAAAATATTATTTTATATTAAAGTCAAAATCGGTTTATAATGGTTCAAAAGGTTCTTATTTCGAAGCTAATGTGGGGATGGGTCGAAATACTATCAACCAATAGGATTTAGACAAGTTTAGCGTATTATTTTAACCTTATCAATTAGATTTAACTCTAAGTTAAATAATTTAACTTTTACCTTGTCTTTTTGTTTTATTACACTATATGGTCAATACACTTACTATAACATGCCAAACGAACCCCAAATTGTTTATTACTAATATATATATTCTTATCTAAGTAATTTGGCCGAACCTTAGATTTTTAGGAATAAAATAACAATTAATAATATAATATTTGATTTAAAAACTATTTTGTGTCAATTTTGACACTATTTGATATATGATTTTTGTGAAAGTCATAACAGAATTATATGTTCTAAAAAAGTAGATTAAATCAACAATAATATATCATAGTGACCTATAAAATTAGTGGGATTCATAAAAAGTCTCAAATTACAATTATTTTGGTGTTTATAACATCAATAATGTCAATATTTCATTAATAAGATAATTACTGCATCATCATTGTGTCATAAATAAATTAAATTATTTAATGTCTAAAAATTATAAATAAAATACCATTATGTAGGAAATCTTTTTAGATTTCTAATGAATATTTATAGTAGAATTTATCTTATGTATAACCCTATATTAAAAATGATTTACTTATTAAACATTAATTTTAACTATTTTAACCCTTCTTTAAATAAATTAATAATAAATGTCCAAATCTAATCCACGTGGGCCTAAATGGTCATATATTATTCCTATGTTTGTTTTTGGTCGAATTAAACTTATCCAATAGAATTAAGACATGTGTTAGGGTAATAGTAATATCATATTTACCCTTAGTTACCCTATTTACTATTAACCGCAGTAAAAAAAAGTAAAAAGTTACTATTCACCAAAAAAATTAGTTTTATCTCATTGAACAACATTTTACTTACTGATATCAACCGTCTCTGTTGGATTTTCGAAATTCCATTCATATAAGTGGTAAAATTAAGTTTTATGCAAAATTCAGTTTTTAACCTACCACTTAGTGGTTTCACTATTCATCAAAAATTGAAGGTTTTCAGAAAAATACCAAAATTTCACCCTACGATAATTTCGGTATTCCGAATCCAAAAATGAAGTCCATTTTGAAAAATAAAATTTATCAAATTTCAAAAAGTGGTTATTACTATTCATAACGGCTAGTTTTAATAATATTTTAATAGTATATCGTTGTTTAGTAAAACTCAGTATTGCGTACGACGCAAGCTATCGAGGAAGGTCGCGATTGCGTGTAAATTAAGCCAAGCTAGTGTGTAGTGAAATATTCCTTTGATAACATAAAAACAAAATATTACTCATAAAAATCTCGGCTGTTACATTTTATATAATCACAATATGTCTAACTTGATCAACCATTATGATAGGTATCTCATTTGAGAACTAATCAAATTTCCCACTACATTTTTTTTGTATCGATTACTCATATTTATACGAATTAACAAGAATAAATGGAAAATTATGGATGAGTACTATTGAACAATTAAATACATAAATAAAAAGAAAGTGAAATTAATGGGATAACTTATAAATTATTGGTATTTATTTTAATTATGAATTTCAATAGATCAGTATAAGTTATTCATGATCTATTTAATAACATATAATATTACGAAATACTTTTCCCATAATGGTTTTCCATAATGAGATCATGAAATTTCCAAAGAAAATCAACTGGTAGTGTCACTCTAGGTGGGCAGAAAGGTTCATTGTAGTGCACTAGCTCTCGATCGAGTCTATCTCAATACTGTGTTTTGATGGTTTTCACCCCCAAGGTACATGTATTAAAGAGCATCATCCACTTATATATTCCATAAAAGGGATGTATTTCCTTGGAAACAAATTACTATATGTTATAAAAAACATAGGGATTTTTTCCAATACCTTGTATTATCCCCAATGCTTTCTCAAGAGTTTTCTAACCCTAATATAAAAAATATCTAAACTTTTATATGATACCAAATACGAAAACCCATACCATTATTACACATTAATTTGTGATTTATTACAAAATAATACACTTAATATTACCCTGAAGAATGAGAAGCCTAGTGTCTGTGGGTAATTAAGTACATAAAAAACATGACACATGGATACATAAATATTATTTATAACTTCTTTAACATGATTCTAAAATTCCATATCTTTTCAAAAAATAAAATGATATCCTGGGGACTGAAATTTGAAATGGTTGAGAAAAATAAAGACCAATAATGGAATAAATAAAGAATAACATGAAGAAAGAGATATATGTTAGGTAATCAGTAGTTAAATGGGACATAAATGGAGTAATAATCATAAAATAGAATATGTGGCTTGATATATAATTATAACATAATGACAATATAAGAACGTGGAAACATCATTAATAATGAAATCATAATCATATTTCAAGGATAATCGCCAATACATAGTATCAATCATGTCACTATCCCCTCCCTTGAAAGATTCCCCTCCAGGGATGACAATGAAGAAATTGAGATAATGAATATCATGTTCCACCTCTAGTTGTCCCCGTGTTAGGAAATAACAGCAAGGGTATAAAGATCTCAAAAGATGGGGGGTATTTATTTTTTTTAAAACAAGTTCGGGAGATATGCTGGATCATCCACAAAAGACTCCAAATCATATATAAAAGAAATACAAAAACCATCCCACGTGCATGTATACAAGTTGAACTTGTACAAATACAACAAAACTTAAAAGTAAAGTTCCCAAATGAAAGATAAAGAATAGACTCAATATATTTCCCAAGACAAAGAGAGTAACACCCAACACGGTTCTCATAATCCTCATGGAAACCGAAAAACATATTTATATACTTCGAGTGAGCATAAAAGTATAATCAGTAGAAAAACAACGTCTCTCATACACATGTGAGAAAAATATACTAATTCTTCCATGATAAATCTATAGAACCAAACAGTACCTAACATGTATACTAACCACCCTAACCTCACAAAGGAACACTCACCGAATAACACAAGTCAAGTAACGGAATATATATAATTCACATAGATGATAGGGTATCCCACACCACATACTAATGATTATCCACTATTTCCTAATGGAAAATGTCCTCAAACACTACCTCTTATGAAATTACCATGTCATAACCCACCCACACCCACCTAGGACACAAACCAAAAAACATCATGCTTGTATACTCCTGTGCCACCAACCACATCCCATCTATCTTGAAAACACATGTTCCCCAAACCACATCACATCTCGCCCATAGAAACATGGGAAAAAAACCACCCCACATCCCACATATAGATACCTAAGTCACATAACCCATCTCATCTCACTCATATACTCTTATGCTAAAAACCACACCTCATCCCAAAGACACCTAGGAAATCACTATGTTTCTCATCTCAAAGACACCTCGGAATGAAAAACTCACCCACACACACATGGGTATCAAAAACCACAACCATCCTAGAGAATATTGGGTTATCACTTCTTGGAATAGGGAGCATAGAAGACTAGTTGGTAAACCACGCATACTCCAGGCATGACGTTCGGTAAAGACACCCTCCCCAATGGTGATGAGTGTGTTCAACTTGGAGTTCTCAACTAGTGTGGGGTGTATATATAAATCGAAAGGAAAATAAAAGTATTTAAACATATGATACCAAACACTAAAGGCTAACCTATGGGATCCAAGACATAAAATCAACTCACAACTAGAACCTTTTTTCTACCTCTAAACATAATCACCACACAACAAGACCAATACAATTTTTTATTTCCAAACAATTTTTTTCAACCACTTGATTCATTTTATTGGTTAGAAGAAACCATATTTAATCAAACAACCCATCATTTATTCACCCTTTAACTATTTACATTCTGTTAGGCAAACCAACCCAAACCAATACACATTTCATTTACTAATTCTTTAATTATTCAATCACTACAAGGGATACTGCTAAACACAATACACTATAAGAAACAAAAAATAGTCATTTTAGAGGGTGAAGGTCCAGATAAATTAAGTGAGCTCCACATTAAATACACATTTTGTCATGTTGTATATGTTTGATACCCATTCATGGTATATAATAAATCAATAGGACCAACACCCAACTCACAACTCCACCTAGAAACACATTACCAGACAACCGACATACATACCTACTGCACAATACCACACATCCATTCCACAATCAATCAATATCTCAATCTGATATGCATTAATTATCTTGGGTGATTTTTCATCTATAAATTCATC
The DNA here is from genome assembly GCA_963277665.1 of Viscum album. NCBI lineage: Eukaryota > Viridiplantae > Streptophyta > Magnoliopsida > Santalales > Viscaceae > Viscum > Viscum album. Next base: position 1,791,570,126 of record OY728133.1, on the reverse strand, counting down.
CAAAACACCACCCAGGCCAACCCAGAGAACGTAATCGTGCTCACAGACATACACCAATATAAACCAGAGAAGACCCACACATCAATACCTATACACCTCACATTTCATTTTTCCCACACATGCAACCACAACCATTCCACGCATCTCATAAGATAACACGACTTAATTTTTTTTATATTTATAAAATGGGACACTTATTTACTTCCACTTCATTATTTAATGGATTTATCACACAAACCAATTCCTGGGGCATCTATTCATTGTCTGAATTTACATGATTATCAATTTTTCATATATATAAGTGTCCAACCTGAACTGAAAAAATGAAGCCTATTTAGTTTGAACAAAAAGAACCATAACAACCACAATTTTCAGTTGGGCATCGAACCCAAACAATCAAAAGATCACAATAATATCAAAGCTATAAAAATCATGTCAATAAACCTCATTGGCCCTAAATTTCAATTAACTGATTCGTTATCTTCAATTAGGTTAACACAACCATGATCTATGGATAAAAAAGTAAAAAACCCTCCAACATGGTACACAACATGGATAAATAAAGGAAAACCTACCTCAAAAGGGTGTCAATGGTCCTCACATAAGAGCAAATCACATAACAGACCACCGATTACAATTCTTGCAAGATCTGCATCCATCACAGGATGTCACAACACCACTTCATCAACAACAACTGAAGGGAAACCCATTTAGAACTATAAGATAACCTTTACCATCAAATGGCAAGAATAACGATAGGAAAAGAGGGACCAAACTTGAAGAAATTGTAGAAAAGGTGGAGAAAACTCATCAGATTGAAGCGGGATCGCTACAGATCAAAGGATAAAAGCTAATAATCCATCCTTGATGAAGGAATCCTTAAGATTTTGGAGAGGGTGGGTAGGTCACCTTGGGTTGATGGTGTAACAATATAAATATAGTGTTTTATGACCCATGTTGTAGAAAAATAAAATTTAAAAATGATACAATAATAGGGGATCATACAACGTGTAATCCCCATTCATGCTGTGAAATCCCTCGAGGACTTCTGCAGAAAAAAATCTCATTTTTGTCTATTTTATTTTTTTAGAACCAAAACATTTCTGGTCGTGAAACCCTCTTTCAGGGTGTGTAAAATGTATAAAATTTTTCAAAACTCCAAGACAAGACACAGAACCAAACATCACATCATGTAATTCTGACACACAATTTGTAATCCTCTATATTCAATTTTTTAGCAATAGATATTCTCTAAACTCCTCTGAGCCTCCTCTAAGCACCGCAATGAACCAAAACTAGAAAAGTAATGGATCAAGAGGGCATAGAATCTTACATGAGATACCTCTCAAATTATTATCACCCTTGAGAATACAATACCAAACCCATAAGAAAAGGGTTCTAAATAACCACCCCATTAGGTACCTTTCAAGGATATCATTGTACCAGAAACGTTAGTACGAGAAAAACGCACCAGAACAAAAAAAATAAAAAACACACTATACCACCTCATCACTACTACCACATTCCACCTCCTATAATATAATCACACTGTTATATTTCTACTAGACAACCAACTAACCACACTATCCCACACACATGAATATGAGAATCAAGTATACCATGTCGAGATACTATCTGCTCTCGGTGGCACTGACTCAACCATACAGGTTTAGTCACATCACAATTAATGTGTCTCGATTATGAATCAGGTCCTCCCCTTTTCATACATTATGTCATTATAGAATATAACACCACACACATATCACCAACCAAAGTAAAAACAAAATGTTTTACAAAACTAGCTTTAAACATTTCATTTCAAACAAAATGTAGCAAGTAAAAATGAAAAAAACTCCAGGAACATGGAACTCATTTTCTTTTATTACTCCCAAGTACTCTACTCTTGACCTCCATGCCTCCACAACACATTAAACAAAGGAATGGTCCATCCACACAACAAATTCTCTTAACAATCCCAGATGTCCATTGGCCTCTCTACAAACGTCACTTCATTATTGATATCCAATTCTCATCTTTTAGTTATGTGGGAGTCATCATGAAGATATTGATGATGTTGAGAGATGTGGAAGACTTCGTGGATCCTCTCTAACAATGGTGGAAACCCCAACTAGTATGCCACCTCACCAACTCTCTCTAACACCTCATAGGGTCTAAAAACATGAGATAATGTTTACTCCCTCTACTAAACCTCTAATTCCCATGTTGAGCGGAGACCATCATAAAAATGTGGTCCCCAACAATAACCTCTAAGGGTTTCCTCTTGCGATTGATATATGACTTATATCGGTTCTGCACTACTTTTATCCTTTATCGAACAAGATGAACATTCCCTGTTGTGATCTACACCACATCTAAACCAATATATGCTATCTCCCCAACCTCCATCCAGAATAAGGGAGAACAAAATAGTCATCCATAAAAAATATCAAATTGATCCATGGTGTTAGAGGAGTGATAAATATTATTAAATGAAAACTCCACCAAAGGCAGGTGTCGTACCCATGGTCTAATAAAGTCCATAACTCATGCTCACAACATATCCACCAATGAATTGATAGTTCGCTCCATCTTCCCATCTGTTTGAGGGTGTAAAGTAATGATGAGGCATAACATGGTGCAAAGGCATGTTGTAATCCCCTCTAGACATATGAAATAAATTGTGCATCCTATTTGGATACAATAGTTCTTTTAACTCCATGCAGCCTCACCACATCAACCATATACCTCTTGGACAAGGAATCCATTACACCCAACACATTGATAACTATGAAGTGATGAAAATTCATCATCCAATCCACTATTAACTATATAGAATCATATCCACCCTAATATATTGGTAACCTTGTGGTGAAATTAATTGTGATTTTATACCACATTCACTCGGAAACTTGCAAGGGTTGAAACAAGCCACTGTGAACACGATGTTCGGACATTACCTACTCGCAGACCAAGAACCTTGCTAAAAACTCTACTAATACCTATTTTATCCCTGGCTACTTAAATGGAATCCACAACCTAGAATAAATATTTTAAAACCTTGGGTGTACCACTAACGGTGTGTAATAGAACTCAAGAAGGAATCCCTCATGCATCACTGCTAGAATGAAAAACCTACCGCCACACAACATCCAATTCGGACCAACCTCTAAATATCCCTACGAAACATCACCATGGAAAGAAAGATCATGAAACACATCTTCCTATGAGTCAAACTACTAAGAATCCATGTAATACATCATTGAAGACTTCACCAACATATAAAATGAACACCTCTATTTTCATCCACTCCTGCATCCAAGTGAAACGACATTAACTCCTCTATCTCTCTCCAAACATACACAGACTCCCAAATAAACTCTTTCTATGAATTTATACTCAAATAATAAACCAAAAAATTCCCTTTTCATGAGGTGTATAAGATCTCAATAATTTAGTTCTAAAGAAACTCCATCCACATCCATTTTCACAGGTTCATATCTCGTTGGGAAAAGATATACCTCAAACGATTATGATTAGTAAAGACCATAGAGTGCTCCCCAATGAGGTAATGCAACCAAAAAATCAACGTGAAACCCATTGCTCGAAAATATAGTTCATGGATGATATTGTAATTCTCATGGGGATGTAACTACCTATACTCATAAGAAATTACTACATGATACTCCATCAAGACACATACCAACCCAATACGAGAAGAATCATAAAATACCTCAAACACCACTCCTTCCTTAGGTAAGCATAGCACAACAGCTCTACCCAGCCTTCATTTTAGATAAATGAAAACTATCTGAAACTGATCACTCCAACCAAACATTTGTCATACTATGTAAATATGGTTGCAAATGGTGACAAACCAGGTTCAAAAATATGATAATGGCATGCAAAGATGAGAAATATGTGAACGTTTTCCACATTATTGGGTTCTTGAAAATAAACAATTACTTCAACCTCTGATGGGTCTACTAATACACCATTTTGGGAAACCACTTCTTGGAGGAAATTCACCTCTTATTTCCTAAACATTCACTTTCACAACACTCCAGAGAGTTGGTGGCGTTCATTAACCGAAATGGTAGTTTTGAGATGCTCGACATGCTCCTCCACTAAGTTCGATTAGATTGAGATATCATCGATGAAAATGATGATGAACCAATCTATGAACTCATTGAATTTTTTTTTCATAATCCCCTTGAACACCATTGTTGTGTTTGTTACATAGAATGGCATGACCACAAACTCAACGATTTTATACCAACACCTGAAGTTAGTCTTTAGGATATCATTTTATTCACCCTCAACTGATGATATCAAAACTGTAGATCGATCTTGGAAAACCAACTCACCCCTATTTGATAGTCTAAAAGATCTTATATCCTCAGAATAGGATAATAGTTCTTGACTGTTACTTGATTAAACCCCGAGTAGTCTATACATAGCCCCGTACTACCATCTGACTTCATGGTGGTAAACAATAGATCACCCCGCAAAAAACACATAACAGGATAAAAATAAACTATATCAGATCATCTATTTTAATCCTCAACTCCTATAGCTCCAAAGGGCACATCAGATAAGGGATTATCAAAATTGGAGAATCACTGAGATGCAAGTATATCCCAAATATAACATCAGATCATGGGGGTTTCATCACAACCTCTTTATGGAATACATCTTGGAAGTCCCTGATGGATCTTAAAACATCCAACATCCTAAAATCTATTGGTTCCACTGATAGTTTAGACAACAAAGAGAGGGGGTTCCACATGTTTGTAACCCATATGAAAACCTCACTCTCCAATGAAAACAACATGTTGTCCATCCACGTTTAAAAACATTACTATCCTATTGAAATAGTAAATAAATGCATGAGAAATGTAATACTAGGCATAGTTGAAAATGAAATCATATGTTTTCACCTATAGAATGAAAATATCCCCATGGAACTGACATGGTCCCATAATCAGTCTAGATCCCCTTCACCAATCAAGCATGCTGGTCTAGCCTCTGACTGGCTTACTAAACCCCAGGGTAATGGGAAGAATCTATACATATATCCACAAAAAATAGTCTAGATTAGGTGAAACAAAGGATTGTGAAACTCATGAATCAAAAAAATTTCGATGAAGGGTACTAAACAAATAGATTGCACCTATAACGATCTCTGGCCCTTCTAGAACTGCTGAAACTATTGTAGGAAATCGACCACCCCAACTATTCTACCTCTCTAATGATGACCACCTCCAAGACCATTCACAGGTTGAGGTCACTAAACATTAAGAACATATTCAGGCAGGCTTGTACCATCTTTATCTCCCATCAATGGAACATGAGAATGCTTTCCCTTCTACTGATGTAGCTGAATCAGAAAGTACTGCTGAGGCTGGCGCAGAACCTATCCACCTCCTCCAAACTGAGCTTGAATTGGGATTGGTAATTTATTCTAATGATGTATGTGAACTCCAAAAAAGAAACAAATTGATCTCGTGTTCATTAGAAATGAAAGAGGACTAGATGGTCGAAAAGGAAACTACTGACATTGACTCCCTGTCAGTCGAGACCTTGAAGGTCCTACTGCCTGAGACCTTCCACTGGTAACCTTGCCTCTTGAAGAACCATACTATCTCCCCTATTGTGGTAAACCCATCAAATGTGGATCCTCTCAATCACTTATACCTTATCTTGAACCTCTAGGTATGTCAGTAACATAAAAGGTGTAACTACATACTGGAGAGAAGGACAAAGTGCCTCCTCAAAATGTATCCCATGAGGCTCCTCATCTGAAAAAAGAACTCTGGAAAAAATAATAGATACCCTGGAAATTGATCCCCAGCTCTTGTATAGATATACTCCCCTACTGAAGGGAGATTAGATCAGGCCTCTTCTCATCATTCATGGTCAAGGAATGGAAGTCCTCTCGAAATTTATTTTTGATGTCAACTCACAAAAAGTCTTCTTCTTTCCTCTATCCCATGTAAAACCTCCACCACTGACGTCTAAACCCCCACCTCTAACTAGCATATAATGAAAACCAGCACCCCTTCGAGGCCTTGATTAAACAAATGGTGATCTCATGCTCCTGGAGCCATATTTCCATATCCATGTCCAAAACATATCCCTCAAACATTCATAAATCCAATCAATGGAAATAACGCCACATCCTACACAACGTTTCATACTCCTCAACTAGATCAACATGTTGTTGATTAATCAGATCAGCCTATTATACCTCTACTATGAGAACCCTTCTTTTATTACAAACATAAACATGATTTATTACATAAACCATTCAATTGATACAACTTAGATGATCGAGAGGTCTAGTGTCTTTGGGTATAAGGATCATTACATAACAAATTAAAACATGAAGTATACCATCTTTATTGAAAGCTTCCTTTACATGACCACTACATTCCCTCGTACTTAGTATTGCATGGGATAACCTGAGGACAAGCATAAGAAAAGTGGTGAGAAATAAAGCCCAGTAAGGGAATAAACATGGAATACATGAGGAGTACAATACATCTTAGACAATAGGCATATCAATAGATCACAAGAGAAACATGAACATAAAGGCATGATAAATCATGATAATCATAACATGGAAATGTGGCAACAACAATTAACATGGAATTAGCATGAGCCAAGGCTCATTGCACATAGAGCATGAGTAAATACTCATTTAACTTGAAGCACGAGTAAACCCTCGTTGAAATTGAATTAGCATGATTCAACACTCATTTCACATGACGTATCATGATACTATAATTTACCCAATGCATTGGAGTCCTATACGGGAACACCCTTCTTAAACATTTCATTTCATGCAAAGTGTGCCACATGGATAACAAAACATGGATTCCTAAAACATAATCATTTATTAAATGATAAAGGAATGTGGAATTCATACATGAAACTTTATAATCAATAATTAAATTTGCAAAAAGGTGAATACCCTTGATAGAGAAATGGGCATGGTATTCACTACACAATGACATTGGCTTAGAAAATCAGTGCGATTTCAGTAGCGTAACGGCATGACATAAGAATTCATAAAAATGGATGATGAGAGAGAAAGGGGTTCCTCATCATATTTAAATTTAATGAATAGTAAGGAGGTCATATATATACTTGTACCAAAAATTTTAATGGAATTTATATTCATGATACAAAAGTATTGCTTGTATGTAAAAGAGGAGAAAGAAGTTCCTTTCGGAATTTCAGCATAGTAACAGCTGTACATGGGAGGCATTTAATGATAGAGAAAGGGGTCTCCCATCATTAAAACATAAAGAGGAAAGTATGAGGGAGCTTTGAAACCATACGCCAATATTCATAATTGAAATTAAAAGGGAAAAACAACTTAAAGAAAATTGGACAAAAATGAGAAAGGAAGATAAAACCCTTACTTGGAAGTGTGCTTCCAAAGGCTTGAGAGAGGCTTGAGAGAGGCTTCTTGAGAGCTTGGGGCACCTTGAGAGGATTCTAGAGAGAGTAGGGGAGAGGTTGGACAAACTCCAAAGGCTTTCAGTTAGGAGTAATTGGGAGATTGTGTGGGTTTATATAGGAAAGGTGAGGGAATTCTTTATTATTTAGCTTTGGGACCCCTTATATTAAATTAGTCCAAAACACAAACCATCCCCTAGTTTTTTCCCATTGTTTTTGGAAAAGGAAAGAGGAAAAATATATTTTACAAGGACAAATTCCGAACTTCTTAAAATAATAGGGTTACTTATGTGGAGGTGAGTCATACTCCCATGGAAAACAATTTTAAAAGACATGGTGTTTAATAAGTCTTGAAGGGTCCATTAAAGCTTTGGAAAGTAAGTCAATCAAACCAAAAATCAAATTATTTTAATTTTAAAATATATATTGGCCTAAAATAAAGATTATTGTATTTTATTACATTTCTATTGGGCAATTATGATGTCATAAAACACATTATATATTTAAACAGTATTTAATTTTTACCCAAAAATTTGACTGTCTCAGAAAATAATAAAAAATTCACCATTGGATAATTTTGACATCCTGATTCCGAAAATATAATATATTTTATCTAAATAATTTTCTAAATATGTTAATTTTCACTTTTAAAATAAAAACTGACATTTATAAAAAATTCACGGTTTTTGAAAAAAAATGGCTTTCAAACATTAATAGAAATTACAATTGCATACATAAAATTATATGATCATTTATATATAATAAATTTAATTTAAAATATTATTTAATTCAAAAATACCTTAATTTAATAAAATATACTTCTTCAACAAAATAATAACTAAAAAACACTTTTGGCACTTTAAAAACTATTTACAATGTATCAATAATGACAAGAAACTATATTCATTATTATATAAAAAAATAATGTACATGAAAATAGTACTAGAGATTTGTTACATAACCCTTTAAAATAGCCACATAGGACCTAAGGGTAAGGTGTGCGATGGTGACAGACTCTTGGGGTGGCTCGGATAACATCGCACGAGTGGTGATTTCTATCAAATTCAACTTTTCCTGTAGATGGTCACATTCAAGCTTGACATGATGAAGCTCAGCTTGGGCTTGGTCAAGAGAGATTTCCAAAGACGCCACCTTTTTTCTGAGCTCCAACAAATGGGCTTCGTATGAAGCAATTCTACTGGATGAGGCCATCAGTTCCTTTGTCTGAGTAAATTGGATTTGATAAAGCCCTATATTTAAACTAATCATCTGATCACTATTCAATGACTATAAAAGCAACGGTCACAATTCATAACATAAAACCAAAGAAGTTTTCATTTTACATAAACATTTTACATAAAGTGACATTTAACCAGATCAAGAGGGATTTCCATTAATGAAACTTTCGGTCATTACAATATTCCCCCCTTAAGAAATTTCGCCCTCGAAATTTCATTTTTCTCACACTAAAACAGATGTGGGTAACTCAGATTCATCATTTCCATTGATTCCCAAGTCGCTTCTTCAAACATGTGGTTTCGCCACAACACCTTGACAAGGGGCATTGTCTTATTTCGTAGAACTTTTTCTCTATGATCTAAGATCTTCACTGGTTGCTCCTCATAAGAAAGATCATCCTCCAACTGTACCACCTCAGAAGAGAGTACATGTGAAGGGTCCAGTATGTACTTACTTAAGAGGGATACATGGAAGACATTTTTCCGTGGTAGGTGGAAGTTCTATTCGATAGGCCACAGTCCCGAAACGATCAATAATCTTGAAGGGGCCGAGGTACCTTGGACTTAACTTCCATTTCTTTCCAAAACTCATGAACTTCTTCCATGAAGATATGCATAGAAAAGCCACGTCTCCAACTTTAAACTCAACGTCTCATCGATGATTATCCGTGTAACTCTTCTGTCAACTCTGGGCTGCCTTGATATGCTTCTGAATGATTTTCACCTTCTCCACCATTTCCCGGACCATTTCTGTTCCAAGATGCTTATGTTCACCGACCTCATCGCAACACGCCGTTGTTCTTCACCTTTTCCCATAAAGGACTTCATATGGCATCATTTTGATGCTCGAGTGGAAACATATATGAGAACCCAACCAGCGGAAGATATTGATCCCATCCTCTTTTAATGTCCATTGAGCACGCTCTCAACATTTCCCCAAGTGTTTGGATAGTCTGCTCGGATTGGCCATAAGTTTAAGGATGATAAGCCGTATTGAAGTTCAGTTCAGTATTCAGAGCATGATAAAGACTCTTCTAAAACATAGAGGTGAATCTTGGATCTCAGTCAGACATAATAGATAGTGGCACGCCATGAAGCCTTACCACTTCCCTGATATATATCCGTGTTAGTTGATACAATGAGAAATCCTCCTGAATAGAAATGAAGTGTGAAGTCATTGTTAGACGATCCAAAACAACCCAGATTGCATTGTTGCCTTTGGATGTCCTTGTAAGTCCGGTGACAATGTCCATGGTGAAGTTCTACCATTTCTATTCTGGTATGGGTAATGATTGCATCATCCCTTTAGACTTCTGCCTCTCTTCCTTCACTTGCTGGCACACCGGTCACTTTGATGTATATTCAGCGATCTCCTTTTTCATATTATACAACCAAAAGTTTTCTCAGAGATCTCGATACATCTTTGTGCTCCCTTGGGGAATATAAAAATTTTACTATGTGCATCATAAAAAATTTCCTTCTTCAACTCAGGATGTAATGGAACACATAGCCTTTTCCCAAATCGCACAATTCCTTCTTCATTAACATTAAACTCCGAGAATTTTCCTTTTTTGATAGCTTCCACTTTTCCCTGAATTCCACATCATCTTTTTGAGCATCCTTTAACCTTTAAAAAAAGACGGTTGAGCATTCATTTTTGAAAGTATTGATTATGTTCCCTTTTTTATAATTCCCATGTCCATATTCATCAAGTCTAAGAATATTGGATCCTTCTCAATTTTCATCATTGATAGAATCACTGGGTCCTCTCTACATAGGGCATCTGCCACCTTGTTTGCTTTCCCAGGGTGGAAATGTATTGAACAGTCATAATCCTTGATGAGCTCTATCCATCTTCTCTAGTTCATATTACGCTCTTTCTGTGTGAATATATATTTAAGACTCTTGTGGTTAGTATATATCTCACATTTCTCCCCATTGAGATAATGCCGCCAGATTTTCGAGGCAACGATCACCGCTGCCAACTTCATATCATGCGTTGGATAGTTTTGCTCATGGATTTTTAACTGCCTTGAGGCATAGGATATCACTTTATCATTCTGCATCAGCACACAACCTAATCCCTTCTTCTACGAATCAATGAATACCACAAAAATTTCCCCACTTATGGGTAAAGTGAGCAAGGGAGCAGTGATAAGCATCCTTTTCAACTGCTTGAAGCTTTCTTCACATTCATCACTCCATGAAAAATTTACTCCCTTTCAAGTTAGAATGGTAAGAGGGTTGGACAATCATGAGAAATTTATTAAAAATCATCTATAATATCCAGCTAACCCCAAGAAGCTATGGATATCCGTTACCGATGTTGGCCACGACCATCCCTCAATTGCATCTGTTTTGGAGGGATCCACAGATATCCAACATCTTGTGATGATATGGCCCAATAATGAGACCTCTTTCAACAAAAACTCACACTTTCTGTACTTTGCATAGAGCTTATCCTTGTGCAAAGTCTCTAGTACAATTTTTAAGTCATGCTCATGATCCTCCTTCGTTTTGGAGTATATTAGAATATAATCTATAAAGTATACCACAAATTTGTCTAGGTAATCTTTAAGACTCTATTCATCATGTACATGAATATTTCTAGAGCATTAGTGAGTCCGAAAAAAATAACTATGAATTCATAGTGCCCGTATCTTGTACGAAAAGCAATCTTGGGGACATCTTCCTTCTTCACCCTTACTTGATAATATCCCGAACGCAAATCTACCTTGGAAAAGTATTGTGATCCACGCAGCTGTTCAAACAACTAATAAATCCGTGGAAGATGATACTTGTTCTTTATGGTGATTTTGTTAAGTAAATGATAATCGATGCAAAGCCTCATTGACCCATCCTTCTTCTTGACGAAGAGGACTGGTGCACCCCATGGTGAAGCACTTGGGTATATAAACCCTTTATCCAGATTCTCCTGTAGTTGTTTCTTCAGCTCTTCAAGCTCCACGACAGCCATTCTATATGGAGCCTTGGATATTGGTAGCGCCCCTGGTATAAGTTCAATTTAGAATTCAACATCTCTTCTAGGAGGAAGACCAGGCAGTTCCTCAGGAAACCCTTCAGTGAGTTCCCTCACAATAGGCATTTCCTCAAGGATGGTTTCTTCCTTAGACTCAATCTTCTAATCCAGATACGTGTGCTCATAGGGCAGTAATATCCATTCTTGAGATGATGGAGCTAAAGGAGATTCATCTTCCTCCTTACAGTTGTAAAGAATCAGGGGTTGATTCTCCATATGGAGTGTGATTTCCCTCTCCTGAAAATTTATGTTGGATCTATATAAGGAATGCCAATCCATGCCAAGAATTGCATCAAATTCCACCAGAGGGAGTATGACGAGGTTCGCTGTGAAATTCAATCCACATATTATAATAGGGGAGGAATTATATTCATGGGATGCAATAATTGACCCATTTTCCGTACTCACCGACATCTTCACGTCTATGATTTTTGGTGGTGCTGGGATTGTTCTACTAAACTTTTGAGATATAAAATAATGTGTAGAACCTGAATCAAAAAGTACATTCACTATTATTGAATGAATAACTAGAATACCTATCACCAATTTGTTGTTGATATTTTCTTCGGAAGAAGTGATGGAAAAATCTCTTCCTTGCTGCCCTAGAGGTTTTTAGTTGACTCCGAAAACCCTTGGTTTAGGGCACTAATTCGAAAAGTGCTCTGGTTCTTTACATTTGTAGAAATGAACAACGCTTTGAGGTTCGAACGGAGCGTTCCTCTCCTCCATCGTAGCCGTGGGTATTTCTTTCCAATAGATAACAGCTAGGTTCCCTTCTCTTCGACACCTAAATCATTTCCTCGTCCCCTTGAGTCAATTTCCAGGGTGCTTCTTTCAGCACTTTTGCCAAGTGGGGTACTGGATCTTCTTAGCACTGTTGGATTTATCCATCAGACCGCCAGCATTGAATTCCACCTTATTCTTCTTGTCCCCATGATACCCTTGTGATTACCTGATCTCTATTTCGACCTTGAGGGAACATCAGAAAATTTCCTCATAGCTGTCGATGTCACAGACCGCTAATTCTTTTTTCAGGCTAGGCTTCAGCCCACCAAAGAAGTGGTCAAGCATGCATTCCAGGGTAACAACAAAGCTAGAAGTGTATCATTCAAGCCTTGTGAATTAGGCCTCGTACGCTCCAACATATTCTTTGTATTTTTTCTTGAGGGAAAGGAAGTCCCTTTCCATCTTAAGCTAGAGTGTGTGCAGAAAATATTTATCGAAAAAAATCATCCTAAAATCCATCCATTTTAACGAATTGATCTCCACCTCAGGATTTCTATTTTTGATCAAAGTATACCATTGATCAGCTTCACCCTCCATACGATAAGCTGCCAGGGGAACCTTGTCTTGTTTAGAACATTGAAGGGTGGAGAAGATCTTTTTAGTCTAGTTGATCCATTTTTTAGCGATCGTGGGATCAGATGATCCACTAAATGTAGGAGTCCTTTGTCTCATGATGCTCTCGATAGTGACTTGTTCTTTCTTAGGGGGGTTGAACGTTCCTCTTGTCCCATGTTTCTATTAAATTCTTGAGTTAGATGAGAGATAAGCATTACAATGTTCGCGATTCATGCTCCCATTGGAATGGGCATCTCATTAGTACAACCATCACACTGATCTTCACATCGGTTGTTAGACCGAGTCCTCCTATTACCGGCCATTGGCTAGAATAAAAGGAATGTTTGGGGGTAACACATAAAGGGTAATTTAAAGACAAAAGTTGATGACTTATAAATAAACTTTTATTTCATTAACTCATGAGTCAATAGGCTTCAATCTAGGATTTTCGTGATCTACTTTCTAATATATATTCTTAGGGGAATTCTTTTTAATTCACTTAATATGGGTTCATACTAAGATTTTGAATTTATCAAAACATATCCTTCAAGAGTTTCATAACCAAGAGTGCAGTAAGGCCTGTTGTCGTTCACCAGTTCCCGTTCGAGTCTAAGTCAAAGCGGTGTTTTCAGGTTTTACCCCTAGGATACATCTGTGCCAGAGCCGCCTCTACCTGCTCGTATTCAGACAGAGATGTATTTGTTTGATAAACCACTTAATAAGTACATACCAAAACTTGGGGATGTTTTTATTATACATAGTCCTGTCTTTAAGGATTTACTAGGGTTTTCTGATCCTAATCCCAAAAATAAATAAACCTATCCTCTGATACCAACTATTACAACCCTGCATTTATTACAAACTTAAACATGATTTATTACATAAACCATTCACTTGATACAACATGGATGATCGATAGGTCTAGTGTCTTTGGGGCTTAGGATCATTATAGAACAACATAAAACATGGAGTACAATATCTTGATTGAAAACTTCCTTTACATGACCAATACATTCCCTCGTACATAGCATTGCATGGGATAACCTGAGGACATGCATAAGAAAAGGGGTGAGCTATAAAGCCCAGTAAGGGAATAAACATGGAATACATGAGGAGTAAAATACAAGGTAGAAAATAGGAATATCAATTGATCACAAGATAAACATGAACATAAAGGCGTGATAAAGCATGATAATCCTAACATGGAAATGTGGCAACAACACTTAACATGGAATTAGCATGAGCCAAGGCTCATTGCACATAGAGAATGAGTAAATCCTAATTGCACATGAAGAACAAGTAAAACATCATTGCACATGAATTATCATGATTCAACACTCATTTCACATGACGTATCATGATACTATACTTTACCCAATGCATTGGAGCGCTATAAGGGCACACCCTTCTTGAACATTTCATTTCATGCATAAGTGTGCCACATGGATCATAAAACATGGATTCATAAAACATAATCATTTATTCTATGAAAAAGGAATGTGGAATTAATACATGAAACTTTATAATCAATAAGTAAATTTTCACAAAGGTGAATAAACATGATGGAGAAATGGGCATGGTATTCACTACACAATGACATTGGCTTAGAAAAACGGTGTGATTTCGGCAGCGTAACAACGTGACATAAGAATTCATAAAAATAGTTGATGAGAGAGAAAAGGGTTCCTCATCATATTTAAATGTAATGGACATAAATGAGGTCAGAGAGATTCATGTCCCAACAAATTTTAATGGAATTTAGATTCATGATACAAAAGTATTGCTTGAATGTAGAAAAGGATAGAGAAGTTCCTTTCAGAATTTCGGCATAGTAACAGGTATACATGGGAGACATTTAATGAGAGAGAAAGAGGCATCCCATCATTAAAAAATAATGATGGCAGTATGAAGGAGGTTTGAAACCATACCCCAACATTCATAATTGATATTAAAATTGAAAAACAACTTAAAGAATATTGGACAAAAATGAGAAAGGAAGAAAAAACCCTTACTTTGAAGTGTGCTTTCAAAGGCTTGAGAGAGGCTTGAGAGAGGAATTTTGGGAGCTTGGGGCACCTTCAGAGGATTCTAGAGAGAGTAGGGCAGATTTTGGACGAACTCTAAAGGCTTTGAGTGAGGATGAAGTGGGATCTTGGGTGGGTTTATATAGGAAAGTTGAGGTAATTTTTTATTATTTAGGTTTGGGACCCCTTATATTAAATTATACCAAACCACAAACCATCACATGGTTTTTGCCCATGGTTTTTGGAAAACAGAAGAGGAAAATAATATTTTATAAGGTGAAACTACTAAATTCTTAAAATCATAGGGTTACTTATGTGGAGTGAGTCATACTCCCATGGAAAACAATTTAAAAAGACAAGGTGTTTAAAAATTCTTGAAGGGTTCATTAAAGCTTTGGAAAGTAAGTAAAACAAACCAAAAATCAAATTATTTTAATGTTAAAACATATATTGTCCGAACATAAAGCTTATAGTATTTTATTACATCCCTATTGGGTAATTATGATGTTATAAAACACATTATATATTTAAACAATATTTAATTTTTACCCAAAAAATTGAATGTCTCGGAAAATTGTGAAAAATTCACCGTTGGATAATTTCGAAGTCCTGATTCCAGAAATAACATTTACATTATATAAATAATTTTCTAAATATGTGAATTTTCACTTTTAAAATAAAAACTGACATTTATCGAAAATTCACGGGTTTTGACAAAAATGGCTTTCAAACCTTAATAAAAATTACAATTGCATTCGTAAGATTATATGATCATTTATATATAATAAAATTAATTTAATAATAATAATAATAATAATATTTTATTAAAATATTATTTAATTCAAAAATACCTTAATTTAATAAAATAGAATTCTTAATTAAATAATAACTATAAAACACTATTTGCACTTTAAAAACTATTTACAATGTATCCTTAATGAAAATAAAGTATGTTAATTATTATATACAAAATAAATAATGTACATGAACATAATACTAATGATTTGTTACATAACCCCTTAAAATAGTGGCATAAGACCTAAGGGTAAGGTGTGCGATGGTGATAGACTCTAGGGGTGGCTTGGATAACATCGCTCGAGTGGTAATCTCTATCAACTTCCACTTTTCCCGTAGACGGTCACGATCGAGTTTGACATGATGAAGCTCAGCTTAGTCTTGGTCAAGAGTGAATCCCAAAGATGCCACCTCTTTTCCAAGCTCCGAAAAATGGGCTTTTTATGGAGCAATTCTACTGGATGAGGCCATTACTTCCTTTGTCTGAGTAAATTGGATTTGTTAAAGCCCTATATTTATACTAATCATCTGATCACTATTCAACGACTATAAAAGAAATGGTCACAATTCTTAATATGTAACCAATGGATTTGAAATTTTATATAAAAATTTTACATAAAGATATATTTAACCAGATCAAGAGGGATTTCCATTAATGAAACATTGGGTCGTTACATCTACAGACTGAGACACACTCGGATGATGACCAAGAGCCATAAAGGAAAAGGTAAACATGGATTTCCTAAGTCTGGGTAGTATGGAATCTGTATTAAAATTTATTTTAACACATTTAATACATATTTAGTTATTCCTTCCACCCCCCTTCAAGCCAACCCAAAATAAGAATAGAACACTACTCATTATGATGCATGAACCATCCCTATGATCTCTACCCTACAATTGGTGAAGCCTCACTTGGTCATTTCCTGGGATCATTGTAATATCATTGGATCACAGGGGCCCTAAAAATATCATTTCTTATATGGTCCTACCTAGCCTATGTTAGGTGCCAAGATCACCTTACATAGTTTACCTACCATCGCATGAAATTATCACTAAGCCTAACTCCAAAGTCCATCATATCTCTCAACCATTACCCTTTGATACCATTATGTCATGACCCATACATCCAAAGATGCCCCTCTTGGGTTGTAAATGAAAAAAGAGAGATAATGACCCCCCGTGTCCCACCTCAAGTGGGCCTTGGGTTGGCAACAAGCACCAAGGGTATACAGATATCACAATATGGGAGTAATTTCCTTTTTTTTGAAATAAGATCAAGAGATATGATGGATAACACCCAAAACAAATCCAAGACATATATAAAAGAAAGCAAAAAACCATCCCACTTATAAGAATAAAATTTGAACTAGTAAAAATACAACAAAACTTCAAAATAATGTTCCAAAAATAAAACTAAAGAAGTAACTCAACATTTTTCCCAAGACCAGTCTTGTAATTATTAGTACGGTCTATATAATACTTCTAGAAACCTGAAAAAAAAAACAATTATATTCAGAGGGAGAGCATACAAGTGTACTCAGTAGGAAAACCAAAGTCTCTCATGTACATGTGAGGGAAACATACTAATTTTACTGTTAGAGATTAGCAGAGACGAATAGCACTTGTCAAGTATACTAACCATACCAACCTCACATAGGCATGCTCAAAAAATAACACTTGTCAAGTAATGTAATATATACAACGCACATAAATGATAGGGTACCCTACACCACTTCCCACTGATTATCCACTGTTTTCAAATGGGAAATGTCCTCTCTCTCCCACCGCTTCTGAAAGTACCACATCACAACACTTCCACACACATGTGGGATAGAAACCACTTCACATCCCACGCATAGAAACATTGTCCACAAGCCTCATCACATCATTCCCACAGACAACTGGGACACAAACCACATCACCTAATATTGGCATACTCCTGGGTCACATACAACATCACATACTACCCATAGACACCTGGGCCACATACCACATCTCATCCTACCGGTAGAAACCAGGGCCACATACTACACCTCATCCTATAGAGACCTGTGATATCTCATGGCACCTCATCCCGAAGAGACATGATAAAGAACAACTCATATCACCCCAAAGATTCCATGGAAATCACAACTGACCCGCACACACCTGGGTCTCACAATCCACAACCTTATTGAGAAATAAAGGGATATAAATACTTAGAAGAGAGAGTATAAAAGAGAGGGTTTCCATTCATTAATCCACACACTATAATGGTTGGGAAATACACCCCCACCTTGAGGATGAGGGTGTTCATCAGGTAGTGTTCAACTTGGGTTGGATGTGTAATGAAATAAAAAGGGAGAAAAGTATATACATATATTATACCAAACACTCAAGCCCAATCTATCGGTATCCAAAAAAAAATAAACAGATAAATTAAACCTTTTCCACTACCTTTAAATATAATCACCAAACAATAATCCCAAATCTCTTCACAATTTTCAAACATTTTTTATAAACTGCACCATTCAAGGTATTTTTTCTCAGTAACCACATTTATCCCCACATAAAATCATTTCTTCACACAATGGACATTTACATTTCCTTATCCAAACCCATCCATGCCATTTAAAAATTCATTTACCAAATATTTATTCACTACACTATTACACGAGAAACTGGTAAACACAACACACTGCATATAACCCAAAATGAACATTTTAGAAGGTGAAGGGCCTGATAAATTAAGGAATCTCAACATTAAATAGACACCATCCAACATTATTTACATTTAATACCCATAAATGGAATATCATAAATAAATGGGACCAAACCCCAACTCACAACTCCACCTGGTAACACAATACCACACGAACAACTCAAAACCCTACTGGAAAACACCTATCATTGATTACATAATTAATAAATATCTCAACATGAGATTACATTACATAGATAGGTTGATGTATCTTCTAAAAGTTAATCTATAACACCTCCTAGTCCTACCCATATCATACAACCATGATCAAAGATATAATTCATCAAAAACAATAGAAAACCCAAACATCACAAGATAGCCACATCACATTTAATTTGTCCCACACATGCATCCCAAAATATTCCACACATCTCATCACAGACCATGACGTAACACATTATCCGATTAAGAAAAGGGGACACTAATTAAATTCCAATTAATTATTTAAGGGAGTTATCAAACAAACCAAGTCATGGGGAATCCATTCATTACCCATATTTTCATTATTAACAACTTTTCACATATAAGTGTTCCACATGAACTAAACAACATGAAAATAATTTAGGGAACAAATAAAGGCCCCCCAATAATGACGATTTTCAGTGGGGCGTTGATCTCGAACAATCATAAGATCATATTAATATCAAATCTCTAAAAATCAAGTGAAAAAACCCTCAATCCCATCTATTTCAATTAATCGATTACTTATCTTTAATTAGGTTAGTACAATAATGATCCATTAGTAAAAATAATAATAACAACTCTCACATGTTGCATAATAAGAATAAATAAAGTAAATACTACCTACAAAGGGAGTCAAAGATTCTAAAATAAGAACAAATCACATAACATACCTCTGCTTACCTATTACACAAGATCTTCATCCACCCGAGGTTTTTGGGGCACCACCACATTGACAATAATTGAAGAGAAACCCATTTAAAACAACAAGATAAAATTCCCCATCACACGAAAAGAAGAACGATAAAAAAAAGGGACCAACTCAGAAGAAATTGTAGAATGTGGGAAGAATGCACCATGAATTGAATCCAGATCACTATAGATCAAATGAGAGAATTTAAGAATATATCCCTGATAATGTAATCCTCAAGATGTCATAGATGGGTAACTGGTTCCTCTAGGGAATATGGTATATTGCTACAACCATAAGGTTTGACAACCAGAGAGACTGAAAAAATGATTAAAATGTTACAATAGCGAGGGATTACATGACATGTAATCCCTTTTCACACCATGAAGTACCTTTAGGTAAACTTCCTCCAGAAAACCCATTTCCTTTTGATCTATTTTATTTTTTCTAGACCTCGAAAAATTTCACATCGTGAAACCCTCTTTCATGGTGTGTAAATTTTTTTCACATCATGAAACCTCCAAGAAAAGACATAAAATAAAAATTCACATCTTTTAATTCAGTTAATTGAGGTGTAACCCTCTTTAGTCCTTTTAGAAACCAAATATCTCTAAACTCCTCTGAGCCTCCTTTGAACGCCTCCAACAACCAAAAATTTAAATGTAACAGTCCGAGAGGGCATGGACCATTAAACTGGTATAAAAAGACTTATCATGTATTAAGTTCACTCCCTAATACCATACATGATGCCTCATGAGAGTAAAACATTACCCAATTAATTATAGCTCTATATAATTCAATGTGTACCCATCACTTTCGTATAATGTACATGTATACGTGTTCCACATAGATTATTCAATATTGGATCATTTTTCATGATATTCAATAAAAAGTTCAAGAAAATTGGGTTACATTAATGGATTTAACCAATAAATCATGTATTAGTACAAATAATTGAATACCTTTTCGTGAGTGTGGGTATAGGTATACACATTTCAAATTTTGGCATGGAAAATCATAATGATATTTTTTCATGATAAAAAATGTACATAAATATTCATAAAATGGTTAAGTGTGGGAGAAATGGGTTTCACATCAATTTTAATTAAAAATTATATTATGAGGAATATGTAATGACATAATAAGAAATAAAACTTTGGTAATTATTAGGAATAACATAATGAGGGTTCTTGAATAAAAACTCAACACATAAAATCATAGTGACATTTCTACAGCATAACAACTATACTTAAAGAATAATAATGATGCTAAATGAGTTGGAAATGGGTATATAATAGCTTATAAGTAAATATAATAGTATGAGTGATATGTATAAAAATAATACAATAATAATGTTTTGGAATAATTAGGCATAATACAAGAAAATTTCTTGGAATAAACATGGGATGACAAAATCACAGGATAATTTCTACAACATAATAAGGGTACATAATGAACCATTAGAGGGACTAATGATAGTTAAAGGGGGGTAACGAATCAATTATAATTATATATTTATGTAATATATATATGGAAGATTATATCCCATCAATGAGAAATATAGTTCAATGTTCATTAAATAAATATGTTTCTTGAATAAAATGGAGTAAGAGAGGATCCCTTACTAAATATCAGCATAGTAATGGATTAGATATGTAACGAAACACCAATTATCATTATCTTGAGAGTACAAAGAGTCATTAATAGGCCTTAAGCGACATCCCCAAGATGCCAAAGGCAAGAAATAAATGTCGAAGGGTCTCAATTATAAGTGGGGGATGATTTACCCTTTAAGAAAAAAAACCCATCCATTAACCATTCACTATATGATGCATGAACAAACTAAATACCAACCAAAAAATTCATTTAAATTAAACCACATCAGAGTATAGAACATCAGAAAACCAAACCAAACATCAAAATACACAGCGGAAGAACAACACAAGACTCTCAAAAGGCACCACGTCTCTGTGGTCCACAAGCTCCAAGCTCCACGGTATCTCCCAAACATCACCACGAGCCATTAGTAATGAGATACTTTACCTTTACCTGTGTCTCAGAAAACAACATATACAAAAGCACCAAAGTTACATAGTAGGAGTGAGTATAAAACTCAGTAGGTTTTCCAAATTACTTCCCTACTCATGCCTCTAGGATAGAAGAGTTATCCACATTTATGTAAAACATTTTATATAATTTTTTTTTCACCAAAGCAGTTTATAACTAAATATCATCTAGTTTTCCGAAACCATCTATTCTCTAAAGTATCAAGTGCAATTTAAACTGGATTTTACAACATGTTATTTTTCCAGAAAAATAACCAAACAAGTTTCTAAACCATTTCACAAACATCCTGTTTTGGCATTCCCAACCATTTCACAAACCGGTGAAATCAACCATGCATGCATCCTTATGACAATTCCATACTCATGAGCAGTTTCCCATTGATCTACCAATTCATCATAAGGTAATTGTTTCCCCCATGTTCAATTACACCTTTGGCACTGAGCACAAGGTCATATTTCAACCAAGCCTCGTACATATAGTTACCACGTGCCATTAAACGTTTGGCACCGAGCACGAGGTCATATTACAACCAAGCCTCATACAATGAAATATGAACACACACCATACATTACCAACAATCATGCCAAACCATCCGTTCAGTAAAACACCTTTTATTGAAAACCATTTTCCATCCAAACCAAGTATGTTCAACAATTTAAACCCTTTTAATAAATATTCCTTTTTATTGAAAACAAAATCCATCAAAACCATTTCAATAAAACATTATTTTTTATTGAAAACCCAATTCTCATCAGACCATTTATAATTTCAGAAATTTCATAATTTAAAATCAATATTTTAAATTCAAATAGCCAAGCCACTTTTCACAAAATACACCATTATTTCACAATTTCATCAAAACCATAAATCATCACTAAAAGATATTTATTCCATACTTTTAACAATAAATTACATTCAAATAACCAATTTGAAACTAAGACAACCAATTCTAACCAAAGCAGTCGAGACTGAAGCCTCCTACATCAACAAAAAGGGTGAAACCAAGCCACGAACGAAGAACACTCAAGAGCACTGGGTCAAAACTCCAAAACCCTCCTTAGATCTCTTCTCCTAACACAACTAAGACCAAATTTTGTTATATTTGGAATCCCCACCCTTAGATCTACCCATAACTAGCATAGATCAAAGAAAACAAGAGAAGAGGAGAAGTAGATCTATGTAGATCTGAGAAACTGATCAAGAACTATCACATACCTTAAGAATCCGACTTCGATTCACCAAGAGACGCCTTCAGATCGCTTTCGGAACGCTTGGGAGAAGTATTAAAACCTTAAAGGGAGAGTAATCCTGAGTTAGGGTCTCTTAGGAGGTCTAAAAAAATAAATTAAAGGCAAAACGAGTGAGATCCACAATTTTAGGATCTATCTTTATGTGACTGCACGGTTAGTCCCCATGATTTGAAAAACTGTGTGCTAACTGTGTGTTAGCTTCTACCTCGTCCATCCTTCACGCATGGCCTCATCGCATGGTTTCCCTTAACTGTGCACCGACAGTGAAGAAGCCACTACCTCCTCAGTCAGACACGCACTGTTTGGCTGCACGGTTTGACAAACCGTGTGCTGACCGTGCACCTTCCCCTTTGATTCCAACTTCACTCTAGGATCTCCCGATTCTCCCATACATCACCCATAACTTTTGAAACCAAGAAAAGCATCAAGTAAGGTTTATATACCGGAAACCAGGGGTAATACATTCTCCCCACCATTTGCCTTTCCGTCCTTGGAAAGTAGAAAACCATTTCATGACCGAAAGAGTTCTGGACACTCCTCCTTCATTTCTTTCTCACGTTCCCAAGTCTCTTCTTGAATCTTACCATGTTTCCACAAAACCAGAACTATGATGATGCTTTTTCCACTCAAGAATTTATCCTGCCTATCCACAATCTACACGCGAATATGTACCAATGAAGCATCTGGCTCTAGGTCAACATGATCCCATCTGATCACATGGTCAGGATCAGGCTGATACTTCTTCAACTGAGATACATGGAACACATTATGCACTGCACTGAACCGTGGTGGTAATGACAACCAATAAGAAACCTCTCAAACCCATTCCAGTATCTCAAAAGGTTCTATATATCTAGGAGATAATTTTCCCTACTTCCCAAAATTACATTGTCCATGTCATGGAGAGATTGTCAAAAAGGAGTGATCACTCACTACGAACGACAATGGTCTTCGGTGATGATCCGCATAAGATTTCTGACGACGTTGAGCCGTCTCCATCATCATTCTAATCAACTGAATCTTATTCGTTGTTTCTTGGACTAGGCTTGGCCTGACTGGTGATGTTTCACCAGTTTCCACCCAGCATAGTGGAGAATGACAAGGACACCCATACAATGCTTCAAACGGAGCCATGCATATCGAGGCCTGATAACTGTTATTGTATGAGAACTCCACTAAGGGTATATGATTTTCCCATGAGCCACCAAAATCCATTAAACAAGCCCACAACATGTCTTCCAAAATCCGTATCATCCAATCGGATTTCCCATTCATCTGAAGATGATACGCCGTGCTCATAGATAACTGAGTCCCAAGGGCTTGTTATAAGGATTTCCAGAAACGAGATGGGAACCTTTGATCTCTATCTAAGACGATAGAAAATTGTACACCATGACTCTTTATCACTTCTCAGATATATATTTTTGAATGATATTCCACCATATGAGTTTCCCGAATCGGGATAAAGTGGGACAACTTGGTTAGAATATCCACTATCACCCAAATGGCATTGTGTTTCCGGACCGTTCTTGGAAGACCTGTAACAAAATCCATTTCTATCTGCTCCCATTTCCACACTGGGATGGGTAATGACTGTAACATACTAGCTGGTCTCTAAAGATCTGCTTTAAGCTACTAACAAGTTAAGCATCACGATACGAACTCAGCCACCTTCCTTTTTATGCCGCTCCACTAAAACTGTGCCTTCAACACCTTATATATCTTTTGTGTACATGGGTGTACAACCCATCTTGAATGGTGGTAAGAATTAATTATTTATTCCTGAAAACCCATAGGTACAACCATCCGAGCTCTAAAACACAAAACTAAACCTGCTTCCAGTTTCTAGCCATGAATGGTCTCACCACCATTGAGTTTTGAACTCATTACCATACATTCCGCATCAGATCATTGTGCCTCTTTGACCACTTTTACCAGATCAGGAACAAGCGTAGCTGAAAAGAAAACCGCAATATCACCTCGGTCTTCACATTCCACATGCATGTCGGATATGACCGACATCAACTGCCATTCATCTAAAGCTTTCTTTGCCAAATGAGCATAAGAATTCCTGCATAATGCATTGGCCACAAAATTGCCCTTACCCGGTGTATACATTATTTTAATGTCGAACATTTGAAGATACTCCATCCATCTCCTCTGCCTCAGATTCAAATCTCGCTGTGAGAAAATGTGTTTCAAGCTTTTGTGATCCGTAAACATAGTAAACTTCTCACCAAAGAGATAATGTCTCTAGGTTTTCAAAGCATGGACCACTACAGCCAACTCCAAATCATGTGTTGGGTAATTTTTCTCATTCACCCTAAATTGAATTGAGCCACAAGAAACCACATTGTATCCTTTTAGGAGAACACAACCCAACCCTATTCCTTAAGCATCACAATACACCACCTATCCTTGCCCTGATTATGGAAAGATTAATATAGGTGCTGATGTAAGGAGAGCTTTCAACTCTTGAAAAGATCTCTGACATTTGTAAGTCCATTGAAATGCACTGTTCTTCTTTGTCAATTCTGTCATAGGAGAAGCTAGTTGTGAGAAGTCAGAGACAAAGAGTCGGTAAAATCCAGCTAGACCAAGAAAACTTTTTATTTCAAAGACATTATTTGGCGGTTTCCAAGAAAGAACAACTTCTATCTTTTCTGGATCCACTGAAATGCCTTTCTCAGAAACAACATGGCCCAAAAAACGTAGCTCTTGTATCCAAAAATCACACTTTGATAATTTGGCATACAATTGATGGTCTCACAAGATTTGCAACACTATCTTCAAGTTTTTCTCATGCTCAGCCCTTGTTCTTGAATACACCAATATGTCATCCAAAAACACCACAACAAAAGAATCCAGATATTTCTAAAATATCTGATTCATCAAATCCATGAAGACCATTGGTGAATTCGTTAGACCGAAAGGCACGACTACATATTCGTAGTGGCTATATCTGCTTATGAAAGCTGTATTTGGGATATCCTCCTTCTGAAATCGCAATTGGTTAAGTTTACGATAATCAACACATAGCTGAAGAGTTCCATCTTCTTTCTTTACAAACAAAACTGGTGCTGCCCACAGAGACAAGCTTGGCCGAATGAAACCCTTGCTTTGCAGCTCCTCTAACTGCACTTCCAATTCCTTTAACTCCTTTGGTTCCATCTTATAATATGGAAGTGAGATAGGACTGGACCCCGAAAGGAGATCAATCATAAACTCCATTTCTCTTATAGGTGGTAATCCTGAGAAGTTTTCAGGAAAAACATCGAGAAATTTATCCACCACAACTGGAACACTATTTTCCTCACTCTCTTCAATGATACCAAAGAAAATGCTACCAATTGGTAAGAGGTCGTTCCTACCATTGGTGCCAATAGGATCTTTGCGCCTCTCTTTACCATTCTCTCCCCTATGAAGAGATTCTCTATGCCGTCCTCAGTCGTGAAACTAACAGTTCTCCTATAACATTGGATGTGAGCCTTAAACCTTGTCAACCAATCCATACACAAGATTATATCATAGATATCCATATTCAACATAGAGAAGTCCCATTTCAGCTTCGCTCCATCAACAGTTATAGCACATGATCTACAAACGAGGGCTTGACATTCTCATTCACAAAGAGGAGTTTGCAGTTTAAAGACAGAAGACTTCGTTTCCAGTTTTAAACATATAAAATCAATAATACAAGAATCAAGAAAGGAATATGATGCACCAGTATCGAACAACACTTTCATGAGGGTATAATTCAAAATAATCATACCTCTCACCGTTGATGGTCCAGACTGGTCATCTACCATCATCTTCTCGGCTCCATACAATTTCTTTGTTGTTGCACATTGCTCCTTATGTCCATGTTGAGATTGCCCTACTTGAGGAGTCATGGTATTTCATGAATCACCATGGCTAGATCTATTATGTTGATGATATTGATTCTGCAGTCCTCGTCCTGTCGAAGTATACGATGCTTGCGACACTTGGGAAGTGTCCCGAACAACCGAACGTGGAGCACTGCGACAATATCACTGAAGATTCCCCATCTTGTTGAAATTGTGGCATGCTCTCTGTCACGACCCGTCCTCGGGGCCCGTGCCGTGACTACCCCAAGCCCGCCTTCCATAGGCCAGGGGCTGGCGACTAGCACCAAGGCGTAAAATCCCAGTAGACAGGGAAGGCATTGCCTTTGTAAGTAACAACCACACAGAGTCAGCAAGCGGAAAGTAAGTGCAGAAAAGTAAAGGGGGCCGGAAATACAAGCCCAACTGTAAAGTACAACTGAAAAGTAAAGTACAGTAACTGTAGAAAAGACGGCGGCCTCGTGTCGTCCACTGGCAATCCCGCCTGAAGGGTGGGTACAGATAGCCTCCAGGCTCCTCGGGTCCCACGTCTGCTCCGAGCACGTCCCGCCCAGTGGTCCACCTCCAGGTACCGTCCTGCTCCACGCCCCAACCGTGATCAGCGCTGTCCGTCGTCTGCAACCAACACAACAAGGTGCGGGCATAGCCCGTGCAGGGGTGAGTACAACTACTCAGTAAGGACCCCGAGACCCCCGAAGGTCTCCCGAAATCCACAAAGGATATAGCACAAAAGAAAGATGCAATCACGAAGTAACATCTGACTCGACTTAGGTATATGCCCATACACATACCTAAGTCCCCAATTCTAGCTCTGCTCACGAGATCAAGAACAACTCAATCCACAAAGGAAGCAAGACTCAAATCCACAAGGAGAGTAACAGTAAATCCACATAGGATAGTTCAACACAATCCACAAAGGAGAGTAACAGTAAATCCACATAGGATAGTTCAACACAATCCACAAAGGAGAGTAACATAAGATTCAGCTCAACCAGGATTTTCATTATCGAAACCGTAAATGTTGAAGAGCCCCATCTCTGAAGTGTACAGTGGTCCTGTCACGACTCCGAGGTACTGCTCACTAACCTAAGACTGCTGAAGTACTCCTCCTGTCGAGTACCGCGGGTCTGCTGCCAACTACCGGGCGCTCCGTCCGCTGAGGGTCTGCTGCCAAATACCGGGCGCTCACCCAGATAGCCTACTGAGGTACTCCTCCTGTCGAGTACCGCGGGTTTGCCGCCAACTACCAGGCGCTCCGTCCGCCGTGGGTCTGCTGCCAACTACTGGGCGCTCCGTCCACTGGGCTAGTCGACTCACTCCAAGTCGAGTCGGTCAAGCAGTCGTCAGGTCTCAGTCATCTACACGGTCTCCGTACTCCGCACGCACGTCTCCACCGTCGCGGGTCTGTCGCTACAACCAAGCGCACACACTCCGTAGAGTATCGCGGGTCTGCCGCTACAACCAAGCGCTCCACCGCCAAGGGTCTGTTGCTGCATCCAAGCGCACCACCACTGTCAAGTACCACGGGTCCGCCGCTACACCCAAGCGCTCCACCGCTCAAGGTAAAAAGAAGATTCAGCTCACACAGGTTCGGTAGCACTGTTCCACGTAGGATCGCTGAGTGCAGTAGTCGACGCAGTCCACGGAGGATCTCTGCACAGTCGTCGCCGCAGTCCACGAAGGATCTCTGCTCTGCCGTCGTCGCAGTCCACGGAGGATCTCTGCTCTGCCGTCGTCGCAGTCCACGGAGGATCTCTGCTCTGCCGTCGAAGTCACAGCCAGCACTAGGGTTCCCGCACATAGCGAGCTTGTTAGGAGGGTCCGCTCCACGAGCCGAGAGGCTGATACATCAACTGACACGTAGTCCGAAGTTGATGTATCCAAAAGTTCCGTATCGACAACAGGATCTCAACGCAACAGACGGCGCGTCAATCGGACGCCCGGTCTGAGAGTTATTGGCATTTTCGTCCCAGGGGCCCGGTTGGTTTTTAGGGCAAAACCAACCTGACCGTACTCCGCCTGTGTCCGATCCTCGGGCGGGGTATGCCAAAAGTTCCGTCTCACTTAGAGGAAACTACCACAGCTGACGGTACGTCGTTCGGACGTCCGTAGCTCAAGTTATGAGCGTTTCTGCTCCGAGGGCCCGGTTGGTTTCGTGTACGAACCAACCCGGCCGAACCCAAAGTCTTCTGAAACCTTGAGTATAATATACCGAAACGACCGTCTCGATCCAAGGATCGCGTAGCCGCTGACGGTTCGTCAATCGGAGGTCCCTGGCCCAAGATATGGGCGAAAGACCGAAGAAGGCCCGAAACGGGGGTTCTGGGCCCGGGGCGACCCGGCCCGAACCCCCCCCCCCCCCCCTTGGGTCGGCCGAACCGGGTCGGCCCGACCCGGGTCGGCCCGAACCGGCCCGAACCGGCTCGGCCGGGTCCGGTCCGGCCTGGGCGCGGCCCGGCCGACCGGACCGGCCGGCTCGGCTTCGGCCGAGCGGCCGAGCAGGCCGCCGCCGCGGGTTTGACCCACGGCATTTGGAGAAACGCGGCCCCCGCGGGGGGCCGCCTGTCACGCGGACGCGGCCGGGCCGCCGCGTCCGTTCCCGGTTCCGCGCGGCCGCGGAACCGGCCGCCGCCGCCGCGGCTTCAGCCACGGCGGGAGATCTCCACGGCGGCGCGCCGGGCGCCGCCGCCTCCGGTCGCCGGCGCCGCCGCGCCGGCGACCCGCGCCGCCGCCTCCTTCCGCGGGCCGCCGGAGTTGCTCCGGTGGCCCGTTTTGCCTCCCGTCTGCGCCATTGTTCCTCCCGGGATGCGTCCTCCACTGCGGAATCAACAAATGGCCCTTGCGTCGTGCTTTTGCCGTCGCCCGCCAAATCCGCACAAAAAGGAAGATCGGCGGAGGGTTGCCGGGTCTTGTTCGTTAGACCCGCTCCCTCCGCGTTAATCATAAACAACGGGAGAAAAGAATAAGATGATCAACACATGATCCAACAATTTTATTTAAAGATAAAATTGTTCGCTTGAAACCGGCTTTTTAAATTTTCAAGAACGTTCACGAGAAAATTTAAAAGGGGTAACTTTTCCAAAATAAATCCCTACCTCGAAGTCGTCGTCGGACGAGAGGTCGTCGCGGAATCGCTCGTCGCGGAAGAAGGAGATCGTCGCGTCGCCAATCTCCGGATCAAGAACAAACGGATTTAATTAATTAAATCCGTTGTTATTGAAATTAAGAAGGGAGAATTTAGAAGTTTCGATTCTCACCTTTAACCGCTGATCGCAGGTTCGTCGCGGAAGAAGAGGCACCGAAGAAGAAGAAGGTCGCGGAAAAGCTGTTGACGTCGCGGATCGTGCGTCGTCGGATTCCGGTTCCGGCGTTCTTCGCGTTCTTCGCGTTCTTCGCGTTCTTCGCGTTCTTCGCGGAGAGGGTGGAGGAACGAAGATTCTCTCAAATCCTTTCCAAGGATTTTTAGGTTGGTCTTATTTTATAAACATGCCAACACGAAACCGGTTAAGAAACGATCCATCAATTCGAAAGAAACGACCCATTTAATTCACGAAGAAACAGTCCATTTAATTTACGAAATAAACCGCCCAATTAAATGGTCTGTTAAGAATTAAAGAAAACGCGTCGGTTGACTTTTCAGTTACATTGACGGGTTTTCGCGGGTGCGTTACTTAGCGAAAGAAACGGCGGGGCTCGTGCGGGTCCCACCGCACAAATATCCTACCAAGGGGTAGGATATTTCTGGATAGCATCCTATCCAGTTCAACTCAGTTCAAGCCGCCTTTAAGTGACTTTAAATGGCTTCCAAGCAGTTTAAGTGAAATAAAATAATGTTGTCGCACAACTTTATTTTATTCTGACTTAAAGCCACAAAATTTAAAAACCACGTCTTGAGCAAACGCAACTACGGAAGAGGCGTTTCTAAGCAAATACCGGCGCTGCGATTTCATCGGTGCCCTCAGAATTCGATTCCGGGCACCGGTTCAAAAGATAGAAAAACCCGCTCGTCCGTTCACTGAACGTACCCGAGCCAAACTTCGGAAATTGATTCCGGGCACACCGGGCCTCGGAATCAGGTGCCGTCTGAAGCTGCGCTCTTGTAAAATTCCAAAGAAAATTAAGAAAAAAAATTTCCTTGAAATTTGCGGGTCTTTACATTACTCCCACCTCAGGGCTTTACGTCCCCGTAAAGATACATCAAAAACTAGGGGAACAAATGGGGGTACTGAGCACGCATCTGAGCCTCCCGCTCCCAAGTGCTCTCCTGGAGGTTCCTGTGCTGCCATCTGACGCGCACAAGAGGAATCGACCTCCCACGTAGGACCCGCTCCTGTCGATCCTCGATCTCCACTGGGACCTCCGCAAAAGTCGCCCCATCGTCCACGTCCAGCTCCCCAAAGTCGATGATGTGCGTCGGGTCGTGCACGTATCTCCTCAGCTGAGACACGTGAAAGATATCGTGCACCCGGTGCAACTGAGGTGGTAGAGCCAGGCGATAAGCCACCTCTCCTATCCTGCTGAGGACCTGGAAAGGCCCATCGAACTTCGGAGATAACCTGCCGCCTCGGCCACATCTCCGAAACCTCATCGGGTTGAGACCGTATAAGAACGTGTTCGTCCCCCTCGAATTCAAGAGGTTTCCCTTTTTAGGTTAGAACTGAAACTCAAAACTCCTGCTGCCACAAGGGTAGGGTTGACCAACTCAAGAGTGATCGGCCACACCCTCTTATGCCTGAGTTTAACATGTGCTGCCCAGGGTTTCCTTTTCGCCGACCAAGGAAAACCCATTCCGACGTTTGCCTAAAACAGTCAACCGGGGTATGATTTGTGAATCATACCCAGATCAACGTCGTAAGGCCTCTACGCTGCCACCAAGAGATTCCAACCAAAACTCTCGCCTCGAGGTCAAATCACACTGTCGGCGTAAGTGTGATTATCGAGTCTCCTCCCAAAGGTATCTCCAGACATGAGGGTCAAGTCTACGGCTTACCCGGAACCTCTAGGTCTGGGACATGATTCGTGGAAGGGTTGAATGATCGGTTCCTATGTCTATAGATATGGCAGCTCGTAGTAGACATAATTCGTACCCCGAATCATTCTTAGAGTTCCTGGGTCACACTCCTTGACCGCAATGCAGCTACTCTCCTCCCCAGCCCTCCTGCTCCCTGAGCCTGGCGGGGACTACTAAGTCGGGTGGTCGTAACATGTCGAAATGTACACCACCACATGCTGCTCTCTAAGCTGCGCTTCCACGTCTGCTACCCTGCAGATTCATCTGTCCTTAGCACTTCCTCCTCCTGAAACATTTTACACGCCCGAGTCTCTGAGACTGGCGCTAGTTTCCTGCCTTTCACTGCTAACGTTCACAACCACAAAGGTTCTCTCTAGCATCCTAACATAGGTAGAAATGCATAGAGGAAAAGTAATGGTTCGGATTTCCCTTAGACACACTTCGCTCAGATGTTCGAGTCTAAGGAACTGATCACAACGTAACCAACGAGTACTACGATTGATTGGTAAGCCACGATGAGTGCTCTGCTTCCGACATGTCGTACTGTCGAAGCTGTATTAGCTCCAGAAAACTCACAACCACCTCCTCAAGCCAGTCCTCAGCCACCTACGAGTCAGGCTCACCTCGAAACTTGAGGGATATCTGGTGCTAAAACATATGTAAAGCACTAAGCCTGTGTTTCTCTGCTACCGGTACCGCCGGTAGTGTCTACTGACCAACAGGTAGTGACATAGCTGGCGCACTACCCGTAGGTACTATCCCAGGTATCGGTTCGCGTACCGAAGCCTTATTACTATAAGAACCAACCTCATGGTCACTCACTGGAAACAACAGAAGCTAAGATCATCATCCGCTCTACTAGTATCCAAGCTAGGCGTAGAACTCTAGCAACCGCCTCCATCCAGTCCACTGCTGCCTGGGAAATCTGTCTCGCCTCGTATCCTCAGAGGCCTCTACTGCTGGAACTCGTGCATTGTGCTCTGCTAGCGTGCATTGTCAGCTAGTGGCATCCTCTGCCTAACGGGTGGTGGTGCTGCTGGTACACCACCCGAAGGTGCCAACACTGAAAAAGGGCCCTGCACCGGAGTCTCGTTGCTCGGTGGGCCATCATCGAGAACTCTCTCGGAACTCCAGCTAACTATCTGCATGGTGACATCCTGAACAGTTGTGTCACGGTCAACGATTTATACCTGGTGAGCTGACCTGGTTTGAGCTGACTTTAAACCTTTTGGGAAACACACACGCAATCAGTGTTTTCGTGCATTAAGTTGGAAATCAGAAGTCAGGGTCCTGGTGTACGGATACGTCGGCCGCCGCACCAACACTGGGCTCCCTGAACTGATAACCACACTCAATACACTAAACACTATTGCTTCACATAGAAAGAAAGGACGATCAGAGTCCGCGGTAGAACCGACCACCTCTGATACCAATTTGTCACGACCCGTCCTCGGGGCCCGTGCCGTGACTACCCCAAGCCCGCCTTCCATAGGCCAGGGGCTGGCGACTAGCACCAAGGCGTAAAATCCCAGTAAACAGGGAAGGCATTGCCTTTGTAAGTAACAACCACACAGAGTCAGCAAGCGGAAAGTAAAGTGCAGAAAAGTAAAGGGGGCCGGAAATACAAGCCCAACTGTAAAGTACAACTGAAAAGTAAAGTACAGTAACTGTAGAAAAGACGGCGGCCTCGTGTCGTCCACTGGCAATCCCGCCTGAAGGGTGGGTACAGATAGCCTCCAGGCTCCTCGGGTCCCACGTCCGCTCCGAGCACGTCCCGCCCAGTGGTCCACCTCCAGGTACCGTCCTGCTCCACGCCCCAACCGTGATCAGCGCTGTCCGTCGTCTGCAACCAACACAACAAGGTGCGGGCATAGCCCGTGCAGGGGTGAGTACAACTACTCAGTAAGGACCCCGAGACCCCCGAAGGTCTCCCGAAATCCACAAAGGATATAGCACAAAAGAAAGATGCAATCACAAAGTAACATCTGACTCGACTTAGGTATATGCCCATACACATACCTAAGTCCCCAATTCTAGCTCTGCTCACGAGCTCAAGAACAACTCAATCCACAAAGGAAGCAAGACTCAAATCCACAAGGAGAGTAACAGTAAATCCACATAGGATAGTTCAACACAATCCACAAAGGAGAGTAACAGTAAATCTACATAGGATAGTTCAACACAATCCACAAAGGAGAGTAACATAAGATTCAGCTCAACCAGGATTTTCATTATCGAAACCGTAAATGTTGAAGAGCCCCATCTCTGAAGTGTACAGTGGTCCTGTCACGACTCCGAGGTACTGCTCACTAACCTAAGACTGCTGAAGTACTCCTCCTGTCGAGTACCGCGGGTCTGCTGCCAACTACCGGGCGCTCCGTCCGCTGAGGGTCTGCTGCCAAATACCAGGCGCTCACCCAGATAGCCTACTGAGGTACTCCTCCTGTCGAGTACCGCGGGTTTGCCGCCAACTACCAGGCGCTCCGTCCGCCGTGGGTCTGCTGCCAACTACTGGGCGCTCCGTCCACTGGGCTAGTCGACTCACTTCAAGTCGAGTCGGTCAAGAAGTCGTCAGGTCTCAGTCATCTACACGGTCTCCGTACTCCGCACGCACGTCTCCACCGTCGCGGGTCTGTCGCTACAACCAAGCGCACACACTCCGTAGAGTATCGCGGGTCTGCCGCTACAACCAAGCGCTCCACCGCCAAGGGTCTGTTGCTGCATCCAAGCGCACCACCACTGTCATGTACCACGGGTCCGCCGCTACACCCATGCGCTCCACCGCTCAAGGTAAAAAGAAGATTCAGCTCACACAGGTTCGGTAGCACTGTTCCACGTAGGATCGCTGAGTGCAGTAGTCGACGCAGTCCACGGAGGATCTTTGCACAGTCGTCGCCGCAGTCCACGAAGGATCTCTGCTCTGCCGTCGTCGCAGTCCACGGAGGATCTCTGCTCTGCCGTCGTCGCAGTCCACGGAGGATCTCTGCTCTGCCGTCGAAGTCACAGCCAGCACTAGGGTTCCCGCACATAGCGAGCTCGTTAGGAGGGTCCGCTCCACGAGCCGAGAGGCTGATACATCAACTGACACGTAGTCCGAAGTTGATGTATCCAAAAGTTCCGTATCGACAACAGGATCTCAACGCAACAGACGGCGCGTCAATCGGACGCCCGGTCTGAGAGTTATTGGCATTTTCGTCCCAGGGGCCCGGTTGGTTTTTAGGGCAAAACCAACCTGACCGTACTCCGCCTGTGTCCGATCCTCGGGCGGGGTATGCCAAAAGTTCCGTCTCACTTAGAGGAAACTACCACAGCTGACGGTACGTCGTTCGGACGTCCGTAGCTCAAGTTATGAGCGTTTCTGCTCCGAGGGCCCGGTTGGTTTCGTGTACGAACCAACCCGGCCGAACCCAAAGTCTTCCGAAACCTTGAGTATAATATACCGAAACGACCGTCTCGATCCAAGGATCGCATAGCCGCTGACGGTTCGTCAATCGGAGGTCCCTGGCCCAAGATATGGGCGAAAGACCGAAGAAGGCCCGAAACGGGGGTTCTGGGCCCGGGGCGACCCGGCCCGAACCCCCCCCCCCTTGGGTCGGCCGAACCGGGTCGGCCCGAACCGGCCCGAAACGGCTCGGCCGGGTCCGGTCCGGCCTGGGCGCGGCCCGGCCGACCGGACCGGCCGGCTCGGCTTCGGCCGAGCGGCCGAGCAGGCCGCCGCCGCGGGTTTGACCCGCGGCATTTGGAGAAACGCGGCCCCCGCGGGGGGCCGCCTGTCACGCGGACGCGGCCGGGCCGCCGCGTCCGTTCCCGGTTCCGCGCGGCCGCGGAACCGGCCGCCGCCACCGCGGCTTCAGCCGCGGCGGGAGATCTCCACGGCGGCGCGCCGGGCGCCGCCGCCTCGGGTCGCCGGCGCCGCCGCGCCGGCGACCCGCGCCGCCGCCTCCTTCCGCGGGCCGCCGGAGTTTCTCCGGTGGCCCGTTTTGCCTCCCGTCTGCGCCATTGTTCCTCCCGGGACGCGTCCTCCACTGCGGAATCAACAAATGGCCCTTGCGTCGTGCTTTTGCCGTCGCCCGCCAAATCCGCACAAAAAGGAAGATCGGCAGAGGGTTGTCGGGTCTTGTTCGTTAGACCCGCTCCCTCCGCGTTAATCATAAACAACGGGAGAAAAGAATAAGATGATCAACACATTATCCAACAATTTTATTTAAAGATAAAATTGTTCGCTTGAAACCGGCTTTTTAAATTTTCAAGAACGTTCACGAGAAAATTTAAAAGGGGTAACTTTTCCAAAATAAATCCCTACCTCGAAGTCGTCGTCGGACGAGAGGTCGTCGCGGAATCGCTCGTCGCGGAAGAAGGAGATCGTCGCGTCGTCGCGGTATCCGGCGTCGCGTCGCCAATCTCCGGATCAAGAACAAACGGATTTAATTAATTAAATCCGTTGTTATTGAAATTAAGAAGGGAGAATTTAGAAGTTTCGATTCTCACCTTTAACCGCCGATCGCAGGTTCGCCGCGGAAGAAGAGGCACCGAAGAAGAAGAAGGTCGCGGAAAAGCTGTTGACGTCGCGGATCGTGCGTCGTCGGATTCCGGTTCCGGCGTTCTTCGCGTTCTTCGCGTTCTTCGCGTTCTTCGCGTTCTTCGCGTTCTTCGCGGAGAGGGTGGAGGAACGAAGATTCTCTCAAATCCTTTCCAAGGATTTTTAGGTTGGTCTTATTTTATAAACATGCCAACACGAAACCGGTTAAGAAACGATCCATCAATTCGAAAGAAACGACCCATTTAATTCACGAAGAAACAGTCCATTTAATTTACGAAATAAACCGCCCAATTAAATGGTCTGTTAAGAATTAAAGAAAACGCGTCGGTTGACTTTTCAGTTACTTTGACGGGTTTTCGCGGGTGCGTTACTTAGCGAAAGAAACGGCGGGGCTCGTGCGGGTCCCACCGCACAAATATCCTACCAAGGGTTAGGATATTTCTGGATAGCATCCTATCCAGTTCAACTCAGTTCAAGCCGCCTTTAAGTGACTTTAAGTGGCTTCCAAGCAGTTTAAGTGAAATAAAATAATGTTGTCGCACAACTTTATTTTATTCTGACTTAAAGCCGCAAAATTTAAAAACCACGTCTTGAGCAAACGCAACTCCGGAAGAGGCGTTTCTAAGCAAATACCGGCGCTGCGATTTCATCGGTGCCCTCAGAATTCGATTCCGGGCACCGGTTCAAAAGATAGAAAAACTCGCTCGTCCGTTCACTGAACGTACCCGAGCCAAACTTCGGAAATTGATTCCGGGCACACCGGGCCTCGGAATCAGGTGCCGTCTGAAGCTGAGCTCTTGTAAAATTCCAAAGAAAATTAAGAAAAAAAATTTCCTTGAAATTTGCGGGTCTTTACACTCTCAATGGTGCTGTACATTCTCATTTCATGTGATAAATCACAGCACACTGAAAGCAACCGACTTTGCTCTAGGGTCATGGAAAAAGGTTGACTGATCTCGCCGTCTGATTCTGATTCGCACTCCCACCTTGGAAGTTGGTGTCCCTCTTCCCCTTGTTCCCATCATTGGAGTTCCCACCCATTCTTGTGGGTATAATTATGCCTCCTCCTATCGATCCCAGGATATCACGTTCAGCAACCGTTGCTCTGTTCACTATCTTTGTATAATCCATAATATAGAGCACCACAATATTCGATCGAATCTCCTGCCTTAGCCCCGATTCAAAGATTCATGCCTTCAAAGAAGAACTTTCCACAATCTTTGGTGAAAAATGGAGTAAATTCGTGACCTTAGCCGCGTAATATATGACAGAGAGGCTCTCCTATTTCAAGCTGAAGAAGTCCGTCATTTTCTAGATCTTGAACATGTGAGGATAGAATTGTTTGTTAAACAATTCTTCAAAATCCTCCCATGTAAGTACTTTATCCAATTTAGCATGTACCATTAAATCCCACCATTAACGTGAAAGATCTTTGAGCATATATGTCGCTAGCTTAACTTTCAGCTCCACTGGTGTGCTGATGAAATTGAATATACGATTCATCCTGCTTAGCTAGACCTCCTCCTTCTCGGGTTCAGCATCACCCCTAATGTTCAGTGGATTATGTTTCATGAATTGGATGGTATGATCCACATGTCGTGGCTCATTCCTCTAGTTACCCATATCCATAGCTTGAAAGGCTTGGACAATACTCTAGACCAGCTCTTGGTTCACACATGGTTCAGGTGCAACCACATTCTCCCCAGCTTCTTCGGGTTGGTTTCGACGATGCCTACCAGGTGCCATTTTCTAAACCAACAACAAAATCTGTCAATCTCACTCTCTAGAAACTATTTGCGTAGAATTTCAAATTAAATCACATAATATATCACAAAATTGTTCTCAAGAAACCTTTTTCCATGTCAAGCATTTTTGAAAACATTCAACATAAATTTTGAAAATCAATCCATTTTCAAAATACACCAAATACCATATTTTCAAAATCATTCATTTGAAAATCAATACTGCATTTTTTTAAAATAATTTACATCTTTGTACAAAATCATAACTCATTCCTCACCATTGAGATATGCAATCCTAGTGGGAATTTAGTCCTTTGCAATGCAGGTCATGCTCCTCTCATTGGATAAACCCACGACAATGAGATTTCCACCATTCTAGAAGTGTATCCAAAACACTTATGTACCCAACACCATGGTAACTTGAATTTCAGCATAAACGCGTTAGCTATGTCCTTTTATGCTATAGATTTCATGTTCCAACAATCCTAATCCTATCTAAGATACCCACCCAAGGAGTAGACAAGAAGGATTTTTAACTCCAAGACTACGAACATCGATGACCACTTGTTAGGAAAGGACCGAACAAGCTGATACCATTTGTAATGACCCGCCAATTATCATTGGCTTGAGAGTACAACGAGTCATTACTAGGCCTTAAGCGACATCCCCAAGAGGACAAAGGCTGGAAATAAATGCCGAAGGGTCTCAAGTATAAGTGAGTGATTATTTAGCCTTTATGAAACAAACCCATCCATTAACCATTCACTATATGATGCATGAAAAAACTAAAGACCAGCCGACAACTTCATTTAAATTAAACCACATTAGAGTACATAACAGTGGAAAACCAAACCAAACATAAAAATACAAAGAGGAAAAACAACTCAAGACTCTCAAAAGACACCATGTCTCTATGGTCCACAAGCTCCAAGATCCACAACATCTCCCAAACATCACCACGATCCATTAGTAATGAGATGATTTACCTTTACATGTGTCTCGGAAAACAACATCGGCAAAAGCACCAAAGTTCCAAATCAGGGGTGAGTATAAAACTTAGAAGGTTTTCCCAATTAATTCCCTACTCACGCCACTAGGATATAAGAGTTAGCCACATTTATGTAAAACTGTTTATATAAAACATTTTCAACAAAGAAGTTTATAACTAAATATAAACTAGTTTTCTAAAACCATCCATGCTCGAAAGTATCAAAGTGCAATTTAAACTGGCTTTTCCAACACGTTATTTTTTCAAAAAAATAACCAAACAAGTTTCCAATCCATTTTACAAACGTCTCGTTTTGGAATTTCCAACCATTTCACAAACCCATGAAATCAACCATGCATGCATCGTTATGATAGTTCCATACTCATGAGCGGTTTCTCGTCGATCTACCAAGTCGTTACAAGGTAATTGTTTCTCCCATGTGCCATTAAACCTTTCGCATTAATCACGAGGTTATATTTAAACCATGCCTCATACATATAGTTACCACGTGCCATTAAATATTTGGCACTAAGTATGAGGTCATATTTCTTCCATTCCCCATACAATGCAATATGAACACAGACCATACATTTTCAAAAATCATGCCAAACCATCCTTTCAATAAAACACCTTTTATTGGAATCCATTTTCCATCCAAACCATGTGTGTTCAACAATTCATACCATTTCAATAAACCTTCCTTTTTATTGAAAACCAAATCCATCAAAACCATTTCAATAAAACAATATTTTTATTGAAAACCTAATTCCAATCAAACCATTTATAATTTCAGAAATTTCATAATTTAAAATCAACATTTTAAATTCAAATAGCCAAGTCACTTTGCACACAATTCACCAAGATTTCACATTTTCATCAAAACCATAAATCATTTCTAAATAAGATTTATTCCATACTTTTCGCAATAAATTCCATTCGGATAACCAATTTGAAACTAAGCCAACAAATTCTAACAAGAAGAGTCGAATGTGAAGCCACCTACCTCAAAAAAATGGTGAAACCAAGCCACAGACGAATAACACTCAAGAGCACCTGGTCAAAACTCCAAAACCCTCCTTAGATCTCTTCTTCTAACACAACCAAGAACAAATTTTGTCATATTTGGCATCCAAACCCTTAGATATACCCATAACAGGTTTAGATATAAGAAAATGAGAGAAGGGGAGATGTAGATCTATATAGATATGAGAAACCGATCAAGAACGATCACATACCTTAAGAATCCATCTTCGATTCTCCAAGAGAAGCCTTCGGATCGCCTCCAGAATGCTTGGGAGAACTCTTCCAACCTTCAATGGAGAGTAATCCAGAGTTAGGGTCGCTTAGAAGGTTTAAACAAGGCAATTAATGGTAAAACTAGTTAGATCCACTATTTTAGGATCTAACATTAAGTGACCGCACAGTTAGTCCACACGGTTTAACAAACCGTATGCTAACCGTGCGTTAGCTTCTGCCTCGACCATCCTTCACACACGACCTCATTGCACGGTTTCCCTTAACCGTGCTTCGACCGTGTGGAAGCCAATTCCTCCTTAGTCAAACATGCATGGTTTCTCCACATGGTTTGACAAACCGTGCACCAACCGTGATCCTTCCCCTTTTCTTCCAACTTCACTCTAGTATCTCCCAATTCTCCCATACGTCACCCAAAACTTTTGAAACCATGAAAAGTATCAAGTAATGGTTACATACCAGAAACCGGGGGTACTACAAGATAAATGATATAATTAGGGGTTATAAATAATATATAATTATTATGAAATAGATTTTAAATTATATTTATATTTATAAAGTTATTGCAATACAAAAATTTAGATTCAAAAGAAAAATTACAATGAATGTGGTTCAATGGTGATGTAGATATGAAAGTCCCTTGCCCTGAGAGAATGATTATAAAAGATTGAGTGGAGATTCTTGAAACATTAAGAGAACCTTGGAAGGAAACATTAGTGGTTAGGATAGATTAAGGAAAATATAAAAGGTTTTTTAGTGAATTTTAATGTGACTTTGGGTGGGTTTATATAGGAAAAGAAATGGGAGTTCTTTATTACTTCCTAAACACATGTTTTGGACTATATACAATAAATTAATAAAAACTAGAAATATTACCCTTGTTCTTGCACAGGTTTTCTTCAAAATAAGTTTCATTTTTATTTATTTATAATTACTATGGACTAAATGATTAGAAAATTTCCGTTTCTATTGTGGATGTGAGTCATGTTCATAAAGAAATGGTTTTAAAACCACAAAATATAATATAGGTTGTGGATGATTCATAAAGGCTTTATAAAATAAATAAAATAACATAAAAATCACATTATTTTATATTTTAAACATATAACTGGTCATTTATACCATTTATACAAGTCATTACATCACTTTCGGGTCATCATGATGTCATAATACATACCATTCATTTATACAATATTTATTTTTTATAATAAAATTCAACTGTCTCAAAAAATAATGAAAAAAGTTCCATTGGATAATTTTTATGTGAATAGTCCCAAAATAATATATAGTTTATCAAAAATATTTGCTAAATATGAGAATTTTTACTTCTAAATCAAAATAACAATTTATTAAAAAATGCTTGTTTTTTCACAATAGAAGTTTTCTAACACTTATAAAAATTACATTTTCAAATCATAAAAATTTATTATCATTTATTTTAAATATGTAATATATAATAATAATATTTAATTAATATATAATGTCTTTGAAAAATTATTTAATTTACAAAATATAGTGCATTGATTAAAACAATATATTACACAAAATAGAAGTTATGTTTTAACATATAAATATATATTTTTTATCAAAGGCAATAATTAATCACTTATAAAGTAAAAATAATGTAATAATTATAATATTAATATATAAATATAAACATTTATACTATTAGGTTTACATTTTTCATATTCATTGTTAAAATATTTTTAACCATAATTAACCTATTTTCCTTCTATTATTGTAATAAATATTTACTACGGTTACAATTAACACTGTCCAAAAATTATATTGAGCTTATTAAGTAATATTAATTATGATTATTAAAAATATGGAATATATTTTATCAAAATAAATTTAAAGAGGTGGAATAATTTAATTTTAAACAAAACTCTTATGAACGATGGAAAAATTTTTACTAGAAAATATATTTTTTAAGGAAAAGATGATTTTACCATAACTTTTTAACTAATAATCTTCATTATAATAATTTCAATTAATAAAAATAGAAATATAATTTAATAAATTATTTTAAATAATTCCTATTTGGGATTATATTAATTAATTTTAATATATAAACATGTTTCATTTTCTAATATTTTTTTAAAAAACGTGTTTTGAAGCTTGAAAATAATCTTATTATAAAATATGGAATAGAGACGATTTTAATGTAATTATTTGGATTAAATATAACTAAATAATGATTATTATTTTTAAAATTAAATAAAATGTTTAATGGTTGTTTCAATTTTCTTAATTTATCATAAGAAATGACAGAGTTATAAAAAATAAATATTTTTTCACTATTTCTTAAAAAATCAATATTCCCAGAAATATCTCAAAATTTAAACCTAAGATACATTTTACAAGATAATATAAAAACTTTATATTATTTTGTCAAATATATTTTATAATTTTTCATGAAGATAATTATAATATTTTTTTCATAAAAATAAATAAACATCATTTTTAAAGAAAATGATCTTTTAAAGAATAAAATATTATTACTAAAAATTGAGTGATTATTTACAGAGAAATTATAACTATATTTAAGTTAAGTAGTAAATTTATATATATTTTTTAAATGTAGTTATTCCTATTTATATCCTCAAATTTAATGTCAATGTTAAAATGTTCATATTTAAATAATAATTGTTTGTCTGGGTTTGATGTTGTATATCAAATATGCTATCAAAAATATTTTGCCTTTTTCAAAACTATTGGAGTTATATTATACCCCCTTTAATAAATTTTACCGAAATATTCTGGAATTCATTTACCATCTGAACTAGGAGCATAAAGAAATATACTTTCTTGACAAGTATAATTTCATCCTTGAATCAAATTCTCCTCCAATGTCATATTTTCTCCAGATGATGAGTACTCAAGATGAAATTTTTATTCCTGAAGCACAAGAATAAACTTATAACAGATGAAATAATTGACCAAATAGGAACAATTTATCTCTCATATTTTTACCAAATCCTAAATTGTTATCATAATGTATGATAATACTGTAAATTATTAAAAATTAACACATTAGCCTCCAAAATTAGAAAAATATACCAATGGTTTAACATATATCATTCCTGAAATAAAT
Organism: Viscum album; assembly: GCA_963277665.1. Classification (NCBI taxonomy): domain Eukaryota; kingdom Viridiplantae; phylum Streptophyta; class Magnoliopsida; order Santalales; family Viscaceae; genus Viscum; species Viscum album. Next base: position 1,791,526,795 of record OY728133.1, on the reverse strand, counting down.
ACCCTTATCTCCCAAATAAAAAATATATTCTCAACGTTAAAGAATTAAAACTCAAAGAGTTTCTCATATCCTTCATCTTACACCTCTAAAAACATTATATAATTATTCTCAAATAATCATTTATATTATACCTAATGGGAATATATACCTCTACCCAATAAAATATCTAGAAAAATATTATTCACAACATCAAAATTAAAAATCACTTGATCCTGTAATATGTTTCCCATAATATCTTTAATAATGCCTAACATCCCTCACATAAATATTCTAAAGATGTATCAATTATTCTTAAACATATTATTAGACATGAACATATCTTCCCAAGTCTCCTTAGGTTTATCCAAATATTAAAAACATATTAAGGGGTTTCAATCACTCAGTCACATGTTTTCAAAAATATCACCTTATCACTAAATAAATTTTATTGGTGATTGGTACTATTCATCATATGTTTCAAATCCTTAATAAAATACTACTTTAGAAAAATTTTGAGAAGTTTCATGATTTTTATATCTAGAATGTAATTGATATACTATTTTTACAAACATAATTATCATATCCCAAAACATAAACACTTCAATTAATACACTTACGAAATTTCCATAACATAGGTCCTTCCTTAGTATAGGTTTTAATCCTTAGATTAGGGTATTGTCTTAGATAATTTCCAGATTATCCAAACAAAATAAATTGAGCAATAATGGGTTATATAGGATGTAATTTTTTTCCTTCCATCTTACTCTTCATTTTATGGAAACTAGATACTTTATTCCCATTTTTATGTACTCAAAACCACATCGAGTTCCTTTGTGGCATTTACCTTGGTGCAAAATTTCCAAATTTTTGACACATAGGTAATTGAATCACTTTTATTTTTATCACCTTTATCAATTGAACTTCCTTAACACGTTATCCTATACTTTGATGGTATTTTTGGACATTAAACTATGTGATATTTGTTAATTGTTATTTTTGATAGTTGGTATTACGTAATCATAAAATTTATTAGTATATCTACCTCCATGTTAGGTATCTCATTTTAAAATTCATTAAATTTACCATAACATTGGTTTTTGAATTAGTTCCATATATTTATAGCCATTGAATTGAATAAAGGGAAAAATAGGGATGATTAATTTTAAACCATTAAACAGAAAATTGGGAATCCAATAACATTAAAAAGATAACGTATAAATGAAAAATATTTCTTTAACCAATGAACTTATGGTCTCCAATATATATTATCCCTAATAAATTTTATAAAAAAGACTTGTATGGGAATTTTTTACATTTAATAATGGTTCGTAATAATCTTTTGAATTTTATAAAGTATATCCCATGACACTGTCAAACTAGGTGTGTAGTAAGGCTTGTTTTCATGAACCATTTCCTGATCAAGTCTTTCTCAATATGGAGTTTTCAGGGTTGATGCTCATAGGTTTATATGTTCCAGATATACATACACATTTAGTACCTAGAAATGGATTTATTTTCATGGAAACTCATTACTATATACTTTACAAAAACATTTTTATTTTTTCAAATACAAATTGTTTTCCCTAAACATTCCACTAGAGTTATCTAATCATAATTCAAAAAATAACTATACTTTTTTTAATACCAACTGTGATAACCATTTCCATTATTATAGATTAATTCCTGATTTAATACATATGAGTACAATTACTATAACCCATAAGATCGATAATCGTAGTGTCTTTGGGTAATCTAGTACAAAATAGAAGAACTAGATCCATGGTCAACCTCATGCCCATTCGTACACTTCGTCGATTGGGCCTCATGGAATCTGATTTATCTCCTTCTACCATGATGTTACAAGGATATGATAAAAATGAACAAGAACCACTGGGAGAAGTTACACTCAGAACGCAGTTTGGAGATCTTGTTTCCAATTCGGATTTCATGATTGTTGATGAAGACTCAGCTTTCAATATCTTGCTTGGAAGACCCTGGCTACATCAGCATGCAACTATCCCGTCATCATACCATCAATGTCTCAAATACTGTTTCGATGGTCAAGTTGGAACATTGTATGGTGATAAGGCCCCATTCAAGACATGTGAGTCTCAATACATTGAGGCGGAATTTTATCACATGAAGGGAAGAGAAAAATCTACAATGAAGGAAATTACCAAAGTTAATGCTCCATATGGTTTGGAAAAAATTCCAATAAATCCATTTTCACATGTGAGTACAGATTATGTGTTACCTATCAGTCAAATTGACAAAATAGGCCCAAATCCAAATTCTCTTATGGAAAGATCCATAATGTCAATTACGGCAATCGAGCCAGACAACATGGGAGGAATTGGTAATTTACCAAGCAGTGATGAAAGCATAAGTGGGGACGTTTTCATTTCGTCTGCTGAAATCCAACAAGTCTATACTTCGCTAATCAGGCCAGAAGAAGTTATAGCAACACTAGAGGTGAATAATGATGTCGATTCTCAATCCATCATCTCCTCTTTGATTCCCAAAGAAGACCCTTTATCATCAATAGGGTCGGAAATGGAAGCTTCTTCTTCAAAATGTGAAAATTTTGACATCTCTTATGATCATGAGAATTTCGTTTTTTCATCTACATTGCAAGTAGAAATGGAAGAAATAACACATGAAGAAGAGGAAGAGGAAGATCTTAGAGATGCTCCTCCAGCATTTAAAGAGGGTATCTCTACCACTGTGGATGAACTCAGAGAAATAAATCTGGGTACAGAGAAAGATCCACGCCCCACTTTAATTAGTGCGGCCATGACCCTTGAAGAGCAAGAGATGTATATTTCTTTTCTAAAGCAAAATAAAGATATTTTTTCTTGGAATTATACTGAAATGCCTGGCCTTGATCCTGATGTTTCCACCCATCATTTGGGTTTGCCAAAAGAACATCGAGGATTCAAGCAAGCTGCGAGAAGAACACACCCAACCTATGCTTCCAAAATTGAAGCTGAAGCGGATAAGCTGATCAAAGCTAACTTCGTCAGAGAAGTTCAATATCCCAAGTGGTTGGCTAATATTGTCCCTGTAAAGAAGAAGAACGGACAAATTAGGGTTTGAATCAATTTCATAGATCTTAATCGGTATTTTCCTAAAGATGATTTCCCAGTTCCGATTACAGAACTTTTAATTGATGCGACGGCTGGCTATGAAGTACTTTCTTTCATGGATAGATATTCCGGATATAATTAGATCCGAATGGCCCCAGAAGATGAGGAATATACAGCCTTCAGAGCTCCTCAAGGTGTGTTTTGTTACCGGGTGATGCCCTTTGGTTTAAAGAATGCAGGTGCAACATATTAACACGCCATGCATCGTATCTTCAAACCTCTTTTAGGGAAGTTTGTTGAATGCTATGTAGATGATTTGGTGGTTAAATCCAAACAACGTTCTAATCACTTGGCTGATTTGGAAGTCATATTCCACAAGCTTCGACAACATAATTTGAAGATGAACCCCTTAAAATGTTCTTTTGGGGTAACCTCAGGAAAATTCCTCGGCTTTGTTGTACGCCATCGTGGTATTGAAGTCGATCCTGAGAAGACCAAATCAATACTTGGTATGTCACCTCCTCAGAATTTGAAAGAATTAAGAGGACTTCAAGGACACTTATCCTATATTCGGCGTTTCATCGCCAATTTGGCAGGCAAAAGTTTACCCTTTACCAAATTATTGATCAAAGGAGTCACTTACCAGTGGACTGAAGAATGTCAAGAAGCATTTGATGTTCTCAAGAAATACCTCTTGAGTCCACCAATACTCATGCCACCTGTTGAGGGTAGACCTCTTATCCTCTATGTGACAGCTTTAGAGCGATCATTGGGTGCCTTTCTCGCTCAAAAGAATGATGCTGGGAATGAAAATAGTCTGTACTATCTCAGTAGAACTATGCTTGAATCAAAAACCCAGTATTCAAGTATTGAAAAATGCTACCTAGCATTAATCTTTGCAGTTCAAAAACTGAGACACTACATGCAACATCACGAGGTCCAATTGGTATCTCGTAATAATCCGCTCAAATTCATCCTTAGTCGTCCAATGCTTACAGGACGTCTGGCAAGGTGGGCGGTTATTCTATAGCAGTTCGACATCCAGTATGTGTCTCAAAAGGAAATTAAGTGCCAAGCTCTGGATGATTTCCTGGCTGAACATCCTTCAGTAGAAGACATGTATTCAGATATCGAACTCCCTGATGAGGAAGTTTGTTCTATTCAAGAGAGTCCTCAAACATGGGAAATGTATTTTGATGGTGCTTCTAGAAGTCCAACAGGGAAGAAAATGGAAAATCCTAAATTCAACAAAGTTGGTTTAGGAATTGTGCTCATTTCTCCAGATAAGGCAGTGTTACCTTATTCCTTTTTGTTGTGGGAAGGTGGTACCAATAATGAAGCTGAATTCCAAGCTCTCATTACAGGCTTGGAGTTAGCGCTTCAAGCACAAGTGAATCACTTAAAGGTGAAAGATGATTCAGACCTGGTAATCAAACAAGTCAATGGGGATTATGCCATCAGAAAAGAAGAATTAATCCCTTTGTATGATTACGTCAGAGAATTAATGTCGGAATTCCCTTCAGAACCGACATTTTCTTATGTCCCAAGATCACAAAATGCTCAAGCTGATGCACTGGCTAATATAGCTACAGCTTTAGCAGATCCAAATCGGGACGAGACAACCATCAATATTTCCCACCGTCGTGCAATTTCACCTTATGTTCAAGTCAGAACATAGGAAATTAATGAAATTAGTCCCATTCCTGAATCGTATGGTTATACTACAGGATGGATGTCACATATCAGGGAATACCTTCAAAATGGAACCCTTCCACCTGATAGAGCCGAGAAAGAACAAATTCGGCGACGTGTGGTCAATTTTACTCTTTATGATAGCCCAAACCACCTCGAGAAAATTCTCTACAAATGTGGTTTTGATGGAGTTCTCTTCAGATGCATTGATGGTGAAGAGACAATGGATGTCATAAAAGAAGTGCAGGTAGGAGTCTGTGGTGCCCACCAATCTGGACATAGACTGTCTGATCAAATTCAAAGGCTTGGATACTTTTGGCCTTCAATGATACAAGATTTGGTTAATTTCACAAAGAAGTGTCATTCATGCCAAGTATATGCCAACTTCATTCATCAACCTCCAGAGTTGCTTCATACAACTAAATACTCGTGGCCATTTTCCACATGGGGAATGGATGTGGTGGGACCTTACCCTTTAGCTATGGCCAAGCAGTTTAAGTACATTCTTACTGTTACTGATTTCTTTTCCAAATAGGCAGAGGCAGTACCTCTCAAAAAAGTCAATTCTAAATGCATTGATAGCTTCATCAAGTCTAACATCATTACTATATTTGGTGTCCCTCATACCATATTGACGGACGATGACACCAACTTCTGTTCTTCTGAGGTAAAGAAATTGTATCAAGAATACAACATTAAGTCCAACCATTCATCTCGATATCATGCAGCGGCTAATGGCCAGATAGAAGCCTTCAACAAGACTATTTCAAATATACTGCAAAAGATGGTGGATAAAGATAAGAGGTCATGGCCTGATAAACTCTTTCATGCTTTATGGGCTTATCGGACTACCACTCACAATGCAACGCGGTCAACTCCATATTCATTGGTATATGGAAGAGAAGCAGTCTTGCCAATTGAAGTTCAATTGCCCTCACTCAGAATAGCCATTTATGATCAGTTATCTACAAAAGAGCAATCCCAAAAGCGGTTGAATGAATTAGAACAGTTATATGAGAAAAGATTGTGCACTTTGCACCACCTGGAAATCTATCAGAATCGAATAGCACGAGCTTTTAACAAAAAAGTTTGTCTTCGTTCATTCATTCAGGGAGAATTGTTATTGGTTCTTAGAGCACCAATGATACCAGGAAAGGAGACTCCCAAGCTTGAACCAAAATGGGAAGGACCTTATTCAATACATAAGGTCTACTCCAATGGAGCGTATTTTCTAATCTCAATGGATGGAGAACACATTACGACTCCAACTAATGCCAGATTTCTGAAGAAGTATTTTGTATAAACACAAAATATTGTTCCCAGAACCAAGACTCTTACAATTGGTTCATACAGCAATGGTCCAGTATGACCTTAAACTGCAACTTCGTCCAACATGACGTTAAACTGTAGAAAAGAACATGTCCTATCTACATGACATTAAACTGTACAGAAGTTCCTATATTTTGTCCGAGATGACATTAAACTATATTTTGTCCGAGATGACATTAAACTATATTTTGTCCGAGAGGACATTAAACTATATTTTTTCTGAGATGAAATTAAACTATATTGTGTCCTAGCAACATGACATTAAACTGTGTGGCACTTTCATCGTCCGACATGACGATAACCTGCATCATCCCTGGTCCAGTATGACCTTAAACTGCAACTTCGTCCAACATGACGTTAAACTGTGTCACCTTCAATGTCCGATATGACATTAAACTATATTTTGTCCGAGATGACATTAAACTATATTGTGTCCTATCTACATGACATTAAACTGTGTGGCACTTTCATCGTCCAGCATGACGATAAACTGTAAAAAGTCCCCAGAACTGATATCCTCATATTGGTTCACTTTAGTCCTAGCTACATGACTTTAAACTGTACAGTACCAGTTCGTCCTTGCTATATGACGTTAAACTATACAGCAATGGTCCAGTATGACCTTAAACTGCAACTTCGTCCAACATGACGTTAAACTGTAGAAAAGAACATGTCCTATCTACATGAGATTAAACTGTACAGAAGTTCCTATATTTTGTCCGAGATGACATTAAACTATATTTTGTCCGAGATGACATTAAACTATATTTTGTCCGAGATGACATTAAACTATATTGTGTCCTAGCAACATGACATTAAACTGTGTGGCACTTTCATCGTCCAGCATGACGATAAACTGTAAAAAGTCCCCAGAACTGATATCCTCATACTGGTTCACTTTAGTCCTAGCTACATGACTTTAAACTGTACAGTACCAGTTCGTCCTTGCTATATGACGTTAAACTATACAGCAATGGTCCAGTATGACTTTAAACTGCAACTTTGTCCCACACGACATTAAACTGTGAAAAAGTTCCCTAAACCGTCCAGCATGACCTTAAACTGCATCATCCCTGGTCCATGTATATGACCCTAAACTATTTGCAAATCCTTTATGTCCAGAAAGACGTTAAACTGTGACGTCCTAACTACATGACGCTAAACTGTATAAAAGTCCCTCACGTCCGGAAAGATGTTAAATTATATAATCTCAAAAGTCCAGTATGACATTAAACTGCACCATTCACGGTCCATGCATATGACCTTAAAATATTCGCACTTTCGTCCGACATGACGTTAAAATGGTACACTCTTTTGTCCTTACTGCATGACATTAAACTGCACAGTCCCCCTTTCGTCCAATATGACGTTAAACTATTTTGTCCCCATCGTCCTAACTACATGACGCTAAACTATACAGAAAATCCTTGATATGTCCTACATGACATTAAACTATATTCTGTCCCTGCTACATGACAGTAAACTGTGCAGCACCAATAGTCCTAACTGCAAGACTTTAAACTGCATTGTCCCTTTTTTATGTCCTACATGACATTAAACTGTGCATCGTTAAGGTTGTTATTACCTCTTGTTTCTCACACCGAGTATGACTCACGTGATCTTAGAGCAAACATCAACCATAACACTCCCTTTGGGCCACTAACCATGTGTAAGTCCCAACAACATTTTTTTAGATCATTGTCCACAAGAACAACTTGATCATTAATTCATTCTTTAATTGAACTACACGGACTTTGATCCTTGCCCTCCAGGCTGGGTATGTAGGCAACCTCCCAGGGTTCAAGCCCAAAAACAATCTCTTCACATCAGTTCACCACCATCTCATATGATGATGATTTGTGAAACCACCCCTGGAATCAATATCTTTACATTGATTCACTTTCGTCCTTGTTATATGACGTTAAACTATACAACACTTTTGTCCGGTACGACAATAAACTACAATATTCTTTGATTTCCTCATTTGAGAGAGAACTATTATTGACATTGATTTTTCAATCATGGTTTTCATTTTCAAAAGACTACGTGCATACATGGTAATGCCTGAACTTTTTATCTTAGGTTAAACCATCAGTGCACTAAAGTCCCCTTTCACCCTTCACATGTACGAACCAAATTTGTACAAAGGGTAGTTCTAGAACTACGTGGACTTGATTCGCATCCTTATGGGATACATAGGAACATTCGAGGGTCCCTCGAATCTAGTCCCAAATCTTTTGGGCCTAACCCCAAATTTCACTTTCAGTCCCTTGGCTGAAAAGTCCTCATGAAAACACACACTGTGTATTCATTATTATGGTCCGAATTCTATGACCCTAAACTAAGATCACTCATACTTTCGTCCTGCACGACGTTAAACTGCTTTTCAAGAACTACGTATGGCTTGATTCTCATTCTTATGAGATACGTAGTGAAGTCCAAATTTCAATTCAGGACCCAGCCACAACATGATTATGGTTTTCATTGACCTATGTATCTCTATATACATTGGACAATACCCAACATTATGTGTTATAATCCTAACCTTAAATATTTTCAGATCTTCATAACCCTTTTCATGACTTCTAGTCACAAAAATGTCAAACTTCTGAGAATTCTTTTGCCTGACTATGCAGCACGTGCCCATAGGTGGCCTTGCATAAACAGTCCACATAACAGACTTGTCAGCCAAAAGATGCTATTCATTTGACCATGCAGCCAATGCCCATAGGTGGCCCTGCATATTTCCACCCCCTAACGGGTATTGTTAAATAATTGTAACTTCATTCTTGGGAAGAATGCCTCTTTTGTCCTTATTTGTCTTAAACGACAGTATGTAGGGATCCGCAAAAAATAGCCATCCTTAACATATTTTTCCCATATCCTTTTTCATGATCTGAAAGTATTCAAGTCTATGGTTTATTCTTCTTCCCTACGTTTGGGTCAGACCTTCGTAGGAGTGATATTCATCCAGTTCTTCGATGTTCTTATTCGTAAATATCTTCTCCATATTCAAGTACCTCTTTCCATACAACAAACTCTATAATTTAGAAAATTTGAATCTCCATAAACATTCACTGGCTTTTAGCACTAGGAATGTAAATTTCTGGGAGTTCTTTTGCCTGACTATGCAGCACGTGCCCATAGGTTGCCTTGCATAAACAGTCCACATAATAGACTTGTCAGCCAAAAGATGCTATTTATTTGACCATGCAGCCAATGCCCATAGGTGGCCCTGCATATTTCAACCCCCTAACGGGTTTTGTTAAATAATAGTAACTTCATTCTTGGAAACTACTTCTTCTAATGCCTTTTAGCTCTTTTTCATATCATTCCTCAGATTCAAATATTCTTAAGCCATAGTTTACATTTTTCCCTCATACTTGAGTATGGTAATATGTTTTCAGATAAATTGTCAAGGAATTGAATCCATTTTTAATCCATTTCGGTCAAAGCTATTTCGACCTTAAACATTAGCCCCTTTATATCCGGCATGCATGACTTTAAACTGCCCACACAAAAGACAAAGGAAATCTGAATAAAAGTCAAGTTCCAGCTCACTAAATATACATTTTTGTATGATTTAGGTAATATTGAGCAGTTAAAAGGTTGAAAGTTTATAGGATTATTTGTAATAATCCTAGTAAAAATCAAACTATACTTACTGGGCCCATTGGCATAAGTAAATTTGAAGTAGGTAATGAAAGAATGCAGGTACAAATGATTGGAGACGAAAGTGTTTTTCATTGATACACAAGAGTTAGAAGGACATCCACAGATTGGAGTCTCTTCTCTTTTTCGAGAATTACAAGAGGCTTTCAACATAACACTTAATTTGATTTACGGAATCCCGAGCTTCATCAGCAACCACCTGGAATTCATTCATTCAACTGGATACAATAAGAGATGCAGTGATACCAGCTCTTCTTGGAACAATTGTAAAAGGATGTTCTTGAGAGCGGTTTGAGAAAATTTTCTGTTGATCAAACAGTGACTCTGTTTCTGTCCAAGAGACTTGGAAGATGGATACATGGATTTGAGAATGGAGCATTGGAAGTAAAGATCCATTTGGAAAGAGTACTCTTTTCAGATATTGCTCTAATGCCATGTTTGTCTTCTCTCCACCAACCATTAGTGGAAAAAATTTCATCCCATGGGTTTCCCATTTTCATATCTGCAAGGGAATGACATGGGGGAAGAATTTGAAAGTTCACACCATTGTTGTTACTCTTAATGCACAGCATAACTGAAATAGAGAAGTAGCAGTGCAGCTGCATCTCAGGTGTATAATTGTTTTCATTTTTAACATTGACTCCTTGCAAGTGACCATGACCACATAGAGACAGGTAGATGCTCTATGGGAAGTTAAGATGATATTTCTTCAAGTACTTAGCCAAATCTGGGAGAGTTCTGTTGCAGATATCATAGTGATCATGGCCAATGAAGTTCATCATGTCATCAATCCACTTGCTAGATAGTTCATCAGCCATTCTAATTCCCTTGGGAACCATTGAATCTGCACAAAAGATTAATAAACTAACTCTTAAATGGGTTTATTTTTTCATAAATTTGTGAAGAAATTTGAAAAATATGGCTAAGGCATGAAGGCGCGCAAGTCTAAAACATGGCGCGCAAGTATTTCATGAGTCGCGCTAGTTTTTGACGCGCAAGTATAAACCGCACAAGTACAAATACCTTTACAGGAGCGCGACATGAAGGAAAACAGAGCAGACTTGCGTGGCTTAGGTGACCTGCGCGGTGAGAGCTCGAGAAGGTATGAAGCCCGGAAATCCGGATACTTGTACGGAGGTGAGGCCGTGTATTTATAGGCCAGGAAGCCTACCTGCGCGTTGTACCCAGAGCACTTGAGGCCTGCGCGACGCAAACTTGCGCGCCGCCCTCTGTGCACTGCAGACTTGTGCGCCTCCCTTTTCCTTTGGAAGGATTCGATTTCCTCAGAGTCAAATCCTCATTTCTCTCCGGATCCAACTCTGAGGGGGGACTTTTTTTGACGCTACTTTCGTCACAGAATCTAAAGATCGGAAAAGAGAACATCTGAGCTCAAAGTGATTTCAACCTTTGAAGAAAACATCAAAAATCGACAAAGGCATGAACACATGATCAAAAGTAAATGCACCGCACAAGATTTATCACTGTCGCACAAGTACACTTGCGCGACACCCTTGGTCGCGCAGGTGACTTGCGCGACCTAAGTGGTAACCGCCCGGTAACCGCCCGGGGTCTTCTTTTGCCTATAAATAGACCCTGTGGGCCTCCCATTCGAGAGGATCTCTTTCCAGAAACTCGGATTGAAGCTCCTGACGCCCACGTCTCTTTTCAAAGCTTCCGGAACACTTCTAAGGTAATTTCTTACCTAGAACGGAAGATCTAAAGAGAAGAAGGAATGCCTAAGTGTTGAAACTTATCAAACACTTCCGCGCCGACTTATTTCCTTCAATATAACTTGCGCGTCCCTTTTCTGGAAGAACCTCAAGAGGATTCTAAAGTGATTAAAAAGAAGTCGCTCAAGTATTTAAAATCCGATTGAGAATCGCGCAAGTACTCCTCATGCCGCACAAGTATACTTGCGTGACCAATACTTGAGCGCCGCCACAATACTTGCGCGCCTTTCAAGACTTGCGCGCCCCTACCTTTTTGGGTGCCCATCTTGCCCATTTTACCCCTCTTAAGCCATTTCACCTTTCCTATTCAAGATTCAGTCTTCAAGATACTCTTCAAAGCCATTTATGGCATGATTTCTTGATTTGATATCCTTGTCTGAAAGGAATTCTGTGGAATATCTATCAAAACCTAGTGATTTAAATATCCTTATGTCACTAAATATGGAGAGTTCATTCATTCAACCTAATCCTTTAAGATGAGAGAATCCTTAAACTGGGTCTCCTTTTTAGGAATAATCCCCAGTTATAAGTCCTTTAATATGGGTATCCTCCTTAGGAGTAAGCCCCAAACTCTTAAAGTTCTCAAACATGGGCATCCTCCTCAGGAGTAAGCCCCAAACCTTAATTCCTTAACTTGGGCATCCTCTTTAGGAGTAAGCCCCATTCCCAATCTCACAACATGGGCATCCTCCTTAGGAGTAAGCCCCAAACCAAGTCCCCTAACCTGGGCTTCCTTCTCAGGAATAAGTCCCAGTCATAAATCTTGGGCATCCTTCTTAGGAGTAAGCCCCAAGCCTTAATCCTTAACCTGGGCTTCCTTTTCAGGAATAAGTCCCAGTCATAAACCTTGGGCATCCTCCTTAGGAGTAATCCCCATGTTTCTTAAATTTCTCTTAACCAGTCCTAATTTACCCTTGATTTGGGTTTCCTTTTCAGGAGTAAAACCCAATCATAAGTCCCCTCCTAATTTGGGCATCCTCCTTAAGAGTAAACCCCAATATTAGAGTATTCAAATCTCCACAAAGCACATATACCTTTATGGACCCTGTTCCTGGATTTTCTCCCTAAAAGTGAATCCTAAACCTTCATCTATCTGGGCAGTCATACATACCTAATCCCCAAACAATTTCTTATGATTGCATCTTTCATGGCACAATTGTCTAATTTTTACCAATACCTCTTGTTTCTCACACCGAGCATGACTCACGTGAGCTTAGAGTGTAAAAGTAATTATGAAATTCTTCATTGAGCCATCAATCATAAACATCATACTCCATTACTCGAACTATGTGGGTTCTGATTCCTTTTCCAAAACAAAGGATACGTAGGTAGCCCATTTATGGGTTCGATCCCAACTTTGAAATAATCCCTATCCTTCTGAATGACGATAAACTTCAAGTGCCCCAATGAGTGGCTTTAAAACCATCCTGGTCATCATAATGACCAAAGAGACTTTTATATAAATGTTTTGAAGGATACTATTGACCAAGAATCTCTAAATAGATACAGATGATTCTCTATTGATGAAGAACCTCGAATACATATAAAAGATTCTCTAAATTTCTTGCATATTTAATAATTGATTGTTAAAACTTAAGGAAAGCTCATTTTATACTTGGTAATGTAATAAGGATTCACGAACATAACTTAAATCTATAAAGAGAGTCTCGGAGTAGACAATAATTCCCCTCAAAAAGGTGTTAGGAGTCCGACCTCCCATCCTCTCGACCAATGCAAATTCCTAAGCCTCATTAGTCCACAAACTAATGAGCACCTACCTTTGGAAAGTAGGTCCAAACGGATGTGGAATCATTGGATGTTTCCGGTTCTACGAACAAACCCGTTAGAAACCGATCGGAACGTTTGAATCTCCCGTCCAGGAGGTCATCCCCGAAATCCATGAGGAAACACACGCGTATCTCCCTATGTAAACCTCATGAACTACTTAGCTAGAATTATATGTCATATTAGCTTAAAAGAACAAGAATCACACAATCCTAAAAACTAGGCACGGAACTGGCAATATCCTAACAGGAAAAACTAGACCAAATGGTCATTAACAGAAAAAACATGCATTGGAAAATACATCAAAAGCACATCAAATTACCCTATTCAGAGACAATAACCTGTACTCATGCATACAAGAAAAACAGAAAAAAAAGAAGAAAACAGTAACACACAATAACCTGTTCCATCGTATTGGTGGAATTTTCACATAATACTCAAATACATTCTACAAAAAGGAAAAACAACCTACATTGATGTTAGGAGATACATATAATTGAACCACGGGGATTGAATCTTCTTAGAACATGGAAGATCTACAAAATATTTCTAATACATTCAACCCATGAAAACATGGAAAAGAGAAGGAATTGGGAAAGGATGCTATAGAAGATCAGAGAACTCACAGCTACGATTCCAATGCACTCACTGATGTTCGAATCAGAGGACAGACAGACGTTATAGGGTTTATCAAAAATCTATAGCTGCTCAGCGATCTAGGACTAAGATGACCTAGAAGCAGAAGATTTTGGAGATTAGATGTGACCCCGGTGCATTTAATGAAAAAAAGAATGTCCAAGGTGTGTACCTTTGGAGTACATAATGTGTACTCTCCTTTCTATACTCTACTTTAGGCGACCTCCATGTCACTGCTACATGGTCATGTGTGTGGCCATGACACGGCCATCACATGGCCTCCATAGGCATCACAGTACACACTGTGTACTTTGAAAATTTCCAGAGTTTCTTCTTTTCCTCAAAAAATGACCATAAAAGGTGAACATACCTAAAAATAAGATCTGGGTTCTTACAAAAATATTGAACTATGATGCAATATTTTTCAAAACCTAAAAATGTAATTCTTAATAAAATTCACATTTTTGGAAATGATTACTCAATATATTCACTAGTTTTTTAGGATTTATCATTTAAAGTTTATTAAAGTTATTTTATCAATGTGATTAGGTAAGAACCATGAAAAATAGTCAGTCTTAGGAATCATGGGAAAACCTCCTTTATAAATTTTTTTTCATTAAAATCCTAGGACATACAAGAAAATAATATTAGAAAAAAACTCATGAGTTAAATATTCAACTATATTTATACATGTTTATAAGACAACCATATCATACTTTTAATTTCACTTTATATTTACTAAATATAACTCATTTTAAAAAATTATTCTTTCTTTGTTATTTTCAAATAAACACAACCAATAACCAATGAAATTAAATTTTGAAACCAACTAACTTAAGTATTAACAAAAATTAAAATATTAAATGTATTCTAATATTTTCGTTGTTATTTTTTGTAAATTTTATGTTTTATTTATTTGTAATAGTATTAATATATTTAAAATGTAGTTCAATACAGTATAATAATGAAATAGATCAGATAAGAAATTAATGTATGGGAAATTATTTTTTGAAAACTGGAAAATATTATTGGTCTTATACAATCCTTCAATTTTGTAAGAAATAATAATATATCAAGATTGATAAAAAGGATGTTTGGTGACATTAAATGGAATAATTTCACCCTATAAAACTCACACAAAGGGAACTGATATCTCTATGATTTTATAGAAATACAAACATTTATATCTTTAAAAAATTAGATGATACAAAAATAACCCATAAATGTAAAATAAATTCCCAAAATCAAATGCCACAAGTGAAATAAACATTCTTTTAATATTAAAACAACATAAAATAGTTAAATTCCAGATGGATTTTCCAAATTTTTTTTATTAAATCGGAATTCAATATGACTATTGTAACAACCAGTAGTTTATAAAAAACTTTTTATATTAAAATAAATCTTTGATGTATTATATTATATAGTATTTTATAAATAAGACACGAAAATAACCTAACACAAATTTATTTAATTAAATTAATATAATTATATTATTTTGAATCTAGACCTATGAAATTTCATAACATTACAATATTACCAAAAAATTATGGATAGTTGAATGGGAAAATATGGATCCTTTAAATATTCTAGATTAGTCACCCCAAGAAAAATACTATACAAATGAAATAAAACATTATTCAACTAATCTACATCTTATAAAATGTTAATATATATCCTTGGGAGAAATTTTAGAGAATTTTGAATGAATTAATGAATCTGTTTTTCATTGGTGGTAACATGTCTATTATAATAGAAACCTGACCACTCTAATAGTTATATTACCTCAAAATAATAAAATTAAATTTTAAAAATATTTATCACAAGTAATTTATGTAAATAAAAATTTTATAATTCAATAAAATAAATATCATTTTCAAAAACTCAATGAAAATATAATCACATTTTTAATAAACAATATTTTATGGTATTAATAAACAAATAATTTTAATATTTAAAATAAAAATAACCTAAGTTACAAAATTATTTGAGGAAATGAATTTATTTTTTGAAATCAACCCATTTAAATTTTCAGAGTGTGATTTATTTTGAAATTGTTTCAAAACAATAATTTTTACGTGAATAGTAAATATATCATTTTTCAAATACAGCATGTTTTATACAATATTGATTTTAAAATAATGACTTAATAAATTATTAATTGGTTATTTCGGCCACAAACCAATAAGATAAATGTGTCATTTGAAAATAAAAAACTATATTTCCAATCCTAAAAATGCATTTTCTAAAATCTAAAGTCAAAAGTGTTCTATTAAAAAAATGATTTTTCTTTTATTCCATTATCCTTTTTGATAAATCAGTGAATTAGAATAATAAAAATGGTTAAAGTCCTAATCCCCTTTAGATTTTTGATATATTATTTATTGTTTTAAAAAATTACAATTAGAGGGTCTAATATTGATACACTATTTTTGAAATATTGTATTCTAAAAATACCCTCTCCCAAAATATAAGTAACCCCTATAACTCCCATTGAAAAAACACTCATCTCTCACTTTTAGAAAGTCCAAAACTCTACTAAATCTCCTCTATTAAAACCCTTAAAATCCTTATGTTTCTTTTGGAGTAATAAAACTCCAATATTTTAATAAGTTAATGTATGTAGAATTGGAACCACTTCAAGTATGAGGTAATTTCCTTTCATTATTTTATTTCATTTTCCATTTGTAATTTCATATCCTCCTTAAAATTTCTTATTAATACATTTATTAAACAATTATAATTTATGAAAACATGATATTTATAATTTTAATATTCTATTAAAATATAACATTTTAATATAAGTATATATAATACATCTCATACCCCATCTTTGTAAAATTTCATGATAACAGTCTACTAACCATTAATGAGGGAATTTGCAATTAGTTTATTATCACTAACCATAAAGATGGTAATAATACTTGATTTATTATTTTTATAAATATTTTTTTCTAATATTTTATAAATTAATTCTAATTATATATAAATGACCTTAAAAAATAGCGATGTCGATATAAAAGAAATAATTTTTAAGGAAAACATAAAAAAAGTGTTTCCTCATTTAAAATGGGAATTATGAAATTGAAAAAAATATTTATAATTGATAAATATTTATATTAATTAATATAAATTACTTATTCTTACAGGTTTTAATTCACCTTATATTATTATTTAGTAGATGGAAATGAAATGAATAAAAGTGGTATTTAATATAAGGTGATTCATAATCCCACATTTTATATTTTGGGATATTTCATATTTCACAGTAATTTTAGTATTAACAGTTTAATAATATACAAAAGTATTTCCTTTCCATAATATTTTATTTTATTTTTTGTATATAAAATTTTTCACGATAATTTGTTTATTCCATATAAAATGTTTCTTAAAAAATTAATTAATTAATTTCCAAAACATAACATGAATCCTTCATAGTTGTATCTCATTTGAAATAATAAATTGATCTTATTTTCTAACATTTTGTATCCCTTATTTTGTTTTAAATTATAAATTTTTTTATTCAGTATGATATGTGAATATTTTATGAAAACCATTCGTTTCAATGGATTTTTTCGTGTCTACGATTGTAATATATTCACGTAGAATGCATGAATATGGGAATTTAATGATGTTCTAGGTGGTTCCAAAATTATATATCCCTCAAATTAATTCTATAATGTGATATATATAGTTAGATAATTTTTACTATTCATGAAAGATATGTTATAATTGTAAAAATGTATGATGATTATGATATATGCACATATGTTATTCTTGAACATGATGTTGGCTTTGTTCACAACAATGTGTGGAATTTAGGAACTATAGTATGATGCTTCATTAACATAAATACACCGCATTCCATTCCTTTATCAAATTCATCTCCCATTATTATCTTTATAGTCGTATGATTTTGAAATGATGTCTTTGATTTGTTAAACCAATTTTAGTTAATTATGGAATTAGGATTAGAAAACATTACTGAAATATATAACTATAAGTCTATGTATATGTTCAAATAATAAAAGAATAAATAAAAAAATTATAAGGATCGGGATACAATATGATATTCATTTGGAATTAATTTTCACCTAAGAAGAAATTATTTATTTATTATTTTGATTTTTTTTCAAATATTTTTTATCTTATAAAATAGTGGTAACTATGAGAAACTAGAAAAACATTCTATAAGAGGGATAATGAAATTATTATCTAAATGAGATCCCCAATTCTATAGGGGTGGATTTCAATACTTCCTAGGGATTCTTACTCAGTTATCTGAGTCTATGTTTAATAACCTAAACCAGGTGGAACATCTTCCTAGTCCAAATAAATATGAATTGTCTATCAAGTCTTTTGTGAGGAAAAAATCAACAAAATTTAGTCGGTATCCTTATCCACATTTCCCTAATTAATGGGTTAGATTAATAGAGAAAATATTTTCTATGATATAACATTTTGAGAAGGAGAAGGTGGCTCTAGATATATATGATTTTTATAGCGTGGAAAATTAATTGAGGGAATTAATAAAGAATATCAAGAAGAAAGATGAAGTGAAAGTGGTGGAGTGGGAATAATTTACAAAAATAAATCTTATCATGTATTACACTCAACATTTAGACTAAATGATGGAGAGAGAATTCATAGAGATTAATAAAATAGAGGGTGAATCAATCAAATCTTATGAGGTAATATTCACAAGTATTGTAAGAGTAGAATATGGGTTTGTGATAAAAAACAATATCAAAAAAGTTATATAATTTATTGGATTAAAACAAAACCACAAAAGGCTCTATCTATATAATAATGTGGGGGTTATGAGAAAATAGTTTGATGTGCTCTCAAAATAGAGATGGTGTTCACTGAAATTTTTTTTTGTTTATATAGACAAGAAATGAAATACGGAATTTTATCATGTATGATTAAATTAGAAAGGATGATAGAGTATTCAACCTACAAAATGTCAAAATTGGGGGAATAATCATCACCCGAATTTCCTCAATGGGACAAGGAAATGATGAATTGTGGGAGAGAAGGGAAGAATTATCATGAATGTCAAGGAAATGTGAAAGAATATAACCAATGCGATACAAAAAAAGAAAGAATAAATGATGGTACATTAATTCAACAATATCGAGTAATTTCACTATGAAATATAGTGAACGAAACAATATTAAGTAATTATGGCCAAAACCACCAAATCCCAAGAAGAAATGGAAATGTGATGCCATCACCAAAACTGATGTGGAAGATGAAAATAATGTCAGACAAGGTACAATTATTATTCAACAATCAATGAAAATGGATTTATTTGACTTTGGTTCTACACATACATTTATATCCTACATATTTACTAGAATTTCTGAATCATAACCTTTATACCTTAGATTAAAAATATCCTTCCTAACACTCAGTGTCTTGATCAATTCATAAAATTGTTTTACTATTCTCATATTATCATTCATTATAGGATTCTTCTTGTGAATATTTTAATACGTAATTTTGTGAAATTTCATTCTCTAATGGGAATGTGTTACCTTTATTTATATAGAGAACACCCAAACTATCTAGAAAATAAAATCTCATTGCATATTTTAAACCATCCCATTCTCATGTAAAATTATAAGGAAGATTATGAATATAATTTGGAAAATAACTCAATGGTTTGGGAGAGGAAAATCTTAGATGGTCCATAACCTTCACAAATTTTTGTGATAATGTAAATAATCAACACTGAGGAAATGATTAATTTTATGTAATAGAATGATGTATTTCCTAACGAGTCTCCCATGATTCAAATAGATCATGAGGTATAGTTATAAATTGGGACTATACCTAGAGCCACTCCTATCTCTAAATTCCCATGTAGGATGAACTTTATTGAACTATAGAAGTTATTGAAGAATCTTTAAGGGATTATGGACAAAGTGGTTACAAACTATATTGCAACAGCTTGGGGTTCTCTGATTCCCTTTGTCATGAAAAAGTAATTACCTAAAAGTAATTGTGGTTGGAAGGACATTTTATCTTTAACAAATGATTTCCCAACCATATATCCATGAAAAGATCAAGGAGGTAGAAAATGATGACTTGTATATTCAAAATATGGTGATTGTAGTAAATTTAGGGGAGCTTCATGAATTCTGAATCAACCTAGATGGTTTCATATGATTTGGAACCAGATATTGTGTGCCTTTAACACCTAATATAAAGAAGGTTCTGTTAGATATTTCCCATCAGTTATTTTTCTATATCCATATCGTAATTACAAAAACATACCTTTATCTTATAGAATACTTCCAGTTGGACAACATCAAGAAAGATATAATTGAGTACACCACGACGTTCTTGGAATGTAAGCAAGTTAAAATAGAGTGAACGAAGTACCTGGGGATGTTGCAACCATTTTCTATGCTGACATGTTAATGGGAAAATATCACCATGTAATTCTTTATAGGACCCATAAAGACACCCAAATAATGAAATATGATATGGGTTTTGGTTGATCAAGTCAATAGGAATACCCACTTGATAACTACTTAGGAATATTTTAGACTTTAAAAATTTTCAAATATATATGTAAGGGATGTGGTGAGGCTGCACGGGGTGCCAATTTTGATCATCTTTGATCATGATACAGGGATCAATTTTAATGTATGTAGAATTAAAAAAATGATCTAAATAATTTACTAAACTTTAGTACATGAAATTATCCCTAAAATGATGGTTAATCTAAGAGTACGGTTCAGAAACGCTAAGATATAATGAGATCATGGTCAATGGAATTTAACGTAGGATGTGTTCATCGTCTCACATTTATTGAGTTCTTATACAAAAGAAGCTTCCACTAAAATATTTAAATGTATTTTTATGAAGATCTATTTGGGATGTGATGTATAACTACTACTTATTAGGATGATGATGGATAAGAAAATCTACTTGGATGAGATCTTGTTCAAGAGATGACATAGAATTTTCAATCCATGAAGAAATATATAAAACATGAAAACATTTAGTAGAATATCTTTGTTGAATAACATTGAAGTGGCATGAAGTTAGAAGTTAGAGATCATTTTTTGGTTCAAATATCACCATATAAGAGAGTCATGAAATTTAGAAAAAAATAAAGTGTAACCCTAGGTACATTGGCCCATTTTCGATGCTTGATCGTATAAGATTAATGGCTTATCATATTTCTCTTACACTAAATGTGTCTCAATTTCATGATATGTTCCTCATATCTCTATTGTGAAGTAAATACCCAATCCCTTACATGTCTAGAATCCAGTGGTGGTATAAATATAGAATGAATGCTCATATAAGGAGAAGATAGCGAAGATCTCCATATATACAAATTTCTATGAAACAATACAAATCACCTTCTCCAAGTGATATTATTGAACCATAAATAAAAAGAGGTGATGTGGGAACAAGACTAAATAGGGACACATAATTAACCTATCCTATTCTCAACTGAGAAAATGAGTTGAAATTTAGGGGGTAAAATTTATAAATGGGGGAATTATGTAAGAACCCAATATTTGTAAATGGTATTTGTTTTTTGAAATAAATAGATGTTATATAATATAATATAGTTGTATACAAATAAAAAAGATAATGAATCCAAAAATAATAATTTCATTAATAAATGTCATTTCATTCATTAGAATCCAAACCAATGAAAATGAGAAAATCATAATAGGAAAAAAATACCAATTATGGAAATTGGAATGGGAAACTTTATTTCCTTCCAATAATCTAGAATCCTCTTTCCTAAATAAAAAATTATAGAAATAGAAAAAATATTAGTAAAAAGAATGAAATCATAAAAAAAATATAACTTATGTGAAATTTTAGTTAATATATAATTAAGTAATGATGTTTTAGTTATAAGTGGTAATATGCTTTCTGTAACAGTATTCTAACAATTGAGAATAGTATCTTGACCATTGGGAACAGTAACCTGACCGTTGGGATAGTAATATGACCTCCAAATAAAAAAATTTAATATGGTTAAAATTTATAAGGATTAATATAACTAAATGAAAATTTTATAATTCCATATAATAAATATAATTATTCATAACTCAAATAAAATTGAACCACATTTTTAATATAATGTATTTTAAGGTATTCCATAAAATATATTTTTTTATATAAAAAATTAAAATAACATATGTTAGAAAATTATTTTCCTAAAATGAATTTTTTTTATTCCGCGTGTATAAATTTTCTATGTGTGATTTTTTGTTAATTTGAGATATACTTTAATTTTTACATGAATAGTGAATATATATTTTTTCAAATACCACATGTTTTATGAAATAATAATGAAAAAATTCAGTTTAATGAATGAAAAATTTGTTAGTTTTTAAAATAATGAATAAGATAAATGGGGAATTTTAAAAAATAAACATAACTTACACGCATAAAAAATCATTTCCCAAATTCTAAAGTCAATAGTGTTCCATTAAGATAATAATAGTTTTTCATTTATTCAACATTACATGAAATTTTTTAATTTGGTTTATAAATAGTATTAATGACCTAAATCCATATTATTTTATTGATATATTATTTATTGTGTCATAAAATTCATAATTACTTTTTTTTACCTTCGATATATGATTTTATTCAATATTTTATTCTAAAAATACCCAAATGCTCAAATAGAAATAACCATTCTCCCTCCCCAGGGAAAACCACTCCTCACTCCCTTACCAAATCTAAAACTCTGCCAAAAATACCCTATTTTAAGTCCCTTACAATCCTTAGGAATTTTATGGTGTAATCAAACTTAAATCATTTATTACGTAAGGTCCTTAGAAAAGGAACCTCTACACGAAAGTGGCAATGACCTTTCATTCTTCTATTTAATTTTCCTTTTGTAATTTCATATCCTTCATATCTATTTTTATTTAAAATTTATTAAAAAAATTAAATTTATATTAACATTATCTTTATAATGTTAATATACTATAAAAATTTTATTTTTTAATATAATTATAAATTGTACCCCACATTCATCCTCTTTCGAAAATGTCTTGTTTACAATTAGTTAACCACCAATATGGATGTTACCAATTTTTCTTTTATCAGGAAACATATTGATGGTGATAATAAACTATTTATGATATATAAATGTATAAAATAGTTATTTTAATCTCCTATAAATTTATTCTTCTTATTCATAATTGTCCTTGGAAAAAATATGAAAACTTATGATAAAGGATAAATTTTTAAGGAAATTCGGATAACATGGAATTTATCATTTAACGAAGAAAATTAAGAGATAGAAGAATATTATTATAATTTAAAAATTGTGTCATAAATTAAAATAATTATCATCTTGTTCAATGTTTTAATGAACCTATGTATATCATTTTGGAGATGAAAAAGAAAAAAAATTAAGTAGGACTTAAGGTAGTAGGACTCTGAAACCAAAATTCTTTCTTTTGAGTTATTTCATATTTTAAATTTATTTATATACGAATATTTTTATAATATAAAACATATGTCTTTTAATATTACTTATCTTTTTATTCAGGAATATTTATTTTTCTACCATTATAAATTTTTTCTAATCCAATTACAATTCCTATTTAAAAAGGCATATATTACAAAAATACTAGATGGATTATCCTGAGTTGTTTCTTATTTTATATAAAAAAATGAAATTTTATAATGAATTATTATCTACATTATTAATTTTTTTTAATATTGAAGCTCAATTCTTGATTTAATATATTTAAAATACTTTTCCAAACTAATTCCTTTACATGGGTTATTATATGGCTATGATTGTTATCCTTCTATGCGACATGCATGATCATGATCATTTTATGATGTTATGGGTGGGAATATAATTATTTATCCATTAAATTAATTGGGTAATGTGATATATTTCATGATACAATGTGTATTATTAGTGAATGTGACACTATCTTATTTCACATATCTGATTATTACGATTTATTCACATATGTTATGCATGGACATAATGCTTTATTTCTTCCAAAATATGTGTGTTATTTGACCACAATGTTATGATGTATAATTCTTATTCATGTTCCACATTCGATGCCTTCATAAAATGTTTCCCTCTAATTATGAGATGATCCTATGATTATTATATGATTAATTTGATCATGATCACCCATTCACTATTTATTTATTTCCCATATTCCACCTCTTACTAGGATTTTTTAATACCATATTTATTTTATATTTATCCTTATGAGACTAGATATACTTAGGAAAATTTGATATATTTTAGAGAATAAAAAATAATAATTTGAAATAAAAATTAATTTTCTATTTTATTGAACTGTTGTATAATCATAATTTTCCAATGATTATAATACTTTAAGTCATGGATTATATGACTATTATGTTTCTTATATTAAATTAAATGAAATAATCATGAAATAAAATCTTCGTCCTCTATAAGTATTATAGAATAAGTGATAAAATAAAAAAAGATGAATAACATTGATAGAAATGAAAAAAAATTCCTTCTATAAAGAAAAGAAATTGAGAAAAAAATTAATATGGATAATATATAATAATACCCTAAAATTAAAAAAAGGAAAATAAGAGAGATGAAATATTAACTAATTTACATAAGAATTTATCCACCCCCACACCTAGAATTATAAGTTCAATAATTTTAATTATGGATAAGGTTTGAAGGGTATATATAACTTAGTGGGGTCATTGATTGATGGATTCTTGAATGTGGAGTTCCTATACTGAGGAATTGGAAGGATTTTATGGAAGTGATTTTGTCACTACCCACAGATAAGAAATGACTATTGATTTTATTCATTTTTAATGAACATAATATCAAAAGGGTAAAAAAATGTGGATAATCTATGGGTTAAATCCACAATAATATATCTTACCTAGGTGTACCATTATCCATGAAATTTAATGGAGGATATTTTTACTATTATGGGACCGAAGATTAAGGATGAGTTGGTAATGATCAGACCAATTAATTACATATGGATTCGAGATTCGTCATATAAATCTCTTTACACTTCTTCAATTTATTAAATCTTAAATTTTCATAGAGGTCTTACAAAAAACAGGTTTTGAATTTATATTAGTCTGGGGCCCTAATAGAATTTGGGGATGAATACACTTTCCAAATACAACATAATTATGTAAAATACCAATTGGTGACTTGAAATTTGTATGGTAATCCCTTGGTTCATCATCATTCCTACATTCAAATATTTTATATAGGTTTGGAACATTTTACTCAATAATTTGGTTTACCATTTTATAATATATATTGATTTTTTCCTTTGTTTGGGGGTGTAAGCCATCAAAACTATGTTACTGACCCCATAATAATGACAAAGTTCTTACAATGTGTATTTTTAAAATTGAGAACCCTAATATCTATTGATTAATATTAGAAATCTACATCTATAGAATATTTGATTTATTAGGAATTCAATAACTTAATTTGATTCATTATTCATTATGAATTGCGATTCTACGTATTGAGAGACCTAACCCACTACAAGAAGAAAGTACATGTTTTAAAATGAATATGAAATGAACCCATTAATTCAATGACTAAAAAATGTAATGGAAAAAGGGTTTTATGGAATTTCACTTAATTTAGAGACATTCTCCATTGTTTGGGAATGTGGAAAATCTATAAAAAAATAGGGGAATAATGAAATATTATTCACCCAAACTATCCAGAATCATGGGAAATTTGAGTAGATTATCAGTGACCGAAGTGTGCCCATGTGAAAATGTGTTATAAAACCTATAGAGAGACTAAAAATAACTATAAAGACCCCGAATCCATAGTACATGAACAATAAATGTGCACCTAATTTAGAGGTCATCCCAAATATACTATCAAGAATAATGTTATGGATTCCCATCTTAGTTTTTATTGAAAAAATACGAAATATAAGATACTACCAAATAATTTGAAATATTGTTATTACAATGAATAATATAGTTCAATCAGTAAAATTTATCTTCAAGAAAAATTTCATTAAGGAAAATAAAATGGGTTGATTTAATGAATGGGGATTACTGATGTTTATTGATATTTTTAGCCATTACTTTCTCAACATTTTATTATCCCTAATTACTAAATTGAATTCCTAAATGAGGAGCTTACAATTAAGTATTCAAATATTATTTTATGATTTCTTTAGAAGATACCACATTCTTTCATGGTAAGAATAAATAATTACTTTCTACCTTATAATACAAGACTTAAATTTATCCAAGATAAATATAAATAAATAATTTATATTTTTATAATAGTGTATATTTCTTCGATAGGGTCAAGTGTTCATGAGATATATATAATGATATGTGGATCTAAAGAGAAATATTGTGATAAGAAAAACCCAAATGAAAATATGGAAGTGTCTCACGTGATCTCAAATGGTAAATCCCATCTATTTTGTTGGATTAACAGGGGTGACATGAGACTTCATTTCAATTCAAAAAAATAATCATTGCTACTTTTATCAAACACAAATTATTTTTATTTTTTGATTAATTCTGAGAGTGGGAGTAAAATATTGATAAATAAATGGATTAAATGGATTTAGAATGCCATATTAAATATGAAATACCTTAAATCCTTCACATTTCATGGAAATCATAGTGGAGAAATGACATCCTTCTTTCAGTTATCTACATTGATACCATTCCAAAAAATGACATGTCAAAGTATTATCCCTAGTTATCCCATGAAATAGAATTTATTATAACTATATTAAATAGTATTTTTAAAATAATTATGAACTAAATATCATAAAATAATTAAAAACTCATTAATAAGGTAACAATATAAAATGAGTTCATCCATGAAATTATCTATATAGTTCATGAAAATTAATAATCATGCATCACTCAAAAGTACCTAGAAAATTGTGTAGAAAAAATGAAAAAATGTTAACATGTTAATGTTATTGAAACACTTAATAATTTTTCATAACCTCCCCTTCATTTGTAGTAATAATTAATGATATTAGAACATATTTTATAAAATATTTATCTTAAATTCCTACTCTTTACCATCTTTGTTATTCCTCCAACATGGATTCTCCGATATAATCTTTTCATCAATTATAGTGGACTCATGTGTCCAAAATATTTTGATTTAGCATACACCCAAATCACCATATATTTCCCTACTAGTTATAATCCCATGTCCCATGCCACTTTATCTACTAGTTGTACCCATATTTAGAAGATCATAGTGACGTTCCTCCATCATCCTGTATGATTATTCTTACTTATGGACAACATGAAGATCCTTAGAAGTATATTATTCTTGAAGCATCCTCCTGATCATGAAGGATCTTGTTCGCCTAAAAAAACTCATGAATAATTTGGAATATAATAGATCTCCTGACACATTAATGGATCCTATATTCATATCCTTTTATCCACAATACTATTTGTGTGTAGGGTTCTCAGAACTCTCTTTAATAATGTTTGCAAGTTATTTAAATATTCATCCTCTATAATATTATCAGCATACACAGATATTAATAAATTGAAATATTTCTCATATAGATATTCAATTCATATATTCAATCTCTTTATTCTCTAATAAGAAAAAAGTTATCATTAAACCTTACTTTATTTTCCACCCTTCTCATTTTAATCACAAAATGAATTGAGTTCTTACTTATTTTAAATACTCTAAAATATCTACTTATTTATACTCATTAGAAATCATCATGTATGAAAAAAATTTATTTAACATTTATAAATTCATCTTGTTTAATGGTTCACATTTCCTCTTCATTCATCTTCATAGGATATTTCCCCAAGTATATTTTAAATCTATAGTAGGATGTTCTTAACATAAGATATTTCTCTTACGAAACTCAATCATCCTACAAGATTAAGTACATAACATAATTAAATTAGGAAATCCAAATTATCATATATGAAACTTCAATAGATAAATTAATTTAATAAATAACTCAATTATCTTATAGTATTTTCTTTATAAGATAAATGAATTTGAAAAATATCAACCCTGTACTCCACATACCTTGAAAGTCTATACCAATTTTTCTTCAAGATGTAGCCTCCAGATTTATTTTTCATTGACAATGTATATACCTTAATAATGTTATAGTATGGAACATATTTTATATCATACATGACGTATAATTCATTCATTACATCTATCTTCCATTCCAACTTGATTATGTTCTCTTTAGTTGAGCTTAAAAATAATTCTAAACAACTATTGATAGTTCTTTTATTTGCATAACTCTTCTTCCTATCTCTATTAAGATCAACACATAAATCAACACACTATACATATTTTTAATGATTTTTGAAAATCCATTTATCATATGAGAAAAAAATATCCCGCTTTTACATTCCTAGAAATACTATAATTCATTAATTCTAATATGTGTTCATAGATAAATTATTTCATCCACCCTTTATTGAAATTAAAATGAAATTCTTATTGTAAAGGTTATCTCATCTCATATTATTCTAATCATGGAACTTTTATCCTCCTCTCAATGTTTAAAATCTTATGGATTAATGATAGAACATAGTTTTCTCAGAAAAGATCCTCTTATTTTTTAATATAAATCTATGTGGATGAAACAAGTGTAGAAAAAAATAGAGATAAAATATTTATTTTAAATGATGTCCATTCAATACTATTAATGTTATATCATGCTCAATATATCCTTATTTTTCAAATTGGGAATGTATATAATAGATTCTTTTTATAAGATACATATTAATTTCATTAATCTTAAAATTATAAAAATAGATAATGAAAAAGCATTTCAACCCATTTCTCATCTTTTTAATAACCAACACTAACCCCTAATATGTTAATCATATCAAATGGATATAATTGTTATGCTCAAACATAATCCATTATGTTTTCAAGGATATCAAAAAAATTCAGGTATACTTGAAACATATTAGTATCATCTTACATAGTTTTTCCACCCTTGAAGGGATTCACTATTTTCATTCATCATAGAGACTTATTTTCAGTAATAGACGATGAGAACATGATATTCCTAACTATAATGTGTGTCTAACTCTCAAGATTAAACTTTCTTTCCATCCATGTTAGTTAAAATAACAACAAATAATCATGAATATGGGGAGACCTTTTTTTGTCTTATAGATAATATTCATGCATACAATTTACTCTCAACTTGTTCTATTCATTTATACCAACCTCAGAATGGGAAAATTTCATTAGAAACCACTTTAAATTTGTAGTCTCATATATTTTTATTATATTATTTACCCTCTTGAACATATTCTTTATTTGTAATATCTTTTATCAAACTATTAGTTTTTATTTTTATGCTTTCAATTGTGGGTAATGTCTCATTATTTTATACATCATCATATAAAGAAACCATAATTACTCTAGCCTTAGAAATTTTTTCAAATTTCTATAATTATTTAGTATATTTCCAATGATTTAGGCAAACAACTAAAAAATATTTCATAACATCTTCAATATTCATATAAGCTTCATGTAACTACCCAAGCTTAAAAAAACTTGTTATATTGGTTTTTATCGAGGATTAAAATTTGGGGATTCTTTTAGTTTAGACTTTCATAGAATTGGGAAAAGCTGTTACAAACTATATTCATCCATTAAATGTGGACACTTATACATAGTATCATTTTTTTCACCAATGGAAACTCTTTTAAAATAAACCATGATTTATTTTCATGACACATTTTGGATAATTTCATCCTGAAATCTTATGTATATTTAAAAATATTGAGACCTATGAAAAACATTTTATAAAATGGGATGAACTCAAAAATCTCAGTAAGGGACATAAAACAATGAAATAAATCATTAGTCCATGAATATTTAAACTCATGAAAACATTATAAAAAAATCATACCATTAACCCATAAAACATTGACACTTTACCTTACCTATTGAAATCAAAATATTCCTGTAAAAATAATATAAATCATAAATCATAAAGGTATCTTGTGGAATACATTTCATTCATACGTTGTATCATTTACAACTACATATTGAGTAACATTGAAGGTTATAGTTGTAATACCCATCAATATATATTCCCTAAATCTCTTATGGGAAAAATAACTCATTAACTTTGTCTCATTACCCAATTCATTTGAGATCTATAATGGGCTCAATTTACCTCGGTTTATCAAATAACCACCGTTATACATAAACAATTCAAAATAACTATGACACACTCATAACACATTAACCAAATATACAAGAAAAATATCATTTCCACTTTGAAATCAGAAGATATATTTTCTAGATATTGAAATAAAAAATCCATTCTTATAACCATTTTCAATAACAAATTACTTTAAATGGGAATGAGGTATTTATTTTTCTTTTAAAAGATTTATGCCTTATAGAGGAATCTAAATATCAAATAATGGTCATGGTGGACAAAAAGTCATTGTCATCGTATATAGTAAAAAAATTCTAATCATCATTTAGTAAAATCTGTTATATAAAAATATTCCTTTTTAAAAACTATTAATAAAATTAAAATTAAAAGGGGTTTCTTATACACATTATAAAACTAGGTAGTGTATAACATAAAAATATGCCTTAATGAAAGAAGATTGAGATGTAGTCCCTTACATTTGATTCTAAATTATATAGTACAATATTTATCGTCCTAAATAATAAAAAATGGAAACTTATTTACATTATTTTGAAAATTATTATTATTTCACATTCCTTTTATATTTCTTATTACCATGTAATAGTAATTATTTATTTTTTTAAGGTTGTGTCAGATTATTTTAAGTTATTAAGAACTTCAGTCCAAGATTAATTTGATATAATGTCTATAGTCAGAATGTTCATGAATAAATTATCCTCCAAAATAATATTCATAACATAATAAATAATTTTAAACATCAATTATACTTCTAAATAAATCCATTAATTATGTTTATGAAAAATTAACTATGTTGTAATCATAGAGACAGTAAGCCGTACGTACTCGTGCGCAACGTTTCTATTCGGAAATGATAATTTTGTAAACATAAGTATTATTTTAACTTTTCAAAATTCATATAATATAATTAATATGTTTTAATTCATTTAAATATACTTATATATATATATTATCCATGTGATATGTTTATTCAAAATTAATCACATCACTTCATGGAGGTGATAGTTCACATGTATGCACGAATGACGTTATTATTTTTATGTGCTTGAAAATTAAGAATTTAATTGATATATTATTCTATTATAACGATCAATATTTCATGATTATCACATATTAACATTAATTATATCATTATAACAAATCTTGGGATATGGTTATGGAAAATAATTTATATCGATTTGTGGAGATGATAATTCACACGTACGCAAGAATGATTATTTCATTTCCCATTAGATAATATCAGATATGTATTTACATGATAATATTAACAAAATAATATATATATATATATATATTTAATATATATTATTTATAATTTCATCATGGTTTAAGAATTTTTGAAGGATGTAGAAGAAGAAATAATATTGAAACACTAAAATAAAAATGTTACCATTCCTTCAGATGATCACCTTTGTTTAACATATTAACACATCTGGGGAAGGTGGTTTTCCTAAAATAAGACCCCAAAAATGTGGAAAGGAATTATAGACATTTTTTTGGTTAGATATTGGTCAATCAAAAATATTTTTTAATTGAAAAAATAGAGATTAATGGGGGACCTTTTTTTAGATAGGGGAAGGGCCCTCTAGGAATTATAAAAGTGTAAAATTAATATAAATTAATTTTCAATTAAAAATGGATCAAGACTAAATTATTTATAATATATGATTATTTTTGCTATAAATAATTTCATCAAATTAAAAGTTTGAAGGTTTTAATAATTTTTAAATACTTATAATCTTGTTTTAACCCTTCTTAATTGTTCCCACGACATTATGTAATTTACAATTTGAGAGTATATATAATTACCATTTCAAGAAAAATAACCAAAAAATGAGTAATTAATTACATATATATAGTTACCCAATTCATTTTGATGAATTGATTATTTTTATTAATTTTATATCATTTCATAAAATATTATTTATTTTAAAATCACATAAATTTAAATTTCGACAATATTCACTAATTGAATTTAAAAAAATAAATAATAATAACATTATGATAACCTCTAAAAAAACATTAAATAATCACTAAAACATCATATTAATCTATTTTATTTGTTTATGGAATCAAATAATTCATATTATATTAATATTAATATTATTAATATAATTTTTCGATGCTTCCATTAACAAATAAATTATTGTATCATCATTGTGTCACATTAAAATTTAATTATTTAATGTATAAAAATTATTAATAAAATCTTATGATGTATATAATAATTTTATCTTTCATTTTAATAATTATATCTTACTTTATCTTCTATATGACCTTATAAAAAAAGGATCTACTTATTGAAAGTATGAGTGTGGCATTTCTAACATACCATTAAATAAAATATAATTAATGTCATATCCATACCCAAGTGGTGTAATAAGGTTATAAATTCATAATAAGGTATATTTTTTCTGATATCCATACTAATAAAGATATTAGGACTAGGGCTAGAGTAATTTTATTATATTATCATATTATTATTACCTTCAATTAGACGATTTATCCTAAAATGTGGTAAATAATATCCTTAAGTTACTAGTCTCAAACATTCAATTATATCTTATTAGACCAAAAATTTAAGAAATATTACCACCATTTTTGTATGTTTTTAAAAATTCAATTTAAAAAAGTGGCAAAAAATAATTTAAAATTAACCTTGTTGATGGATTGAGGAACAAAATTAAATAAAACATTTTCTTAAGTTAACTAAATTTTTATATCCAATTTCAATTTGAAATTCACTCCAAGGACCTAAATTTTGTTAAATGATATAAAAATTATTTAATAATACTTTAAAAAAATTAAAATGATAATATAACTATATAAATAAATTATACGGAAAATCAGTTTTGAATTAAAATGTCGTATTTGTCAATATTAATTATAAAAATAATACTTTTTTTGAAAAAGACAATATATACATCCAAATTAAAATTTGATACTCTTATTATAAATAATAATTTTTTCTCTTTTAAATAAATTTTATTAAATTAACTAAACCCAAATTTAAAATGGGTTCTCTTTCAAAAGGTGGTAAAACTGCGTTTCTTTTTAAAATTACTCATTTTATGGATAAAATTATATTTTTTCTTATATAGTGTCTATAAAACATATAAAGTGAAGTTTAAAAATTAAATTTTATATATTAAATATATATTTAGTCTATAAAATCCATAAAAAGTGTTTAATTTATTAATTATAAAAAACACTTGTGCACATTTAAACAATTTTTTACTAAACTATTTTATTTTATTTTCAATAGGGGTCTTATTCATTTATAATTAATTGGTCACAAAAGAATTAATTATAAAATCATATGTAAAGAATAGTTATATAATTTATATAATAATATTCATTACATCTATTCCATTGACTATAGTATAATAGTAACATTTAAATAATAATATTTAATTATTCATTTAATCTTGATGTGGTGTAACATGTATGGAATTGAACATAGTATTATTTTAAACATGGGATGTTACATTCCCACCCAGTTAATAAATTATTTCCTTTTAATTATAACTCAATATAAAAAACAATGGTATAACTTTGCAAAATTCATTTATTTAAATCCCCCAATGGAAAAAGGGTAAAAGAAATATCCACTTTGAAAAGAATGAAATGGAGGTACCATGGTCTTCTGAGATAATACATATATGGTTTACATGTAGGAAAAAATTAAATGTAAAACAAAACTAACCATCCTGTTTTAATAGATAGTGATTGAAAACATGGTCAGGTAAATGTTAAAAATCAAAAAACTATAAATCTGGGATTTGTTAAAAGGTCATCGATTCATTAGTAAGAAAAGAAAAATAGATAACGTTTTTGTTTTAAAATCCTTTTTCATTGTGTTTGGAATTCATTTATGTACTAGAATAAAAAAATATAGAAAAATGCATACTTGAAAATTATAGTTTCACTATTTTTTCAATATCTATGATAAAATCATATTTTTCTCCAAATGAAGAGTATTTATGGTGAGTTTATTTCACACCTGAAGAACAATAATCAACTTCTATAATATAATATAATCTGGAAAATATTATTGATATATTATTCTTGTCTTGAATCATTATCCAAAATAATGATTAGGTTAATATATGATAATTCCACCAAAATAATAAACCTTATATGACAAAAAACTACATCAATATCCAAAATTCAAAAGTAATATCCAATGTTCAAGAAAATCCATTTGATAAATAATTGTCTATAATGTTTATCAAAATAATATTATATATGATTGATTCCCATAATCTATTTGTATTTTGACACATATTCTTTTAAAATAATTTTAAATTATTATCTTTAAATAACATCAATTACTCTTGAAGTCTTATAAAAAAATTAATTTCACTAGTAATATTCATGATGTACTAAATGCTTCCATAAATAACCTAAATAATCCTAAGTCAAAAATTAAATTATACATTCCTCTAAAATATAATTCAACCTCTATTCCTAAAATAAAATTCCATAATATACCATTTAACTTGATAATATAATGTTCCCATAACAGTGAATATATCCAAAAATAACATTTGGCACTTAATCCCCAAATCATTTCTCTGCCCCATGGTTATATATTCGATAAAACATACTTACCCAAAATCAACATTTTCGTTTTTAAAAAAATCATTTAAATACAAATAAAAGTTATACTATATTGGGAACTCACATAGGCTAGGGGTAGGTGATGCACCCTTCTCACCCTTCAATTATGGGTTTGATTCCCAATGCCTTCTCTGATGCGACGGGTTTTTACCCACCCAATGGGTTGTCATTTTTCTAAAACTATATTTTACTTATAACATTCCAAAAATAAAATTCTAAAAAATAACCATAACATGTTTTAACCTCAAGTACTATCTCAAACATTTCATTGTTCATAAAAAATGTTAATAACCTATAAATAAATCAAAAATAAAAGTCTCCAAAAATACTATTAATCACAGTAAAAATTCATATGTTGAAGCCTCAAAAGGATTATATAAGACATTGTACTTACGATCAGCCATGAAAATAAAAATCCATGAGGATAGTTTTAACTCTTATGAGAAAATTATAATCTCTAATGTTCTCCAAACCATATTTTGATACCAATTTTAAAGGCCCAACCATAAACATAACTTATTATAGTGTTTTTGAACAAGAATATATATTTGAGTAACTTTTTATTATGTAGTTTTAGTGAATCCGGAAAAAAATCTTACAATGTAGACCCATATATTACATGTGGACAATTATACAAGGTATCAATTTTCTTCACCAATGTAAACCATTTTTTAATAAAACATGATGTCTTTTCAAGACACATCATCAATAATTTCATCATGAAGTTCCCATTATCCTTATCCATCTTAAAACCTATGAAAAAATTTAAAACATTGGATGATCACAAAAAGCTCAGTAAGGGACATAAAATAAGGAAATAAACTATTTTTCAATGAATTTTTTAAACTCATGAAAAATGTTTCATGAAAGTATTCATTAACCCATAAACATAAAGACTTTATCATACCTATTTAAATAATAATACTCCTATAAAACTCTAAAGAAATCATAAATCAGAAAGGTAACTTGGGGGGGATCTATATCATTCTTACGTTTTAGATTTCATTACTATATAGGGAGAAATGTTCATGGTTACATTTGAAATATCAATCACTTTATATTCCCCAAATCTCATAGGAGAAAACCTAATGCATAACTTTTCCTCACTACCAAATTCATTAGATTTCTATAACATGGTCACCCACCCTCACTTTATCACAAAACCAACCAAATACATAAAAAATACTCAAGAACCATAACATAATCACAACACATAAAATAAGTATAAAGGAAAAGTAACATTTACACTTTGAAACCAAAAGAAATTATTTCAAGATATTGACTTAATTAATACATTCTAATTATCATTTTCAACACCAAAATATGTAAAAAGAGATAAATTATTAATTTGTCTTTTAAAAACATTACGACTTATAGAGGAATCCAAATATCAAATAATGGTTACAACTGTTGAAACTTCATTGTCATCATTCATTAAGAAACATTTTTTTTATTAAAACACTTATTATAAAAATATTTATTTAGAAAAACAATTAATTAAATTAAATTTCAAAGGGGTTGATTATACATCTTATAAAACAAGGTGGGGTATAAAATCAAAATATGCCTCAATGAAACAAGATTGAGACGAATTACATTACCTTTGAGTCTGACTCGTCACATAAAAACATTATCATATTGAATAATATAATATTGTTAATTATTTAATTCAGTTAGAACCTTTTTATGTTTTAATATTAATTTTATATCCCTTATTATTATGTAATAACAATTACATAATTATTTAATATCATGTCATTTGTTTTGACATTATTGGGGACTTGAGACCACGATGAATTTGATATGATATCTATATTCAAAATGGTCATAAATCAATCATCTGCAGAATATAATTCCTGAAATAATAAATTCCTTTATACATTAATTAATCTTTTAAATCAAACCATTAATTATTGTTATGAAAATTGAACTATGTTACACTATTCGAGATTGCAAGTCATACATACACATGAGTAACATTTCAATTTTTCTATGATCATCTTGGAATGAAGGTAAGTATTATTTTATATTTCCAAAATAATTATAATATAATTAATATCATATTAATAATTTAAATAAGATTATATATGTTATCCAGTTGATATAGTTATTAAAAACGAATCACACTGCTTCGTGGAGGTGATAGTTCATACATACTCATGAACGATGTTATCATTTTTATGTGCATGAAATTTAAGAAATTAATCAAATATTAATCTATTATAATTATAAATATGTCATGAATATCATATATAAACAGTAATTCCATCAATATAACAAGTCTTCAGAGATGGTTATTGAATATAAATTATATCGGTTCATAGAGGTGATAATTCAAACATACACACAGATGATTAATTCATTTCCCATTTCGTGGAATATGATAGTGATTTAGGTTATGATATTAGCATAATACTATATCATTATATTCAATATGTTGGATTTAATATTTCATCATGTTTGAAGAATATTTTAAGTAAGTGGAAGAAGAAATAGAATTGAAACACTTAAAAAATATTACCTTTCTTTTGGATGATCACCATTGTTTAACACCAAAACACCTCTATTGAAGGAGTTATACCGAAAATAAGGCCTCCAGAAAGTGTAATGGAATTCATGGAAGGGGTTTGGGTAGATATTAGATAATCCAAATGGTTTTTGATGTATATTTAATAGAGGGGAATGGGTGCCCTTTTATTAGAGAGGGGTGGGGCACTCTTGGAATCATCAAAAGTATTAAATTAATATATAATCATTTTCTACTCCACATAGATTAATGATGAATTAAATCAGTGATATAATGATATTGGGTTAAAATAAATACATCCAGTTAAAATTTGATAAGTTTTTATAATTTTCAAATTATTATCTTTTTATTTTAGTTCATATTAATTCTTACGATGACATTATGAAATTTATAATTTGAGAGTAAATATAATTACCATAACATGCCAAACGACCAAGAAATGAGAAATTAATGAAATTTTTAGACTTAATCCAATATTTTGGCTAATTTATTTAATTTTATGAATATTTTTTCAGTTAATAAAACATTTTTTTAAAATCTAATAAATATCAATTTTTATAGTATTCACTAATTGACTTTTCACAGAATTTCATTACAACATGATTCCTCCGAAAACAATACATTAAATAATCCCTAATATTAAAATGGATTCCAAAAAACTTATCAATGACATCAAATATTTCAAATTATATTAATTTTAATTTTATATCGATAATTAATTTTATTCTTCCTTTAATAAATCAATTACTACATCATCATTGGGTCCCAATTAAATTTAATTATCTATTTTCTAAAAATTATAAAACAATTATTATGATGAAGATAAAATTTTTAGAAATAAAATGACTATTTATTTTCAAATTTACCTATTCTATTTCCTTATATTTAAAATTACTTACTTATTAAAAAATGAGTATGGAATTTCTATCTTATCATTAAATAAAACATAATAAGTGTCATATTATTATCCAAGTGACTTAATATGGTATTAATTTTGGAATATGTATGATTATGGTCTAAATAAACTCATAAAATAATATTATGACATTTTTAGGGTAAATTTATAACATTATTATATTATTTTTACATTGGATTACCTGATTTACCCTTAACCTTGGTAAATAAATTACTAAAGTTATTATTCAAAAAAACTATTTTTATCCCACTAGACCATAAAATTCATACATATTATGAGAATTTATTTTCTTTTTTAAATATTCAATTTGTAGAAGTGGAAACACTTAATTAAAAATTAATCCCATTGACAGATCATGGAATTTTCTTTAAAAGTAAAAACATTCAAAAGTTCACAAAGTTTTTATATCCAATTTCAATTTAAGATTGATTCCAATGACCAAAATTGGATTTAAGGAAAAAATTATTTATTATTAATTTAAAACAATTAAAAATATAATCTAATAGTATAAATAACATAGAAAAAATTAGTTTCAAATTAAAATACAGTATTTTTCACAATTCATTAAAAAATGAATGATTTCATAAAAATACATAAAACTAATCCAATGTAAATTTTTTTACTACTAATTCAAATAAGAAGTTTTTTTTCTAAAATAGAATTTATGAATGAGAAAAAAACCATATTTAAAATGATTTTTCCCTAATAAGGTGATAAAATTCATTTTTAAAAAAATAATACTTTATTATGTATAAAATTTAATTTCTTCTTATATCATTTATTAAAAAATATGAAATTGATTTAAAACATTATATAGTATATATTACATATATATTTGATTAACAAAATCCATTTAGAGTTTTTTAATAACTTATTAGAAAAAACACTTGTGCACATTTAAATTGGTTTTCCAGAAAATGAGTTCCTTTTATTTTCAAAAGGGTTTTTATTCATTTATAATTAATTGGATAGAAAATAATTAATTATATATTTATTTTAACAAAATATTTTTATAATTCAATTATAACTACTCATTACCTCCATTATAAAAACTATGATATAATAGTAACATTTAAATTATAATGTTTAATTGTTCATTTCAACATAATGTGGCATATCATGTATTAAATTAAAAATAGTATTTTGATTCTAAATCTAGGGATTTAACAATTCACATGAATTAATAATATATTTAATTTTCAATATATTTCGTTTAAAAACAAATATATCCTCTCTTTCTAACAAAACCATGCATATTTTCGCATTATGACCATCTAAACTTAATAAACGACAAACATCTTATAGGGCTTCAAATTTGTTTTGTGTTGATAGTTGTAGTGTATATATGGTCATATTTAGTATCCTCTGGGATTTTTTCCTTATAAATTTATTGAGACACCAACTAGGTTTTTTTCCACATTACGAGTAATGAAAAATTGATCTGACAAGAATTGGATTTGTGTACATGTTTTCCACAACACAACAAATCCTTTGAAACATTGTTCTAATAGATTGATTCAAGATTAGTTTAAATGTGTGTTTCTGGTGCCCTTTTGAAAAACAAGACTCACTTTTATTATGATGATTTTACCTCCTTATCACATTAGTCCTTTAAATTTATGTAAAATATATTATGTTACCTTTCTTGGACCAAATATCCTCATAGAAGATTTTTTAAATATTCACTTTTAGATAAAAATCTATTTTGAAACTGATTAAGTTTAGATTTATCTTGTTCATGTAAACTCTTCTTCTTAAAATTTTAAAACATTCTCATTTTATCTTAGTATAATTGTTGAATTATTCCCTATACATTTTCTAATCATTTTATACTATGATATATATGTATTGTGTGTCATCTAGTGGTTCTTATTTTGCAGCCAAATTTCCTTGGGATCAACAAGATTGATTTATTATTTATCATTTATAGGCTTTTGCTTCCAGATCTCATCAATATATGTCACATACTTCATACCATACAATTTCTTTATTAGTATACACATTGTAATTTTCATTCTTAGGTTTTGTGTTTTAATTAATGATATTTTGTATCAATCCCTGTTAGAATTTATATTTATCTTTCCTCTCACAATCGTGTTTTACCCATTATTCTCCATCATCATCACTTTTGATTTAATCAGGTGATTACTCAACATAATAAAATAGGGTAAATTCAATATTGATTTCCCCTAGTGAGTCATATTTTTCATTCATTCTAATAAAAATGATTCTTTTTCATTTGAAACACTTATTCTTATTTTATTTTTGTGTCTCCTTGCTATCCACGTATGATTCAAGTTCATCAACCTACTTCTTATTGTAATAATTTTTATAATTAAAAATTTTATTACAATTATAATATCTTGTTATTTTATTAACATTTAATTTAAATTTACTATATATTAATATCTTTGATAGAAGAGAAACAATTTGGTTGACGTTCGGTATTTCCATTCTTTATCCATTTATTACATGACATTTACATTTTCCTTGGAATAAAAATGCATTTCATCTTATTATATTCTTTTTTAAATAATGTTATATTAAAATCAAATATGATATATATATATATATTATAGCTAATCAATTTTAAGTGTCCCCTTTATTCCTAGGATATGATTTTTGAATATAAATAATATCAAAATTTCATTATTTGTTTTTTAAAAATGATGAAATCCATTAGATTCTCAGAAATCCCAGTTATGTTTCTCACATTATCATTTACTTAGGTGAAATTATTATCAATATCACAATCATCATAAATTTTAATTTCTTCAAATTGGCCCATTCAAATTTGATATTTTTATTCCTTAACATTGATATAACATTAATAGTTTCTTCTTAATTTATCCCAGATCTTCTTAGAAATTTGGAGAGTTGGTAACATTATGTAGACCTTCTATGAAAGTTTAATCATTATCAAATTTTGATCCTTGAAATCTAACCCCATATTCTAATTATCTTCTTGAGTCATAGAAATACCATTATAAATGGGATCAAAAACAATTATTATAGTTTATATCACTTCTAGGCCAACTAATTGGTGGTACAGTATCATTATGTTATTCATAATATGATAATTCATCACATAAAATATGGGAATTCCTTGGATGTAGACTAGGTTAAGATTATAGGTCGCTATTTATTTTCAACTAATTCATTACAAGGAATATAGATATAACGCCAATTATTATTCTTGGGGTCTATTAAATCACTAATATAGGGATGTTTTGAATCAGTGAACTCTATTTATGAGTTATTCACTTTTATACACATCATATTGAATTTTTTAATGATCTATATTCACTGAATTATTTATTACAGCCAACCTTTATTTTTAGTAAAAAAGAAATATTATATCGCACAATGTTTATGAGGATCAACTGAAAGGATGACTCCTTATTGTTTTGGTTACCCCATAACATAGATTCTATACTATAATATTCTTAACAATTATATTGGTATCATGAGTACAAATAAGTGTGATGGGTTATACCCCCAAATTATCTTCATTTTAGATACATGTTATGCATTCCAGTATCGATCCTCTTTATAAAATGGTTATACCCTCAGTTACAACATTATTCACCTTCAATGTTGATCCAAAAGTGGAATTCCACACTTCTTTATTAGAGTGGTCTTTGTCCTTTAGACTACAAGATCTAGTTTTCTCATATACCACTTCATGATCATAAATAATATACCTATCTCAAAAATTCTTCTAGGTATTTAATGATATGATTTTACTTAAAAAATTCTTGAATTCTAGAGTTGAAAAAATGTAATTCCACATGAATATATCCCAACATCATCCCTTTCCTCTCACTATAACATGGGATGTGTTTTAGGTTCTTAAAACTCACTTGAATAGTTTATGAATATTTTATCTATCCCACACCGTTTAATCTTCATAGATTAACTATATACTTATACAAGGGAATATATCTCATACATAGTTTCCCATAATATTTGGAAACACCTTAATATTTCGTTGGAGATATATTCCCAATCTAAAATTCTTGATTTTCATTCAAGACTCCTATTATGAATCACTCAGTGATTTTATTGTTTTATTCATTGAAATATTTTTCAAAATGCACTTATTTAAAATCATTAAAAATATCCATCTGTGAAAAAACATGCCTTTTATAGATGAATCGTTAGGTTATGACATGGAAATCAATCAAACATTCATCATCTTCATAGGATATTTCACTATACAAAGGTAAGATGCCCCATATAATATTTTTATCACATGAGAAATTTCAAATTCAGAACTCAATCATTTTATGTGATGCCCCACATAATATAATTATCATAAGAGCACATACATTTCATAAAATAGTGTCTACATAAGATAAATTCATTTTATATATACCTAAATTATCATAAAAGCTAGTTTATGTATGTGGATTATATTACAAGATCATCCACTTATGGAAATTACTTTTCATGGTATCAAAATTAAAATCCTTACTCTCGAATGATCCATGCTAATTATTATTTAATCTGTACCCTCATGCTTCCTTTTATGTTGATCATCATATTACTTTAATAATATTATATTATTACACGTATACTATATGAAGAATAAAATCCAGTGAATTTGTCTTATCTATCCTCCATTCAGTCTCAATTTTACTTATAATAGTTGGCCACCAAACTCATTTTAAGCATCTATAGATAGATTTCTCATCACTACAACAATCATTATATCTACATTAAGAACAACACATAATGCATCATATAAAAAATATATTGATCATATTAATGACAAATTCAATAGCCACTTGTGAACAACACATCATCATTTATAAAAATGTGTTAATAGGGAAAGTGACATTTGAATTTTCTTGATCCTTGAGGGAAATATTAATAAGAACATATCAAAAAATAACAATATAATAAAATAGTAACAGGACATCCCGATTAACATATATTGCATATGGAAAATGTTTTATAATGATAAATAGTCCCTTATAGAATGCTAATTTTTTTGTGTATGGGCACAACTATTATTCTATACATAGGTTTTTACTAATTCATTATTATAAATTCTGACTACTATCAAAAAAAAATTTGAGCCACCAAAACTATACGAAAATATCGGCCATAAGAGATATTAATAATTATTCTAACTACTAATAATTTTGTAACCACATTTTTTATATGAATGTCATTTGGGATCAATCAGCATTGCGTCCGACTCAATAGTTTCTACTCGTCATTTGATAATTAGCATGAATGAAAATTTAATGGATAATACTAGGAATTCCAGTATCTATCCAAATTTCATTTTATACACCGTTAAAAGGTAAACCAATGTCAATTAATTTTTTTGACGTAGTGAACTGTAAATGATGAAAATAAATTTTTTTTCCATTCTCAAGATATGAAAAATTAAAATTTTGATGTAGTAGTTTATGTTCCAATTCTATTGGATTTTAGATTGATGAGAGGGAACGAGAAAGGTGAATGTCCATTATCCCATATATTTTCTTAATGGTAACACCCCTTGATGATGAGTAATATTTTTCAATCCAATAAGAATCATTTTTGGTCATTGTTTACTTAATGTGTATGTATTCATCAATTAATCAACATACATGGACTTCTTCTATGAAATTAAAATATTTAACACATAAATCATTACCATAAATTTTTTATCAATGATTAAAACTCAAAATGGGGATTATGTGAATGAATTATAGTTTTCTTTTTAGTATCTAGAGTTAAGAAATTAAATTAACCATGGATAAGAATCCCCTTATAATGGTGATTCATGGAATCAATTATGTCAAAGTATATAATTACATCGCTAAATTGAATAAATTATATACCATTTTGTACATTAATTATTAGTTTATGTGTTTTAATGAAAGGTCTCCACAATATAATTTTGACATGTCTATTAATCATACAATTTTCTATTTTAATTATATA
This sequence comes from Viscum album, assembly GCA_963277665.1. Classification (NCBI taxonomy): domain Eukaryota; kingdom Viridiplantae; phylum Streptophyta; class Magnoliopsida; order Santalales; family Viscaceae; genus Viscum; species Viscum album. Next base: position 1,791,482,681 of record OY728133.1, on the reverse strand, counting down.
AAAATTAGCTGGAAACTTAAATTGAAAAGCACTCATAAAAAGATCCCCTTGTACACCAACATGCTGTATGGTAGTACGATTATCCAATTAAATAACTATTCAAGTTGAGTTTTTCTCCATAACCTAATATAAATATAATATGGAGTAAGGTATCACATTTATAATCACACTCAAATCAATCATGGGATTATAAATGAAATACTACCCTATATTACATTCAATTGGGAATATTATAGGATGTTTTCATGGTGGGAAGTGATAGTTGGATCAATGATGATAAGTTATTTCCATTTATCACCCTTTCACATTTCTATATTGGTTATTGTGGAATTCAAATTCCATCCAAATTCATGGATTACTATGTAGTGTTCTTCACAACATAAATTAAGGTGTTTTTAACAATACCTTTTTTAAGGTTTTCAATATTTTATTTTAAATTTTAGTACATTTTGATTTTCTTGGTTGGGTGGACATTATAGGGAATGTCAGAGGAATTTCCAGGCATATTGGCTCTTCAAAAGTCAATTTCTTTCCTTTAGTGGAAGTTTTCTTATTATAATGATTTTTCTAATTTTAATTTCTATGGATGATTGGAATGGTAGTTTCCATTGGAGAAGACGACACCCATGTAATAGTCATTTGGATTTTAAGTTTCATACTACTCTATAGAAATATGGAAGTATAATTAACCTTATCACTTCAGTTGACTATTAATTTAGAATTAATTTTACCTGACCCTTGACTTTGGATTTCCCCCATCTAGTTAGAAAGATGGCCTAATTGAGGTTTTAGGTCTTGTATGGAAACATGAATGGTTTATTAGAATTGGGGATTATTTTTATAAATTTGTTTCATTATGTTATCTAGAATATTCTATGGGTTTTAAGCATTTTTTATGTATATTACAGTGGTTATGGATTTTGGGTGGTTATAGAGGATGAATACACTACCTAGCGTGGTTTTATGAATCCTGATTTCCTTTGTAATACCCCATTTCCCATAGGTTTGGTTATTATTCAATACATTGTGGGATTTATAGTATTTTTTCCCAATTGATTGTTTGTATGGGAATTCCCGGAATAATGCCTCATAATTATACTAATAGTCACTCAATTTGAGAGAATTTTTAAAAATAGTGGGTCTCAGTGGGAAAACATAAACAATAAAGTATATGAGGAGATTGGTATTTTCCAATGGGGTGGTCTTATTTTAACGATTAATCTATTTAACTGTTCAAAATTTATTTCCACCTTCAACTAAAAATTGGTTGTTTTTACATCATTGAATCCAATAATGGTTATAGTAGTCCTCAAAACAGTTGTGGAATGTTTTTCAAAATGTTTTTAATAAGGATATTTGTAGTCATCAGAGACTTTTACACTACTTACTCAAATATGGAATATTTTATCATTTTATAATCAATAATAACTATAACCTCACAACAACATTGAATTAAAATATCATTTTCATATTTAGTGGTGTGTAAATCATCCATAAAATCATTTAAAACCATCGTAGAACTCATGATGTGTTATCACATTAGATTTTTTATTGTAGAGATTTATTTCATTATTTTTTATGTCTATGAGGGTCGGAAATACTTTTATAGAAAAATTCATTTTGTTTCCTGGTGGTCTCTAATTGGGGTGTTCACATATTATAATAATTCATTTTCTTTTTCAACTAAATAAAATAGAAAATCCTTACGTTTTAAATGTTCATTTTTCAAACATGTGGGATTTAATATTGTAAAAAATAATGATGTTACATTAAGTTTTGGTGTGGCTATTTTACATCCTGAACATGTAATTTTGGAAATGAATTAATTATTAAATGTTTTGTTTAATTATTGGTTAATCTCCTTTAATATTTATATATTTTGGTTGAGTATCAACATCATGTGAAGTTAGTTCCTTTATTCATTTAATAATTTTATTCAATATAAAATAAATCTATTTATTTATTTACATTAGTTTTATAAGTGAAATGATTTATAATACTCTCAATGTGTTGTGTTTCCTCTATCAAAGTAATGTTATATAAGTTTCAATGTCAATAACATAAGATCCTATATAATTTGGTTATAAAAGGTGGTATTTCTCCAAAATAATATAATTCCATGCCCAAATCCTATAAATAAAAAAATATTAGGGGAAAAATTTATATATACAATTTTATGATATATAAATGAATAAAAACTTATTTATAAAATATTGATAGTTCATATCAAAAAACAGCGTAATGTTTTAAAATTATTTAAAACTAATACCCAAATATTAATGTGTTTTCATGAAATATAAAAAGAATTTTGTTTTAAAAGATTAAATATATTCTAGGGAAGAACCTTGGTCATTTTCAGGGATATTTTATGGTTTCAGAGTTTTTATTTTAAATAATATTGTTTAATGTTACTAAAAGCGGGGTGCGGGGGGGGGGGGGGTGGGGGTGTAAAATGGATATAAAGTAAAACAATGAAACAAAATATGTTATAGATTTTATGAAATATAGGTGGTTTTGAGAGCAGTAGTAGAAAAGGATCATTGCATTTTTATACAAACAATTATAACTTTATTAATACAAATTCATATTTGGATTAATGAAACTGTTTGGTTTAGGGTAACAAATAAAATTGATTATACTTTTTCACATTTTGAAGACACACCTAGAACAAACCATTATCACAATAATAACTTTGTTAAGGTTTATATCTTATTGATAGAAATAGTTTTTCCAAATAATGTTGATATATCATGTATTCTTGGGAGAAAAATTAACCTAGTTTTTTACAATCGTAACAATAATAGAATACCACATAAAATATTAATCCAATAAATTATGAAATGAAAACTGTTTCATTCGAACATAATAAAAATATCATCCAAAGTAGAATCATGTTCAGATAAAAATAAAATAAATGTTTCCAAAGAAAATATACTAAACAAGTAGTAAAATTGGTTTCAGAACACCCTTTCCAAGTGTATAATACTATTACAATGATTACACATAATTTAATTAGAAATAAAGGGAAAGATGAATCTCATATTAATGTCTTCTTTCATCCATGATCTACTGTATGATGTTAGGGAGACATAAAAAATCTACAATGATGAGAGGAAACCTATAAATATCAATTATCATATAGATTCACCACATTTTAATTACATATTAATGTGGTTCTTAAGGATCTAATTTTTAGGAGAAGTGGAAAGTGGTTTTGGAACAGTATTTTCATAATACCACTTGCAACTAATATTTAGGATAGAATAAAATAATATCACACTTTTGGAAACAAAAATTATATTTCCACATGTCTTTATAATATCCATATTACATTTGATATCGATTAGAATATATAATGGTAAATATTATCAAAATATTTATTTATACATTTTTCATCATGTAGTGTTAGTTTTTTAATAGATCACTTCATTTGGACCAACCAATTGAATAAATGTGATTATTTTTCTTTTAAATAGTTTTATCATATATAGTTAGAAATACACCAACCAAATTTCATCCCAAATTGCATGAAATTATATTTTTTAGAATATGAAAACAAGTGAACATGAATTCTTGAGATTCTATATAGATTGGATAATTTTTCATCATATTAATCAGATTCACTCCAAATCCCATCTACAAACAATGAAAATGTAAAATTGTAAAATTATCATTTTAACAGTTTTTAAAATTAAATAATTCAATCAAATTATAATTTAAATTTATTATTATATTTTTGGTTTTTAATAAAAACACTATTTAAAACTATGGATTAGGGGTGGAATTAAATTATGAATTCTGAATTGATCGTCCCACTTGTTCTCTAATCTCCAAGAGGAGATCTACCACATTAGTCTATGGTTCCTTGTTCATTATTTTATAGGGGGTCTCTATTGGTAAGGCTAAACCTACACTACCGTTTTTTACTATTTATTATTGGTTTTTTCATTATTGTGGTGATTTTAGAATAATATTCTTATTGTTGTGATTTTCATTGTGTTTTTAATTCATTACTCCACTTGTTAAATGTGTCCATGAGATTAGACATGTAATACATTATGAGTTCTAGGTAGGTGGTTCATAACTATTTCCTTTTTTATAAATTTTTTTATGCATCCTGTGAAATGAAGGTGTAGTTATGGTCTTAAGAGAGACCAGAATCAAAACTTTTCATAGTATCTAGGGTTTCGGGGGGTTATCTTAGGATAGTATATGTACGGTACATGTGGTTATGGTCTTGGTTACACCTAAGAGATTTAGTATATAGGTTTTTAGAATAATGGATTTATTGTAAATCCAATCTCATGTTAATTGAAATTAATTTGGAAATTAGATCCAAGCATGGGATCTCGTTATCAGCGGTGGGGAATAAACTGGTATACCCTGATGGTGAAGTTGATCAAAAAATATTTTTAATTTTTTTTTCATAGTAAAATGGGAATCATATGTTGTTAATTAAGTGGGGATATATAGGTTCACTAGATGTGTTGTGGATATAGGTTATGGATTTTCCACTACCCATGGTGATGAGGTCGTTGGGATTGTGTGAACACTATAAAGGGTTGATGAGGTGGTTTTGACAACTAGTTTTTATTGATATCAACTATAGATTATAAAACAAATGGGTGATTGTATTATAAATTCTTTCATTGGAGGAATATTTAGAAAGAATACCTGAAAACTAGTGGGATTGAGATCATTGTTTTGGATTGTATTGCTCACCATATAACTGGTATACATTAGAGATGATGGGACGGACATGGTGATGTATAGATTTTTATGGTTCATTAGGTTTAATTCAGTTACTGATCTAGTAGTAGTAAAGACGGTTATGATGACTATGAGACATTTGATGTGATAGAAGGACAAGACTTATGGTATTGTGAGTGGTTTATAATGAATTTTCTCATTATATTTAGAATTCAATATCATGTGACATGAATTGTGTTAGAAGGTTGAGATAAATTCGAACATGTTAGAACATAGGAATATTTTCCCAATCCAGCACTAGAAAAATTAATTAAATAATCACTTGGAGATAGTTAAGAATAGGTGGACCAAGATTACTAATTTACATTGGATGATTTACTTTAAATTTTCATTCACTCATATAAATATGGATATTATCTATGGACACTATTTTTGGTGTCATATTTAGTTCACACACACACAATTAAATATTCATTTGGGATGCATTCAAACTTTACGGTTTATGACATAGAAAAGGGAAAATGCCCTATATCAGGAGAATAATTGCTGTATGTGAATGTATTTCATGGTATAGTCATTAATTTACATTGGTTGGTGGACCTTATGGTTATTTGTTGACCAACTATACTTTTTCCATTTTGAAAATGTTTTTTTGATTGACTAGAAGGTGATACTGTTATATGTTGTATGACTTGAATGAAAATTTAGATATTTTTTCAAACCATGAGTTATGTTTTAGTAAATATTTATACCTATTTATTATTATTATTTTTGGGTTATTTTGTTTTTTGTTTTTATCATAATAGGTTATTGTTAGTCCCCTATCACCCCTTATCCCATTGATACTATTTGGTAGCCTTTAGAATATCGGGAGGTTTGCCTGATGCTAACGGTTCTCTATCACAAGGTCTATTTAATTGATTAGAGCCAGTGACACGACAATGTGGTTTGAAAGTATATTTTTATAAATGATGTCTAGTGGGTTTCTTTGTTATTTTTTATTGAGGTTAATGTAGGTTTTAAAATTTGATGGGTCTTGTGATGGATGTCATGCTATGTTCCTGGCTAGCAGAAGTATGGTTTGATGTCCCTGTATCTAGAGGGGACATGATTATTACTTTGGTTTTCATGATTGTAGTTTCATTATTTGATCTGGATAAAATGGTATTTGATTTTATTCATTTATTATGTGACTCTTGGCCTTAATAGGTATGATATGGTACTGATGAATCATTATAGGCATGTTGGGATCATTTGACATGCCGGTTTCCATGAATGGTTTACATATTTTTTATTTTTTAAAAAAGGGAAAATGATTGGTTGTTTAATGTATTAGATGAAACATATATGTTGTTTTACCATATATATTATTTATGAAATTTACTCAATTATATTGAGTATATGAATCTTGCTGTGATTGAGTACATATATCATCTATGTGGTGTGTGTGGATCCTAAACCTGGAAATGGGTAGTAGAGGATATGAGGGAAACTTTTTGAGTGTGGATGTCCTAGAACAAACTACTTCATATATTTTCATTACCATTACATGTATACATTTTAATATATACATATGTTTATTCTTACCATAATAGTGTTGAAACTTCTGCATCCATCATTTACATTGTAGTTTAAATAGATTAAATGTTGTATAAAAAGGTTATAGCAGTTCCCATCGATAATGAGTTATTTGAGATTCTATATAAGTAATATTAAAAATATGTTATATGGACTAGATAAATCTTATAGATTGGAAACATATTATGTCTTTATATCACTTTTTGGGGTCTCACAAGTATTCATACTACTTCTCATAAAGAACGCACATAGTGAAATCATGTAGGTGAGATTATGAGGGAAAAGTTTCCAATTAGAACACCACTTGTTTCAAGTGTCATATGTTTTTATTATCAATGAACATGTGTTTTCACATCCAAAATTTATATTTCTATTAATGTGTACCTTTCGGTCAAATACATTCATCCATGGTAAAAACCATGAAACTGAAGTCATGGAATGGTCTCTTCAGTTGGGTCAATCATTGTTGGCATGGAATTGGATGAATGAGAAAGATAAAATTTATCACTTCTAAGATGAGGAAGATATATCTCATAGGCCTAGGATGAAAATGATTGTTGTGGATTTATTAAATCTATAGGCACATTATAAAGAATGATTGCCCAGTACAATCACTAAATATATAGAGAAACAAAAGGATGTTGACACACATGCGCATCATGATTTTTGAGATATCATGAGACACATAGACTTTATTACACAGAATGTGTTTTTAGGTGTTAGTGATATATATTAAATTCCTTATCTCCAAATGGGACATGATAGGTTCCTTGAAATCACACATTGAATGTGGGTTGGAATCATTACTATCAAGATAATGATCAAGAGGGTTACACACTAAGTGTATCCATAAGTTCAACCTATTATAATGAATAAGAGTTTCGCATGAAGTGGCCCCCTGTGTGGAGGCAAGTGAACATCTGAGAATTATTGATCATATATAAAACTAATTCAATTATATTATTCATGATTAGACGAAATGAATATGGAATTTATTTCTCATGTTATATAAAAGTAGTTTGATCATAAATGTTAATGATAAAATATAATTTTTCAAATCAACATAGGATATTAAAGGTTGTTACATTATTTGTGGAGCATATGGTCTAGGTTAATGGTTTTTTACATAATATTTTATTGTGTTTCAACTGAAGGATAAAATAATTGTGACTTTTATGACAAGTTTCTTAAGTCATAAATGTTCAAAAAAGTGTAAAATGAGCGTTATTACTCTCTAAGGACCAAACATTAAATTTGGAAAGTATTACAAAGGTATATAAGATCTTTTTTCCTTCCTGAACCATTTGCAAAATTTTTGTGAGAGAAGATATATTCTTTTCTCCTCTCAAGTTCCTAGAGAGAGAATATAAGGAAAGAACTAGGTTAGATCAATCCCATCTTATCTTTCGAGTCCCTGTTCTTCACACGATCAAATAGAAATTTAAAAAAAAACTTATTTCCCACCCTTTAACCTATGAAATATAGATCAGTGATCCCTATGTTTTGGTGAACATGTGGATAATCTATAGGATTCTTATCTTGGAAGCTTTGTGCCCTGACATGTTAATGGTGAGTGAATCAAACTAGAAACTTCCAACAAATAATGTACTATTTACACTTTCATTCGATTTTATTTTTTATGCATAAATTAAATTGAATGTGATGGTTTACAAAATTTCGGAATTTATTTTATGTAATTATTATTTTGAACATGAATCCAAACCCAAATTCCAAATTGTAAATTTTTTTATCATTAAACTATGCTTCAGGTTCGTTCAATTGGTTTCATAGATAACATGTAATTATTTATTTTTAAATTTTTTTGATTTAATTTAAATATTTTATTATTTGGAAATAGGGTTTAGATAAGGTCACAATAGAACTAACGACCTATAGATGAAACATTATATCTCCCAGATATGTCTAATTAAATATCGACATGTTATGCATAATAATTATCATAAAAAATAATGTTTTAATTTTTTCCTCACGTTAATGTATACCAGTGTGATAGGTTTTTTTCGTGGGAATAATGTGAATAGTTTTTTTTCCTGGATATACTAGATTCTTGTTGGGGTTGTCAATTGGTAATACATTCTTACTATAGAAGATTGATTTAGGTGCCAAAAATCCAAAAAATGGACCAAAATCCTTGGGAATATTGGTAAATTAAATGGATAAATATTCCCTTATAATCCTGTTCAATGGTTCCCCTAGAATGTTGTTTAATTAAATAAAAAAAATATTACCTTGTAATCTTATTAAAAACATCCTGTGGATACTTGTTTAAAATATATATAAAAGGGAACATAGTTTTCTTTGGAATCATTTTATCATTTTTAAAATATTATATATATATATATATGTGTGTGTGTGTGTGTGTGTGTGTGTGTGCATATTAAATGGGTTCCCTACTAAACATGGGCCAGAAAACTGTAGTCTAGGTCTAACCTTCTCAACCTGTCACTATTCGGAAATTAATTTATAGGTATAAATTTTATGTCCAAATACGCCTCAAAAGTCATTATTTTTTTTTCAAAATTAAATTTACTCACCATGGATTTAATAAAATTATTTTGGGTGTTACATGATATATCAATAATTAATTAAAAGTAATTTAATGAAATATTACACATTAAAAATATCATCAAGTTTAATTTAAGAAAATTCAATTTTTCTTATGAAATACAATTTCATGTAGAAATATCTTTAGCCAAGATAGACCTGAGCATGAATGTTTTATTATTTTTTTAATATAATTATTTGATTTAGGTTTTTTAAAATATAACATTTTTTTATTTCATGTATAGTCACCCATTAATAATTTTTATAAAGGATCATGTGTCCAAATATGGGTGTTAAATTTTAATTACGCACCAAGATTTCTCCTCACCAATGCGTAAGTATACAATGTAAATATTGTAGGAGTTATTGAAAAAGTGGTTTGAGTCAACAGATGATTGAGAACAAACAGATAAAGTGCATAGAAGTTGTGGTGACTATAACTAATATTATAAATTGATTTAAATAATTCACCTAGGGTTTCAGTTAATCTATTTTTCTCTGAATGGATGAACCAATAATTAATTTTATCATGATTATGTTATAATTTATTTCTTTTATCTTGTGCAGGGTTTAATATTTTGTGAGTGTGTATTTATTACAAGCAATCACATAGTGTAACAATAATGAAACTACGAAAACATTAAATGAACGTGTGTTTGGATTTTTTTATTTAAAATCACAGTTGAACGGTGGGTGAAATCCCTCAAAAGAATAATTTTAAATAGAAAGTTATTTCATTTATTTATAATAAATTTAAAAATATCTCAAAAAATATCATGTCATGGAATTCCATCCATCACTTGAATTTGGAAACAAACAATTTATTGAGTTGGTAATTAGCCCATGTTTATGGGGTATCCATATACTAGAATATTTTTAGGGTCGTAGTTGGTTGAATTAAAAATATTTGGGGGAAAATGAGTTTCTATATCTTTCTTGTTACAAATTTAGTGCTAAAGAATTAATAAATGAAATGTAATTTTATTAAGGATATGGGTATCTAGTAAATAGATCAAGGATCCATGAGTTGATGTTGTAAGATATTGAAACTACTACCATTAAATTCTCATAGTAGTGGAGTATACATAACTTTCAGACTATGATGATAGGTTTCAAGGATCATTTTAACTAGAATAATCAAGCGAATAGGTATTAAAAATCCATTATTTGATGGAAATAATGATTTGATTAAATATTGGGTTAGATTTTAAGTTTAATAATTTGAAAATTTATACAGGTAATAAAGATAATATAGTATTTTCTATGATTATTTTTTTAGAACAAATGGAAACCACAACCAATTCAGTTTCCCTTTGATAAATATTAGATACTGAGAATATCATGACGTTCCATATCTTATAAGAGGGTTGCACATTATTTCACATAGTACTGCACTATGAGAGTATGATTTATGTTCTGTAATCCTCCCTTCCCACTAATACATTCATGGAAAAATAAATGTTAATATAGATAAATACAATAATTATATGGATGTTTCACTATCTGTTTAATGTTTCATGTTGTGATCTATATCTAGTGAGATTAATATAATGAATGGGAAAAACTGATTTCAAACACTTTCTTATCTCCAAGAGTTATAGTAGTGGAGATCTTGATAAGAAGGATATGAGATATCATGTAATCTATATATAAATAGACTACCCAAATGAAATTAAGCAGGACCTCACGTACTCAAGATGATTAGGTATATTGATAGACATGAATCTCTTAGGTTCAAACTGAACCAAGATCAAGAATATTACCTCATATTTTACTCTTTACCACATATATTCCGGAAAATAATTGTTATTTATAATATTAATAAAATCAATTAGTCACTCCTAGATTTTTTGTCTTTAGTTTTTAATGAATTTAAGGATATGAATAATTCCAACACTTTAATCCTTACGATGAATAATGAAAAAATTAATGGTAAAAATATCAAGGAGTAATTATATTCCAAATATACTAATTCACCTCCATTTCACGAATCCAATGATACAAAGGGAGAGAAAAGAGTAAGAGGAATTATACTTTTCTTATAAAAAAAGGTCACTCGAAGAATCATTTTATATCTTGGGTGTAAATGAATGTAGATCATTATGCATCATGTGTATATTTCAATGAATTAAATCTATCTATTACAAATATTTCATTATTGGATAATGTATGTGACTCAAATATTTATATTAAAATAGGTGAAAAATTTAGATTCATGAAAATTGAATAATATGTAGCATATATGATAGTTGAAGATGGTTTGAGGAAAGAAGCATTAGTAGTCATAGATTATCAAGTTATTTTTTCCTATGGGATGGTTCTTGTACAATATAATTTTTATTATATACCATATATTACTAGAAACAAAATCTTAGTGTTCATTTTAGAGACTATTGTATTTCATTTCAATTTTTTAAATAAATGATGTCTTATATATAATGATAACATATGTTATGGTATAGTGCATGTAAAAAATGGGTTGTATAAATATAGTATTTTCAATCAATGAAAAATATATTAGGAATGACTCATATCCAACCCAACTATGGTACTTTTCACTACATCACGTAATATAGAATCATTTACAATAACTACATCATGTAGGGTATTTAGACTCCCTAGTGTAAAATCCCTTTTAAGTATGTAATGCTTGTTAACAAGGAAAAATGGACAAAATACATTTCAATACGAAAGGTGAATGTACTAAAGATCAATTTGAATTTGTTTATACTAATATTTATTTTCGATTCCCAGTAGAGTTGATTGGTGTTTATTATGACTTTATCACTTTTTTAATGACTATAGTCGATGTGGATATGTCACTGAATGGGGAATAAGGCATATTCCAATAAAATATTTAGGGAATATGAAAATAAAGTAGGTAATTAAATTGGATGGAATATTAAGAAACTACACTCAGTCGGTAGTGGATAATATCTTAACAGATATTTCATTGATCATTTAAAATATCATGTGATAATTTCCAACTCATTCCTCCTTATACACCTCATTGAAATGGTGTTAGTAAAATTAGGAATTAGTCCTTGATTGAAAAGTATAGATTGACGAAGAGTCATGAAACTCTAATATTATCCTTCTATAGATACGAACTATATAATGTGGTATAAACACTAAAATGAGCACCCACTAAAGAAACAGATGGGATTCCAAACATGTTATGGTACAAAAAAAAATATCTCTTATATTAAATATACTTGTATGAGGATATAAGGATTTTTCAGGACTACCTTTAGCACCACTGGTTTGAGATATTCTATTGTTTGATGAATTTTATTTTATTTCTAAATTCATAGATTAATTTAATCAAAAATGTGAATAGGTGAAATAATAAGTTTGGCTACCGGAAAACCCCATAAAAAAAACACGTCATGTAAATTTTACACAACATGAATGTGTTGGGGAAAATGTTGTGAATATTTTCCACTACATGTAACTAATTAATGTATAGTTATATATTCACATCATCCAAATTGGTCATCCAAAAAAATTATGTTAATGAAAATATAAGTATATATGGCCTCATGAAAATATATTACATGAATTTGGGTTAGGAATCATGAAACATACCATGTCCAACAAGTATTGATACATCCATAGGGTAATTTTCTATCACGTGTTATATTCTTCTCTCCCATGACTCCTTGGAATTCAAGAGGAGATTCCAATTTATTTTAGAATTCTGAACTCTAGTGAAATTGATACATTGAATGGTTGTTTTTTGTAATCATAGGTTACGGTTCGGTTCATCCTTCTTGTGTTAGATCTCCTCATGTTGGATTTATTGTAACCATTGAATGGTGTTGTTATTCCTAGATTTTCAGTTTTGGATTTCTGTTGATAAAATATTATTATATTTTGGTAAAGGATTACGAGGTAATGATATAATTTATGGAATAATCATGGATCTTTTACGCATATCATATTAATATAGGTTGAATCAATCCCACTCTACCATTCTTTAATTTTTAGACAGAATTTTTTAAAATCACATTGATTTTTTATTGGTGATTTTTTTGGAATTGATTGAAAAACCCCTATTGATATGATTTCAAAAGGGTGGGTTTTGATAAATTGTATTTTTTAAAATAAATGTTTTATGGAATAGTTTGGAATAAATGAGTTTTGTGTATTCATGTTTTTCTTGGATGGGTAATGGTCATGATTACCAGAATAAAATAGTAAAAATTCAGTATGAGTAATGGTCTGATGTAACACTACAAATAATGATAATTTGGGATGGATCATGGTTGGAAGAACCATCATCTAGTTGGTCATGAAGTGATGTATTGGTGATAGGATGACTCACAACTCATGAGTATAGTGTGTTCGATGGTTTCATCCATTATATGTGTTTGTGGGTGTAGAATATCATGGTAATGCCAATGGAAATGAAATGGTTTAAGAATTTTATCATAATTTTTTATTATATGAAATCATTTATAGTTTTACAATATTTTATTATCTACTTTTATCCTATTTTATTCAAATGTGATAACATGTTCTCTTCCTAGTGTCATGTGATTAGAATTATTCGGGAAAATCCAACTTAGTGTTATACTCACCCCATGGTTGAGAACGTTCATGCATTTTTAGATTTTGTGTAATAATATAATGGGAAGGTCCATGATTTAAACTTATCTGGTTGTGGTCCTTCACATCATGTTTGGTTACTAAAGCTGGAGCTTGAGAGTGTATGCATCTTGGTTTGGGATAGTAAAACATTTGTGTCAATGTTTTTATAATTAGAGTCTTAGCCATTCAATTTTATTTCATTTTACTCTATATGATGACATTGATATGCATTGGTACTTTTTTAGTTAGTTGGTTTATTATCATACATCATTGATTCAATCTTGGATTTTTTTTCTTTTGAAATATTTCATTTTATTCATGGAAAATTATCCCCCAATGTCCTCTAATACCCTTGGAGTTTATTTATAAGCTTTATTGTATATGTGATGTCACCTAAAGAAAGTGGAACCTTTATATATTCCTAATTTAATGAGTTGGGTGGGGTGTTACATATATTATCATTTTTTTTGGTCCCTATGTATCATTGGTACAACTTTTCTTTAGTCCATGTGTTCAGTTGGCAGTAGGGAGATAAGAATGTGGAAACTAGAAATATACAATAAAAAAAATAATCTTTTTATACAAAACATCATGTTTCCATGGTGGTTGGGTATAAATGTAATAGCCCAAAATTTTGAATAAATCTTGTTTCCTAATTTCATGTGTTATTTTATTTTATTTTTATACTCAAAAAAATGTTTTATTTGATAAACATGATTATAATTAAATTGAGACCATTGGGTTCTGACTGTTATATGACCATCGGTCAATATGACCGCTGTGAACAAAATGTTTTGATTATTGTCTCTAAATACAAGTAATCTTGGTTAATTATTATAGAAATAAGATTCGATGGCCTCACCTAGTAGTCTTGGACCGATCGAAGCCCATCTAACAGAACATGGGAAGGAGGTAGCACCATTAGGCTTTTCTCTGGACCAAACCCAAGCCGAACTTCATCGTGTGAAGCTAGAACGGAATCGCCTTCGTGAGAAGTTCAAACTGATAGAAATTATTACTCGGGCAATGTTGGACGATCCTCCCTCGGACTCTCCCACCTTAGCACACCTTACCCTTAGGTCCTATGCTGGTGTGATAAGTGGCTATGTAAGGAGACCGTAACTGCCTTGTGTAATACTTTGTTTTAAATAAAAATTGGGATTTCTTCTTATGATGAATTTTATGAATTTTCAAATGACCGGATAAATATAGTATGCATATTTTTGATGAATTTTAGAAAAAGTATATTTTAAAAATGTTTATTTAAACCTTAAATAATTAAAAATGTGTAATGATTTTCAAAAAATGGTCTTCTACAATTATGTTCAGTTCAAAATTTGGAGTCTAATAAGATTAACTTTATTTTTCATGAATAGTAAATTGTGAATAGTGATTTTATGATTAGGATTAGTAATATGACCAATTGGATTAGTAATCTCACTTAAAAAAAGTTTTAACATAATCTAGGCACCTTGATTAAGTAATGTGATTCAATAAAATGGTTAAATAACGGTTTCTTCAATTATTATTCAAGTATTAGTTTTTTTCAGGTGAATAGTGTTTTTTTAATTAAAAATTAAATTAATATTATTTAGAAAATTATTTTTATAAAATGGATTTCATAAATGTATTTAGAGCATCGATATTTGGTTAAGGTGAAATTTTGGGATTATTCTGAGAAAGTTGAATTTTTGATGAATAGTGAAAATATAGTTTTTAAGTTACGGGTGTTTAATGACATCATTAAATGATGTATTAAGTATATATTCAATATGGTCGAATTATGAATAGTACGATAAGGTATGAGGTGTCCCAAGTGGCCAATACCATGGGCAAATACCATGGGCAAGCCCATGGTTTTGCCAAAACCACTAGTGAGGTGTCCCTTGGCCATTAATGCCTTGTCCCCTCACTTTGCCTATAAATACCCACCCTTTCCTCCTTTAGTTTCCACTCAAAACTCTTCCCCAACGAAGTTATGGTCTCATTACCTCCCAAGGAGTCCTCCCAAGGTGCCCCCAATCCCTCAAGGTCCCATCCTTTGAGGTTTAACAGTTACATTTTAAGGTAAGGGATCCGACCTCTCTCTTACATTTCAAGTAATCTCTTTTTTGTCATTCCTTTTATGCTAAATGTTCTTATGTTGGAGTATGTTCTTTTATACTCCTCTTACTGCCCTTTTTATGTTCACATAATGAGAGATCCCCTCTTACTCTCATTATTTCGTTTTATGAAGTTTTAAGTGGCGCCGTTAGGCTGCTGAAATTTTTGTAACAGATTCTTTCTCCCTTCTCATTTTTCAAGATCTATTTTCATGTAAAGTATTTCAAGTTACTTTTTATTTATGTTGGGGAATTTTATATATATCTATCATACTGAACTCTTTTGTTCACATGATGAGAGACCCTATTTGATCTTTTCAAATCATTTTTGTTGAAGTTTAAGTAACGTCGTTAGGCTGCCGAACTTTCATAAGAGAAATCTAATTTTTTGTCTTCCTTCCATGTTTTTCATTTCAAATGGTATTTCCTTGAAATTTAATTACCATGATCATGTATCCTTCTTATTCTGTCCATCTACTGTTTTATGGGTCATTTATGAATGTTTGACCCATTTTCCCCCTTTTTTAATGTCTTCTAAAACCTCGTAACATAGCCGTTATGCTGCAAAATTTCCGTCTCAAAATGTCTCTCTCTTTTTCTAAAGTTCTTTTATATTATTAATTGAATACTCAAATCTCTTTCTTCTAAAGTGGTATTCACATATATACCAAAATGTTCTATTTTAAATTCTGGGATTTACATACGTGAGACCCACTTTCCCCTTTCCGTGGGTTTAAAGTAACGTAAAGATCATGTCTTTAAAGCAGTTTTTAAAACGTTATGATTATGAAATGAAACCCATTTATTTTATGCTATATGGGTTATTTATGAAATGTTTGATGATGATATATGTGGCTCACATGATGATAACGGCAAATTTAAGGGTGCGCCCTGATAGCGCTCCAATGCATTGGGTAAAGACTTAATCTCTAGAGATGACCATTTTAACGACGCCTTGGTGAATAAGCATGGTAAATTTTAACGACACCTTGGGGATGGACCTTGGTGAAACGAACCAATTGTCAATATTAAATGTTGCAGCCACATCTTCAAGTTATGAAAAATGATACTTTTATTATGATATATCTCATGATTTCTTTCTCATGCCTTAATGTTCTTTTCATGACCTTATTGAAGCATCTCAAGTTCACATGTAAAATGTTTCTCTTGTTTTCCTTACTGGGCCTTCTGCTCACCCTTTCCTTTGATGTATGTCCCCAAGTTCTGAGATGCAAAAATGAACATAGGATGAACATAAGGAGAATCCTTTCAAGTGTTTAAGAAGAATGTTTTTTTTTGTTGTTTCATGTTTTATGTTCTTGGTTTCCAAGACACTAAACCATAAAGATCCTCGATTTTGTAAAATGTAAATGAAAGTTTATGTAATAAAAATGCAGGATACTATAGTTGGTATCAATGGATGGTTTAGTTATTTGTGTAAATTAGGATATGAAAACATTGGGAAGAAGCCTATAGAAAAGTTAAAATATTGGAAATCTTCCTGGTATTTTGGTGAGTATTGAGTAAGGGGTTGCCAAGGAAATACATCCCTGTCTGGATACGAGCAGGTAGAGGTGGCTCTGGCACAGATGTACATAGGGATAAAACCCGAAAACATCGCTTTGAGCTAGACTCGAACGGGAACTAGTACACGACAATGGGCCTTGCTGCACTCTTGGTTACGACACTCCCGGGGGATATGATTTGGTAAATTCATAAGCTTAGTATGAACCATTATTAAAGGAACAAAGATAAAATAAAATAAAGATTCACATAAGATATATGATCATGGATAACCTAGATGGGAACCTATGGGATCACATGTTAGGGTATACTTTTCAACTAAAAGTTATCCTTATATGCTTTAAGTTTCTTTTCATGATTATTGGCTAAGTATTTAAGCCCCTAATTATAGTTCTTTTCATAGTTAATGGTAGGAAATGGAAGAACATGTTTCAACAACCAATGTGATAGGAAATGCTACGATTGCCGTATTAATATGACAGAGATGATTAGGGGATTAAAATATGATTTTTATTTTGGAAGACGTTCACTATTTTGGGGACCCTATATGATCGAGGTAAATAGATTACAATGGTATTTTCATTGAGGAGTAAGGTTGACTTATATTTGAAGAATCTGTGAATTTAAGGTGGAATTATAGTAATTTAGGTTACTTATGGGAATTATTAACCTATATTGGGTTAAATATGTTTAGGTAAGATACTTTTGTTATAAGATGTTAGGAGTGGTTGATGTTGTCTGGAGATGAACAATGAAGTTTTGGAACACTATGTTATCAAATCCTTCTTGTATTTGGGTTTCAATCTTAGTTTGGTTTATTTTGAGGAATTTTAAGGACAGTTATTTATGGAATGGACTAGGATGAACTTTGGGTAGTACCATGGAACTTTGAAGATTTAAAAGTAGTTTCCATTCCTATGTGATTCTTTCTTTTTTTGAAGAGTTATTTTACCTTACCCTTTCGGTTTTTGGGATAATGTTTAAAGATAAAAGAAATAGATAGTAAATCTTTTGTGGATTATGTGATTCTCTAGAAGATGATTCTTGTGTTTTGATGAGACCAAGTAGTTTTGAATGCTCATAGTTTTGAGAAAAGATTAGTTTTGGGTAGAAACTTCTTAAAGGATGAAACTCTACATGAAGGTAGATATATTTCCTTATGTTTTTGTTCTATGTTGTAAATGAATTCCTCAAAGTTATGAAAAGGAACATAAAACAAAAACGTTGTTGGTTTACGTTTCCTACTAGGTAATCAAAGACCACTTGCACACATCATAATTTTGGGATTTTGTGGTGGTTAACTTCCTCCTAATCATGTTTTCTATCACTCTCTTTTAGGACGTGACCCATTGTTTTCTCCTCCATGTACATATTTCCTACAAGGAATCCTAGTATGAGTAAACTCGGGTGGCCTTTGTACTTCCTTTTCTTTCATTTAAAGTAATGGTGCCACAGACTCTTTTTCCGATGTGGGACTTTCAATGAAATTTCAAAACCCAATTTTTTAAAATTGCGAGGACGCAATTTCTTAAAGGGGGAGGATTGTAACGACCCGAAATTTTGAATAAATTTTGTTTCCTAATTTCATGTGTTATTTTATTTTAATTTTATACTCAACAAAAATGTTTTATTTGATAAACATGATTATAATTAAAATGATACCATTGGGTTCTGACTGTTATATGACCATCGGTCAATATGACCGCTGTGAACAAAATGTTTTGATTATTGTCTCTAAATACAAGTAATCTTGGTTAATTATTATAGAAAGAAGATTTGATGGCCTCACCTAGTAGTCTTAGACCGATTGAAGCCCATCTAACAGAACTTGGGAAGGAGGTAGCACCATTGGGCTTTGCTCTGGACCAAACCCAAGCCGAAATTCATCGTGTAAAGCTATAATGGAATCGACTTCGCGAGAAGTTCAAACTGATAGAAATTATTACTCGGGAAATGTTGGTCGAGCCTCCCTCGGACTCTCTCACCTAAGCACACCTTACACTTAGGTCCTATGCTGGTGTGATAAGGGGCTATGTAAGGAGACCGTAACTGGCTTGTGTAATACTTTGTTTTAAATAAAAATTGGGATTTCTTCTTATGATGAAGTTTATGAATTTTCAAATGACCGGATAAATATAATATGCATATTTTTGATGAATTTTAGAAAAAGGATATTTTAAAAATGTTTATGTAAACATTAAATAATTAAAAACGTGTAATGATTTTCAAAAAATGGTCTTCTACAATTATGTTCAGTACAAAATTTGGAGTCTAATAAGATCAAATTGATTTTTGATGAATAGTAAATTATGAATAGTTATTTTATGATTAGGATTAGTAATATGACCAAATGTATTAGTAATCTCACTTAAAGAAAGTTTTAAAATAATCTAGGCACCTTGATTAAGTAATGTGATTCAATAAAATGGTTAAATAATGGTTTCATAAATTATTATTCAAGTATTAGTTTTTTCAGGTGAATAGTGTTTTTTTAATTAAAAATTAAATTAAAATTATTTAGAAAATTATTTTTATAAAATGTAGTTCATAAATTTATTTAGAGCATCGATATTTGGTTAAGGTGAAATTTTGGGATTATTCTGAGAAAGTTGAATTTTTGATGAATAGTTAAAATATAGTTTTTAAGTTACGGGTGTTTAATGACATCATTAAATGATGTATTAAGTATATATTCAATATGGTCGAATTATGAATAGTAAGATAAGGTATGAGGTGTCCCAAGTGGCCAATACCATGGGAAAATACCATGGGCAAGCTCATGGTTTTGCCAAAACCACTAGTGAGGTGTCCCTTGGCCATTAATGCCTTGTCCCCTCACTTTCCCTATAAATACCCAAGATTTGCCCCTTAAGTTTTCACTCCCAAATCTCCCCCAACGAAGTTCTGGTCTCATTACCTCTCAAGGAGTACTCCCAAGGTGGCCCCAATCCCTCAAGGTCCCATCCTTTGAGGTTTAAGAGTTACATTTTAAGGTAAGGGATCCGACCTCTCTCTTTCATTTCAAGTAATCTCTTTTGTGTCATTCCTTTTATGCTAAATGTTCCTATGTTGGAGGATGTTATTTTATACTCCTCTTACTGCCATTTTTATGTTCACATAACGAGAGATCCCCTCTTACTCTCATTATTTCGTTTTAGGAAGTTTTAAGTGGCGCCGTTTGGCTGCCGAAATTTTTGTAACGGATTCTTTCTCCCTTCTCATTTTTCAAGATCTATTTTCATGTAAAGTATTTCAAGTTCCTTTTTTTATGTTGGGATATGATCTCTATATCTATAATACTGTACTCTTATGTTCATATGATGAGAGACCCCATTTGATCTCTTCAATTCAGTATTTTGATGTTTTAAGTGGCGCCGTTAGGCTGCCGAATTTTTAAGTGGTTCTTCACCCTTCTCGTTTTGAAGTTCTACATTCATGTCAATTCCTTCAAGTTCCTTTTTGTTATGTTGGGGTATGATCTCTATATCTATCATACTGGACTCTTATGTTCATATGATGAGAGACCCCCGTTGATCTCTTCAATTCAGTATTTTGATGTTTTAAGTGGCGCTGTTAGGCTGCCGAAATTTTTAGGGGATTCTTTCACCCTTCTCATTCTTTTAAAAGTTCTACATTAATGTCAAGTATTTCAAGTTCCTTTTTATTTATGTTGGGGCATTGTCTCTATATCTATCATACATAAATCTTATGTTCACATGATGAGAGACCCTATTTGATCTTTTCAAATCATTTTTGTTGAAGTTTAAGTAACGTCGTTAGGCTGCCGAACTTTCATAAGAGAAATCTAATTTTTTCTTCCTTCCATGTTTTTCATTTAAAATGGTATTTCCTTGAAATTTCATTACCATGATCATGTAACCTTCTTATTCTGTCCATATACTGTTTTATGGGTCATTTATGAATGTTTGACCCATTTTCCCCCTCTTTTTAATGTCTTCTAAAACCTCGTAACATAGCCGTTATGCTGCAGAATTTCCGTCTCAAAATGTCTCTCTCTTTTTATAAAGTTCTTTTATATTATTAAGTGAATACTCAAAGCTCTTTCTTCTAAATGGGTATTCACATATATACCAAAATGTTCAATTTTAAATTCTGGGATTTACATACATGAGACCCACATTCCCCTTTTCGTGGGTCTAAAGTAACGTAAAGATCATATCTTTAAAGCAGTTTTTAAAACGTTATGATTATGAAATGAAACCCATCTATTTTATGATATATGGGTTATTTATGAAATTTTTGATGATAATATATGTGGCTCACATGATGATAAAGGCAAATTTAAGGGTGCACCCTGATAGCGCTCCAATGCATTGGCTAAAGACTTAATCTCTAAAGATGACCATTTTAACGACGCCTTGGTGAATAACCATGGAAATTTTTAACGACACCTTGGGGATGAACCTTGGTGAAACGAAACGATTGTCAATATTAAAGGTTGCAGCCACATCTTCAAATTATGAAAAATTTTACTTTTATTATGATATATCTCATGATTTTATTCTCATGCCTTAAAGTTCTTTTCAAGACTTTATTGAAGCATCTCAAGTTCACATGTAAAATGTTTCTCTTGTTTTCCTTACTGGGCCTTCTGCTCACCCTTTCCTTTGATGTATGTCCCCAGGTTCTGAGATGCAGAAATGAACCTAGGATGAACATAAGGAGAATCCTTTAAAGTGTTTAAGAAGAATGTTTTTTTGTTGTTTCATGTTTTAAGTTCCTGGTTTCCAAGACACTAAACCTTAAAGATCCTCGATTTTGTAAAATGTAAATGAAAGTTTATGTAATAAAAAGGTAGGATGCTATAATAAAAGTGAAATAAAACACTTCTATGTGAATTCTCATATCATCATGGTTAGTTTATCTGATTTGAGTCACATATAATGAATTATTATAATACTTTCAGCTAGAATTGAATTGTTCATATCTTTTTTAAATTATTTTGGAAAAAAATAAAATGATTTATCTTTGAAATTATTATTTCACAAGTTATATCTTCGGGTAGAGATATTTTTTATTTTAATTTGGAATTTATTCAAACCATAGGTTCCTAGAGGAAATAGTATAAATTGGTTATTTTTCTTCTTATAAATTATAAAACTAAGTTGATGCTGTGGAAACTAGTAGGGGGGAAGCTTCTGAAAATGTTGCTTCCCATGAACCACATGGGACCCAACAACTTGTATGGAGTATTGAGATAGAATTTTAGGCCACTGATAGAGGAAATGAAAATGATGAACTGGGGAAAATCAATCATTCGGTATTGTTTCAGAATAAGAATCCACTGATAATTCCTTTGGACTCCTAACCTAAAAATAAAGAAGTGTATCTAAATTGAATAAATAGAATCGTCGATTTTCTAGGTACATCGTAAGATCCGGAGATTATTATGGAAACTATTATATTGGAAGTTCATTCGTGCTAATGCTGGGAATTAGCTATCCAAGCTAAATCTTTCTAGGGACTTATGTAAGAGGAAATTAAAGAATTGATCAATAAATTATTTCCACACACACTTAAAATTGAAAACAACATATATTTATTTAGATTAATGTAACGAAACCTCTCTGTGATAGAAGATATAGAAAATTTTATGAACATGGTTCATTTCTCCTTAATTGTAGTTGTTATTGTGAAAGAGCCGAATACCCAAGTGGAGGAGTTGGATTTGCAAGGCCCAATTATGTGTGGTAGATTAAAGAGGCTGAACGCAACAATGGGTTCCCATCTTGCTTCATTAAAGGCCCAATAGATCCTACCTTGCATGGATAAAGAAAATGGGCCTATTATCTCACTAATTCTAGACGAAACAAGATGTTTAATGCTTGACCCACATGGTTGCACGAATTTGGATGTCTTGGCCACATGTAGGATTCTAGAATTGGAATCTTTGGACACCAAAGTCAAATTTGGTAATCTATTCACTCAAATTCAAATCCAGTGGGCTATAGTTGGAAGGTTGTGTTCTACTTTTCCAGAAGTATTTGTTAGAATTTATCTTTTTTACTTTTAAGGGGACAAGGTAGGTTTTTCCTTTATGACTTTAGGGTATTATACCCATGACTATTGTATCACCCCTTGGCAATAAATATCCACCCCATGGAATTTTATATTCATCCAAGACATAATTGAGAGCTTATGCATTGTTTCTCCCCATTGTGTGAGAATCATTCCAAATTTTCCCTTGCTCTGGTGGATTTTTTCGCTTGTCAATCTTATGTTTGATTAGTGATCCAGGATCACAAATCCCCGAATTTTGTTCCTCAAACCAAGTGTGTTGTTGTGTGGATTGACTATCACACTGCTCTCGTAAGTGTGTTGTCTAAGTAGTAGGTCACACTCCTTATAGCATTGATTGAGTACTTGCATCCACTATCCGTACCCATCATATGCCACTTATCCCCGAACTACATACTTCAACTTCTTCCCTACGATGTGAAGATCAGGCCACCCCATACTTCTCATATCAGTTGGTATTAGAGCACTTCTTGACATGGTAGGCATCTATCACCATCTTTTTTCCTATATATCTATTACCACTCTCATCTTTATTTATTATCCACCCATTAAAAAACCTTTTCTTTGAAAACCTCCAGAATTGGCCTCTGTTGTGCAAGATTGGTATTTTTTACATTGAGTGAATTGTTCATTTATCTTTTTTCCGCATTTAATTCTCTATATGTGATTTGTATTCGAAAAAAAAACATAAAACCCAGATTCTCTCAACTAAACATTTTCTTCTTTTCAAAATTAAGCACATACATTCTTTGAGAGAATTCAAAAAAACCATCTTACTCTCCATTCATCATCTTGTTCTTTAAAACTACATGCACACCACTTTTTGGGGAGATTTTACGAAAAAAGAAAATAAAAAAATAAGATACAATTACTTCATCATCGTGCTTTACATTATTATCACTTTTCATTTCTGTACATCACATTCTCCATAATTTTGCTTCATCCCTATATTATTTTTGGTTCATATTGTTATTAATTTTTCTTATCTTGCAAAATTGTGAAAAACCCAAATACCACATTTCTACCCCTTTTCTATCCACCCTTTATCAATTTTTTACCCTCTTTTCACCCATTACCCTTAATCACTCAAGAGGGTTGTGTTAAACCATCCCCAAAAACAATCTTGATTGGGGAAATATTTGTGTCATGTGATCACCTGAAACAAGGTATTATATTTCATAAGAGCTTGGAATTTCAATTGAGTGTTGAGGGTGGAGAGAAATAATCAAAAAAAAATTCTTTTATGTGTGAGTGTGTGCATCTTTTTGTGTGTGTGTGTGTGTACATATTATTTGTGTGATTGTGTTTATCTTGCGTGCATGAGTGAGTATCCTTGTGTGTGTGAGTGTGTACATCTTGTGTGTGCGTGTGTACATATCGCATGTGTGATTGTGTGTGTATCATTCTGTGTGTCCCCCTGGTGTGTGTTTGTGTTTTCATAACTTATCATGGTACAAGTTCATGGGAAGAAAATTGCACATGTTAGCGATGAATGAAGTCTAAGTAGATCTCTCGCCCCATAAGCTACACAAATTCAAATGAAATCATTAGTGAGCCACTTCGAGAAGATTCTTGATAGGAAAATTGATGTGCTACATGAGAGGATTGATTAATTAGAGAATAATCTGAGCCCAAGGATGATCTATGATAACCCACAACGTGCTCCAACACTACGTCGTCCCCACAGAATGGTGGAGGAAATTGCGATCTTTGATGACGATCTTGATGATGTCACATAAATGAGGATGTTCTACCAACAACCTAGAAAAGGAAAAAATGAGACAACATGATGATGACCTACTTGGTGGTATCAAGGAGAAGGTCCCCTCTTTTCAAGGGGAAATGACCCAGAAGCATACTTGGAGTGGGATATGTGGATTGAGCAAGTATTTTCATGCCATGCGTATTCCAAGGAGAAAAAGGTCAATCTTTCATCCCTTGAATTTTATGATTATTCTTTAATATGATGGGATCATGTTCAAAAGGAGAGGGATAGATATGGTGGATGTCCCATCAGCACTTGGGAAGACATGAATTTCGCCATGTGGAAGTGATTTGTTCCCACATTTTACCATAGAGATCTCCACAACAAACATCAATGCCTCACTCAAGGGAGTAAGAGTTTATATGACTAATATAAGGAGATGAAAATTGTCGTGATTCAAGAAAACATTGAGGACGATCTGGAGGCAACCATGGCACAGTTTTTACATGGGATTAATCGGGAGATTTCTGATCATGTGGAGATGTACCCCCATGTGGAAATAAAAGATATGATCCATCAGGCCACCATGATCGAGCAAAAAATCAAAAGGAGGAGATATATGAGAAAACATTCTACCCATTTCATTCCATGGAGAAATGTATGGAAAAAGATTGCAGAACCATCAAAGGCAAATGAGGTGGTTGGTCACAAAAGTGACAAGGTAATTCTTCCACCTAAGAAACCTACTTTTGAGGATAACTAAACCAGGAATAGGGATATTCAGTGTCTTAAATGTCAAGGAAGGGGTCATAGTTCTAGTGAGTTCCCAAACTATTGCACCATGACCATCAACATGTATATAGAATGGGAGACCGATGGAGAGAGTTCAGAAGAGGAGGAGGAAGAATCTCCAAAAACTGATAGTTGAGAGTTTGCAAAAGATGGTGAGATTCTTGTCACCAAGATTGTTCTAAGTGCACAAATTACCGTGGGAGATAATGAGTAGTGGGAGAAACTTTTCCATACACAATGCAAGATCCATGGGAAGGTATGTAGTGTTATTATTGATGGAGTAATCTTTATTAATGTTTCGAGCACCAAGTTATTAGAGAAGTTGGGACTTCATACATTGAAGAATCAACATCCATATCAGCTTTAGTAGTTGTATGATTGTGGGGAGCTGAAGTTCACCAAGAAAGTGAAGGTACTGTTAACCATCGGGAATTACACAGATGAGGTTTTGTGTGATGTCGTTCCTATGATGACTTGCCATTTGTTGTTGAGACGAACGTGGAAGTATGATCGGCGTGTTACCTATGAATGTTTCTTTAATCGACATTCTTTTTTACTCTTAGGGGAACCTATAACCCTCTACCCCATGTCCCCCAAATAAATTCTGGATGATCAAATTTTGAGACAAAATAAAAAAATGAGTGATGAGGGAAAAAAGAATGAAAATTAAAGAGAATAGAATGAGGGAAAGAGAGAAAATGATAGAAGAAATAAAAATGGAGAGAAAAGAAAAATAAAGTGGGAAAAAGAATTTGAGAGAAGAGAAAAGTGTGATGTTGGTAAAAAAGAGTGCAGTTAAGGAAGCTTTTTTTTACAGCAAACCCTCCTAGTACTCATGTAAAAAGAGGTGTTGCTAAATAATAATGACTTACCATGTTTGCCAAATGTTGATGAGTCGTTATTGTAGGAGTATGAGGATGTCTTTACAGATGAGGTGCCATAGTGTTTTCCACCCATTAAGGGTATTGAGCATCAAATTGACCTTATACCTGGATCATCACTACTGAACCACCTTGCATATCGCACCAATCCGGAAGAGACAAAAGAGATTCAAAGGCAAGTTCAAGAGCTGTTGGATGTGGGATATGTCAGAGAGACCCTTAGTCCTTATGTTGTACCAGTGATTCTAGTAACAATGAAGGATGGAACATAAAGAATGTTCATTGAATGTAGATCCATCAACAATGTCATGGTCTGGTATCTCCATCCTTTCCCTTGGTTAGATGAAATGCTAGACGAATTAAATGGTTCAACTATTTAAAAAAAATGATTTAAGAAGTGGCTACCATCAAATTAGGATAAAAGAAGGAGATGAGTAGAATACGACATTTAAGACAAAACATGGAATTTTTGAATGGCTAGTCATGACCTTTAGTCTCACCAATGCACCTAGAACATTTATGAGGTTAATGAATCATGTCATACATGTATTTATTGGGAAATTTGTGGTAGTTTACTGTGATGACATTTTGGTTTATATTAGGACCTTTCGGGAACATGTATATATATAAAGAAAAGTCTTAGAGGTGTTGAGGAAGGAAAACCTATTTGGAATCATAAATATGTGTGAATTTTTCCTCGATAAAATTGTTTTCCTTTGATTTGTTATGACCACCAATGGAGATGAAGTGGACACCGAGAAGATCAATGAAATAAAAGAATGTCCAACTCCAACCTCTGTTCGATAGGTAAGAAGTCATCATCAGCTTGATTGTTTTTATAGGATATTTTTGTAAGACATTAGTAGACCAGAAGCACCATTAAATAAGTTGAAAAAGGAGAATGTTCCTTTCAAATGGGGGATAACTCAAGAGAAGGCCTTATGTGACCTTAAGAAGAGACTCACCCACGCACCTCTACATGCACTTTCAGACTTTGGTAAGTCCTTTGAAATTGAACATGATGCATGCGGAATTGGAATAAGAGGAGTACTCATGCCAGAATGTTAGCCTATTTCTTTCTTTAGTGAGAAGTTAAATGTCCCAACTCTAAACTATGCTACATATGATAAAGAGTTGTATATGTTGTTTAGAGTACTAGGGACATTGTAGAAATATCATTAGCCTAAAGAATTTGTGATCAATTCTAATCTCGAAGCTCTTAAATACCTTAAGAGCCAACATAAACTAAATAAGAGACATTCTAGATGGTAGTAATTCATTGAATCATTTCCATATGCTATCAAGAATAAAAAGGGTAATGAAAATACTTTGGCTGATGCACATTCACGTAGATATTATCTTTTATCCTTGCTAGATTAAAAAATCCTTACTTTTGAATACATTAAGGATTTATATTCCACTGATAGTGATTTTATAGAACCTTATGAACATAGTAATTCTAGAGTTAGTTAGGGAAAGTTCTATTTACAAGATGGATTCTTATTCCTGATTAATAATAATTGAATTCCCAATTTCTCAATCCGATTACTTTTAAGGAAAGAGTAACATTCGGGTGGGTTAATGGGACATTTTGGTGTTGAAAAAAGGCTAAGTGTTCTTAAGGAGCATTTTTATTGGCTTAGGATATCTAGATATGTTGACGAATATGTGGGAAAGTGCATTGTCTTCAATAAATCCAAATCGAAACTGAACCCACATGGACTATATCTTTCTCTCCCAATTCCCAACACCCCTTGGGAGGAAATATCAATGGAATTTATTGTGGGGTTATCATGGACCAAGAGGGGGAGAGATTCCTTTTTTATTGTGGTGTATTGGTTTTCAAAAATGGCACATTTTATTCCTTGTCACCAAACTGATGATGCCACTAACATTGCAATACTTTTCTTTCAGGAAGTAGTAAAACTTCATGGAATGCCAAAGACGATTGTGTCGGATCAAGAAAAACAATTCCTTAGCTACTTTTGGAAGACATTATGAAGCAAACTAGGAATGAAGTTACAATTTTACATTACTTTCCATCCACAAACCGATGGACAAACTGAGGTGGTGAATCAGAAAATATCGTCCCTTTTTCAATCCATTGTGAAGAATAACTTAAAGAATTTGGAGGGGTGTTTTCCACATGATGAATACGCATATAATAGGGACAACCATTCCACTACTCAATATTCTCTATTTGAAATTATTTACGGCTTTAACTACATTCCCTATTGATCTAGCTCCTTTGATTTTACAGGAAGCAATTTATATGGATGCGAAAGGGCGTGCAGAATTCATAAAGAAAATCCATGAAATGTCAAGGATAAATATCAAGTGGATGACCCAGAAATATGTTGATCGTGCAAACTAGGGTTTTAATAAAATTTTGTTTGAACCCAGTGACATGTATTGGATTCATATGTGGAAGGAAAGATTTCCTGACAAGAGAAAAAAAATTCGTGCCACGAGGCAATGGAACTTTCCGAGTCCATGAGTAGATTAACAATAATGATTACAAGACAGATTTTCTAGGTTAGTATGCTGTAAGTGCCAATTTCAATGTTTATGATCTTTCTCTTTTTTTGGTGTAGAGGTTGAATAGTCGAGGATGACTATTTTTCAAGAGGGGGAGGATGATGTGAACTATGTTGAAGGCACCGAGTTGAATACCCAAGTGGAGGAGTTGGAATTACAAGGCCTGATGATGAATGTGAGATTAAAGAGGCCGAATGCAACATTGGGCACCCATCTCACTTCATTAAAGGCCCAATGGATCCTGCATTGTATGGATGGAAATAATGGGACAATTATCTTACTTATTAAAGCCCAAACATGATGTTTACAGCTTGGCCCACATGGTTGCACAAATTTGGATGTCTTTCCCACATGGAGGATTCTATAAATGGAATCTTTGGACACCAAATTAAAATATGGAAGGCTATGAACTCAAAGTCAAATCTGGTGGGCTATAGCTTGAATTTTGTGTGCCACTTTTCCAAAAGTCATTGTTAGACTTCAACTTTTTGACTTTTAAGGGGATAAGGTAGGTTTCACCTTTATCACTTTAGGGTATTAGACCCTTGACTATTGTATCACCCCTTGGATATAAATAGCCACCCATGGCATTTTATTTTAATCCAAGACTTAATTGAGAGCTTTTTCTTTTTTTCTCCCCATTGTGTGATAATTGTTCCGAATTTCCCCTTGCTCTTGTGCATTCTTACCTTATCAATCTACAAGATAGATTAGAGATCCATGATAAAAAATCACCCAATTCCATACCTCAACCCAAGTTCTTTGTTGTGTGGATTAGTTATCACATTCATCCTTTGAGTTTGTTTTCTATGTAGTAGGTCGTGCTCCTTATAGATTTTATTGACTACATGCATCCACTATCCGTACCCATAATCCGCCACTTATCCTTGAACTACATCCTTCAACTGCCGCCCTCCATCCTAAAGATTGGGCCACCCCGTGCATCTCACATTATATTTCATCCTTGAAGGTATGCGTCTTGGTGTTGGGATTACAACCAGTTATTTGATTCATGATAGTTGTTCACTATATTAAGGATTATAATGATATTGTTAATAGGTTAATAATGGTTGAAATATATCTTGTTGGGAAATAATTGGGAGGAAGTCTATTTGTTCCCATGGAGATAGGTATCAACTCCACTTTTAAAAATAATATCTTAATGGATGTCAATTCTCATTGAGGTATTACACCCCAAACTCATAAAAATGAATGCATTTATTTTTCGCCAATATCATATATAAAACAATATTTCTTTATGTATGTTTTTTTAATTCATATAAGGGAAGAGTGTAATTCTTCACTAAGGAATGGCCACCATTGTGGAAAGAAAGGGCATCTCTAGAAGTATTGACATACAATTCGATGACTTGTGGGTGGATTTGGCTTGGGGTAGGCATATCCTTCATATAATCAGATATTATAGTGCAACTAGACATGTTCACATCCATAGACATAGATAATCCATAAAGTTTCCATGAAGAGTTTAGTTACTTAGTAAATACATTGGCATGTAATAAAAAACGATCCAATGACATCTAAGAGACAACTGTGAGGATTATATCCGGCTATTGTGAGTGAAAAAATTTGTCACTCTATAGACAAATGTACTATTCTTATAAAATCCACTCTCCTGCATGTATTTCTTAATACTAGTTCTTAAAATTCTTTCCTTGATATAAATTTTGTTAATAAATTGGGATTTTACATTGAAATGATTCCTCATATCATGAATATGAAGTCAAACCTAGGAAATTAGGAGTTTAGTGGATTTAAATGCCTAGAATTTTCTATTACCATTGATGTATTACAGTTGTTTTGGGAGTTTAAAATCATGGATATGGACATATTTTATTTTATCTTTGGTACGGACTGGATAGTAGGGTTTGAATCCTATATATGATTATATTCTTGGTACTTTAGGTTTACATCCAAGGTTGTATAACTAAATTTATTCAAGGGATATTGGAATATAAATGCATTTAAATCATGACCTCTAGTCATAGTAGATAAGTAAATATCAATCTAGTTATCCACAATGACCATGGTAGCTGCTGATCAAATAGGGAATGGGATTCTTCCTGTTATAGTGGATCAATAATCTGATGTTTTTCAAAACCATTCATTTTAGTTACTACCTAATAGGGAAATTGAATTTACTATCAACGTACTCCCTAGAACAAGTCTTATTTCTTAACTGACTTATAAAATTGATCTCTCAGAGTTGTGAGATCAGAAGGCTAATCATGAATAAAAATAAAGTAAATGGTTTATGAAATCTATTGCATCACCTTTGACTACACTAGTTTTGTTCAAATGGATGGTATATTGTACTCTCAGGTTATGTATTGATTATACTAAATTGATTTAGGCTAGAATAAAAAATTAATATTTATTTCTTCAGATTGATGACATGTTTGAAAAATTGTATGGAGTAAAATGGTTCCCTAGTATTTATATATTCTTAGAATATCATCAACACATATTTAAAAGATATGATATTTCAAAAACATCCTTTAAATGTCTCTATGTCTATTATGAATTTGTCTTTAAGAATTTTATTCTAATGGATACACCTCAATTTTCAGTTATTTCATAAATTTTTTCTAATATACATACCTAGAATATTTCATTGTGTTGTATTTTGATGAAATTATGGTTTATTTGGGAAGAAGGAATGACCTTAAAGATAACTTTTAAATTTTAATAAGTTTTTCGATAGAAGATCATTTGTATGGAATGTCTTATAAGTGTGACTTCTGCATATAAGAAGTTAGTTTCATAAAATTTATCTATTCGGAAGCGGGAATATCCAATGACCCTGGAAATAAAGAAAAAATAGTATCTTGGAAGAGAACAAAGAATATATATGAGGTACATAGATTTCTGGGATTAACATATTCCTATTTCAACTATTTTCTATATTTTTCTATGTTATCTTCTCCCTAAAATTCTAACAAGGAATTGTGTTCCATTCATATGGATTGATGAATTTCATAAATTCTTTTTATATAGTAAGACTCAACTCACCTGAGATTCCATCCTAATATTTCTAGAACTAGGTAATATCTCTGTGTCATATTCTGATGCATCATGATCTAGTATTTGTTTTTTTATCATGCATGGATTGAAAGTGTATGAGAATTATTAACCTACTCATTACCTAGAATTAGCCGCTGTTGTCCATTCCTTAAAAATATTGAAAAATTATCTATTTGAGTGAATGATCGTAGTTTTTAATCATCGTAAGAGTATTAAATACATTTTTCTCTGATACAATTGAACTGGAGGAAACAAATATGGATGGATGGCCTCCATATGTATGATGTTTACTTGATATACACACTCAGTAAAGTGATTTTTTGTGACAATGCATTAATTTAGGAATCATAGAGTGAAGTTGTATGAGAAGCCCATGAACAATATAATCTCAATATAATGATTGATAATGTGAATATATGCTATTATAAAGAGGGTTTATACATAATTTTTAATCTAGTATATCTTTTAATAGAGTTGGTAATTTTTTTTAAAAAATCTCAAACATCTATTTTTGACTAAATCACCATTTGGTAAAACCTAAATGATGGGGAGACTCTGGATAATTAGAAAAGGTGGATAAATCCTTGTTATATTTTCAGAAATTTATCATATTTCCTCTATCTAATGAAGATTAACATATTTCCATGTATTACCATTCAAAATAGTCTATTCATCCAAGTGTTCAAAAAGTGTATGAGGAAATTAAAGATAATATATGGATGAATGAAATGAAATGTGGAGTCACAATGTATGTGATGAAATTCTTAACATTCCAATAGGTAAATACAGAGTATCAAATGCCCACATGTATGCTATAGTCAATTCCTATACATGTACTGTAGTGGGACCAGATTGTGGTGGATTTTTTCATAGGACTACCAAGAATGTTTTGAAAACGTGATTCTATATGGGTAGTAATGTATTCACTTAAAATATTAGAACAGTTTATCCCTCTTAGAGAATCTAACACATTAGGGGACTTATAAAAATTATATATGTAATAAGTGGTGAGGTTACATGGATTACCATATTTTATTGTATCTGATAGGGACCCCCTCTTCATTTCTTGATTTTTTTCAATCATTGAAACAATATCCTGGAAGTCAACTACCTTTGAGTACAACATTCCATCCAAAAAATATGGACAGTTTTAACACATAATTCATACATTGAAATATATCCATAGAGCATGTTTTATGGACATTGAAAATTTAAAGGAGGATTATATTACTTTTGTTGAATTATGTTATAATAATAGAAATCAGGTGACAATTTAGATTCCATTATTTGAGTATTTTCATATTCATCTTTTCCATTCTCATTTTTGATTAGTGAAAAAATTAGAGTCATTCATGATTGGACCAAGTATTATACATGATACTAATGATAACAACTAGATTGTTTGTTGAAGGGTGGAAATCGTAGAAATAAGACTGAAGCGATATGCATATAATCATCACTGACCATTATATTTTCATGTTAGTGACATTGTTTTCTTGAATGATTCAATGAAATATGGTCATTGATTCTTGGGGAAATAATTTAATGTCATTGCATGGTATGTGGTTCCATTCAAGGTTATATATGGATTGTAATTGTTCTATAAAATTTATCATTACCACTGAGATTGTGTTTAATTCATTATGTCTTCCATATTTCTCAACCGAAGAAGTATCATCTTTAATCTCAACAAGTAATCTAATGGGGTAGTTTTACTTTTGATCTGGTTTTGATGATTATCCATGAACTGGAATGGGTTCTCGATAGGTTGGAATAGAACCTTAAACGTTAATATTTTTCCTTGGAGCATGTGATATGGTAGCATATTCATGATCAAAAGGAAACATGGGAAGGGAAAACATTTATGCAGAAGTAGTGGATTGATTTATTCCGCCTTCTCAAGGATAGAAATCCCAATGGTGGGGATAATATATAACCACATGTTTTTCGTACTTCATTATTGGATAAATTTTATTTTATTATAGGAGTCTTGATGTAATTTAAATGGATGTGATAAGAGGGGAAAATAATGATTCTAGCTACTGGAAAACCATACAGTACAAATACACATCATGTAACTTTTACATGATGTTAAAGTGTCAGGTTCAGATGATGTGACTAATTTCCATAGAGTGAATCTAATTCACAAAATTTATGATATTCATGTATTTTATAATTGTTTTTCAGAAAGTGAAAACCAAGGTGATGTGAAATTTTGTGTATATGTCCTAACTAAAATACATGATGTGAATGTGGGTTATGGATCATTTAACCCCCCACATCCAACATGTATAGAAACAACCAACAATTATTTTTCACTCACTCATTCTATTCATGTAACTCTCAAATAACATTGTTTCAACATGATCTTTTTAGTAATTCTCGACATCTATATTTTAGTGACATAGAATCCATGAGTGGTTGATTACGTAGTAAATTTTTAGGGTTATTTCATCCTTATCCTATCTGATCACTTTGTGATGGATTGATTGGAACCAAAGATCAGTGTTTTTATAACTGGATATATGGGTTCAGAATTGTGTTAATGAGACCTTCTTGGTTTCTGTAAAGTAATGGGAGGAAAATGTTTAATCTATGGAATCATCATAGATATTTTGTGCTAGTCATATAAAGGTTGGTGGATTCTACCCCACTCTAAAATTATTTAAATTATTATCTTGATATTTTCTAAATCATATTTATGTTTTTTGGGAAATATTTTTTGGAATTGATTTGAAATACATTGTTGATGCGATTTCAAAAGGGTTGGTTTTTAAAGAAGATAATTTCTTAAATAAACATTTTATTGGAAATTTTGGAATAATTTTGTTTTTTGTGTTCATGTTTATTTAGGTAATTTAATAGTACGATGAAACATTATAAAATAATTACCATTTATGATGGGTAATGTTAAGAAGTACCACCATCAAATAAAGATAATTTGAGATGGATCATGGTTGGAAGTACCAAAATAATGTTGGTCACCAAGTGACATATTGTTGATAGGATGACTCGCCAATCATGATTATAGAGGGATACATGGTTTCATGCATTGTGTGTGTGTGTGGGAGAGAGAAATGCGATGGTTATTTCAATGAAAACAAAAGGGATAAAAGAATTCATCTTGACGTTTTTATTATATGAAATCTTTTTATATATTGACATGATTTTCTAATATCCAATTCACTTATTTTGTTAAAATTTGTTATCCATTTATTGTCCTTATGGCATGTGATAGGATGTGTTTAATAAATCCTTCTGGGTGTTATACTTGACTCTTTATTTTGCAATTTTTTTCATTTTTAGATATCATCTAACAATATATGGGGAACGTTAATGTTTTTCACTATTATAGTGTCGGTCAATGACATCATGGTTTGGTTACTGATGTTGGCTCATGGGAGTGTCTATATCTTGGTCTGCGATGATTTCACGTTGTAGTCTATTTCTTTCTACTTAGATTCTTAGCCTTTCATTTTTTTATTTTTCCTCTGTACATTGATATTGTTCTATATTGTTATTATTTTGGTTTATGTGGATCATTATCCCTCATCATTTAATATATCTTTGGTATTTTTTTTGTCTCATGACATGTTTCCTTCTCTACATGTAAAATCATCCCCCAATGTCCTATAATGCCCTTTTAAGTTATTATAAACCATTGGTTTCATGTGGATGTCACCTAAGGAATGTATATCTTAAACTATTCTCAAGAAAATGAGTTGGGGCAGGGTGGGACAATACCTAGTGAAAAATCCGCATCTCAAAGAATAAAGCGAAAATTTATAGGTTATCCCAAGTAGAGTAAATGATATTTCCTATATAAACATTTAGATAAAAAGGTGATTAGATGATAAAATGATTCATTTCAAGATTGTTAATAAATTTTCAATGGAGGTAGTTGAAGAAATATTGAATATGATTAATTTGATGATCAATATGAACAAGATTTGATAAGGTAAGAATCTTTATATGGGTTATAATATTTCATCAATGGGAGAATAATCATAATGAATCTCAACAAATTATGAGATTGTAGTAATAAACTATTACCCAAATTTTAACATTGAATCATAATAACCATGAAATAATAACACTAAAATATAATTAAAATATAATTTAAATAAATATATTCATGATAAAACATGTCAGGGGGAAGTATATACACAACATAGAAGAATATAGGTGCATAACATGTCATGTGTCTCAAAGAAGGAAAATTGAGTCAAAATTAATTTGTCGATTTGGAAAATTTTGAACCACAAAACTCATGAGAGATATATCATAAAATGGATATTTAATAACAATAAATTTATGGATAGTGATAATTTAATACAGTAATGGGTACTATATAAACCACATTAAACAAATGAGAGGTGGATATGTCATATGTCTCGCATTAATAAAGGTGAGACTAGAATCCCCTTACAAGTTGGGTAAAATTAAAATTGTGTTACCCATGAAAGAATAACAAATATTGAAAAAATGAATATCATTAAATAAATTATTTTAAATATATATAATTTCATATGGATTTATATATACCTTACTGAAATATATAGGTGCAAAAAATAGCATGTATCACTAAGAAGGAAAATTGAGAGAAAATTATTTTACCAATTTGGTAACTTTTGAACCATAAACCCAATGAAATTAAGATCATAAAATGGATATATAAAGACTCATAAATATATTTATAATAATAATATAATACATTCATGTGTAGTAAATACCCCAAACAAAATAAATGTGTAGTTAATAAGAAAAAAGACTCAAAAAAATAAAAGTGAGATGATAAAACCCTTACATTAAGTACTATATTTTTTTCATTAATGTTAAAACCTTTGGAATAATAAATATAGTATATTTATAAATCTACAACAGAATAATTTTATTATATATCATACCCCATATTATTTCATTATGGCTTTATATTACCTATTTATTAACAATTTCTTGTTAAAGTTACAATTCATGTAGTAAGCACTTTGTTTTTCATATGTGTATTAACCTGTTATTCATGATCATCCTACATACATAATAATTTAATTATTTAGATAATGATATAAATATAAAATATATTCAATATATTTTAATTAATAATAATCTATAAGATATAAACATATGAAATGGAATATATCATTCATAGAGACGATAGGTCATACATACACATGAGAGTTGTTTTTTTCTTATCGTGTTAAATTAATTGATGTAAATGAAATATATATATATATATTACAATTATAGTAGAATAATTTTTTCATATATATCATATAATTTTATTAAACCCATTCTTTAATACATTCAATGTAATGTGTGAATGAATGACAATTCTTTGAGGCGTCAGTAGTCCACACATCCACAAACAATGTTATCGTACTTCCAAAAAATAGAAAGCATGAAGGTATTAGTTATATAAAAATTTTAGTATAATAAATAAATCATAAATATTATATATATATATATAATATGTCATAAAAAATAAATTACATCATTATTCCCAACAATTAAAGGATTAAATATAAGATCAAAGGATATCGGTTCGTGAGGCGGTAGTATTCTATCCACATAAATGACGATTGTGTATCTCATTTGATGGCAGTGTTTGAGAGTGTAGGTATAACCCATCATAAAAAAATCTTATCATATTTCTATTTCATGGTTATTATTTAAACATGTAATAATATTATAGGTGGTGTGGATAATGATATAAAAACAATGTTCTTGTTGAAGGATGTTACCACAAAGTTGGGGGATTCAATTTGGTTTGCAACAAAGAGTTTATTTGGTTGGATTTATTTCAAATGGGAGGCTTATAAAATGAAGGAAGGGATTTTGGGATCATATTTTGGATTGTATTTTTCGAGCTAAAGGTCTTGAGTTTTGTAAAGAGAAGGGTGGAGAGGAGGCCATTTATAAGTGGGGAAATCACACATTGGGTATTCATGAAGTGATTTGATTGATCTCTATATTTAACTTATCTCCAAAGGATTAAAAATATCCCAATATAAATCCTTAGAGTTTTAATAGTTTAAATATATCAACAAAATAAATTTTATATATGTTTAGGGTCATTTTTACACCATATATTATAAGTTTTATCATTAATTAAGCTCGTTTTTACCACAATTACTACAATTAATTTTAATTAATTTCACTAATAATTTTGGACTAAAACATTGTTGAACTTATTAAATATTATATATTACACTGATTATAGATATTGAATACATTTTTCAAAATCCTAATCACATAAGTGTAAAACATAATTTAAAATGAATCCCGTATACAAGATGAGATGACATGTTTTTACAATGAAAAGGTTCAATAGTTTGAAATGATTTTTATATACAATAATAGTGTAAAATTAGATTAAATTACCTAAATTTTATTAATTTATTTTTAATTAATCTAAATAAACTATAAAACTAATTTTAAATATAATTAACTGCCAAAATAAATCAGATGAAAATGTTGTTTTAATAAAAAATCATTATTTTTTCACTAGTCATCAAAAAATTAAACTTCTATGAAAAATAACGAAAAATAACCATTAGTAAAATTTTATATACCACTATATCATATTAATTTCTTTTAGTCAAATAAAAAATACTAATGTTTCAAAAATTATGTTTAATTTGTGTTCTCCATTAAAAGTTGGTAAAATTTTTTCTTTAAAAATAAAACATTTTATTTATAAAATTGTATTTATTCTTACATTGTGCATATAAATCATATGGTATGAGTATCATGAACGTTCACATGATATATAATATAAAACTTTTACTAGGAACATATATATATATATAGTGGTTTTATTTAATTTATTAAAATAAAATGATGTTTCTACAGAAAAAAATATTTTTCTTAGAAATAAAATTTCATTATTTTAAGTGTTCTTACTTAAATTTACAATTAATTGACAACCAAAGGATTCATTCTATACACATGTTGAATTAATATTTTCACACTTTAGTTATTATAATTTATAACTATAGTTTTCATGGCGTGGTGACAAATATAATATTATTTTAACAATAATATTAATAGTATCTTATAGTTTGGGTAAAACTGGAACGTGCATGAAACACATGATATCGAATGAAATCAGCATTGTGTATAATACAAGAAAAAAATAATGTTTCGTGTACTATAATGAAATATAAGTGTTTAGTGTTGTGATAACCACACATGGTGTTGAATAAAAAGTAAGAATAAATTGATTATTTCATTCAACACAAGTTATATCTAGTGTTGCATAAAATGACTAATATTGAAAATATTAAATACATTAAAAAATATATTTCATAGAATCTCATGTTATTAAATTATACCCCCTTAATATGAATTCTTCGCTTGAATTATTTTTTGTTCTCATGTTTTTAATACTTGAAAGTCTCATTCATATAAACCCACATCGTAAAATTTAATAGTAAAACATCCTTTAAAAAGGGGAAGCTCGAGACATAATAGTTACCCAAAACAATACATAACTAGGATTACACACAAGAGAATGTATATGGGATGTGAATACTTGGGAATGAATTAAATGTATAAATAATCATAAATATTGATAAATATCACTGATCAGAAGAATGCTGGTGATCCATAGAAGGTTAACAATCAAAAAACCCAAAACCAATAAAGAGTGAAAGTGGTAATTGGTATCATTAAAATTATTATAATAGGAAAAAAAATTATTTTGAGATAATTATCTTAAATTTGAAATTTTTTTTACAAGATTATATTCTTACTTGTTTTTATTCCCTTTTATAAGAAAAAAACCCCCCTTTGGTTGTGCCTTGATTTATTTTCACTTCACCACATACTCTAATAAATGAAGGTGATTTTTTAATTTCTAAAGTACAAATAGAGCATGAGATCCAATCATATAATGATAAGTCATTACATATATCTTTATGTATAATCACAACAAAATTGTTATATCGGGTTGTCCAATATTCAAAAATCCTCATATAACAAGTTAATACTTTAATCTCTAAAAAACATCATAATTTTAACATAAATATTTTCATAAATTATTATCATTGTATCATTTTAGAAATATGAAAATAAAATACATTAGATATAAGGTCATGAAATTTCTCAACATTATGTTAACATTGATCCCTAATATATCATAATGTATCTCTTATTGGTCACATTCTAAACATGTGAGGAACATTATCATGTATTCTCTTGAAACTAGGAAATAACCTGAATTAGCATAAATACATCTTCAAAAAACTTGCATTCCTTCTTATTCTAAAGATCATTCGGTATGCTCCATAAAAAATCAAAACAATCCATCAATGATAGTATAAACCATTTTCCCAAAAAATCCTTAATTGGATCTATAGTCATTAGTATAGTCCACTTTACTTATTCAAAATGAAAATATAATGATACGAACATAATTATCTCCACATTAAGAGAATATTAACGGTTATTTTCCCTTAATATTACATTTCCCATGAATATCACCATGCAATTAAATCACTTTTATAATCAATTAGAACCATTCAATATATACTTGTAAATCCTTAGTGAAAAAATTAAATGTTGAATATTTATCTATTTCACAATTCATAAATCATGAATCCAAATAAATAAACACTTTAATTATTCCACTTCATCCATAATCCAATAAAAAGGCTACATCATCATATTACTTAATACCTATTTCCATTTACATTTCACCTCTAGACTCATCATCATTATTAATATAAACATTACTCACAACACCTTGTTAATTCTATTCTGGAGCTTTGTAGCTAGAATATGAATTTCTATAATTCTTATTCAATTCAAATTTTATGAATTTTTTATCTATAAATAATTAGGGAGGTCATTATTCTAATTAAATTTGATAAACCAAATTGCTTATTTTCCCTTTTCAATTACTTTCTTGGTTTCCTTTTTTTCCAAAGTCAAAACACATTCTTGTTCCTCTAAGACATTCCCGTGGGTTTTTCTTTCCAAACCCTAAACATAATAGAAACTAGAAATTATTTCTTTCATAACCTCTATTAACTAAACTTTTAGTGAACTCGTCCATTATCT
Source organism: Viscum album (assembly GCA_963277665.1). Classification (NCBI taxonomy): domain Eukaryota; kingdom Viridiplantae; phylum Streptophyta; class Magnoliopsida; order Santalales; family Viscaceae; genus Viscum; species Viscum album. The sequence goes on along the minus strand of OY728133.1, from coordinate 1,791,441,549 downwards.
TCATTGGTGAGTCCAAGAGTTAGTTAAGGTATATATTGTTAATCATGTTTTGTGAATACTGATTTGGAATGATCCCAAGATATATTACTCTAGTCATCATCTCAATTGGGTTTTAATCAGAAAATTTTCCTTAACATTTATTTTCAAACCAACTCCTCCTTGTTTCGAATATTTTCTAATATCAAAAAGCCTAACATGAGAAACAATTATTATTGTTGAAAATGACAAAATCCTTAAAAAATTACTTAGATGATTCCTAAATCATGACACCAACTTATTTAATCTATTACATAATTGTTTTATCCTTTGTTTTTCATAGTTGTATTCTCTTTAAATCCATCATGATGGTCCTTAAAGAGTTTCTAAATTCCCAAAGCATATCCCTTTGGAGTGTCAAACCAAGTGTAAAGCCATGCCCATTATCATGCACTATTTCTTAACCAATTCTAGATAAATAAAGTGTTTATGGGTTTGTTACCCCTATGTAAATCTATTCGAATACCATATCCACATTTAGTATCTAGATATTGATATATTTCTGGAAAACTACCCACTTTTTCATTTACCTTAATTTCGGATCTTTTTCTCATTCTTTGACACATCCATTGATGAATACTTAGAGGAATCCCAAGTAAGATACATAGAAATATACCTTGGGGTCTCACAAAAGTTTTTGAGCACTTATTCCAAAATAATAAATAATGATTTACTTCAATACCAACCATAAGAACCCAAATATAACATAACTATATATTACATCATTTTATATGAATATTTAGAACATTACAAAAATACATGCATGAGGAAAAAAATATTATAGTGTCTTTAGAATATAAAAAATATAATCATCCAACATGGTGAATAATATTCAATTTATCACATAAACATCATAGACTTTAGTTCTCTTACATAAAACATTTCATTATGACCTAGGGGAATGATATTTAATAAAGGGTTGAGCTCATATGATAAGTAAGTTTAAACCAATGATATACATAAACAAAACATGAGATAATGGGATAGAGAACATGATAAAAATAATATATGATCATACCCTTCATATCAAATATCATAGTCAGGAGTCATGTCATAAATATTAGAAATTCTGAAGACATGAATCATAAAGAAATAAAAGAACATGGGTCATAAGAGAATAAAATTGGCATAAATCATAGACTTGTGGTATACACATAAGTAAATAAAAACATTCCCTATTTGTAAAGTCTCATTTCCAAAACATATAAGTGAACATCATGGGGGATACACCTACTAGGATGGGAAAACAACCATACCCAGACACATCCTTTTTAGTGGATATGGACACACTTGTTTCCAATTGTGAATCAGTTTTCTCCTTCTTCCCTGAGTAGATAGGGTTTCCCACACTTTCCATTGTAAATAGGGTTTCTCCTTCTTCCCAGAGTGGACCTGGTTTCCCATTATTCCCATAGTGGACCAGGTTTACCCTTCATTTCATTATGTATCAAGCCCGTTTTCTTATTCTCGTCAATATCTCACGAGGTATACAAATTTATCCAATTAATTTGAGGGGGATATAGGTCAAACCATTCACATAATGAAATCATCGATACATGTTCCACATGATAACAAAACAATCTTAATCTCTTGACCCATAAAAAGATACAGGTTTCATAAACAAAATCTAATAACCCATGAAATGTAGTGGGAACTTGTTAGGTCCACTAGGATACATACCCTAAAGGGGGGGTGAATCAGGGTATGAAAGTTTAAAACGACCGCCCCATTTGATCTTGTTTTGTTGTTAGACAAAACCCTCTTCTCTATCCTTCTTAATGAAGAGTATGAATAAAATATAAAGCATCCACATGACACAATGATTATTACTTGGTTCACCCTCACTGGGCTAAATCCAAGGAGCATACACCATCAATGTGCCGATGTAACAATTACACTATAAGCACACTACTATTTACAAGTTCAAATTGGACTCACTATCCCTCCTGGTTTACAACCACTCCAAGTTTGAGAACTCACTACTCTCCCAACTTAAGTGAGATCACTACTTCTACAGAATATCCAATCACTATTTATAGACCTGTAGGTCTCTTCATTATCACTAATGAATACATACTACACTCTATGTAGATGCTCTTTTGAAGTCCAAATTTCATCTACATATAAATACCTCTTTACCATAGATATTCTGGGCAATTTCTAACTTCGACGCAACCGTAGGGTGACTTGTGTACTCCTTTAACAAGTGAACAACCTCTGACTTCATTTCTGAAAAACCAACTTGCACACCACATTTGCGCACCACACTTGTGTTCCAAACATGCGCGCCAAAAATCTTGCATGACACACTTGTGTGGTACACTTGCATGTCACAATTGTGCGGTAAACTTACGCGGCCCACATGCACACCCCACTTTCACACCCACTGAACATTAAACGTCACTTTAACATGTGCGTTCATAGCTCATATTTTCTCTCAGTGTTGAGCTTGTTGATAAATGACGAGATGAGCTGTCTATTTATAGGTATTTTGAGGACTGGTTCACCACAATTGCACACCTCTTTCTTTCCTTTGTCATATTTTGATATGATGATCTTTTAAATATGACTTGTACGCCACACATTCACACCAAAATTGCACACCACAATTTGCGCGCCACTTTAGGACTTGTGTGCCACACTTGCGCGCCACACTTGGACTTGCGTGCCACAATTGCATGCAACATTTGGACTTGCACGCCACACTTGCGTGCCACGTTTGGACTTTCATGACACATTTCCTTTTCCAAATTTTTGATGTTTTGAATTTGAAAAATTCATAGCATACAACATTAGAAACCTATTTAACACAAGAGTACAACTCCCATTGCCAAAAACACTTGACCCTATTCTCCAAGGAAACCCCTTTGTCAACAGTTTGAGTCATTGAGACTTTCTTTGTCAACAAACACAACATGGAGTCCTGCATTATCAACAAACACAATCATCTAAAAAATTCTTCAGTGATACCTTGAGGGATTTGTTTCCCAAATATATCGCCCTTTGGGTTTGTTGACATCTATTCTAAAAACAATTCTCCATTCATTGATACCTCAATAAGGATTCATTCATCTTCAGCCACCATTAACCTCTTACGATACAGATAAAAATCTATGATTTAATCAACACATACTCTAAGCCCACAGAAACAGCTATCGGTGTGAGAAACATGAGTATCATGAAATTTTCATCTATGAGTTACTTCATTTTTGACACCACTTTTGATACAAAGCTGACATCAATTGAAATTTTCATACCAACCTGATACCAAGCAAACGTCTGATTTTATCGCGATCCTCAGCTGTCATGATATATATTATTTGTTCGATCACATCTAGAATATTCTGATTTAATTTTCATCCCTATCTCATTGGTACCCCTACATCGCTGATACACCTTTCAGCTTCTCCCTGTTTCTTGAGAGAGACATTTTCTCCCCCTTGAACAATCACATTTTCTCACGTTTTCTCCCCCTTTGTCAATGAAACCAAAGGGAACTCCTTTGCATTCTACAGTAGGGTAAAAACACATATCAAAACATAATGGAAAAATACAAAATACCTCAGGGAGTGGTGAGTGGTCCCACATCCACACTTCTCAAGTGTGTGGAGTGGACTGGACTCCCAGAGCCAGTCGATGCCTCTAAAAAGCATCTTTTGGTAAGGCCTTTGTCAGAATATCTACAACCTCTATCTCTATAGGAACATACTCCAAATTCAAAAGAACTTGCTCCACCTTCTCCTAGATGAAATGATATTTGATCTAAATGTACTTTTTCAATGAGTGATGAACTGTGTTTTTTCAAGGATTGATAGCACTTGATTTATCACACTGAATTCTGATCGGAGACTTCACTGCAACTCCCATATCTTCAAGCTGCTGCTTCATCAACAATAACTATGTGCATGCTCTAGTGGACGCAATATACTCATCCTCTGCGGTGCAGAGAGATATGAAATCTTGATTCTTTCTTATCCTAGAAATACACAATCTACCATGATAGAATGCACCTCCTGATGTTGATTTTCTATCATCTGCTGATCCAACCCAATCTGCATCTGTATATCCCAATAAATCTGGCTGAGATTTTTCATTATACTTCAGACCGAAATCCACTGTTCTGTTGATATACTAAAGTATTATTTTTTACTAAGATCATGTGGATTTCCTTTGGATTGCTTTGGTAATGTGCTGCTTGCCATGTGGAAAAAACAATATCAGGTCCTGTTGCTGTTAGGTATAGTAAAATGCCGATAATCTACCTGTATACAGTGATATTAACTACCCTTCCACTGTAATCTTTTGATAATTTAATCTGGGTAGTAACCGAAGTCTTCATCTTCTTAGAATTCTCCATTCCAAACCTTCACAGAACCTCTTTGGTGTATTTGGATTGGGAAATTAAAGTTCCATTAATTCTTTGTGTCACCTGTAAACCAAGGAAAAATATCAACTCACCAATCGTGGACATTTAGAACTCATTTTTCATTAACTCAGAAAACTGTTTTCACTGACCTGCATCTGATCCACCAAATATTATGTCATCAACATAAAACAACACCATCATCCTTTGATTACTGTAGTTGTTGAAGTAGAGATTGTAATCAACTCCACCACGTTGAAAGCCATGCTTCTTCAAATACTGATACAACCAAGAGTACCATGCTCTTCATGCTTGTTTCAACCCATATAGTGCTTTCTTCAACTGAAAAACTTTATTCTCATCTTTATGAATGAGAAAACCATATGGCTGCTCAATATACACTTATTCTTCCAGAAACCCATTCAGAAATGCAGATTTAATGTCCATCTGAAACAATTTGAACATTCTTTGCAAAGATGTGGATAAAAAATAATCTGATTGTATATAGTCTCACAACCAATGAAAATGTCTCATAAACATCTATTCCCTCTATTTGGGAGTACTGCTTGCACACTAGTTGTGCTTTGTTCCAAATCACTATGCCATCTTCATTCATCTTGTTGTAATAGACCCATTTAGTCCCAATGACATTTTTACCTGTTGGCCTCGAAACAATCTCCGAAGTCTGATTCTTCTCAATCTGATCTAGCTATTCATTCATTTCTTGAATCTAGTTTCCATATTCTGCTGCATCAACAAAGCATTTCGGCTCAACCTGTAATAGTAAATATGTCTTCTGTAGTGATTCCATTCTTCTTGTCTGAACTGGAGCGGACTGATCACCAATGATATACTGCCTATAAATTTAAGCTCGACTCCTTGTCTTTTGTTCCATTACAGATTTTACTTCTTCATGCTCATCATCAGTATCTTCTTATGAATCAACATCATCCACTTCTACTCCCCCTTCTTTTCTTTATTCTTCATCACTCTCATCAAGAAATTTTTCATTAAGATGTTGAATGATCTCCTCATTCTCTTCGAAGGTGACATCATTTCTCTAACGTACTTTTCCCAGCCTTTTGTTAAAGAATTCATATGCCTAAATTTTTCCTGATTATCCAAGGAATATCCCTCCATCTACTCATGACTCATATTTCTCATGTTTTTTCTTATTGAGGATAAAGAACATACTTCCAATTATTCGAAAGTATTTCACCATTTTATTCTTTCCATACCACATCTCGTACGAAGTATTTCCGTCCTTTGGTCACAACAAAGCCCTGTTTGAAATTTATTCCGATGTCAAAACTGCTTCCATCCAAAATTTCTATGGTTGGTTATTTTCAATGAGAATCAATTTGGCCATGTTATTGATGATTCGATTTCTCCTTTCAACCACTTAATTCTATTGGGGAGTTATTACTGAGTAAACATGATGCCTTATCCCATGTTTCTCGAGATAGCCATTCACTTGACTGTTTGTTAATTATTTTCCATTGTCAGTACGAGGATTTAAAATTTTATGTCCAAGAACCATTTCAAACTCCCTATGGTACTATTTTATGTAGTTGAACACATCTGAATTATGGGAAATAATAAATACCCATGCCATTATGCTATATTCATCAATGAAAATAACATAGTACCTCTTTCTTTCAATTTTTCATGGTGTGATAGGACCACAAAAATCATCATGCACTAATTCAAGCACTCTTGTTGACTTCTTTTCCTTTTCCTTATACGTCTTTCTGATAATATTACCTTGTTTTCACGCATCAGACATGTGAGTATGATCACGGGATATCATAGGGAGGTATCTTACTGCATCACACTTCACCAGATCTTTTAGGGATGGTTGAAAAAGATGACAAAGTCCTTTATTCCACAACTTGTTTTCTTCTTCTCTGGACAGATAACAGATATTTTCTTCTCCACATACCAGGTATATATTTCCCTTTGTTCATTTTCCCTGTGTAACTACGACCCCGTTTATTCTATTGACAACACACATATTCTTAGTAAACTTATAGAATGTCCTGAGTCACATAGTAGACTGACACTGAGAAAATTGTGACTCAGGCCTTCTACTACAAAGGCATTAGTATGTCTCATATCTTTTCCCCCAAACTTAGCCTTTCCATGCCTTCATCATTACCAAACTTGAAAAATCCTTCTTTATAATATTTTATGCCTGTAACAACATCCTTATTACCTATCATGTGAGATGTGAAACCAATATCAAGGATCCACACACAAGAGAAATTTGATGATTTAACAGAAAATTTCTTCCACCAAGGCCTTCTCATCCTTCTTTTTTTGGTCCATATTTTTTCCTTCACACTTGTCATGGATAAAGACTTTTTTTCTTTCTTAGAGTATGATGGTCTAACATCATCTTGCAATGCTACAAATCTATTTTTCATTTTTAACTCTCCTGTCGGTTTAATGATTTGCCTCTTGTGAACATTTTGATTCTGCTTTGGCACATTCCTCTGTATGGTCGAAGTGAAGTACCTAGAAATGTTCCCAAATCCTCCGAACCAAAAATAGTTTCCTTAGAAATATGTTCTAGAGAACCGTTATCTGTTTGGCTGCAACTTTTTCTATTGTTCCCTTAGATATCTCTTGGATATTGAACACAAATACTATGATTGTCCCATATTTCCACAACAATAACACCTAATATAAGGTGCACTAATTTGTGTTACTTCTACACTACAACATTCCCCTTGGTCTCTCTGAATATTCTGATTCTGCTTTGTGCCCAAATAAACCTTCTATCTTAGGATGAGTTCTTGCAGTCTGAGTTCAATTTTCACAAATTTTTGTTTCTGATCAAGCCCTGAATTAGCCGTAACGTCTGAGCTCAATTTCTTCTTCTTTCCTACTGAACTACTAGGATCCTCTTTCATCTTTTTAGTCTTCGGAATGACCAGAATTCCCAAGAATCTGTTGAGAATCAACGGTTTTTTCTGTTCTTTAACTTCTCACCAAAGACCAATAACTTCCTCTTTATGCTCTACGATATGGTTGACATGATCTTTCCTTGTGTTTTTTAAGCTATCGATCTCCATTTTTTGTTCTTCAATCTTGATTTTATACTCACTAACTGATTCTGAGTTCTTTGGTGTTAATTAATTGAGTTTCTCAATTTCTTCCATCAACTTAGACTTCTCTTCTTCCTACTATGACATATTGAGTTTGGCATCATGAAAATGTTTGTTAGCTTTCTTTTTTTGGCTCTCCAAACATCTACCTCCTCAGAGAATCCTCTAACTCAGCTTGCATATCTATTCTTCCTTCAACTTCATCTTCTTTATCATCACCTTCAGTTTCGTTCTTCTCTTCAGAACTACCAACAACTGCCACCATAGAATTTTCTCCATGATCTTTTCAGTTCTCTATCTCCTCAACCTCCTCATCCCTAGACTCATCCAAACTATCACATTATTTTGGAAGGAGATTTTTCTTTTTAAAGAAATTTTTCTTGAACTGTTTATTTCCTTTCCTATAGGCTGATGACATATTCTTGGGAATTTTGACTTCGTCGACACCATCATCTTCTTCGAACTTTTTGGGACACCTTGGTGCAAGATGAACAACCTTTACACTTTGAAAACACGCCAGTGGAAGTTTCCTTTAATTTTTCCTTTTCCTCTTTGAAGATTTGCGGAGAGGAATGACATCACCTCATCGGTCTCTTCTTTTTCCTAAGAATCATCAATGGTGAGTTTCATCATGGCCTTGAATTCCACTTATTTAGATTTCCCATTTTCCACAGCTTCATTATCATCATTTCATATTTCATATGAAACCAAGGTACTGCTAAAATTGTCCAATGTTAGCTCATTTGGATCTTTATCTTCTAGTACTGAAACCTTCAGAATGAACTGAGGTGGATGTTTCCCCAAGATGTGCTTTATGATCTTTATGTCTTCAATGACTTCTCTGAGACCTCGCATATCTTCCACAAAAAAATTTACCCTGTCAAAGAATCCATCAACAGACTCATTCGATTTCATTCGTAGATCTTCATACATGTTCCATAATAATTGCAGCTTCACTTCATTAACCTTTGTATCTCCTTCATATATGTTCAAAAACTTTTCCCACATATCATGTGATGTTTTGTATGACATCACCTTGGTATATATATCACTCGATATGGATCCTCTCAAAGAAATAATTCCATTTTCATCAACATTTAATTCTCTTTTCCCACCTTTTGATAATGCACCTCTATTAATATCAACTATGATACCATGAATTTCTTCTGTAAACACATCCATTCCCAAAGATTGGAAGTAGTGTTGCTTCTAATTATTCCATTACTAAAAATTGTTCCTGTCAATGATTGGATTCCCTTTATGATTGGTGACCTCCATTTGAAAGAGAAACACTGATATCAACCTTTCCCTCTAATACCAATTGTTAGGTACACTAGGCTAGATACCCTGAGAGGGGGGGGGGGGGGGTGAATCAAGGTATGAATGATTAAAAAACATCCCCATTTGATCTTATTTTTCTATTAGACAAAACCCTCTTCTCTATCCTTCCTAATTAAAAGTATGAATAAAATATAAATCATGCACAAGACACATCTATTTTTACTTGGTTCACCCACACTGGGCTACATCCAAGGAGCATACCTCGACCTTGTGCCAATGTACCAATTCCACTATAAGCGCACTACTGTTTACAAGTTCGAAGTGCACTCACTGTACCTTTTGGTTTACAACCACTCACAATTTGAGAACTAACTGCTCTCTCAACTGAAGTGAGCTCACTGCTACTTCAGAAGAACCACTTACAGTTTATAGACCTCTAGGACACTTTATTATAACTAATGAATACATCCTCCACTATATGTAGATGCTCTGTTCAAGTCCAACGTTCATCCACTGATGAATAACGCTTTACCACAGATGTTCTGGGCAATTTCTAACTTTCACACAACCATAGGGTGACTTGTGTTCCTCTTTTACTAGTGCACAACCTCTGCCTTCACTACAGAAAAACCAACTTGCGCGCCATAGTTGTACGCCACACTCACATGCCAAACTTCCATTCCACATAGCTTGCACGACACACTTGCACAGTACACTTGCGCGGTACACTTGTGAGACACACTTGCGAGGTACACCTGTGAGGTCCACTTTCGCGGTACACCTGCGTGGCCCACTTGCGTGCCCACTAATCTTTTCACGTCACTTTCACTTGCACGTTCAGATCTCGGATTTTCTCTAAATTTTGAGCTCATTGGTAAATGAGGAGAGAATTCGTCTATTTATAGTCATTTTGAGGACTTGCGTGCCACACTTGCATGCCACACTTGCACGCCTCTTTCTTTCCTTTTTCATATTTTGATATGATGATCTTTGAAATATGAATTGCATGCCATACTTGCGCGCCACATTAGGACTTGCACGCCACACTTGCGAGCCACTTTTATACTTGCACACCACTTTTGGACTTGAACGCCACTTTTCCATTCCCAAATTTTTGATGTTCTGAATTCAAAATATTCCTAGCGTACAACATTAGAAACCTCCTTAACACAAGAGGATAACTCCCTTTGCAAAAAACACTTTTCCCCATTCTCCAGGAAAACCCCCTTTGTCAACAGTTTCAGTCTATGAGACTCGCTTTGTCAACAAGCACAATATGGAGTCCTGCATTGTCAACAAACACAATCATCTCAAAAATTATTCAATTATACGTTGAGGGATTTTTTCCCAATATAACTTGTTAAAAATAAATAGGTTTCATAATCATTTCATCATAGAAAAACTCATGAAAGTAAGGGGATTCAAGATTTTTTTGTCAGGGAAAAAATTGTGGAAGAGAAATGAATTTCATAAAAAACATGCAATCATAACATTAAAAAATCAAATATAATTATAATAATGGAGTCCTTGGATCATATCCCTAGTAAATAATGAACTATATCAGTAGATGCCAACTTATATGGGGAAGGATACTAAAATATCACATGAATCTTTTCTTTAAAAAACCACTTTATGGAAATCACGTTTTAAAAAATAAATCATTTGTATATTATTTTTTGAAAAATCACATGTAAAAATATTATGTAATAAATTAAAAATTAATTAAAACATTTATCAATGAAATTATCTTTCCAATTAGAAAAATAAATTTTAAACCATTGAATCTTTTGGAAAATGTTTTCTTAAAAAATGACCTTGACATCTTATAATGGAATATTTGAATCCCAGTCTAAATACATTAAAACAGAATAAATTTCTTTAAAATATTTTTCCATGTAAATTTTCTCAATATTTAATTTGAAATCATTTTTGATAACATATCTAGGAAAACATTGTTTGTGAAGAAAATATATTTTTGAACTGTAGATGAAATAATATGGGATTTTCTAAAAACATGTTATTTGTATTAAGTACCAAAGATTGAAAAATGGTACCATTATATGAATATATCATGAATACATATATTCGAATAATATTAATGAGATTTATTGAGAGATTAATCAGGATATATAATCAATGGGCGCACAATAATAAATAATCCCTATATAAGATTAGATTATTGAAAAAAACTATTACCACTTTGGTAACGTTGAATCACAATCCATATTAAATAAAAAACTGAAATTAAAATTAAAATATCATTAAGATACATTTATTAATGGTATTACATGGAAAAGGGTAGTATAAACACTTTAAAGTATAATATAGGTGCATAACATGGATTTTGTCTCAATGAAGGAAAATTGAGACAAAATTTATATAAAGATATTGTAATATTAGAACCATAAAAAACATGAAAGATAGATTATAAAAAGTATATGTAATACTAATAAATTTAATGGTAATAATAATATAATACATTAATTAGTATTATGTACACCACATTAAATAAATGATAGGTGAGTATAGAATAAGTCTCGCAAAAATAAATGTTAGACTAGAAATCCCCTTACTAGTTGAGTAACATTAAAATCATGATCCCCATGAAATAATAATATCAATTTAATCATTTAATATCATGATGTAAATGAAATTTAGTATTTAATGTGTATTACTGTAGTATATTAACCTCATATAAAGATATTGGTGCATAACATGAAATTTATATCAAAGAAGGGAAATTGAGACAAAATTACTTTACTGATTTGGTATCTTTTGAATCATAAAACCCATAAAACAATTATAATAAAAATCATATTTAAATATACATAAAATTTAATTACTATAATATTAAAATAAAATCATGGCCATTAAATAAACCAGAGAAAATAAATGTGTGGTGAATAAGGCATAAGTCTGACAGAAATAAAAGTGAGTTGAGAAAACCCTTACTTTAGGTATTGAATTTCTTCCGGCATATTTAAAGATCCATTATAATAAATATAATTTTATTATTAATCCAAAATAAAAAAATTTATTATATTTCATAGCATATATGAATTTATATTTAATTCCTATTACCTATATATTAACAATTTGTTGTTAAAGTTACTTTTTATGTCGTAATTGCATTGTTTTTTGAATATGTATTGACATGATATTATTAATCAAATTATTTAGAAAATGATTTAATTTTTTATTGAATTATATAAATATAATATATAGTCATTATATATTTATTTATAAGAATCGATAATATATATAATTATGAAATGGAATACACCGTTCATAGAGACGGTAGGCCTACGTACTCATGAACGTTGTTTGTGTTTTCTATTATTATTGAACGATAGTATGTAAAGGACATGTGTGTGTGTATATATATTATAATTAAAGTAAAATTATTATTTAATATATTTAATAAAATCTTACAAAAATATTATTTAATACAACCCTTGTAATTTGTGAACAAATCACATCTCTTGGAAGAGGTGGTAGTGCACACGTCCACATACGAAGTTATCACACTTCCACAAAATTGGGAGAAAGAAGGTATGTGTTGTAAAATAATTCCAAAATCACACATACATAATAAATATAGTATATATAGTATAAAAAAATAATTTACATCATTAATATGAATCTTGAAATGGAATAATGAATGATAATAGTTCATGTGGTGGAAGTTTGCTGCACACATGAACAATGATTGTGTATACCATTTCATAAAAGTGTGTATCAGTGTAGGTTTCACCCCTAATGTAAAACCTTATCAGTATATTTATGATATTGAGGTTATTATTTAATCATGGAATACAAATATTTTATGGGGTGTTGAATGAAATAAAATAAAATATCTTATTGAAGGATGTTACATCTTTTTTTGGTAACTCCTTTTGTTTTGAACAAAAGTTCATACATGGTTGTATTTTTCTAAAATGTAATATTTTTGGATGAGGGGATGTGATTTTGGATGAGATCTGGTAATGTTCATTATAATATAAAGGGATTGTGATGTGTGAAGAGAAGGGGAGAATATATGGCCTTTTATAAGCAGGGAAAAGGACACATTATTTATTCTCGAAATGATTTCAATCCACCCCACATTTTAATTGCCCCTAATTGTAAAAACATGACCATTATAGATCATTATAGATTTAACTGATGAAATTTGTCTATCAAATAATTTTTATAAAAAGGTAGGGTCTTTTGTAGACATTGTATTCTATGTTCAATCATTAATTAAACGATTCTTTAAACTAATCATTATAATTAATTTTAATAACAATCTCTAATTATTTTGGTAAAAAACAATGTTTTCATATTAAAAATATTAAATTATTATTATTTAAAATTTTGAATCCATTGTGTAAAATCCTAATCATATAAGTTTCTCAAATTATTTTCAAATTAATCTTGTAAATGGGACGAGACAATGGTTTTTATAGTGAAAACGTTTGAAATGTTTTAATATACAACTTCAATATGAATTTTTTTGAATGAATTAAATTGGATTTATTTATATTTAATTCATCTAAATATACATTAAATATAATTTAAAATACAATTTACCTTTTTAAATAATTTATCTGTAAAGGTTTTTTTAATTAAAATTTTGGGTTTTAACTAATCATCAAAATATGAATCATCTATGAAAAATTTAATACAATTTACCCAAATAAAATTTTTATATCCCAATATAAAAAATATTTTTTCTTATTTCCAATAAAAAATTATAAAATTCTAAAAAATTTGATTTAAAATGGGTTCCTAATTAAAAGGAGGAAGAAATAGAATTTTGAAAAATGCATCTTATTGTTCATAAAATTAGATTTATTCATATATTATGTATACCATACCTATTGAATGAGTGAAAAAATTAATTCAATATATAATATATAAATTTTATTAAAAACAATAATAAATAGTGGGTTTTTTAAATTTATTTAGCTAAAATGGTGTTTTTACATAGAGTAATAATTTTCTTAGAAAAGGAATTTACTTATTTTTAAAAAGATCATACATTAAATTTATAGATAATTTAAAACAAAAGGATTTATTTTATACACATTTTTTAATATTATATTCATAAATTAGTTAAAAATATTCATAAAATCCATTTTAATGGCTAGGTGATAACTATAGTAATATTTTGATAATAATATTAATAGTATGTTTTAGTTTTGTAAAAGTATTTCATGTAACACAAGATATCTAAGATACTCAAAATCATGTGTAACAAAATCCAAATATTGTGTTCTGTATTCTGTGCACTAATCGAAGTATTGTGTGTAGGGAAAAACTGAGTTAGTGTAGTGTACAAAGTAAGAATGACATGTTGTTTTCTTATTACACAAGTTATATTCAATATTATGTGAAATGGATAATATTTAGAAGATTGAATTAATTTGAAAAATATATATTTCACAATATCATGGGGTGTTACATCGACTTAATTTACCACACCTATAACACTTCACAAATCCTTTAAGAAAATTACCTATGTGTTTCCTCCCACACTTTTGGAAAGTTGAGGGATGAAATTTCACCCCTTGTGAATTACCATCAAGGATCCCTTTGTATTCATATTTCATTTTCATTCAAAAGAGTATTAAGAAAACCCCAATCTTGTAAAAACATTTAGATTAAATCCAATAATAACTTTACATCTTCTAATGTCTCTTCTATAAAATTACTTGATAGAAAAAAATATTAATCCACATATGAAACAATCAATTTAATTTATGAATCTAAGATAAAACATGAGGCATATCTGTAACACCCGAGATTTTTATGAGTAATATTTTGTTTTTATATATCATCAAAGGAATCATTCACTACACACTTGCTTGGCTTACTTTACACGCAATCACGACCTTCCTCGATAGCTTGCGTCGTACGCAATACCGAGTTTCACTAAACAACGATATGTTATTAAAATATTATTAAAACTAGCCGTTATGAATAGTAATAACCACTTTTTGAAATTTTATAAATTTTATTTTTCAAAATGGAATTCATTTTTGGATTCGGAACACCGAAATTAGCCTAGGGTGAAATTTTGGTATTTTTCTGAAAACTTTCATTTTTTGATGAATAGTGAAACCACTAAGTTGTAGGTTAAAAACTGAATTTTTGCATAAAACATAATTTTACCACTTCTGTGAATGGAATTTCGAAAATCTGACAGACACGGTTGATATCAGTAAGTAAAATGTGGTTCAATGAGATAAAAATAATTTTTTGGTGAATAGTAACTTTTTACTTTTTTTTACCGCGGTTAATAGTAAATAGGGTAACTAAGGGTAAAAATGATATTACTATTACCCTAACACATGTCCTAATTCTATTGGATAAGTTTAATTCGACAAAAAACAAACATAGGAATAAAATATGACCATTTAGGCCCACTTGGGTTAGATTAGGACATTTATTATTAATTTATTTAAAGAAGGGTTAAAATAGTTAAAATCAATGTTTAATAAGTAAATCATTTTTAATATGGGGTTATACATAAGATAAATTCGACTATAAATATTAATTAGAAAGATAAAAAGATTTCCTATATAATGGTATTTTATTTGTAATTTTTAGACATTAAATAATTTAATTTATTTATGACACAATGATGATGCAGTAATTATCTTATTAATGAAATATTGACATAATTGATGTTATAAACACCAAAATAAATGTAATTTGAGACTTTTTATGAATTCCACTAATTTTCTAGGTTACTATGATATATTATTGTTGATTTAAGCAACATGGTTCGAACATATAATTCTGTCATGACTTTCACAAAAATCATATATCAAATAGTGTCAAAATTGACACAAAATAGTTTTTAAATCAAATATTGTATTACTAATTGTTATTTTATTCCTAAAAATCTATGGTTCAGCACAATGACGTAGATAAGGATATATATATTAATAATAAACAATTTCGGGTTCGTTTGGCATGTTATTGTAAGTGTATTAACCATATAGTGAAAGAAAACAAAAAGACACGGTAAAAGTTAAATTATTTAACTTAGAGTTAAATCTAATTGATAAGGTTAAAATAATACCCTAAACTTGTCTAAATCCTACTGGTTGATTGGATTTTGACTCATACCCACTTTAGCTTCGAAATAAGACCCTTTCGACCCATTATAAACCGATTTTGACTTTAATATAAAATAATATTTTGAGATATTCCTAAGGTGCCCCTCTCCTCCCTTATAAAAGGGCACCTCCTCCCCCTCCTCCTCACACCAATTTGAGCACTCAATCTCGTCCAACCCCTACCATTTTCTCCTCTACACTTCCCTATAATAATCCTAGAGGTCCTGGTCTTCTTCAAAGACCAATCTTAGTTCCCTAAGTGGAGGATTCAAAGAGGCGTTCCAAAGAAGAGGTAATATCCATTACAGATATTTTCAATTTCTTTCTTATTCAACTTCTTCTTCTTTAGTTGTTTCATGATAATGTAATAACATCAGTGTTACATACATACTGATATGTTATTATAAATATGAAACAAACCTAATTCACCTTCTATCCATCCTACGGAAAAATGAAATCACCGCGCGTGCGTACGTATGGAATACCGTCTCCACGCCGTGGTGTAATCTATTTTCCACCATCACCTTACAAGGATGGGTATAATGGTGTAATGAGAAACTATTTATGATTATTATAAAGTAATATTGACACTGAAATAATATATATATACTCCAATACAGTTCCACGATCATAGGAACGATATCATCACTCGTGCGTACGTACGGAATACCGTCTCCACGATGTGATGCGACTCGTTCTACATGATCATCAGTACATAGTAATTATATAAATGAATTGAATGCATAAATATGATATATGTTACACTAATACCATTCTGGATATAATGTATCTATAACCATAAAAGAAGAATAAGAATTTATTCCGCAAAACACGCATAAGAACAAAAGGTAATAAGGACCCGAGTAATAAGTAACAATGAAATATTACTAACAAGAAGCTAAGAATATGACCATATATGATATCATATCAATATATATGATTCTGGAATAAGTCAATAACTTTATTTAAACCATTATACAGGAGCTTCAGACACATACAAAGCAAATCGGACCTAATGTAAGGGAAATATCACAATCTCATTTTTATCCGAGATTGTTTATTCGTAAGTATTTACTGGGGTGTATTTTATCATCCACATCCATGTTCCCTCAATATGTAATATTGTTTCCATCCACTTACAATAGTTTAAATCCAATTTTACCCTTCAGTGAGTTTTTAGTAAAGAATATGAAAGGAATCTTTTGTCATTTTTTCGTACGAGGTACTTTTTGATTTTTCCGAAAAAGGTATGAAGAATGTTTTTTTAACATATACGGCATGAATGGATTTTGAAAAAATTATTTCCAAGAAGCTTCCTTTACAAGTTTTCATGTTTATTTTTAATCATCTTCTTTTATTTTAAAGCCGTATGACATGTTATGAAAAGGAAAAATGTTTTTGAAGTAGAAAGGATATTTTCCTCAAGAATGGAGTTCAAGTATTTTATCAAAATTATTTTCCATATAAGATAATAAAAGGGTTCTGTTTTTATTCTTATTATTACATGGATTTGATTATGTTGTGATGGAAATATTTTTATGAATTCCTTTATCTTATATGAATTGTTTTATGATGTCATGTTGTTTAAGAATTCCATTTTTATTACATAGGTTACGCTATGATGTATGGTTTATGATTATGTGGCACACATAAGAAAGGATTCATTATAAGATGGGTGGGACCTATATCTCCCTCCAATGCATTGGGTAAATATTTTATATCTCATGAGATTGACATGGCTGGAACGGTAGGTTATACCGGTTCAGTGAAACAGGACTGGAACGAGGGTGACTCGGTTCAGAAAGGGACTCTGTCCACTAAGATAGTCTTGGCAATGAGTCATGACTAACAAGAAATGATTTTCCATGATTATGTGTGCATGCCACAAAGTTTCAAGTTTCATGATATGATTATGGGGATCTCATTTTCAATTCTCTGATTTATTCCATGTTAAGATATTATGATCTCTTTTGCAGGTTATGATTTTCAAAAAGATATGATATGATTTTTATTTCCTTTATTTGCCCTTGCTGAGCATTTGAGCTCACCCTTTTATGTTTTCTTTTCCCCAGGTCAGGAAGATGGATATTAAGTAGAATATGCTAAAAGGGACCCTAGATATGATGAAAAAAATGGGAGACACTGGAGAATATTAATGAACCAGTTGTTTATGTTTCCTAGTTTCTAAAGACACTATACCTATACGGTCCTTTGTGGTTTTGTCATATGTTGTAATAAGTGTGCTTCAATTTTGATGTATTAACAATGTATGTAAAGTATGGGTCGTTATAGTTGGTATCAGAGAGAGGTTATAGTCAACCTTTGGAAACTAGGATGTGAAAGCCTTAGTAAGAACCCTAAGGATAAGTCTAAGCATAGAACACCATCATAGTGTTTTAGAAATGGCCATGAATACCCTAGGATAAGACCTTAAGTGTGAAATTTTATCCTTGATTATGTGGTTTTCCTATTATAATTAATGTTTCTCACACTATTCTTCTTGGTTTTAGTCAATGGTTGGAACCTGAAGGAACCGTGTTAATGCGGAATGCGATGTGCAATGAAATGATTGTCCCCCTGAGCAACCAAACGATATGGGAGCTGGAATGCAAAATCTTGTAACCATGCTCACACAACATTCTCAACCTATGAATCATGCAGGACTTCCAAACGAGAAAAGGAAGGAGAAACATTCTGTTGAATCCTTCATGAGGCAGAGTCCACCTTCTTTCAGCGGGTCTATTGATCCATTAGTTGCTGAACAATGGATTAGTACTACTGAAAAGATATTTTAAGTTCTTCAATGTTCTGAACATGATAATGTCATCCTAGCAGTGTATCGTTTGGAAGGAGATGTTGATCAATGGTGGAATCTTATTAAGAATACGAGGCAAAGGGATGAAATTGAGTCTATGGAATGGTATGAGTTCAAGAACTTATTTTTCAATAAGTACTTCCCTCGTATTCTCCGAACAAAGATGGAGAAAGAGTTTCTTGAACTGAAGCAAAGGGATGATGAATCTGTTAGTACCTATGAAGCAAATTTTACAAGACTTGCATGGTACGCTTCTGGTATTATTATCCAAACTGAGAGTAAGATCGATCGATTCTTTAGTGGCTTAAAACCAAGTCTTCTAAGGGCGTTAGCCATAATGGACTTCAATAGCTACGAGGAAATCGTTTGATGTGCTCTCAAAGTCGAGATGGAGATTGGATTAACCCATCAGTCACATGGGTTTGATAAGAAGAGGAAGATGGAATTCAAAGGAAAAACTAAAGAGCACACTGAAAAGAAGATGATCTTTCCCTTATGCTCAACGTGTGGAAAGAAACATGGAGGGAGTTGTCTTAAATGGAGAAGTAAATGTTTTAAATGTGGAAAGGAAGGTCATCGGGCATTTGAATTCCACGATAATGGGAAGAAGATGTCTAATGATGCAAACAAATGAAGGGATACACAGAATGAACCTACTACACTTCAATGTTTCAAGTGCAAGGAGATGGGGCATTATTCCAATCAATGCCCAAATCCAAGGGTTGATGATGATGGTCGACGTCAACAAAATCTTAAGGCTAAAGACAAAAGAAAGACACATGCAATTTCTATCAGCGATGTGGATTACGATAACGAAGTGGTGAAAGGTACACTTACCATCCACTCTAAAGTAGAAAATGTTTTATTTGATTCTAGATCCACCCACTCTTTTATTTATAAAAAATTTTATAAGGGTATCACCGCATTACCTCAACAATTAGATGTTGAGTTATCTGTGACAACACCAAATGGCACAACAGTCGCATCAAAAGTTTATAATTCTTCTCCGATCGAAGTTTGTGGGAAAGTGCTTCCTGCAAATCTTGTGATCCTTCCTTTAGTGGAATTTAATGTTATTTTTGGCATAGATTGGATTTCTCTACATTGAGCTCATATCAATTTCCAAAGAAGGGAAGTCACATTTCATATTCCAGATCAATCTATGATCGTCTATCAATGTAAGGATGAACATAACCTTCCAGTGGAAATTTATTCCATCTTATGGGTATTGATTCCACTAAATGAAGGTTTTTGTATCTCAAATGGTTGGTGATAAACTCACAATTAAGAATATTCCCATTGTATGGGATTTTGATGATGTATTTCCGGAGGAATTACCGGGTCTTCCACAAAATCGTGAAGTTGAGTTTTCAATAGAACTCGTACCGGGCGCTTTGCCAATTTCAAAGACACCTTATAGAATGGCCCCAATTGAGATGCAGGAATTGAAGAAGCAACTCCAAGAAAATCTTGATAAGGGATTAATACGCCCTAGTGCGTCACCTTGGGGAGCACCTGTTCTATTTGTTAAGAAGAATGATGGATCAATGAGACTCTGCATTGATTATCGAGGACTTAACAAGATCACTATCAAGAACAAATATCCTCTCCCACGCATTGATGACTTATTTGACCAACTACGCGGAGCTCAATACTTTTCCAAGATTGATCTTCGTTCAGGGTATCATCAATTAAGGGTCAAAAGTGAGGATATAACAAAGAAGGCTTTCCGTACAAGGTATGGACAATATGAATTTATAGTGATGCCATTTGGTCTTACTAATTCCCCTGCTATCTTCATGGATATAATGAATAGATTCTTTAGAGACTATCTTGATCAATTTGTGGTAGTCTTTATAGACAATATTCTTGTCTATTCAAAGAGAAAGGAAGAGCATGAAGATCACTTGAGAATTATATTGAAGACCCTGAGAAAGGAGATGCTTTATGCCAAATTTACCAAGTGTGAATTTTGGCTTCAAAAAGTTTCATTTTTGGGTAACATAATCTCAAAAGAGGGGATATCTGTGGATCCAGCAAAAACAGAGGTTATCGAAAGATGGTCAAGACCAACAACAGTAACTGAGATCTGATGTTTTCTTGGTTTGGCTGGATATTATCGATGTTTTGTAAAAGATTTTTCACAGTTATCTAATCCAGTCACCAAGTTGACTCGGAAAGGAGTTAAGTTTGTTTGGACAGAGGAATGTGAATAGAATTTCAAGGAGTTGAAAAGAAGGTTATCCAGTGCACCTGTGCTCACACTACCTTGTAGTGGAGAAAGGTTTGTGATCTACAGTGATGCATCCAAGAATGGATTGCGGTGTGTTCTTATGCAAAATGATATGGTGATAGCTTATGCCTCACGAAAGTTGAAAATCCATTAGCAAAATTACCCAACACATGATTTGGAGTTGACTGTGGTAATCATTGCATTAAATATTTGGAGGCATTACCTTTATGGTGAAAGGTGTTATATTTATACTGATCATAAAAGTTTAAAGTATATTTTCACACAAAAGGAGTTGAATATGCGTCAAAGAATATGGTTGGAGCTGATTAAGGATTATGACTGCTCAATCCATTACCACCCTGGGAAAGCAAACAAGGTGGCAGATTCATTAAGTCGACAAGACCATGATAGTTTATCCATGATGAGGATCACAAAAGATCCAATATTTATGGATTTACAAAGGATGGATCATGGAATTATAATGGAAGGGGAAAAATCTTTTCTTTCTCAAATGAATGTTCAACCATCTATACATGTGGAGATTAAAGAGGCACAGAAAGAAGATGTCGAGTTACGAAAGAAGGTGAGAAATGTTCCTGAATTCAACCTTTATTGTGATGGGATAATAAAGTTCAGGAATCAGGTTTGTGTTCCTCCCATCCCCGAATTAAAGAAGGAGCTGCTGGATGAGGCTCATATTTCATCATTCTCTATTCATCCTGGAAGCACGAAGATGTATAGGGACCTGAAAGAGTACTTCTGGTGGGATGGAATGAAAAGAGATGTTGCTGAATATGTCTCTCGATGCTTGGTTTGTCAACAAGTTAAAGCTGAGAGACAGAAGTCCAAGGTGATGTTACAACCATTACCCATACCCGAATGGAAATGGGAAAACATCACTATGGACTTTGTCACAGGACTTCCTAAAACATCCAAAGGCAATAATGCTATTTGGGTCATAGTTGATCGTCTTACAAAGTCTGCACACTTCATTGCTATTAGAGAGGATTTCTCTCTAGATCATCTTGCAAGGATATATGTAAAGGAAGTGGTAAGATTGCATGGAGTACCAATTTCTGTTATATCTGATCGGGATCCGAGATTTACCTTGAAGTTCTGGCGAAGTCTTCAGCATACTCTGGATACAGAGTTGAGTTTCAGCACTGCTTATCATCCCCAGACAGACGGTCAGTCTGAAAGAACAATTCAAACCCTAGAAGATATGTTGAGAGCTTTCTCTATGGATTTCAAAGGAGGTTGGGATCAACACCTACCTTTGGTGGAATTTTCTTATAATAATACCTTTCACTGCAGTATTAAGATGGCTCCTTATGAAGCTCTCTATGGAATGAAATGCAGGACTCCAACTTTCTGAGATGAAGTTGGGGAAAGAAAGCTATTAGGACCTGATCTCGTTGATGGAATGGCAGAAAAGGTCAGATCTATTCAGCAACACATAAGAGCAGCTCAGAGTCGACAGAAAAGTTATGCCGACAACCGAAGAAAAGACCTAGAGTTTGAAGTGGGTGATAAAGTGTTCTTACGAATATCTCCCTGGAAGAGGGTTATGAGATTTGGAAAGAAGGGGAAGTTGAGCCCTAAATATATCGGTCATTTCGAAATACTGGATCATGTTGGGAAGGTAGATTACCTATTGGCGCTTCCACCGAATCTCTCTCACCATCATGATGTGTTCCATGTATCTCTCCTGAGAAATTACATACTAGATCCTTCACATGTACTCAGCTCAGAAGTTGTACTGCTGGAGCAAGATCTTTTTTATGAAGAACAACCGATAGAGATTCTGGATCGTAGCGAAAAAGTCCTACAAAACAAGACCACTCGCTTGGTGAAAGTTTTATGGAGGAACCACCAACTTTAATAAGCTACATGGGAGCTTGAGGATATGACGAGGGAGAAGTATCCTCATCTGTTTGTTACAAAGTGACGAATTTCGAGGGCGAAATTCTTTTTAAGGGGGGTAGAATGTAACACCTGAGATTTTTATGAGTAATATTTTGTTTTTATATATCATCAAAGGAATCTTTCACTACACACTTTCATGGCTTACTTTACACACAATCACGACCTTCCTCGATAGCTTGCGTCGTACGCAATACCGAGTTTCACTAAACAACGATATGCTATTAAAATATTATTAAAACTAGCCATTATGAATAGTAATAACCACTTTTTGAAATTTTATAAATTTTATTCTTCAAAATGGACTTCATTTTTGGATTCAGAATACAGAAATTAGCCTAGGGTAAAATTTTGGTATTTTTCTGAAAACTTTCAATTTTTTATGAATAGTGAAACCACTAAGTGGTAGGTTAAAAACTGATTTTTTGCATAAAACATAATTTTACCGCTTCTGTGAATGGAATTTCGAAAATCCGACAGACACGGTTGATATCAGTAAGTAAAATGTGGTTCAATGAGATAAAAATAATTTTTTGGTGAATAGTAACTTTTTACTTTTTTTTACCGCGGTTAATAGTAAATAGGGTAACTAAGGGTAAAAATGATATTACTATTACCCTAACACATGTCCTAATTCTATTAGATAAGTTTAATTCGACCAAAAACAAACTTAGGAATAAAATATGACCATTTAGGCCCACTTGGGTTAGATTAGGACATTTATTATTAATTTATTTAATGAAGGGTTAAAATAGTTAAAATCAAAGTTTAATAAGTAAATCATTTTTAATATGGGGTTATACATAAGGTAAATTCGACTATAAATATTAATTAGAAAGCTAAAAAGATTTCCTATATAATGGTATTTTATTTGTAATTTTTAGACATTAAATAATTTAATCTATTTATGAAACAATGATGATGCAGTAATTATCTTATTAATGAAATATTGACATAATTGATGTTATAAACACCAAAATAAATGTAATTTGAGACTTTTTATGAATTACATTAATTTTATAGGTTACTATGATATATTATTGTTGATTTAATCAACTTGGTTCGAACATATAATTCTGTCAAGACTTTCAAAAAAATCATATATCAAATAGTGTCAAAATTGACACAAAATAGTTTTTAAATCAAATATTATATTACTGATTGTTATTTTATACCTAAAAATCTACGGTTCGGCCAAATGACTTATATAAGTATATATATATTAATAATAAACAATTTGGGGTTCTTTCGGCATGTTATAGTAAGTGTATTAACCATATAGTGAAAGAAAACCAAAAGACACGGTAAAAGTTAAATTATTTAACTTAGAGTTAAATCTAATTGATAAGGTTACAATAATACCCTAAACTTGTCTTAATCCTATTGGTTGATAGGATTTCGACCCATCCCCACTTTAGCTTCAAAATAAGACCCTTTGGAACCATTATAAACCGATTTTGACTTTAATATAAAATAATATTTTCAGATATTCCTAAGGTACCCCTCTCCTCCCTTATAAAAGGGCACCTCCTCCCTCTCCTCCTCAGAACAATTTGAGCACTCAAGCTCGGCCAACCCCTGCCATTTTCTCCTCTCCACTTCCCTAGAATAATCCTAGAGGTCCTAGACTTCTTAAAAGACCAATCTTAGTTCCCTAATGGTGTAATGAGAAACTATTTATGATTATTATAAAGTAATATTGATACTGAAATAATATATATATACTCCAATTCAGTTCCACGATCATAGGAACGACATCATCACTCGTGCATACGTACGGAATACCGTCTCCACGATGTGATGCGACTCGTTCTACATGATCATCATTACATAGTAATTATATAAATGAATTGAATGAATAAATATGATATATGTTACACTAATACCATTCTGGATATAAGGTATCTATAACCTTAAAATAATAATAAGAATTTATTCGGCAAAACACGCATAAGAACAAAAGGTAATAAGGACCCGAGTAACAAGTAACAATGAAATATTACTAACAAGAAGTTAAGAATACGACCATATATGATATCATATAAATATGTATGATTCTGGAATAATTCAATAACATTATTTAAACCATTATACAAGAGCTTCAGACACATACAAAGCAAATCAGACCTAAGGTAAGGGAAATATCACAATCTCATTTTTATCCGAGATTGTTTATTCGTAAGTATTTACTGGGGTGTATTTTATCATCCACATCCATGTTCCCTCAATATGTAATATTGTTTCCATACACTTACAATATTTTAAATCCAATTTTACCCTTCGGTGAGTTTTTAGTAAAGAATATGAAAGGAATCTTTTGTCGTTTTTTCGTACGAGGTACTTTTTGACTTTTCCGACAAAGGTATGAAGAATGTTTTTTTAACTTATACGGCATGAATGGATTTTTAAAACATTATTTCCAAGAATATTCCTTTACAAGTTTTCAAGTTTATTTTTAATCATATTCTTTTATTTTAAAGTTGTATGACATGTTATGAAAGGAAAAATGTTTTTGAAGTAGAAAGGATATTTTCCTCAAGAATGGAGTTCAAGTATTTTATCAAAATTATTTTCCATCTAAGATAATAAAAGGGTTCTGTTTTTATCCCTATTATTACATGGATTTGATTATATTGTGATGGAAATATTTTTATGAAATCCTTTATCTTATATGAATTGTTTTATGATATCATTTTGTTTAAGAATTCCATTTTTATTACATGGGTTACGCTATGATGTATGGTTTATGATTATGTGGCACAAATAAGAAAGGATTCATTATAAGATGGGTGGGACCTATATCTCCCTCCAATGCATTGGGTAAAGATTTTATATCTCATGAGATAGACATGGCTGGAACGGTAGGTTATACCGGTTCAGTGAAACAGGACTGGAATGAGGGTGACTTGGTTCAGAAAGGGACTCTGTCCACTAAGATAGTCTTGGCAATGAGTCATGACTAACAAGAAATGATTTTCCATGATTATGTGTGCATGCCAAAAAGTTTCAAGTTTCATGATATGATTATGGGGATCTCATTTTCAATTCTATGATTTATTCCATGTTAAGATATTATGATCTCTTTTGCAGGTTATGATTTTCAAAAAGATATGATATGATTTTTATTTCCTTTATTTGCCTTTGCTGAGAATTTGAGCTCACCCTTTTATGTTTTCTTTTCCCCAGGTCAGGAAGATAGATATTAAGTAGAATATGCTAAAAGGGACCCTATATATGATGAAATAAATGGGAGACACTATAGAAGATTAATGAACCAGTTGTTTATGTTTCCCAGTTTCTAAAGACAATATACCTATACTGTCCTTTCTGGTTTTGTCATATGTTGTAATAAGTGTGCTTCAATTTTGAAGTATTAACAATGTATTTAAAGTATGGGTCATTATAATATCTTTCAAGACTCATGAATATTTCATCATATGTCCCAATGGATTCATCAATAATTGGTTTCAAATACAATAATTACCTCTATATATTTATGTAAATAATTTATTTATATTACTTGGTGAAAACCACTTTCTAATGTTCTTCCAAATCCATTTAGTATACTTATTATTTTTTTCATTATGTTATAAATAAGATTCCACCATTTATCAGTTTCAATAGCGACCAAAGCATGACGTATGTAGACATTACATCATTTCTTTGGAACATTTTACATATTTCACATACACAAGCTCAAAGACTGTATTAGTTAAGTGCCCTTTGAATCATAGATAACAAATTTATAGTCTATTGGATGATTTGAAATATTTCAAAAAAATACCATTTTCTTTTATAATCCTACATAATACATTTTTATATAACATGGAGAGAAGAAACAAAAAAAGCGGTGAAATTAGATTCTCAATAAGGGTAATCCTTGGTGATACGTAAGCATAAGTGTGAGAAAATTAGTATTAGAATATGATAATGAAAATAAAGGATCATAGTAAACATTACAAATATGATAAACATGAATCATGGAATAAAAATTGGCAGATTATAAGTGATGAATTATTTGGAAATCAATAACATACGTCATTAAATAATAATAATATAGTGAAACTTGGAATTATTGAGATACACATAAACATTTAATATCATTCTTTATAATTCAAGAAGTATTTATAGAACATATCAGGGCACTCCATGGTGGCTACAACTACTGGGATGGAGACATCACCATCCTGAGTGGTAGACCTTTCCTTGTAAAGGACCAATTCTACCATATTTCCGTATTGTATTAGAATTCACCGTCATCCCATGGTGGATCGGGATTCCCCATTATCCCATATTGGACCGTGTTTCCCCACCATTCCATATTAGAAAAGGTTTCCCCATCTTCTCACGTTGGATCATGTTTTCCCATATTACCATATTTTATCGGGATTCCCCATCTTCTCAAATTGGATCATGTTTCCCCATCTTCCCTATTGAATTATGATAGTTTAAGTGATTCCAATTATTATATGATGAGATGTAAATCATTACCAAATGAATTTAAGGTATATATAGGTCTCATCCATTATATAATTAATTCAGAGAAACATGTTCCACAAGATGATAAACTATTATATCATAACCAATGAATTGTAATGGGAATCATACACATGAAATCTTATCATAACCTATGGAAAATATATAGGTTTCATAATCATTTCACAAAAATAAGAACCTGTGAAAATAAATGGGTTTCATAATGATTATTCCATAAAAACATAAACTATTTCGATAATGAATATGAATGGTATTATTGAAATATAACAATGTATGTCATCTTAGATGGGTAATGATTCTGAATGATCACTTGGATTAGTTATTTTCCATAAAAATAACTTTTAAAGACATAAAACATTTTGAAAACTCTTTTCTTTGAAACAAAATTGATAACCTATAATTTAATCATAAAAAAATTCATTTAAAACATTTATTAATGAAAATATCCTTTATACTTTAATTTTTTTTGAAACATAAAACCTTTTGAAATTAATTTTCTTTAAAAGTAAAAATGAAAAATTATATAGAATGATTTAATACCTTTAAAAAACCTTTTTTGAGAACATATAAAGAATGATTGAAAAAATAATTCATTTTTACATAAAAAATATATTTTAAAATATATAAATGTTACATTAAAAGAAACATTAAAACATAAAACATTTCTTAAAAATCTATTTCATTATAAATGATCTTAATAGATCTTTAAATAGCATTTCTTGATGATAAAAACCATTAGAAATTTAAAAGGTTTCCATAACACATCCAAACATTTGAATCATAATACCCATGAAATTATAACCTTACAATAATATTAAAATATCACGATAAGAAGGACATTACTGATATATCATGGAAATTTTTTGCACACAAATAATTTACAAATATATTTATTATAGAATTCATGGATCACTGAGTCTCTAGAAATGCCAATTTGTTATATCCTATCCATGTAATCATACATTTTTCAATTTTGTGATGTCAATTTAAAAAATCTGACTTACGGTTGTGATGTGTAAGTTATTTGGAGTCTGATAAGAAAAACATAATTTTTGTTGAATATTAAACTAACCTTATGAATAGTAACATACCCTTATGAATAGTGATATAACCTAATAGATAGTAACCTTACCTATGATTGTATATAAGTAATATTCAAGTTGAAGTACGATATACCTATGTTTTGGAATAAGTAAATAAATGTTTTAAAACTGGTTTTTAGAATAAATTATGATTTTAATTAAATATAAAACTAATCATATATAGATTTTTTATTGAAAAATGGAATTCATTTTTGGATTCTACACATCAAAAAATGGTTTTGGTGAAATTATTGTTTTTTTTGAAATACATGATTTTTTTTATGAATAGTGAGATACCATAATTTACAAAATAAGCTTAATACACTAATTATATAGTCATGTATGATGTTCTGATTATGTAAGCCCAATTTATTCAGATTCACATAAAAGAATTACTATTATTTTTCATGTAATACTCAATACTCCTTGTCTTGTGTAGAAATAATAAATTAATGAATATAAATTTTAAAAAATCCCCTCTCTCCTCCACTATAAAGACCTCCCATCACTCCCTCTTCTCTTCATTCCACTAAAGCCCTGTTCCTTCTCCATATTCTATCGAAATATCCTCCCGTACTCCTATCCCAAGTCCAATAGTCCTTGGTATCTTAAAAAGACCACAAAATTTCCCTTATGGAGGCTCTCTTGGTAGTTTTGTTCAAGAGGTAAATTCCTCGTTTTAATGCTTTTACTTTCCTTTAACGTTCATTTGTTTTCTTGTTCTATTATTACCTATCCTAGTCCAAATTTTGTGATTACTCTAGTACCTTACATGTACTAGAATGTTTTCATTATAGTGGAATAATTTATCATCATCTCTTCCTTTAACCTTCCTTTTACTAGTAGCAAGAACATCATCCGAGATGTGTGAATTTACCACATTCACGTACTATTATCTTTTAATTTCTATTATCATTCTAAATTATGGTTTTGAAACAATTATTGTTATGGTTGAAATAGATTATTATATATGTAATATAACCTATATAAGGTTCGGTAATCCCACTGTACAAATTGTATTATGTTATAAATGAAAATGAGTTTGTTGTAATAAAAACCCATAAATTAACCGAAACAGTTATCATTAAATTTTTATATAATATTTCAACCTCATTCCATGTAAAAAAAACTATATAAGTGACCAATAAAACCAATATATAATCATAAATAAAATTTGAATTTAATTCTAGAGATTTATATACATTCCACATGAACTCCATTACTTATGAACAAGTGAACTGATCATGAAAATAATGAAAAAGAACTCTGCAGAACAACGAAATTCAATACAATAACTTATCAAAATGGGAATAAAAGAACTAAAAAGAATTATGATAAACTAAATACACATCTAATATGTTCTGAAATAATTAATTAATAAGTCCAGTTTTATATTCCAATACTGTATGTTCATGATCGGAACACATTCAGACTTAGGGTAACTGGGTTCTTTATCTCACTTCCATTTTTGTGAGGTTTCTCATATTCACTAATAATAATTGTGTATGGTGTATGCATAATTCCCATTGATGTAAAATATCATTAATATATTTATTGTCATGGTATTCAATTTATCATTTGACAATCTTTAATTTTGGGGAATATGATTCAGTTTATTACAAATTTGTAAGCATTTTCCCACCCGAACCTCAATTTTCATTCAGGTTACTTTATTTTCTAATTAACTCAATGAAATTATTGTGTATTTTTATGTACTCATCATAAAATCTATTTTAGTGTTATTTATATGCTCACCAACCATAATACAACCTTATTTTTTGGATAGTTACTTGTATTAAAATGAACATTCAAAATTCTCTCTGAAATACAAACCCGAATCAAGGGATATTTTCAAATTCATACCCCTTTTCAAGTGTAATATAGAAAATATTTTCAGCCAAAATAATTTATATAAAAAAATTATCATAAAAAATTATCTTGGATCATTTATGTATTTAAGGGAACGAATGTTCCTTTTTTACTTTAAAATTCTCTTTAATATTTTACTTAAATACTCTAAAATGTTTTATATATAAAGAATCATAAGAAATAGTTTTATAGGATTTGACTTTAGTGGGACATAATTTATTCCTAAAATATAATTTCAATATCCTAGTATTCTTTATGGGATATTAATCGTTAAAATAATATTTCATGGCTAATATAAACGATTTTTCAAAAGGAATCTTCTTTCAAAAGTAAAAAGGATTTTTTTCATCTCTCATTAACATGGATGAGATATATGCCTTTTACACCACATATTTATTTCTTGTGGTCTATGTAATTCCATATGTTATATCTTATTAAGAGTCTCCCATTTCTCATGATATTTTATGGTATTATGATTTGAATGTTTCAAGGTGGTATGGGACACTTTGGAGTGTTTAAGGATTATTTTATGCAGAATTTGTCAATGGTGTCATTTATAAATATATTAACCTATATCAACATATTTTGTTTAATGTTGTAGATAATTTAGTTTTACCTATTATTAAATCATCTACAATATTTTGATTAAGGGTTTCTAGTTATTCTGACTATGGATGTTCTATTGTGATGCCATTCACCATATTATTCTGAATGGTTAGTGTTTATATTCAATGATTGGGGAATGTTATTTACCTTAAATATGAATTTATATGTTAATTATGTTCACCCCTTTCATATGAAGAATGATTTAAAAATATTAAGTGTTGGGTTGGCCCACTATATCCCC
Organism: Viscum album; assembly: GCA_963277665.1. Classification (NCBI taxonomy): domain Eukaryota; kingdom Viridiplantae; phylum Streptophyta; class Magnoliopsida; order Santalales; family Viscaceae; genus Viscum; species Viscum album. The sequence goes on along the minus strand of OY728133.1, from coordinate 1,791,410,384 downwards.
TCGGTGCAATGATAGGTCTCTTGAGAAAAACTACGATCTTGGCACAATGCCTTTAAAAAAAGATTATTTATGGTCTTGGAAAGAGGCGTTAACGGTATTATTATGTTCTCCAACATCATGAATTACCTAATTTTGAAAATAGAATTTATTGTTCATGTTGTTATTTGACTATTAGAATACGCATGATTATATTTATTTAGGGAATTACTTACTCAGCTGTTATTCCTTCCGTAATGTGTTCATGTTTTTGATAAAGGAATATTTTTTTATGTTTTCCACAAGCCTAATGATTATGTTATTATATCTTCCACTATATTGCATACCATTACTGAGCATTTTAGCACACCCCTTTCATTTGTTTTTTCTTCCCAAGCTTAAGAAGAAGAGATCATTTTTTGAGTTTTGAAGGATGCATTTTATTGGCTTTTGTTATGTATCATATTTAATTTAATTTCTAAATGTAAAATGGGTTCCATGTATGTATATAGTTTATTCAAATCTATAAAACTTATCGGTACTTCAAGATGATTATTCTTTCTATATATTCCAACATAATCAAATATGGCACCGACACCAGCCAACTGAGGTCGGGTCCTTACAGTTTTTATCAGAGGAAGTTTAGTAGAAACATTAGGACCTTTTTTTTAGAAAACATAGGTTAGGGAATAAAGACCTAAGATGGTATTTTAGGATAGAAAAACAAGAACATCCTATAATTTTGTTATGTAATATATTATGTAGATATTTCTTGAAAATACATCCTTGTCTGGATGTATAAAAGTAGAAGTGGCTCTAGCACAGATGTACCTAGGTGTGAAAACTCCAACAAAGTGTTTTGAGTTTGACCTAGGGTATCCTAGTACACGACAATGGGACTTGATACACTCTTGGTTTGACACTCCCGGGGGATATTCTTAGGATAATTAACATTTTATTTTCCCACCATTGTGAGAGATTTATGTCCCCAAAGTAACCAATGTATACGGTTCTAGGATTAACGATGCATAAATATATGTTATGTGATATACATTGTTTAGAGTTATATAGTGTTTATAATTTTATGAGCTAATATAAAATATATAAATCATTACATATGGTTCCTATCAAAAGGAATGAGAACATTAAAAATTCACAAGATGCAATGAGTAAGAAGGATCATATCTCTAAGGGTCATAAGATATATTTTAAAAGGAAGATTGTTACCCATGTATCATCATCATATGATAAAATAATATCATGTGTTAACAAGGTTTGTAAATAATTCTTGGAGTCCTATGGATTTTAAGGGAAGCAAAAAAATAAGAGGATGGTAGAGAGATACAAGGATAAAGGGAAGAAGGGAAAGAAGTGTTTTCCAACATGTGATAATTGTGGAAAGAATCAACCTGGTAAATTCATGAAGGGAATCGGTGTTTTATATATGTGTGGAGAAAACGGAAACCACGTTCATGATTTCAAGGGTAAGAAAATGGTTTCTAATGTACATTGCTTCAATTTAAAGGAGACAGGACACTATGAAAATCAATGTCCCAATCGTTAATGGAATATACACTACATAATGATTTTAGATAATGAGCATGTTATGATGCTATCGTAGATGAAGCAGAATGATTAATATGCCTAGTCAAGAATCATTCCATTTGTATATTTTGTTAATAATGTACTAGTTATATGAATAATGAGATATATTAGGATTGTACTGCAGTACTCTCTCATTTAGGATTTGAGGTCATATGAAGAACGGTACAAAGGAAAAGTGATTCAATGGAAAGTAAATCTTTTTAGAAAAAAATATAATTGAGGGAAAGACATAAATAATGTCACGAACCAACCCGGGTCGACCCTGAACCGGTCACCCAAGCCGGTCCGCGACATGGCCCGAGAGGCGTTCCCGATCCTCCCGGGCTGGCGACAAGCGCCAGGGTATCATTAGAGACTGTGGGAACGATTTCGCCCAATATAAATAAATAAGAATGAAAAGATAAAACAGAGCAGCACAGAAAAAGGTAAACTAAAAAAAGTGACTAAACATGAACAAACAGGAATCAAACTAACCAAACACGACGTCCGAACAACTCCGTGCGACCTCGCGGGTCGCTCTCCGACTCAACGATCAAGCGTCGCCCTAGGCGAGCGCACTCAAGCTATAGCCTGCACAAAAACTAAAAACAGAAAAGAACTATAGGCGTGAGTATTAAAACTCAGAAGGCTAGCCCGGTATCTATTCCCAATGCACTACCTTTAAAATAAAAGAAACATTATTTCAAGTTTGAACTACAATTTATAAAAGTATGTTTTTCTAACATTTTACCTAAAAAAAAAGTACGAACCATTTCCCTTAGCCATTTCAAAATTTGGGTTCATTTCATTAGTGCCAATGACATTTCAGGAAAGGGGGGGGGGAAGTGATGTTTAAATTTTCAAATTTGTACAAAAGGGATTAAACACTTCCATTTGAAAAAAAAATTTAGAAACCCATTAAAAAGAAATTTATCAGTTTCCAAGGAAAACAATATGCCAGAATGCACAAAGTAAAACATACAGAAAGGGCAATGTATGTATACACGTGAGAATCATAATCATTACTGCAAGCTACAAAAGCTGAATAGACATGGGTGAACCTAGGAGATCGAGAATAAACCAGAAGACACCAATACATGAGAAATCATCCTTATCGACATGTCACGATGAAATCAAAACGCCCAATACGCTCGACCATCCACTCACGGGCAGGTCGAGGGCAAATCCCATAGCAATAAACCCAATATATCCACCTACTATGGGTCACTGGTCAGTACCATAACCTACCAGTGCAGCAATCATTCTTAGAATATTCTCTCAATATGCCAGATTCCCATGTCTCAAGTGTTTGAAAATGGGGTGAGCCAACTAATGCCAACCGAGCATCCAATCATGTACATATATATATATAAAGCACAACAGGCATCACCCGAGTCACCCTGTGGAACACCCTCATGCCTTTTACTACTCAAGTACCCGGGAGCCTCTAAGCGCGGCCTCCCAAACAATCAATTTCAACCAAGGCATGAGAGTCTCCCTAAGAGGGTTTTTATCGAAACATTTTTATCGCTTTCCATAAAGTGCCAAACGGGCATTTAATACATTTCACAAACACTACTCAAAGATAGGTACAACTTCTTTATGAGACAAAACCCAGTTTAAAACCGTTTAATGAACACTACGTCACAGGCTAACAATATTTTTATAAACCAAACCAAACCATTTTCTTTTTCCAAATAATCTTTAAGAGCCAACCAGGCAATTTCTCGAACGAACCAAAGTATTTGTTCATGCTTCAAAAGAAATCATTTCACATGAAACCAGAACTCTGTTTTACATTTCATGAATTATGTTTAAAAGCCAAACATGCATTCTTTCATTATTGGGTGTCCGCTCGCCAAAAGGATGTTTCATGTGTTGTGTATAAAATAAACGGCTCCTTTTGACATTAAATAACCATTTAAAAATTAACCATCTTATATTAAAATTTAATTATCGTATATTATATCATATTTATTACAATTAATAAAATGTTGATTTTGAACAATTAGGGTGCGCAAACAGCATGAAATAATATAACTTAAATTTTAAAACCAGTGCAAAGGGGACCTACCCCAAAATCAAGCGCGTCAACAAACAACCTCGGATCCAAGGCGCGATGACACGACGTGTGTCCGAAACCATGTGACAAAGTCTAACACTCTGCATAGTCAGTACCAAGGACTCAGACACATACAAAAACTCACTAGAGCATTCGAAACCAAGCGGCGGGAATAAACGCTCACCTAGAAACTAAAGCGCGGCGACGACGGAACCTCAAATACAAGGCGCGGCGGTGGCGCTCACTTGGAAACGCCCTGCGCGGGTCCTCAAACAATAACCCTACCAAAATAAACATAAAAAGATAACCCCCAACAAATAAAAGGCCAAATCGATAATAATAATAATAATAATAAAAATAATAAATTTAATAATAATAATAATAATAAAAATAATGATGATAATAATAATAATAGTAATAAAATTAATAATAATAATAATAATAATAATAAAATTAATATTAATAATAATAATAATAAAATTAATAATAATAATAATAATAATAATAATAATAAAATTAATAATAATAATAATAATAATAATAAAATTCATAATAATAATAATAATAATAATAAAATTAATAGTAATAATAATAATAATAATAAAATTAATATTAATAAGAATAATAATAAAATTAATAATAATAATAATAATAATAATAATAATGACATAATAATAATAATTATATTATTATTAATATGATAAAAATAATAAATGTTATATAAAAATGAGAATAACTAAAAAATAAAAATAAAAATAAAAATAAAAATAAACTTACAGGGGGGGTTGTGGAGTAGCGGGGTGAGGGAGGAGGCGGCATGCGTGGTCGCCGGACGACGGTGGCTGGAGGCGGCCGGGACAGGAGCCAGGTGCGGGTGGCGGGCGCTGAAGGGAGCAGGGGGCGCAGCCGAGGCGCCGAGGTGGAGCGAGGTCGGAGACGGGTGGTCGGCCGGGAGCAGGGAGGGTGAGGCCGGCGGTGCGGTCCGCCGGAGAGGAGTGCGCAGGAGGGGACGGACGGCGGAGGTTCTGCCGGAGGAGGGTGCGCCGGCAACAGGGTAGGAGAGAGGTGGCGCGGCGGAGGCCGGAACGACACCGGAGGGGGGGGGGGGTCGCCGCAGCGGAGCGAGGCAGGAGGAGGGTGCGCCGGCGATGGAAAAGCCCGGTGCGGGCAGTGTCGGAGTAGGCGGACGGGGGGGGGCAGCAGCAGCGCGCCTGGCGGAGGTCGGGGGCGGGGGTCGGCGCTAAAGGAGGGGGCCTCCGGGTGTGCGGTGAGATGCCGGGAGAGGGGAGGGGGAGCCGCGCAGGGGAGAGGGTGAAGGGTTGTGGGACGAGAGGAGAGAAGGGAGAGGGGGGGGGCTGGGTAGAATAGGGTTAGGTTAGGGTTTTAAAAAAAATATATATATATATAATTGACAATGAAAATAATGAAAGACTGAATAAAAGAATAAAAACTGTTCTTAATAATAATAAAAATTTATAACAATAATATTAATAAGACCTTATAATAATAATAATAATAATAAAACTTTATGATAATAATAATCGGTTTCTAATAATAATAAGAAGCCTTCATAATAATATTAATAATACTTTATAATAATAATCATAACAATAAAATAATGAAAATAAATAATAGTTAGTTAATTATAATAATAATTATTATAATAAAATACACACTTATATATATACACACATACTTTAACATATATATATATATATATACCTATATATAAACATATACACATAGATGTAATAAATATATATATAGATATATATATATATATAAACATAACGTATTAAAATATATACATATGTATATATATATATACACATATATAGACATATATATGTATACTTATAAACAGAAAATAACTACAATAATAATAACGCAACTCAAATAGTAATAATAATAAAAAGTCAACGTAAAAACTTTAATATTTAAAACGCCGGGTGAACACATAGTCACCCGGGCCGAACGCACGATCACCGCTAGCGATGCAATGACCGCGCACTTGCGCGAAACCGCTGACACAACTAAACCTCGAAAAATTTAAATCTGGACCAAGAAAGAAGTAAAATAAAGATATCTGCGGTCGGGGTGTGACAATTCTCCCCACCATAACGCTTTCCGCCCCCGGAAAGCCACCACACTATCCAGCTGATCGATCAACACCTAAGGATTTCACAGAACACGATCCAACATCTTATCTCAAGGATGTCACAACAATTACCAGCGGGACTGAACCTCATTGCCCAAAGTAAATCACCAACAGAGGGAAGGCCTGAACGGGCTCCCCACCATAAGAACTCGACTAGCATTTGATAACGATTTAAGAGAAAACCCAAAGAGACTCATGGTGGGTCTCCCCACCATAAAAGGACTGACCTCTTAGCGACCAACCAGAAATCCAACTTAGGCCAGAACCGAGCCTTACTCAAGCTATAAAAGCACAACAAAAACATTTAAACCACTTACTCCTGTCCGAAAGGGATAGAAGCTTAAATGGATACTTTGCGCAACTAAAACACTAATCCCATGGGTGGGGAGGGTGGGCCCATGGTTCAAATCACTAAAACTACGACGTATGACTACTCACGACCCATCACTTCGGGATGGACACAAACCAGGGCCGCAATTGATTTACATCAGTGACCCACGCAAAGTCACTGATCAGCAACTTACATCCAAAAGGCACAATTCCCGACGTTACACGAGGGATAAGTCCATCACGCACTTTGCGACAAGAGAGAACTACAACGACAGAGAAACCAGAGCAACAACACCAAAACTATCTCACCACGACGATAGAGGCGCGACTTTAACCGGACTATTTAAAATTTCCCTGCGGGTTCCTGACTACGCGCCGGCATCACTCCGAGACCTTTTGGCTGGAGCTCTGATGGATGAAGCATCTCCTGCCTCGCAGTCAGGTTCTGATAATCCCAATGAGATACATACATCTTTTGATCTGACAGATTGAAGGACAAGATTTTAAAATTAAAACACACCATCATTGAAAGCCGAAGTTCGTCAAAAGACCCATAAAGATCCCATACATTTCAAACCCAAAACAACACCCGTACATATGCCACGATAATAGATTACTTATACTGAAAGGAAACTAACACAAGGAACTTTGAACAAAGACCCTAAAACACATTACTTCTGAGAACTTCCTCTGCGACGCTTCCTTGCAACGCCCCGACAAAATCGCCGCAAGTGACCCAGGCGTCCACATGCCTGGAAGGGCTTCGGAGTGCTTGGGCACGATGACTTCTTGTGACCCCGCTTGCCACACTGATAACACACAATAATCTCTCGCTCCAAATAGGTTGATGAAAGATCTCGAGGCCTCTTGATTCCACGACCTGATCCATCCACTTCCATTTGCTTACTCATCTCCTTTCCAGAACCTTCACCAGTGCTCATATGGATCGAAGGAGGGAGAACTACTTCGAGCACTCCTGCCATCGCGGCTTCGATATGAAAAGCTTGTCTTGCCACATCGACAAAAGAAGTTAGGTTGGACTCTGAAACCTTCGACTGTAGATCAGGGCGGAGACCCGCCTCGAAGCGTCGAGCCTTCACGGGGTCATTTGTGGCATACTCTGAATCATAAGGTACTAGCTCCACAAAGCGATGGAAATATTCTAACACGGATCCGTCGCCTTGCTGCAGACAACACATTTCCATCCCCTTCCTCACCCTATCTTCCTCAGAGAAATACTGGCGAATGAACGAGGCCTTGAAAAACTCCCAAGTAATCTCTTGACGAGGAGTGTTCCGAGACACTGACTTCCACCACATCCACGGTGAACCTTCAAGGATGAAGGTCGCAAACTTGACCTTCAACGAATCGGGAAACTCAATGAGGATAAAGTCCTTTTCAATCTTCCGCATCCACTCCTCTGCCACAGAAGTTTCTTCTTGACCATAAAAGAGAGGTGGATCCAACTTCCGAAACTCAAGCATAAAATCCTTAGGTTGATCAACTGCACTACGATCACCCATCGAAGCTTCAAAGGGATAACCGCTGGACAAGGAAAGGTCAAAAACCCAATCAACGCCAACTCAATGAATGAATAACAACCTCAAAATCAAACACTGCATAGGTGACAAGCTCAAAATCCTAGAAAACAAGTTATCATAACATCAAAAATTTTCTCTTTGAAAACATCTTTAATTTAGAACAAACTTACTGGGTTAAACCTTCGCCATTGGTATTCTTTAGAGCCTCACTCACATGCATGTATCCGTGCCACCCAGGGCATCCATCCACCATACCAGAGATCCATCCACATTTCCAACATACCAAAATGAATGTGAGTACTCATCGGAATACCAAGGCCAAAAAAAGCCACTTCATTTTCCAGAAACAATTTATTCATACCACTTCTTTTAAAACAAACTACAAATTAGACATGTCATTTCAAACAACATTTTTTTTTCAAAACCAACTTTTCTAATTCAAACCACTTTCAAAAATCAAGAGAAACCCAAAACAAATCAAACAGGGGACTAGTGTCAGTGGAGGACTTGACCATATGGTTGGCGGCCATATCCCAAACACGTCACTGACACAGAGAGCCTCCTTGGACCATGCCCCTAGCTCTGCATGGCTTTCCAGGCCGTGCAGGTTAGGAGGACTAGTGGACCAACTCCCTTTTTCATACCCCAATCGCAAAACATTTCCATAAAAACCCAAACAAACCAATTAAACCGGACTTCCCATGGAAACCTGAGGATCGGTACGGGCAAGAGTTCGCGACGCTCTCCTCGCACCTACCCCTCAAGTCCCGACAAGCCTACTCCATCTACCTTGAAATCCCAAATAACAAAGGGCGCTCTGAAAAGTGAGGTCGCTAAAAGCTGACCTCCTCTGATACCATTTTGTCACGAACCAACCCGGGTCGACCCTGAACCGGTCACCCAAGCCGGTCCGCGACATGGCCCGAGAGGCGTTCCCGATCCTCCCGGGATGGCGACAAGCGCCAGGGTATCATTAGAGACTGTGGGAATGATTTCGCCCAATATAAATAAATAAGAATGCAAAGATAAAGCAGATCAGCGCAGAAAAAGGTAAACTAAACAAAGTGACTAAACATGAACAAACAAGAATCAAACTATCCGAACACGACGTCCGAACAACTCCGTGCGACCTCGCGGGTCGCTCTCCGACTCAACGATCAAGCGTCGCCCTAGGCGAGCGCACTCAAGCTATAGCCTGCACAAACACTAAAAACAGAAAAGAACTATAGGCGTGAGTATTAAAACTCAGTAGGCTAGCCCGGTATCTATTCACAATGCACTACCTTTAAAATAAAAGAAACATTATTTCAAGTTTGAACTACAATTTATAAAAGTATGTTTTTCTAAGCATTTTACTTAAAAACAAAGTACGAACCATTTCCCTTAGCCATTTCAAAATTCGGGTTCATTTCATTAGTGCCAATGAAATTTTAGGAAAGGGGGGGAAAGTGATGTTTAAATTTTCAAATTTGTACAAAAGGGATTAAACACTTCCATTTGAAAACAATTTTTAGAAACCCATTAAAAATCAATTTATCAGTTTCCAAGGAAAACAATATGCCAGAATGCACAAAGTAAAACATACAGCAAGGGAAATGTAAGTATACATGTGAGCATCATAATCATTACTGCAAGCTACAAAAGCTGAATAGACATGGGTGAACCTAGGAGATCGAGAATAAACCAGAAGACACCAATACATGAGAAATCATGCTTATCGACATGTCACGATGAAATCAAAACGCCCAATACGCTCGACCATCCACTCACGGGCAGGTCGAGGGAAAATCCCATAGCAATAAACCCAATATATCCACCTACTATGGGCCACTGGTCAGTACCATAACCTACCAGTGCAGCAATCGTTCTTAGAATATTCTCTCAATATGCCAGATTCCCATGTCTCAAGAGTTTGAAAAAGGGGTGAGCCAACTAATGCCAACCGAGCATCCAATCATGTACACATATATATATAAAGCACAACAGGCATCACCCGAGTCACTCCGTGGAACAACCTCATGCCTTTTACTACTCAAGTACCCAGGAGCCTCTAAGCGCGGCCTCCCAAACAATCAATTTCAACCAAGGCATGAGAGTTTCCCTAAGAGGGTTTTTATCAAAACATTTTTATCGCTTTCCATAAAGTGCCAAACGGGGATTTAATACATTTCACAAACACTACTCAAAGACAGGTACAACTTCTTTATGAGACAAAACCCAGTTTAAACCCGTTTAAAGAACACTACGTCACAGGCTAACAATATTTTTATAAACCAAACCAAACCATTTTCTTTTTCCAAATAATCTTTAAGAGCCAACCGGGAAATTTCTCGAACGAACCAATGTATTTGTTCATGCTTCAAAAGAAATCATTTCTCATTAAACCAAAACTCTGTTTTACATTTCGTTAATTATGTTTAAAAGCCAAACGGGCATTCTTTCATTATTGGGTGTCCGCTCACCAAAAGGATGTTTCATGTGTCGTGTATAAAATAAACGGCTCCTTTTGACATTTAATAACCATTTAAAAATTAACCATCTTATATTAAAATTTAATTATCGTATATTATCTCATATTTATTACAATTAATAAAATGTTGATTTTGAACAATTAGGTTCCGCAAACAGCATGAAATAATATAACTTAAATTTTAAAAGTAGTGCAAAGGGGACCTACCTCAAAATCAAGCGCGTTGACAAACAACCTAGGATCCAAGGCGCGATGACACGACGTTTGTCCGAAACCACGTGACAAAGTCTAACACTCTGCATAGTCAGTACCAAGGACTCAAACACATACAAAAACTCACTAGAGCATTCGAAACCAAGCGGCGGGAATAAACGCTCACCTTGAAACTAAAGCGCGGCGACGACGGAACCTCAAATACAAGGCGCGGCGGTGGCGCTCACTTGGAAACGCCCTGCGCGGGTCCTCAAACAATAACCCTACCAAAATAAACATAAAAAGATAACCCCCAACAAATAAAAGGCCAAAGCGATAATAATAATAATAATAATAATAACAATAATAAAATTAATAATACTAATAATAATAAAAATAATGTTGATAATAATAATAATAATAGTAATAAAATTAATAATAATAATAATAATAATAAAATTAATATTAATAATAATAATAATAAAATTAATAATAATAATAATAATAATAATAAAATTAATAGTAATAATAATAATAATAATAAAATTAATATTAATAATAATAATAATAAAATTAATAATAATAATAATAATAATAATAATAATAATGACATAATAATAATAATTATATTATTAGTAATATGATAAAAATAATAAATGTTATATAAAAATGAGGATAACTTTAAAATAAAAATAAAAATAAAAATAAAAATAAACTTACAGGGGGGTTGCGGAGTAGCGGGGTGAGGGAGGAGGCGGCAGGCGGGGTCGCCGGACGGCGGCGGCTGGAGGCGGTCGGGACAGGAGCCAGGTGCGGGCGGCGGGCGCTGAAGGGAGCAGGGGGCGCAGCCGAGGTGCCGAGGTGGAGCGAGGTCGGAGACGGGTGGTCGGCCGGGAGCAGGGAGGGTGAGGCCGGCGGTGCGGTCCGCCGGAGAGGAGTGCGCAGGAGGGGCCGGACGGCGGAGGTTCGGCCGGAGGAGGGTGCGCCGGCAACAGGGTCGGAGAGAGGTGGCGCGGCGGAGGCCGGAACGACACCAGAGGGGGGGGGTCGCCCTGGCGGAGCAAGGCAGGAGGAGGGTGCGCCGGCGATGGAAAAGCCCGGTGCGAGCAGTGCCGGAGCAGGCGGACGGGGGGGGCAGCAGCGGCGCGCCTGGCGGAGGTCGGGGGCGGGGGTCAGCGCTAAAGGAGGGGGCCTCCGGGTGTGCGGTGAGATGCCGGGAGAGGGGAGGGGGAGCCGCGCAGGGGAGAGGGTGAAGGGTTGCGGGACGAGAGGAGAGAAGGGAGAGGGGAGGGGGGCGGCTGGGTAGAATAGGGTTAGGTTAGGGTTTTAAAAAAAATATATATATATATATAATTGACAATGAAAATAATGAAAGACTGAATAAAAGAATAAAAACTATTCTTAATAATAATAAAAATTTATAACAATAATATTAATAAGACCTTATAATAATAATAATAATAATAAAACTTTATGATAATAATAATCGGTTTATAATAATAATAACAAGCCTTCATAATAATATTAATAATACTTTATAATAATAATCATAACAATAAAATAAAGAAAATAAATAATAGTTAGTTAATTATAATAATAATTATTATAATAAAATACACATGTATATATATATATACACACATACTTTAACATATATATATATATACCTATATATAAACATATACACATAGATGTAATAAATATATATATAGATATATATATATATAAACATAACGTATTAAAATATATACATATGTATATATATATATACACATATATAGACATATATATATATACTTATAGACAGAAAATAACTACAATAATAATAACGCAACTCAAATAGTAATAATAATAAAAAGTCAACGTAAAAACTTTAATATTTAAAACGCCGGGTGAACACATAGTCACCCGGGCCGAACGCACGATCACCGCTAGCGATGCGATGACCGCGCACCGGCGCGAAACCGCTGACACAACTAAACCTCGAAAAATTTAAATCTGGACCAAGAAAGAAGTAAAATAAAGATATCTGCGGTCGGGGTGTGACAAATAATATATAACTGATTATGAGATAATGATGATGAAATTATTGATTTAGATAAGTATTGACTAGCATATAACTGATTATTGACTTGTCGAGAAGTGGACTATTCTATCAACAGTGAAGTTTACAACACTTTTGGATTTGAGGAATACATCCAATAACATGTATCTTACATAAGTAATATGGAAGTATGCATGTTTCCAATATGGTTTTTACAGAAATTCAAGTTATTTCAATATTTCAAGAGGATACATGATGAATTTATTCACATATTTGTAATGTGAATTTTAGAGCTACTTCTTATTGATTAAGGGTTAATGATAAGTTAATCTTGGATATTTTGAAGACTTCATTATAAGGTTTTGAATACATATATTTTGGAATTTTTTTAACAATTTATGAAATGGTTTAATTTGATCATTGTATGATATTTTAAGGGTTAATGTATTGCTTCACTAAATGGTGTAACCCATGCTATGTGAGGAGGTATTTATAGTTAAACTATAATAAAGGGATGAGTTTATATGTAGAAATGTATTTTTATACTCTTATAGTGTGGAATAATATCATTACTCATGGAAAATAGTCTTTAGTAATTTTTTTACATATAATCATTATCGTTGATAATATCGATGAATTAATTTTTTTTAATTTATAGTTTTCTAGTAATTAATATTCATCTGAATATGTCCTCTATCATGTTCCACAAGAAGTTCATAGTATGATTTTTCATCTATGTCCAGTTTTTTTTCATCCAACTAATGTGACCTCATTCAAAAGAATACTTTTTGGGGTGACCACTTCATCTCCATTACCCATTTTAGGATGATATTTTATTAACCCTATTTTCAATGTGGATTTTCATAAGGAAATTTTTAAGTATCAACCATTAACATTCGATGTTTAATTTCAAATTATGATTGTGAAATTTTTGTAACGAGTGGATAATGTAACTCCCCAAGAATTTACAAATATATTTACTATAGAATGCTTGGATCACTGAGTCTCTAAAAAAAATAACATTGTTATAACCTATCCATGTAAACAAATGTTTTTCACTTCTGTGATATGAATTTTGAAAATCTGACATACCCTATTGTGATAAGTAAGTTATTTGGAGTCTAATAAGAAAAACATAATTTTTAGTGGATAGTAACCTACCCTTATGAATAATAACATACCCTTATGAATAGTGATATAACCTAATGAATATTAACCTTACATATGATATTATATAAATAATATTCACGTTGGATTATGATATACCTTTTTTTTGGAAGAACTAAATCAATGTTTTATAATTTTTTTTAGAATAAATTTTCATTTTAAATAAATATTAAATTAATCATATTAAGAAAATTATTTTTTAAAAATGGACTTCATTTTTGGATTCTAAACATTGAAAAATGAATGTGGTGAATTTTTTGGGAATTTTTTGATATACATGAAATTTTTATGAATATTGAAATACTATAATTTACAAAAAAGATAAATACACTAATAATAGAGTCATGTATGGTGTTATGATGATGTATTCCTAATTTATTATGATTAAAATGATAAAATTACACTTCTTAGTCATAAAAGACTCAATATTCCTTTTTTTGGAGAAACAACAAATTAATGAATATAAAATTGAGAAATCCCCTCTCACATCCACTATAAAAACCCCCCATCACTCCCTCTTCTCTTCACTCCTCTCAAGCCTTTTGCCTTCTTCAAATTCTGTCCAAATATCCTCCCAACATACTCTACCAATTCCAGAAATCCTTGGTCCTATAAAAAAACCAAACATCTCCCTTAAAGAGGCTCTCAAGGATGTTTGGATCAAGAGGAAAATTTCTCTTTTCAATTCTTTGTCATTCCTTTCAAGTTCATTTGTTTTATTTTTCTATTATTACCTATCCTTATACAAATGTTATGATGAATCTAGTACCTTAAATGTAATGTAATTTTATCCGGATAGTGGAATAAGTTATTATCATCACTTCCTTTTACATTATTTTATTCTAGTAGTAGGAACACAATCCAAGATGATTCAATTTACCACATTCATGGACGATGTGCTTTTGATTTCTATTATCATTATCAATTCTGGTCATGAAACCATTATTGTTATGGTTGAACCAGATTATTATATATGTAATATACCATATGAAGGTTTTGTAATCCCTTTGTACAAATGGAATTCTGTTATAAATAAAAATGAGTTCGTTGTAATCAAAACCAAAAAATGTACTAAAATAGTTATCATTAAAGTTCTATATAATAATTCATCCTCATGACATGTAAACAAATTATATAAATGACCACTAACACCAACATATGATCATATAAAATATGAGAATTTAATTCTAGAGATTTATATCGTTTCCACATGAACTTCATTACTTAAGAGTAAGTGAACCAGTCATGAAAATAATGAAAACGAACACTCTAGAACAACGAAATTAAATATAATAACTTATCCACAAGGGAATAAATGAACTAAATAGAATAATGATAAACTAAATACATTTCTAATAGGTTCTTAAATAAGTTATTAATAAGTCTAATTTCATATTCTAGGACCTTAAGTTCCAGAGCGAAACACATTCAAATTTAAGGTATAGGGTTTCTTTATCTCACTTCCATTTTTTGTGAGGTTTCCCGTACTCACTAAAAATACTTGTGTACGATGTATGTATGATTCCCATTTCCATTAGAGTTACTTTTAATGTCTAATTACCTCAATGAAATTATTTTTTATTTTTATTCACTCCTTGTAAATTCTATTTGAGTGTTCTTTATATGTTCACTAACTATAATAATTCCCTATTTTAGGGATAGTTACATGTTTTAAAAGGAACATTCAAAATTGTTTCTGAAATACCTACAAGATTCATGGGATATTTTCAAATTCATACCTGTTTTCCAGTGAACTCCAGAATTTTCATTATGCCACAATTAGTTTTATAAAAGATCTCATTTTATCATTAAAAATGATATCGGATCATTTCTGTATTTAATATAACAAATGTTCCTTTCCACTTTAAAAGTATCTTTAATGCATTCCTTTAAATGCTCTAAAATGTTTTCTTTATAAAGAATATTAAGATCTCATTTTCACATGATTTCACCATAGAAAGACATAATTGATGCCTAAAATATAGTTTAAATATACTTGTATTTTATATTAAGGGATACACATGTTTAAAATATGATTTTATGGCTAATATAAATGATATTAAAAAAGGAATCTTCTTTCAATAGTAAATTTTTTTTCTCATCTCTCATTATTTTTTATGAGATATATGCCTTGTTAACCACATATTTATTTCATGTGGTGTATGTAATGACTTTTTTTATATCATATCAAGTGTCTCCTTTTTCAAATGATATTCTAAGGGATTATGATTTGAATGTTTCATGGTGATATGGGACACTTTGGAATGTTTAAGGATTATTTCCTGAATAATTTTTCAATGGTATCATTTTTAAATATATTCTCTTATGTAAACATCCATTTCCGAATTTTGAGATTAATAGAGGTTTATCTATTATGATATCATCTACAATATTTTTTTGACGGATTTCTATTTATTCTAACTTTGAATGCTCTATTTTGATACCATTCACCATATTTTTCCAAATGGTTAGTGTTTAGGTTCAATTATATGGGAATGTTATTTAAATTTCATATGTTAGTTTCAATGTGAATTTTTATGTTGATTATGTTCACCCCTTTCATATGTGGTATGAATTGGACATAGTAATTGTCGGGTGGGGCCTGTTATAGCCCCTTAGTGCATCGGTAGGTCTCACGAGACAAACTACAATCTTGGCACAAGGCCTTGACAAAATGATTATTTATGGTCTTTGCAGGAGGCATTTATAGTATGGTTTTGTTGTCCTGCATTATGCATTACCTCATTATGAAAATATAATTTATTGTTCATGTAGTTATTCGACTATTAAAATACCTATGATTATTTTTATTTATTTCATTACTTACTCAGCTCTTATTAAATCTATAATATGTTCATGTTTTTGTTAAAGGTATATGTTTTTATGTATTCCACATGCCTAATTTTTCTGTTATGATATATTCCACAGTATTTCCTAACCTAACTAAGCATTTGTGATCACTCCTTTAATTTGTTTCCTTCCATAGGTTTAGAATAAGAGAATATTTATTGGGTTTTCAAGGATGTAGTTTATTGGATTTAGTTATGTATCATATTATCTTTCATTTAAAAATGTTAAATGTGTTCAATTTATGTATATAGTTTCTCCATGACTACTAAACTGATCAATCCTTTGGGATACTTATTCCTTCTGTATATACCAATGTAATAAAATAAGGCACTAGCTCATAGAAATAAGGGTCATGTATTTAAAAAATTGGAATTATATACACCTCATAAAAGAACATTGTTTCAAAACAAAACAAGTGTCTTAAAGAAAAAAAATTGAAGAAAAACTAGCTAACTCATTTGGAAAATTTTGAACTGTAAAACACTGTGAAATAGAGGTCATAAAATATTTATTTAAATACCCATAATTTAAAGATTAAATTTATAGAATACATTCATGTGAGATATGTACACCAAATAATAAAATGAGTTATGAATATTGCAAGTATCTTATGGAAATAATCAGTGAGATGAGATTCTATTTCACCTTTATAATAAGTTGAATCATATACCCTGTGAAACAATGAAAACTATATGGATATAAATTAACCTCACCTTATAAATATGACTCGTAAAAGAAATTTATGAATAGTATATACACCATGAAAAATATTATAGTGTTGATTATGGCATGTGTACCATAGAAAGAAAAGTGAGACATAAATCACTCTCCATAAGTTTGATTACCTCACTACCTGACTCAAACTACTGTAAAAGGGTTTTAAAGATATTATTAACTTATATAATAATAATAATAATATTTATGATATCTAATATGAATCATTTACGACTTTATATTACTCGTTTATTAACAATTCCATGTCAATGCAACGTTTTGGTTAACAACCACTTTGTTTACTGTATGTTTTTAACTTTTTATTCTTGATATAATTACATAGATCATGATTTGATTACATAAATAATAAAAAAATTGATACATATATATATATTAATCATATATATTTATTATGTAAAAATATATGTTATATAGATATATGAAATAGAATACATTATTCATGGAGATGATGGGTCGTACTTACACATCAATGATGTTTTCGTTTTCATAACATACTGAGTGGAAGGAGGTAATTACATATATGTATATATATATATATTATTATATTTGAATTATTATTTAGTGTAATATTTATTCATTAAACATATATTATTTATAATAATTCTTAAAATGGATAACGAGGAAAATGAATCACATCACATCATGGAGACGATAGGTCGTACATACGCACAATTGATTACATCATTCTATTAATAGAAAAAGGGGGAGTAATAAGATGGTATATTAATTAAAAAAATAAATATAATTATTATTTATTTTTTCCATCCATTATACCTTTCATTATACCCATCTATAAAATTATAAATGAACAATAGACTACACCAGGACGTATAGAAGGTAGTTGTACATATGCCTGCATGGTACTTTAATTTTTCATAAGATGAATAAAATATGGAATATAATTGTTCTGTAATAATAATCAAATATCAGAATATAGTGGAATATAGAGTTATTATATTATAGTGGAATAAAAACAAGACTTTGATGTTGCAGACGATACAATTTTGAAGGAGTCTGTAAGTAGATTACTTATTCTTTGATGATCTCCCACTAGATCTCCCCTTAGAGACACTAGTGTTAGTATTTTGAGAGTACAAAAACCTCTATAGTGTTAATATATATGTTTATATTTGAAATGCTTTGGGAATTTCTGATCTTGAAGTAACAAAACAATTTTATGATGTGAGGGAGGAGGTGCCCTTTTATAATTGAGGTGAGGGCCACTTTAGAAAACACTTTAAATATTAATTTAATATATTTTTATTTTTAATTTAATATCTGAACAGAGTTACTTATTTTAAATATAAGATTTTTATGGTTCAAAATACTCTGAAAAATTATTTTTATACTTGTTTATATCCAAATATTAACCTTATCATTTGGATTTAAAACATAGTTTAACCCTTTAGGTTTTACATGGACTACTTGGATTTTTACCCTCTAAGGTTAATACAGTAAAAATAAAATAAAAAACAAACCACAAATGGATAATTGATGAAATTTGTATTCTTATTATTTTTATTTGGATGAATTTTATATTTCAATGAATATAATATCATTTAATAAAACATTATTAATTTTAATGTATTTTGTTTTATGTCAATTCTGATACTATTCAATATTTCTTTTCATAAAAATATCATAAAAGAAGATAACGTAAAAAAACATTTCTACTCTCTCAATAATTTGTCAAATTTATCTATAAAATTTTTGTATGTCATTAATTATGTTAAAATATATTTGTTTTAATATTTTTAATATCATTTATTTGATATTTTCTTTAATTAAACAGTTAGTGCATCATCATTAAGAAATCCATTAATTAAATTATTTCTTCTCTAAAAATAAAAAATGGAGTCTCATGATGAGGATAAATAAATTATATTTCAAATGCCTATTTATTTTCTTATTTATCTTCCTTATTAACCAATATTAAAAATTATTTTCTTATTAAAATTACGTATATGACATTTTTAACATATCTTTTAATAAAATTTAATAAATTTCACATTCATAAACAAGTGGATTTAAATGGTTTAATTTCATTATATAATTTATTTTGTCTGAAATAAAATTTTCCAATTAAATTAGTACATGTTTAATGATACTTTTATAATGATTAGTATATTATTTTTACCCTTAATTACTCAATTCACACTTAACCATAGTAAAAACCCCTAAATATTCTATTCACTGAAAATTAATTTGATCCTATTAGATTATAAATATCATAAATATTAAAAAAAATGTACATTTTTATAAATTAAATTTATATAAGTGATACAAATATTTTTTATGATAATCTCACAAGGGTAGTAAGTGAGCTAAAAAAGTGTGATCCAATTGACAATAAGTTTTTATATCTAATTTTAATTTAAAAATCATAATAATGTACTATATTTATCTAATATATGCATTATTTATCTATTTAAAATTTAAAATAAATTTCAAATATAATAATTATTTAAATTAAAAACTCAATTTTTAACTATAATCCAATATTTTCACTATTCATCGAAAAATAAAAATTTTCAGAAAGATACTAAAAATTTGCAGAAAGATAATTTTGGAATTAAAAATTATAAAAATGATATTTATTTTAACAAATAAAATTATACAATTTGTTAAATCTAATTTGATTATTGTTTAAAAAAGAACATAAAAAGCATATCATTTAAGAAAATATTATTTCTAAACATATAGTGACTATTCTAAAAAATATACATTTCATTATAAATATTTTTTATTTATGTGATAATTTTTCAAAATTATTTACTAATATTCATATTACTATGTTCAATGACTAGGTTATAAATATCTCCTTTGATATTACAGTTTTGTTTCGCAGAAACACGGTGTTATGTGTAATGGAAGCCAAGTTGGTGTTGCGTGTAGTGCAATATTCAATTGGGGTTTCGTATAATGTAATACAAAAATAGTTCATTTATATATCACTAAAAAATCTATATTCAATGACATGTTAAGTGAAAAATAAAAAAATAGTAAAATAATTCAAGGAATATTAATTCAAAAAATCTCAGGGTTTGACATTCTACACCCCTTAAAAATGAATTTTTCCCATGAAATTCATCTTGGATATTAATTTTTTAATACATGAATATTTTTTCATAGAAATGAAAAACATAAAAATGAATACTAAAATATTCCTTAAAAAGGAAATTTAGAATGACTACAGTTATGCAAATTAACACCTAACTAGGTTTCCACATATGAGAATATAAGCGGAAAGTGAAAACTTAGTCACGGATGAAAAATACAAGTGTCATGTTCTCTTAGAGATTGATAGAGAACATGGGAAGGATAAAATTAATAATAAAAATTCATATATCTATGATTATAAGAGGGACAATTTGATTCATTGTGATAAATGTTACTAGGGTAACGTTTTTGGTTTCATGATTCTTTTTCCTATGTTTTAGAATTTTATTGAAAAGATATAATCATTTGATTTCAAAATTATCTCACCTTATATCGTGCTTTAATTAATTTATAAATCATATATTTTTTCATGAAATGATGGTAAAATTTTCATTGATGAAGTAATAATATATCATATGATCTATAAATAGAATGATAGGTAATAACTACATAAAGGTTGGAACAAGTTATCAAATATGCATAAAAACACATTCAGTGATATAATACTTTATTCTCACAAATTTCATATGAAGTTTAACATTACCATTCCATAAATGGAAAAACATATAATCCTTCTAAAATAAGAAGGTATGAAGATTTAAAAATGAGGTAACTAAATTTCATAAAAAGAATTCATTGATACCCAATATATCATAATGTTTATATTGTTTGTCACATACCAAACATGTGAATAACTTTATCATTTATTCTATAGAACATCATAATAACCTAAATTACTATACATAATTACTGTGAACATGAATTTTTCATTAATCTAATTTTCATTGGATAGATTCCTTATGTCCAATATTTTTTAAATATCATCAGTGATAGCAAAAACCACATTTTCAACAAAATATTTAATCAATCACATGTTAATCAGTAACATCCAAAATATCATTGTTCAAACATAATTATATAAACATAATGTGCATATTAAGGGCCATACTTCAATATGAACGTCATCTTTACATTAAATCACTTTCTAGTTCATTAGAATTGTTCAATATATTTTGTAAATCCATAGCGAAAAACGTAATCTGAACAATCCTTAAATACTTCACTATCCATAATTCTGGAATCCAAATACATAAATGCTTTAGTTATTATACATAATTTATAAGACATTAACAAGAATAACTCATCCTATTAGATAATACCTAATTACATTCACATTTCACTTGTAGTATCATCTTCCTGAATATTATAACCATTACATGTACCACACTGATGATTCATTTTAGGATAATTCCTCTTTGGAAAGTAGTTTTCATAATTACCATTCATTCCACACAAAAAACATTCCATTTTCAGTAATACCATTAAGAGGATAATATTTCCATCCATTTATTCCACTAAATGTTTCATTTCTCATTTTCACCTACATGATCGGTTTCGTTCTTTTACAAAGTAAAAAATATTACTATTCGTCTAAGACATTCACTAAGGTGATTATTTCCACATTCATAACACAAAAAACTATATGTTGTTTCTAATGTGGTCTCAATTACCCAAACATTCATTTAAAAAATTCATTCTCCTCTTTGGTGAGCCTCATCATTGTTTAAGGTATACATTTTCAATCCTATTCTATAAAAACTTATTAGGCATAATCACTACATCCTTTACTCCGGTGATCACCCCATTTGACTAATCATATAAAAATTGTACATAATATTCAAAATTAAATAAGTTCTATATGTTTACCACAATTTATTTAAACCAAAAGCATATATTACGAACCAATTATCATAGTGTGGAACCACATAATAATGAAAAACTACATATAGTATGTTTAAATTATGGCACCATCTTTAATATATGACAACTTCAGTTTTACATTGTTTATTCGTAGGAAAATATTATTTAAATATTTCATGATATTTTATAAAGGGTTTTTAAATTTAAAATTAATATCACCTAGGAGTGTCAAAACATGTGTCTAGAAATGCCTTTTATAATGGACCATGTTACACTGATTTAGGCTCAAAAAATCATGTCAGAGTTGATACCCCTATGTATAATTGTTCCAGTTCCACTTCAACATGTAGTATCTTGAAATTGATGTAATGCTATGAAACAACCCATGTAATTCTTATTTAAAATTCCAAGGCATTTTAACTTTTTTTAACTCATCTGTATGCTTATTCTTTCGACATCCCTAGTTATATCCTTAAAAATATACCTACTGATTTCACTAAAGTTTTCTCATAATACATTCCAAAGGGTAACCAAACCTATGATCTTATACCTACTGTAGTGTCCCAATCTTGATGTATATAGACATAACATTACTTTTACATAAAATTTAGTACATTACACAAAAACACTCTAAAAGAATGTATTAGTATAGTTTATTTGGAACGATGGAATACAAACATCTTGTATCATAGAAGACCCTCAATGTTTTCCGAAAAATATATTTCCATTAAGTACTCATACTTAAAACCTTTCCATATAACCTGAGAGAAGGAAACAAAAAAATGGGTGAGGTCGTATTATCAGTATGGGTATGCATGGGAGATATATAGTTATAATCAAAAGCATAAGGGTATGATACCAAGATCATGTAAATAGAGGATCATATACTGCATATCAATGATCATAAACATTAATCATGGTATAAAGATTGGCAGTTCATAAGACATTAATCATAAAGAAATTGATAACATAAACCGTGAAATCATATCAAATGAGTAAGGAATATAATTGGGGTACACACATAAACATGTAATATAATTCAGGTCAATACACATTTCATTAATATATTAGGGATTTTCATAGGGACTACACCAACTAGGCTAGACACACCACCATCCATAGTCACAATCCATTCCTTATAAGGGACCAGTTTTACTATCTTTTAATATTAGATCGGGTTTCCCCTTATTCCAATAGTGGATGGGGTTCACCATATTCCCAAAAATCATTGGGTTTCCCCATCTTCCGATATTTGATCAGGTTTCCCTAATATCCTATATTGGAATGGGTTTCCACATATTCCCATAATATACTAGGTTTCCTCATTTTCCTATTTTGGATCTTTCCCGTAGACTTGATTCCCACCATTATCTCAAAAGACATAAATCTTTACCTAATGCATTTTAGGGATATGAAGCTGTCTCCCATATTATAATTAAATCATACATATATAATACACAATATCATAAGAAATAATATCATAACACATGAAATGAAATAGGTATCATAAAATATTATAACATTATAACATGTGAAAAACAGATAGGTTTCATAATCATTTCATAATAATCATAATCTGCAAAAAGAAACAGGTTTCTTTAACATCATTCCATCAAAACACAAACCATTTAGTGACACAATATGAATGGTATTCTTGAAATAGACCAAATTTTGCCATCTTAGTTTTCGAAGGATTTTTAATGATCACATGTATGATAACATTTCATTAAAAATCATTTTATAAAACATAAATCATTTTCAAAACCCTTTTCTTTGAAACCACTTTGAAAACATGCAATGGAATAAGGAAAAAACCATTTAAAGAATTTATTGAGGAAAATATCATTTTTTTTTGAAAAAGTTGTTTTTTAATCATAAATACATTTTAAACCCTTATCCTTGAAAATAAATGTTTAAATGGTATAGAAATATTGAAAAAAATTTGAAATCCTTTATCTTTGAGAAAATATAAAAGAAGTTTGAAAAAATCATTAAAACATTTTCCATAATTTTTTTAAATGAATAAAGGAATCCTTTAAAAAATTTAAAACATAAAACATATCATTAAAATAATATTCCCTAAAAATTATTTTAATAGATATTTTAAAAACTTTTCTATAGGAAAATAACCTTTAAATATTTCAAAGTGTCCAATATCAAATCGAAAAATTTAAATAATAATCTCAATAAAATAGTAAAATTACACGAAGCTTAAAATTTCATAGAAAGAATGATATTTATGATATATCATGGAGAATTTAATTATATAAACCTTGTAAAAGAACATAGTTTCCAAACAAAACTATTGTCTCAAAGAAAGAAAATTGAGACACTAATACCTTAATCATTTGGTAACTTTTGAACTATAAAAACCCGAAAAATTTATATCATAAAAGGTATATGTAAATATATATATATTAATGAATATAAAATCATATAATAAATTCATGGGTATAATTTACACAAAAAAAATAAATGAGAGGTTAAAATGTGATACATCTCACCCAAATAACTTGTGAGATGAAATTCAATTATACCTTTATAAAAAGTAGGATATTATGGCCCATGAATGAAATAAAATAATATGAATAAAAAAAACATAAAACCTAAAATATGTCTCATAAAATAATGTTATTGGAAATATATCCACCACAAAAAAATAATAGTGTTATGAGTATGCCACTTGTCCCACAGAAGTTAACATGAGAAATAAATCCCTTAACTTAAGTCTGATTCCCCAATTCTTGTCAAAATCTCATGTATAGTGGTTTTAAACATATTATTAAAATATAATAAAATCATAAATATATATTATATATCATATATCATATCATATATGATTCATTTATGACATTATATTACCGTATTATTATGAATACCATGTCAAAGAAAAGTTTCAAGTAATAACAGCTTTGTTTACTATACCTTTTTGACATGTTATTGTTGATCTTATTACATAAATCATGATTTACATACTTCCATAATATAAAATATTATATACATACATACATATATATATATAATACATATATTTGAATTTTAATACACTGTTAATGGAGACGGTAAGCCATATTTATGCATGAAGTTTGTTTCCATTTTCTTGTCATATTGAGTGGAAGATGGTAAATGAAATATATATATATATATAACTGAATTATAATTATTATATCATTTATTTTATATTTATTCATTAGATACAATTTTTAAAATAATTTCTGTAATAGTTAATGTGGAAGATGAATCTCATCATGTTGTGGAGACAGTAGGCCGTATGTACGCATGTACGATGATATCATTCTCTTAATATTAAAAGGATGAAGAATTAGATTGTATATTAATTAAATATTAAAAAAATTATATTTATTATTTATATCCATTATATTGATGACTTTAACCATTCAAATAAGGTAGAGATGATAAATAAATTACACTACTTTGTCGAGACAATAAGTCGTACGTATACACGTGTGGTACCTTCATTTTATGAAGGATATATAGAAGTTGTAATATGGTTGTTATATTACAACAATAACATATAAGAATATTTTTGATACTAGAGTTAATAAATATAATGGAATCAACCCATTAATATGAAGATGAAGAGGAACCAATTTTTAAAATATTGGTAAGATGATAACCTATTCTTCAATGATCTCCCTCTAGATCTCAAATTATGGACAATAGAGTTGGTCTTATGAGAAAATGGGAACATATATAATTGTTGTAACCATGTTGTGTATAGGTTTGTATTTGTTGTCAATAGTTGTCAATGGAATATCAAAATGAAGGAGATCATGAAGTACTCCAATGAAGTAGAGGAGTGGTGATTCAGACGATTGTTGTACTGATCGGAAGTACAAAGAACATGTGTCAAAGGTGATACATTGTTTACAACAATGCAGAATGTGAGGTATAATCCATCCAAGGATGATTAAAGAAGAATGAGGTCTTTGGATGAAGTCCATGCAATTACTCATGATTGCATGAGAACCATGCAAGAGACTTCCTGACGAATTGAATCGGTTTGCATGAAGTACATCATACCGGTTGATGAAGAAGAAAATGTGCAAAGATTGGAATTCTGAGATAGTCATGAACATCACATTGTCATAGAAGATGATGATTCTAAAGTTGTTCCTTCAAAGACTACATATCACAATAGTGGAGGTTGTGATAAAAGCAGAAGAGTTGCTGAAGTATACAGATCACCAAGATGAAGCGCTGTTGAGGTGATCATCCTTGTCGACAAAGAAAACAAACGACATAAAAATTTGTTGGCAAAAGAGTTTCTATGGAGGCAGGTCGAGTTCGAGGGATGTGGTTAATGATCCATGTTTTGTCAGAGAACGTCGAAAAAGGAATGGATGATCTGGAGGCGGTACAAAAAGAGCAGATACAAGGTGGCGCTATTTCCCAGTGTTTGCCAAATTTTTGGGCCTCAAAATCGGAAAATGAAGACATGGATTGTCTGCAAAAGGAGGTTCGCACAAAAAGGTAGTGGTGCGCGAAATATAAGAGGCTTGCGCGAAATACATAAGTTAGGCACGAAAAACAGTGGGATGCGCGAAATGAGTGGAGCGAAGTTTTTCGCTCAAACAGTGTTTCAGAATCAGAACGTTGTAAAATGGTAAAAGCATGGGCTGCGCGAAAAACTAGAGCTGTGCGCGAAAAACTAGAAATGTGCGCAGAAAAGCTGGGTGAATTTTTCGCGCAATCAGCGTATCGAATCAGAAATACAGAAAATCGGCAAAGGCAAGAGGCGCGTGAAAAATCAGAGATGTTCGCACCATGTGCTCGGAAAATCGAACTGGTGCGCGTAAAGTTAGCTGTGCGCAAGAAGGGGGGTTTTACGCGTAGGATCAAAAACGTCTATAAATATGAGGTGAACCCCTCTCATTATGAGAGGCTCGACACTTAGACAAATCCTGAGCTCTGGCGCGCGGAAAAATAAAGGTACAGAGGGTTGCGCGAAAAAGAAGGCGTTGCGCGAAAAAGGGAAGTTTTGCGCGAAAAAGAAGAGTAGCGCGAAAAGCCTTTTACGTGACAAAAGTTATTTTTACGCGCAAGGTTTGAATTTTACGCGCAAGCCCCCGGGAAGGGTGCGCGGAAAATTTGGGGGTCCCGCGGGCCTTTTGACAGGTGCTTAGCACTCTCAAATCTGCTTTGCGAAGAGAAGAAGAACGATCGTGCAACCAAAATCTGATCTGCACAGAGAGAGAAATATATCGATACACTCAGGTCTCAGAACTGGGAATTGAAGGAAGAGAAGGAGATTTAGTGCATTCAGGTATTGCACTGAAGTAGAATATTGATTTCAAAAGAGCATCAACTCAGGACTCTGATGCAAGCAAAGTCTCATGCTGAACAGGAGACAAAGACTTCATTGCATATCTATTGAAGAGACCTTCACGTCTATCAACTGAGTGAGACTTAACCAACGGCAGTGAGCCAGGGGGAGTCAATGGGAGTGACCCGAGGGACGCAGTGAGCTATCCCTGAACAATTGTAAAGGCAGTGAGCCTGGGACAGAGTGTCTGTACCCGAACATTTGTATCCGCAGCTAGTGAAGCATAGTGGATTTAGGTACGACTGGCAACCTGTCGGCGTATACTCCTTGGACGTAGCCCTCAGTGGTGAACCAAGTAAAAATAGCTATGTCATCTGTCTCTGCATGTGAATGTTTAATTGCTGATCATATCCATCGTACAGGTTTAAGTAGTTCTTACCAACGTGGGAACAAGATCCACAACTTTAAGAAGAAAAAGTTGCCACCCTGATTCACCCCTCCCCTCTCAGGGTGTCCCGGGGTCCTACAAGTGGTATCAGAGCGAAAGGTTAACGTATGTTGGATATTCTCCAGTAATTCTATTGAGAATAGGATTTGAGTTTCTTTCCGAGAGCCAACAATGAAGAGCAGTCTTGATAATGACGCAGTCATTTCTGAGCAGAAATCTATATCCACCAAGAATTTGACAAATAGGAAAAAGAAAGAGAAGAAGATGATGAAGAAGTCCCACACATCCAAAGAAGATATAGTGTCTTGTTCTCCATGCTATTCCAATAATGAAGAAACATTAGGCTTGGAAAGTATCAAGAAGGTGACTCAGAACTCATCCAGAGGAAAGGATGATACCCCTAATTCGGGCTTTCAGGAAAAACTCAGAACATATCTGCATGATATTCCAGAAGAAAGGGTTGCTATTATTTGTAGCCTATTCCATTCTATGCAGGTTGAGATCAATCGATTAGAAAGGGAAGATGACAATACGGAAAAAGGGTTGGAAATAAAAGTTATGGAAAGTATGAAGCTCATCAAACGGGTGAAAGTATTTGAAGAAGAAGAGGAAGTCAATAAGACTTTAAAAGAAAGGATCCATGCACTTGAAGCTGAGCTAAAGAAGAACAATGAAGTCAAGAATTTTTGTCTGGAAGAAACGTCCATTAAATTCAGGGAACTTGACTCTTTGTTACAAAACAAAGTTAAGATGCATGAAGATGAGGTTGAAAGGTTGAAGAAGAATTGTGAAGAGAAGATGATCACGATTGAAGATCAGAAGATCATACTCAATATTGTGGGTCAAAAATTGGAAGCTCAATTGACCAAGATTGAGAACACACATATTGAGACTTCACAAAAGAATGAAATGAGTGATGCTTGCACCCAATGTTTGTTGGAGGAGTCTAAAGCTGAAATGCCTCCAACATGTGACAAGAAGATTATGACAACTCTTGATTATCCACATCAAGAATCAGTTGCTGCCGGTAATCAATGCTCACTGGAGGATTCTATTGTCAAAAGACCTCCAACATGTGATAAGAAGATCATGACTTCGCTCATTGATCTATCACAGGCAACTGAGAAAGTGAAGGTACCATCCAGACCATCTTGTACTCATGTTTCTAAATACACTCCGACAATCAGTGCAGGTGGGAAGAAAAGCTCTAAACAAGCATGGATGAGGATAGGTGAGAATAATAAACCTACCACCATGAATAGGGTGGATAGGAAGAAAAAGGAGGAAGCTTCTTCCTCAAATAGAGCACAAACGATTAAGATGATGGCCCAACAACTTAATACTGAAGAAACAAAGAAGAAAAGATTTGTGGGCCAATGTTGGTGCTGCAATAGATTTGGGCACTGTGCACTGGATTGTTTTTATAATCCCTTTCATGGAAAAGCACAGGGAAAGCCTATATCAAAGGGGAGGAAGGCAGAGAAGAAGAAGCAACATCCACAGGTCCAGAAGCATCTATTTACAGCAAATAGATTTGGAATGCTTGATAACATCTATGATGTATGCAACAGCAGTGGTCATAAGAATGGTGCATGCCTAGGTCAACAGATATCCAGAGCTGATAAGAACAGAAGACCACACAATCAATCTAAGTATGAAGAAAGTACCTTGGGAAGAAATCAGAAGAATATGGCGAACACATCACTCCCCAAGAAGATATCAAGTAGGCAAGATGAGAAGACCCAGGATTTTAGATCCATGAAATTGAAGGGTCATTCATCCAAAAGAAACACTAAGTCGGATGAATCTCGGATGAACCCATGTGGAAGACCTAAACCAGCTGCAAAAGTTCCACATGACATATTGGTCATCTGGCCAGAAGATTTGAAAAGAATAAGGAAATTTGAAGATGAGAAGGCCAAGGCTGGTGACAAAGGAAAAGGAAAACTTTCACATGATGAAGACACAGTGGAGGAGAGATTGCAAACAAAGAGAAACACACGTGTCAAAGAAGTTATGTGTGGTAGATGCAAGAAATCTGGTCACATTGCAAAAGGTTGCCTAACCTTAATACCAGAGCAAGAAGCATTCCTTAAGAGGAGTAAGAATGTATCATTCATGATGGCTGCTAAGGAAAACAATTCTCTACACAAAGCAGAAGAGAATGTGAATAGAGCCATGCCACACCGACAGATGTCAGAACACATGTTCAAATGTGCAGGCATGAAGACTGGAGTGAACAGAGGAACTTGGTTGAGAAAAGAACCTCAACCAATCAAGTCTTCTTGATGAAGCAAGAAGGAACCACCTTATTCCCGTAATCATTTCTGTATTGTATTTGTACTAATAATGCAGGGAATTGAAGGTGAAGCATGCTCTCAGGGGGAGAACCTGAGAAGTAGTGAATGCTGTCAACTCTTGATAGCGAAGCTGAAGAAGTTTCCATCCTTAGTGGATTCTTCAATTGATATTCAAGGATTATAATGATGAAGGATCACTCATGATGAAGATGATGAGGAGTGTTTCCCTTGAGGGGGAGAAAAATGAGGAAGCTTCCATAATCACTGTTTCAATCAATATCAACTCCAGGTGGACTCAAAAGCAGTTATTCTGTTAATTTCTTGAAGAACACACCAATGGAGAAGGTATGTCATTTCTCAATCTCTATCCCTTGGTTTCTCAGATCAAATATTATTTGACAAAGGGGGAGTAACTGAATTGATCAGTGACATAAAGAGAATGGAAGTGCCCCGAGGTCACTTATCCTGCCGATTGCACATGAATATTTTTGATCCACATGCTGTTGTGAGTGCAGGAGATTCTGGTTGGTTTTTTCTCTATCATAGTGATTTTTCTTAAGCCTGAAATAAAAGTGGTAAACCCTTGAAGACAAGATACATGAGTTCTCATCTCATGTTGGTATCATGATCTGTGGATAATGGACAGCCTTGTTTACTTAATCAAATCCTCTTGTTTTCTACATCGAGCACTGCTCAAGTAGACTTAGAGTGAAATGATTAATGAAACATTGCTTAAGTGAGGATTGATACCCTCCCTACCATGCGCTTTGTATTTCTTGTCAATAAGGGGGAGAGAAAGTGAAATGCAGATGATTCTCATTTTGACATTGACGGATTCATTTCAGAAGATGTTTAAGGTATTGACAACAAAATACAAAGGGGGAGATTGTTGGAACCATGTTGTGTATAGGTTTTTATTTGTTGTCAATAGTTGTCAATGGAATATCAAAATGAAGGAGATCATGAAGTACTCCGATGAAGTAGAGGAGTGGTGATTCAGACGATTGTTGTACTGATCGGAAGTACAAAGAACATGTGTCAAAGGTGATACATTGTTTACAACAATGCAGAATGTGAGGTATAATCCATCCAAGGATGATTAAAGAAGAATGAGGTCTTTAGATGAAGTCCATGCAATTACTCATGATTGCATGAGAACCATGCAAGAGACTTCCTGACGAATTGAATCGGTTTGCATGAAGTACATCATACCGGTTGATGAAGAAGACAATGTGCAAAGATTGGAATTCTGAGATAGTCATGAACATCACATTGTCATAGAAGATGATGATTCTAAAGTTGTTCCTTCAAAGACTACATATCACAATAGTGGAGGTTGTGATAAAATCAGAAGAGTTGCTGAAGTATACAGATCACCAAGATGAAGCGATGTTGAGGTGATCGTCCTTGTCGACAAAGCAAACAAACGACATAAAAATTTGTTGGCAAAAGAGTTTCTATGGAGGCAGGTCGAGTTCGAGGGATGTGGTTAATGATCCATGTTTTGTCAGAGAACGTCGAAAAAGGAATGGATGATCTGGAGGCGGTACAAAAAGAGCAGATACAAGGTGGCGCTATTTCCCAGTGTTTGCCAAATTTTTGGGCCTCAAAATCGGAAAATGAAGACATGGATTGTCTGCAAAAGGAGGTTCGCACAAAAAGGTAGTGGTGCGCGAAATATAAGAGGCTTGCGCGAAATACATAAGTTAGGCGCAAAAAAAAGTGGGATGCGCGAAATGAGTGGAGCGAAGTTTTTCGCTCAAACAGTGTTTCAGAATCAGAACGTTGTAAAATGGTAAAAGCATGGGCTGCGCGAAAAACTAGAGCTGTGCGCGAAAAACTAGAAATGTGCGCAGAAAAGCTGGGTGAATTTTTCGCGCAATCAGCGTATCGAATCAGAAATACAGAAAATCGGCAAAGGCAAGAGGCGCGTGAAAAATCAGAGATGTTCGCACCATGTGCTCGGAAAATCGAACTGGTGCGCGTAAAGTTAGCTGTGCGCAAGAAGGGGGGTTTTACGCGTAGGATCAAAAACGTCTATAAATATGAGGTGAACCCCTCTCATTCTGAGAGGCTCGACACTTAGACAAATCCTGAGCTCTGGCGCGCGGAAAAATAAAGGTACAGAGGGTTGCGCGAAAAAGAAGGCGTTGCGCGAAAAAGGGATGTTTTGCGCGAAAAAGAAGAGCAGCGCGAAAAGCCTTTTACGTGACAAAAGTTATTTTTACGCGCAAGGTTTGAATTTTACGCGCAAGCCCCCGGGAAGGGTGCGCGGAAAATTTGGGGGTCCCGCGGGCCTTTTGACAGGTGCTTAGCACTCTCAAATCTGCTTTGCGAAGAGAAGAAGAACGATCGTGCAACCAAAATCTGATCTGCACAGAGAGAGAAATATATCGATACACTCAGGTCTCAGAACTGGGAATTGAAGGAAGAGAAGGAGATTTAGTGCATTCAGGTATTGCACTGAAGTAGAATATTGATTTCAAAAGAGCATCAACTCAGGACTCTGATGCAAGCAAAGTCTCATGCTGAACAGGAGACAAAGACTTCATTGCATTTCTATTGAAGAGACCTTCACGTCTATAAACTGAGTGAGACTTCACCAACGGCAGTGAGCCAGGGGGAGTCAATGGGAGTGACCCGAGGGATGCAGTGAGCTATCCCTGAACAATTGTAAAGGCAGTGAGCCTGGGACAGAGTGTCTGTACCCGAACATTTGTATCCGCAGCTAGTGAAGCATAGTGGATTTAGGTACGACTGGCAACCTGTCGGCGTATACTCCTTGGACGTAGCCCTCAGTGGTGAACCAAGTAAAAATAGCTATGTCATCTCTCTCTGCATGTGAATGTTTAATTGCTGATCATATCCATTATACAGGTTTAAGTACTTCTTACCAACGTGGGAACAAGATCCACAACTTTAAGAAGAAAAAGTTGCCACCCTGATTCACCCCTCCCCTCTCAGGGTGTCCCGGGGTCCTACAAGTGGTATCAGAGCGAAAGGTTAACGTATGTTGGATATTCTCCAGTAATTCTATTGAGAATAGGATTTGAGTTTCTTTCCTAGAGTCAACAATGAAGAGCAGTCTTGATAATGACGCAGTCATTTCTGAGCAGAAATCTATATCCACCAAGACTTTGACAAATAGGAAAAAGAAAGAGAAGAAGATGATGAAGAAGTCCCCCACATCCAAAGAAGATATAGTGTCTTGTTCTCCATGCTATTCCAATAATGAAGAAACATTAGGCTTGGAAAGTATCAAGAAGGTGACTCAGAACTCATCCAGAGGAAAGGATGATACCCCTAATTCGGGCTTTCAGGAAAAACTCAGAACATATCTGCATGATATTCCAGAAGAAAGGGTTGCTATTATTTGTAGTCTATTCCATTCTATGCAGGTTGAGATCAATCGATTAGAAAGGGAAGATGACAATATGGAAAAAGGGTTGGAAATAAAAGTTATGGAAAGTATGAAGCTCATCAAACGGGTGAAAGTATTTGAAGAAGAAGAGGAAGTCAATAAGACTTTAAAAGAAAGGATCCATGCACTTGAAGCTGAGCTAAAGAAGAACAATGAAGTCAAGAATTTTTGTCTGGAAGAAACGTCCATTAAATTCAGGGAACTTGACTCTTTGTTACAAAACAAAGTTAAGATGCATGAAGATGAGGTTGAAAGGTTGAAGAAGAATTGTGAAGAGAAGATGATCACGATTGAAGATCAGAAGATCATACTCAATATTGTGGGTCAAAAATTGGAAGCTCAATTGACCAAGATTGAGAACACACATATTGAGACTTCACAAAAGAATGAAATGAGTGATGCTTGCACTCAATGTTTGTTGGAGGAGTCTAAAGCTGAAATGCCTCCAACATGTGACAAGAAGATTATGACAACTCTTGATTATCCACATCAAGAATCAGTTGCTGCCGGTAATCAATGCTCACTGGAGGATTCTCTTGTCAAAAGACCTCCAACATGTGATAAGAAGATCATGACTTCGCTCATTGATCTATCACAGGCAACTGAGAAAGTGAAGGTACCATCCAGACCATCTTGTACTCATGTTTCTAAATACACTCCGACAATCAGTGCAGGTGGGAAGAAAAGCTCTAAACAAGCATGGATGAGGATAGGTGAGAATAATAAACCTACCACCATGACTAGGGTGGATAGGAAGAAAAAGGAGGAAGCTTCTTCCTCAAATAGAGCACAAATGATTAAGAAGATGGCCCAACAACTTAATACTGAAGAAACAAAGAAGAAAAGATTTGTGGGCCAATGTTGGTGCTGCAATAGATTTGGGCACTGTGCACTGGATTGTTTTTATAATCCCTTTCATGGAAAAGCACAGGGAAAGCCTATATCAAAGGGGAGGAAGGCAGAGAAGAAGAAGCAACATCCACAGGTCCAGAAGCATCTATTTACAGCAAACAGATTTGGAATGCTTGATAACATCTGTGATGTATGCAACAGCAGTGGTCATAAGAATGGTGCATGCCTAGGTCAACAGATATCCAGAGCTGATAAGAACAGAAGACCACACAATCCATCTAAGTATGAAGAAAGTACCTTGGGAAGAAATCAGAAGAATATGGCGAACACATCACTCCCCAAGAAGATATCAAGTAGGCAAGCTGAGAAGACCCAGGATTTTAGATCCATGAAATTGAAGGGTCATTCATCCAAAAGAAACACTAAGTCGGATGAATCTCGGATGAACCCATGTGGAAGACCTAAACCAGCTGCAAAAGTTCCACATGACATATTGGTCATCTGGCCAGATGATTTGAAAAGAATAAGGAAATTTGAAGATGAGAAGGCCAAGGCTGGTGACAAAGGAAAAGTAAAACTTTCACATGATGAAGACACAGTGGAGGAGAGATTGCAAACAAAGAGAAACACACGTGTCAAAGAAGTTATGTGTGATAGATGCAAGAAATCTGGTCACATTGCAAAAGGTTGCCTAACCTTAATACCAGAGCAAGAAGCATTCCTTAAGAGGAGTAAGAATGTATCATTCATGATGGCTGCTAAGGAAAACAATTCTCCACACAAAGCAGAAGAGAATGTGAATAGAGCCATGCCACACCGACAGATGTCAGAACACATGTTCAAATGTGCAGGCATGAAGACTGGAGTGAACAGAGGAACTTGGTTGAGAAAAGAACCTCAACCAATCAAGTCTTCTTGATGAAGCAAGAAGGAACCACCTTATTCCCGTAATCATTTCTGTATTGTATTTGTACTAATAATGCAGGGAATTGAAGGTGAAGCATGCTCTCAGGGGGAGAACCTGAGAAGTAGTGAATGCTGTCAACTCTTGATAGCGAAACTGAAGAAGTTTCCATCCTTAGTGGATTCTTCAATTGATATTCAAGGATTATGATGATGAAGGATCACTCATGATGAAGATGATGAGGAGTGTTTCCCTTGAGGGGGAGAAAAATGAGGAAGCTTCCATAATCACTGTTTCAATCAATATCAACTCCAGGTGGACTCAAAAGCAGTTATTCTGTTAATTTCTTGAAGAACACACCAATGGAGAAGGTATGTCATTTCTCAATCTCTATCCCTTGGTTTCTCAGATCAAATATTATTTGACAAAGGGGGAGTAACTGAATTGATCAGTGACATAAAGAGAATGGAAGTGCCCCGAGGTCACTTATCCTGCCGATTGCACATGAATATTTTTGATCCACATGCTGTTGTGAGTGCAGGAGTTTCAGGTTGGTTTTTTCTCTATCATAGTGATTTTTCTTAAGCCTGAAATAAAAATGGTAAACCCTTGAAGACAAGATACATGAGTTCTCATCTCATGTTGGTATCATGATCTGTGGATAATGGACAGCCTTGTTTACTTAATCAAATCCTCTTGTTTTCTACATCGAGCACTGCTCAAGTAGACTTAGAGTGAAATGATTAATGAAACATTTCTTAAGTGAGGATTGATACCCTCCCTACCATGCGCTTTGTATTTCTTGTCAATAAGGGGGAGAGAAAGTGAAATGCAGATGATTCTCATTTTGACATTGACGGATTCATTTCAGAAGATGTTTAAGGTATTGACAACAAAATACAAAGGGGGAGATTGTTGGAACCACGTTGTGTATAGGTTTGTATTTGTTGTCAATAGTTGTCAATGGAATATCAAAATGATGGAGATCATGAAGTACTCCGATGAAGTAGAGGAGTGGTGATTCAGACGATTGTTGTACTGATCGGAAGTACAAAGAACATGTGTCAAAGGTGATACATTGTTTACAACAATGCAGAATGTGAGGTATAATCCATCCAAGGATGATTAAAGAAGAATGAGGTCTTTAGATGAAGTCCATGCAATTACTCATGATTTCATGAGAACCATGCAAGAGACTTCCTGACGAATTGAATCGGTTTGCATGAAGTACATCATACCGGTTGATGAAGAAGACAATGTGAAAAGATTGGAATTCTGAGATAGTCATGAACATCACATTGTCATAGAAGATGATGATTCTAAAGTTGTTCCTTCAAAGACTACATATCACAATAGTGGAGGTTGGGATAAAAGCAGAAGAGTTGCTGAAGTATACAGATCACCAAGATGAAGCGATGTTGAGGTGATCGTCCTTGTCGACAAAGCAAACAAACGACATAAAAATTTGTTGGCAAAAGAGTTTCTATGGAGGCAGGTCGAGTTCGAGGGATGTGGTTAATGATCCATGTTTTGTCAGAGAACGTCGAAAAAGGAATGGATGATCTGGAGGCGGTAAAAAAAGAGCAGATACAAGGTGGCGCTATTTCCCAGTGTTTGCCAAATTTTTGGGCCTCAAAATCGGAAAATGAAGACATGGATTGTCTGCAAAAGGAGGTTCGCACAAAAAGGTAGTGGTGCGCGAAATATAAGAGGCTTGCGCGAAATACATAAGTTAGGCGCGAAAAACAGTGGGATGCGCGAAATGAGTGGAGCGAAGTTTTTCGCTCAAACAGTGTTTCAGAATCAGAACGTTGTAAAATGGTAAAAGCATGGGCTGCGTGAAAAACTAGAGCTGTGCGCGAAAAACTAGAAATGTGCGCAGAAAAGCTGGGTGAATTTTTCGCGCAATCAGTGTATCGAATCAGAAATACAGAAAATCGGCAAAGGCAAGAGGCGCGTGAAAAATCAGAGATGTTCGCACCATGTGCTCGGAAAATCGAACTGGTGCGCGTAAAGTTAGCTGTGCGCAAGAAGGGGGGTTTTACGCGTAGGATCAAAAACGTCTATAAATATGAGGTGAACCCCTCTCATTCTGAGAGGCTCGACACTTAGACAAATCCTGAGCTCTGGCGCGCGGAAAAATAAAGGTACAGAGGGTTGCGCGAAAAAGAAGGCGTTGCGCGAAAAAGGGATGTTTTGCGCGAAAAAGAAGAGTAGCGCGAAAAGCCTTTTACGTGACAAAAGTTATTTTTACGCGCAAGGTTTGAATTTAACGCGCAAGCCCCCGGGAAGGGTGCGCGGAAAATTTGGGGGTCCCGCGGGCCTTTTGACAGGTGCTTAGCACTCTCAAATCTGCTTTGCGAAGAGAAGAAGAACGATCATGCAACCAAAATCTGATCTGCACAGAGAGAGAAATATATCGATACACTCAGGTCTCAGAACTGGGAATTGAAGGAAGAGAAGGAGATTTAGTGCATTCAGGTATTGCACTGAAGTAGAATATTGATTTCAAAAGAGCATCAACTCAGGACTCTGATGCAAGCAAAGTCTCATGCTGAACAGGAGACAAAGACTTCATTGCATATCTATTGAAGAGACCTTCACGTCTATAAACTGAGTGAGACTTCACCAACGGCAGTGAGCCAGGGGGAGTCAATGGGAGTGACCCGAGGGACGCAGTGAGATATCCCTGAACAATTGTAAAGGCAGTGAGCCTGGGACAGAGTGTCTGTACCCGAACATTTGTATCCGCAGCTAGTGAAGCATAGTGGATTTAGGTACGACTGGCAACCTGTCGGCGTATACTCCTTGGACGTAGCCCTCAGTGGTGAACCAAGTAAAAATAGCTATGTCATCTGTCTCTGCATGTGAATGTTTAATTGCTGATCATATCCATCATACAGGTTTAAGTACTTCTTACCAACGTGGGAACAAGATCCACAACTTTAAGAAGAAAAAGTTGCCACCCTGATTCACCCCTCCCCTCTCAGGGTGTCCCGGGGTCCTACAAGTGGTATCAGAGCGAAAGGTTAACGTATGTTGGATATTCTCCAGTAATTCTATTGAGAATTGGATTTGAGTTTCTTTCCTAGAGTCAACAATGAAGAGCAGTCTTGATAATGACGCAGTCATTTCTGAGCAGAAATCTATATCCACCAAGACTTTGACAAATAGGAAAAAGAAAGAGAAGAAGATGATGAAGAAGTCCCCCACATCCAAAGAAGATATAGTGTCTTGTTCTCCATTCTATTCCAATAATGAAGAAACATTAGGCTTGGAAAGTATCAAGAAGGTGACTCAGAACTCATCGAGAGGAAAGGATGATACCCCTAATTCGGGCTTTCAGGAAAAACTCAGAACATATCTGCATGATATTCCAGAAGAAAGGGTTGCTATTATTTGTAGCCTATTCCATTCTATGCAGGTTGAGATCAATCGATTAGAAAGGGAAGATGACAATATGGAAAAAGGGTTGGAAATAAAAGTTATGGAAAGTATGAAGCTCATCAAACGGGTGAAAGTATTTGAAGAAGAAGAGGAAGTCAATAAGACTTTAAAAGAAAGGATCCATGCACTTGAAGCTGAGCTAAAGAAGAACCATGAAGTCAAGAATTTTTGTC
Organism: Viscum album; assembly: GCA_963277665.1. NCBI lineage: Eukaryota > Viridiplantae > Streptophyta > Magnoliopsida > Santalales > Viscaceae > Viscum > Viscum album. The sequence continues at coordinate 1,791,371,583 of OY728133.1, read as the reverse complement.
TGGAAGAAACGTCCATTAAATTCAGGGAACTTGACTCTTTGTTACAAAACAAAGTTAAGATGCATGAAGATGAGGTTGAAAGGTTGAAGAAGAATTGTGAAGAGAAGATGATCACGATTGAAGATCAGAAGATCATACTCAATATTGTGGGTCAAAAATTGGAAGCTCAATTGACCAAGATTGAGAACACACATATTGAGACTTCACAAAAGAATGAAATGAGTGATGCTTGCACTCAATGTTCGTTGGAGGAGTCTAAAGCTGAAATGCCTCCAACATGTGACAAGAAGATTATGACAACTCTTGATTATCCACATCAAGAATCAGTTTCTGCCGGTAATCAATGCTCACTGGAGGATTCTATTGTCAAAAGACCTCCAACATGTGATAAGAAGATCATGACTTCGCTCATTGATCTATCACAGGAAACTGAGAAAGTGAAGGTACCAGCCAGACCATATTGTACTCATGTTTCTAAATACACTCCAACAATCAGTGCAGGTGGGAAGAAAAGCTCTAAACAAGCATGGATGAGGATAGGTGAGAATAATAAACCTACCACCATGACTAGGGTGGATAGGAAGAAAAAGGAGGAAGCTTCTTCCTCAAATAGAGCACAAACGATTAAGCAGATGGCCCAACAACTTAATACTGAAGAAACAAAGAAGAAAAGATTTGTGGGCCAATGTTGGTGCTGCAATAGATTTGGGCACTGTGCACTGGATTGTTTTTATAATCCCTTTCATGGAAAAGCACAGGGAAAGCCTATATCAAAGGGGAGGAAGGCAGAGAAGAAGAAGCAACATCCACAGGTCCAGAAGCATCTATTTATAGCAAACAGATTTGGAATGCTTGATAACATCTGTGATGTATGCAACAGCAGTGGTCATAAGAATGGTGCATGCCTAGGTCAACAGATATCCAGAGCTGATAAGAACAGAAGACCACACAATCCATCTAAGTATGAAGAAAGTACCTTGGGAAGAAATCAGAAGAATATGGCGAACACATCACTCCCCAAGAAGATATCAAGTAGGCATGCTGAGAAGACCCAGGATTTTAGATCCATGAAATTGAAGGGTCATTCATCCAAAAGAAACACTAAGTCGGATGAATCTCGGATGAACCCATGTGGAAGACCTAAACCAGCTGCAAAAGTTCCACATGACATATTGGTCATCTGGCCAGAAGATTTGAAAAGAATAAGGAAATTTGAAGATGAGAAGGCCAAGGCTGGTGACAAAGGAAAAGGAAAACTTTCACATGATGAAGACACAGTGGAGGAGAGATTGCAAACAAAGAGAAACACACGTGTCAAAGAAGTTATGTGTGATAGATGCAAGAAATCTGGTCACATTGCAAAAGGTTGCCTAACCTTAATACCAGAGCAAGAAGCATTCCTTAAGAGGAGTAAGAATGTATCATTCATGATGGCTGCTAAGGAAAACAATTCTCCACACAAAGCAGAAGAGAATGTGAATAGAGCCATGCCACACCGACAGATGTCAGAACACATGTTCAAATGTGCAGGCATGAAGACTGGAGTGAACAGAGGAACTTGGTTGAGAAAATAACCTCAACCAATCAAGTCTTCTTGATTAAGCAAGAAGGAACCACCTTATTCCCGTAATCATTTCTGTATTGTAATTGTACTAATAATGCAGGGAATTGAAGGTGAAGCATGCTCTCAGGGGGAGAACCTGAGAAGTAGTGAATGCTGTCAACTCTTGATAGCGAAGCTGAAGAAGTTTCCATCCTTAGTGGATTCTTCAATTGATATTCAAGTATTATGATGATGAAGGATCACTCATGATGAAGATGATGAGGAGTGTTTCCCTTGAGGGGGAGAAAAATGAGGAAGCTTCCATAATCACTGTTTCAATCAATATCAACTCCAGGTGGACTCAAAAGCAGTTATTCTGTTAATTTCTTGAAGAACACACCAATGGAGAAGGTATGTCATTTCTCAATCTCTATCCCTTGGTTTCTCAGATCAAATATTATTTGACAAAGGGGGAGTAACTGAATTGATCAGTGACATAAAGAGAATGGAAGTGCCCCGAGGTCACTTATCCTGCCGATTGCACATGAATATTTTTGATCCACATGCTGTTGTGAGTGCAGGAGTTTCAGGTTGGTTTTTTCTCTATCATAGTGATTTTTCTTAAGCCTGAAATAAAAGTGGTAAACCCTTGAAGAGAAGATACATGAGTTCTCATCTCATGTTGGTATCATGATCTGTGGATAATGGACAGCCTTGTTTACTTAATCAAATCCTCTTGTTTTCTACATCGAGCACTGCTCAAGTAGGCTTAGAGTGAAATGATTAATGAAACATTGCTTAAGTGAGGATTGATACCCTCCCTACCATGCGCTTTGTATTTCTTGTCAATAAGGGGGAGAGAAAGTGAAATGCAGATGATTCTCATTTTGACATTGACGGATTCATTTCAGAAGATGTTTAAGGTATTGACAACAAAATACAAAGGGGGAGATTGTTGGAACCACGTTGTGTATAGGTTTGTATTTGTTGTCAATAGTTGTCAATGGAATATCAAAATGAAGGAGATCATGAAGTACTCCGATGAAGTAGAGGAGTGGTGATTCAGACGATTGTTGTACTGATCGGAAGTACAAAGAACATGTGTCAAAGGTGATACATTGTTTACAACAATGCAGAATGTGAGGTATAATCCATCCAAGGATGATTAAAGAAGAATGAGGTCTTTAGATGAAGTCCATGCAATTACTCATGATTGCATGAGAACCATGCAAGAGACTTCCTGACGAATTGAATCGGTTTGCATGAAGTACATCATACCGGTTGATGAAGAAGACAATGTGCAAAGATTGGAATTCGGAGATAGTCATGAACATCACATTGTCATAGAAGATGATGATTCTAAAGTTGTCCCTTCAAAGACTACATATCACAATAGTGGAGGTTGTGATAAAAGTAGAAGAGTTGCTGAAGTATACAGATCACCAAGATGAAGCGATGTTGAGGTGATCGTCCTTGTCGACAAAGCAAACAAACGACATAAAAATTTGTTGGCAAAAGAGTTTCTATGGAGGCAGGTCGAGTTCGAGGGATGTGGTTAATGATCCATGTTTTGTCAGAGAACGTCGAAAAAGGAATGGATGATCTGGAGGCGGTACAAAAAGAGCAGATACAAGGTGGCGTTATTTCCCAGTGTTTGCCAAATTTTTGGGCCTCAAAATCGGAAAATGAAGACATGGATTGTCTGCAAAAGGAGGTTCGCACAAAAAGGTAGTGGTGCGCGAAATACATAAGTTAGGCGCGAAAAACAGCGGGATGCGCGAAATGAGTGGAGCGAAGTTTTTCGCACAAACAGTGTTTCAGAATCAGAACGTTGTAAAATGGTAAAGGCATGGGCTGCGCGAAAAACTAGAGCTGTGCGCGAAAAACTAGAAATGTGCGCAGAAAAGCTGGGTGAATTTTTCGCGCGATCAGCGTATCGAATCAGAAATACAGAAAATCGGCAAAGGCAAGAGGCGCGTGAAAAATCAGAGATGTTCGCACCATGTGCGCGGAAAATCGAACTGGTGCGCGTAAAGTTAGTTGTGCCCAAGAAGGGGGGTTTTACGCGCAGGATCAAAAACGTCTATAAATATGAGGTGAACCCCTCTCATTCTGAGAGGCTCGACACTTAGACAAATCCTGAGCTCCGGCACGCGGAAAAATTAAGGTACAGAGGGTTGCGCGAAAAAGAAGGGGTTGCGCGAAAAAGGGAAGTTTTGAGCGAAAAAGAAGAGTAGCGCAAAAATCCTTTTACGCGACAAAAGTTATTTTTACGCGCAAGGTTTGAATTTTACGCGCAAGCCCCCGGGAAGGGTGCGCGGAAAATTTGGGGGTCCCGCAGGCCTTTTGACAGGTGCTTAGCACTCTCAAATCTGCTTTGCGAAGAGAAGAAGAACGATCGTGCAACCAAAATCTGATCTGCACAGAGAGAGAAATATATCGATACACTCAGGTGTCAGAACAGGGAATTGAAGGAAGAGAAGGAGATTTAGTGCATTCAGGTATTGCACTGAAGTAGAATATTGATTTCAAAAGAGCATCAACTCAGAACTCTGATGCATGCAAAGTCTCATGCTGAACAGGAGACAAAGACTTCAATGCATATCTATTGAAGAGACCTTCACGTCTATAAACTGAGTGAGACTTCATCAACGGCAGTGAGCCAGAGGGAGTCAATGGGAGTGACCCGAGGGACGCAGTGAGCTATCCCTGAACAATTGTAAAGGCAGTGAGCCTGGGACAGAGTGTCTGTACCCGAACATTTGTATCCCCAGCTAGTGAAGCATAGTGGATTTAGGTACGACCGGCAACCTGTCGGCGTATACTCCTTGGACGTAGCCCTCAGTGGTGAACCAAGTAAAAATAGCTGTGTCATCTGTCTCTGCATGTGAATGTTTAATTGCTGATCATATCCATCATACAGGTTTAAGTAGTTCCTACCAACGTGGGAACAAGATCCACAACTTTAAGAAGAAAAAGTTGCCACCCTGATTCACCCCTCCCCTCTCAGGGTGTCCCGGGGTCCTACAATAATGTTATGAGGGATGTTTATAATGTTAATGGATAGAATATGACCAATCATGATGGCTCGAGAATATGTGAAAAATTGAGGGAGGAGGTTCCCTTTAATAATTGAGGTTAGGGGAACCTTATGAAAGACTAAGAATGTTATATTATTATAAATATATTTCTAATTTCTAATTCATATAATCTATGTTATTAAGAATATAATATTTTTATGGGTATAAATACTCTCATAAAAATATTTTTAGAGAAGTTCGGGTCATAATATTAACCTTATCTTTTGTCTTTAAATCATAGTTAAACTGTTTAACTTTTTCCATAACACCATGGATTTTTACTCTATATGGATAATATAGATACTAAAAAACACCAAAAGAACCCCAAATGAATTATTGATCAATTTTTTAACCTTATTATAGTTTGTTGAAATAATTTTAGATTTTTTGAATTTTATATCATTCAACAGAATATTATTTATTTTAAAGTAACCATAATGTCAATTTTGATACTATTCAATAATTGGTTTTTTAAATATTCTAACAAAACGCCAAATTTAATATCATTATAAGATGTCAAATTATATATAAAATTTATTGATTCCATTAATTATGTGAAATTATATTTATTTTAATATTTTAAATATCATTTATTTCATATTTCAATTAATTAATCAATTATTGCATCACTATTTTGAAATCCATTAATTAAAATTTTTTCATCTAAAAAAATTACAATGATGAAAATAAATAAACTATATTTTCAATTACAATTTATAGTTGAATTAATATTGTTTGAAACCCAATATTAAAAATGATTTACTAATTAAAATTACGAGTATGGCATTATAAACTAATATTTAAAAAAATATATATTAAATGTCATATTATAAACCTATTGGATTAGAAAGGATATAATATTATCATAAGGTTTATTTGGATTGAAATACAATTACCCATTGAATATACGAAAATTTTTAGAGTAATTTTGTAATTCTTATAATATTATTTTTACCCTGAATTTCATGATTTACCCTCTACCACGGTAAAAAATATTAAAGTTACTATTACCAAAAAATTATGTTGATCATATTAGATTATGAATATAGTAATGATGAAAAATATTCCTGCATGTTTTTTGAAATTCTATTCAGAAAAGTGAAAAAATTAATCTCTAACACTAATCCCACAAACATTGCGAGACGATGTTAGAAAGAGTATTCAAAATTTAAATTAGTTTTCATATTTAATTTTTATTTGAAAATGATTACAATGAACTAAATTGGATTAATATATATAATATTCATAAATTTTATCTTTAAAATTATTTTAAAATATCAAAAATATTTAAATGAAAAATGATACTTTTTACTACAGTGCAGTATTTTTTACTATTCTATAAAAAATTAATCTTCTCATAAAAATATTAAAAATTCACCCTTAGTTATTTTTGAAATTAGAAGTTCCAAATTTATATTTATTTTACCAAATTAAATTTCTAATAATTTCTAAAATTAATTTTATCATTTAAAAAAATGATATATAAAGTAGTTACATTAATAAAATAATATATTTAGTCATATAAATATTTTACCAAAAATTATACATTTTATTATAATATTTTTTCATTTATGTTCAATTTTTTTAAAATTAGTTATTAAACTTAATATAAGTATGTTCAATGGCTAGTTTATAATTATATTATTTAATATTAATGTTTTGTTTCACAAAAACATAGCGTTTTGTGTAACACAAGCCAAACTAGTGTTCCCTATAGTGAAAGCATAACTTGCTGTTGTGTATAACATAATCGAAATATTATAATTTTATATAATAATAAGAGTCCATATTTTGTGTTACATGAAGTAAAAAATAGGATTAAATTTATTTGAAAAGTAATAATACATAAAATCCTGGGGTGTTACAATATCACCTTCCAAATAATAAACTGCCAAAACAACCCTCTCATTTCCTAAGAGTTAGAGATTAGAAAATTTATTTTCCATTACATTAATCCATTTCTTAGTGATATGTGGATTTTAAGAGCAATTTAAAGGGGGTTTATATTGATATATGAATAACTCATTATAAAGTTGATCCATCCATGGTGCATTTAAGTTCTTATTACAGTTCATGTTATTATTCATATTACTGGTGAAACTATAAAATTATCTCTCAAACACACTGTTAATCCAGGATTATCTCGTTCTATACTCTATTAAAACCAACAATGAGTTAACATGAGTAAAAAACACATAATAATATCCAAGAATAATAAAAAATTACCATAACTGAACTTTAAAACATCTTAATATTTGTTATTATGTTATTAGTCTAAATTTTTTTAGTTCAAACAAATATAAACATTAGTCAAACATTAGTTTTGGTTTTCTCATAAATCATAAAATTACACCTTAATGTAACTGGGAAATAAATCCTTTAAAAAAATAGTCAATAATGAGTATGAAATCAACCATATCATATCCATTGACTGTGTATAGCTAGGTGTGTAGTAAAGACTTCATCAGGAACCGGTTTATGGTGTATTTAACACCAAACACACCCTATTAGGGGTTATTACCCCTAGTAATAATTGTAAATGATCTTTAGTCCACTTTGTGGTGTGTATACAAGGTTGAATTTTCTAGTATAACCCCATAATCAACACTTTACCAATGTTTTAAAATATAATACTATATGTAGACCCGTATATAGGGTTTTCTAATAAGGTTACCTAACAATATTTATCACAATGGATTCTTTAATCTCAAAAAAACAACAAATACTTTTCTATAAAACCAACTATAGATACCCAGGAAAAAGATTAATTTTATTTTAAAACATTTAATTGATATAAACATTACACTTTATAAAAATTAATATTCATGGAATGATTAGTTTAATGTATATGTAGACTATAAAATGATCATATAATTTTAAAATAAATGAGATTACTTTTCCTTAATGAATCATATAAGGTCGTCTTCTAGAAATTTCATTTGTAATACTCTTTCTCATAACTTGGTGAATGAAACCATAATAAATAGGTTTGGATCAAAAACACAGTAAGGGGTTATTAAACATTTAATCAATGATGTGTTCATAAGAATAATTAAAAACATGTTAATAATAGGATTTTACTCACATCATGAGTGAGAGCTATAAAAATAAATGATATTCAAAGTGTACGGAATAAAACATAAACCCCTAAAAATCAACATCAAATCATAATATCTATTTCACAATATAAAATCATTTAACATAAAGTATGAATAAAGAAAAAAAATATCAGAATAAATAGAATCCTTAAATAGTGCCACATACATTATCATAGGGAAATATTACTTTCATGAGAAACATTATCTGTTTATATGATTAGGTGCAACTGAAATGTACTAAAAAATACCAATCTCAATAAGATATAAAATCCTAATAGATGAATTTGACGGTGATATAGGACCTCACCCATAATTCATCCACACTTGTGACATATTATTACCATTCAATTTTCAAATAAAAAATAACCAATGCAAATTAAAAATGTATTTGAAAAATAACGAATTGGAATTGATTTAATTTTCATATAGAACCCAAGGTAATAATAACAGGTTTTATAAAACATTGAAATAGTACCATATAACATCAGGAATTAAAACATTTTATATTAAAAACATGATCACCTAAAATAATCATTTAATAAAAGAAACTTTATGGTGAAACATGAAACATAACTCCATTGTAGATATATCATTTCATGATATTGAAAAATAAATCCAAAAAGAGATTTTTGAATAATTGTTTATCCATTGTTGTAATAATAAATAGTTATTAGAGTCTTTTAAAATTGTATCATTTAGATTTATGAAGAGAAAAACATAAAATTTCTTAAATTGGAATTAGTAAAAATACACTTTTCCCCCTTATAAAAATATAACAACATTTTAAATGGCATTTCTTTGAAAATGATGTGAAATAAAAAAATTAATTACATTAAGAAAGAAGTTTGAGTTACCATGTACCTTAAGGATTTATTAACCTTTGAATCCAATATATATTGAAGAATTAAAAACATATGGTTTTACAAATCCCATAAATTAAACCATGAAGTTTTCTAAAATACAGTTTTCTTAAATAGACACACCGTACAAATAAGAAATTGGTGTATAACATTAAAACATGTCTCATCAAGGAGAATTTGTGATGAAAACCCATTGTGTTATTATATTTCTTAGTTGATGAAACTCAATCCACCAATTGAACATGTTTATAAATTAATAATACATTTCATAATGTTAATAAGATTTGTTACATTTTATATCACTCTTTTATAATTATTTATTGTTAGTATACTGGTAAGTTATTTCTTACTTTAACCCCATGGTGTTAAAAACTTTTACCATTTGTGCACACTCTATAATGATGATATTAAAAACTGGTTATTTAAACCAAGAATATAATTATAATACCATGTAATATACTTCAATATGTAACCTTTAATAATTTAATAATATATTATATAATTCCATTTTCTTTATATTTACTGTGTGAAAATGGAATCACTGTTGGATTATATCACTAAATTTAGAAAATGAAAATGATACATTTATAATCTGTGAAATACATAATATATATTTTTAAAAACCTGATAAAAAATATGTTTCCATTTTTATATTATAACAATATTAGTAATTATGTTCCCATTTTCATTCGTTATTTAGTTTTATATCTTTGTTGAGGCATTTTTAGACCACCCTAGAATTGAACACAATTTATCTTGATGGGTGAGTATTATTAAGGAGGTGTTTCCTTTGACATAATATCATTATAATATAAGGATAATGAAATTATTTTATTATTTTTATGATGTTGACCTCTATTTTTATTTTTTTTATAATTATTGAAATTCAAAATGAAAAAAACAAAATGTTTCTTCATGGAAGCGGTAGTCTATACTCATTCACGATTGATGTTCATATGTTTTTCTTCGTGGCTGGAAATAAATATATAAACGTAATACCATTATCATTGTAAAAAATCAGATTAAAAATTATAGAGAATTAATCATATTATTATATTGATAAAATATTTGGAAGAGTAATATTAATCATAAAAACATAAGAAGTAGACAATACTTACATTGGAGAGTTTCTAATTCTAGGAAATACTACTTAGAATTGAATGGATTATGCCATGTTTGGGGATATGTAATATAGGAAGGGGAATTGGGATATATTTGGAGAAAAATATATGATTTTCTTGTATTAAATCTAAAGTGAATTGAAACAACGATAGGGTGCATGTTAAATCCATTTATAAGTAAAGAAAATCGCACATTTAGAAACACACAAATTTTTTCTATAATGGAATGAAACAATTAGAGGATAAATGAATAAAAATTTAAAAAAATAGGGGGTGTAAAAATAGTTAAGGATCAAATTTCTCTTATCCATTAATTTTGAGAAATTTTACTGGTGATTAAAGGATTTTATAACATTAAACGTTTATCCCAAATTTATATTTTAAATGGTAAATAGTTTTTAGCAAAGTGATTTTATATGTAAATACATATTTAATAATACCTATAATTCCAAATTTTTATTTTACAGAACATAATTTAATCTAAATTTAATTCAATTAAATTTCCAAATAAGAGACATTAATATTTTAAATAAAAATAGATTTGATGTATAATAACTATTTTTATAGAAAATGGTTGTTTCACCCTTATGTAATCGTAATATTATTTAGAATTGATTAAAAGTTAAATGCATGTTAATATATTTATATATATTTAGAAATGAAATTATATTATCTATTCAATATATATTAATATAATTTGTTATATATAAATTGCACATCATTATTAAAACAATATAAAAGATACAATTTTAGCATTAATGTGGAAATTAACATTATCTTTGGTAATATAATTTTTATTCCATGAATACAATGTTAATTATTAAATAATATATATATTTTGAGATAATATTTTTAAAAAATTTCAAATTATATTACTTCATGTAGAAAACATTATATTAATGTTACTGCATGTAATGTGTAAAAACTAGTTTTTGGAAAAAGTGATTTTTAAGCATAGTGGTGATGCATATGAAAAAATTATTAATTTCATTCGAAAAAATAATATTAATAAGATTATTACTATTAAAATAAATTTTATGTGATAATAAAACATATCCATAAATTAATTTCCCTGAGTGAATATTTAATTAATGAAGTATATGTAAAATGGTTTTCGCGAAATATGAATTGATTATCAAAAATTATATTCGTAGTTTTTGATAAATTATAAAAATAATTTATAGATTCTTTATTATAAAATTTAAATCAATATTTATTATATCATAAAAATTGAAATACTTTAGTTTAATATAAAAGTGATGATATTAATAAAATGAGTATTTTTCACTGTTCACCAAAAATAAATTATTTTATAAAGATAAGAAAAATAAAACCAAAGATATTTTAATAAGTAATTAAAAAAGAAATTTTAATTTATGAAATTTAAAATTGATAACTTTTAAATTTATGTTTTTAAAATAAAATACATTATATACATAAAACAGATTTTATTTAAAATAACCTTTCCAATGTAAACTATTATTAATTATTTAACATCTAAAGGTAATAAAAATTAAGGGTTTACCTTATTAGTGTTTATTATAACTATATTTAAAATTTTTTATTAAATGTTTTTTTTGTTTTTACATTGGTTATATCGTATGGAGGAAGATGTCAAACATAGTTTTTATTGACAAAGGAAAAACTCATGAGGTTTCACCTATTATGCAGACACCTATTATATTATGACTATTATGTGTGGGTCACTTATCTATATAGTGGGGAATCACACACCAAACCCCAATCACGATCACTATCGGGTTACAATCCCCATTAATCAGCCTAGTCCTTCCTCTTATTTCCTTGACCCCAATGAAAAATCCATAATCATACTAAGAAATTTTCAGGTCGGGTTTATCATATTTTGGGTCATAATACATATAACGCCAATCTTCATCCTAGAATTATTCCTTCATTAAATATACTCCTCATGAATTAAAAAATCACCATGAGAGAGATTGTTATCTTAGATTCCTCATATTTATATTGTGTTGAGATACTCCACTTAAATCAATCCACACATTAAAATGAGGTTCTCCTTATAGTTGTCATATATGGGAATCATCCAATGTATAAGCCCTTAACTCGGCATCCAACTAAGTCACTATCAATGTTAGGAACTTATAGGTATAATACATGTGTAATCCCTGCACAATCATATGTTATAATACATGGGATTAGATATTTAGATGATCATTTCATATGCATAATTTATAGCAATTACCATAATCACCATCATTCCCTAGATTCATGAATTAAAACTACATGAAAAGATCCTTTCCTCATGTTGTTCAATTTCATGGATTAGTCGTCACATATGAATTTAAAATCCTTCACTTAAGCTATGATGACTTTGATTTAGTGTATGTACCAGACCCCAGTTGCCAAGAGCATGTGCCTATTTTAATTACATTGTCATATAAACAAGGAATATGTATCACGTAGGACCAATTAGTTTAGTACAATTTGAATCAAGATACATACATGAGTTTTTCATTACAACTTGAAATGAAAAACTACTTAGAAATTCCTCTGACAACATTCACAATGCTTAGGTAATTTCTGTAAGTCATTCATTATAAAAATATCCATGTCTTGAGAAAATGAAACATAAGAAATGGGTGATATCAAAAACTTAGTAAGGGTATGAAATATATTTAAAGATATAAAAAACATAAATATTATGAATTTTGAATAACGAAAAAGCCATTACTTTTACCGAAACATGAACACATTATGGATGTATTAAGAGATAAAACAATAATTCCACAGCAAAAAAAATAATTGGTATTCAACCAGTCGAATAACCACATGAAAAATTAATACAATTTTAATAATTAGTTAATTAATAATGTGGGACATCATATCCATACCATCAAGGCCTCGTGCCAAAACCATAAATACTCATTTTCTTAAGGCCTTTTGTCAAGATCGTAGTTTGTCTAATTAGACCTAACAATGCATTGAGGGGATGTATCGAGCCCCACCAGACAATTAATATGTAAAATGAATTCCTCATATAAATTTTGATAAACATAATCAACATATACATTTATATTGAAGATAAATTATTAAATGTAAATAACATTCCCCGAACATTAATCATAAACACTAACCATTCAGAGTAAATTGATAAATGGATTTAAGATAGCACATCCATAGACAAAATAATTATAAACAATTACATTATATATGTTAAACATACTATATAATATTAATCCCAATAATATATAATAATAATCAAGAGTTTTGAAATAGATGAAGATACTCTTATAAAATCTTTGAGTAATTCTTGAGATAAATAATCTTTTACTTTGAAAAGTAGTGTTTTTTAGAAATATTATTTGTTTAAAACTAGATGTGAAGTAATATATTATATTTTTAATATAATTATTGATTTTAAAATGATAATGGTTTCAAAACTATATTATAGAGTGCCCTTGAAAATAGGTATGATTTTTAGAAATTCCCATGAAATGTCATTTTTTATTGGGAATGATTTTTGAATGATCCTTTTAAAACATATAACTCCTCATAGATGAAGGTATTATTGTAGTTGGAACATAGATATATAAATTTCACATATAAATTATTAGGAGAAAATAATAATGAAAAATAATTTAATTTAGGTATGTAGATATTAAAAGAAACCCGAATGAAAATGGAGGTTCGGGTGGAAAACGCTTACCATAAGTATGAATGTTCTGATCGGGACCTTATGTTCCTGGAATATGAAATTAGAATCATTAAAAACTTACCTCTTTACCTATTAGACATATATTAATTTTATCATAATTCTTTTTGTTCATTCATGCCCTTATTTATAAGGTATAATATTGAATTCCTTCATTCCGGAGTGTTCCTTTTCATGATTTTCATAATCAATTCACATGTTTTTATGTAATAGAGTTTGTGTGGAATCAATGTAAATATCAATAATTGATTATAAAAATTATTTATGATCATATATAAGTGTTAATCGTCATTTATATAATTTTGTTACATGGAATGAGGAATAATCTTTGGATTAAATGTTAATTATAATCACATGGATTATTTTAGCAGTATTTTGATTATTAGAAACATGGTTGGTCATATGATTTAATATTATGTACATATACTAGTTCATGAATATTAATTAGGTTATAATCCTTATATGATAGTTGGTTTCAACCAAAAAAAAGTTTCATACCTGTAATGAAAGAGAAATTGTATAACGAAACTTTGTCATCCACAATAGTTGTAAATTGGAACCTTGCGAACAATGATTTCACTTATAAGAGAGAGGTAGAGAGAGAGAAAGTAAGAATATTTATAATGGTTATTACATTAACATTTTATAATTTTAGTATATATATTATAATGGAGTTATATGGATCAATTGGACATAAGGTTTTATTGGATAATATGAAAATAATATAAATTGAAATGAAAAAAATGCTTTACCTCTTGAAATGACCTCCTTGAAAACCTCTTTAAGGGAAGGGGTTTTGGTATTTTGGAAAGAACAAGAGCTACTAGACATGTGGAGTGACTATGTAAGGGAAGTTGGTTTGGACATTTTGAACATGTATTTCTTATATGAGTAAATCAAAGATGGAGTGGGGGGTTATAGTGGAAAAGAGGAGGGTTTTCCCATTATTTTATTCATTATTTTACTATTCTTCTAAAGAAACCAATAATATTTATTGTTTTGAAAAAAAAATTTAATATATGATTGTGATTTCAATCCAATGGTCATTTAAATCATCTATGACTCAATCATGGTATATAAATTCAATTATTTAACATATTTTGTAAATTATCAAATTTATCTATTCCCCAAAATTCATCTATTTCAGAAAAATCACAAAAATTAAACCTAAATACTTTTCAATGTATAGAATTCAAAAATGTACTCCATTTTTTTTGAAAATAATATTCTAAATATGATTAATTTATTTATTAAAATAATATTATATTTTATTCAAAAAATAACAATTTTAAAACTATAATTCATTATACATCACATTGAAATGTAAATCATGATCATAACCATAATACAATAAAACAATAATTTTATTTAATATTAAAAATGTTAATGTTTCTATTTATATTAGGATTTATAAGGGTATGAAACTCTTCACTATAAATTATGCTTTACTTATGAGACTCTAAATATGATTCCTCAAAACCTATTCCTTAGTGTCCAGGATCCGAATTGGAACCTCATTGTAAGATAGATCAGGTTTTAATTCTATACCTTCAAAAGTAAGGACATGTGTCTGGTCTGGCATGTTCTTTCTCAGTATTGAGACATAAAATTTTTTTTTTACTTTAGATAGTCTAGGAGGCATATCCAAATCATATTCAATAACACCAATTCACTCTATAATTTCAAAATGGCTTATGTACCAAGGGGTTAGTTTCCCTTTCTTCCCAAATCTCATAACACCATTCTAAGGACATACTTTTATGAAAAAATGATCCCCTACATGAAATTCCAAATCCTTCCTTTGATTATCAGCGTTGAATTTTTATCTCTATTGATATTCTTTGATATTTCCTTGAATATCCTTTGCTTTTTCAATAGTGTCATCCACAACCTTTAGGCACACTAGCTTCCTTTCACTAACTTAATCCCAACATGTTGGTGTACGACATCTCATTCCATATAATTCCTCAAATGATGCCATTTGAACACTGGAATGGAACTATTATTATTGGAATGCTCCTCCAAGGGTAAATAATGATCCCATATACCTTGAATATCGAGTGATCCTGATATAAACATGATTTATAATGTTTTAATCATCCTTTTTAATTGACCATTAGTTTGGGGATGATAAGCAACACTCAATAGAGATCAGTATCCAAATATTTTGAAATACATTCCCATAATTTATATATAAATCCAGGATATCAATCACAATATATTGAAAGAGTTTATCCATGTTTTCTTACAAATTCATTGATATAGAGACTTTCTAGGCATCTTAGTGTAAAATAATCCCATATAGTGAGGATATGTGAAGATTTCATAAGTTGATCATAAATTAACCATATAGCATCATTTTTCCTTAGATATTTGTGTAATACAGTAAAATAATCCACCAATTCCATGTAGTTATAGGTAGGGTTTTTCATGGCTTCTCTAGGATGTTGTCATTCAAAATTCAATTATTGACAGACTAAACATCTTGATATATAATCAAAACAAATTCGCTTTAAGTTACCCCACTAGAAATTTCCATTCAAATATCTATAAATTTTAGTGTTTCCATGGTGTATAAAGAATTTAAAACTATCGGCATCATCTAATAACTCCCTTTTTAGCTCTTGTATTGAGGGAACACATAGTATCTTCCCAATTTCGAAAATTCCATCTTAACATATGAAGTTAGCCAACATCCCCTCTATCACAAAATTAATTTTCTTTTCTATGTATACATCATCAGGTTAATATATTTCAATCAATTCTAATAATGATGGTTGGGAAACCAAATGAAAAGTATATGCTGTTTCACATTCATTAATAATTACCATATCCATCGTTACGAAAAACAAGTACAAAGGATCATTGTCATTCCACATTTTGTTAAGAACACAATGATCCTTCCTGCTCAGAGTATCAGCTTCCTTATTTTCTTTTCCTTGGAATTTTTGTATGGTCCAATCATAATCATTGACTATTTTGATCCATTGACTTTGACTCATGTTGAGTTCATTATGTGAGAAGATATACTTCAGACTATTGAGATCTGTATATATCTCACATCTTTAACCATATAGATTGTGTCTCCATATATATAGAGAAAATATCAAGTAGCTAACTCAATATCATTTATAGGATAGTTTTTTTCATGAAATTTTTACATCTGTAATGCATAGGTATCAAATCTACCATTATGCATAAGGACACAACCAAGTCCTTTCATTGATGCATCACTATACATCACCAACCCATCATTCCCCGATGCTAGGGTCATGATCAGAGAATTCACTAATGTATTCTTTAATTCTTTGAAAAAGTCCTCACATTTTTTTTATTATGAACATAACCCCTTTATTTGTTACCTTTGTCATTGGGTGGTCTAAATGGGAGAAGTTTGGAACAAAACACCGATAATAACCTAGTAAAGATATAAAATTGTGTACCTCTTTGTGTTTGTTGGAGTATTCCATTCTTGATCTACCTTTGTCTTTATAGGATAAAAAGATATTAAATCCTTAGAGACAATGTGAACAAGAAAATAAACTGATCAAATCCAACATTCACATTTTCTAAACATCCCATATAATTCATTTCTTCAACGAGTCTTCAGAATAGCACACAAGTGATTTTAACGATCTTCAACAATTTTGGAGTATACGAGAATATCTTCAATAAATACCACCCCAAATTCATCAAGATATTCCATAAAAATACTATTTATTAGATCCATGAAAATAATGGGTGCAATAGTCTATTGAAAAGGTATTACTGTAAAATCATAATGCTCATACCTACTTCAAAAATGATGTTTTTGGATTTCCTTCCTCCCTCACATGAAACTAATGATATCCATATAGATATTATATCTTCGGAAAATATTGATTTCTATGAATTTGATCAAATAAAGAATTTATTAATGTTAGGAGATACTTTATCATTATTGATATATAATTGATCTCCATTTATTCAATCCACAACCTTGTAGATCCATCTCTCTACTTAACAAAAATAATAGGGCCTACCAAAGAAGAACCACTAGGGAAAATAAATTCTTAATCACTAAATTCATCTAGTTTTTTCATTAGTTCCACTAATTCCACAGTTTCCAATATCTATGGGATCTTTGATATGGGCTTGAATCAAAAATTATGTCTATGGAAAACTCAATTTCCCTATTCTAGAGGATTTCAAGGTAAATACTCTGGAAGACATCATCACATTCTTGCACAATAGTTATGTCCTATATTTGAACATTATTTTTTGAACCAATACATATAACATTCAGTTCCTCCCTAATAATAGAATTTATTAGAGCTACAGGGGGTGGATCGGGATGAGAATTAGATTGTGAGGTTTCTTTTTTAAAGATAAGAGATTCTACATCGTCATAAAAAATTGCATCCTCTTTCATATTGCAATAAACTTTCACATCATGGTTTGAAAGGAAATACACATCGAGGTTTATATAAATGTAAATCAGGGGTATGAAATATAATATCATAAGATAAAGCACATTTATATTCTATAATGGGGACTGTCTGACAGAACTTTGTTGTAATGATAATTCCCGTAGAGTTTTGACTGACAATTCTCTTATTAATTAAATTTTTAAGTATCTATGTTTCTTAGAAAACTAGGAAGATTTGATAGAATTAAATGATCTCGAATCAAATAAAACATTTTCTATGTTTGAAGAAAAGATTAATGTGCCCACAACCGCATCATTAAAAACTTTAACCTTCATAGTTGTGACCACATAAGCTTGGCCTTTCTCTCTTGGAATTATTTGGGGAATGTTTCTTTGATGCCAAGGACATTCATGTGCATAATTTCCAGTCTTTATGAAATTGAATCATTTAACATTGGTATTTTATTTCATACCCTTACAATCTAGAGGTAGGTGGCCATTTTCTCTACACTTATAATAGACTCCCATTCCCTTCATGAAAATTACAAATTATTTTTTCCCATAATTTTTGCAGGAAGGAAGGTCACCTCTTCCCTTCATCCCCATTTTCTTATTTCATTTTCCATAGTTTTCAGCAACCCTCTTATTCTCTGGTTTTAATTTAAAGTCATAAGACATAGAAGTTTCATTTTCCTTCTTGATAGAACTTGAGACTATATCATCATATGATTAAAAACATTGGGTGACTAGTTTTCTTTGGATGAATGGTTTCAAAATATCATAGAATTGATAAATATTTCTCCTTGGATTACGTATGTAGTCTGCGATATGTCTTTTTATCCTTGTGATGTTAGATTCATACTTTTCTACATTCTCATAATATTTTTGCCTCAGATTTAGAAACAAACTTTCCATATCATCTCATTGTTCATGAGGGAATTATTTTTCTAAGAATACTTCCTTAAAATCCATCTATTCCATATCGTCTATTTCTACCTCCTCCTTTGTGTTTTTGATTAATGACCACCACTAATCAACATCTCGTTGTAGACAATAATCCACAATGAAAACCTTCTCTTTTTTGTTACATCCCAAAGAGAGAAATATCTTCTCGAGGGAACATATCCACTACTCATCTACAAATGGGTTTCTAGTCCCACTAAATGATAGAGGTTGTTGTAGCATATTTCTATATAACATATCTCCCCAATGTTGTGGACCCAGATTCTCTATACAGGTAAGGTTATTATTTAAAACCTCATTCAAATGTCCCATTATAGTTATAATTTTTTCAGCACCAGTCACAGCACCAAAGCCAGCATCATTAACTTGTATCAGAGGGAAACCCCTACATGGGACACATGAATTCATGCAGTTTATATTCCTTCCACTAGGCACAATTTGTAAATAATGAAATACAATAGATTTGGTTATGAATCATATTGTATAATCTCAATGTAGAAAAATTCATATCATTAATTGAAACTATATAAAGATAAAATCTCAAAAAAAAATTAACATGGTTTATTTGTGGAAAATTTTACTTTTAAATCCATCATAATGTCTTGTAAATAAAATTATGACTATCTTAAGCATATACCCTGGGATTGTCAAACTCGGTGCACAATAAGGCCCATTGTTGTGTACCTAGATACCCTTGGTAAAGTCTGAAACTCCTTGTTAGAGTATTCACTCCTAGTTACATCTGTGTAAAAATCACGTTCACTTGTAGTATCCACACATAGACATATTTTCTAGAAAGATACACAAAATATTTTCCTTACAGAAAATTCCAGGAAGTTCTTGTGTGTTTATCCTCAAATACTATCTCATGGTTTTGTTCCCTAATCTATGTTCTCTAAATCTAGTATCCATGTTTTCTTCTAACATTTCTCTAATACCAACTATAAGTACCCGACCCCAGTAGTATAGTATGATTCAAAAAAGACACATATATAAGTTCATGATTATAAATAGAAATTAAAAAAAATGAAATTCCATCAAAAACATCCAAAACTCCATGGTAATTTCACTTTGTCACTCATAAAAAATCTTCATGTCCTAAGAAAATGAAACATAGTAAAGGGATGAGATCAAATTCTAAGTAAGGGTAAGAAATATAGAAAAATATATCATAAACATAAAAATTAGGCATGTTTAATAAATGAAGACACATTCCGTTAAAAAAAACATGAACCGATTATGGAAGGATAAAGAGATGAATAAATAATGCCATAGAAAAACATAATCATGCATTTTATACTAGTCAAATAACCACATAAACCATCAATAAAATATTTATAATGATTTAATGTATAATTCGGTACATCATAACCATACCATTAAATCTTTGTTCCAAGAACATATAGAATCTATTTGACAATGCCATGTGCCAATATTGTAGTTTCTCTCATGAAACCTACTAATGCACCATGGGGCTATAGAAGGGTCGAACCTGAAACAAACTATGTCTAATTCATTACTCATATGAATGGGGAAACATAAACAAAATATACATTCATATTGAAAATAAAATATGAAATGTAAATAACTATCCCAGAACATTCAGTATAAAGACTAACCATTCAGAGTTAATTGGTGAATGGTTTTAAGATAGAACATCCATAGAAAAACAAATCATAAACCATTAAATGAAATATTGTATAAGTTACCATAAAATATTATTCCCAATATTGCATAATAATCAATAGGAGTGTTGAAATAGATGAAGATCTCTTATTAAATCATTGAGTAATTCATGAGATAAATAATCTTTTACTTTGAAATGCAGAGTTTTTTTTTGAAAAAAATCATTTTATAAAACTAGAAGTGATGTGAAATAGTATTTTCAAAATAAAATGAGTGATTTGATAAGGATAATGGTGTCTGAAAAAATATTATATATTTCCCTTGAAAATACTTAAGAAATTGAGAAATTCACGTACAATGAGATTGTTTGTCAGGAAGGATTTTTGAAAGATCCTTTAAAAAAATATAACTCTCCATAAATAAAGGTATGATTCTGGTAGGAAAAAATATGTAGAAAATTAAAATATATACAATGTTGAGTACATATGAATTAAGAATAATTACATATAGGTAATTAGATAATAAATGTAACCCGAATGAAAATGGTGGTTTGAGTAGAAAACTGTTACCTTAAGTTTTAAAGATCTACTCTTGACCTTGTGGTCCTGGAATGTGAAATTAGACTCATTAAAAAAACTTATAACCCATTATACATGGTTTTATTTTATCATAAATTAATTTATTTCATTCATGTATTTTTTTATAAGTTATAATATTGAATTCTGTCATTCCAGAGTGTTCATTTTGTTGATTTTCATAATCAGTTCACTTGTTTTTAAGTAATGGAGTTTTGGTGGAATGGATGTATATCTCAAGAATTGAATTTAAACCTTAATAATGAACATTGATAGTTATTAATGGTAATTTATATCATTTTTTACAAGAAATAGGGATGAATCATTAGAATAAATGTTAATGACAATCACTTTGATAATTTTAGTTGTATTTTGATTATTAAGAACTAGGTTTGTTGTATTATTTAATATTATGTAAATATTCTTGGTACTGAATATAATGAAGGTTATAATAAATATATAACAGTCTTTTTCAACCACTAAAATTGTTTCATGACCAGTAATGAAAGAGAAATTGGAGAAAAAACATCGTCGCCCGTGAAGGTTGTTAATTGGAACCTCACAAGTGATGATTTAATTTATAAAAGAGAGAGAGTAAGAATATTGATAATTTTTTATTACACTAACAAGGTATAATTATAGTAAATAGATTATACTAAAGTTATATGGATCAATCGGATAGATTAGTTTAGTATATTATAAGAAAAGAAGATAAATTGAAATGAAACTATAAGAAAAATGATGTACCTCTTGAAATAACCTTCTTGAGAACCTTCTTAAGGGAAGGGGTTTTGGTATTTTGGAAATTAAAAGAGATATATGAAGTTTGGGTTACTAGGTAAGGGTATTTGGAGATAAATTATGAGATTTAGGGAATTGAGGTGTGAATATAAGAGTGGTTGATAAGGTTTTTATAGTATAGAAAGGAGGGTTTTCCCATTATTTTACTCATAATTTTTTTTATTTTACCAAAGACAACCAATAGTATTGATTCTTGTGAAAAATAATATTAATAGGTGAATGTGAGTTCGAACCAATGTTCATTTACAACATCCATGACTCAAGAATGATGCATAAATTCACTTATATAACATATTTTGAAAATTATTGAATTTTACTATTCACAAAAAATTCCAGTATTTCAGAAAAATCCCAAAAATCCACCCTACCCATTTTTCAATTTTTAGATTTCAAAAATGAGCTCCATATTTTGAAAATAATTTTCTAAATATTAGAAATTTAAATTTTTATTAAAATCAAAATTCATTCAAATAATAACAACACTAAAACTATAATTCATTTTAAATCACGTTGAAATTTTATTCAAGATCATAACCTTAAGACAATAATATAATAATATGATTTAATATTAATAATTTAATATTCATATTCATATTACTATTCATAGGGTTTGTTACTATTCACTGAAAATGATCTATGCATTATTATACTCTAAATATCATACTGAACAAAACCATGTATGATAGTTTTTCAAAATTCAAATCACAGAGGTGAAAAAATTGTGTTTACTGTATAGGTTATAACAATGTGGTAGAGACTCAGTCCATTAAATATTAAACTTATTTGCAAAATATAGTGGTTTTACATTTATGTTCACATATGAAACATTAGAAACATCTTTCTGGTTTTATCGCAACACCATAAAACAGACCTCCTCTCTAATGTGATGAGCATAAAATTACCCATTTTTTCATAATTCAATATAATCCTATTGATTTTTATGCACCTTGAGTAAATATTATCATCTTGGTTCTCTAATAATACATTATTTGGTATTCTCTTATTAGTTCCACAATTCTCCATGAGATGATATACTCCACTTGGATCCAAAATATTCACATCCTATTTAGTCTAATACCTATCCTAATCCCGCTACCTCGAATATAATCAGTATATGACCCCTTATGCTAATGATAATAAAAATAATAAACATTATTTGGTGTTGATATAAGTACATATATTGTGATTAGGGAGATACAACCATACCTCATCCTATTTATTTATGATTAGATAGGACAAACAGAATGTTCTACACACACTTTAGTCCTACAACAACCATTTTCAAGAAGTATTCACAAAATACTCCTTATTGAATGTTGATAAATTTAATTGATTTGTCATTAAAAATTGACCCTAAATTGTATTAAATGTCCCATTATGTATTTCTAAACTACATGAGAAGTTATTCCCTTCCCAAGGATACAGAAGAATCTATCATAGTGGATTGATCACAACTCTATCATTAATAACACATCCAAGATAGAGTTAAAATCGAGAGTTCAAAGCTATATTGATATAAAATATAGCGTAATAAATTAATAATATAAATACAAAGAACTTATAAAACACATAAATATTAATATATCTAATTTCATACTGATATTTGGGTAGGATTTCGAAAGACATATTAAATCTATAAGAGAGTCTAATAGTAGGAAATAATCCCCTTCAAAATGTTTTTTAGAGAATGAAATCACACTCTCTCGACCAATGTGTATTCCAAATAATCATTGGACAAACCCCTTAGTGAACACCTATATATGGAAATCATTTCAACAATGATGTTCACACTAAAAATTCATAAATGTGGAGCACATCAGAATTTATCATAGGAAACAAGAAAAATATAAGACACAGAGTAACACCATAATAATTTCGCCTCATGGTGTGACCACATGTTGGGAACCCTTATATATTACGAGGCTTCCAAAATTAGTAGTTTCATCTAGACACTATAAGGGATTTTCTTTCTATGGTACAATAACTTTACATTAAGAACAATTTCTATTTGGCAATACCTCCATCATGAATTTTTATATCATGTTAATTGGATGTTGAGAAAATTAAGAATCAATGACCACTCTTGTAATGCCCCGAACCCAGAATGCAGGAGTCAGTGCATTATTTTAATACATTGGTATGATTACAAGGAATAATGTCTCAAAGGACCAATTAGTTTAGTTGTCTTGAAAACAACAAACAATCTTATGTACAACATTACAACTTTAAAAGAAAAACAACACTAATTTATTCCACTAGAAACATCAATGCTTCCAATATTATTCCTTCAAGTCACACATAAATAACTTCTTTATAAACTGGGAAAATGAAACATGAGAATGGGGTGAGCTCATATGCTCAATAAGAGTAAAAAATACAGGGGGAGATATCACAAACATTAGGCATGGAGAATTATTGAAAACACATGCATTAACTAATAATAAACATGAGCACTTTATGGAAGGAATGTGAGTTGAGTAAATAATGACATAATAAAACATAGTAATGGGTGTTATACAAGTCAAATAACAACATGAAATATCAATATATAGTCTCATAATGATGGAATTCATAATTCCAAACATTCTGAAACATTTTGTCAAGGCCTTGGCCAAGATGTCTATAAATTATTATGGCCTCATCCAAAACCATATATCAAAAATTGGGAAAGACCTCGGCCAATTCCACAGCTAATTGTCTCATGAGACCTACCGATGTGTTGATTAGATATAGTGGGATCCACCCATAACTAACTAAGTCCAATTCATTCCTCATATTAAAAGGAGAAACCTAATCTAAATATTTGTTTTAAAACTATCATATGAAATGTCAACATTTTAACCACAAAACATTAATGGTATAAAAATTGCACATCCACAGTCAAACATAACACATTCAATACAATATGTAAGATTGTATTATAATTGTTTAACCTTGATTGTGAATGATGAAGGATATTCACATAGATGAAAATAATCATCAAAACTCTATGAGAGAAACATCCCCCTTTTTCTGGAAAACATTTAAAAGTCTCCCTATTTATAAAGAAGTCATTTAAAATAGAATTTTAAATCAAAGCGTCCCATATAACATTGAAACATTTAAAAGGATTTTTAATTTGAAAACATTAATGTATATATAAATAAATCCTTAAACCAATTTTTCAAACATGGACATTAATTAGAAAGATTTATAAGTAAAAATCACTAAATCATTTAAAACGATATATTAGTTAGAGTTCCTTACCAAATCCGAGATTCTTGAATACAAATAATTGAGATAATAAAAACATTATAATATCATGTGAATAAAGTATTTCATGATATACTATGTAAAATGATAGTATATACACCATATAAAAGTTAATTGGTGCATAGCTACAAAGAAGTCTCAATGGAATTTAAATTTAGATAAAGTCCCTTATAAAGACTATATCCTTAGGTTAAGATAAATGGAATAATTATGTGTTAAAAATCTAAATACACATAATATTATTGGATAGTCAGTGTAAATAAATCAAAGGACATTCAAAAAATATTCTTGTCAAAGCAACACCAATGACTTGAATGTTTAACTCAATGACTGGAAATTGAGTTAAGATTGCTCTTATAAAGTTCATATCAATGACTTGAGAAATTAACAATAGAGTGATTATGTTTATAAAAAGTATATCCACACAAAGTGGATTGAAAATTACTACATAAATAATAAATAGTGATTCCACACATAATCTTGGAGTAAAATAACTAATGAAGTATGTGTAAAGCCCAATGAGTGGAAAATTGAAAATTAAAATCCCCTTACCTATTTGGTAACATATGTAACATGCACAAAATTTAAGAAGGATAATACAATGAAGATGTAAATACCCATAAATTATATTATATTACACCATGAATACAATCTTAGGCATTACATGTGAAACGCATGGCCGATTGTCGCCTATCGACCGGTCAATGTTCTGGTGCTCTGCTAATGTGTATAGAAGCACTCAGGTCGAATCCTCGGCAAGGATACTTTGTAATAGTCATTTGTTTTTAGTGGATTGTATTTTGATTAGGGGGTTTGTTTGCAGAGCTTAATTGAAATGATTGATTGACTATAATTGATTTAACAAATTGATAAATATTGGGGTTAGTTCATTATTAGGGACTTAAGCTTGTGATATCATTGAGCTTTGCTTTATATTGCATTTAAATTAACACCCACTTCACAAGTTGACGTCGATTAGAATTCTTAAGTGTTAAAGCTTTAATCCAAGCCTTAACATAACTAAGATTCTAAAATAAATAAGTAATTGTTAATGTTAGTGTATTTATTGTTCCAATAATCCATGGAAACCACATGCTAAACAAAACATGTCATTAATCCATGACATATTAAGTCCAACATACACAATGTTAAATTAATGAATACTAATCGAGCAAATACTCTCAATAACTTAAAATTCCTAAATTTTTACTCACCCCAATGAGATATTTACTCATCCATTTGGGTGTTTAATATTATGGTTATAATAATTATGATGATAAATTATGAATAGAAGAAAAATAAAGGTATAAGAAAAGAGTGGTACGTCGAACACACACACATGAACAATGATGATAATTAAAAACGGATTTTTGATTGAATGAGGAAGCAAAATAATGGAATGAGATTCAACTAAATTTAAACTATTTTAAGAACATTAATATTAAACTATAGATGGTGGATGATAATAAGAGATATTTAATAAGTAACTTGCATTAAAAGAGAATTACAAAGAAAGAGACTTACAAAATTACAAAAACAAAGTACACGAAAATAAGTGAAACAAAGAGACGAGGAAAGGACTCTCAAGTGAAAAAATGAGTATGAAAGTTCCTCCCAAGCCTTTGGAAAGGCTTTGGTAATTCCAATATAATATCCCCTCTTCTGAAAAGCCATCGCTTTTGAAAGGAGAGGAGGGGATGTATTTATAGCCCAAGGTGCTGGACTGTTTACAATCCAAAAATAAGGCTCCATTTGGATCGTTGATATAGAAATCAAGACAGCAAAATCTGAAGAAATCTCCTTCTTCAAAGTTGTCGATAATAAAGTTGGATAACAACTCTCAAAATTTGGAGTCATTTGGACTTACGGATCAAAAGTTATGGTAGGTTGATTAAACAAAGTAAAACTTTCCATTTCAATATAGTATTTTTGACGTCCATAATGTGAAAGGGATTTTGAATATGAAGATGCATTCAAATCCGAATGGTTTCTTCAACAAAGTACTCCGCCTATATCTCCACTTTCACACTGAAAAATCTCATCTCTATTTTATTCTTACAACATAAGAGATTTCATGAATACTATAAAAATTTTATTTCTTGTCCAGAATGGTGGGCTGGACATCAGAGCATCATTTGGGCCCCTTGTACTTAGATTTGGGCCTTGAAAATTTATCCAAGATGACATGTAGTGTCCCCAAAATTATGATGGAGTGTTTATGTTTTTGGACTTTTGGATTGAGCCCAGTATATCAATCTTCAAGGCCGGTCCAGTTTGTTCATAGATTCTTTGGTCTTGTTTGTGAAGACCATATGACCCTTCAAATGGTAGAATTGTCTCATGGTACCTTCTAATGAAGTGTTTTATATTTAAAGTAGAATCCTAAAAAACAAGAACCACACAATTTGGATCAGTATAGTGATAGTTATTATTAAAACATTAAACTAACTCAATTGGACTACTTCTAAAAATGCTCAAAAATTATACTCAATATTAAAACATTAATATTTCACCCAAATTATGCACATTTCATATAAAATCAGTAAAGGGGGAATATAATAAGTCAAGAAATGATTAATAACATCAACTCCTCCACACTTAGTTTTGTGCATGTCCTCATGTGCAACAAATATAAATACATGAAAAAATAATATTTACTCACCAACAGATATTAAACTTTTGTTTTCTCCAATCAGGGGAGGCTTAGACTATTTCACTAATCCATTTTGAATTCCACCACAAGTTGTTGCAGAAACAATGTTCCAAAACTAATTAATTTTTTCATTCTCAAATTTAGAAATGGAAAATGTGGACACTCAAAACTCACAACTCACAAGATGATAAAATTCATTTGTGGAGGTTCACTCTTTCACCAACCAAAATTGAAAATATTAGAGTTTGAAAAGAGCTCTCAGCTTACAGTCCATATCCAATGTGAACAAAAATTAAGAGGTCTTTTAAAGGGGTTTTTTGTGGCTATGGGATGGTAGGAATGTAATTTCCAAGAGAGAGAAGAAGAGGTTTAAAATACCAACATAGAAAAAGCAATGCACATTTTTTTGAAATAGAACATGGAAGGAAATGAAAGTACATATTTATAAGGGAATGATTTTTTGAAGAAAGACACAATAGTTTAAGATAATATGAAGGTAATGAGAAGATGGGATATTTAAAAAACAAAAAGCTTCTCCCAATAATAATATAATGCAAGTGTTCTTTTTTTTTATTTTTTTTCTTTGTTTTTTCAAAATTTGTCCTTGAAAGAGATCTCACATTCATATCCCAACCCATGTTTGATCTCCTCATGACACTAATTTTAATAGTTATAACAAGATCAAAGGTTGAGGAAGGGGGATTTTTTACCTACCCAAGACACAACCCATTTTTTCAATTTTTTTTTTGATTTTTTTTTTGATTTTGATTTGATATAGAATTTTTTTGAACACTTTTCAATATCATTTGTACAATACATTCCCAAATCCCACTGAATGAAAACCTCCCCTCCACACTAAAATGGATGGTTTCCCTCAAGAATATGATAAAACATCGTAAAGTAAGGAAATGATACCAAAAAATGATATCCATTCCCCCCCAAAATTAAATTTAAAAAACTTATGCAATGAAAATCCATGTTGATATTGGGTGGGATAAGGTATTGTGCTTGTAATGTGGCTATCAAAGAAAAGGTTTTCATAGGAATGAAGGGTCTTTAAAAAGTAGGATTAATGTAAGAGAGATTGGAGGCTATTTGGCTATTGTGATTCTCATGTGGTTCAGAAAATGCCTCTATCATATTTATACACACTATGGTAGGAAATTCAGCTCGAAGATCCACAATGTCAAGACTCACAAATGGGGGTAAAAACACACATTTTTAAAAGATGACCATAGGTGGCCTTGGCATGAAAGCAAATGTTTGTTCCCACAGTTGGGGAAAATCATTTTCCAAATAAAAAATTGAGCATTCAAAATGTGATGGTTTTGACACAAAATTCTTTATCAAAATCCATAATGAAAATACAAATTTTTTGAGATGAAAACATGTCTGTTAACTCGCCAAAATTCTTGTACAAAATTTCAAAACTTGATGATGAGTAAGCATGACTTATAATTTTTTTGTATTTTTTAAGTGATTGTTTTTTTGGTTTTTTTGGTTTTTTTGGTATTTATTTCTATAAAGATACACCCACACAAAAGAGAAAGTGAAAAATAAAGGTTTTGATAAAGAAAATGGTAATGAAAATAAAATAGAGAGGAAGAAGAAGAAAGAGGTAGAGAGAGGAAGAGATAGAGTGAGTTAAAGGGAAAGAGGTGCCCCCTGGTTTGGATTTGGTGGGTCGCCTTCTCCATCTAGTGGTAGGTCGGCTAGAGAAGTTGGGGAGCCATTGGAAGTCAATGTTGATCTAGGATTGTGCATCCTCTCATGGTGATGCTTTAACCAATGTCCATTAACCGTGAATGTCCTTTTGGAAGAGGGTTTTGGGACTTTCACTGCAGCAAATGGGTAAATGATAGTAATAACAAAAGGACCTTCCCAACGAGAATTAAGCTTACCTGGATGAAGCCGAAATCAAGAATTAATGAGAATTACCTTTTCACCTTCATGAAATACCTTTCTCAGGATGTGCTTATCATGGAGTGCCTTGGATTTTTCTTTTTAGAGATTAGAATTCTCTTAAGAATCAAGTCGAAGATCCTCCAGTTAAGCCAATTGCAACAGTCTTTATTCACCATATTTTTACAATAAAAATTATAGGTTTTCACATCCCAAAAAGACTTATGTTGAATTTCAACTGGTAAGTGACATCCTTTACCAAAAACTAGACTAAAAGGAGACATCCCAATTGGTGTTTTATAGGCAGTTCGATAAGCCCAAAGGGCTTCACCATGTCTCTTAGGACAGTCTTTTCGGGTGGGCTTAACAATTCTCTCAAGTACCCTTTTCACTTCACTATTAGATAGATCAACCAAGCCATTTGATTGAGGGTGATATTCAGTTGACGTTTTATGTACAACCCCATTCTTTTTCAGAACAGCTTCCATGGTTCTATTACAAAAATGGGTTCCTAAGTCACTGATCAAGGCCCGTGGTGTGCCAAATCTTTGGAAGATGTTGGTCTTTAGGAACTCACTAACAGTATGAGAATCATCCTTCCTAGAGGGTTTGGCCTCAACCCACCTTGAAACATAATCGACCTCAAGAAGAATGTATGAGAATCCATTGGAAGGGGGAAATGGTCCCATGAAATCGATGCCCAAACATCGAAGATTTCACAAAAGATTAAAGGATTTTTGGGCATTTCATTTAA
Source organism: Viscum album (assembly GCA_963277665.1). NCBI lineage: Eukaryota > Viridiplantae > Streptophyta > Magnoliopsida > Santalales > Viscaceae > Viscum > Viscum album. Next base: position 1,791,341,253 of record OY728133.1, on the reverse strand, counting down.
TTTAGAGATTGTGCCGAATTTTTGGCAAGTGGTACATGATTGACAGAACTCATGTTAGTCCTTGAAAAGTGAAGTCTAGAAGAATCCAAAGTCTAGGACCTTTCGGGAGGTCCTTTGTGGTCCAAAGTGTCCACCTCTGGGAAGTGAGTGACAGAATTCTAAGATGGAAGAATTCTCATTTTCTTCAACACATCTCTTAATTACCATGTCTTCCCCAGTTTTCCAAAGTTTGTTTCTTCCAAAAAATAGTATTTTGAATCAATTTTCAACTTCATTTTTTGTTCTTTTGAAAACTTTTCAGGAAAAACAACGGAAACCAAATAATTTACAATTGGGGCATACCATGGTATTTTTTGAGTGAGAGATAAAAGGTGATCAGTGGGGAATTTAGGATTGATGATTTTAGATTGAGAAGAATTAGAAATTCTACTCAAGTGATCATCCACTAGGTTTTCTTTTCCTGGTATATCTTTTATTTCAAGGTTAAATTCTTAGAGCATTAGGATCCATCTTATTAGCCTCGGTTTGGAATCACTTTCCTTGAGTAGGAAATTTATAGCAGAATGGTCTGTGAAGAAGATGATTTTGGCACCTAAGAGATAGGACCAGAATTTATCTAAGGAGAAAACCACTGCTAGAAGTTCCTTTTCAGTAACAGTGTAGTGAGATTGAGTTTTATCCAATGTTTTTGAGGTATAATAGATGACATGAGGAATTATTTCTCTTCTTTGACCAAGAACAGCCCCAACAGCTCTATCAGAAGCATCACACATCAACTCAAAGGGTAATGACCAATCTGGGGGTTGGATTATTTGGGCAGATGTTAGAGCAGTTTTGAGTTCACCAAAGGCTCTGTTGCAAACCTCATCAAAATGGAAAGTGACATCATTTTGGAGAAAACGACTGAGTGGGAGAGAAATTTTACTGATGTTATTGATGAATCTCCGATAGAATCCAGCATGATCGAGAAATGAACGGATGTCTCGAATAGAGTTGGGTTTAGGAAGTGATTAGATCACTTCAATTTTGGCAGGATCGACTTCAATTCCATCTTTTGAAACTATGTTCCCTAGAACAATCCCATTTTCAACCATGAAGTGACATTTTTCAAAATTTAACACAAGGTTGCTCTTAACACACTTTTAGAGGACAAGAGAGAGTGAATTCAAACAAGATTCCAATGATTCACCATAAATGGTGAAGTCATCCATGAATACTTCCATGCAGTGTTCAATGAATTCAGAAAAGATACTCATCATACACCTATGAAATGTTGTATGAGGATTACAAAGTCCAAAAGGCATTCTTCTATATGCATATCTTCCAAAGGGTCATGTGAAAGTAGTCTTTTCTTGGTCCGGAGGTGAGATTTGAATTTGAAAATAGCCAGTGTATCCTTCAAGGAAGCAATAGTGTGACTTTCCGGCTAATCTTTCTATAATTTGATCAAGGAATGGAAGAGGGTAGTGATCTTTTCGTGTTTCAGCATTCAATTTTCGATAATCGATGCATACACGCCATTTTTTCTTCACTCGAGTTATGACTACCTCCCCATGTTCATTTGTGACAACAGTTATCCCACCCTTCTTAGGTACAACTTGAATTGGACTAACCCATTCACTATCAGAAATTGGGTAGATAATACAAGCTTGAAGAAGCATTGTGATCTCTTCCCTAACAACCTCAAGGATGAGTGGATTGAGTCTTCTTTGTGGTTGAATAATTGGTTTGGATGATTATTCAAGATTGATGTGATGCATGCAAAGGGAAGGGTTGATTCCTGGTATGTCATCTAGGGTCCAACCAAAGGCCTTTTTGTTTTCCTCTAACACATGAACAAGTTTGGATTCCTCGGTTTTATTAAGGGTAGCAGAGATAATGACAGGATATGGTGATCATGGAAGAGGAATGCATATTTCAGGTGTGCAGGAAGGGGTTTCAGAATAGTCTCATCTTTTATTTGTGGGTTAGACATCTCAGGAATGGATGAATGGAGTTCAGTTGCTTCAGATTCATTCTCCTTAATACTATCCAAGGAAGATCAGTAGATATCAGAGTTGATGTGGGATTCAATAGAGTTTTCAAGTTCTTCTAGATTGATGGATTCTATGAACGAGAGGTCCACATCAACATCACCATTTATGACTTTGTTAATCATGGTGTGGATTTCACAAGATCCTTTGTCATTAGAACATTAATAATATGGTGGATTGGGGTTCAATTGAATCTTAGAAGTGTCCTCAAAATCATGGATTGAGAATAAAGAGTGATCCTTAGATGGGTATCGCATGGCTTGGAAAATGTTGAACTTGACCAGTTGGTCACCCAATTCCATGGATTGGATACCTGAATGGAAATCAATCTTGGTTCTTACTGTCATGAGAAGTGGTCTTCCTAGAATTAGTGGAGATTGATAAGAGTTCATCCCACCTTCCATGTCAAGGACATAGAAATTAGTAGGGAAGATAAGATCATTGAATCGGACAAGGACATCCTCAATTATTCCATCAGGACTGGTTGTGAATCAATTGGATAACTGAATGACAACACCCATTGGGTGCAAGGGTCCTAGACCAAGGTTGGAGAATATGGATTTTGGCATGACATTAATTGAGGCTCGTAGGTCTATGAATGCATCATCAAAGTTGGAACTTAAAATTTGGAATGGAACCGTAATGGTACCTGGATCTTTGAACTTAATGGGTATGGACTACTGGGTGGAAACATTTTCAAAGGTCCTAAGATTCCACTTATGGGTACACAACTCCTTGAGAAGCTTGGCATACTTAGGAATTTTTTTTATGGAATCTAAGAGGGGAATGTTGACTTCAACACATCTAAATATGTCAATCATTTCAGGATCAGGTTCAAAGGACTTCCTTGTCTTAGAAACAGCTTGAGGAAAAAGAATTGGGTTCCTAAGTGGAATGGAAGGAGGTGATGGAATGGACTCAGATTCCTTTTCAATTTTCATTTTCTTTACATTTTCTTGGTCAACATTCAGAGGAGGGTTTGAGGATTTAACTTGAGGCATATTAAGTTGCTTTCCTGAACTAAGTGCAATTGCACTTACCTTACCCTTGGGGTTGGGTAATGGTTTAGCTGGGAGTTGGGAAGAATTTAATTGTTGTTGCTGGCTCAGGTGGGATGAAAGTTGACCTATTTGAGTTTCAATGTTTTTAAGGCTAGAACTGGTGAAGGAGGCATGATCTTCCACTACACGTTCCCATGGTTTCTTGGAAGAATAGGCTTGTCCCGGATTGGGATTGCCTTGATTTTGGATCTTGGTAAATCGATTGTGTTGGTTTTGGAATTGGGAGGGATCACTAGGATAACGGAATCCAGGAGGAGGATTGTTCCATTTAGGTTGAGGAACAAAAGGATAACGTTGATGGAAGTTACCACCACCTTGACCATATTGTAATTGGTTTGGGTTTTGAGTAGGGAATTGAGGGGGGTGAGACATGGGGTTACCATACCTCAATCCTTGGTTAAAGTTAGAGGAGAAGGGATCAGAGTGAGGTTGGATGAAGTTTCTAACAAACTGACCTGATAGTTGAGGATTGGTGTTCCGCTGAGCATATGTAGCATTGAGCTCCATTGGTCCAGATGAATCGGATTGATCCTCTTGAAGTTGTGGACATGTGTCAGTTGGATGAGATGGAGAGTTGCAGATTCCACAGTTTTTGACAGGTCCTGGAAACATTGATTGTGGAGAAGACGAGGTTGGGGATTTGGTAGCCACAGCTAGTTGTTTCACACGACCTGTAAGTTCGCTCATCCACTCAGTCATTTTGTTCAGCTCAATTGACTGGTTATATTGGGCTTTTTTGACATGAGAATGTGCTCGAGTATGGATTTGTTGTGTGTTTTCATCCATGTTACTTATGAGATCTCTTGCAGCTGCAAGAGTTTTATCGACAAGAGCACCGCCACTTGCGGCATCTATGAGAGTTCTCTCCATAGCCAATAACCCCTCATAGAAGTATTGGATCAAGAGTTTGTCAGGGATTTGATGATGTGGGTAGGTTGCAACATGCTTTTTGAACCTCTCCCAGTACTCATGGAGTGATTCACTTGGGAACTGACGAATACCACTTATTTTCATTCGGATAAAAGCAGTACGAGAAGTAGGAGATATTTTTTCTAAGAAATGCCGGTTCATGTCATTTCATGTGGTTATGGAAATTGGAGTTATGTAGTAGAGCCATGACTTAGCAGTGCCATCTATGGGAAAAGCGAATTCTCAGAGTTTGATTTGTTCTTCAGAAACCCCTTGAGGCTTCATGGTAGAGCACACTACTTGGAACTCTTTAAGGTGGAGATGTGGATCCTCACCGGCTAGCCTGTGAAAATGAGGGATAAGATGAATCAAACCCGATTTCAGTTCGAATAAAACTTCTATGTTTGGATATTGAATACCAAGAGTTTGTTAATTCATATCAGGGGCATCGAGTTCTTTTAGGGTTTATTCTCTAGGATTGGCCATTTCAATTTCAACTGGATGGATGAGTACAGGTTCTTGAATTATTTGAGTATCTCTTATGTTCCTCCTAAGTTGGTGAAGTGTTCGCTCAATTTCAAGGTCAAACAAATTGGAGGGATTGTTTGGGAGGCTATGGGGCATTCAAAGAGATTTTTGAAGAAAGAGGAAGATGGGGTTTTCTTTGTTTTTTTTTTCAATTTATGATTTTTAAGAGGAAGACGGTTTTTTTGTGTGTTTTTTTTTCAATTTTTTTTAAAATTTGGTTTTTTTGGGTTTTTTCACAATAACCTGAATATAATGAATACATAAAGCACCATCCCCGACAATGGCTCCATTTGAAACACACGGACAATTATCGCCTATCGACCAGTCAAAGTTCCGGTGCTCTGCTAAAGTGTATAGCAGCACTCGGGTCGAATCCTCGACGATGATACTTTGTAATCGTCATTTGTTTTTAGTTGATTGTATTTTTATTAGGGGGGTTTGTTTGCAGAGCATAATTGAAATGATTTATTGAATATAATTGATTTAAAAAATTGATAAATATTGGGGTGAGTTCTTTATTAGGGACTTAAGCATGTGATATCCTTGATCTTTGCTTTATATTTCATTTAAATTAACACCCACTTCACAAGTTGACGTCGATTATAATTCCTATGTGTTAATGCATTAATCCAATCCTTAACTTAACTAGGATTCTAAAATAAATCAGTACTTGTTTACGGTAGTGTATTTATGGATCTAATAATCCATGGAAACCACATGCTAAACAAAAGATGTCATTAATCCGTGACATATTAAGTCCAACATACACAATGTTAAATTAACGAATACTCATCGAGGAAATACTCTCAATCACTTAACATCCATAAATTTTGACTCACCCCAATGAGATATTTACTCATCCATTTGGGTGTTTAATATTCTGTTCATAATAATTATGATGATAAATTAATAATTAAAGAAAAATAAAGGGATTAGAAAATAGTGGTACGTCGAACACACACACACGAACAATGATGATAATTAAAAATAGATTTTTGATTGAACGAGGATGAAAAAAAAGGGAAGTATATTCAACTGAATTTAAACTATTTTAAGAACATTAATATTAAACTACAGAAGGTGGATGAGAATAAGTGATATTTAAGAAGTAACTTGCATTAAAACAGAATTACAAAGAAAAGAGACCTACAAAATTACAAAAATGAAGAACACGAAATTAAGTGAAAAAAAAGAGAGGATGAAAGGTATATCATGTTAAAACATGAGTATAGAAGGTCCTACCAATCCATTGAAAAGGCTTTGGTCATTCCAATATAATCTCCTCTCTTCTGAAATTCCAACCCTTTTGAAAGGAGAGGAGGGGATGTATTTATAGCCCATGGTGGCGGACTGTTTACATTCCAGAAATAACCCTCAACTTGGGTCGCAGATATGGACATCATGATAGCCGAAACTTGAGAAATCTCATTATTATACATTTTAGATAACAAAGTTTTCCAACTACACTCAAAATGTGGAGTCATTTGGACTTCAGGATAAAAAGTTATGGCCGGTTGATTAAACAAAGTAAAAATTTCCATTTCAATCCTGTCTTTTTGAGGTACATAATGTGAAAGGAATTTTGAATATGAATATGCCTTAAAATACGAATGGTTTCTTCAAAAAAGTCGACAAGATATTTCTCCGCTTTCACAATGAAAAATATCATCTCGATTGGATGCATACATCATGAGATATGTCATAAATACTATAATGATTTTATTTCTCGACCAGAATGGTCGGCTGGACTTTAAAGCTTCATTTGGGCCCCTTTTACATAGATTTGGGCCTTGAAATTTTATCCAATTTGACATGTAGTGTCCCCCGAATTATGGTGGAGATTTAATGTTTTTGGACTTCTGGATTGAGCCAAGTAAATCAATCTTCAAGGCTGGTCCAGTTTGTTCACAGATTCTTTGGTCTCGTTTGCGAGGACCATATGACCCTTCAAATGGCAGAATTGGCTCATGGTACCTTCTAATGAAGTGTTTTATATTTTAAGGAGAATCCAAAAAAAAACAAGAACCACACTATTTGGATCAGTATGGTGATAGTTATTGTTAAAACATTAAACTGACTCAATTGGACTACTTCTAAAAATGCTCAAAAATTATATTTAATATTAAAACATTAATATTTCACACAAATTATGAAAATTTCATATAAAATTAGTAAATGTGGGAAATAATAAGTCATGAAAATATTAATAACATCAAAATTCACCACAAAAAAGGAAATAGTGACCAATATTTCATGAATCTCAGGTGAATAAAAAATGATATGAAAAACCCATACATCGTTTTAATCAATCGAGTCATATGACCAAAAGTTAATAAACACAAAATGAATCAAAAATACCATTAATATAAATATAATAATGATAAAATATATCAAATGGAAGGAAAGAATACACAACATTAAATAAATAACTGTCGAACAACAGAAATCTCACGGAATTAAAAGTGAGATAAGAAACCCCTTACCTCAAGTTTGACTTGTCTTATTTGTTCCATGTTCTTCTTAAATAATATACATAAGTAAATTTATACTTGATTAAGAAATTTTTTAAAGTTTATTATTCCTTTTATATCACTTATTATCATTCTATAACAATTAGTGAATTATTTGAGTTCATATTGGATATTATATCAATGCTCGGAACATGAGTAAAAAAGGAACTTATTATAATTACAATTTTCCCATGTGGTGGGAAGTCAATTATCTCCCAAATTATACACATGATTTAGATATCATATATATATATATATATATATTATATCTCATATATATATATATTTATTTATTTATAACAGTACATAACATTTTGAGATAAAAAATGAAATACACGATTCATGGAGACGGGAAGCCGTACGTACACATAAACGCTACATTTATTTCTATTTTGTATTTTAATAGAATTAAAACACAATTATACATAGGTATATTATAATTTCAGTATAATATATTATATAATATCATTAACCCCATAGTTTATATGTACCACACAAGTCATTAACGAGTCATATCACTTTGAGGGGGCGGTAGTCCGCACTTTCTCAAATGAAATTATCGCGTTTTACCCATAATGGAAACCATAAATTTATGATATAAATGGAAAATTAAGAATATAAAAGAAATAATAAAAATAATATATATAATATATAAATAAAATTAAATATTAATGGCCACCATGAGAGGTGGTATTAGATAATTGAACAATCATCGTTTCGTGAGGCAATAGTTTGCCAACCAGAGAAACAGTATGTTCTTCACCCATTAGATGAAGGTGTGTGTAAGTTTAGTTTGAATTCATATCATAAAAAAACCTATTATATTTAGGATACTGGTGTTGTTATAAATTAAATGAATAAAAATTTTTTAGGGGGGTTTGAGAGTAAAATAAATCAAAATAAAACAAACAAATTTAAGAGAAATTGTTACCTTTAATTTGGGTAACTTCTATTGGTTTGAACCAAAAGGAATTATTGAAGTGACTCCTGCCTAAGTTATGGATTATAGGTGTAATATAGGGATCTTGAGAGATTATTTTGTAATGGTTTGGACGATCAAAGGGGCTTGAGAGGTGGGTGGAATGGGTTATAAGTGGTGTCCTTTTATAAGGGGGGGGGGGGAGGGGCTCTTTAGGAAAGTGTGAAAATATTATTTTATTATATAGTAATATTCTATTTTTAAAGGTATAAAACTAATTAAATTAAAATATAAGATGACTCATGGTCTAAATAAAATCATCCAATAATAATTGGAAAGGTTTTGAATATTGTTTTAATATTAATAATCTTATTTATTTAAATCATTTATTCATTAGAGAAATACTAGTCATTATTGTGTCATAAATAATTTAATTTATTTGAGGTCCGAAAATTATAAATCAAATACCATAATGTAAGAAATATTTTTTCTAATTAAAATTAATATTTATAGTCAAAAGGATGACTTATATAACATCATTTAAAAATTTATTTACTAAAATATATTAGTTTATGTCATTTTTGCATTTACTTTAAGTAATTTTAAATATAGTGTCATTATCTTTAATAAGTGGATCCATGGGGTCCCAAAATCGACCCAACGATTACCATGGTATTCCATGACTCATACAATAAGGTTAAGACAAGTTTTAAGGTAATTTTGTTTTATTATAATATTCTTTTTACCAAGAATTACCCTATTTAACCTTAACAGTGGTAAATAATAGTCAAAAGTTTCTATTCACCAAAAATTACTTTCATCTTATTGAACCACATTTTACTTATTAATAGAAACCATGTATCTTGAATTTTTTAAATTAAATTCACAAAAGCGGTAAAATTTCATTTAAATTAGAAATTTGGATTTTTAACTACTATGTATTGGTTTCACTATTCATAAAAAATTAATGTTTTTTTTCAAAAAATACAAAAAAATCAGCATATGTTGTATTTGATATTATGAATTAAAAAATGATATCTATTTTACCAAATTCAAAACATACAAGGTGTATTAATTAATTTAAAATTAATTTCCATTGTCAAAACAAATAGCATGTTTTTAAAAAATAATAACTATAAAAAAATTGACACTTTTTTATGTATAATTTCCAAGTGAAATTAATTCCAATGAACAAAATTAGATTAAAGGGTAAAATTTTAATCTAATAACACTTCAAAACTAATTTAATATATAATCTAACCTTATAAATAAATTATATAAAAAGGAAGTATTGAATTAAAATACATAATTTCTCACTATTCATAAAAAATGAATATTAGAAAAAAACCAAAATTTCATCTAAATTAGTATATGATGTCCTAATTCTAAAGAATAATTTTATTATGTCATTTTGAATATGTAAAAGGGTCAAATATTGGATTTAAAAAGGGTTATCCATTAAAATGTGGAAAACTGATTTTTTTTAAAAAATACATTTTTTATCGGAATAATTGAAGTTTTTCTTATAATATGACTAAGAAATACATAATACATAAGTTAAAATAATATGGAGTATATAAAATTAAAAAACCAGTTAATACTATTCATAACTGATTTTGAACGGCTAGTTTGGTAAGACTTGGTGTGCTCGAACTCGGTGTTGGGTGTATCACAAACTATTGAATTTAAAGAAAATAAATTACTATGAAATATTGGGGTGTTACATTCTACCCTTCTTCAAAAAATTGTGTCCTTTCAATTTGAAATTGTTCTTCGAAAATAAAAGGTTAAAAAAAGGAAAATTGCTCTGTGGAAAACGCACATCAAAATTGGGTTAAAAAAATTTAGTCTTAATAAGAGGGAAAGGGAGATGAAAAAGTCACCCCCAAATTATGATCTTTATTAAGAGAAAATTGGTGGGAATTAGAGACAAATAATTAGAGGAAAAATGTAAATATTTGTGGAAAGTGATTGAGGTCATCAATCAAAAACAATTGTAAAATTGAGGGCCTCAAAGACATCAATCTACGACGATTTAAAATATCATCGGTTAAAAAAAATCATTAGGATAACACACTTTTGGTTTTAAGATCCCTTCCCTAACATTTAATAATTAATTTATTCATAGAATATGAAAACAACAATATACTTGACAAGTAGAGGTTCATCCTTTATCTAATTCTTACAATAAACTCATCTTTCTCTTCAAATGATGAGTATTAAAGATGACTTGGTCACACCTATAGCACTAGAATCAATATATAGAGAATCACATAATCCAAGATAGATAAACTATATATTTCCCTTTTCTTTAGAGATTAACCAAATCCAAAATGGTTAGTAAAAGATCAGATGATTCCAAAAAGATAATACTTTAGAGAAAATAATACTAATCTAAATTTCTAAAATTAAACCATCAATACCCAAAGTTCAATAAATACCATTCAATAAACAATTGTCCCTAAAATATTTCAATATAATCCAAACTAGTATTGAAACCCAAAATTTAGAAGAATTTTCTTACATAGTCTTCCATGATAAATTGTATCTCCAAATAATTACAACTACTCTTAAAGTCACATACTTAAAAGTAATTAACCTAATCACATATTATCTAGGATAGGTTAATCATTTCCATAAATAACCCAAATATCAATAAATCCACAATAAAAAAATAGGTACGAAATAACCATTACTATTCAAATAAAATCCCATAGTATTCTATTTTCCTTTGGAATATATTATTTTTAATAAAGAGAATGTCTTCCCAAATAACATTTATCATTCAATCACCAAATAATTTTCCTATACTAATGATATCCATTTGATAAGACATAAGATCCCAAATCAACATATTATTGATCAATAAAATAATTTATCTTAAATTAATTAGTAACACTAAACTGGGACTTCATGTAGTCCTGTGGTAGGCGTTAAATCCTAATCGCATTATGTTTGTGGGTTCGATTCACACTGCTTTTTCTGACGCAATGGGTTGTCACATGGTCTACATGTTGTCCTTTTTGAAAAACAATATATTTTTATAATAATCCTTATATTCCTCGAAGTAGATACCACATAATTTCATCACAAATGATATCTCATACCTCTCATTTTCATTGCCTCAAACTCAAAGATCATATAAAACCAAATGGGTTTTTATAACAATATAAAAAATAGAAAAGATAATTCTCCCTCAAATATAATTTTATCATGACAAACTACAGGGTTACAAATACAAGAGAAAAGTCTTCCAAAGTAATCCCATCAACAAAGAGCATTAATACTTTATAACATTTCTCCATACATTTATTTCCAAATAGCTTCTTCCTTGACAAAGAGGATATCCTATAGAATAGGGAATTCACTCGCATAATAGCCACGTCCCCTACATTTACAACAAATTACTGTTATTGGATTTTTGGGACCATTTTTATTTTCTTCCGTAGCACTCTTCATTTTTCCTCGCCAATTCCTTAATTTATGTCATTTTCCACACATAAAGCACTTCTTTGTTCCATTAAGACACCTTCATAGATGTCTCCTTCCACATTTCATTCATGATTGAAAATGTGCATTCTTTTCTCTATGGTGTTCACTACTGGATCTCTAATCATTCACCACTTTTCTCTTATTTGTTGAGTCTGGGAGTTGGTTAATATATATGTAGTTGATTATATTTTTGAAAAAATTATTTGGCAGGAACACGATATCATTTACACCTATCAGCATTCCATTTCATTAATCATTTTCACCAATGTGCCTACCTTTTAAATCATCTTCAAGGTTATTATAACTTCCATGTAATCTAGCCATTGACTAACACAAGAATGTATAGTGTGAGTCATAAAAACATTTGGAGAATATAATAACACTTTATTTTTAATCGAAAACACCTTAGGAGTAACCAAGGTTATTTATTCTCATCTTATAATAAAATCATTCAAATCGGTTGGTAATGAAAATGTGAATCATCTTAAGCATATCCCCCAGGACTATCGTATCGAAGAGTGAAGCAAGGCCCGTTGTAGTGTACCAGGATACCCTGGGTCAAGCCCGAAACTCCTTGTCGGAGTTTTCACTCGTAGGTACATCTGTGCCAGAGCCGCCTCTACCTGCTCATATCCAGATAGGGATGTATTACATAGAAAAATACAAAATCACTACATTACCAAAATTCTAGGAAGTTATTCTATACTAATCCTCAAAGTCTATCTTAGGGTAATGTGCTTTAATTAGAGTTTATCTAAATTTAGTTTCCATGGTTTGTAATAAAATACCTCTCATACCAACTGTAACACCCCAACCCTAGAATCTAAGAGTTGGTGCATTATTTTAATACATTGGCATGATTACAAGGAATCTAGTCTCGAAGGACCGATTAGTTTAGTAGCCTTGGAAACAAGATATATAGCTAATTACAACATTACAACTTGAAACGAAAAAAACAATAATTTATTCCATTGGGAACATCCAAGATTCCAAGATTATTCTTGAAATTAATTCATAACTAACTACTTCATATACTGGGAAAATAAAACATGAGAAAGGGCTGAGCTCATATGCTCAGTAAGAGTAAGAAATACAGTGGAAGATAATATAAACATTAGGCATGGTGAATAATTCAAAACACACGCCTTAATGAATAATAAAAAATGAGCACATTATGGAATGAATTTGAGCTGAGTAAATAATTCCATAATAAAACATAGTAATGGGTGTTCTACTAGTTGAATAACCACATGAAATATCAATATCTAATCTCATAATAATGGAATGCATAATTTCAGAAATTATAAAACATTATGTTAAGTCCTCGTCCAAGACGTCTAAAAAGTGATTAAGGCCTCGTCCAAAACCATATACCAAAAATTGAGAAATTCTTTGGCCAATTACCATCTAATTGTCTTATAAGACCTATTGTTGCATCGTGGAGCTATAGCGGGCTCCACCCGTCACTTACTATGTCCAATTCATTCTATATATGAAAAGGTAGAAACATAATCTAAACATTTATATTAAAACTAGCATACAAAATGTCAGCATTTTAATTACAAACATTGAATGGTATAAAAATAGCACATCCACAGAAAAAAATAACTCATTAAATACAATATGGAAGATTATATTATAATATATTAACCTCGACAGAGAATAATAAAGGATATTGACATAGATGAAAATAATTATCAAAACTATATTAGAGAAATATCCCCCTTTTTCTTGAAAACATTTAAAAGTATAACTATTTATTAATAAGATTATTAAAATAGATTTTTGAATCCAAGTGTCCCATACCACTTTGAAACTTGTAAAAGGAATTTTAAATTAAAAACATTAAAGTCCATATAAATATATCCTTCAAAGAATTTTTAAAACATTGACATTAATGAGAATGTTTTAGAAGAATAAATCTTTAAAACATTTAAAATGATATTTTAGTTAAGGTTCCTAACAAAATGAGAGTTTCATGAATACAAATAATCAAGATAATTAAAATTTTATAATATCCTGAGAATAAAGGATTTCGTGATATATAATGTCAAAGGATAGTATATACACCATATAATAGTGAATTTGTGCATAACAACAAAGAAGTCTCAATGGAATGTAAATTGAGATAAAGTGCTTTATAAAGACAGTAACCTTAGGTTAAATATAAATCAATGGAAAAGTTATGTGTGAAAAATATAAATACACTCAATATTATGTGATATTACGTGTAAATAAATCAGAGGACATTAACACATATTCTTGTAAAAACACCACCAATTACATGGATGTTTAATTCAATGGATGTAAATTGAGTTAAGATTACTCTTATCAAGTTCATATCAATGAATTCAGAAATATCAATGGAGTGATCATGTGTTTCAAATTTATATCCAAAGAATGTGGTGTCCAAATTAATAAATAAATAATAAATACTTATTCCACACATAATTTTGGAGTAAAATAATCAATGAAGTATGTGTAAAGCCCAATGAGTGGAAAATTTCGATTTGAAATTTCCTTACCAATTTGGTAACATATGAATCATACCCCCCATGAAAGAAGGATAATAAAATGAAGATGTAAATACCCATAAATTATATAATATTACACTAATAATACAATCTTGGGTAGTACATTCACCCCAAAAAATAAAATAGTGTCCAATATAGCATGAATCTCACGGGAAGAAAAAGTGAGATGAAAACCCTTACTTCATTGTAATCAGTCGAGTCGTATGAACAAAAGTTAATAACCACCAAATGAATCAAAAAATACCATGAATATAATTTGAATAATGATAATATATATCATATTTCAGTACAAAATACACCACATGAAATAAATAAGTGGCAAAAAATGGAAATTTCATGGAATTAAAAGTGAGATAAGAAACCCCTTACCTCAAGTCTGACTTGACTTGTATATTACTTGTTCTTCCTGAATAATAAATATAAGTTAATTTATAATTTATTAATAATTTTTTAAAATTTTATTATTATTTTTATATCACTTATTACCTTTCTATAAAAATTAGTTTATTATTTGATTTCATATTGGTTATTTTATTGATGTTCGGAACTTGAGTCATAAATTAACTTGTTATAATTACAATTTTTCCATGTGGTAAAAAGTCCATTATCTCAAAAATGATTATAAAATATTTATATATCACATATATATTATATATACAGTATATATATGTATTTATAATATTACATAACATTTGGAGATAACAAATGAATGCACCGTTCATGGAGATGGCAAGCCGTACGTACAAATGAACACTACTTTCATTTATATTTTGTATTTTAGTAGAATTAAAACATAATAATACATAGATATATTATACTTCCAGTAAAATATCATATACAATATCATTAACTCCATAATTTATACATCTCACACAAGTCATTAAGGAGTTATATCACTTTGAGGGGGCGGTAGTCCGCACATCCTCAAATGAAATTATCACGTTTTACCCATAATAAAAACCAAAAAATTATGATATAAATGAAAAATACAGAATCCAAAAGAAAACATAAACATAATATATATCAAATATAAATACAGTTCCATAGTAATTTCCACCATGAGAGGTGGTAGGAGATAATTGAACAATCATCGTTTCATGAGGCGTTAGTTTTCCAACCACAGAAACAATATGTTCTTCACACATTAGATGGAGGTGTGTGTAACTTTAGTTCTAGTAATTATCATAAAAACATCCAAATATGGTTATTATAATTGTTTTGTTATAAAATATAGGAATAAACAGAGTTTAGGGGGGTTGGAGAAGTAAAATAAAATAGAATAAAACAAAAAAAATTAAGAGAAACTTGTACCTTTAATTTGGGTAACTTCCTTTTCTTTGATCCAAAAGAACTTCTTAAAGTGAGTTTTTCCTATGTTAAGGATTCTAGATGTAATATATGGATAGTTATATATTATTTGGGTAGGGTGTGGATGAGCCAAGGGACTTGATTGGTGTGTTGAATGTGTTCGAAGTTGTGTCCTTTTATAAGGGGGATGAGGGGCTCTTTAAGAATGTGTAAAAATATTATTTTATTATATAGTGATACCTGGTTTCTAATGGTCCAAAACTAATTAAAGTAAAAGATAAAATGATTCATGGTCTAAATAAAATCATCCAATAATAATTGGATCGGTTTTGGATATTTTTTTAATATTAATAATCTTATTTATTTAAATCATTTCTCAATGGGGTAAATACTACATCATTATTGTGTTATAAATAATTTAATTTATTTGATGTCTAAATATTATAAAACATATATGATAATATAGGAAATATATTTAGATTTATAATTAATATTTATAGTCCGAAATATGACTTATACAACCCCATTTAAAAATTGATTTACTAAAAGATATTACTTTATGTCATTTTTTCCTTTGCATTAAGTAAATAAAAATAATGTGTCATTATAATTCATAAGTGACTCCATGGGGTCCTAAAATCAACTACAAGATGCCAATGGTCGACCATGACTCATCCAATAAGGTTAGGACAAGTGTTAAGATAATTTTTTATTATTATAATATTCTTTTTACCTTGAATTACCCTATTTAACTTTAACCGCGGTAAATAAAAGTCAAAACTTACTATTGACCAAGAATTATTTTCATCTTATTGAACCAAATTATATATAATAATAACAGCCATGTATCTTGTATTTTTGAAATTCAATTCACATAAGTGGTAAAATTTCATTTAAATGAAAAATCTATATTTTTAACTACTACTTAGTGGTTTCACTATTCATTAAAAATTGATGTTTTTCAAAAAAAATACGGAAAATTCATCCTAAGATATATTTGATATTCCAATTTCAAAAATTATGTCTGTTTTACCAAATTCAAACAATATAAGTTATATTAATTAATTTAAAATTAATTCCCATTGTCAAAACAAATAGCATGTTTTTAAGAAACAATAACGATCAAAAGATTGACACTTGTTTATGTATAATTTCAAATTGATATTAATTCCAATGACCAACATTGGATTAAAGGGTAAAAATATAATCTAATTTCACTTTAAAACCAATTAAAAATATAATCTATCCTTATAAATAAATTAGATAAGAAGTATGTTTTGAATTAAAATACATTATTTCTTACTACTCATAAAAAATGAATATTATTAGAAAAATACCACAATTTCATCCAAAGTAAATTTTGAGGTCCTGATTCTAAAGAAAAATTCTGTTCTATCAATGTGAATATGTAAAAGGGTCAAATATTGTATTTAAATATAGTTCTCCATTAAAATGTGGTAAAATTGATTTTTAAAAAAAAGATACATTTTATCTGAAAAATTGAATTTATTCTTCTAATATGCCTAATAAACACATAATACATAAGTTAAAATTATATGGATTATATAAAATTTAAAATCCAGTTAGTACTACTCATAACCGCTATTGAACAGTTAGTTTTTTAAATCATTGTGTGCTTGAACTCGGTGTTGCGTGTAGCACAAGATATTGAATTTAAAGAAAATAACATACTATGAGATTTTGTGATCTTAAAACTCTAACTATAAAAAAGATACAATGAGATAGTTATAGAAGTTATAACATCATAAAAGTGTTTTATATTTTCCTAGGACATGTATATTACCCTATAGAAACTTCTATATTTTTGTGTAAATATTTATCAAAATTAACTGGTCATAGTAAAAATTAAAAAAAAATTACTATTGAGGGTTCTAATAATTGAATAAAATAGTAAAATGATTATAAGATACCATGTATTGAACCATTTTGAAATATTATTTTTCACTACCACTATAGAAATGAATTTGAGAAATTATATTTAGTTTTCATATCCTTGAAGAAAATAGAATTCTTGGTTCCGAATTATAAAACAATTAGATTACAAGTGGATTAAACACATAAAAATCAACATGAATAATTAAAATATATAAACCCTATCCATATGTAGGAAGATACTCATGGGGAATAAATGTTTTGGGATTTTTTGATCATGAAGGATAAAATATACTTCCTTCAACCAGATTAAGTTACTAGTTTCATTATATCATATGTAAAACACAACATGATCAGAATACTTGAGTTCAGGAAGCCCAATTAGGTGATTATTAATGATCATACTAATTATTTTCAGTTTTATGGGATTCCATAGAATATCTTTAATTATTTCTTAATGGTTATGTAAATTCATTAGAAAATCATCGATGCTGGTGAGGTAACCTTTCATACTCCAAGAGGACACATAAACCACATGTCTATTACCCATTTTTAGGAAGAAGGGGAATGGAATGGAGTGTCATATAAATATTCCAATAAATTTTGAAATTAGATTACTCAATAATCCATTATTTATATGTATACCATCATCAGAGTGTTATCAAACTAGCCATTTGTGAGTCCAATTCTTTTTACAGCCCCAGTAGAAACATTATAATCATAAAAATTATTTCAAACCTTGTAACATCATCTTCAGTGTTCCAAATGGCATGTGGAAGAATGATATTGGGTCATCAAACCCATCTAGTTAGTCTCAAAATCCATATACCTGAAACTAGAAGAATTATAATGACCTCACTAAATAGGATCCTCATTAAATGATGAAGAAAATTACACTTTTACTGTTGGAGCTAAACAAAGAATCCAATAATAGACCCAATGTAGAAGACCCTAATATAGTAGCATATCTAATTTCCCATTCTTAAATTTTTCTAGTCTTGGATCCTAGATGGATATACATATCAAAAGTTATGCTTGTCTACTTCTAAAAACAAACAACCAAGGAGATTCTCGAACAATTTTTAGAATTTTTCGAAACATAATATTTTAGAAATCCAAATATTTCATGAAACTCAACGATTCAAGAAACACAATCCTTCTTCAAAGGAATATATAGAACCATGAAACTTAATCATTATTGAAGAAAGTAACATTTTCAAAACATATTTTTCATCATTAAGGTCAGTGGTGTGCCAAAAAATGTTTTATTACATGATGACCATAATATTTGTGAAAATTATCTCTCGATATCCCAAGATACTATAACCCCCACCCAAAAATGTCTTCATATCAAAATAGGATTCTCAATCAAAGACATCACACTCTATATTCAAAAAATTTAAAGGAGTATTGTGAATTCACAAAACTCAAATCCCCAACGGAAAATGTTTTGGGTATTCCATCACTCAAACCCTTAAATATATGTTTTAGTGTGTGAGTATGTTTCATGAAACTTAATTACATGAAGAATACTATTTGTGAATTATTTATTTTCCTTGTGGAGATCTAATTTTCTTGAAACAACAAATTTTTTCAATGTAGTGCCTTCCATATCTATTTGGATCCCACAACTCACTAAACATACTTTTACAAAGGTTGAGAACCTTTTGAAATCCCAATATTTCAGGAAACATTTTACTTGAGTCTTATACATTTATTCTTGATGGTCTATACTTAGGGGGGTTTTCCCCACACCCCATCTTGTGATATGGGTCAGGTTATAAGTCAAAGCCTCATAATTGTTCTCTACACTGCCATCAATCACCCCCATGGAAGACGGAGAGTCACACCACAAAACATTCAAGCCAGGTCGTTAAATTTTTTTGTTGCACGATATATACCCCAACTCCCATATCAGATATTATGAAGAGTTGAAATAAGCTTTGTGGGTCCCTTAAACTCATTTAGTTGAGTTATTCCTCTTGGTCTATTCATTATGGCATGAGTTGATATTTTCCTCTTGGTTTTCCCAAATACATGGAATCGAATTACTCCTAATGAAATTTCTAAAATCCCACCACCAAACTGTTATACATTATTGAACTAAAAAAAGTGTCATCAGCATAAAATTGATACCTTCAATTTCTTAGGAATGTTCTATATACGATTCCTCAGTATACGATATCAAACTATAGTATAACCTATATGAAAAGAGTATTTTTATTGATATAGAAAACATAATATGCCTTTGGTGTCTACTATATGATACCTCATGTAATGATAATGAGAGGATCCCCAAATATTCCTCATGGGCCTCCACATTAGCTATATAAATCCATCATATTTGTCAACCCACGAATGGGTTGAGATGCCCTGTTGAATAAACATGAGGAGGAAATAATGGGCATCCTTGACTTGAAAGCCCTAGATATATCCCTAATAATCACAAAAATCCCAATGGGAATCATACATTACTAAAATCCCCAATCATATCCCACGACCCATCATAATGTTTATACTACATCAGGGCTCAACATTTGGAATAATGGATGGGAATCCCCTAATATTAAGTCATATATATATCCCCACATATCTCTAGTATCCCCCAAAGGTTTACTGTTATTTTGTGACACCGAATCATATTCTCTAACCCATAAAGGTGTTGTAGATTCCCTTACGATGCAACATGATGGTGCAATAATGGAAACCTCAATGAACAAGACACACATGAAATATCCTGTAAAATGATGCTTAATGATGTCCTTACACTATTGATGGGTTTCAGTCAAAATCTAAATATTTTAATTTTCTTTTCTTTAGTTTTAGAAATCACAAACACCTTATTAAAAATTTTATTTAATAAATTACAATATCCCAAGTGTTTATTTATTTATAGAAAAAATAATTTCATACTGAACATAGAAATAATTCTTATATAAAATTAAAATAAATTATTTTTATTCAATATAATACATCAGAACGAATTTGTATCTAATGCATTGAAAAAAATACAGTTCTAAAAATTGGTTTGTCTTATGTAATTTCAATCAGATTGAAAATTTTCAAGAACATCAGACTGACATTTGTAATGATATTTTAGATTAACCTCTATAAAATTAAATGGATTTATAAAAAATAGGGAACTATATCAAGCTATCCAAAGATTATAATCAAAATAATTTGAGTTTTTATCTGAACGAATCCGTAATGGAGTAGTAATGGTGATAAAAAAAACATCGGACAGTGAAGTATAGCTCATTCTTAGTTATCAAGTTCAACATCTAGATCACTTTGAGCTATCATAATGTAAGATATCTGAGGCCATTGCAACCAACTCATAAAAATTAGCATTGAATAATTTCTTATAAATAGGAGGTCATTTAAAGAGTTGGGAGTTTATGAAATTTGAAACTCAACCCATCTAAGCATTTTTGTGAATAAACATCTCATTCCTAGGATTTGTAATTATTGTGTGAGTTGTAGTTATATGCCATACCTGTGAGAATTTTAAATTTCATGGAATTTTTTTATTTTTTACATGCTTTGTTCGATTATAGTATTGATATTGAGATTCCAGGGATACAAAGATAGGTGAATATTATCAATAGAATCAATGGATTTTGGTGCTAGAAAGATAAATCTATACCGGTCATCCTATTGAAGTTTTTCTTTTTTAGGAAAGATATAAATGATACTGATCTATTAGATTGAGTATTTCCATGGTATTGGAAGAAATATACATTCTGATCATCATATCATTGGATTTCCTTGTAAAGAAGCTAAATCACTTATAATAGGTATTTAAATTATGGATATATTATTTTATAATTTAGACTTTCTTAATTATTAATTATAAGAAGTAAATTATTTTATAAATATTGTAAATCAGTCTAACTATAATAAGGTTTTTTTACTTGTTTCTACAAGTTATAGTTTCTATGTACATATACATTATAACGTTAGTTTATACTTATCTCTATAATATTATTTTTTTAAATTGAATGTGAAACCTATAATTACTCAAATATAATCCACGAATTTTTGGTTTTCATTTTAACAATTTGATCAATAAACAATATTTCAGTCCGATCTTATTTATTAAAAATAAATTTCTTATTTTGTTAGTATAAATTATGAGGCAAAAATTCACAACCCCCCCCCCCTATAGCCATTGTAAATTATTAGGATCCAACAATTTAAATCAAATTAAGTTCTATAGCTACACCTCATGTGTTTTTACTTTAATTATTAAATTTAATTTGTTATGTATTATTGTATTCTATTTGTTTATAAACTATGTAACAATAATTTGTTTTTTATAAAAGAGTTTCCATATTTGATAATATGTAAGGTTTTAATATTGATATTATTGAAAATAGGAATCAATTATACCACCTGTTTTTTATTGAAATGATTATGAATACTAACGATAAAAAATGATTACTTTGTTAATCCAAACTGGTGAGTATATTTATTTCATTTCAACTTAAGAATATAATATACAATAGAATGATGTTGCTACTTTTATGAATATGGAAAAGAAATAATATCAATTGAATTATAAAGTAAGAAATAATCTTTTTTTATTTGACTAGAAATATGTATTGTCAAATTTGTTCATGTGAAGTATCTAAAAGTACATGAAAAATGACAGAATTTACTCACTTTCTAACATCCAAAGTTATTGAGATGATAAGAGTTCTGATTAGAAATGAGAATCACGTATTGGATTTCTTATTAGGAGAATTTATATTTATGACTCCTTGTAGATTCATAAACATTGTAAATAGTTTATATTACCTTCGAGATAATGATATAATAGAATATATATTGGTTGATAAAATTAAAGTACTTATTCTTAATGAATGGGAACAAAAAAGGAATGCATTGTATGATACACAGAATATTACCAATTTTTCTCTCGATGATCATATTGATACCCCTATGTAATATAATGGTAGATTGAAAAGGGATACAGAAAATTTGGAAAATAAAAATAAAGATGTTACTTTTGAAACCACATCTAATGTTCTTGTTAAATTTCAATAAGTTAAATATGATGTGAAATATAATAAAAATATGAAAGTTGCTATTAAATCAGATAATAGTTTATCTGTACTAATTGGATGTGATTTGGAAAATCAATAACAGAGGGTCAATAAAATTATTGGAAAAAAATAAGCGAGGATACCTGAATAGTCATAAGGATAAGAATAATATGAAATAATCTTCTAAGGTTATTTGTTATGCATGTATGAAGTTAGGACACATTTAAACAGATTTTCCAAAATTAAAAATTAAGGATAATAATAAAAGGACTTGATACCAAAATACTAATAAATATTATGTTCACAACAGTAAGATGATCACTACAACATAAATAGGGTTTAGCGGCAGTTTTGTCGCGGCGATTCACAAAACCACCGCTAAATGTTTTTTCTAAAAAGGTTTCGTGGTGGTTTTTAATAATCCTCGGCTAAACCAATACTTTTTTAAAAAAATCCCGACCCTTCCCTACCCCGACCCCCATTCCCCCCAACCCTCCCGACCCCTCGCGCTCCCTTTTTCCCGTAACCCCCCCCCCCCAGCGACCCCACGACGTCTCCGGTGAACGTCCGACCTCTGTCTCCAGTGACCTCGTGACCAGCATCTACAGCGGAGCCCGCGACCGGAAACCCCAATGACCCATGACCCCCTTCTCCTAGTGACCCTTCTCACTATGACCGCGACCCCAAAGTGAGTTTTGCAAAATTTTTCATCTTTTTTTACATGATTTTTTCCAATATATGTTTATTATTTGATTACAGTGTTTGTTACTCCAAGTTTTATCATGTTAATTTGATACCTAATTCATGTTTAATTGAAATTTTTATTCCATGTGTTAATTGAATTGGATAAAGAAAATGAATCTGGAAATACATATTAATGATAATAATAATGGGGTATGTTAATGGAAATTTTCTCCTTAAAATTCAATGAAACATGATGTTTTGATTGAAATAATATTTAAATAATTAATAGGTTATTGTAGCTAATTCAATATGTTTCTAATAGTTTTAACCTATGATAAATTAATTAGTTAATTAAAAATAGAAATAAAACTAGTTGTTTAATAAAGATAACTGTTTGGGGTTGAGCGAGCCTATTTTCATGTGATGTTCAGATACATTTTTTTTATGGAATATATGCCCTGTTGAATCTTTTTACTTTTTATTTACTTCTATATTTTCTTTTTAATTGAGTATTTTTATATGATTTTTTTGATCTTGGGATGGATTAAGATTGAAGGTATATGGTTATTAAGACTTGGGTTTTTAGTTGCAGTTGACACCTGATATGGTGGATGCATGGTGATATTCATGGTGTATCGGGATTGATGGAATGGGTTGAACCTGTGATTTCCCATTATTATGTTTAAATATACGATAATTTATTATGAAATAAACTTATTTAAATTCATTTTGTGATTTCCCATTATTTATTGGAAATGGAACCTTTAGTGGTGTCCTTGGTAGAGACTCTTATGTAAGGGTAGAATGGGAAATTTTTGAGTTGTCTTGGAATATAACCACATTCATTCTCCATAGACCTCCTTTTTAATGATGGATTAGTTGATTGGATTTAGATCCTAGTGAATTTTTTAATCATAACATTGTTTTAGGTTGGAGGCAATCTCATTTTATGTTGATATCATTTGGTAGGTAGTGACCTTAGAACATTAATACCTTTCTATTACAAGGAGTTTTCTAATGCATGGTTATGTTCAGGTGTCTTTGCCCCTCCTATGACTCTTTAGTACTAATGAATCCCTTTTTTTGGGTGGTTATTGTGTTTTTAGCCATTTCTATTTTCATGAGTATCGAGAAATGCTACGTTTCAGTAGGATAGGCCTACCTCAAGTATTGTCATCTACTTTTCAAGTCACATGACCCTTTATTTTCCTCAATGATGGACAACATTGTATGATTTCATTCATGTTGATGGTCGTATGAGTCAATATGATGTTGGTTTAAATATATTATATGTACGTTCTAATTCTTTAATGCATAGGGTGGAGAAACTATGTATAGTAATCAGTATGTGCCAATTTCTTATGAAACATATGGTAAAATGCTTACATTTATGTTTTTCCTGTCGAGTTATAAATATTGTAATGAATGTATGGAGTTCGGTTAAATCATTGAACCATGGGCTGTGTTTTAAGGTGTCCAGTCATCTATGGAGTTTAGTGACTAATGAATTAAATAATAAACTACGTCTCAAAGCATTGGAGTACTTAAAAAAGAATAAGTTGTTTTGGCATGTTGGTCGGTTTGGTTTTGGCCCTCTTTAGGATTCTTATGACGTAATGAGTGTTCTTGAGGGAAGAATCAAACGTATGTTTGATATGAATATGATATAGATAACTTATTAGTGGCTGATATATCTCTAATTTTGATAACTATGAATCTCAAATGGTGGGGAGAATCATTCCATTTTTGTAATTCATGTGTCCTTCCCGGTAGAATGAACACAACCTAAGATGTCAATTGAAAAATGGAAATTTTCTCTAGAATTTCTTTTGAGCTCTCATGTCATAAATCTCTTCAGTTATTTCTTGAAAATACGACTCTGATATGGTTTGTTGTGTATGAAACCATTGAAAAACATCATTCCTCTTAGAGGACATCAAAGGTCAAACCTAAGCAACCACATAATGTCTCAGGTTTAAAATGAATTATGATCGGTTTCGATCACACGTCAATGGGGTGTTGTTTGAGGCAACATAAATGTGTGATCGATAGTGTTATGATAAGTTTATAACTCAATATTCTTACTACTCCTCAATGAGGTGTTGATGCTGTCTCCTATGGACTAGACTTTTTCGGTTGGTCTGAAGTGGTAATTGTGACCAATGAATCATCTTTATTATATTATACATACTTTATGATCAATGGGTCACCCTTATTATATTATGCTTCTGTAATCTTACACTATCGTATATTTTGTGTAGGCACATTGTGATATACAAGGATAGAAGCTGGATCACATTACCAAGGAACACACCACAGTATGTTAAGGGATTGAATGAGTTTTTAGATTTTTCAATTTCTAATCGATCCATTGAAGGGAGAATAAAATTCCCATGTCCTAAATGTAAATTCAGAACATGGTTTAAGAGAGATGAAGTTTATGAAGGTAAATCACAAAAAAATAAAAAATATTTAGTTTTCTAACTTTCATTGGTTTTAAGTTTTAATATAAATATGAAACTGTGTTTAGATTTAAATATAATGTTCTTAAAGGTGACAACAGAATGTGGTGAGGATGGAGGTGTGGTTGATGATGCATCATTAGACCATGATTAGTTGTACTGTTCATATGTTGAACAAATATGGGAATATTATCTTTGTATATATTACAGTTGTGGCACATAGTTGCAACCAAACATTTTCATGTCCTAAAATTTCCTTGATTTGTCATGTTCCTTTTATTCATTTTATTTATTTCAAATGTTTCTATTTAAGTATTTATTTCTCGAGTGTGGTGTACATCATTCCATTCAGGCATGTGTTTGAATTGGTAGTCGAGATTTTGGATGACTAGGAGTTAAACCCATTATTGATGTGTTGAACAAGTTGGGTCATTTCATATGTTATACAATTTTGAATTTGAACTAAGTAATATTCTCTTATGTTGATATAGTTTTACAATTTTTTAGTGGTGAGGGGGTATTGGATTCATCCACACCAGTTTCATACTCAATAGAATCATGTTTCCCAACGTCAATTGGGTTAACATTGAAGAAATATAAAAATGTGTTACCACCTATAAGAAACACATATTTACATTGTAAGAGGTATATCGCTAATTTGGGTGTGATCCCATAGGATGAATGATACTGGAGATGACCATGAGGAAAAAATGATAAAAAATCCCCCCACCCACGTGGGATATGTCTTCCATTTTAATTTTATAGTATCAAATGCCACTTAGGATAGATTCTGATGATTTATATATTAGAGAATTGTAACCATCCCTAGTATATTATCTAGATATTCTAAGGTGGATCAAGGGTGTTTAAAATAGTAGGGGTGTAAATATTCTCTTGAGTGTCAGTGATTGGATATCCCAAGTGGGATCAACTTTTAGATGCTTGAGTATAGACAATAGGGAAAAAAACCCTATCTATCTTCTTGAGTACTCAAGGTCACATGTTAATAAAAATGACTATAGTGAACATGATACTCATAATGAAATTCTAAGGTGACTTCTACTTTATGGTGGACATATTTATCCAAATCAATTTGATAAGAGAAGAACATGTTCTCATGATCTATTGAAAGGATAAAAAAAGTTTGGATGTGAAATTATGGACCAATGGTTTTTCCATAGAATCTTTTTAGTTGGACAACCTGTGGGGAATTATTCCCTATATATTACCATTAGTGTCATATAATGTTAGGATAGATCCATTTAGATGGTATTACTGAAATAAGGTGTGAACCATTATACAATCATTTTACAATGGTAGGAGACAATGTATGTCAGGTATGCGAAACATATATTGATAGAAATTGAGTCCTATGTATGATATAACAATTGTTTTCATTCCTCACCATTTTGTTCCTTATGGGTACTATCAACTTGTTTTTGGTCTTGAACATAATTGGTGCATTTTGTGATTCAATTTTAATTGAAGGATGTGATGAAGTTATTGAAAAGGAAACACAACGAAGAAACCCATCAATACATCATCAAATGTAAGAGTTCATAGTTTATCAATCTAATTCCATGTTAATGGATTCACATTAGGTTATCTATTTTTTGATGAAAACCTCCAATGGGCTTCCATGTATATGAATATTTGGAATGGATGTCCTTTTAGAACTAAATTACAATAAAAGGTTTTCACTAGTGATTCATATACTATAGATTCTTCAAAATAGGTATTGGTAAATGGTGTGATATTTTGGGATCATCAAATATTCTTTGCGTGGAATCATTTGAATTATTTGATCCCCTTATAGATTTCTGTTTTTTTAATGAATAATATCAAAATACTTGTGTTTAACGAGTTACCCATATTCCTATGATCTTGCTGAATCTCTATAGATATGAAAATATATGATTTTCAGGTTAATCATACATATAATACACGTTTATGATTCATTTGTTTAACGCCACATAGTTAGGAAATTATTCATTTTTCTCCATACAAAGAGTTCGTAGGTTTTTTACATTGTAGGGATCAGGCCCATGCGATGTGCATCATCTTAATATCTATAAACAAAATCAAAACACACATAGTGTATTAATGATTCGTCGGATACGTCATACCATTTATGTTCAATTTAAATAGGAATATTTCATGAATCTTAACTTTTTATGAAGGGGAACACATTGTGAAAGGTACCTAGAAATAGATAGTTTTTGAATTTATCATGAGTTTTAATTTCAGTTTCATCTTGGTCTTCAATGACTAATTTGGAGAAGGTATGGTTGTGGATTAAACCTATTAAAGGGACCATATATTGTTTTCAATATCATATATGCTGGTATGATGATAATTGATGAATTATTAAGAGGCTGGGGCATACAACTTGAAGGAGAATATGATATTCATTTATGGTATGATTTGTCTTTCAAGGAAGAGGTGCAGCGAAAGAATTTTTTTCTGGTCAGCTTTTAGAAGTGGTTTAAACCACCGTGAAATGTACATTGGTGGCAGTTTAAACCACCACTAAATTGTGAAAACCGCCGTGAAATGTAAAAAAAATTACGTTTCACAGTGGTTTTAACCGCCGTTATATAGTGGCATCATAGGTGCTCATTCTGTGGTGGTTCACGTTACTTCAGCGGCGGTTTTACGACTTCTAGATTTGAGTTTATTCGCAGCGGTTATAACCACCATGAATAAACTGATTCCAAGGTATCGTAAAAACCACCGCCAAACTCAGTAAAACCACCGCGAAATGAGACAGCTACATCGGTTTCCTTAAACAACCACGAACTGAAAATAATTGTAGCTAATACATTGGAGACGCTGTATTAGGGGGTGGTTTATAGAAACCACCGCCAAACCATGTAGCGGCGGTTTAAACCACCGCAAAACTCAATAAAAACCGCCGCTAAATGGTGATTCTCTTGTAGTGGATCTGGAATGCTTCATACACTTGGAGTGGATGTGGAGGAGATATTTCTTCTGATAATTCTTTAGACAATGAGTGTTCCAAAAAAGGAATATTTTTTATTTTCTAAAATACCAAAGGTGAATAAATGTATCATGGATATGGTAAAGACTGTTGAATATATTACCAAAATTACCATCAATAATAATTACCCCATTAGTATGAATGAGTAAATTTATAAATCTTATGATTCATAATCATCTTCATACAATGAGGATAACATTTTATCGTGTTATGAAGTAGTATCTAGGTATGATGAACAAGTATATAATGAAAATTGTCAAGTCTCAAAAAGGAATGACGTTTAGAAAGGTAAACATATTAATGAAAATTAAAGAATTTAAAGTTTAATTGCAGGACTATCATATCATTCCAAAGAACACAATAAGACAAATTTTGATAATGATTCTCTTTCAAATGATCTTAAATAAACCATTTTTGAAAAAACTAGTCTACAAAAAGATTTACTAAAACATTGTATGAATAAAAGTTCTACTAAGGATAAGAATATGGATGTAATTCTAATACTTAAAATTTTTAGTTTGAAGAAATATTTATTTATTCATACTTATAAGAAACAAAAATGATAAAAATGATAATAAAATTATACCACGTAGATTTTTTTTGAATGGGTTTAAAAATAATTAATTATATTTTTAGTAATAATTATTTTTTTCAAAAGAGAGCTCTATTTTTCACTAAATTTCAACATGGTTAACCAAATATAAAAAAAATATCTACAAGAAAAGTTCAGCCTTTGGGACATCATAAAGACAATTTATTGAAGTAATAAAAATTTCTCAATGTAGTAAAGTGGAAAAAATGTGGATTCATATGATTTAACTTTTTGATGATACATATCCCAAGAAGGTTTGGGGTCTGATGAACTAATTTTTTTATTTTCATGAAATTAAGTAATGTATCAACACAATGAAAATTTGGTAAACGGATAGTGGTTTCTATAGACATATGACTGGAATAAATATTTATATAATAATATCATAAATAATAAAGGTAGAAAAGTATCTTTAAGAGATGATTCTCAAGAAGAAATTATTGGAATATGTATCATTGTTATTCTTAGAAATGAATTAATTTAATATTTTTAATTTATTAAAAGACATAATAACAAATTATCAGCCTATATAAATTATGTGATGAAGGTTATATTGTGAACATCAATATTAATAAATGTATGATTCATATTTATAAATATGAATTTATTCATTATTCAAATCCACATGAGAATATTTACACTTTATACTTAGAAGACATCAGGAGAAAAGATATACCTTTCCTACTGATATATATGATCAATCATGAATATCACATTGAATATTATGAATCGATGAACTTAATAATTAATATAAGTTATATACGAAAAAAAATTTAGGATTACTGTAATTATGGTTTTATTCTTCAAATGTCGGTGATCCATGACAATATAGAATGTAGAATAAGTCATGTTTTAATTCTATTAGTCAAGTATTAACAAATATTCCTTTATAGTTAGTGTTTACGGATTTATTTTAACCTAAATATAGTATTATTGGTGTAAAAATCTATATATATGTTTCTATTTATGATTACAGTATATACAGTTGGATCTATTTTCTAATAAGGAAATTCGAAGACATTGGTTATTTAATTTATTTTGGAAGTTGTTAAAAATAATAAAATTATCTCCTTGATAACTATTTGTAGTTACCATGGTGGAAAATTTTAATTTTTGATTTAAATTTTTTATAGTATGAATGGAATTATACATAACTTTTCGACAAATAGATATCCATTGAAAAAATGGTTTAGTTGAAATAAAAATATAGTTCATTAGGAGATTAGGGGAACCCAAATGAGTGAATACACAGTTGATAAACATTTTCTGGTTGAATATGTTTGTACTACCTATTATATTATAAATCATGTTTTAATTAGAAATTATATTAATAATCTCTTTATACATTGTGGAATTTTAGGAAATTGAATCTTTCTTACTTCAATGTATTTTGATGAAATGTATTAAAACTAAATACCAAAGACAATTTGTATAAATTGTCTCTAAAAAATAATGAAGGAATATTTTTAGGTTGTTACACAATAATCATGTCCTATAGATTTTTTTATAAAAAATCACGTAATGTAGGGGAAATAGAAAATTGAAAGATTGATGAAACTAATCCTTTAAAAAAAACATAACATATATATTAATTTGTTATTTCTTAAACTAGTTTTTATCCTATGTCAAAATTTTCTTCATTTGAGAAAAAATAAAAGAATATATTTCTGCAGTTTTTTTATAATTAATTTTTTCACTAAATTGTTGAATAATATAATTTTAAAAAACCAAGAAGTCAATGTTTCTTTTGAATAATTCTAGTGATAATATCATTGGTGATTTCGGTAAACCAATTAGGACCATAAGTTATTTAATAAATAAAATTCAACATCTATTATTTTTATCTTAGTTCGAAAGTATGATTCACTATACGGATTTAGGTGATGTGAATTAGATAATAAAAATACATGTTTAACACATTGAGTTTGAAAGGAACCAATTCTGGACATTAGTTGAATTTTCTAAAGACACTTTAATAATTTGAGTAAAATGGGTATTTTGGAATAAATTCGATGAGAATGGTCTAATATTTAAATATAAATCTAGAAACATTTCCAATGATTATAATCAATAAGAAATAATATCTTATAATGAAACTTATGATCTGGTAGAATGACTTGAGGCTATTCTTATACAACTAACTTATGTAACATTCATAAATATCAAACTATATCAAATTTATATAAAGTGTTCATTTTTATAATGTAATTGTTCGGGATTATGTTTATGTAGAATTCCCTCCTTGTTTTTAAATTATAATACATACATAACATGTTTATAAAATAACTAATGAACAATATGTAATTAAATAATAGTCTAAAGCCCAATATGATAGGTTAACTGGATTACTATTACAAAACTATTTTTCTAAGGAAGTTCAAATACATCGTTTTTTATAAATGATGATAATAAAAATATTATGACTGTAAAAATATATGTTTATGAAATTATATTTTTTTTAACTCAATAGTCATTAACATATTCCTTTGTTGATCTTATGAATTCTGAGTTTGAAATCAGTATGATGGATGAGTTAACATATTTTCATGCATTTCACATTTTTCAAAAACTAGAAGGAAATTTTATATCTCAAAATATTATATAAAATAACTTCCTTTTAAATTCATGTATTACAAAACTAAAACTATTAGTACTCCAATATAAACATAAAATACTTTAGATATTAATTATTCTGGGAAACCAGTTGATCAAAATAGTTTTAGAGGGATGATTAAATGTTTAAATTACTTAACATATAGTCGTCAGGATTTAATGTTTTCTGTATGATTATTCACTAAATATCAAGCCAATCCAAATTCATCCAAATCTTAATTTTTTAAAATGAATTTTTCTTTAGCTTAAGGGATCTATGGTTTTAGGATTATTCTACACTTATGGAAATGATTTTGAGTTTAAATTCTTTTCAATTTTATGATTCTGTTGGATGTAAAATGTATAGGAATATTATATCTATAACAAGTTATTTCTAACGATAATCATTAGTTTCATGGTCTTCTATGAAAAATACATTCACGAGAACATTCTACTATTGAATCTAAATATGTTTTTGTTTGAGGTTGTTATGCTCAAGTGGCGCAAATGCAAGACACACTAACAGTATATGATATTTTTTTACTAAAACTCAAATATTGTGCATCCATAAAATTGAAATTTCCTTAACTAAAAACCCAAAATATCACTCTCATGAAAACCCATATATATGAGACACTATTTACATCATGATCAAACAATCAATTAATGAATTCCGAATATTAAATTATATCGGATCATAAATATGTCATAAAATCCGATGAATTATGTTATTATAAGAGAAAATTAATTTCCACTCTTATTTTATTTGATAGTGATAATACTATAATGGGATGGTTGTATATATAGGATTTTAATTTTTCATTTCATGTGTTATTTTCATTTCCAAAAAGTGAGATATTTTTCAGTAAATAGTAATACTTTCTAATTTTCTTTTACATAGTTTAGGAAATTTCCAACAATTTCATCAAAAATAATTACAAACATTATAGATCTAAAGTTTTTTTGTATGTTTTTTTTGAAATAATTATTTTATACCGAACATAGAAATAATTATAATATAAAATGAAATTAAACTTTTAGTACTCAATATGATCAATCAGAATTAAGGTGTCTCTGATATATCAGAACAAGAAATGTTCTCACTAGTGGTTAAGCATATGTCCTCTATATCAGATTGAAAAAAGTCATGACCATTACATTGATATTATTACCGATATATTAGATTAAAATGTGCTCTGTTTTTTTGGGTAACAAACAATAGTGAAGTCCATTGGACTATCCATTGTTTATAATTACTATATTTAGAATTGTTCCTATAAATGGAATCTATAATTACATTAAAATGGTGCGAAAAAATGATGTCTGAAAATGAAGTATAGTTTAGGATTAGATGTCAATATTAATATGTCACGACCCGCCTCCCCGAGACATGAACCTTGTCATCTAACCCCATGGGTCCCCTGTAATACCTTGGTTGCCTTCCAAGCACACCATAGGGTATTACTCACTTGGGTTTCTTATATAACTAATGAATGTCCCCCCAGGACAAGACATGTTCTTTCAGTATGTTTTGTCCTCACTCACACACACCCTGGGAAACTTCCCAGAATGACACCCATCCTGATTACTATTCTAGGCCAAGCACACTTAACTATGGAGTTCTAATCAGGTAGGCTCCTGAAAAGAAAGTTGAACCTTGTTGACATGGGTAGTAACATTTAGACTTTTAAGTCTCACATTTCTAGTGGTGTTACATTATCCATCCCTTTAAAGCACAACACCCTCGTTGTGGACCCCAAGCCTCAAACCCTGGTAGTGCCTAAATAGTTCTGGATGGGTATTGGCTCTGATACCATTTGTCACGACCCACCTCCCTAGGCCATGAACCTTGTCATCTGCCCCCATGGGTCTCCTGTAATACCTTGGTTGTCTTCCCATCACACCATAGGCTATTACTCACTAGCGTCGCTTATATGACTAATGACTGTCGACACAGGCCAACACATGTTCTTTTAGTGTGTTTTGTCCTCACCCACAAACACCCTAGGAAACATCCTATATGTTTACCCATCCTGATTACTACTCCAGGCTAGGAACACATAACTATGGAGTTCTAGTCAGGTAGGCTCCTGAAAAGAAAGGTGCACCTTGTTGACATGGGTAGTAACATTTAGCCTTTTAAGTCTCACTTTTCAAGTAGTGTTACAAAATATCTAGATTATTATGATATATCATAGTGCATGATTCCTGTGAACATTGAAACCAATATAGAGAAATGACAATTTAATAAATTACCTATTAATAAAAGGTAATTTTAAGAGCTGGGAGCTGATGAAATTTTCTACTCTACATGTCAAAATATCACTCTACATGAACATATCATTCATAATATTAGTAATATTTTAAATTATTGTTGATATGTGGAATATATTTGGGGATTATAAATATATTAGAACATTTTTCATTTTTATTAGATGTGTCTGACTGGGGTATTGATCGATGGATTTTGGAGATTTTAATACAAGTGAATTTGATCCACCAGATCTATGGCTTTTAGGGATAAGAATATAGATACATAAATGTCATCATATCATGGGATTTATTTTTTAATAATGGAAAATATGATACTAATCAATCATATTAATGGAATATTGTGGAATCAAAGTGAGAGACATTCCCATCATTGAATAATGGGATTTTATGGTAATCAAAGACAGTCCTTTAGAGTAGTTATTGCAACAGTTGATATCAATGGTTGGTGTTTTCACATCATTAATTATTATTGTAAAGGTGTATATATATTTATAAAGCATGTAATTCATTTATACCATTATAGATTTTTTACACGATTCTATACATTATAGTTTTTTTTGTCATAATCATTATAATTTTTGTTTATTTATATATTTGTAATATTATTTTATCAGAATGACTGTGAACTGATAAGAACATTTATATAATCAGATAATTTTTTATTCTATATTTAACAGTCTAATAATAAGATGAAATATGAGTCCAATAATTTTTATTAAATAAGAATTTTCTATTGTCTTTCTATATATTTTTAAACTACTATTCACTCAACTCATATAGCAACCATAAACTCTTATGATTCGAACAGAAGAACATGTGATTCCCTGTGTAGTATGTGAAAATGCCTTGTGCAATGAGCATGAGATTCTTTATGTGACTTGTCTGAGAAAATAACAACAACACATGAGAATATTTTACATGTATAAACAACTCATATGATCAATCCAGCATATAATAACCCTAGAAGTATAGTTATCTAAGCCCCATTCATACAATTGTTACCCCGTAGAAGCACCAGGGCATCCTAATTATTTATTCCACATTCATACCATCACAAATATATTGAATAACCTTGGTAGAAAAGTTTAACAAGACTCATTTATAACATCTATTAACCATTTAATGACATTGGTAGCACAATTTCTTAAGAATCATTCATACCATCGATGTTTTATAGTGTCATCTAGGCATCCCCTAGTGTAATCCTCATCCCCAGTCCAATCCAGAAGACTTTAAACTACATATCCAATCATATAAGTCCAATGATGTCAAATTTCTTGAAAACATCTTCAACATATAATTTTAAACTATAGATCCACCCTACGTGATGAACATAAGATTCCCCATTTATGAATGGAATGGGATGACATATCTCTTCCTTGTATGCTCCTATGTATATGTCCAACAAGACCCCTCGTTATCACTCCTTCTTTTCCATGATAATACTTAAAAATTTATGTTAAATTATATGTAAAATACATGGAAAATGACCCTATGATTTCCATATGAACTATATGGGTTATGATCCCTATCTCCCAATAGGGTAAGTCAGAAAAAAACCACATGGTTCAATGAAAAAAAAAATGGATTGCCTCCCCAACATTTAAACCTAACAACAAAAACAACATCAAATATTCATGACTTCCCTTATAAGTAATCAAATATAATGTGTGTTAATCTCCCCACGAAACACTAATCCTCCCCAAAATGTCTGAACAATATGCTAAACATGTGACCAACATATCCCTAAAAGACTTTAAAGTCCTGACCAACAGGTCCCCACATGAACCTTGACATGTAACACAACGCCAGATGAATTATAATCTATACCTAATGACATGGATATGATATTAACATGGTAATGATTATCAAACACCATATTACCCTGGAACAAGTTATCTCATAATAGATATGAGATAACATATTTCATACACCAATTATGCCTCATGTGTGAGATGCCATCAAAATTAAAAGAGGAACAATTTTTATATTCACAACACACCAAATATCCATAGATGTTTAGATGTGTCCAATTACATCATCATATCCAAATACATGTATCTTATATATCATGATATAAGATGTTTAATTTATTAACACCCACTTCAAGATGGTTACAAGACTGAGCTCTACAAATATTAATAAAATATATGTGGGGGACCTGGACTAGGAAATTAACTCCACATAAGAATCCAAAAAAGTGGATTCAACATCCTATCATCTCATTTTGATCAAAGAGCTAACATCACCAACAATAGTGGTAGAGACCACGAACCATTGAAACGCATGAATCTAGAGAAAATAAAAATGAAGGGTTCCACCCAAATCTGTGCGCATCATGAAATCATCATAAAATATTATTCTTCACCATTTATCCAATATAATTATATAAATGTGAAAAATCCATAAAAAATTAAATTATTCTTACTCCACTTAGGGAAGAAGCTATTGTGTTTGAGACTAGATAAAATAAAACCATGAAACACCTTGGATTTATGATTCAGTCACATACAATTCCATCCATATTGCAAAAAATATGAATAATATTGATGAATTATGCATGGAAAAGAGTTTAATGACTTGATATGAGGACTTCAAAATCTCATTTAGTTTCCATCCAATTGTTTGATAATTTGGATAGATCATTATTTATTGGGAAATCCCAATATCCATGACCCTAGAATCATTAATCCTAAGTGAATTAAAAAAAATATCTCCGTATAATTCTTGATTATCAATGTATAAATCACTTAAACTTTTGGTATCACATATTTATGAAGAGGTACATGTTAGAAAACCTAATCCAGTAGCCCTAACATTCCATTTTTTGAAACATTTTTTTATTTTTCTAATAAGAATTAAAATTAATGATTCACATTTTATATACAAGGTTACCAATGTGACCCTCTTTAAAGCACTAATAAATACACATGTGTTTGAGAGAGAAGTGTTTTTGGCCAAGGACCATCACATATAGAATTAATTTTATTACTATCATAAAATGACTTACTTTACAAATGAATACCATGAGACCAAGTTACTCTGTCATATTTTTCTTGTCTATTTTTTTCCATCTCCATGGGGTGTATTTAAAAATTCAATTAGATGATAAATATTATAATATTATTATCATCCTATATTAGACCCTTTAATGTCATGGATTATAGGAGGAAGAACGGAATAAATTTGAGATATTGATCTCTAGATATAAAAAAGTTATGTAGAATCCTTTCAGTAGAATAGTGTTCATAACCCAATTGTTGGATTTGACTTTCAATACTGAATTCATATTCAATAATCATGACACAATATTCCACAAATTTCTTAGTCGGTCATGGATCAACATTCTTTTAGAAGTTCCTTCATCATATCATCAATGCATTATGTATCCCATTAATTAGAAAAAATTAGTGTTTGATTACAAAAATTACCCATTTGAAATGTATAAAACATAGTGTTCATATTTATATTTGGATAAATCATAGGTAAAGAAACATTAATGAAACAAATCCGCATAAGTAGAATCTTTGAATGGATTGAAATTTTCCCTTTTCATCCATGGAATGTTGTATAATTAAGATTTCTATTATCCATCCACCAGATTATGACAGTGAAACCAGAACTGGGAAAATATTTTGGTCTCTTACAGAAAAAAATACTCTTAAAATAACCTCTATCTTATCATTGATAATAAAATAATATCACTCAACCAATTTTTTCTACTATGGTTTGAAATTATTCTATTATTCATATATTTATAGAGCCTCAAATGGAATTTTATTACTAAAATAGATTATTTAAAATTTTTGAATCAGTGGTACCCAAGGTATTCAATGGCAATAGGGAGTCTAAGAGGAGAAGAATACATGGATTGGGAAGCTCCACTACCATTAATATATCCTCTATAAATGAAGAAAGTCCTCCATTGTTTCTCGATGCCAATTCCCCTAATAATATAACCCCTAATAAGTAAATAATTGAGGAAACACCCTCATAAAAACAATAGGGAAAAATTAAACTTTTCTTCTCCAAAAATTAATATGGAGGAACTTGAGGTTACTCTCACTAATTATAAAGAGGGCGTCAAAAAATATAAATTTACATATAAATGTTAATTCTGATTCTAATGAGGACATTCACCTCATATTAATCAATATGATCATGACACTTTAAGAGACAAATAATCATATTTTATTATTCCAAAATCATATGTAAAAATTCACATTGAATTACCTCGAGATATTGTGCCAAGATCCATGGGTTTTCGTGAGTTAATTGGGTATCCCATATAAAATCCATGGTTACAAAAAAAATCTATGAGGATAAATTATTTATCTCATAACATAATTATCAAAACTGAAGTGGGATGGTTAATCAAACCTCACTTCACTAGATATGTTTTTACCCAAAATATTTAGCTAATATTTCCAATTTTAGGAAAAAAATTAACAAATCTGATTTTGTATCAACTTCGTAGACCTCAATTGAATTTGTATTATGTTTGAACACCTATTCCAATAGAAAATTTATGTATTAAATCCACATTAGATGAGGAATTAATTTTCGTTAAATTACCAAAATGGGGTTAATTTTATCAAGTGATGAAATTCAAATTAAAAACACTCGGGGAAACTTATTAAGGGGAAATCAATGAAATCTTAAAAATACATCTCAATAAAATTTTTCAATGAAAATAATAAATATTTTTATGTTATCTCATCATATTTAAAATCCATTTAGAAATATTGATTATGAATTCTAAATAATATGATGAAATAGTCTAAAAAGAATCCCAAAATGTGTACATTTTCAGTCGCCTCTAGAAATTTCCACATGTATTTCCTTGTATCCCCAAGGAATCAATGTAGATCATAAAAATACCAGTACTAATATTGATAATTCTCCTACATAGAACATTTGATAGTTCAGAGGCCTTCATGGGATTCCATTATATATCTATATATTCATAACGAACAACACTAAAAATGATTTACCTCTCTAAAACATAAGAATAATTGTGCATAATTTTAATGGGAAAAATAATTTTGGATTTATTTTGACATCCTAAACCAATATATTTGTTACCACTTTGTTTGGATGCCTCCCATGATTATTAAACCTCTCATCCTTTATATGGAAGCACAATATATATCCCATAGTATGTTTTTTAGAGAATTATGATAAATGCAAAGAGAAAAACATTTATTACCAAGGTAATACTATGTAGGACATAGGGAGAAGAAAAAATAAATTAAAATGAACTATTTAACTTTTAACAATTTAATTTAGAAGCTATAAAATTACATTAATCATCATTCACCCCATCTAATATTCCATAATGATCCATCAAATTCCATCATCAATCATTTGATATTGAATGGGTATCTATCATAGGAGGGAAATAATTCTATATTCATTTGATATCATGTTTTTTACCTAGAATAATAAAAAGTGTAGTCACATGAATATTACCTATCCATACACTATAAATCACAGGAATTACCTTTTAACATAGTTTTTTGCAGAAGATATTTTATCTATTAGTGAAAACACCCAATGTTTGTAAATTCTCATTGATGAAAACTCCAGGAGCCAAACATATAGAAAATTTGATGACCCTACATTCATGTGGGGTCATTAAGGGATTTTCATAACCAAACCTATGAGGTATATCTGAAAAAATAATTTCCTCCTTTTGGAGGAATATATCAATAATGATAAAAAATATATAACATTGATTAAAGGTTATGATGTTACATTAAAAATGAATATTTCCCACTTTAATGTCAATGCCAACAAAGATTTTTTTATTAAATAAAAAATCATATAATAACAACTCACATTGGAAGAAATAAATCAACTCATTGATCATACTCGAGAAAATATGATTTATATTACCAAAAAACATATTATATCTTAATTTTAATCATTACAAAATACCCCTACAAACATATTAGTTAATATGGTGGGACCTCCTCCATCCTACAAAGGAACTGCATCCTGAATTTTTTCTCCTCTCTCCAACTTGGATTATCTTCCCTCTTTTCCACAAATCTCTTTGTGCCCTAAGGTCCCAGATTAATATGGTGATTTCCCTCAGTTGTCTATTTCTTCTTTGGAGTTTACAGAGGCTTCATCCCTTCATAATCTTACTTCATTTTCTTGTTTGAAGCAGCATTGGCCATCTGTGGATACATTTGAAAGATGTATTTTTGGCTGTTGGGGTTTCCAAGATCAGGCCACGATTGGCCTGCTAGATAGTAGAAACCTGATGATTCGGTTTTCCTCAGAGTAAGACTTAATTAGGGCCTGGTCTAGTGCCCCCCGTAACTACAACGACCTTCTTTTTTATCTTTTTTCAGTGGACCTTTGATTTTCACATGAAGCGTGACGCACCGACAATGACAGTCTGGGTAAGCTTCCCCGAACTTCCCTTACCCTTTCAAAACCCAGAAATCTTGTGCATGTTAGGAAATATGATAGGTAGATATCCATGCTCGAATAGAAGGACCTATTCTGTTTTCCACCTTGTTGCCCTGTAAATTTGTGTGGAAGTGGATGTGTCCAAGGATCCAACTGAGTATGTATGGATTTGTGTAGGGGAGAAATTTTGATGGAAAAAGTTCATGGATTTTGAGGCTTGGTTTGAATTTTGTTCTACCTGCAAGAGATTGGTCATGCTATAGTTCAATGTAAGAGGAGAGTCAAGGCGTGTGATCCTCAGAGGTTGGGGGCCTCAGAATTCAGTGTCAAGGGTAAAGAACCAGTTGAAGGTTTGGATGCAAAGTGCTATCTGGATGCTGGTTCTATTCTAGACCCAGCCCCTGGTGGTCTTAGTACATCTCAGGAGGGTAACATTTTTGTTTCTGATATTTCCAATCAACTGAACAAAGATATGGGTATTCTTATTAGTGATATGCCAGGCCCTTCAGGTCAAGCAGGACCGGAGGTGGGTTCTGCAATCAATGTTGGTAGTCTGGTGCCTGGGAAGCCAGTTGGTGTGGACTCTAAGGTTATTTTTGAATTGGACTAGAGCAGTGGTCCTCAAGAAGTTAATCCATTGGTGAATGATGTCTTTAGATGGTTTAGGGAGGAACTGGGTGGACCACTATATGCTCCATATGCAAAGGGTGATGCTATGGAAGAGGTGCTACCCGGTAGTGGTCTGAATGTGGTGGATTATCAAATGGTTGAAGTGGAAGGAACCAGGGCTCCTAGGACAGCTTTATACGATGAGGCTGTGCATGTAGGTATTGGAACTAATTCAAGGGGTCTAGAATCTATGGCAACAAGGGGGAGTGACTCTCCTAGTGGTAAGATGCTGCAACGGGATCTAGGAAATTTTCCAAGTTGGAATATGGTTGTAATTACTTTGGACAATAGATTTTAAGGTCAGTCACATGTTAATCCAGAACATGAGGACGAAACAGATCTAGTTAGGCCCTCACTGAAGCAGATAGCATCTGGGACAGATTCTAGTGATGGGGAATTTGAGCTAATATCAGGTGATATTGGAGAAGAATTCCAGGGTGATCAGGTAAGCCTGAGGCAAAGTAAGAGCTGGAGGGGCATTCAGAAAGAGATAAAAGACTATTTTTATTTACCACCACTAAGGGAAACCAGATCTACGAAGAATTATAAAGCCATATGATTTGTGATCATCTTCCCCTTCCAATGTTGAAGCTGGCCAACCATAAGAGTCCAGTTCAGTGCATGATCCTTCTCTGGAGCTACTTATGCACTCGAGAGAAGAAATGGTGGAAACCATTCTAACAATTAATGCTACAAACGAAGAAGCTAATAGTATGATGGGAAGATCATTAATGGTGGGTTCCAATGAGGAGCATAGTAACTAGATTGAAAAATAGGATCTGATATTGATTAGGGGGTTTAATGATGTGTGGATCTACCTAGAAGAGTACATTCAGGCTTGGGAAAAACTGGCAGATCACATCGAAGATTTTCTGAAGGATGATCCTGATACTCGGGTTAGTATTATCTCATAGCATCTAACAATATAGAAAAAATATAATCGGCATAAGTTATTATTTAATGGTTCATCTATTTCTTTTAATATCTGAACATTAGTTTCTCACTTTTTCCATTAAGGTGTTTCTTTAATAAAAAAATTAATTTTCAGTCAAATTAGATATCCCTAATAATATACATTGTGATATCCATGTCTCTTCTATAGGATTGAAAAAATGATCGTATACATATATTAGTGAAATATTTTATCCGTTAAAATGGACTAAGGTTCTTTTAATTTCTTTATAAGTGGATATTCAATAGGATCCCCCATATGAAAATTGAAAGTGATGAGATTCCCAATGTTATTTGGTAATTAAATGTTGTAACATGTGTGACCATCATAAATGAACCAATGTTGCTAAAAAATAGAATATTTGATTATATTAAATCTTAAATGATGTTATACTATAACGATCTCATAAAAGCATGTCATTTGTTTTAGATTTAGGACAATCTTATACATCACCCCCTAAAGCTACTACATTTTACCAATTACACCATGATGTTTACCATATGTGGATAAGGTTTTATGTACCCATATCCTTTGATAATAGTCTTAAAGTAGATATTCATCCTCACCAAAACCTATATATCCTATAAATGAGCTAAATAAGTAACCTTATATGATGATGATAACAAATCCATGATCAAAATTATAAAATTCATCATCATCACCAGATTTGGAGTTCCTCATGTTATCCTCACATATACTATCATAAAATTACGTGTTCATGAGTTAATGAGAATATATGATAAGTACATTTTGGGAACTAACCACTCCCCCCGATATAATATTTTCAACAATGCACATATAGAGGAATTTAGAAAACAAATTAAAAAACATACTATAGATGATAGTGGAAATGGATAAAATGTAATGTCCTCATATGTTGGAGGATGTGTGTGGGTGTATATCCCCACTACACTATCAGTACAATATTCCAAAGTGCATGGGAAAGAATTCTTCAAACCAGATGATTTTCATCTACCAATACTAAGAATATTCATCTATGGCTAGTTGATGGAAGACGAATAGTCACAAATCTGAGTAAATTAGTTTTAAATTTTGGATAAGAGGAGTATACAATCATTCACCAAAATATAATTCTATTAGAATATAATATAATTTAAATTGAAAAAAACATTTTACTATGGTCATTCATTAAAGGAGAACTAACATTATCCCAAAAGATACTATAAATACATGGAAATGAAACCAAAGAAATGGAACCCAAATGGGTGGGGCCTTACATAATATATAAGTTATTATTTG
The DNA here is from genome assembly GCA_963277665.1 of Viscum album. Taxonomy (NCBI): domain Eukaryota; kingdom Viridiplantae; phylum Streptophyta; class Magnoliopsida; order Santalales; family Viscaceae; genus Viscum; species Viscum album. The sequence goes on along the minus strand of OY728133.1, from coordinate 1,791,298,109 downwards.
TTATATAATAGTCCTTAATCATTATGGATGGAGAGTATATCAAACCTCCAACCAATGGGGGGTTATTTAAGAAATATTTTTTATAAAATAATATTTTATTCTAACCCTCGATGTATGTGGTTAAATTTCTATAATAAAATTACTTTTCACAAGACTATAAAATACCTAAAATCGTTTCCTCGCTATATGTCGTTTAATTGAATGGAAAGTAGTCCGTACCATGCGACCTTAAATGGAATAGTATGTTGTCTACACCATAAAACATTTAAATTAAATGGATTGGCTAATTATGTACAACCTGATTAACATTTAGAAGAGACTTATTTATATTTTTATTCATAGTGTATATTAAAATATTTATTTTAGATTTCATGAAATGATCCAATCCTGGGATAAAAGTTCACCTCCATTTTGGATTACACCTGGGTGATAAGGTCTTACTATTTCCAATTAAGAATTACCTCCACTCATTAAAATAAGGATACTTAATTATTTCATTTTATCTTGTGAATGAACTAGATATACCTATAGAGACATTTTTTATACAAAAAGTGGATTAATTCCACTAACTATATGATATGTAGTGAAGCTCATATCCTCTATAATTGGCCTAGGTAAAGATGTAAATTCCCTTTCTCCACCCAATAAAAAAATACATTATCATTTCATGTAATGTTTCCTCAAACATCTAAAACATTGGGATGGTACCATTTAATTTTCTAATAAGAATGGGCCATATCTATGTAAACTATTTTTAAGTGTTTTTTGTAGCTTGATTCATGTCATTACTAGATACACAATGATACCTAGATAGTCTATATTCGTCATAGACCTGAATTTTATATCTACTAATCCTCTATCCCACCCATGTATATTTGACCTTACCAATTAAAAACCCAAATCTATAACATCATGTGTTTTCATGACATTTCATAATAAATTTAATTTCTTTAACAGATTTTGTTACACCTAACACTATGATTTAATGAACTATGACACACTATAATATTATTATTTAAATAAGACTATTGTTACCAAGTCATTAATAATAGTGGAATTAGTTGGAATAAAAATATTTGAAATAATATGTATAATGTTTTTATTTAAAGAAAAAATAATGAAAAATAATTATTTTTTGGTTAAGTAATTATATTTTCAAAATTTAGTATTCTCATAAAAAATATTATTTATTTATTTATTTTTGTGAACAATAATAAAATTATATTTTGAAACTTCTATAAATTGAATTTAATAAAACAAACTTAACTTTTGAAATAATCATGTCAAAATTATATTCGTGTTAGTTTTTGGGATTTATTTTGAGAAGACTAATTTTTCGATGAATAATGAAAATAATATTTCTATTTAAAATTGGAATTTCTTTATAAAATTATTTTTGATTTATTTTTGATTTAAAAATGATTTAATTGTAAAATTAGATCAATTATATATCTATTAATCATGTTTGGGTAATTTAAAAATCTTTCATATTATATTTTGATACAGAAACATATAAATATTTTTAAAATTTTGTCTTCGGAAAACTCCCTTCCCGTCACTATTATAGGATTCATTTTAAATTAAAAAATTCCAATTCTATGAATGGTATTTTTTAAAAAATAGATACATATTTTATTCATAACAATTTCTATTATTTAATAATATTAACTTAATTTTTGACCATACTAATTTATAAAAGCAGTAAAAATTTATTTTACTATGGTTAAGATAAAAATGTGTTTATCAGGGAGTTAACATAATAGATATGTGTTAAAAATGACCAAAAACATTCCCAAAGACCACTGTTTGACCATATGTATACCTTATTGATTTTAATTTTCAATAATGGTCTTTTTTGAGACTTGTGTCATGTATAAATGGTGGGTCTTCTTTTTTTCTTTCCAAATATTAAATGTGTGTCACTAACCTCACTTTTAAAAGTCCAACCCTTATCCTCACCTATTCACATTTACAAAAAAAAATAAAACAAAGAGTACCCCCATATGTTCTTTAGATTCCACATCTCATCATAAAAATACTTATCTTTTCATAAATCCATCAATCTAAGGATTCTAGTGCAATTATAAGGATGTTACCCAAATAAGAGGTAATGTTCTTCAACGAATGTTTTAACATAATTTCATTTCAATATCCTTTAATTTTTTTTAAAATTATGGTATGATTATAATAGTTTTTTAAATATACAAATATTTTTTTTCATGTTCATTTCCTACAACCTTCTCCACTTCCATCAAATGGGATACAAAATCATCCTTTGTTTGTACGGGAGACAACTGCCTGACCATCTGATGTTATTAATTTTCCAGCACCACCTATCACAGATAGATATAATGATGGGGTAAATTATTATATATTCTACTTATTATTTTATTATATATATATTTTTTATATCACATATACCTTCTTAATTTTTATTTGATTGGAATATGATAATGTCGCTAGTGTGTATGACAGAGCACCGCATCACGAAGCGACATTATTTGTTCCCAATTTACATGGAATGTAATAATGATGGTTCTATTGAACATATGTGATGGATATGATAAATAAATTATTCTATAATTGTAATAATTTTTTTAATTTTATTCCATTCAATCCATCAATAAAATTGAAAATGTGTTTATGTGTACATACGACATATCATCACCATAAACTGTGTAATTAATGTTTTAATATGTAACATTTATTGATTACTATAAATAAATATATAATTAATTTATATTATATATATCCTATGGTGATTTTTTTGAGATTATGGAACCCTGATCTATGTAAGAGGAACAAAAAAATAACACATCAAAATATACTAGAAAACAGATTTTAAATTGCTCGAAATGTGACATAATAATAGAATTGTTAATAAAAGGGTGAAAAAAGGTAATAATTATATCATATATGGTATGGTATAGATAAATATATTTATTTAATGTAGTTATAAAATTCATATGTTTATTATTGATGATGATTTAATGAATACAAAGTAATTCAAAATTTAATGTAAGATATTTTTGCCTCTAATTTTCTTCTTCGAGACATATGTTATCTTATCTAGCTATATTATATTATGAGGTGTATATACATACCATTTTTACATGAAATAATTTTAATTTAATTATTCTCATGATATTATGTGTTTATTTAATCATTAATATTTCATGGGTCTTAGGATTCAATTTTACTAATGGTTTAAGGGGTTCAGGTTTCAATCTTATCGTTTATCTAGATTACTAATGATTAGACATGAAATAATGCAATATTATGATATATCATTCAAGAATCTCATGAATATTCTTATATTATTGTTATTTATGTATAATTAATGTTTGAACTTTATTTTCCCCTCTTTATGTACTCAATAGTTCAAAATAATGATTTTTTTTAAATCGTCTTTATTTCCCTCTTTGATCAAAACCATAATTTCTTCAAAAATTATGTCTTAAAAAAATATTTTTTTTTCAAAATTCTAAATATTATTTTATTAATTACATGTATATCCATGTTTTAATTTAAATAATATTAATGGAATGTTCCTATCATTATTGAAACGATGCATGATTGGATTTTACTGGAAATGTGAATGGAATTTTTTTAATCTTTGCAACATGAATGTAAATTTGTTGAAATCAGAAAAATTATTTTATTAGAAGGTTAATATATAAATCTTACCTAAATATTTTCCAGGAAAAGGATTTTGACAATATTTTATGAATTTTTAATTTTTAAATAAGTGATTTTCAATGAAAGAATATTTTCCACTAGAAACATTCTACCTTCTATTTCTTTTAAAATCACATTCAATCTATAGTAAAATACTTTGATGTTATTTATGATTTACCCGAGATATGATCTAGGTATACCATTATTTGTTTTCTCAAAATTTTTATTTTTTATGATGATAATATGTTTATGAATTCCATTTCTTTTACATAGGTTACAATATGGTAAAATTCATATAAAACCCCTTTCATTTCCATGGTGTATATTTTGATGAAATGGTTAAATGATTATGAAAACTATTTATTTTTAATAGATTATGTAATGATTGAATTTTTCTGAAACCCATTTTATTTCATGGGTTTTAATATGATGAATTTTTTACAATCTTTCTCAACATATTTGTGTTATTTTCATTATGTGATGGGTGGGACCTATATCTCCCAATAATGCATTAAGTAAAGATCGATATTTTATGAGATAAATTAGATTAGAATGGAGAGTGAGACATGTTTAGTGAGGGATGTTGTAACATCCCAAGTAAGTAATGAATAATAGATATTTTTATCCATGTCTATTAATGATTAAGATAGTGTTTTAGAGGCTTAAAATGAAAATAAATACAATCTTATGCATGGAATACACTAATATTCTTAAAAGATAGTTTTACTTCCTTATGATGGAAAACCATTTTTGAATCTAACTTTTTACAATTTTATAAAATATCTTTGTCAAAATAAACTTATTCTTTATGATTGGGACATCAAAATTTACCTTGTGTGAATTTTTGGTATTTTTCTGACAATGTTCATTTTTTAATGAATAGTGAAAAATACTGTATTTTACATCAAAACTGCATTTTAATCTAATTTATTTATATGATTATATTATGTTTTGAATTTATTTTGAAGTGAAATTAGAATATATTTTTACCATTTTATCCAATGGTGGTCGTTGGAATCAATTTCACTTTGAAATTAGACTCAAACTAGTGTCAATCTTTTGATACTTATTGTTTCATAAAAACACGCTATTTGCTCTAACAGCGGGAATTAATTATTAAATTAATTAATGTGACTTATATGTTTTGAATTTTGTAAAATATACTTCATTTTTGAATTAGTAATATCAAATATAGCTTACGGTGATTTTTTGGTAATTTTTTGAAAAACTTCAATTTTTGATGAATAGTGAAACCACTAAGTGGTAATCAAGCAAACTGATTTTTCAGTTAAATGAAATTTTACCACTAATGTGTATTGAATTTTGAAAATCCTACATACATGGTTGTCATTAATAAGTAATATTTGGTTCAATGGGATTAAAATATTTTTTTGGTGAATAGTAACTTATTATGTTTTTAATCGCGATTAGTGGTAATTAGGGTAGTTTATGGTATAAATAATGATTTAATAATATGAAATGACCTAGAAACATGTCCTAACATTATTGGTTGTGTCATTTCCGACCAAGACAAGCCATGGGTCAACTTCGGGACCCCATGGAGACATTTTGGTTGGGAAATGACATAAATAACTTTTTATTTAATGTAAGAGAAAAAATGACACAAACATATTATGTTTTACAAAAACAATTTTTACATGGGGTTATAAAGCTCAGATATTTGATTATAAATAGTCATTGGAAAGATAAAAAGATTTCCTACATCATAGTATTTTTTTTATGATTTTTAGACATTAAATAGATTAAATTATTTATGACATAATAATGATGTAGCGATGACATCATTATTTGACGATTTAAATAAAATGGAAAGATAATGAATGATCTAAAACCTAAACATGGCCAAAACCAATTGGATGAGTGGATTTCTAACCCTTATCACCTTATCCACGAATTATATCAATTTGGGACCTTTTAAAACCGAAACACATTTTCAAATAAAGTAATATTTCTTTACTTTCCAGAAGTGCCCCTCCTCTGCTCTTATAAAAGGCCCCCACCTCTACCTCATTTCACACACTCCTCAAGCCTTTGGCTCGTCCAACCCCTGCCCATTTACTCTCTCCTAATCCCTCTCCTCATCCTAGAGGATTGAATTTGGGTAGAATCCTTTCAAAGGAAGCCATTAGGCTCAAATCAAAAGGAGTTACACTTTTAAAGATAATTCATTCTCTCATGATCATTTGTTTTATTTTGTTTCTCCAACCCCCTAAACTCTTTTTATTTACTTACTTTGTAACAACACCAGTATCTTCAATATACTAGGATGTTGTTATAAGATTTATTTTAGCTACACTCTCACACAACTACATTAAATCGTTAAAGAACATACGGTTTCTGTGGATGGCGAAATTCTGCCTCCCGAAACGATGATTGTTCAATACTCATTTAACACCTTCAAAGGTGGCAATTATGATGTCACTATTTTTATATATGATATATAATATGTTTATTTTTTCCTTAAGATTCTGTTTTTTCATTTTGGGCATACCTTTATGGTTCCCATTATGGGTAAACACGATATCTTCATTTTAGGAAGTGCGGACTATCACCCCCTGAAAGTGATTTGATTCGTTAATACCATATGAGGGATGTGTAAAGGATAAAGTTAATGATATAATATATGTTATTATACTGGAATTATAATATACTCTTATATCATTGTTATTCAATTCCAGAAAATACAAAATAGAAATGGAAGTAGCGTTCATGCGTACGTACGGCTTACCGTCTCCATGAACGGTGCATTTCATTTCTTACCTCTAAATGTGATGTAATATTATAAAAACATGTATATGATGAATATATATGATATATATGTTATCCAAATCATTAATATCATTCTGGATATAATGAACCTTTGACCAAATTAACAACATGTAAGTGTAAGAAGTCTATTTTTGATTTAAGAACCAAATATCGACAAAATGAACATTATTAACTTAAATGATTACATGATGTTCATAACCTGGTATAAAAGGAATAATTAACATGAAAAAGATTCATAAGAAAGTAGAGATTAACTCAAGTTTATTATTCAGGAGATTAAAGAACGGTCGGGTCAAGTCGGATACGAGGTATGGGACTTCGTCTCAATCTCCTTTCGTTGAGGCATACTTTATTTTATACACAACTTTCTTTTATACGGTGTATAAACCCCTTTGACTTTTATGTTTATTCAAAAGGAATATTTTTTATACGAAGCGTTCACTAAACGACAAAAGGGAATGTTTTTGTTGTACGTATGCGGCGACAACGACTTCTCCGCCGTCGTGACCGTTATTTGAGTTTCGGCTTCCTCTACAAGCCATACCTTCTTTTTAAAAGAAAAATAAATACCATGTTTTACTTTCCTTTTATTTTAGTATTGAAAATGGTTTTAATAATGTTTTTATTATATCAATGTGTTGTATTGATATCTCGTGATTGAAATGTGGAAATTTTATGTTTCCTTTATGCATGTTTTATGTGATATGATTATGTTATGGTTCTTGGACATTATTATGAAGACGGGTGGTTCCGTGATAAACTAAGGGCGGGTGAGCCCGTTATAGCTCTCCAATGCATTGGGTAACGCGAAGGAGTGAAACGTTAAGGTTTCTCCGAAGAGATTTTAGGGAATATACTGTGATGGGTATTCCAAACGTAACCAAGAGGGTTACTCCCTACGTAAGAATGTTATGAATGCCACAAGTTACCTTTACGTCTTATGATTTCTATGATTTACTCATGATTTTATGAGGTATGTTAAAGTGCCTATGTTTTATGGGTAAAGTATGATTTCATTCTTATGTATATATGAACTCATGTTTCCTCTCCATGTTTTTTTTATAACCCATACTGAGTTTTTATGCTCATCCCAAGTTTTTGAAATGTTTTTCACAGGTCAAGGGAAAGGTACATGATAAGATGATAGAGTCAAGGATTTGTCAAGAAATAAGCCATGTTTTATTTTAAATGTGTTTCCATTGATGGGAAGGAAGAATACTATCTTTATGTAACCACTTTGTTTATATGTGGAATGTAATGCAAGTTTTATGATCTAATTCTCTAAAACTGTAAACCCGAAAAGATCCTCAATGTGTAATCTTGTAATAACTCAAGATTAAGTAAGGTTTAAGGTTGGGGCCTTACAGTTGGTATCAATGGTCGGTTTAGATATCTTTAGGAGTTAGAATTCTATTAAATGATTATCCAAAAATATTTTTTTCGAAATGATATAGCATTTAAAGATTACCATGTTGCTTCATCTAAGACATGTTTGTTCAGAATGGTTTTCCGCAGAGGAAACAGGGAAGCAGTGCTAGGAAGACATACAGAAGGAAATAACCTTCCGAATCAGCATCCAGAAATGGTCGGAATTGGAACTGAACAGTTTGTTGCAGTAATGGCGCAGTTGACTCAAGCGATAAATGGCGGTGGTATCCATGCACGAGATCAGCCAGATCAACCACAGAGGAACATGTCAGTGGTGGAACATTTCATGAGGCAACATCCACCATCATTCAGAGGATCATCTGACCCTGTGCTAGCTGAAGGGTGGATTAAAGCACTGGAGAAGATTTTTGATGTCATGGGGTGTTCAGACAATCAAAAGGTTAGTCTTGTTATTTACCGTTTGGAGGGTGAAGCAGATCAGTGGTGGTCTATGGTTAAAAATATCAGGGACGCCGATGAGATTGATGCTCTTGACTGGGATGAATTCAAAGGTATGTTTCTTGAGAAGTATTTTCCTAAGGCTGTTCGACTTAGGATGGAAAAGCAATTATTGGAATTGAGGCAAGAGGAAGACTCAGTGGCTTCCTATGAAGAAAGGTTCACTCGATTGGCAAGGTATGCTCCAAATTTTATCGGGGACCTTGATAGTAAAATCAAACGTTTTTACTCAGGATTAAAGCCAAAATATCGAAGGGAATTAGCCTCTCGTGAGTTTAAAAGTTATGAAAAGCTTGTTCAATGTGCTGAGAAGGTGGAAATGGAGTTTTTCGATGACCAAGTTTTCTATAACAACCAGCAGAAGAAGAGAACGAGGTGGCAGGAGAAAGGTAATAATTCTTCAAAAAAGTCTGATGGTAAGAGAACTAAGTTTCCAGTTTGCAATAAATGTGGAAAAAGGCATGCTGGGGAATGTCTTCTGAATTCTGGGAAGTGCTACCGATGTGGTAAGATGGGACATAAGGCTCATTATTGCACTGAAAAGGATCAAGGTGAAGGTAAGAACAAATTTGATTTACAGTTAGTGAAATGTTATAAGTGCAATGGGATGGGTCACTATGCAAACGAGTGTCCGACAAGGAGGTTGAATGATGGGAAGCAGTTAGACTACAAGCAGAAAGGGGAGGTGAAATCCTTTGCAACTACTTCAGCAGATGTCGGGCCATCAAATGAAGTTGTATTAGGTACTTTGTTTGTTTTTTCAGATTATGCCAGTGTGTTTTTTGATTCGGGGTCTACACATTCTTTCATCTCTGAAACCTTTTCTAGTAAAATGGGAATACCATCTCAAAAAATGACTCCTGAAATTTTGGTAAAAACACCTGGGGGGAATGTTGAGGCAAAAAGAATTTATAAGAATCTTCCTATCCTTATCTGTGGAAAGAACCTACTTGAAAACCTTATTGTTATACCTCTAGTAGAGTTTGATGTTATCCTGGGTATGGATTGGCTGTCTATTTACCATGCTAAGATTGACTGTAGAGCTAAAGAAGTTTCTTTTCAGAAAGACTTTCAGTTTGTTTACAGGAATGAACCCTTAATTTTGATAACATATCAAGAGGCCGAGAAACTTGTAAAAGATGGAAATGAATGTTACCTTGCACACGTCGTTGAAAATAAAGGAACTGTTCAGATTAATGATGTGCCTGTGGTAAATGAGTATCCTGATGTTTTTCTTGATGAGTTTCCTGGAATAATACCAGATCGGGAAGTTGAGTTTATTGTTGACTTAGTTCCTGATGCTAAGCCAATTTCAAAACCCCCATATCGAATGGCACAAATTGAACTTTTAGAGTTGAAGGAGCAATTACAAGATTTATTAGAGAAAGGTTTCATTAGACCTAGAACATCACCAGGGGGTGCTCCTGTTTTATTTGTTAAAAAGAAAGATGGTTCTATGGGACTTTACATTGATTATAGAGCCTTGAATAATATCACTGTTAAGAACAAATATCCTTTGCCTCATATCGATGATTTTTTTGATCAGCTCCAGGGAGCTCAGTTTTTTTCAAAGATTGACTTGAGATCGGGGTACCATCAGCTGAAGGTAAAGGAGGCAGATATTCCGAAGACCGCGTTCCGTACGAGATATGGCCATTATGAATTTGTAGTAATGCCTTTTGGGCTAACCAATGCACCTGCTGTATTCATGGATTTAATGAATAGAATTTTCCATGAGTTCTTGGATAAGTTTGTGGTGGTTTTCATTTATGATATTTTGGTGTTTTCTAAAAGTAAAGAGGAGCATGAAATACATTTAAGGGTTATCTTGCAAACCATAAAAGAAAAGAAATTGTATGGGAAATTCAATTAGTGTGAGTTTTGGTTGCAAAAAATTTCTTTCCTTGGTCACATTATTTCTAAAGATGGAATAATTGTTGATCCTGCAAAAACAAAATTTGTGGAAGAATGGCCAAGAACCACAAATGTAACCGAGATTCGTAGCTTCCTTGGTTTGGCGGGCTATTACCGAAGGTTTGTTAGAAATTTTTCACGGTTATCTAGTCCAATGACTAAGCTAACTCGGAAGGGTGTTAAGTTTATCTGGACAAAAGAATGTGATGATTGTTTTTAGGAATTGAAAAGAAGATTGGTGAATGCTCCAGTTTTGGCACTACCTTCCAGGAATGGTGAGTTTGTTATATACAGTGATGCTTCATTGAAAGGACTTGGTTGAGTCCTAATGCAGAATGATCAGGTAATTTCTTATGCTTCATGACAGTTGAAAACTCATGAGGTAAATTACCCTACACATGATTTGGAATTAGCTGCTGTTGTTTTTGCTTTAATAATTTGGAGGCATCATTTGTATGGAGTAAAGTGTGAAATATATACCGATCACAAAAGTTTAAAGTATATATTCACTCAGAAAGAGTTAAACATGAGACAAAGGAGATGGATGAAATTAATCAAGGATTATGATTGTACAATTCATTACCATCCGGGAAAAGAAAATAAAGTGGCGGATTCTTTGAGTCGAAAAAGTAATGCTTCATTAACAATGTTGTGGTTGGAACGTGATACTTTGGTTAATGATTTGATGAACTTTGGCATAGAAGTTGTTGGTGCAGGAAGTCCTTCTGTTTTGTTTCAGGTATCAGTGAGATCATCTCTATCAGATAGAATCAAGCAAGCACAGAAGCAAGATAGTGAGTTGTAGAAAAGGGTAGAGCTGGTTCAGAAAGGTAAGTTGCCTGAATTCAACATTGATAATGATTGTGTTTTGATATTTGGGAAGAGATTGTGTGTTCCTTTTGATTCACAGTTGAAGAGAGAGTTGTTATGTGAAGCTCGTAGTTCTTCGTTTTCAGTTCATCCGGGCAGTACTAATATGTATAGAGATCTGCGGGAGTATTACTGGTGGGATGGAATGAAAAGAGATATTGCTGATTTTACTGTGAAGTGTTTGACTTGTCAGCAGGTTAAAGCAGAGCGGAAGTTACCGAAAGGGATGCTTAAGCCCTTACCAGTGCCAGAGTGGAAATGGGAGAATATATCCATGGACTTTGTTGTTGGATTACCGAATACATCTCGAGGTAATAATGCAATCTGGGTTATTGTTGATCGCTTGACCAAATCTGCTCATTTCCTTGCTATACGAGATACTTTCTCTTTTGATCAACTTTCCCGTTTGTATCTTAAAGAGATAGTCAGGTTACATGGAGTTCCTCTCTCCAATGTATCGGATCATGATCCCAGGTTTACTTCTAACTTTTGGAAAGGCCTTCAGAAGTCGTTGGGTACTGAATTAAATTTTAGTACAGCTTTTCATCCTCAATCAGATGGGCAGTCAGAATGAACAATTCAGACCTTGGAGGATATGATACGAGCTTGTTCTATGAATTATCAGGGAAGTTGGGACCAACATCTTTCTTTGGTTGAGTTTTCATATAATAACAGTTTTCATTCCAGTATACAGATGGCACCATTTCAGGCATTATATGGGAAGCGGTGTCGAACTCCAGCTTTCTGGGATGAAGTGAGTGAAAGGAAGTTGATGGGACCAGAATTGGTAGAAGAGATGGCAGAAAAAGTTCAGCTGATTCAGAAACACATGAGAACAGCTCAGAGCAGGCAGAAGAGTTATGCGGATAACCGGAGGAATGATCTATCTTTCGAGGTAGGTGATCATGTTTTTCTCAAGGTTTCTCCTTGGAAAAGCGTGATGAGATTTGGTAAGAAAGGAAAGATAAGTCCAAGGTTTATTGGACCATACGAAATTCTGGAAAGAGTTGGATCAGTTGCATACCGAGTGGCTTTACCTCCGAGTTTATCTCAGGTATACAATGTTTTCCACGTTTCGATGTTGAGAAAGTATATGCCAGATCCATCTCATGTTTTGAGTCTAGAGGTAGTTCAGTTGGAAGAGAACCTATCATATGAGGAACAACCGGTCCATATTCTTGACCACAAAGAGCAAGTGTTACGGAATAAGGTGATTAAGCAGGTAAAGGTTTTGTGGAAAAACCACATGATTGAAGAGGCAACATGCGAATCTAAAAATGCAATGTGGGATAAGTACCCCCATTTATTCGATAAGTAAATAAATTGCGGGGACACAATTTTCTAAAGGGGGGAAGGATGTAACATCCCAAGTAAGTAATGAATAATATATATTTTTATCTATGTCTATTAATGATTAAGATAGTGTTTTAGAGGCTTAAAATGAAAATAAATACAATCTTATGCATGGAATACACTAAAATTCTTAAAAGATTGTTTTACTTCCTTATGATGGAAAACCATTTTTGAATCTATCTTTTGAAAATTTTATAAACTATTTTTGTCAAAAGAAACTTATTCTTTATGATTGGGACATCAAAATTTACCTTGTGTGAATTTTTGGTATTTTTCTGACAATGTTCATTTTTTAATGAATAGTGAAAAATACTGCATTTTACATCAAAACTGCTTTTTAATCTAATTTATTGATATGATTAGATTATGTTTTGAATTTTTTTTAAAGTGAAATTAGAATATATTTTTACCATTTTATCCAATGGTGGTCGTTGGAATCAATTTCACTTTGAAATTAGACTCAAACTACTGTGAATCTTTTGATACTAATTGTTTCATAAAAACACGCTATTTGCTCTAACAGCGGGAATTAATTATTAAATTAATTAATGTGACTTCTATGTTTTGAATTTTGTAAAATAGACTTCATTTTTGAATTCGTAATATCAAATATAGCTTACGGTGATTTTTTGGTAATTTTCTGAAAAACTTCAATTTTTGATGAATAGTGAAACCACTAAGTGGTAATCAAGCAAACTGATTTTTCAGTTAAATGAAATTTTACCACTAATGTGTATTGAATTGTGAAAATCCAACATACATGGTTGTCATTAAGAAGTAAAATGTGGTTCAATGGGATTAAAATAATTTTTTTGGTGAATAGTAACTTATTAAGTTTTTAATCGCGATTATTGGTAATTAGGGTAGTTTAAGGTATAAATAATGCTTTAATAATATGAAATGACCTAGACACATGTCCCAACCTTATTGGTTGTGTCATGGCCGACCAGGAAAAGCCATGGGTCAACTTGGGGACCCCATGGAGACATTTTGGTTGGGAAATGACATAAATAACTTTTTATTTAATGTAAAAGTAAAAATGACACAAACATAATATGTTTTACGAAAAGAATTTTTACATGGGGTTATAAAGCTCACATATTTGATTATAAATAGTCATTGGAAAGCTAAAAAGATTTCCTACATCATAGTATTTTCTTTAGACATTAAATAGATTAAATTATTTATGACATAATAATGATGCAGCGATGACATCATTATTTGACGATTTAAATAAAATGGAAAGATAATGAAAAATATAAAACCTACACATGGCCAAAACCAATTGGATGAGTGGATTTCGAACCCTTATCACCTTATCCACGAATTATATCAATGTGGGACCTTTTAAAACCGAAACAAATTTTCAAATAAAGTAATATTTCTTTACTTTCCAAAAGTGCCCCTCCTCTCCTCTTATAAAAGGCCCCCACCTCTACCTCATTTCACACACTCCTCAAGCCTTTGGCTCGGGCAACCCCTGCCCATTTACTCTCTCCTCATCCCTCTCCTCATCCTAGAGGATTGCCTTTGGGCTGAAGCCTTTCAAAGGAAGCCTTTAGGCTCAAATCAAAAGGAGTTACACTTTTAAAGGTAATTCATTCTCTCATGTTCATTTGTTTTATTTTGTTTCTCCAACCCCCTAAACTCTTTTTATTCACTTCCTTGGTAACAACACCAGTATCTCCAATATACTAGGATGTTGTTATAAGATTTATTTGAGCTACACTCTCACACAACTACATCAAATGGTTAAAGAACAGACAGTTTCCGTGGATGGAGAAATTCTGCCTCCCGAAACGATGATTGTTCAATACTCATTTAACACCTTCAACGGTGGCCATTATGATGTCACTATTTTTATATATGATATATAATATGTTTATGTTTTTCTTAAGCTTCTGTTTTTTCATTTTGGGCATACCTTTATGGTTCCCATTATGGGTAAACACGAAATCTTCATTTTAGGAAGTGCGGACTACCGCCCCCAGAAAGTGATTTGATTCGTTAATACCATATGTGGGATGTGTAAAGGATAAAGTTAATGATATTATATATGTTATTATACTGGAATTATAATATACTCTTATATCATTATGATTCCATTCCAGAAAATACAAAATAGAAATGGAAGTAGCGTTCATGCGTACGTACGGCTTACCGTCTCCATGAACGGTGCATTTCATTTCTTACCTCTAAATGTGATGTAATATTATAAATACAAGTATATGATGAATATATATGATATATATGTTATCCAAATCATTAATATAATTCTGTATATAATGTACCTTTGACCAAATTAACAACATGAAAGTGTAAGAAGTCTATTTTTTACTTAAGAACCAAATATCGACAAAATGAACATTATTAACTTAAATGATTACATGATGTTCATAACATGGTATAAAAGGAATAATGAACTTGAAAAAGATTCATAAGCAAGTAGAGATTAACTCAAGTTTATTATTCAGGAGATTAAAGAACGGTCGGGTCAAGTCGGATACGAGGTATGGGACTTCGTCTCAATCTCCTTTCGTTGAGGCATATTTTATTTTATACACAACTTTCTTTTATACGGTGTATAAACCCCTTTGAATTTTATTTTTATTCAAAAGGAATATTTTTTATACGAAGCGTTCACTAACTGACAAAAGAGAATGTTTTTGTCGTACGTATGCGGCGACAACGACTTCTCCGCCGTCGTGACCGTTATTTGAGTTTCGGCTTCCTCTACAAGCCATACCTTCTTTTTAAAAGAAAAATAAATACCATGTTTTACTTTTCTTTTATTTTAGTATTGAAAATGGTTTTCATAATGTTTTTATTATATCAATGTGTTGAATTGATATCTCGTGATTGAAATGTGGAAATTTTATATTTCCTTTATGCATGTTTTATGTGATATGATTATGTTATGGTTCTTGGGCATTATTATGAAGACGGGTGGTTCCGTGATAAACTTAGGGCGGGTGAGCCCGTTATAGCTCTCCAATGCATTGGGTAACGCGAAGGAGTGAAACGTTAAGGTTTCTCCGAAGAGATTTTAGGGAATATACTGTGATGGGTATTCCAAACGTAACCAAGAGGGTTACTCCCTACGTAAGAATGTTATGAATGCCTCAAGTTACCTTTACGTCTTATGATTTCTATGATTTATTCATGATTTTTGAGGTATGTTAAAGTGCCTATGTTTTATGGGTAAAGTTTGATTTCATTGTTATGTATATATGAACTCATGTTTCCTCTCCATGTTTTTTTATAACCCATACTGAGTTTTTATGCTCATCCCATGTTTTTGAAATGTTTTTCAGAGGTCAAGGGAAAGGTACATGATAAGATGATAGAGTCAAGGATTTGTCAAGAAATAATCCATGTTTTATTTTAAATGTGTTTCCATTGATGGGAATGAAGAATACTATCATTATGTAACCACTTTGTTTATATGTGGAATGTAATGCAAGTTTTATGATCTAATTCTCTAAAACTCTAAACCCGAAAAGATCCTCAATGTGTAATCTTGTAATAACTCAAGATTTAGTAAGGTTTAAGGCTGGGGCCTTATATATGTTGTCAAAAATGATGGTACTTAGACTGAAACATGACTATTATAATGGGTTTTTAGTGAACCAAATTTGCAATGATCATCTTAGAAATGAGCCTTTAAATACTAAAGAAAACTTTTTCTATTTTTGTACGAATTCCAAACATCAATTCCAATGTTATTATATCATTATTTATGTTCTTAGATTACATTTGGATTAATTTATTATGTAGTGGAAATATTTATTCCTTGACTCATGATTATGATCTTCGATATAAAGGGTATGGTTTTGAAATATAATTATCATGTTCTCATACCCTTAAACTCATGATATATTAATATATCCCCTGTTTACTCTTACTGAGAAAATGAGAACACCCTTTAGTATTTTTCATTTCCATATGTTATGATGAATGGTATTATCTATGATATGTATCATAAGGTTTATAGTTATGTAGAATATAATGGGAGATTATGTAGCTCACTTATGGATATGTTTTCAATATGTCCATGTCCCCAAAGGAACTATTCATTTATGATCTTCAGGTGTGTGTTTCTTTAATGTAATGAAATTTCATATAAAAAAATTTAATATCTACATAATAGAATTTTGGGACATTATAGTTTGTATTATATGTTATGATTAGTTGTCCTTTGGAAACTGGGATATGAAATGATTAGTGATAAATATAAGGATATGTCTGAGGAAAAGTATAACCAGGTGTCAAGGGATATGAAGATTTCATGGAATTTTGGTAAAGGATTGAGTGAGTGATTTCCTAAAAATTAAATCCCATTCTTTATAATACAAGTGTATGTTGTTCTATCATAAGGGTACTATGGTTAATAAATATAAAAAGATGAATTGAGATGGACATTATTGTCACCTGGTGCATGAAAATGGATCTTACTTCACACCTATATTTACCATCCTAGGGGATATGCTTTATAAATTAGAAAATATCTACAAAAAATCATGATGTATTTAAATTGACGATGACTTGGAATGAAATAGGATAAAACTAAGGAGTTGTAGATTAAAATGAATGTTCAGGGATATACACATACTATTTTTGATTTTTTTTTGATTAAGTGGTTCCCCTAAATGATAATTTCTTTTACCATAATAAGAATTATTTTTGATGAAAGGGAATAATACCATAAGGTAGGGCTAAATACAAAGTATAGTGGACTATGGAGTCCTAAAATATTGAAAACCAAGAGAATCTAATATTACAATTCTCACTCTCTCATATAGAAAATATTTTATAAAATTAAAAAATGAAAAAAGGTCATTAAAATGAGATATGGAGGAATGGTATTAAATCACGGTATTCCCTCCACTCCATGTGTGAGTGATCTCTAAGCCATCATGCATCAATTTCCTCCTCGAAATGTGATAAGAAATAGACAACTTTGTATGATCTAGTCCAATAAATTACTTTTGTAGGACTTGTGAGTCCATTTCTAGTGGAAGAATGTTTTTTGTTTCTTACACATTGAATTTTTAATTTAGTAAATGTCTAGAAATTGAAGGAACCATATTAACATTGAGTGTAATAAAAATTCCATGATTTTACTATTGATTGGCAAGGAAATAATAGCGTTGGAATGAATAATATAATTGATATTCAGAAAAGGATTTCTTCGGATATGGATCATGTTGAACATCTATCTGAGAAATGGAGGGAACATTGTTCTGTTGAGTCCTACATGAGGAAACATCAAACATTAATCAGTGGTTTAACTGAACCACTAGTTTTTGAATAACGGATGAGTACCATTTAAAATATATTTTTTAATACAGTGTTCAGAACATGAAAAATTCATTTTTCAAGTCCATCATTTGGAATGACAAGATGAACAATGGTGGGATCTCATTATGAATATAGGTTAAGATGATGAGATTGACTCCATGGAGTACAATGGAAATGATAGATAACTTTTAAATAATTACATCACTTATATCCTTTTATCAAAAATGGATAAGTAATTCCTTGAGATAATGAATAATGATGATGAATTTTTTTGTTTCCTATGAAGAAAATTTCAATAGACTTGGAAGGTACGATTTTTGCATTATTATCCGACCTGAATTTACTATTAATCGATTCTTTAGTTTCTTAAAACCAAGTCTCCAAAGGGTGTTATCCATAATGTATTTTAGTATCTATGAATGAATGTTTATATATGCTCTTATGGTGGAAATAGATATCACAATTACCCATAAATGTCATAGTTTTGATAAAAAAGGATGTTTGTGCTCAATTTTTACTATAGAACCCATAGAGATAAGAATACGAGATATGATTCACGATTTAAGTGGGGAAAAAGATATGGGGGAAATTTTATTACGGGTACTATTAAATTTTTTATTTTTGGGATGTAATTTTATCAAACTATTTATTAAAAATTTGTTGGGAATATTTTATCTAACAATGTGATTAATAAAAAAGTTATACAAAATTAACCACCGACACTCATGTGTTTCAAATGATTAGAATATGATAAATATGATAATCAGTTCCCAAATCAAACGTATAATGATGGTAATCAACACAAGAAACCTTTTATGCCATGGTTCAAGGGGAAATCACTAATTATCTTTATTTTTGTTCAATGGTGTGATAATGATGCGATGAAAGGTGAACTTACCATCCACCATAGCACTACCAATGTCTTGGTTGAATCTGAATCAAACAGTTCTATAATATCTCTATAATGTTTTAAGGGTATAAATATTCCAACCAAACTATTATAAATATAATTAGTTGTGAAAATCCATAATTGTACGATTACAAAATCTAAAGCATATGGTCCCTATCTGGTTGAAATTTATGGAAATCATCTACCAAAAAATCGTGTCATTCATTATATGGTTGAATTTGAAGTTATCCTAAGGATGGATGGGATTTACCTACACAAATCCTATAAAAATATTTTAGGTTGAGAAGTAATAGATTATCTTCCAAACCAACCTATGAACGTCCATCATTGTGATGATAAATAAGAAATTCGAATGGAGATAACATCCATTGTATGGGTATTGATTCTAATTGTGAATGGGTGTTTATCTCATATAATATAAGAGAAACTCAATATAAATGAATTTCCAGTTATGTGGGAATATATTTCCATATTTATTGAAGGGTTTAATAGTATTCCACATAATCATGATGTTGGATTTTCAATTGAACTCATACCTTGTGCCACGTGAATTTCAAATAATCCCTATATAATGGCCTTGGTTGAGTTATTGGAATTGAACAAAGTACACCAATAGAACCTTGAAAAGGGATTAATTTTGAAAATCATGTCACCATGGGGTGAATTTTTAATTTTTTAAATATTAATATGGTTCAATGTAACTTTTACATGATTATCATCTGTTTAAAAAGATCACGATCAATAAAAATTATTATCTACCCTATATTGATGACATTTTTGATCAACTAAATAGTGCTCAAAACATTTACATGATTTAAATTAATTTTTTATATCATCAATTGATTTCCAGGAATAAATATATACACAATATAATATTATGTTCAGGGTATGGGTAGTTTGAAAATATAATGATTTCATTCTGTCCTACTAATTACCCGACTCTCTTAATGGATATAATGAAATCATTTTTTGGGATTACCTTGATTTGTTATTGGATGCCTTTATAAATCATATTATTATTAATTCAATGATAATAGAGGAGAATAAATATTAAATTATAATTGTTCTAAAGACCCTATGTAAGGAGAAACAATTTGAAAATTTTTAAAAATGCAAAATTTTGGCTAAAAAGGTTTCATTTTTTGTTTTATATAAACTCAAGAGATGATGTATTCGTAGATCTATAAAATATGGAAACTATTGATTGTTGGCACTTACTAACCATAGTGAAAGTGACCCATAGTTTTCTTGTTTTATCTATATACTATCGATGAGTTATGGATAATTTTTCATGATTATCTAATCCACTCAGTATGTTAACTTAAAAGGTATCAAATAACCTCTTTCAAAATAACTTCAAGGAAAATTTGGTGAAAATCAAGAGAAGATTAGTCATCGCACCTATTCTTACATTACCAGGCACAATATAAGGGTTTGTAAAATATAGTAACGTATCATAGAAGGGATTGAGACATTTCCTTTTGTAGAATGACATGGTTATTTGTTATGGATCATGATAATTAAATGTTTATGAGGAAAATTAACCAACTCATCACTAGGATTTATCTTTGGTATTTATTAAATTATTGATATGGAGAATTATATTTATAGATTGAGTTTGATTTACATACCAATAAAAAAATATTAATCATTATATTCACACTAAAGTAGGTGAATTTTTGCCAGAGAAGATGATTTTATTTGATTGAATATTATGAATACTTAATACATTACCACCAAGTGAAATATAACTTTATGTCCAATGTGTTGAGTTGAATGGATCACGCTAGATTATCCATGATGAGGATAAACAAAGACCAAATATTTCATTATTCCCATAGTATAGATATGTAAATCCTAATGGAATTGTATAAAAGTTATGTTTCTCAATTGAGTGTCCAATCATCTATCTACATGAATATTTAAGAGGTGAAGAAGGAAGACGTGTAGATAGAAAATAAGTTAAGAAAGGTTTCAAATTTTACCATTGATCATTATGTAGTGATATGTTTTGAAAAAATGTATGTGTTCCATATATACTACATTTAAATACAAGGTTATTATATGAATCATATAGTTATTCATTCTTTATTTATCTTGGATGTATGAAGATGTACAGAGATATCAATGTGTATTTATGGTGGTTTAAAAGGAAGAGAGATATCAAAGAGTTTTTATAACGGTGTATTGTATATAATAAAGTTAGGGATTATAGGAAAAAGTATAAAAAGATTTTACATCCATTGCCGATACTAGAATGGAAATGGGAAATATCATAATGGGTTTTGTTATAGGACTCCCCAAAACATGTAAAGGGATTAATATTATATGTTTTGTAGTCGATCAAAGTACAAAGTTAGCACACATCATCTCTATAAGAGAGTATTTCCCCAAGATAATCTTTCTTGGATATACATTACGCAACTATCAATGTTTAATAGGGAACAAATTTCACTAGTATGTAATTAGAATATTAGTTTTACATCAACATTCTGAAGAATTCATAAGAAAACACTTGATACATAGTTTAGTTTCAGAACTGA
Organism: Viscum album; assembly: GCA_963277665.1. Taxonomy (NCBI): domain Eukaryota; kingdom Viridiplantae; phylum Streptophyta; class Magnoliopsida; order Santalales; family Viscaceae; genus Viscum; species Viscum album. The sequence goes on along the minus strand of OY728133.1, from coordinate 1,791,276,863 downwards.
ATATCATCCTAAAATAGATGGTTAGTAATAGAGGACATGTAAAACCATAAGGGATACATTTAAATATTTTTCTATGTATTTTAAAGGTGTTTAAGAACAATACCATCCCCACATTGAAATTTCATACAACAAAATCATTCATTAGACCATCCATATGGCTACGTATTAATCCCACAATTGGAAAATGTGTACAACTCTTGTTTGTCGGAAAGAATTTTTCAAAATAAAGATAATGGTACTGGAAATTATTGATGGAATCATAAAGATGGTTAGATCCATTCAACAACACTTTACTGCATCAAATAGTTAGAAGAAAAATTATTCTTGTAACCAAATATGTGTTTTTAATTTGAGGTTAGTGATAACATTTTTCTAAGAATTACATTATGGAAGATGAGGATGAGATATGAAATGAATGGAAATATAATAACTTGGAATACCAGACCCTTATAAATTCTTGATTTTATTCTGGACAGTAACTTATCATTTGGTGATGCCACCAAATCTATCTCAAAAACAGGGTGTGTTCCATAAATCACTTTGAAGGAAGTACATAATAGACCGTTAAAATGTAATAAACTCATAGGTCATATCGATATAATATGATATATCTTATGATAAAAAATTAGTAGACATTCTAGATCATGCATATAATGTTTTACAATACAATACTACTCACATGGTCAAAATTTTGTGGGGAAACCACCAATATAAGGAATCTATGTGGGAATTCATTGATATGATAATGCAAATGTATCCTAATATTTTTGTATAAAAATGATATAATTTCAAGGTAAAAACTAATTTTAGTGGGTTTATAATGAAACAATTGTGTTATAATGATTCTTTAAATAATTTAATTTTATTCGATTGCATGCGTTACATGCAACACCGAGTTTTAAAAAAACGTGACAAACCAATAGTATTATTATTTAAAGAATACCATTATTACTTAGATTTTTTTAAATGGGATATTTAATATTAATAAAAAAAATTTAAATATTATTTATAATGTATTTTTATAAATAAAACATATTGATAACTAATTATCAATTTTTTTGAATTTTTTTATATGCTCCAAAGTAAAATTTTCTTAAAAACTTTTTTGAATTCATTTTATAAAAATAATAAAATTAAATTATGGAAAATTTATAAAATTTATTATATAAAATAAAATTAATTTTTTAAATCATCATATCAAAATTATTTTATGGGTAATTTTTTTCGATTTTTTTAAAAGATTAATTTTTTGATGAATAGTGAACAATAATTGTTTTTATTGAAAAATATATTTTATTTAAAAAATATGTATGATTATTTTTATTTAATACTATTATAAAATTAAATTTCGTTCTATTATATTTTAATTTTTCGAATTTATATTATTGTAATCATTTTCATATAGGTTTTTTATATAAATGGTTTTAAAGTTTGGAATCTTTTTTCTTTGGAAACAAGATTTCCCATCACATTTACGAGTTTAATTTTAAATTAAAAGTTTCCACATCTAGAATAGTATTTTTAAAAATAGATCATTTATTTGGATTCATATTAAAATATATTATATAATAACTTCATGTTAATATTTTATAGTAATTAATAGTAAAAAGAGTAAAAACTTGTTTATTGCTATTATGGTAAAAAATGGGTTTACTCAAAGGGGGTTAAACTAAAATGAAATGGATTAAAAATTATCTAAAACATTTCCAAATCAAATTGAATTTATATATTTATAAATTAACATGTATAATATTGGGTAATTTTCCATTTTTTATCCCTAGGGCTTGTGAAAATCTCAGGTATACCTTTTTCCTTCCAAAACATACAAGTGTGCCACTCAACACACCTATAAAATGCCACACATTATCCTATACTCTTCACACTTATAAATTTTTTTTCAATATATTACCAAAGAACATATATTCCTTAATTACCTACCCTTATCTCAGGAATATTTTTTTGTTCATAGAGCCAACCTTGTAAGGCTTTTGGTGCAAACTTGAGGAGGTTAGCTGAAGAAGTGGTAACATTATTCAGTGAGAGTTTTTTATTTCTTCCACCACCTAATTAAATTATCAATAAAAATGAAGATATAATATACTTTGTGTCTTCCATTTAATTACATTTTTTCATGTTAATATCACTACCTACAACCATCACAAATTTCATCGAATGGGATAGGAAGTTATCATTTGTCAATACGGTGGACTACCGCCTTATGAAACGAAGTTATTAATTTTCCATCACCACATATCAAATAAAGATATAATGACTGATTAGATGTTTTATGTTATATTTATGTAATTCTTATATTTATTTAATTTTAGGTCACATATACCTATATTGTTTCCATTTTGTGGGATTATGATAACGTTGCTCATGTGTACATAGGACTTCCCCCTCATGAAATGATATGATTAATCCATGATTTACATGGAAGGTAATAATGTAATATTTAATGAAAATATATGATATATAAGGAATTAAAATTATTTTTTAATTTTAAAATATTTTTTACCATTCTTTCTTTTTATTGTTTATGAAAATAGAAACAACATTCATACGTATGTATGACATACCGTCTCAATAAATAGTGTATTTCATTATCTTTCAAAAACGTTTATAAATTAATCTAAAAAAATAAATAATGAATATATATTATAATTATATTATGTTTTAAATTTTGGGTAAAATGGAACCATGATCAATTTGAATGGGAAAAAAATCTAAACATACATTAAAATCATTATACTAACTACAAAAACATGACTTTAACATGGAATTGTTAAAAATTAAGTAATAAAAGGTCATAAGTAAATCATATATGGTATGATATATATAATTATGGTTATTTACTAGATTTATAATAAAATTTATATTTCTTATAGAGTATGTTTTAATTTATATGATGGAATTCTAGATTTGTTATAGGGGATTGTTTCCTCAATTTTTGTTCTTTGAGTCATAAGTTATATTACGCACCTAGTCTGTTTTATGAGGGTTATAATAATAAACATTGACATGTAATGATGTGAATTTATTTTTCTCATGATATAATATGTTTCACTTAACATTATACATTGATGGGGATTATGATTCAATGTTACCAAAGATATAATGTTTTTATGTTATAATTCAATAATTTATCGAGATTGCTCATGATTATGCTTCCAATGAAAAAATATTTTTCTCTATCTATCAAGAAACTCATGTATTTACTATAATCTAGGTATTTAATGATATTATAATTTTCCTTTCATTTTTCTGACATTATGTACTCAAAATTTCATAAAAATGATTTTAAGATGAATCATCTATATATCATTCTTCGGTAAAAAAACCACTTTCTTCCAAAATAATGTTTTCTACAAAAAAAATATATTTTTATCATTATCCAATTTATATATTAATGGAATATGTACCCATGAATGAAATGTTATTATTTTTAAATTAATATTAATATTTATTTTTCAAACAAGGCCCATATGGATTTTACTAAAAATGTCTAAGGATTCTTTTTTAATATGTTAGTCATGAAGTAAAATTTATCGACGTCATGGCCAATATTTTATTTAAATCTTCCATTATAAAATTTTCATTTTTATTTTCAATTAAAAATGTTTCCTCAATATTTTTTGTACATTTAAGGTAAAAAATTTATATTTAAATAAATTATATTTTCCTCATAAAATGTTCTATTTGATTTAACCTTCAAAAATGTTTTAAATTAATGATAAAGTCATTTGATGTTCCATATAAATTACTAGGGATATTATCCAGGTATAACAATATTAATATTAATCTAAATGGTTTATGATGTGATGAAAATATATTTACGATACTGTTATCTTATCCACATGTTATTCCATGATAAAATACTTATAAAACCCAATTCTTTTTTCTATGAGTAATGATTTAATGAAATGATAAAATTATTATGAAACATATTTCATTTCTATTGGTTATGGTATGAATAAATATTTATGAAACATATTTCATTTCATGGGTTTTGATATGAGGAATGTTTTATGACCATGTGAAACACATATATATTATTTTCATTATGTGGAGGGTGGGACTAAAATCTCATACTAATGAATTTTTAAATGGTTGATATCTCATGATATTAATAAGAAAAAATGGGGATATAACCTTCTTCAGTAATGGATTCCTTCCATTATGACAATATTGAGAGTGAACATTCATAACTATGATGGTTGGAGGACTGAATCTAATCTATAATGATACTATTTTCAATGAGATATGTACTACTATAAAAAGGATTTTCTATTCTTATTTGTGTTCCAAATGATTATGACATTGTTATGCTCTATAGGTTTATGTAATTTAATTCTATTATTATTCATGTCTTATGAATTCCCAATATTTATTCCATGACTCACCATTATGATCATTAGTATGTAGGGTATGGTTTTAAATTATTATTCTCTTATTCTCAAAACATTATGCTCAAGTTAAGTTTGCATTTCCCTTGTTTACCAACACTGAGCATCTAATCTCAACCATTCTTGTTTCTCATTTCCCTATGTTATGATGAAAAATATTATGTATAATAACAATGAAATATATAATGAAAAAAGTGTGAGATTCCATAACTCACTTTTGGTTCTGCTATTTGTGTGTCCATGTTTCCAAAGTCACTATACCTATATGATCATTAGGCCAAGGTTTTTGTAATATAATGATAGTCATTTAAAAAAAAGTAATATCTATGTATATTTATTTTGGATCCATTAATATACTGGGATAAGGCCTTTTTATTTTATCATGGTCATAATCTAAATCTTCAAATAAAATCTTTTCATTGAATAATGTGTGAATGGATTACAATCATCATAATATATATATTTATGCCCAACCCCTCAATCATTAACCAAATCAAGAATTTTACTCATTTCATTCCTATATCCCACTCTAATATTTGGGTCTATGGTGATTCACAACCCCAGAAATGGATAAAGCCATTTCATTTTCTCATATACATGAGATAGATCTATATATTGACCTCCCTTCCCAAACTAAGTGTCTTGATTCTAATCATCATAGTATATATAGTGATTCATGGATCATATATCTGGGGACTAACCTTAAATTTCATATATTTATCCCATATTAATATTTAATGCCTAAATTATTTCATTTCTAGTCTCCATAAATAAACCAGATCTAGGATAATATTGTTCCATTTGTAGGTAAATTATGTATGGAAAAAAATTTACATCAGATTCATTGTCAAATATATAAAACCTTAAACCTCTTGTACAATTTTGGTTAAATATAAAAGTCCAAATATTAATAGAATTATTAAACTTACATATTTAAAAAATTATAATTTCAACATTACCCCACAATTAATGTCCACTAATATATAAACCCTTTTAAATTACACAATGTTGATACTGATGCTATCTAGGGAGTGAAAAAAAAATTTGCGTCCAAAATTTATGATATAAAATAATGATATTCCCATAGACAAATATTAATGACTTGAATCCTATGAAAAACAAGGTCTTATAATGAATTATCCAAGAATACGAAGTTAAGTATACATAAATATCATTTGACTAAGAAAGTACAAAGGGAAACACTAGAAAAAATATGAGTCATTGATACTAATTCAAGCAATTCATCATGCTTATTAAAACGTTATTCACTCCAAATAAAGATTCGTAAAAGGCATGGGATTTATATGAAAACCAAAAATAAAATAAAATATATCATTATCTAGGTATAATTTTTATAGAAAAATCTTTTAACACATGGTGGTTCGTTATACATGCTCAACCTCAACACTTAAAAAAATATTAAATGATCATTTCTTCAGGGTGATTAAACCCCTATTAAAAAAAATATCCTTATATGAATCATACATAAAAAACAAAATTTCATTAAACCATCAATATCCTTCAATACCAAAATAGACCAAACCTAATTTAAATTGATAGTGTAAATATTAATGACTTATTAATACGCATTTAAATCCATGTTCCTTGGAGAAAGACTATACATGTTATTTCTCCAAGTTGACTATAATTGTTCATTAGTGATGGTGTAAGTAAACATGGCCTTCCAATACCCTCCCATGGGTACCCTCCTATGAGGATACTAAATTCTCACAAATCATTTGATATATTCACCATTTATTTTATGTGATGGGATCTGTAAACATGACCTAAAAATACCCATGTGAGTGTAAAAGTATAAAGGATAACGAGTCATCAACACAATTATCTCCCATTTAATGAAGAATTGTTTTTCCTAAATTACTAAAATTTTAATTACCCCTCATGTTTAATAGGATTCATTATTATTATATTTGATTTTATTTTAACTTTAAAATTTATAATTTAATTTCTTCTATGGGATCAAGAGGTTCCAAATTATAATAAATTCAATGACTTGTTGTGCCATTTTCCCTCAATAATAGAATTCATCCTTGAACCATATTCATTTTTAGTATTTTGGTGTATATCAATGTAATAAAATAGGAAGAAAATGAAAGGAAATAAGTTTCTATTAATAAAATTATATTCATTAAACATTTAACATACAAAAATGAAATAGAAATCTATAATGAAAAGTGTTGATCTTTCATGTCATTACACTCATCCAATGTTTGATCGGGTGAACTAATCTTAGCTTATTGTTCTTTTGTCGGTTAACAATTGATTTTAACTTCTCATGTAACTATTATACTCCAACAGTTATGTTTTATTAGTCTCTATGGTTTCCCACTTCCATTGAATCCCCATGGAATGATCATGTTCAATATCAATTATCTAGGAGTATATTTATTCAATTTTCTATTTTTCATTATTGAGATATTGTTAGAGTTGTTACTCATCCACTTCCCACCATTATAGCATTTGGGTGACACTTTCCAAGAATTTCCTAGGATTTCTCATATCCATGGTAATTTTTAACACAAAATTTTGGGCTCCATTTATTCCTTGATTCTTATAATTTTATATGTGATCTTATGGAACTGATGGTAATCAAAACACTCATCACATATATTCATATGTATTCACCAATTATGATTCATCTTACCACTGAACTCCCCAAAATATATTGTTTAAAATATGACCATGCAATCTATGGTAGTAGTACCTCTTTGTTACCATGAGTTCAAGACATATATCCATATTATAATTCAAATCATATTTTGGAACAGGCTGAAAATTGAAGTGCCTAGATCAGTGTGAATCACTGAGAGGGGGAGGGGGTGAATCAGTGATCCTTTAAAACTTTTTACTAATTGATTCTTAATCAATTAAACCTCTATGGCTTGTTAAGGCCTCGATCCACTCTTCTTATGTCTCTCAACCTTTCCCGGATAATGCAATAATGAAAAGGCACAGGACACAAGGATTTACAAGGTTCGGCACCAAAGGCCTACATCCTTGCCATGCTCTCCCAGCATGGATTATCCCATTATAATCTGTTAGTATTACAATGGTCGATATATCTTCCCACCGTATCTCTCCTGAGTCCCACAGGAGGGTTTTTATACTGCTTCACACAGTGTTACCAGAGTCCCACTGGCCTGCTCCAGAATCCCACTGAAGACTTCTTCTCCCTGAGTCCCACAGGGTCTTCTCTTGGCTTCTCGAGTCGCACGAGTATCTCTTCTCCTCTTTAACTTCTTCATGTAACTTCAGCAGCCTGGGATAAAGGCTGCTGGCCTTGCTCTGTACCTCTGCTCACTTGTGGTGAACAGGTCTTCTCGTCTTGCTCAGGATTTATCTCCTTCTTCTCAGGATGACCTGGCTTCTCTCCAACTACTGAATACTCAGACAACTGATATCATTAACTTCAGTCTGGTCCAGTCTCACTTTAAAACAACTTCATGCACTGAGTGCATGGCATCTCTGCTTCCTCATGCACTGACTGCATGGCCTTCTCAAGTTCTTCAAGAACCTCTGGTCTTGGTCAACTCAAATGCACACAACCAGATTTGGCTTTGTTCACGTGTGCATGTGCATGCATGCAAGAATGCACTTCCCTTTCTTTTCTCTTGGTGCAATAGACCCACAAAGGGTGTAACTCTTTAAGCACGCAACTTCTTTGAACTTCACACAATTAATTCAATTTGCTTACACACATAAATGTGTGTTCTTCTTTGGGTGAATGTCTTCTTCTTCTTCTAAGTGTTTACACTTTTAGTGCACACACTAGGTTCGGCCTTCGTGTCTCTTTGTACACAAAACTTCTTCACTTTGGCACACACTTGAGCTTAGCCTTCACTTGTTTAGCACACTCACTTCCTTGTTCTTTTAATCTTCTTCAATGTGTGCACTTCACTTATGCACACACTTGGTTATTCATTTTTCACACTCAAGGGCTATGGACTTCTTCTTCAAATGCACACACAAAGTGTGTTCTTCAATTTGGCACACACAAGGGCGTGGTCTCGGCCTTCTTTTGCTCACTATCCAAGTGAGTTCTCAACTTGTTATTTCTTTTGTGCACACACACACACCAATGTGTGAACTCCACTGTTCTTCAAGAGACGCGCAAGAACAATGGGTTTAAGGGCCGTGAAACGGTGCTGTCGCGCAAGCTCCTCAAAGGTGCAAGGCACCTCGGCCGCACAAGCCTCAACAAACCATGAGAGTGCGCAAGTGATGTGGCTGCCTCGGGTCTTCCTGCCGCGCAAAGGGAAGGCGAGCAGGGGACTCTCCCTTTCTCTTCTTTCGTGCAAGAGGTGCGCAAAAAGGAACACACAGAGCCAAGGGATGGCTCCGGGCTTCACTTCCGCGCAAGTGGTGCGCGCAGGCTGTTCTTCGCTAAGCACCGAGGCTTCGCGGGACTTCAGATCTTCAACAAAGATTCAGCAAGCATCTCGGAGTGCTCGGGCTCTCTTTTTATAGGCGAGGAGAGCCTCGGTCCATCCGCGTGTGATATCTTTAAATTCCCGAAGTTTTCGGTTATTTCAAGATTCTGTGAAATCTTGTTTTTCTTTTTATTTCACGCGGGTTCTATTTTCTTCCTTTATTTTCCTCTACATGCATGAGACATAGAACGCATGCATGGCCTTTTTTTAAACCCAATCCATGCAAAGCATCAACACCGAATGGCCTCGCACCTTCGGTTGCTTCGGCCGAACTTCAAAACTCTCCAAACATTGCATGCATGTTTATTTTTAAACATGGATCAGTTCAGTGCGTCGAGACGATCCCAATGGACTCTTTGGCTTGATCGGAGATGGCCGGGAACTCGAATTTTGTCGTCGGGGAGGCCTCTGGTTCGAACGGAGCTCGCGGGTGGCAGCGGTCGAGCTCGAGGTAGGAGACACACCAGGATCCGTTGGATCGGGCGAATGAAAGACATCGAACGACTGGATTAGATCGCGGCACGCGGCAGATGAATCGTGCGGCGCAGATCAAGCGCGAGATCGCTTGGACGGCTGAGATTTGCTCCCGGGTGATTTTTCGCGTCCCACATCGAATCGCCTCGCGAAATATCCGTGGTTTATCAACCATCCTCTCCCATCCTTACCTCAGTTGCATCTTCTCCCTCCACGGTGTCGCCCCGCACCGTGTTCTCCCTGCGGGCGCGCTCTGCGCCCACTCTGCACCTCGCGGGCGCGCTATGCGCCCACTCTGCACTGCCTGACACTTGCGGGTGCGCTCATGTGCCCCTACCGCGCTCCTGCTGGTGTGCCCCAGACGCCCATGCGGTGTCTTGGGTGCGTCCTGCCGCCCTGGGCTCACCCCACGGGTTCCCCCATGTGTGTGGTGCCTAGCGCCCATGCCTTGGGGTTGAACCCTCAAGGTGCCCATGGCTGGCCATATTTTTTGGCAAAGGCATGAATAAGACTTTGTCAAATACAAAGTTCTCCTATGAGTATAAGCCAAATTCCAAGACCATCAAGCCATTATTCCTCTTCTCCATTCTTCTTGAGAATTAAAACATTAATCTTCTTGATTAGAAACATCTCCTCAATTTATAATTCTTCTTCATCATCTCATTTTCTATTTAGGAGAGAATTCTCAAGGATCTTCATCAACCGAACTCCTGAATCAAATAACTTCTTCAATTCTCTTTGTTGATCTAATCAGAGATCAAATTGGAACTTCTTCAAATTCACATGCACTAAGTGATAGTGCATGGACTTCATTAAACCACTTCATCCACTAAGAACTTGTGGATGGATCATATTCATCTCCTCATGCATTGTCAATACAATTCATGGTCTTCAAACATTGTTGTGACATTGTATCCAGTTGATACAAGTTCTTGGAACTTTAATAACAGCTCAACAATCGTCTGATTTGCATGGAGAATGTTTCAACCACAATTTCCAATACCACTTAGTGAATCACCTAAGTGACATGCATCTTAGTACCATGTCCATTCTCCTTCACCACCAACACCATCACAACCTTTGGCATTCACATCTTGACAATTCTTGACACCCATTCATTCTAAGACAACAACATGTCTCATTGACAACAAATGCAACACAGTGCACTTCAATCTCCCCCTTTGTATTTGTTGGCAATACACTAGAGCACATATGAATGGGTCAATATGTGTGACAATATTTCTCCCCCTTATTGGCAACCAAATGCAAAGGTGTGGTGTGGTTCTCTTTCAAAAATCTCTTCCTCCCTTATAAAAGAATTTTCTTGAAAAACACTGAGAGAGGGATGATTTCACATGTTCTCTTTAGCAAAGAACGTTTAGTAAATCAGCTCTAATTCTACTTGGGCTAACCCGGTGTAGAAAACAAGAGTGATATGACCAAGGAATTCAAAGCTGTCCACATTCACTATAACATGTGAGATCATGCTTTAGGGGTTTGAAATTTTTCAGATATATCAATGAATTGTCAAATCCTGCACATACTCCACAAAACTCATCAGAAAGTTCAGTGCAAAGATAAAGCTCCCCCTTTCATCCATTTTGTCTTCAATCAATACTCCCCCTTAATTGTCATGATGAATACAATTAAGAAACAAGGGATGAAAGTATGATTGGAATACCTTTACTTTTCTCAAGATGGTATTAATCTAAGAATCCCATCTTCTTCAGATTGGCTCCCCCTCAAGGGGTGCACTCCATTCTGTCCAAACCATCCTCCAGTTGAGAATGATCATCATCTTCAATTCCCTGTAATGTTAGCATATGTAAATTCAAGTGATTAGGGAATAAGATGGAACCTCCTTGGTTCGTCAATGTGAACAACAAGGTTGAGAAGATTCTCTCAACCGAGATGTCCCATTTTCACCATTCTTCACACTTTCACATTTGATCTTCAATGATGTTTTTGCTGGTGTGGATCTCAACACCTCTTTAACATCTTTGTGTGTGACTCCTGTATTTCTAGGTTCCTTATGAGCACTAGAATCTCCTGGTGCAATCTTCATTCTTTTGAAGAATCCCTTCTGAGCTGGAATGAATATCATGCATTTATCACCAGTATGTCCAGCTTGATTGTACCTCACACACAGAACTTGATCTTCATGTGAAATCTTTTTCTTTCCTTTTGCCTTAGCAATTGCCAAAACTTCATCTTCAGCTCTTTGCAGATCTTTGGCAAGTTGCAACTGATTTTGACATATGACTAGTAAGTCACTTGGAAGTGTGGCCTCAGTTCTGGATATTCCACATGGTTCTTTTGATGCTTTCAAGCTACCTTTCTTAGGCAACTTGTTTTCAATCAATCTCTTCTGCTTCTTCTGGATTGATTTTCTGTTTGAGTCCAGTCTGCCTCTATTGAATTTCATGTCTTGTTTACAAAGATCCATGATATGTCCTTTCTTTCCACAGTAGAATCATGTTTTCTTGGTGGTCCTTCTGGATGCATCACCCTTCTTGGATTTAGACTCCAAGGACTTTTTTTCCTTTTTCATAATCATCTTGGGAGCATCTTCCACTTTCTTTTGCTTGCTTCCCAAGGATTCTTTTTGAGCCAGGTTCTGTGATCTTTTCTTCTTTTGAGCTCTGGATACAGTTGGAGATTTACATGTATCTTTTTGACCACTTTTGCAATCATCCCGGATGTTGTCAAGTAATCCAAATCTATTTGCAGTAAACAGATGTCTCTGGACCTGTGGATGCTGCTTCTTTTCCTCTGGCTTGCTCCCCCTAGGCATGTGCTTCCTCTGTGCTTTGGAATTCAGTGGATTGTACCAACAATCCTTTGAACAATGCCCATACTTGTTACAACACCGACACTGACCCACAAATCTTGACCTCTTCAGTCCTTCTGATTGTTGGGTACTTGTCTTGAATTGCTGTGTTGTTTCAGGAGAGCATTCTTTCTTCACTGTCTTCATCCATACTTGTTTGGAATTATTCTTCCATCCTGCACTTTTAGTAGAAACACTTTTAGAAGCATGAGTACAAGATGGTATGGATGTTACCTTCTTTTTAGAAGATGTTGCCCTTTCATTAGAGGATGTCTTTCTTTTAGAATCATCCTTCTCAAAGCATACTTGAGTAACAACATTTCTACTTTCAGCTGACTGGGAGGATTCACCTTTGGGTGATTGCAGATTTTTCAATATCACCTCTAGTTCGAAGCATTTCATATTGAGGGAGTTCTTCTCATCCTCAATAGTTCTTATCCTTCCTTCCCAATTTTCTTTCAGCTGCTCTAACTGGTCTTCATGCACCTTCTTCAATTCTAGCAATGAATTGTCAAGCTCCTCCACCATTTTGACTTTGTCTTCGAGTTGAGCATCTCTGACATTCATTGACACTCTGTGCAATTTTTCCAGTGCATGGAAAACTTCTTTGACCATTATCATAAAGAATTCTTTCTCAGAAAGGCTTCTTTGCAATTCTTCACAAGTATCTTCATATCTATCATTGCAAAGAGAAATAGTTTCATCTTTAGCCTTCACCAGATTTCTGAGAGTGTTGGTTATGCCAACCCTTTTAGCCAACTGATCTTCCATTGTATTGGCTTATTCTTCTAGCTGTAATTTTTCTTCTTGAAGATCAAGGATGCATGTAGCTATACACATTTCCACTTCCTTGGGGACTGTCTTCTGAAGATATTCGATTTCACTTTGAAGATCTTTCATTGTTCCAACTTCATCACAGCTAGGACAGGCTTTCTTCATCTTCTTGGCCTATTTCTTCTTTCTATTTTTCTAAGTCTTGGCAGATATCTCCATTTGAGGCTGGTTACTCATTTCCTCAAATCTTCACTTCATAAAGACTCCCTTGGATCTTTTAGAGGTAACCTTCGCTCTGATACCAATTGAAGTTCCTAGATCAGTGTGAATCACTGAGAGGGGGAGGGGGTGAATCAGTGATCCTTTAAAACTTTTTACTAATTGATTATTAATCAATTAAACCTCTATGGCTTGTTAAGGCCTCGATCCACTCTTCTTATGTCTCTCAACCTTTCCCGGATAATGCAGTAATGAAAAGGCACAGGACACAATGATTTACAAGGTTCAGCACCAAAGGCCTACATCCTTGCCATGCTCTCCCAGCATGGATTCTCCCATTATAATCTGTTAGTATTACAATGGTCGATACAGCTTCCCACCGTATCTCTCCTGAGTCCCACAGGAGGGTCTTTATACTGCTTCACATAGTGTTACCAGAGTCCCACTGGCCTGCTCCAGAATCCCACTGAAGACTTCTTCTCCCTGAGTCCCACAGGGTCTTCTCTTGGCTGCTCGAGTCGCACGAGTAGCTCTTCTCCTCTTTAACTTCTTCAAATAACTTCAGCAGCCTGGGATAAAGGCTGCCGGCCTTGCTCTGTACCTCTGCTCACTTGTGGTGAACAGGTCTTCTCGTCTTGCTCAGGATTTATCTCCTTCTTCTCAGGAAGACCTGGCTTCTCTCCAACTACTGAATACTCAGACAACTGATATCTTTAACTTCAGTCCGGTCCAGTCTCACTTTAAAACAACTTCATGCACTGAGTGCATGGCATCTCTGCTTCCTCATGCACTGACTGCATGGCCTTCTCAAATTCTTCAAGAACCTCTGGTCTTGGTCAACTCAAATGCACACAACCAGATTTGGCTTTGTTCACGTGTGCATGTGCATGCATGCAAGCATGAACTTCCCTTTCTTTTCTCTTGGTGCAATAGACCCACAAAGGGTGTATCTCTTTAAGCACACACCTTCTTTGAACTTCACACAATTAATTCAATTTGCTTACACACATAAATGTGTGTTCTGCTTTGTGTGGATGTATTCTTCTTCTTCTAAGTGTTTACACTTTTAGTGCACACACTAGGTTCGGCCTTCGTGTCTCTTTGTACACAAAACTTCTTCACTTTGGAACACACTTGAGATTAGCCTTCACTTGTTTAGCACACTCACTTCCTTGTTATTTTAATCTTCTTCAAAGTGTGCACTTCACTTATGCACACACTTGGTTCATCATTTTTCACACACAAGGGATACGAACTTCTTCTTCAAATGCACACACAAAGTGTGTTCTTCAATTTGGCACACACAAGGGCGTGGTCTCGGCCTTCTTTTGCTCACTGTCCAAGTGAGTTCTCAACTTGTTATTTCTTTTGTGCACACACACACACCAATGTGTGAACTCCACTGTTCTTCAAGAGCCGCGCAAGCACAATGGGTTTAAGGGCCATGCAAGGGTGATGTCGCGCAAGCTCCTCAAAGGTGCAAGGCACCTCGGCCGCGCAAGCCTCAACAAACCACGAGAGTGCACAAGTGATGCGGCTGCCTCGGGTCTTCCTGCCGCGCAAAGGGAAGGCGCGCAGGGGACTCTCCCTTTCTCTTCTTTCGCGCAAGAGGTGCGCAAAAAGGAACACACAGAGCCAAGGGATGGCTCCGGGCTTCACTGCCGCGCAAGTGGTGCGCGCAGGCTATTCTTCGCTAAGCACCGAGGCTTCGCGGGACTTCAGATCTTCAACAAAGATTCAGCAAGAAACTCTGAGTGCTCGGGCTCTCTTTTTATAGGCGAGGAGAGCCTCGGTCCATCCGCGTGTGATATCTTTAAATTCCCGAAGTTTTCGGTTATTTCAAGATTCTGTGAAATCTTGTTTTTCTTTTTATTTCACGTGGGTTCCATTTTCTTCCTTTATTTTCCTCTACATGCATGCGACATAGAACACATGCATGGCCTTTTTTAAACCCAGTCCATGCAAAGCATCAACACCGAATGGCCTCGCACCTTCGGTTGCTTCGGCCAAACTTCAAAACTCTCCAAACATTTCATGCAAGTGTATTTTTAAGCATGGATCGGTTCAGTGCGTCCAGACGATCCCAATGGACTCTTCGGCTTGATCGGAGATGGCCGGGAACTCGAATTTTGTCGTCTGGGAGGCCTATGGTTCGAACAGAGCTCGCGGGTGGCAGCGGTCGAGCTCGAGGTAGGAGACACACCGGGAGCCGTTGGATCGGGCGAATGAAAGTCATCGAACGGCTGGATTAGATCGCGGCGCGCGGCAGATGAATCGTGCGGCGCAGATCAAGCGCGAGATCGCTCGGACGGATGAGATTTTCTCCCGGGCGATTTTTCGCGTCCCACATCGAATCGCCTCGCGGAATATCCACGGTTTATCAACCAGCCGCTCCCATCCTTACCTCAGTTGCATCTTCTCCCTCCACGGTGCCTCCCCGCACCGTGTTCTCCCTGCGGGCGCGCTCTGCGCCCACTCTGCACTGCCTGACACTTGCGGGTGCGCTCATGCGCCCCTACCGCGCTCCTCCGGGCGTGCCCCAGACGCCCATGCGGTGTCTTGGGTGCGTCCTGCCGCCCTCGGCTCGCCCCACGGGTTCCCCCATGTGTGTGGTGCCTAGCGCCCATGCCTTGGGGTTGAACCCTCAAGGTACCCATGGCTGGCCATATTTTTTGGCAAAGGCATGAATAAGACTTTGTCAAATACAAAGTTCTCCTATGAGTATAATCCAAATGCCAAGCCCTTCAAGCCATTCTTCCTCTTCTCCATTCTTCTTGAGAATTCAAACATTAATCTTCTTGATTAGAAACATCTTCTCAATTTATAATTCTTCTTCATCATCTCAATTTCTACTTAGGAGATAATTCTCAAGGATCTTCATCAACCGTACTCCTGAATCAAATAACTTCTTCAATTCTCTTTGTTGATCTAATCAGAGATCAAATTGGAACTTCTTCAAATTCAAATGCATTAAGTGATAGTGCATGGACTTAATTAAACCACTTCATCCACTTAGAACTTGTGGATGGATCATCTTCATCTCCTCATGCATTGTCAATACAATGCATGGTCTTCAAACATTGTTGTGACATTGTATCCAGTTGATACAAGTTCTTGGAACATTAAGAACAACTCAACAATCGTCTGATTTTCATGGAGAATGTTTCAACCACAATTTCCAATACCACTTAGTGAATCTCCTAAGTGACATGCATCTTAGTACCATGGCCATTCTCCTTCACGACCAACACCATCACAACCTTTGGAATTCACATCTTGACAATTCTTGACATCCATTCATTCTAAGGCAACAACATATCTCATTGACAACAAATGCAACACAGTGCACTTCAAAAATATTGAATTCAATCAGAAATATAAGGAAACTTATTATTATGTGATTTTCATATTTAATAAGCATTTATATTTTTGGGGGTCCCACTCTAAATAAGTTCAACGGAAATGTTGATGGTAACATACTATTGTGACCTATTTTCATCATGAATATCAATGAATATTGAACATAATATTGCATAATTTGACTTCTTCTCAATAATTTATGTTAATATAGTTTATGGTTAATTTGGATATGATTGGATTATTTTGAAGAACAATCCAACAAACCATGCCGCAAAACATACCATGATAACGTAGTTATGTTGAGTGGAATTCATACCTAAATAACTAATAAGAAAAAAACTCACACCAAGAATACTCAAACCACAATAATGTTATACAAGATTTAATAGGGGCTACATAAGATTAAATTTGGGATACATATTCTTAAATTTGGGATACATAATAATGTTTTGGGGGATATAGAAGTAATTTCACCATGACACATAACCAAATGCCATAATCAAGAAAAGAATATTTTAACCAATGAAGCAAAAAATTTGACGCTACAACCATGACCCATGTCAAACACGAATATATAAAAGTAAAATATAAAAAAATATAAATTTGTGGAAAACATATCTAAAATGTTCCCAGATCTATGTGGATTCTAAACATGAAGAAAGAAATATATAAATTTCATGATGAAAATGCTTATGTTTTTTCTAGGAAAATAGATTTTTATTGGATACTCAATATATGGGGGATTTTAAGAGGACATGAAATAAACAATATATATTGCAAAATTTACCATCACATCATGATTTGATAGTAGATAGTGGAATCAATATGAGAAAAAGAAGATTTTTTTATTTATTAAATTTTTTATTTAGGGGATTTATTATGTTTCCTATATTTCAATGAAAATGTGGTTCACATTTGAATAAATTTAGAGCTCTATTTAAGGATTTATAGCTATTTTTTTGTGTTGTGGGGAACCTTCATGCCTTAATGAAAAATTCATAATTTCTTACATCACCTCTCCTTTCACCGAAGTGGGGTGATGAATGGTATCAAAATGATAGTGGGATAAAATAATATTTAAATATATGAAAGCACCTACATGTTTTGGGACCCTCTTATTTTCATGTGGTGACATGTTGGGGACCTGATATTGCTTTTATGCTCCATTTTTAGTGGGAGTGGGCCATTATTATAGAATTTGTTGATAGAGAAGGAATAGGTATGTTATTTTAAATATAAATTTTTTATTATATTTTTAAATTTATCTATAAATTTTGTAGAATTATATATAGAGAATTCATTAAACACCCATTCCATTATAGAAATGATTTTGTTATTTTTATACATAATGTATTTCATTGTGTAATTTTTGAATTTGTTCATTGGATGTGCCTTTAAAATTCATGTATGTTTAATATTTTTTCTCAACTCTTTCTCATTTATTTTATGACTCTCAATTATATGATGTTTGGTTTATTAATTATATATATTAAATTTTTTATGAGAGATGAACTTATTAAAATGGAGTGGGATAGATGGAATAAGATGTGTGTTGCTTGTTTTAATTAAAAATACCACAAGAGTAGATCTTATTAAATATTATCATTTTGTGATCAAATTGATTTATCGAAATTTTTATTAAATATTTTATCAAGAATGAATGATAATGAATGAACCCCAACATGATAAAAGGAAATGATTCATGATAATTGATTTGGAATATTTTTTTCACAATATTTAAAAAAAAATTAATTTATTTCAATCCTGTGATGATTTTGGGTCTAGATTTTATATTATTATTGATTTAAACGAATAAAATGTAACTTAATTAAACTTAAAATCAGGAAACTATTTATTTGATTGAACTTTATTATTGAATTTTATTTTCCACTTCTAGGAAAACCCATCCTTTGAT
Source organism: Viscum album (assembly GCA_963277665.1). NCBI lineage: Eukaryota > Viridiplantae > Streptophyta > Magnoliopsida > Santalales > Viscaceae > Viscum > Viscum album. The sequence continues at coordinate 1,791,258,434 of OY728133.1, read as the reverse complement.
ATTTATTCACCACTATTGATCCTATCCATCATTTCTTATCCCAAAAAATTTATGATTTAAGTATATTTATATTTCAATACATAGTTTTGATGGGAATTTCAAGATCTATTTTTTAATATTTCAATACATGGATTTATAGTCCCTTTTGGGATCAAGCACATGATTTCACTATATTAGGAATTTTTAGTTTTTTTGGTTTGTTTAATGACTCATATTTTGTCCGTTTTTATTTTTATAGATTATTTTTGAAAATTTGAAGACCAAGTGCTGAGACGGTGTGTGATTCAGAGGCATGGGGTTCCTGGAATTTTTTTTACTAATAATGATAAGTTTTTAATAAATATCACATATTATTTTTCATTGAAACTAAAGTAACTATTAAATGAGTGTTTGGATTCGAAATCTGAGTGAACCATTTCTTTTAGAATATAGTCATTACCTTAGAGAGGGTGTAATAGTGACAGGTGCGGGTTGACCTTGAATGTTATCTTTTGGATGTAAATTGCATTAAAATATTTAATAAAAATATTTTATTTTGACATAGTGTTTGTTTTCATTGAAATTTTTCTTGTTGGTAACAATCCAGTGTTATCACTATAAGCCTATAATTCCCATCTGTCAAGGAGAAGGAATGTTTCTCAATAGAAATGGAATATCAGAGATTGGATATTGGAACAATAATCAATGAATCTATGAATGAAGAAAACACAACTTCTCCATTCATCCATGTTAGGTATAAATCCAAGGTATGGTGTTGTTTTTTTTATTTCGTATCCCATTAATAAATTAAACTATGAACACCGAACAACCCATAAATAGTTTGAATCATAGTTCAATCACTTGAGGGATGTGATTATCTTAATGGGTTTTAAATTGTAATTTGATATGTGTGATTTCTTCCTCTTCATTCTTAATTCTAACAAGAATGAATCAGGGATGAAACAAACAAAGACCATGTTCTAATATTTTTTTGTTCATGTGCGTTTATTTTCTCCCCTCAATCCATCATGTTCTTCATGTGTTCTTTTAATTTAAATCCCCTTTGAGAAAAATCAAGCATTGTTCCTCAGATCCATGGTGCAATGATATGAGATCAAAGGATTTGACCCCGTGATGGCATTGTGGTGGCGCAATGAATGTGTAGTATGATTTGGCTAAGCCAACGGTTTATAGTGGAATGAAGTGGTGGAAGCTCTTACTGATTTAGGCATGGTGGTGTGGGTCCATGGTAGACAACAAACCAGCATGTTGAGGTCTCTAGTGGCGCGACTGGTGAAGGAAAAACATGCAGGGGGGGCAGCGTGAGAGTTGGAATGGTTGGTGGGTGTGGACCATGGTAGGACCCTAAAATAGTGACTATGGGACATGGTGAGGTGACAGTGCTTATGTGGTGGGGAGTAGGAATGTGGCTCAGTGATGCTTTAGAGGAATGCACGAAACCGAGGATGTGGAAATGTCAGTGTGGCAGGATTACAATGTAGAATATGACATGGTACTCCATCATTACAGGAGGCTTTCAGTCGGTGCGGGTTGTGTACGACAAAGTGAAATGGGCTGCTCCAACAACCCTACGATCTAGAACCAATAGGCCAGTAGGCCCGGTAGGGGAGGTCGGGTCAGACTGGACCAGACCAGGCCAATTCAAGTCATCCGAACCGGGTCCAAGGGCCAAGGGGTCGGGTCGGACCCAAGGATGACATTTCTATAAACAATTGTTGTATGTTACCAACTTTGTGATTATTTGAAAATTCGTTTATGGAATTGGAACTCTTGAAATGGAACAATACTTTTGAGATAGTGTAAGTAATTTTTTTGGATGACAAAATAAGACCTATTGGCTTGAGGACTAGGTTCTCCCCAAACAAGCATGCTACGACCAGAATCTGGTGGCTGATTGTTTCCTTGATGTTGTGTGACCCATAAGCTATGTGACCTTGAGCTGTCTGAGCCAGATTCTATGTGACCTAGAAATTATGTTACCTAGAGGTTGTGTTCATTACCAATACTATGTGTCTTACCGAGACTGGGTGTCTTATTGAGATTATGTGTCTTACTGAGACTATGTGTCTTATAGACACTGTGTGACTCATGTATATAGTGTACCTCATTATATTGTGTAAATGAAAACAATAAAAAAATATATGTAGTATATATATACCTATGTGATATGACTTTACTTTGTCTAATTTCTTTTGGGTGTACTCCATGTATTTCTTAGTGGTGTCACATTCTGGTTTCGGGGTGCCCTATATAGTATTATTTTACTTTCCCCTATACATGCTTCACCCACACGTGTTATGTCATTTATAGATGATAAATGGTTTAATGGATTTCTAGGTGGACTAGAATACGGTGGTTCTTAGAGAGATTAGATAGATGTGGTGTGCTCCATTGACTTTAGACAACAATCCTACACCTACCCCTCAAGCTGGGGTTTCTACATACGAGTTTCCGGAAAATGTTTCTTCACATCTAGAGACTCTTTCATTTGGTGGGATTGTATTCTCACCAAGTTTACATTCTAGTTTTCTAGAGTCATACTCCATGGTTTTTATCTTATTTTAGGCCTATAATATTTACATAGTGTTTTTATATTTCTGAATTCAGTGCTTCGAGATGCGTTTCTGTTTGTGTTAGTACTTTGGAAAATGTATCCATTTTATGGGATATTCTTAATTGGTTCTACTCACTAGCCCCTGACCTATCTATGGCTATTTTAGGGTATTCAGAGAATAGGACCCTCTAGGATGGGTTGTGGAAGAGTTGTATCAAAGGTGTGTCGGTTGTACTTTAAGACCAGGTGTCTGTGAAGTTAGTTTGGGGAAATAGTTTTGAGTGTTTAAAATTTCTATTTCAGGCAATGGAATCTAGTATTAGTGTGGTGACTCATGTATCTATACACTAAAACTATCGAAACTTGATTTAAAACATGGTACATAAAAACAGTAGTTTTAGGAAAAATAATTGAAAATTCATCAAATTTGATTTGGGTGTGTTCTCACATCCTTCTTGACAAAACTCACCAGGTATACTATATTAACCATAATACAACTTGATTGATTTCAAGATGTGTACACACAGACATCCATCTAGGATTCCATTGAATGATCATGAGGATGATCCACCATGTTATGACACATCAATATAAGGAACTGCACAAGAGATAGAACCCCTAGATGGTTTTAATGTTGTGGTACCACTCATTGAGCTGCAGCTAATACTAGTGGTACTAGTGGAGGATTAATGTAGACTGAGTGCATTTCATGAGATCCAGAGGTAGTGACCTCATAGGGATCAAGGTGAAATAGACTCGTAGGTAGTTGAGTATGGGCAAGTGGTAGTTACACATATCTTCTTCCATGCGAGGATGCCTTCTGACCAGATGGAATCCCTAGTTGCGAGTATTCTTCAGGGCTTAGCTGGTTGATGGTGGAGATTAGTAGCCAATAAAAATGATGAGGTGAATTACTTTTGAACAGAAATCAATGATATATTAATAGAGGAATTATTTCTAGCAACATGATTCACAATACGCATCCAAGATCTCTTCCATATATAGAAGTGAAGTCAGATTGTGGTAGAGTATTTGATGCAGTTTAATAATCTTTATTGCTAATCCATGGATATGGTGTGAGACAAGCTTTTCAGGGATCATATGTTTGAGAAGAGTTTACACAATAACATAAGTGCATTAATGATATCCCTTAGTATTCCTACATATGTTGGGTAATATATTGTTCTCTTCTAGTGGAAATATTTTTGGAAGAGTATATGTTAATAGTGGAATCTACCAGTAGGCACTAGGTAGAAAATTTTTCATTAGTTGGTAGAAAATAGTAGTTATAGGGACCCAAGTATTTCAGGAACTCCAGGGGATGACCCCAGATCACTAGATTAGTGGTGTGGGGATCCCAAGGTAGAGAGAGTTAGCTGAAGTACATGTTGTATTACTCATGCAGGGGTAGGGGACATATGGCTCAAGATTTCTTGATTCGATGAATGGAAGACCAGGATACTGTCGAGGGACTATCGAGGAAAAGGATGGGGAATGATTATGGTGGTACATAGGGTTGAAAATGTGGAAGAAGAGTAGGTAGGTTATTAGTAGGTGGGAGATTGTTTGACATATTACCACCACCACCCAATGTGGTCTACACCTAGAAAAGGGAGATACTGGAGAGGGATGAGGATAGTTATATTTGATGGATTCTTATAAACTATATGCTCCAAGGATGATTAGTTGTACGCTTTATTTCCTTTCAACCATACATACAGTTCGATTGAAACAGGTGCTAGCCATAACTTTATTTACATATACCATGTTTGGGGCTTGAAGATACTTGTTGAACCATTGAATCGACCCTAATGACATCAATAATGTATATACTCCTATGAAGGGGGGTGTGGTGGTAGATGATCTCAGCAAGAGATATAGTTTTTTGTTTCTGTGTAAGGCGTCAGTGAAGTTATATGCGTTTTAGATATCCTTAGTGGATAGACATGGTGTGGCCAGCCTACGGTCGATGGTTGTCACCCCTACACTCTTAAAAAGAGTTAGGGAGGTACAACTTGGATATATAAACTTTGAGACCCAACACGCTCCTTCTTCTATCAGGCATTCCCCTAATGGATATTCAATATCCGAGGAGTATGTCATTTTTTTCAAAGGGTGAACAGTTGTACTTATAGCATTGTGAGAGGAGGTTCTCTTGGAGTTCTAAGAATCCTCTTCAGTGGTACATCTAGGAGTGGAGAAGATGAACCAGAACCTCTGATGTCAGTTTTGGTTGATGGGGATGAATAAGGTATGAGAAGTGTTCGTTTCTTGATTCCTCACTTGTCAACAAGTGATGGCTGAGCACCAGGTTCTAGTAGGTTTTACTCAACCACTTGAGTTGATAGAGTGTAAGTGGGTAAGATATTTATGGACATCATGATGGGTTTACCATGCAGGTCCAGTATTCATGATACCGTCTAGGTTATTGTTGAATGACTCACCAAGTCTCCCTACATCATAAAAATCTGGGAGTAGAGTTCTGTAGAAAGCTAGGGATGCTTATACGTGTAGTAGATTATTCATCTTCAAGGAGTGACATCGACTATAATTTCAGATCATGATGCTAATTTCACATCCTAGTTTTATAAGGGATTGAAAGAGGTATTTGTTTCTCTGTTACACTTGAGCACTACATTTAATTCCTAAACAGATAACAAGAATGATAGAATAATTTAGGTCTTAGAGGATATGATGTTGGACTTCATCTTGGTTTTCAGTCATAGCTATATGGATCACCTACCACTGCTAGATATTTCATAAAATAAAATCTACCACACCACCATTGGTATGAATCCATATGAGGCATTGTATGGGAAACCATGTAGGTAACCACATTGTTGGACTAACTAAGGAGAGTCTATGCTCAGGGGACCAGAGTTGGGGTGGGATACCACAGATAAGGTGGACATCATCTAGGAGATGATGAGGACTTCAAATAATTGGATGAAGTCATATGATGATATGAAATGAATTTCTATGGTGTTTGATGAAGGATACAATCTGTTCTTTTGGGTCTCACCTCTATGAGGGTTGTAGATATTTGGCCAAGTCGAGAATTTATCTCCATGATACATAATCCCTTTTTTAGATTCTTTATAGAGTTGGTGAGGTGGAGTACTACCTAGATCTACCCTTGTAGTTGAATTGAGTGAAATATTTTTTCCACTTGTCATAGCTGAGGAGGTATGTTCATGATTCATCATATGTATTTAATGTGGTGAGATAGAAATTGGCGATAGGGAAACTTTTGTGGAGTACTCGGTGGAGATTGAGGATCAAAGGGAGCGGATCCATCATGGACAGTTGATTCATTTTCTGTGCATCTGATGGAAGAATTTGAATCACTTAAATCAAAATTGGGAGTGGGAGACTCATATTCCTACTCCATACCCTCATATTTTTGTCTGAGTGGCCCTTATTTCTATTTTTGGGGACGTGAAGCCCTATGGAAGGGAGAATATAAGGACTCTAACATTCTTTTGCTTTATTTTTGTAAAATAACGTGGTAAATTATGAGGCTATTCACTAAAATGTTGTGCGATTCCGAGGCCATGTGTTACAGAAAAAAAATCAATGAATAATGTTCTTTTTTTGATAAAGCGTTCAAGATGTTTTTATTTAAAACAAGAATAACTCTTAAACGAGTGTTTGGGTCTGAAATATAAGGGCACATATGTGTTAAAAATAGATATTGTACCTTAATCAGTCCCTAATGATGACTAATATAGGTTGACTATGAAAGTAATCATTTGGACATAAACGTCATTAAAAGATTTAATAAAAATATTTTATTTTGACACAATTCTATATTTATCTCAAATGTTTCATATAGTCAAGAATCTAGGGTTATCACTGTAACCGTGGAATTACCTTTAGGCAAGTAGAAGGATGTTGTCTCAATAGAAATGGTGGATCAGAGATCTGAACTCAAATCAAGCATCGAGGAATCGACGAACGATGATGATGCAACTTTGACCTTCATCAATGACTAATCCAAACACTACATAGGGTGTTATTTATTTTTGATTATTTCTTCCGTTCTTAAATTAGATAAAGAAAATAGACCAAACCATGAATATGTTGATCTGTGGTTTGATCACATGGGGGATGGATTTATGCTTGTGGGTTTTAAATGGGAATTACATCTGTGTAATTGCTTTTTCCTTGTTCTTCCCTAACAAGAACAAATCAGTGTCGACACAGACAATGTACATGATAAATTATTCTAGTGTTACTGTTATTTTACATTTTCCCCTAAATCCCTCATGTTCTTCTTAAATTATTCATCTTTGAACCCCATATGTGAATGATATACCATTGCAATGGTCATCCATAGAACAATGATCCAATATTGAAGGATTCAACACAATACGACCATAGTGGAGGTGTATTGGAGGCCTGGTACGATTTAGCCAAGGTGGAGGCTTACAAAACCACAAGGATGTGGAACATGGTGGTAGTAGGAGTTGGAGGTTCTAAAATGTTCATGCAAGGATAAATGGGTCCATGGAATATGGTGAACCGGTTGGATGGGGTATCCAGAGGGGCTACGGGTGAAGCATAGCACAACGGCGTGGGGGGGTGTTGGAGATGGTGTGGTGGAGGGCGTGGGTCATGGTATGAGGCCATTACATTGACCAGGGAACACAATGAGGTGAATCCGTGTATGTGGTGGCAATCTGGGACACAAATCATTGCTACTTCAAAGGAGCCTTGTGGTGGCATGGCAATGGGGAGGCTGTGCGGCGGGCTGGCCATGTAGAACACATCATGGCACCTTGTAGCATGTGGGGAACACGGTCGGGGAAGATTGCATGTGGTGTAGAAAACCATACCACAATGTGGTGTATGACAAGGGGTATCCAAATCTCTCCAAAAGCCCATTGAGCCAGGTCCAACAAGACAAGGGGGATGAGCGCAACAGGATTAGTCGGGTCGGCTAGACTGGGTTGGGTCAGTCCCTAGCCAGACCCGGGTCAAGTTCGTGTTAGACTCGGGTCAGACTTGTTTATAAAAATGGTTGTAAAAATCACACTATATGTTTGTTTGATAATACATTTGTGGAGTTGGGTCTCATATTATGATAATTTCCTTTTTGAGATAATTGAAATCTATTTTTTTGATGTTAGAATATGAAATAATGGATTGAGGTGTTGGTTCTCTTGAAAAAAGCATGATAAGAATTGAATCCGGGGTCTTGATATGACCGTCAAGCTGTGTGAACTAGATTCTATGTGACCATGAAGTAGTGTGACCCAGAAGCTATTTGATCATGATGCTGCGTAACCTAGAGAATTTGTGCTTTACTAAGGTTGTATGTCTTATTGAGTGTGTTTTTCTTACCGAGACAGTGTGTCTTATAAAGATTGTGTGAATCATTGAGATAGTTTACCTTATTATATTGAGTATCTCATGACTTTATTAAGAAAATATGTTGTAAAATTATACCTATGTGATATTACTACACTTAATGTTATTTTTATCTAGTATACTCCCTATACATATTAGAGGTATTCCTTTGTGTTTTTTGGGTTCCCTACTAAGTATTGTTTTATTCACCCATGTACGGGCTTCCCCAAAAAATTTCATATATTGTATAGACGATTGATGCTTTGACGGAGTTTTATGAGGACCAATACCATACGGTTCTTAGAGAGATCAAGCAGATGAGGTGTTCTCTTCAGTCATCAGATATCTATCCTACACCAAACCATGATGTAGGGTTTTCTGTGGATGAGTTTCAGGAACATGTTTTTTCCCTTCTACAGAGTCATTCATTTGGTGGGCCTGTATTCTGGCCTTGTTTACTATATATTTTTCTACTATCATACCCTATAAATTCTTTCTTAATTTATTCAGTAATTTTTTTCTTAGTGTCTTTATTTTTTAGCATTTCGTGATTTTAGATATCTGGTTGTGTATAGTACTTAGTAAAATTCCTCTCATTTGTGGGATATGACTACACATCACAAGTGACCATTCTTTGTCCTATCAGAGGTGGGATTAGTGTAGTCATGACATATGACCCTCTATGAATGGGTCGTGAAAATTCATGTATTAAAATTTTAAACATTTTCTATTTCTTGTAATTAATGAAACCTCATTGGTTTTTAAAAACATGGTTCCATTACATGGGAATAAATAGAAGCAGAAAAATAATTATAGAAAATAATTTTCTCTTTTATATTTTCTAATTTTAAATTAGGATATGTTTTCCATTTTTATTTTAATTAGTTGGTCGTGGTGGTGTGTGTTTAATATATTACATGATGAATATATATTATGTATCACTATTAGTTTCCCAATGCATTCAAGGGAATTTTTCATCATGTCCAATGAAAAATTCTGAGTGGTCATAAAAATAAGTCAAATGATGGAATGATTTATACTCTTAAGGATATTAATTATTCCAAAATAAAATATTGAGTGACATATAGAATCATCCATACAATGTAGGTGTAATTTTTTAGAAATTCCAGTGAATTTAATTTGGACGATTGACACATTCAAGAAGATCTTGGATTAAAATAGTTACATGATCTAGAATCACAAGAAAGAGTGATGGAAACACATTTTAATTAAATTACAATATATTATGATAAGATGAAATAACAAGAACTAGTTGTCCAAAAAATAATTAATGATGGTTTAAACAACTACTACATAATATAAAATTTGGATCCATTTTGGAAGTAATATTTTATCCTCATGATATAGGGAATGAGAAATCCAAAGATAAAGTTGATGAAACGATGTATATTTATGTGAAAAATATGTAAGGAAGGATACAATTTATGGAAATTAGTAATTTATTGGAAGAATAACCTAAAATAATTGTATATGTGGAAAAAGATACCGAATTGCTAAGATACATCATGAAATTGGAATAATATCCAGAAATTGAAATGTTGAGGGAGGATTGTTATAAGGCTTGGACCGTTTTTAGTTACAAGATACCTTTTAAACCATTCATAATACCATATTTCACCAAATGAAAGATTAAATAATATATAATATACAAACAGTTGTATAATTTATCTAGATGGTAATAATTTAATGTATGGTTAAACACATATTGGGTAAATTCATTCCATTCTCCTAATACATGAATCAAAATGAGGTATAATATATCAAAAATAATTTAATCAAATAATTTAATGGATGAAACTTATATTATGTTTATTTATTTCATATGAATTGTAATTTGTAATTATTTTAAGAAATATTTGGGAGGTCAATTCTAAATATTTTACCTTATTGAATTTAAAACAATTTAACCTTTACATTTAATTGTTTATTATTATTTTTTACGTTCATAAAATTGAAACACCCTTAAAAAGATTATCACCTTGAGATAATTAATCTAAGAGGAATCAACTATTAATAAATATATTTTCCCTCAATACAAAATTATTTTTTTCGATGATCATTAATTGTAATGATATTGATGAATTATTTTAAAAGTTAAATTTTTATTGCAAATTTCAATCGTTTTAATATGATTATTGATTTGAAATATATTCATGAATTTGATTCATTTATGTGTTCAATTATTTGGCTAATATATATTACTCATTCCATGAATCTATTGACCAATTTATTCCCATTCCTCATAATAATTCCAAACCAATTTGACTGGTTATTTATAATACCCTCTTTCAAGATAAATCATAGGATTTGAAACAATACTAGAGAATTCATTTTAATATTATCAAATAATGTTTATATTAAACAATTTTATGATGATTAATTACATTGGTTGAATGTTATTTTATGCTATTATACCTCATATACCTACCTCACATTTGATCTCTAGTTAATACATTTTATCTAGGGTGTTTCTTGATATGAAACCATATTAAAAGTGTATTTATCGTTCCTACCCCACTCATTTTATTTTAACAATATTTATAATTTAATAAAGATGGGGGAATAGTTATTTCATTAAGTTTATGGATATATTATTTTTTTGAAAGGTTGAATGTGCAGTGTTATGATTGGTTTTTGGGAAAAGGTTCATATACATCCAATCATTATATTTTCATGGTTTCCCTCAATTAAATGAAGTAAATAAAAATAAAATGGAAAAAATAATGGAAAGTGGGTAAATATTTCATTATGAATATTTTTATTATTTGTTTGATTTTGAGAAGAGGACGGATTTGATGTAAGTTATAAATTTTGAAGTAATATTTTGAAGGAGGAGTATTCCAATGAGCTACATATTATTTACCATGAATTTTAATTTAGAGTTTAGCAACCTTTTTGAGACATGATGTTTATTTTTCACCATATATACCTTTCTACACATAAATATAAAGTCACATGAACCATAAGTTGATTATATAATTACAAGAATGAATATTATAAATGGAAAATAAAAAGTGTATTGAATTATAATTATACATGATTCATGATTTTGAACTCTTTATTAGGTTATTTTTATGCTTTTGAACATGTATTTATAACATTATATTTATTATATTGATGAAATGAATGTGTCCCTTTTTAATGCCTTGATTCATTATTACTATATGATGATATTTTTATTTTATATAATAAAATGTTTATGTGTATGTGAATTTGATAAAATAATTTTTACACATATTTTCGACATGAATATCATTAATTATTATATATAATAATACCAAAAATAATGATTTTTTGATTTGTTATGACCTGAGGAATCTTGATTACGTTTTTATAATTTATTGGATAATTTGGAAGAAAATGGAACAAATGGAATATCATCACATGCCATTATAGGGTAGTTATTTTGAGAGGAATTGGGATCTGGAAAACAAATAAGAAACCATAAAACAACTAAAAACATCATGACACAATGTATTTATATATGTGTAACTTTGGGTTGTTTAAAATTTACATGGGAATACAAATGAGTAATAATGAAATATAAAATAATATCTTGGAAGATTTGAAAGATTACCCACTATGATGGATCACCTCAAACAAAAATAATCATAATTAGAAGTCAGTGAAAAACTAGAATTTCACAAAATAACCATGAACTAGTTCACACAATAGTGTTTCTATGGAATATATAGAGAGATAAGGTTACAAATAAACATTTCAGAGTTACATTTTCATATGTATGGATTCAAAACATGAATAAGGGTATATATAAATTTCAATGGTGTAAGAGAATGTACAAAATTGTGATAAAATATGATAATGAGATAACCGATGGATGTATAATGTTTGGAATGAATGTGATGCATTTATCATTTGGTAAAACATTCTATCATCCTATGAATTTATTGAAGGCAATGTAAAAATAATAGAAAATTAATTTTTTTAATAATTCATAAAATGGTGATATAATAGATATATAAAATTTCTTATGATTCCATGTGGTTTTGAATCAATCTTTAAGTTGGTTGGATTTATATCAAAGGATTTACATCAATTTTTATGTGTTTTATAGTACCTACATATGACAATGTGAAATAAATATTTTCTTATCTTTCCTCTTCATACCCCATTTTTTCATAATGAATAATTTTATTGGTTGAAGTAGATAATGAAAAAATATTTGACGATATAAAAGCAGCTACATGTGTTGGACCCTCTAATATTCCATGAGTGATATGTAGAAGACGTGGAATAAATTTTAAGTTATATTTTTACTAGGATTTGGACACCATTAAAGGTTATTTAAAATGAGAAAAAAATGAAAAAAGATATTATATATATATTTATCAAAGGAGGCCAATTCTGTAGGAATATATAATTTTCCACCTGAGCAGCCATAGTTTGGATTTATTTTTTCCCCATTTCAATCTTTCATTGTGTAATTATAGGAACAATGATATGGATGTCACATTGTAATCCTTGAATGTTTTCTATCACTACTCAATTTTTTATTTTTTATTTGTTAGTTCATTCTTTTATGATGTTTGGATTATTCCTTAGTGATTTTAAATTAATAATGACTGGTTGAATTTATAAAAGAGAGTGGGTTCGATGGAATGGAATGTGTACATCATTTTTTAATTATCATTCACTAATGAGTTGATCTAATTACATAAAATAATTTTAAACTCAAATTTATTTATCATATTAATTAACAAAACATTAAATTATATTTTTTTAAATGAATGAACAAATTAATTTAAGAGACAATTAATTCATGAAAAGTGAGTTTGATTATTATTTTCCACATGAAATTTAAACGTTGTGTACATTATTTATTTTGATTCATATAATTATTAAGAGTCTAGATATTGAATTATTAATAATTTAAAATAATAAAATAGAATCAAAATAAAATTATTATTGTTAAAAAAAATTAGTTTGATTAATTTTATAGGTGATGTTGAGTTATCTACATCTGAAAACAATATTCATTGGGTAATGATTATTCAATATTATTTCACTAGCTTCTTGGTTAACCCACAAAAAATCTAATTTAATTTAGTTTAGATCCAAATTATTTGTTTTGACCTAACTATAAAGATATTACAATAAGTATAATAATGCATAATAGATTCTCATAGTTCCTCATGGAATCAACATCATTCATTCACTCTATTAGGACTTTATATTTAGTAATTGTTCTAGTATATTATTTATTACTTTATCAATCACTTATAAATAACGATACCTCCTTTATGATTTTCAAAAATACATTATCCACTGACGGGAGTCATAAATTTTAAGTAAAGAAAGATGTTTAGAAATTATATTAAACAAATTCACACTAACTACAATCCAATAGCATTGTTAAATCACGAGGTCAATCTCACGAGGAACTATAAAGCCCATTTATGAAATTTTGTTCCAATGTGTTAAAAGTTACAAATTATTTAAAAAATATGAAATAAAATATAAACTAAACTCTATTATAATAACAGTGACATAATAAATAATGGCGAGGATAAATAGGGGGATTAAATATGTAGTAATAGTTTTTATTAAAATTATTTAATTATACATCATGTCTAAAACTATTCAAATTAATTTATTTATTATTATAATTATAAATTATATCGATTTGATCAATTTTAATAAATACTCATTCGAAATGTAGAATCTTAATCATCTTATGAATCAATATATTTAATTTTCATTAGGATAAAATGTCAAGTGTAAAATAACATTACAACTCATTTTTAAGGACTTAATTACCTCTAGAATGTAGGTTTTTTCATTATCAACACACAAGTATAATGATTTAAAAATGAATATGATAAATTAATTTGACCAAAACACGAGACTATATAATAAAATCGACACACAAGAGATGAAAAATTAAATCATGCCACAGGCATCCATTTACATTGGTCACACTCACTTCTATCAAGTTTGCCACTCATCATAAATTGAAAATTAATAGTGAATAATCAAAACATCATACATGTGAGGATAATTAATTAACTATAAAAATAATTAAATAATAATAAGAAATATTGTTTGACTCTACAGAAATATCAGAAGAACAAATCCCTTGATTATAAATTGAATATACAAAATAAATAATGGATTGAAATATTAACTATAATAGCCCCGGTAGATGATGTTTTATCTAGGTAGAATGAACCTCCATTTAATGAGACAAAATATTAATATATCAAAATATTTATATCTTAAATATCATTCAAATTCCTTCTCTATTTAAGAATCTATTAATAGTTTCCCAATCCCTGTCAAAATAGACTCTAAAATTCATCCATGATCCTCTATATGTCCCCATTAAAGAAAAGAGTCTCCCAACACTTATAGGTTCCTTCATATAATCAAATATGTTATTTTATCCCGTCAGAGCTTGAAACTATTCATCATGTAACACTGAGTGATTTTAGAATCTATTTTTTTTAATTAATGGTCTTTTATATCTTGTAAAGCATGAATCTATGAAAAAATATGATTAATTCTAATACATTATAAAATGAAACACATTATATGGTTGTTTCGCACAGAATCCGGGGATGACCTCCTGGACGGGAGATTCAAACGTTCCGATCGGTTTCTAGCGGGTTTGTTCGTAGAACCAGAAACATCCAATGATTCCACATCCGTTTGGACCTACTTTCCAAAGGTAGGATCTCATTAGCTTGTGGACTGATGAGGCTTAGTAATTTGCATTGGTCGAGAGGATGGGAGGTCGGACTCATCACACCTTTTTGAGGGGAATTATTGTCTACTTCGGGACTCTCTTTATAGATTTAAGTTATGTTCGTGAATCCTTATTATATTACCAAGTATAAAATGATCTTTCCTTAAGTTTTAACAATCAATGATTAAATATGCAAGAAATTTAGAGAATCTTTTATACGTATTCGAGGTTCTTCATCAATAGAGAATCATCTATATCTGTTTAGAGATTCTTGGTCAATGGTATCCTTCAAAACATTTATATAAAAGTCTCTTGGTCATTATGACGACCGGGCTGGTTTTAAAGCCACTCAATGGGGCACTTGAAGTTTATCGTCATTCAGAAGGACAATTATTATTTCAAAGTTGGGATCGAACCCATAAATGGGCTACCTACGTATCCTTTGTTTTGGAAAAAAGAATCAGAACCCACGTAGCTCGAGTAATGGAGTGTGATGTTTATGATTGACGGCTCAAAGAAGAATTTCATAATTACTTTTACACTCTAAGCTCACGTGAGTCATGCTCGGTGTGAGAAACAAGAGGCATTGGTAAAAATTAGACAATTGTGCCATGAAAGATGCAATCATAAGAAATTGTTTGGGGCTTTTGTATGTATGACTTTCCAGATAGATGAAGGTTTAGGATTCACTTTTGGAGAGAAAATCCATGAACAAGGTCCATA
Organism: Viscum album; assembly: GCA_963277665.1. Taxonomy (NCBI): domain Eukaryota; kingdom Viridiplantae; phylum Streptophyta; class Magnoliopsida; order Santalales; family Viscaceae; genus Viscum; species Viscum album. The sequence goes on along the minus strand of OY728133.1, from coordinate 1,791,243,078 downwards.
AAGGTATATGTGCTTCATGGAGATTTGAATACTCTAATTTTGGGGCTTACTCCTAAGGAGGATGCCCAAGTTAGGAGGAGACTTATGATTGGGTTTTACTCCTGAAAAGGAAACCCAAATCAAGGGTAATTTAGGACTGGTTAAAGAGAAATTAGGTGACATGGGGATTATTCCTGAAAAGGAAGCCCAAGATTATAACTGGGTTTTATACTTGAAAAAGGAGACCCAAGTTAGGGATTAAGGCTTGGGGATTACTCCTAAGAAGGATGCCCAAGATTTATGACTGGGACATATTCCTGAGAAGGAATCCCAGGTTAGGGGACTTGGTTTGGGGCTTACTCCTGAGGAGGATGCCCATGTTTGGGAACTTTAAGAATTTGGGGCTTACTCTTAAGGAGGATGCCCAGATTAAAGAACATATAACAAGGGATTATTCATGAAAAGGAGACCCAGTTTAAGGATTCTCTCATCTTAAAGGATGAGGTTGAATGAATGAACTCTCAATCATTGGTGACATAAAGATGTTTTAAATCACTAGGTTTTGAGAGATATTCCACATAATTCCTTTCAGATAAGGACGTCAAATCAAGAAATCATTCCATAAATGGCTTTGAAGAGTATCTTGAAGACTGAATCTTGAATAGGAAAGGTGAAATGGCTTAAGAGGGGTGAAATGGGGTGAAAAGGCACCCAAAAAAGGAATGGGTGCGCAAGTCTTGGAAGGCGCGCAAGTCTTGCGTGGGCGCGCAAGTATTGGTCGCGCAGGTATACCTGCGCGACACATGGTGTACTTGCGTGATTTTCAACCAGCATTGAAATGATTGAGCGACTCTTTATTAAACCCTTTAGAATCCTCTTGAGGTTCTTCCAGAAAAAGGACGCGCAAGTTATATTGAAGGAAATAAGTCGACGCGCAAGTGTTGATAAGTTTCAACACTTTAGACCTTCCTTCTTCTCTTTAGATCTTCCGTTCTAGGTAAGAAAATACCTTAGAAGTGTTCCAGAAGCTTTGAGAAGAGACTTGGGCGTCGGGAGCTTCAATACGAGTTTCTGAAAAAGGATCCTCTCGAATGGGGGGCCCATAGGGTCTATTTATAGGAATGAGAATACCACAGGCGGTTATCAGTTAGGTCGCGCAAGTCACTTGCGCGACTAAGGTCGCCGCACAAGCACACATGCGCGACAGTGAGATAACTTGCGCGGTGCAGTTGCTTTGGATCCTGTGTTCATGCCTTTGTCGGTTTTTGATGTTTTCTTCAAAGGATGAATCACTTTGAGCTCAGATATTCCCTTTTCTGATCTTTAGATTCTGTGACGAAAGGAGCATCAACAAAAGTCCCCCTCAGAGTTGGATCCGGAGAGAAATGAGGATTTGACTCTGAGGAAATCGAATCCCTCCAAAGGAAAAGGGAGGCACGCAAGTCTTCAGTGCACAGAGGGCGGCACGCAAGTTTTCGCCGTGCAGGCCTTGAGCGCACTGGGTACGGCGCGCAGATAGGCCTCCTGGACAATAAATACATGGCCTTTGGCCGGGTGTAGCATCTGATCCGAACTTCTCGAGCTCTCTCCGCGCAAGTCACCTAATCCGCGCAAGTCTCTTTTCCACTGTTCCCTCGCTGCCGCGCTATTGTAAAGGTAATAGGACTTGCGCGGTGATACATGCACGGCAAAAACTTGCGCGGCACATGTAACACTTGCGCTACATCTCCATACTTGCGCGCCTTAATGCCGTAGCCATTTTTTTTTTGATTTCTTCCACAAAGTTTGTGAAAAATAAATTTATTAATTTATGAAACTCTTTGTGCAGAATTAATGGCTCTTAGACCCGGATTAATTGATGAACTGGCTAGCAAGCGGATAGATGATATGATGAACATCATTGGCCCTGATTACTATACTGTCAAAGATAGTACTCTTCCAGATTTGGCTAAGTATCTGAAGAAATATCATCGCAACTTTCCTCACTGCACTTATCTACCTTTGTATGGCTATGGTCATCTACAAGAAGTCATTATTCCAGAAGTAAAGAATAATCTTCCATTTTCGTGGTTTCAGAATTATACCAATTTTGCTTCAGCAAATATCTCAGGTGGAGGAGTATTTCTAACTGCTGGAACAGTGGAGAAGGCTTATGTGATGCATCATAGCCCTTGCACACCAGATCTGAAAAAACATACACCTGAGCTTCAACCACATTGTCATCCTTCAATCTTCCGAAATGCTCAGATGGATCAATCCAAAGGCTGGAAGAAAAGTTGGGATTTCCGTCCTGGGGGAGGTGTGAAGCCAACTTGGATATGGGCATACTGGGTGCGACAGACTTGCGCAGAATTTATCGAGGACCTGAAGAGAGCTGCAATATATGAGGCTGTTTGGGTTGGGCAAACATATGTTTACAGACATGATAACTTCGTGCCAGAGATAATCAGCCACTGGAGCCCAGCAACTAATTCTTTCCATTTGACTCATGGAGAAGTAGGTATCAGTTTGTGGGATGTCCACAAGATTTCAGGAGCTCCAATCTTGGGCGATATGTATGATGAATTCATTCCTCCAAAGGTGACTTAGAATGATTCAGAGAAGACTCCTGCTTTAGCTTGAGAATTATTTAAAATATTTCAAAGGCTCAAGAGTTCAGAGACCTCATTAACTCATTTTAGAAAAGATATTCATCCGGAAGAATGGATGAATGTGTTTCTTACTGAGAAGAAAGGGATGGAGCCAAAAGAAAAAGGGATCCAAGAAAAAGAAATCCAAGGATACCAGGCCCAAACGTCCTACCACTTGTCCAAAATCTGAGAAGAGAGGAGCTCCTGGCACATGCTGGCCACCTCTAGAAGCAGGAGAGTTTGAAAAGTGGGGATATGAGGTGAATCACAGAATTCCAAAGAAAACTCATCTGGCGGGTTTCTTGGAAATGTGGCTCAGTGTTTATCTCTTGCCGGTCAGGGATTCGAAGGGAGGCGTTAGGCCAGGGACCTTTTTCATTGCGGTAAAGTTGGCTGAGGGAAAAATGGTTGGGTTAGCTACCCCCATTTTAGCAAAGATTCCTAGGAGTTTACTTCACGTCTTCAAGGGTAAATATCCTATAAGAATAGTGGGACCATTCCAGGTTTTGTGGGGATGGATCGCCACTCACTTCAGGACTTACAATGTACAGAATGGATTACAAATTCCTGAAAGATCTTTCAGACCGTCAGTGCAAGCATTATCTGTAATTTCTCCATTAGATGTTAATGGTTATGACATGAAAGTAAGACTGATCATGTTTAAGGAATTCAACTTCTTTCCTTATGGAAGTCCGCCATCCGGGCGGTTTGTTGATGATGGGACAGCCCATTTGGATTTGAGGGCATACATGCTAGCTTGCAGGGATGGCGTGTTAGTAGCCAGGATTGATGGAGAAATCATATGTGAGGCCTATGCTCCATATAGATTTGCACGCCAATTCAAATGTTTGCAACAGATTGTTGTATCCCCTCCGGTACATGTCAGGTTAGAGCAACATCTGATGGTTGCTCGACAACTATGGTTGCTGACATCAAGAGAGAAGACTGGGGAAGTATTTGATCTACCAGTTGAAAAAGCGGCACATAATCTGACTACATTTTATGCCGAACACTGGATAGCATCATACCCCAAAGGGATATTGAATCTCCCAGTATATCAAGTGGGAAAGAGGAAGAGGACTTCATAGAATGAAACCCTTCCTCATGAAGGTGATGCTTCTCCACCTGAAATAGGTTCAACAGACTCCTCTTCTAGAACTGATTCATCGGATTATCACGATGGGGATGATGAGGCACAACCGGCAGAAAAGCGGTTTCGTGCCCAACATAATCCTCTGGCCAGAATTAAAAGACCCACTCCATCAACTCCTGGTGAGTTATTTCATTATAGTAATTTCAATCACTTCTACTTTATAAAGTAATAAGTCTTACTTTCTTATTCTCTATCTGTAGTTGCAGGAGCTGGGATGAAATTAAAATCAAAAATTGTAGGACCTTCCTCACAGCCTTTATATCTAAGACCAGAGGCTGTTCAGCTATGGCAGAGCTTATACTGTGGTACTGAGACCACCTGGATGGATTTGTGTGAGGGCCTACAACTTCCTGGAATAGGAAATCTTGTAGCTTCTAAAAATCTTCAATATGATGATAACCCCAATTAAGTGCGAGCTTACATCAGAGAGCTGGAAATGCTCATATATGCCACTGATGACTCGGTTCCTATCACCAGGCGGGTGAAGGAAATGATTGATCGTGGCACCACTGAGGGGGCTGGTGGTTCTGGAGATGAGGAATGGCAAGAGTACGTGGCTCCTGAATATGTAAGTTTTCTTTCCTTATTTTCTTTACAACTTGATTTCAGTTGAAGATTTGTTACTTAAGTAAGTTATTTTCTTCATCTCACAGCTTGCAAAGAAAGGAACTGGGGTTCCTTCGCCACAGTATAGCCCTGGTGGTACTGCTATCGGGGCTGCTGCTGATTCTCCTCACGAACCAGGAGAGATATCTCCAGGACAACATGCCATGAATGAGGCACTGGACACAGCCTTACATTCGCCAATCCAAGTGCCTATAAGGGAGACCACTGATACTCCAAAAAAACAAAAGAAGCAAAGGCAACGAAGGAGGAAATCCATAGCTAAACGTTTCATTAGTAGCGGTAAGTCCTTCGAACAATCATGAGTTTATACCCATAATCATATGGTTACTCATATTTCTGAGGATTCCAGGGGCTTCTTCAATTTCCCCCTTGAGGGAAGGGATTGATCCTTCTTCAATGGCCTTGGAGGGTGCTGTAGAACAATCACAGACCCAAGCTGACTTGGTTGGTCCTCGAGAAGAGCTAGCATCCATTCCCAGTATCCCTCCTACTGCTGAAGATGCCATCCAGGGTCAGGGGTTGCAGGACATAAGTCGGCAAGCAGATGTAGCAAATTCTCCCACTGGTGAGACTAATCAAGATTCTGAAGTATCACTGGATGAAATGATGAATCAAGGAATGAATTTTTAAGAATTTTATGATCATTCTATGTTGTCATATGATTTAGAAGACCTTGGGTGTGAGTGCTACCCTTCGCCCAAATTTTTTTTTTAAAAAAATTATACTTCTAACCATGATGGAAAACAATATGCAGTTTCTTCCGTAGAAGCCGCTGAACTGCCAATTCTTGAAGAGGGTGTGGACATTTATTTCAATCCTACCATTGCAGAAACATTAGCTCAAGTAGAGCTAAACACAATAAACCCTCCTGAGACCCATCTTGAAAATCCTGTTGAAACCGGGAAAGATGGGGAGAAGTCTTCTCAGGTTGCTGAACCACCCTTGGGTAAGAGATAACAATATTTATGATTGTAATTTATTTGCAAGACAATCCATTCTTTTGTTATCCTTTAAGGCTAACTAAATCTTTCAATTAATCATGCAGGGCCATCAACTGTAATGGCTAGATCTGGAGATGAGGCCTCAGCCTCTGCCCCAACGGGAATTGAAAGTGAAGAAGCTCAAGTCAGGTGGGAAAGAGCAGGACAAGGCACTTCCTTAAGCATGTTAATTCCAGATTACATACCCCCCTCCGATGATGATATTGAATCAGATCCAAAGATGCTCAAAGCGTTCAGCTTTTCACGACGTAAGGCATGGAACAATATATGGAACATTATATCTGTGGCGCCTTTAGAAGAGCTACCATCAAAAATTTCTCAATCGTCATCCCAATTTGTTATACTGGCACATGGTGGTTTTGGGTATGAAAAGATCCATGCCGCGGTGAAACAGATCATTTTCCGGAGGGGGCAAGCACAGGCAAGTTGCGAAGATTTGACCAGAGTGAAATTGTCAGTCAACATAGGCGAATTTGAGGCTGTTGTATCCCAAGCTGAGGCTGATTATGCTGCCAAGATGAAGGATCTAAAGCAAAAAATCAAAGAAAAGGTCATCCAGCAGGTGAAACTACAACAACAATTAGATGCTGTTACTGGGGAACTTGACCAGCTTAATAAATCATTGGATGAAACTCATATGAATGGCATGAAAGCCATCACAGATGCTAAGAAGGCACTTCAGCAGTCTGAAAAGAGTGAAGCTGGTCAAGTGCACCAGCTTCAAATAACTGCTGATAAAGCTCAGGATGCTTTACATCAAATGAAGACTTATGTTGACAATCTGCTGTAATTCTTGAAAAAGAGAAGAGACTCCAGTTTGTGGATGTCTTTCTATCTCCTGTGTATCAATGAAAAACACTTTTGTCTTCAATCAGTTGTACCTGCATTCTTTCATTACCTGCTTCAAATTTACATAAGCCAATGGGCCTAGTAAGCATAGTTTGATTTTTACTAGGATTATTACAAATAATCCTACAAACTTTGAATCTCTTAATTTCTCAATATTACCTAAATCAAAAAAAAAATGTATATTTAGTGAGCTGGAACTTGACTTTTATTCAGAGTTCCTTTGTCTTTTGTGGGCAGTTTAAATCCATGCATGCCGGACATAAAGGGGCTAATGTTTAAGGTCGAAATAGTTTTGACCAAAATGGATTAAAATTGATTCAATTCTTTGACAATTTATCTGAAAACATATTACCATACTCAAGTATGAGAGAAAAAATGTAAACTATGGCTTAAGAATATTTGAATCCGAGGAATGATATGAAAAAGAGCTAAAAGGCATTAGAAGAAGTAGTTTCCAAGAATGAAGTTACTATTATTTAACAAAACCCGTTAGGGGGTTGAAATATGCAGGGCCACCTAAGGGCATTGGCTGCATGGTTAAATAAATAACATCTTTCGGCTGACAAGTCTGTTATGTGGACTGTTTATGCAAGGCCACCTATGGGCACGTACTTCATACTCAGGCAAAAGAACTCCCAGAAATTTACGTTCCTAATGCTAAAAGCCAATGAAAGTTTATGGAGATTCAAATTTTCTAATGTATAGAGTTTGTTGTATGGAAAGAGGTACTTGAATATGGAGAAGATATTTCCGAACAAGAATATCGAAGAACTGGATGAACATCACTCCTATGAAGGTCTGACCCAAACATAGGTAAGAAGAATAAACCATAGACTTGAATACTTTCAGATCATGAAAATAGGATATGGGACAAATATGTTAAGGATGGCTATATTTTTTTTTGCGGATCCCTACATACTGTCGTTTAAGACAAATAAGGACAAAAGAGGCATTCTTCCCAAGAATGAAGTTACTATTATTTAACAAAACCCATTAGGGGGTTGAAATATGCAGGTCCACCTAAGGGCATTGGCTGCATGGTCAAATAAATAGCATCTTTTGGCTGACAAGTCTGTTATGTGGACTATTTATGCAAGGCCACCTATGGGAATGTGCTGCATAGTCAGGCAAAAGAATTCTCAGAAATTTGACATTTTTGTGATTAGAAGTCATTAAAAGGGTTATGAAGATCTGAAAATATTTAAGGTTAGGATTATAACACATAAAGATGGGTATTGTCCAATGCATATAGAGATACATAGGTCAATGATAACCATAATCATGTTGTGGCTGGGTCCTGAATTGAAACTTGGACTTCACTACGTATCTCATAAGAATGAGAATCAAGCCATACGTAGTTCTTGAAATGCAGTTTAACGTCGTGTAGGACGAAAGTATGAGTGATCTTAGTTTAGGGTCATAGAATTTGGACCATAATAATGAATACACAGTGTGTGTTTTCATGAGGACTTTTCAGCCAAGGGACTGAAAGTGAAATTTGGGGTTAGGCCCAAAAGACTTGGGACTGGATTCGAGGGACACTCGAATGTTCCTACGTATCCCATAAGGATGTGAATCAAGTCCATGTAGTTATAGAACTACCCTTTGTACAAATTTGGTTCGTACATGTGAAGGGTGAAAGGGGACTTTAGTGCAATGATGGTTTAACCTAAGATAAAAAGTTTAGGCATTACCATGTATGCACGTAGTCTTTTGAAAATGAAAACCATGATTGAAAAATCAATGTCAATAATATTTCTCTCTCAAATGAGGAAATCAAATAATATTGTAGTTTATTATCGTACCAGACAAAAGTGTTGTATAGTTTAACGTCGTATAAAAAGGACGAAAATGAATCAATGTAAAGATATTGATTCCAGGGGTGGTTTCACGAATCAACATCATATGAGATGGTGGTGAACCGATGTGAAGAGATTGTTTTTGGGCTTGAACCCTGGGAGGTTGCCTACATACCCAGCCTGGAGGGCAAGGATCAAAGTTCGTGTAGTTCAATTAAAGAATGAATTAATGATCAAGTTGTTCTTGGGGACAACGATCTAATTAAAATGTTGTTGGGACTTACACATGGTTAGGGGCCCAAAGAGAGTGTTATGGTTGAGGTTTGCTCTAAGCTCACGTGAGTCATACTCGGTGTGAGAAACAAGAGGTAATAACAACCTTAACGATGCACAGTTTAATGTCATGTAGGATATATTCAGGGACTATGCAGTTTAAAGTCTTGCAGTTAGGACTATTGGTGCTGCACTGTTTAGTGTCATGTAGCAGGGACAAAATAACAGTTTAATGTCATGTAGGACATATCAAGGACTTTCTGTACAGTTTAGCATCATGTAGTTAGGATGATGGGGACAATACAGTTTAACGTCATATTGGACAAAAGGGGGATTGTGCAGTTTATTGTCCTGTAGTAAGGACAAAAGAGTGTACCATTTTAACGTCATGTCGGACGAAAGTGCGAATAGTTTAAGGTAATATGCATGGACCGTGAATGGTGCAGTTTAATGTCATACTGGACCTTTGAGATTATATAGTTTAACGTCTTTCCGGACGTAAGGGACTTTTATACAGTTTAGCGTCATGTAGTTAGGACGTCACAGTTTAACGTCTTATTGGACGTAAGGGATTTGCAAATAGTTTATGGTCATATACGTGGACCAGGGATGATGCAGTTTAAGGTCATGCTGGACGGTTTAGGGAAATTTTTCACAGTTTAATGTCGTGTGGGACGAAGTTGCAGTTTAAAGTCATACTGGACCATGGCTGTATAGTTTAACTTCATATAGTAAGGACGAACTGGTGCTGCACAGTTTAGTGTCATGTTGCAGGGACATCTTCTTTTCTACAGTTTAACGTCATTTTGGACGAAAAAAAGGTTATACAGTTTATCGTCATGTTGGACGAAATAACATTGTTGTACAGTTTAAAGTCATGTAGCTAGGACTAAGGTGAACCAATATGAGGATATCAGTTCTGGGGACTTTTTACAGTTTATCGGCATGCTGGACGATGAATGTGCCACACAGTTTAATGTCATGTTGCTAGGACACAATATAGTTTAATGTCATCTCGGACAAAATATAGTTTAATGCCATCTCGGACTAAATATAGGAACTTCTGTACAGTTTAATGTCATGTAGATAGGACATAATACAGTTTAGTGTCATGTAGGACATAATACAATTTAGTGTCATGTAGGACATATTCAGGGACTATGCAGTTTAAAGTCTTGCAGTTAGGACTATTGGTGCTGCACAGTTTAGTGTCATGTAGCAGGGACAAAATACAATTTAATGTCATATAGGACATATTCAGGGACTATGCAGTTTAATGTCTTGCAGTTAGGACTATTGGTGCTGCACAGTTTAGTGTCATGTAGCAGGGAAAAAATACAGTTTAATGTCATGTAGGACATATTATGAACCAATGTGACTGTTTTGGCTCTGGGAACAATATTTTGTGTTTATAAAAAATACTTCTTCAGAAATCTGGCATTAGTTGGAGTCGTGATGTGTTCTCCATCCATTGAGATTAGAGAATACGCTCCATTGGAGTAGACCTTATGTATTAAATAAGGTCCTTCCCATTTTGGTTCATGCTTTGGAGGCTTCTTTCCTGGTATCATTGGTGCTCTGAGAACCAATACCAATTCTCCCTGAATGAATGAACGAAGATGAACTTTTTTGTTAAAAGCTCGTGCTATTCGATTCTGATAGATTTCCAAGTGGTGCAAAGTGCACAATCTTTTCTCATCTAACTGTTCCAATTCATTCAACCGCTTTTGGGATTTCTCATCTGTAGATAACTGATCACAAATGGCTACTCTGAGTGAGGGCAATTGAACATCAATTGGAAAGACTGATTCTGTTCCATATACCAATGAATATGGAGTTGACCGCGTTGCATTGCGAGTGGTAGTCCTATAAGCCCATAAAGCCTGAAAGAGTTTATCAGGCCATGAACTCTTATCTTTATCCACCATCTTTTGCCGTATATTTGAAAGAGTCTTGTTGAAAACTTCTATCTGGCCATTAGCCGCCGCATGATATTGAGATGAATGATTGGACTTAATGTTGTATTCTTGATACAATTTCTTTACCTCAGAAGAACAGAAGTTGGTGCCATTATCTGTCAATATGGTATGAGGGACACCAAATCTAGTAATGATGTTAGACTTGATGAAGCTAACAATGAATTTAAAACATACTTCTTTGAGAGGTACTGCCTCTGCCCATTTGGAAAAGAAATCAGTAGCAGTAAGAATGTACTTAAACTGCTTGGCCGTAGCTGAAGGGTAAGGTCCCACCACATCCATTCCCCATGTGGAAAATGGCCATGATTATTTAGCTGTATGAAGCAACTCTGAAGGTTGATGAATGAAGTTGGCATATACTTGGCATGAATGACACTTCGTTGTGAAATTAACACAATCTTGTATCATTGAAGGCCAAAAGTATCCAAGCCTTCGAATTTGATCAGACAGTCTATGTCAAGACTGGTGGGCACCACAGACTCCTGCATGCACTTCTTTTATGACAGTCATTGTCTCTTCACCATAAATACATATGAAGAGAACTCCATCAAAACCACGTTTGTAGAGAATTTTCTCGAGGTGGTTTGGGCTATCATAAAGAGTAAAATTGACCACACGTCGCCGGATTTGTTCTTTCTTGGCTCTATCTGGTGGAAGTGTTCCATTTTGAAGGTATTCCCTAATAGGTGACCTCCATCCTATAGTATGACCATACGGTTCAGGAATTGAACTAATTTCATTAATTTCCTCTGTTCTTACTTGAACATAAGGTGAAATTTCAAGACGGTGGGCAATACAGATGGTTGTCTCGTCCTGATTTGGATCTGCTAAAGCTGTGGCTATATTAGCCAGTGCATCAGCTTGAGCATTTTGTGATCTTGGGACATAAGAAAACATCGGTTCTGAAGGGAATTCCGAAATTAACTCTCTGACGTAATCATACAAAGGGATTAATTATTCTTTTCTGATGGCATAATCCCCATTGACTTGTTTGATTACTAGGTCTGAATCACCTTTCACCTTTAAGTGATTCACTTGTGCTTGAAGTGCTAACTCCAAGCCTGTAATGAGAGCTTGGTATTCAGCTTCATTATTGGTACCACCTTCCCACAACAAAAAGGAATAAGGTAACACAGCCTTATTTGGAGAAATGAGCACAATTCCTAAACCAACTTTGTTGAATTTAGGATTTTCCATTTTCTTCCCTGTTGGACTTCTGGAAGCACCATCAAAATACATTTCCCATGTTTGAGAACTCTCTTGAATAGAGAAAACTTCCTCATCAGGGAGTTCGATATCTGAATACATGTCTTCTACTGAAGGATGTTCAGCCAGGAAATCAGCTAGAGCTTGGCCCTTAATTGCCTTTTGAGACACATACTGAATGTCGAACTGCTGTAGAATAACCGCCCACCTTTCCAGCCATCCTGTAAGCATTGGACGACTAAGGATGAATTTGAGAGGATTATTACGAGATACCAAATGGACCTCATGATGTTGCAGGTACTGTCTCAGTTTCTGAACTGCAAAGATTAATGCTAGGCAGCACTTTTCAATACTTGAATACTGGGTTTCTGCTTCAAGCATAGTTCTTCTGAGATAGTAGAGACTATTTTCATTCCCATCATCATTCTTTTGAGCGAGAAAGGCACCCAATGATCTTCTAAAGCTGTCACATAGAGGATAAGCGGTCTACCCTCAACAGGTGGCATGAGTACTGGTGGACTCAAGAGGTATTTCTTGAGAACATCAAATTCTTCTTGACATTATTTAGTCCACTGGTAAGTGACTCCTTTCTTCAATAATTTGGTAAAGGGTAAACTTTTTCCTGCCAAATTGGCGATGAAACGCCGAATATAGGCTAAGTGCCCTTGAAGTCCTCTTAAATCTTTCAAATTCTGAGGAGGTGACATACCAAGGATTGATTTAGTCTTCTCTGGATCGACTTCAATACCACGATGGCGTACAACAAAGCCGAGGAATTTTCCTGAGGATACCCCAAAAGCACATTTTAAGGGGTTCATCTTCAAATTATGTTGTCGAAGCTTGTGGAATATGACTTCCAAATCAGCCAAGTGATTAGAACGTTGTTTGGATTTAACCACCAAATCATCTACATAGAATTCAACAAACTTCCCTAAAAGAGGTTTGAAGATACGATGCATGGTGCGTTGATATGTTGCACCTGCATTCTTTAAACCAAAGGGCATCACCCGGTAACAAAACACACCTTGAGGAGCTCTGAAGGCTGTATATTCCTCATATTCCGGGGCCATTCCGATCTGATTATATCCGGAATATCCATCCATGAAAGAAAGTACTTCATAGCCAGCCGTCGCATCAATTAAGAGTTCTGTAATCGGAACTGGGAAATCATCTTTAGGAAAATACCGATTATGATCTCTGAAATCGATGAAAACTCTAATTTTCCCGTTCTTCTTCTTCACAGAGACAATATTAGACAACCACTTGGGATATTGAACTTCTCTGACGAAGTTAGCTTTGATAATCTTATCCACTTCAGCCTCAATTTTGGAAGCATAGGTTGGGTGTGTTCTTCTCGCGGCTTTCTTGAATCCTCGATGTTCTTTTGGAAAACCCAAATGATGGGTGGCAACATCAGAATCAAGGCCAGGCATCTCTGTATAATTCCAAGAAAAAATATCTTTATTTTTCTTTAGAAAAGAAATATACATCTCTTGCTCTTCAAGGGTCATGGCCGCACTAATTAAAGTGGGGCGTGGATCTTTCTCTGTACCCAGATTTACTTCTCTGAGTTCATCCACAGTGGTAGAGATACCCTCTTCAAATGCTGGAGGAGCATCTCTAAGATCTTCCTCTTCCTCTTCATCATGTGTTATTTCTTCCGTTTCTACTTGCAAAGTAGTTGAAAAAACGAAATTCTCATGATCATAAGAGATGTCAAAATTTTCACATTTTGAAGAAGAAGCTTCCATTTCCGACCCTATTGTTGATAAAGGGTCTTCTTTGGGAAATAAAGAGGAGATGATGGATTGAGAATCGACATCATTATTCACCTCTGGTGTTGCTATAACTTCTTCTGGCCTGATTAGCGAAGCATAGACTTGTTGGACTTCAGCAGACGAAATGAAAACGTCACCACTTATGCTTTCATCACTGCTTGGTAAGTTACCAATTTCTCCCATGTTGTCTGGCTCGATTTCCGTAATTGACATTATGGATCTTTCCATAAGAGTATATTGATTTGGGGCTATTTTCTCAATTTGACTGATAGGTAACACATAATCTGTACTCATATGTGAAAATGGATTTATTGGAATTTTCTCTAAACCATATGGAGCATTAAATTTGGTAATTTCCTTCATTGTAGATTTTTCTCTTCCCTTCATGTGATAAAATTCCGCCTCAATGTATCGAGACTCACATGTCTTGAACGTGGCCTTATCACCATACAATGTTCCAACTTGACCATCGAAACAGTATTTGAGACATTAATGGTATGATGAAGGAATAGCTGCATGCTGATGTAGCCAAGGTCTTCCAAAAAATATATTGAAAGCTGAGTCTTGATCAACAATCCTGAAATCTGAATTGGATACAAAATCTCCAAACTGAGTTCTGAGTGTAACTTCTCCCAGTGGTTCTTGTTCATATTTATCATATCCTTCTAACGTAATGGTAGAATGAGATAAATCAGATTCCTTGAGGCCTAATCGACGAAGTGTACGAATGGGCATGAGGTTGACTCCTGAACCATTGTCAATGAAAGCTCTTCGAATATCTACACCATTGACTTTTCCAGATAAGTACAAAGGTTTTATGTGCCCATGAACAACATCATCTTCATCTTTATCAGTAAAATATATCACTGCATGGCATTCTGCAGGATTATTCTCTATGTGATAGATTTCAGCTGCATCAATTTCAGCTTCAAACTCCTGAGGACTTGACAAAGCTTCGATAAGTGCTTCCCGAAGATCTTTTGACAGATTCAAAGCATCCAAAATTGATAACTTGGCTAGTACATGGGCCAAGTGTTTCAATATATCATACTTTTGATCTAGAGGTCTGCGTTTCCCAATAGGAATATGCGGTTTAGCAGGTACCTTGGAAGAAGATGCTTTGGAAGCTGATGCATCTTGTATTGAAGTTGGCAACATCCTTGGTTTTGGAAGATTAGACTGATTAGAACCATTTACTTTCTGAGATAAATAAGATGGATCCTTTAATCGGTCTTCCAAAATAACTGTGCCAAAACTGAGTTGGCCACTGGCAGAAGAACTTGCTTGTTCTTTTTGAGCTCGCTGAAGGGCTCTACCACGCGTTTCTGCTGCATATACAGTGCTAGCAGGGGTAAAATTAGAGTAGTGGCTTCGGAAAGATCCACGTCTTCCCTTATATCCTGAACCTCTAGAACTTCCTCGGATTCCCTTATTTGATACAGGGAATTCAGTCTCATCAAGACTGGAATATGGATCGGTTAATTGAATCATATTAATAGAACCAAAGATTAACTCTTCATCTGATAAAGAATCTGCCTGGTTAGCCTGTTTAGGTTGTGCCATTTGATGGGGCGGTGCCCGTGGCTTTAAAGTAGATGGCATGAAATCTTACAGAGTCAAAGACAATTTAGGCTTTGATACATACTCATCTTCTTCTGATTCCGCTTTCTTCTTTGAATTGCGCTGCCCTTTTGAGGATTTGTCTTTTTATGGAGGCTTTACTGCAGCTTTTGTAGGAGACACAATTTGCTTCTTCAATTGTGTTCGCAAAATGGAATGGGTCCGATTGATTGTCTTTCTGACCATCCAATCATCATATTTTTTCGCAGTCTTGCTTTTGACTTTCTGCCACTCGCCTACTTCCTATGGATCTGTAGCGGTAATACATGCTACATGAGCTGAAGAACCCTTCAATTTTACGTGTCCCAAGTCGACCATCTTTTGCATGAGGTCATTAAAGACAAAACACTCCTAGATGGGATGCCCCAACATTTGATGAAAGGGACAATAATTGGGACGGTCTTCATCTCCTTCCTTGTTTGGCCTCTTGGGCACTGGTAATTGAACCAAATTATTTTCCAGAGATGAAATTAAGTAACCAGGAACTTTCTCATTTCGGAAAGAGTATGTTTTACTCTTCATATCCACAAATTGTTTTCGTCGTTGATCTCTTTGATCATTTGGACGAAATGGCCTTTGTTGTTGGCGTTCAAGAGGTGGAGTCCTTCGAGAAGATGAAGGTTTTGAAGTAGATATAGGTACAGGTGCTTGTTTAAGCATAACTGTAGCAGTTCCTGCTTTACCCATTCTTCATCCTGGAGCTGATGTAATTACACGAGATTTAACCTTAGCCTGTATAAGGGAATCTTCAATCTGCTGAGCGATTGAAGTAAGGTCTTGAAACCCTCCTGTTTATTTCACAGGGATCAATGGCCTGCGTAATTCTTCACGCAAAATTGCCACACAGATTGGCAACAATTCCTCCCGAGGGAGCGCTAAACTTAGGGAATACGTTAATCCCTTCCAACGAGCAATGAAATCAGAGACTCTTTCATTTTCCCTTTGCTTGCAGTTTGTAAGATCGAAAACTGTCGTTTTTGGAAAAGTTGAGCTAAACTGAAGAAGGAATTTTTGATGAAGATCCTCCCATCCGATGATTGACCGGGATTGCAAGCTTGTATACCAGACAAAAGCTGGTCCTTGCAAAGTTTCACACGAAGCATCTGAGTTTCACTGCTTCTTGCTGCTCTGGAGTTCCCATCATAGGATCACAACAAGACACGTAATGCGTCAAATGTTGTTCAGGGTCGCCTGATCCATTGAAAGTAGGGAAAACAGGGTTTCCAAAACTGGATAGAGGAGAAACTGAATCTACCCATTCAGGGTAAACTTTTTTTTCAGGTTGAACTTGCACCTGTTTCCCTTCCATAGTTTCTAACCGAGCTGTTAATGACTCAATAGTAGTTATTAACTTTTGAGAAACATCAGGTTGAACTTGGTTTTGGGTAGGTGCAATGAATGGAGCTTGGATAGACGTGGTGGTTGGTGATGCAACTGATGGTAGTGCTGCCAACCGTTGTTGCGTTTGACCCGTAGGATTAGACCTCTGAGGGTGTACTGATAAAGGATGATATTCCTGATCCATCTCAGTAGTTACAACAAATTCCTTCGGCTGTCGGACTTCAACATTCTTAAGAAGAAGACTACTCTGAAGTAGTTCTGAATTCAACCTTCTTAATTATTTCATTTCTTCCTCCTGTTGTGCAAACCTTTGCTCTAATGAGAGCGATTGACCTCCTTCAGAGGAAGGGTGGGAAGTAACCTGATTCTTTCCTTTCCCCTTATTGGATCCTTTCCGGAGAAGGGGAAGTGTTTTACTTGAAGGAATACCCAGATTTTGGGTAATCCTTTGATTACGTGTGCGCACACCTTCTTCATTTAGGTCTGTGTGCGCAACTTCTTGAGTAGGAACCTCTTCATCTGATCCCTCTGATTGAGCCTCATCTAGTGAATCAGCAGCAACGTCATTAATGACATTAATGGATTCATATTGTATGGAATCCTTTCTATCAGCATTTCTATGATATTGTCTTCTTCCATGTCCATGATGAGACATGGCATTCCGTTGACTTGATCCCTCAGGAACTTCTTGGAGAACCGTCACTTAGAGAGAATCTCTTAATAGCTTGGCTCTTCGTTACTCTTGAGGCTTATTCCCTAATCGAAAGAATACTGACTTTCTCTGAGGGAGAGATTGAGGATTTGAAAAAGTCCCCAGTCCGGTGGACTGGGGATGTTCCTGTTGTTTCCGCTCTACTCCTCGAATCTCATTTGTTGACTCTGAGGGTTGGGTTAGAGAAGTCCCCAGTCTAACAAGATGGGGTGTCTCTTGACATGCTATGTCTGAGATCTTCTTAAAACCTCTCTTGATCTTGCGAATCTTAGTTCGGAAATTAGCTGGATGAATTAACCTGTATCCACTTTTATCACCTGGTTCAACAGACCGATGGATGATTTCTGAAACTTCTGTCATTTGATGACGTGTTTGCTCCAGACGAGAGGCTTGTGCAATATTCTCTCCTTCTTGATGTAAGAGCAATTCAACAACTTGTTCTCTATATACTTGATTTTGAGAGGAACTAGTTGAAGCCTGTTCTTGAGCAATATTTTGATTATGAACAAAGCCCATTGACTGTGGCCAGCCATGGGCAATAACATTGCATGAGACCATTTTCGGCGGGCTTTGCTGACTGGAAAGCACTGTGAAATGTAATGCCCCGTGAACACCCAATCCTATGATATTAACATCATATAGAGCATTGGCAATTAACTGATGCAATTTTCTTAGTGCGCCAAGGCATGGACGTTGAAGGGTTCTCTGTTGATTTTCAGCCTTCGGATACTGAGAGACTGATAGAGATGCCAAATCAATCTGACGTTGTAGCCCTTCAATTATCTTAAGATGATTTTCATATTCATCGTAAGATAATACCTTCTTCTTTAATTGACAAAGAGTTTTCCATATGTTGAGACGAATATCATGGATTCCATCATCCATCAACATCTTTGGAATTTCGTACTGGGAGTCAGCCAAAGGCCAAAACATGACTGGTACATCACCTTTTTCCAGTTTTTTCCTCATGTTCAGCATTTCCTATTTATCATTAAATGAATATTCTTCTACCTGTTTTGACCAGAGTTGGTGTTTCCTTGTTGCTTCATCGGATTCAACAAGATTGGTAGAGAGATAATTGATCAAACTAGAAGATGAATGACTTAGGGGTGGTTCGGAGAATGACCTACACCCTGGGCTATCCTCTGATTGAGAAAGTATTTCACTTGTTAGCGATAAAGCATCAGACATGACTGGTTTCACATTTGCAAGTGCCTCAAGATAAGAGGGCTTTCTCGATACTACATTGTCTACTGGAGTATTTTCCAGGAAATGTGAATCACTACTTCGGAGAGAACTTTCGTAGCGAAATTCATCATCATGGGGAGGACCACCATAATGGGTTACAGAAAAAGATGAGATCTCTTGCTCCTTGGTCTTCTGACCACACAGAGGGTTTATGTGCCTCTCATCTGAAGAAGAAACTTCAAGATTGACCGAATTTTCATGAAGCAAGTCTTCATGAGGAAGTGTCTGTTGAAGAACTTCAGAAATAATGTTACCGTTATTGGGAACTGATGGAGTAGAATCTTGAATTCCGACAGATAAATGTCTGAGGGCTTCAAGAACTCCAGCATCGAGCAAGGCTTGGTTACAGATTGGCCTTTTATCTCCTGACTGTGCTGGGCGGATCTTTTTCTTAGATGCCTTCTTACTCGCTTTAGAAACCACTTGATGACGAAAGTGATTGCTCTAAGTAGGTGTATGTGCCTGATCAGGAAATATGGTCAGGTTAGGCTGACGATCTCCACTCAAATCAGGTGTATGTGCCTGACTTGGTTGTCCGTATGATATGGGGGAGTATGCCCCATAACCCTCTTGGACTGGAACAGATGTGTGTGTCTGTTCTGGAGTGAATTGTTGATGTGTCACTCCACTGCTAGGGATAGATTTATGTGTCTGTCCCTGAGATGATGCTAAAGTTGTTATGATATCCTGGCAAGCATCCAGAATATGAGTAGGAATTTGCTTCTGCTCTTTCACCATTGACAAAATATGTTTGGTGACTTCAATCACCGGAACGGGGATATACGTCCATTCCGGGCTTGGAGTAGGTGTATGTGCCTGCTCCTGTCCTCCTTTTCTTGTCATTGAATCCTGACAGTACTCAAGTGTGGAGGCAGAGAGTTGAGTCTGCCTCCTGTTTGTCGTCGGGACTTTCCGACTGACTTCTCCGTGCGCTACCAAGCGAGACTGTTGGTAGGCTTGATTAGTATTAGCAAGTGTATGTGCATGCTGATTACACTTCGCCAAACGCGGTTGACGAGATCCATCATATGTAGTCAGATGAGCCTTCTGACTAACTGGTGATGTATAAGCAGGTGCATGTTCCTGCCTATAGTACTCCGCCAGAATTGCCTGATGGGATTGGCTTGATGCTGCCAGACGAGTCTGCTGGACAGCGGAATTAAAACGGGCAGGTGTTTATGCAATCTCGTTGTTCTCCACCAATTTAGGTTGGTGGACTCCATCATATGTAGTTAGGAGAGCCTGCTGACTAACTGATGATGCATAAGCAGGTGTATGTTCCTGCCTATAGTACTCCGCCGGAATTGCCTGGCGGGATTTGCGTGATGCTGCCAGACGAGTCTGCTGGACAGCGGAATTAAAATGGACAGGTGATTGTTCCTGCTCGTTATTTGCCACCAAGTTAGGTTGGTGGACTTCTCCAGAGATGGCAGTGATGACAACCTACCTATTGTTAACCGGATTCTGTCTCCGACGGTTCATCTTGCCTGCTCGGGTTCGAGGAACCTGAGCTGAATGCCTGGAGTCGGTACACTCATCATGTTGAGGGCGCACTACCGCACGAGTCTGGCGGCGATTGTTGATGGGAGCCCTCGGGAAGGACTCCTGTTTTTTTGAATTAAGGCCCTGAGGGACCTTCTCATTCACTTCCTCAGAATAAGGGAGTGAATGGAAATTGCGTTTCGGGGAAAATGACCCGAAACGGTTGGAGACGGTAGTCAGCACCGCCTGCTTCTTGATTGCTGGCCGCCGTTGTCCGGACGACCAGGTAGAGTTGTTAACTTGGAGGGCTTGACGAGCGGCCTCCAGATTTGGGATAGTACCGTTGCGACGGTACTCCTTAACCAGTGCATTAGAAACCCAGCGTTGAAGACGCTGTGTTGGTGATGTCATCCTCAGAGCGGACGACGTTCCAGCAGGAGTAGCAGCATTGGTTTTCACAGCAGCAGACCTCACAGTAGAGGTGTTCACAGCAGTAGTATTCACAGTGGTGAATTTAAGGAAAGCCATTTTGCAGAAGATCTTCGAGAAAAGTGTGCATGTCCCATATAACAGACATAATCAAGATGAATCCGGCCACTGTATCTTTTGGATGAGCACATGTCAATGATTGATTTGTTGGCCCAAGGGGCCTAACAAATAAGAAAAAACATCACTTTAACTTGGTTAAGGATTCACGTCGGGTTCATCATTTTTGTTTCGCACGGAATCCGGGGATGACCTCTTGGACGGGAGATTCAATCGTTCCGATCGGTTTCTAGCAGGTTTGTTCGTAGAACCGGAAACATCCAATGATTCCACATCCGTTTGGACCTACTTTCCAAAGGTAGGCTCTCATTAGCTTGTGGAATGATGAGGCTTAGGAATTTGCAATGGTCGAGAGGATGGGAGGTCGGACTCATCACACCTTTTTGTGGGGAATTATTTTCTACTCTGGGACTCTCTTTATATATTTAAGTTATTTTCGTGAATCCTTATTATATTACCAAGTATAAAATGAGCTTTACTTATGTTTTAACAATCAATGATTAAATATGCAAGAAATTTAGAGAATCTTTTATATGTATTCTAGGTTCTTCATCAATAGAGAATCTTCTATATCTGTTTAGAGATTCTTGTTCAATGGTATCCTTCAAAACATTTATATAAAAGTCTCTTGGTCATTATGACGACCAGGCTGGTTTTAAAGCCACTCAGTGGGGCACTTGAAGTTTATCATCATTCAGAAGGACAAGGATTATTTCAAAGTTGGGATCGAACCCATAAATGGGCTAACTAGGTATCCTTTGTTTTGGAAAAAGTAATCAGAACCCACGTAGTTCGAGTAATGGAGTATGATGTTTATGATTGATGGATCAAAGAAGAATGTCATAATTACTTTTACACTCTAAGCTCACGTGAGTCATGCTCGGTGTGAGAAACAAGAGGCATTGGTAAAAATTAGACAATTGTGCCATGAAAGATGCAATCATAAGAAATTGTTTGGGGCTTATGTATGTATGACTGCCCAGATAGATGAAGGTTTAGGATTCACTTTTGGAGAGAAAATCCATGAACAAGGTCCATAAAGGTATATGTGCTTCATGGAGATTTGAATACTCTAATTTTGGGGCTTACTCCTAAGGAGGATGCCCAAGATAGGAGGAGACTTATGATTGGGTTTTACTCCTGAAAAGGAAACCCAAATCAAGGGTAATTTAGGACTGGTTAAAGAGAAATTAGGGGACTTGGGGCTTATTCCTGAAAAGGAAGCCCAAGATTATAACTGGGTTTTATACTTGAAAAAGGAGACCCAGGTTAGGGATTAAGGCTTGGGGCTTACTCCTAAGAAGGATGCCCAAGATTTATGACTGAGGCTTATTCCTGAGAAGGAAGCCCAGGTTTGGGGACTTGGTTTGGGGCTTACTCCTGAAGAGGATGCCCATGTTTGGGAACTTTAACAATTTTGGGCTTACTCCTAAGGAGGATGCCCAGATTAAAGAACATATAACTGGGGATTATTTCTGAAAAGGAGACCCAGGTTAAGGATTCTCTCATCTTAAAGGATGAGGTTGAATGAATGAACTCTCAATCTTTGGTGACATAAAGATGTTTTAAATCACTAGGTTTTGAGAGATATTCCACAGAATTCCTTTCAGATAAGGAAGTCAAATCAAGAAATCATGCCATAAATGGCTTTGAAGAGTATCTTGAAGACTGAATCTTGAATAGGAAAGGTGAAATGGCTTAAGAGGGGTGAAATGGGAAGAAAAGGCACCCAGAAAAGGAATGGGCGCGCAAGTCTTGGAAGGCGTGCAAGTCTTGTGTGGACGCGCAAGTATTGGTCGCGCAGGTATACCTGTGCGACACATGGTGTACTTGCGCGATTTTCAACCAGCATTGAAATGCTTGAGCGACTCTTTATTAAACCCTTTAGAATTATCTTGAGGTTCTTCCAGAAAAAGGACGCGCAAGTTATATTGAAGGAAATAATTCGACGCGCAAGTGTTGATAAGTTTCAACACTTTAGGCCTTCCTTCTTCTCTTTAGATCTTCCGTTCTAGGTATGAAATTACCTTAGAAGTGTTCCGGAAGCTTTGATAAGAGACTTGGGCGTCGGGAGCTTCAATCCAAATTTCTGAAAAAATATCCTCTCGAATGGGGGGCCTACAGGGTCTATTTATAGGCAGGAGAAGACCCCAGGCGGTTACCGGGCGGTTATCAGTTAGGTCGCGCAAGTCACTTGCGCGACTAAGGTCGCCGCGCAAGCACACTTGCGCGACAGTGAGAAAACTTGCGCGGTGCAGTTGCTTTGGATCTGGTGTTCATGCATTTGTCGATTTTTGATGTTTTCTTCAAAGGATGAATCACTTTGAGCTCAGATATTCTCTTTTCCGATCTTTAGATTCTGTGACGAAAGGAGCGTCAACAATGGTATTTAAAAAAAAATAATCTAAAATAATTTCTAATTTAGGTATATAATAATATGGATTCTAAAGAACTATTTTGAATTATTTTGGTTATGAGAACTTTTTTAGCCAATGTGTTTTATATAAAAAACAATTTTTTGTATTAAAAATAACATAAAATTATTTTTTACACATGTATAAAATCAATAAATTAGTTATCAATGAAAATAATCCATTTGAATGTAAAAAATAGATTTTTATGGAAAAATATTTTTTTAAATGTTTTTTATCTTTATAAATTAATATAATCACTAATTATGAATTTATTTTATAAAACAATTATTATATTTTAAATAATACAATTTAACATTAATTTAATGGATTTGCTTCAAAAAATAACAAGATATAATTCCATTTTATACATAAATATCCATTTATCTGAAAATAATTATTATAATGTTTTACAAGAATATTAGTAGTTTTTTTTCCTATTAATGGAATTGGTATTTTTAAATGGATTAAATATTTTTAATCAAAATAAATAATATTATTTAATATGTTCATCTTAATTTTTTGAAATAGTTAATAATAAAATTGGTAAAAATCTTGTAACCACAGTAAATGGTAAAATGATAAACAATGGGTTAAACAAAAGAGATAAGGGTAAAATGTCCTAAAATGATATAAATCTTATTTGATTAATTTATTTATACCCTCTCTCAACTAATCCATTAAATTTATAAAATTTGGATACAATTTCATTTTATATTGATTAATTATATTTTAATATCCTTAAAAATTACAACTTTGTCGGTACCTTATCTTATAAAATAAAACATTTCTTCCTCTCATATCTCCATCACATAAACCCATTATATTGACTGATATCAACCTAAATACTCTCCAAAAATACTCATCGAATACATTTATGTTTAGGTCTTCTTAAAATACCCTCCATGATGCCTTAAGGATCTTTTCAAAGTAGGATACCTGATAACACGATATATTTTCTTATCGATCGTTTTCATGTTTCATTCATATTAAACCACCTCAAAATTATCAATAACCTTATTAAAATTATATAATTAAAAAAATTACAATAATGCATTTATTCTTATATATTTTATATCCATTTTATATCTCCATCACATTTTTTGTAAAATGTTAATGTCGTTATTTTATATCTGTGGACTACAACTTCTACAAAGCGGCATGGTTCATTTTTTATTTTCATATTAAATTGACGGTAATAATGATATATTGAATTATAATATATTATATTTATTATATAATAGTTGTTTTTTAAAGGTGAATTGTTATTTACCTTTTTTTCATTGATTTAAATGTGAAAACTTTACCTAGTCATAAATAAAGACTACCATCTCAATGAGGTGTTGTAATTCATTTTTCATCAATTATTTATATTCATTGTTATAAATTTAGATATAGAAGAAAACTATGAAAATTATGGCATGATTATAATTTTATATATGATGAAACCATGAATAATTTTGAAGGAACATAACCATAGAACAGAATCATTCAACGAAAATATACTAATTTTTACCTAAATATTGATTTTATGGATTAATTTTTTGAAAACAAAAATTGGAAATTTTATTGAAATTATATATAGTGTGATATATATGAATGTGGTTTTGAAAAATATTTATGGTAAATGTAAATTTATTATACCAATTTTTTCAATTTTTAAGAAGCAATATGAAACATATGTTAATGATTCTTACTCTCTATATTTTTTTGTTAAGACCTCTCTCTTATTATGTACTGTAACGACCTAAAATCTTATTATTGAAAATTACACTTGATCAAGTTAAATGTATTATTATGTAAAATGGCTATATAACATATGAAATTCTTTGGATTTATATTTTTTTATTTCACAACACCATTAATAATTTTTATTGTTGCTAATATAGCCATTTAACAATGATAACATGATTAATATAATTATTGGGCTTTAACAAATCCAATTTACTCAGAAAAAGGAAGTGATGGCATCATCCAAGAAGAATTTCTCAATACGAATCCCATATTTCGGATCTTGGAATGGAGCCTGCACCATTGGGATTCACTCTTAACTAATACCTAGAATAGTTTCAACCGTTAAGCTCAAACAGAACCGCCTACAGGAGAAGTCTATGTTGATAAGGATTACCACCCAAGGGATGTTATCCAAGCCCTCCCCCCAAAGACTCTGACAATCACACACCATACCCTTAGGTTATATGCAGGTGTTATAGGGGGTTATTTAACATGATCTTATCACTATTATTATGTGCATTATTTGTGTATATAATAAAGAACATACATTTATTTTATTATTGTTACCTTCTAAATGTTTTTTAAAGAACATATAGTATTTTTTATTAATATTAAATTAAGAAATATATTTTCATGAATTAATTTATTTTTTAAATAAATAAAATTTTAATAAAATTTTATTAATAATTATTATTTATTAAACATAAATGATCGTATAATTTTACGAATACAATTGTAATTTATATAATGGTTTGAGTGTCATTTTTGTTAAAACCCATGAATTTTCGATAAATGTACATTTTAATATTAAAAGTAAAAATTAAAATCACTTTAAAGTTATTTAGATAAATTGAATACTATTTTTGGAACTATGACATCAAAATTACCCAATGGTGAAATTTTCATAATTTCTTAAGACTGTCGAATATTTGGGTAAAAGTTAAACACCGTTTAAATATACAATGTATTTTATGACATCATAATTACCCAATTTTGATTTAATAAAATACTATAAATGGGTTTTTTCGTCCAATATATGTTTTACCATTAAAATAATGTGATTTTATGTTTTTATGATTTGTTTTACAAATCCTTAGTGGACCCTCCAAGACATATAAAACATTTTAACATTTAAATTGATTTCCTTGAGAATGTGACTCAGCCCAACATAAGAAAACGTATTATTTTAATAAATTCGTCCATTAAACATATAAAATAATGTTATCTAACCCCCTTTTAAAAACCCATTGTAAAAACCCATGGGAGGGATGGTGGTTATGATTAGTTTATTATGTGGGGCCCAAAACCTAAATAATAAAGAACTCCCACTCATTTCCTATATAAACACTCCCAAGTTCCCACTTCCTATCCACTTAAAGACTTTTCATATCTACAAAATTATTCCCTCCTCTCTCTATAATCCTCCAAATGCTCCCGAATCTCCCATCAAGTATCTCTAAAGCCTATCCCAAGCCTTTGCGATAACACTTCATAGTAAAGGATTTCTTCATTTCATATTTCTTTTCCATATTCCATTGTGTTGTTATACAATTAGTTTCTTTTAAAAATGACGTGGTATGATTTAGCACCACTCCCATACATCCATAATTAGTTTTTAATTACGATATACCACTTTATCTCTCAATAATTTGTCACCGTTGCCGTGCTGAAATTCCGGAAGTGATTTATCTCTACTCATTTACATTTAAGAAATTCTTTTGTATTACGAATCTAAATTCCATTAGATATGTTGGAACATGTATCCATATGAAACATATACTGTACCATTCATGTACATATTATGAGACACCCCTTTATCTCTCATAAACCATATTAATTTATTCTAATGTCCCGCTATTATTCTACTGAAATTGCACCGTGATTTTCCATGCCAAATTCATTGTGTAGATAATACCATTCTCATTTCACTATCAAGGGAATTCAACTTTATACACATTTAAATATTGATTATATAGTCTCATATGTTAATTTCACAATCCTTTATCATGGAATACGTTATTATGTTTAATGAATCCATGTTATATGATCAATGTGGCACACTTATGCCTGAAATGAATTGATTAAGAAGGGTGCACCATAAAAGCGCTCCAATGCATTGGGTAAAGATTAATATCATGAAACATTAAGTGAAATGAGGGTTTAATCTTGCTAATTCATGTGAAATTAGGTTTTATTCATGCTCAATGCGCAATAATCATTTTATAATGCTAATATTATTTTAAATGTTGATTCCACATTTCCATGTTATGATAGTCAATCTATATCATGCCTTTATGTTCATGTTTCTAATATGATCCATTGATATTGCTATTTCTTAACATGTACTTAATGTTTAATGTTATTCCTTTTTTACTCCCTTATTGGTCTTTATTTCCCACCATTTTCTTATGCATGTCCTTACGTTATCCCATGCAATGTTAGGTATGAAGGAATGATGTTGTCATGCAAAAGAAGTGATAAAAAATTATGTTGGGTTTTTGGTTTTAAATTATTATGTAATGTTCCTAATCCCCAATGACACTAGGCCTCTCAATCTTTTATTTTCTATCAAGTGATGATTTTATGTAAAAAATTATGTTTAATGTAAAATAAGGATCAGGGTTGTTATAGTTAGTAATAGAGGATATGTTTAGTTTTTTTGGGGATTAGGATTAGAAATACCAAGGGAAATAATTCAGGTTAATAATAGATATAATAAAAACCTCCAAAAATTTTGGTGAGTATTGATTAAGTGGTTTATCAGGAAAATACATCACTATCAGGATATGAGCATTTTGAGGCGGATCAAGCACATATGTATCTAGGGGTAAAAATCAAAAACACTTCTTTGAGCTAGATTCGAATAGGAATTGGTTCATGGAAACTGGCCCTGCAACATAGTTGGTTAAAAAAAATCTATAGGGATATGATTTGGTAAATTCATAAGCTCATTATATACCATTATCTAGGAAATAAAAAAATTCCCTTAAGAATATATGTTAGGAAGTATATCGGGGATATCAAACAATAAAGCCTATAAATTCTCAAGTTTCGGAAATATAAGTAATTTTGGAGTCATCTGTTTTTTGTATTTGGAATACCATTTATTTTTTACCCCATTCATTCCTTTATTCTATCCAAGGACTAGTAATATGAGGAATTGTTCTTGCAAACCGATGCGAAAAACAATGTGATGGCTATTCTAATGAGATGCCCAATCCTATAGGGGTATGAATCACAAACATTGTCATTATACACTTTTAGTTAACTCGGGTTATTAATAGAAATAAGGGCCAAGATGAACATATAACCACCCCCCCCAAGAAATAACAAGTTTCAATTGAGAGATTCATGGGACAAAGGCCTCCAACTTTTAATAGATAATCTGATAACTCAATCGTCGAATAGTGGATCAACTCCATTAAAAAGGTCATCTATGTCCTTCAATGTTATGAACTAGAGAAGGTACCTCTGGATTCTTATCATATGGATATTGAAGCTAATAAATGGTAGACATTGATCAAAAAATACAATTTTTGATGAGGAGATCAAGGCGTTGGAATTGAAGGATGTCTAGAAAATGATTCTCGAAAAATATTTTCCCTACACCATATGATATAAGATGCGAAGGAACTAACATTACCTCAATAAAAAAGAAGAAAAATATGTTGGATAAAATGATAAAATCATCACAAGTCTTGCACGATATTCTATTGGTTTATTCGTTACCCCTTAATTCATGGTTGATCGCTTCCTTGGTGGGATAAAACCTAGACTATGGAAATCCCTAAGGATCCGTGACATCGATAGCTATGAGAACGATGGATCATGTTAACTCAAATTCAAAATGGACATTGAAGAATCTCAGGGGTATCATGGGTATGTGAAGAATATGGTGGACATCAATTCTCGTGGTTTGATGGATAAATCGAATGGTACTAAGAAAATCCAGCAGCACAATTTCCAAATGTGTGGAAAGAAGCAACCCGAAAATTTCTTGAATGGGATGAGAACATTTTTTAGGTGTGGAAGAGAAGTCAATGTGGATATTAACTGCAGACAAGAAAAACAAGTGGTTATGACAAAGTAAAATAATGCTCTGTTCGACGCTCAATGAAATGTTCATTGCATCAACTACAAAAAAATAGGGCAGTTTGGAAACTTGTTCCCTATGCAAAGGGCTTTTTGAGGCAACCAACAACCTCCAAGGAAAGAAGAGCAAGATATTTACATCACTACTACCGAAGTGATCCCTAAAAATGATGTGGTGACTGGAATGCTAGTTATTCATTAAAGAATATTTATTGTACATTTTTATTTTGGTTATACACATTATTTTATATCCCAAAATATTATTAGAAAAATCCCATCACCACTACAAGTAATGGAAGTAAATATGTCGGTTAGAATGATAAATGGCGCAATCATTGCATCCAATTAATATAACTCCTCTTATATCCTAATTTTTTGATTTATCTCCCCATAAAACCTCTTCATACTCCCTTTGGTGGAATTTGATGCAATTATTGGAATGGATTGGATTTACTTATATAGATCCAACATAAATTCCCAAGAGAGGGAAATCTCTCTCCATATGGAAAATTGACCTCTAATTCTATACAAGTGAAAGGATGCAGATGAATCTTATTTAGCACCATAATCTCTAGAGTGGATATTAATTCCATATGGTCATGTATATTTGGATTATATGATTTAGTTTAAGGAAGAAACCATCTTTGAAGACATGCCTATTTTGGGAGAATTTACTGAAGTGTTTTACGAGGAATTGTATGGTCTTCCTCCCAGAATAGATGTTGAATTATCAATTGATCATACACTTGTGGAATTTCCAAAATTCAAGACTCCATAAAGAATGGCCGTTGTGGAGTTTTAGAAGTTGAATAAACCACTACATAAGAATCTGGATAAAGGGTTTATATGTCTAAGTGCCTCACCATGGGGTGTACTAGTCCTCTTCATCAAGAAGAAGGATTGGTCAATGTGCCTTTGTATTTATAATCGTGAGCTAAACAAAATCAGGAAAAATAACAAGTATTATTTAGCACAAATTGATGATTTGTTGGATATGATAATTGGAGCACAATAATTCTCTAAGGTTTATTTACAATTGGGATATTACCAAGTAATGGTGAAGGAATATATCCCAAAGATTGGTTTTCGTACAAGATACATGCACTATAAATTATTAGTAATTCATTTAGGGATCACTAATTCTATATAATTTTTAATGGACTTGATTAATAGAGTCATTAGATATTTCCATGACAAATTTGTGGCAATCTTTATAGATGATATTCTAATATACTTCAAAACCAAGGAGGATCAAGATAAGTATCTAAGCATTGTTCTAGAGGCCTTGTGAAAGGAGAAGGTATATGAAAATTACCAAAAGTGTGATTTCTGGTTGAAGGAGGAATCATTTTTGGGTTATATCAACACAAGCAATGAGATATATATGGATCCCTCCAAGATAGATGCAAATAAGGGATGGCCAAGGACATCATTGTTAACAGATATCCATAGCTTCCTGGGGTTAGCAGGATATTATGGATGATTTCTGAGAAATTTATAAGGATTTTCAAATTCTCTTACCAAGATAAACCGAATGGGAGTGAAGTTTTCTTGGTGTGAGGAATGTGAAGAGTGCTTTAAGGAGTTGAATATGAGGCTTATCACTACACCCATGCTCACTCTACCCACAAGTGGATATCTTTTTTTGGTATTTAGTGATGCTTTGAAGAAGAGAATGTGCTATTTGTAGATGAAAATGAAAAATTCATTTCCTTTGAATCAAAGAAATTAAAAGTTCATGAGAAACAATACCGAACACATTATCTAGTGTTAGCTTCAGTAATTTTCAATTTAAAAAGTTGGTGACATTACCTCTTCTGGGAGAAGTGTGAAATATACATGGATCAAAAAATCCAACAGTATATATTCACACAGAAAGATTTGAACAAGCGCCAACGAAGATGGTTAGATTTGAAAAATGACTATGAATTATCAATACATTACCACTTTGGGAGAGAGAACAAGGTTGTGGATGGTATAAGTAAAAAGTACTCGGAAACTATATCGTCATTGAGAATTTAAAAAGATCAATTCTACTTAGATTTGATGAAGTTGGACATGGGAATCATTAAGAAGAGAACATCATCAATCCTTTCAAAAATGGTTTCTACACCATCTCTTTCAGAAAGGATAATATATTATCAAAAAGATGATGTGGGAATTATGAATAATGATGAAACTATCTGAAAAGGGAAATCCTCAGAGTTTAATGTTAATTAAAAATTAATTATCAGATTTGGGAAAGGACTATGTTTTCCATCATGTATGGAGTTAAAGAAATAACTTTTGGATGATGAAAAAAAGTTCAAATTTCTCTATTCACCTAGGAAACACAAAGATGTTTCGAGATCTATGAGAGTTTTATTGGTGGGATAAAGAGAATAAGGAGATCATTGAGTTTACATCATTGTTCCTGGTTTGTCAGCAAGTGAAGGATAAGAGACAGAAGTCAAAGCACATGATACAACCATTACCCATACCAACATAGAAATGGGAGAACATCACTATGGAATTTTTCACCATACATCAGAAGACATCCAAAGGAATCAATGGTATCTGGGGTGTTGTGGAACATCTTACAAATATTGCACACTTAATTATAATTCGAGAGGATTTCTCACTAGATCAACTGTCATAGATATATATTAGAGATGTGGTAAGGATACATTGAATACCACTATCGATTGTCTCTGATCAAGATCCAAGATTCACCTATATGTTTTGGAAATGTCTTCTACATGTCCTTCATACTGAGCTGTACTTCAGTACGACTTATCATCCTCAAATATTTGGCTAATCTGAGCTAACTATCCAAACATATGAGGACATTCCAAGAGTATGCTCAATGGACCTCAAAGGATGATGAGATCAACATATTACTCTAGTTAGGTTCTATTATGATAATATTTTCCACTCAATCATCCAAATGGCTCCTTACGAATATCTTTATGGTAAGAGGTGTAGAACACCAGAATGTTGGGATGAAGTTGGGGAGCGCAAACACTTAGGTCTAGAAATGGTAGAAAAAATGGTGCAGAAGGTTAAGACCATCAAGCAGCACATTAAATCCGCTCAGAGTCAACAAAAGAGCTATGATGATAATTGTCGATGAGACCTAGA
This sequence comes from Viscum album, assembly GCA_963277665.1. Classification (NCBI taxonomy): domain Eukaryota; kingdom Viridiplantae; phylum Streptophyta; class Magnoliopsida; order Santalales; family Viscaceae; genus Viscum; species Viscum album. Next base: position 1,791,211,498 of record OY728133.1, on the reverse strand, counting down.
GATTGATATTAGAGCTATGGTATTCCTCTACATATCACAGTGGAAGAGAGTATTCAGATTTGGGAAGTAGATAAATCCTAGTCCAATGTACATCATCCCTTTTGATATCCTGGATCACATTAGAGAGGTGGAATATCGACTATCACTCCCATAGAACCTATCTCATGTATATGAAGTATTCCATGTATCACTCTTGAGGAATTAAATATATGATCCATCACATGTACTGAATCTAGAGGTGGTACCATTGGATAATGACCTCTCCTATGAAGAGAATCCTGTATGTTCTTTGATCGGAGGGAAAAATTTCTAAGAATTAATTCAATTACCCTTGTGAAGGTGTTGTTGCAAAACCACAAGTTTGAAGAGGAAATATGGGAATCAGAGGAAGTGATGAAGAAAAGTTTCCCATAAACATTTTAGTGTTGGAAAAGAAAATTTCAAGGGAGAAATTTCATACGGGTGGAAGATTGTAATGACCCAAACATTTATTAATAAAAATTCCACTTCATCTAATTACATGTATTATTACATAAAATAGTTATATAAAAAATGCACTTATTTGGTTTTAGGATTTAAATTTCAAAATACCATTAAGAATTGTTACTATTGCTAATATAGCCATTGAACAATGGTTACATGATTAGATTAAATATAGGGATTTAACAAATCCAATTTACTGAAACTAAGGAAGTGATGAACTCATCCATTAGAATTTCCCCATACGAAGTTCATTTTTCATAGCTTGGAAAGGAGGTGGCATCATTGTTCTTCAATATTGACATATCCCAATCCGAGCTTCAATACGTTAAACTCGAACTAAACCGCCTACAAGAGAATTTTAATTTGATAGAGATTACCACCTGAGGGATGTTATCCGAGCCACCCCAAGAGTCTATCACCATAGAATACCTTTCCCTTAGGTCATATGCACTTGTTATAATTATTTATGTAATAATAAATTTTCACAATGATTATATACATTAATTTTTAATATAATAAAGAATAAACCTTCATTTTATTGTTGTTACATTGTAAATGTTTTTAAGAACAAATATCATTTTTAAGTAATATTAAATTAAGAAATCTCTTTTGATAAATTAATAGATTTTTTTAATTATAAAATATTGTCATTAAATATTATTAAAAAATTAATTTATATTGAAGATAAATGTTCATATAATTTTTAGAAATACAATTGTTATTTTTATTATGGTTTGTAATCCGTTTTTGTTAAAACCCTTGAATGTTTTGTAAATAATAGTTATTGTGTTAAAAGTAAAAATTCACATATTTATAAAATTATTTAGATAAAATTATTATTATTTTTAGAATCATGACATCAAAATTACCCAATGTTGAATTTTTCATAATTTTATAAGACAATCAAATGTTTGGGTAAAAATTAAATACCGTTTAAATATATAACGTGTTTTATGACATCATAATGACCCTATAATGTTTTTATAAAATAATATAAGTGGGTTTTTGGTGGGTATTTGTTTTACCATTAAAATAATGTGATTTTAGGTTTGTTTGGTTTATTTTACAATGCTTTAGGGGACCCTCCAAGACTTATAATACATTTCATCTTTCAAATTAATTTCCTTAAGAGTGTGACTCACCTCCACATAATCAGGCATAATATTTTAATAATTTCCAAAATTAGAATTATAAAATAATGTTTTAAAATCCCCTTTGTAAAAAACCATTGTAACAAACCATGGTATTGTTAGTGGTTTTGATTAGTTTAATGTGCGGTTCTCAAAACCAAAATAATAAATAATTTCCCCTCTTTTCCTTTATAAACCCATAGAAGATCCCACTTCCCTTTCACTGAAATCCTTTTGATCTAAACAAACATATTACATAATCTCCCTAAAATCCTCCCAAGGCGCCTGAAGCTCCCAATAAGCCTCTCTCAAGTCATCGGATTCACAGATCTATATAAGGGTTTTATTCCTTTCTCAAATTTCTCCAGATTTCATTATGTTGTTATACAATTTTGTTATCAATTAAAAATGTTGGGGTATGATTTCCCACCTCCCGTATACAAACCTCATTGTGTTTGAATGATTTTATACTCCTTTATCACAAATTAATTCTTCCCTTGTAAACCTGTTACCATGCCAAAATTTCATAAGGTATTACTCTATCCTCTATACATTCAAGCAATTATTTTGTATTGTGAATCTAAATACCATTAGATATGTTGGGACATTTATTTATATGACCCCATTACATTAAATTTCATTTAAATATGATAATAAAGCCCTTTCTCTTTCATCACCCATTTTTATGAATTCTTATGTCGCACTATTATTCATTGGAAATTACACCATGATTTTCCAAGACAAAGTCAATTTGTAGTGAATACCATGAAAATTTCTATATCAAGGTTATTCACCTTTATTCATATTTACTTGTTGATTATAGATTTTAATGTATGAATTCAACACTAATTTATCATAGAATAAATTAGTATGTTTAATGAATCCATGTTATTTGATCCTTGTGCCACACTAATGCATGAAATGAAATGATTAATAATGGTATGCCCTGATAGCACTCCAATGTATTGGGTAAATATTTGAATCATGATAAGTCAAGTGAAATTAGTGTTTACTAATTAAAAATCAAGTGAAATGTGGTTTTACTCATTATCCATGTGCAATTATCCTTTTAACATTCTAATATCATGTTAAATGTTGATGCGACATTTCCATGTTATGATAGACATTCTATATCATGCCTTTGTGTTAATGTTTTTATTGTGATAAATATATAGTTCAATTTTAAAACATATACTATATTCTTCATGTTATTCCTTGTTTACTCCCTTACTGGGCTTTATAGCTCACCTTTTCTTATACATTTCCTCATGTTATCCCATGCAATGCTATGTATGAAGGAATGTTGTAGTCATGTAAATTAATTTTTCAATAAATATTTGTGTTTTATGTTCTATTTTGTTATGTAATATTCCTAATCCAAAAATACACAAGACCTCTTGATCTTCTATCTTCTATCATGTGAATATTTTATGTAATAAATTTTTTTTATGTGTTAAATAAAGAGAATGTTTTTAATATGTACCACTGTATATTTATATGGTGTATATACATACCCTTTGAATTATTAAATTATGATAATATTAATATTCTTGGTTTTTAAATTTATCTTTGGAGTTATCTATTTAAGGGGTGTATGATTAAAAATTTAACAAAGTGGTAACGATTCGTGTTAAAAAATGAATTCTTTATATGATAGTATATGTTAAATTTATATTGAGGGAAACTCTTTGATACCTATATTTTGAAACCCATTATTTTTATTCTCTTCTAGTTATTTGGATGGTTCCATTATTTCCTTAAGAAATAAAAACATTGTTACTTAAAATTACTGAGAAATGTTATTAATAAGAGATGACCTTAAATCCACTTTTTTTGTCGAGAATATTTGAATTATATATCCATATTCATCAATCATTTTAAAGAAATTTTTATGTATACATAGTTTTCTTTCAAAAATGATATTATCAAAAACTATGAATTTATTTAAAATGATTTAAAAGGAATAATTTAAAATGTTCTTCCAGTCAATTATTTTAGTACTTTCTTCTGAGAAGTGTAAAGAGAATAATTGTTTTAATGTTTATAAAATGAAAAAAACGTTCTAACTCCCATAACCATAATTTTAAATTAATATTACATTAAAATATTCCCTGGTTAATTTTAAAGAAAATATTTTCTTATATATATTTTTATTTTTATTTTTCAAATATTCAGAAAGAAAAATAGATTATCCTAATTTTATATGAAATGTTCAAATACTCTTTTAAATTAAATTTTTACCTATTTCAACATCCATTAAAGATTTCTATCATTGCCTATGGATATGTTCTTATGATACCATTGAATTTATTTCTCTCTATTGATTATGATGGTGATGTTTCAATTAGGATTCTATGAAGCACAACAATTTCCCCCTTTTTAAAATTTTTTTAGGAATTAATGTATGTTTTTATTATATCATAGTAATAATTTCCCTAGATGGTTTATAATTACAAAATGATAAAATCTTTATGAATCCCAATCAATTTTTCAGGTTTTTATATAAAAAGATTATGTATGATTTTTCACAATTTTGGAACACATATGTTTGATTTTCACTAATTATTATGTTGGAAAATATGATATATCCCTCTAATGAATTGTATATAGAATGATTCTCATGACATCATATTGACTTTAATAGGGTGTGAATATATTTTAATAAGAGACCCTGAAAATAATCATTATCCTAGGAGTGATCCTAGACTATTTAAATGAATGAATTGAGAGTATGATCAATCCCCAAAGATACTTTGTCTCCCATGATATCTTTGAAGTGAACCTTGAAAAATGAAATAATTTTCTATAATTATATTTAAAATATTTTTTTTCTTATTCGCATGATATATTCTAGTGGTTCATGAATAATTATTGTTGATTTGGAACTCTTATAACTTAAGAATTTTCCTATGAAAAATTATTTTCCCATAATTAATGATAAAAGATCATTGAATGATTGGGTATGAATTTAATAAGCTATGATCATGAAATCATAACCATATTCATTTCTTATGATCAATTATTATCATTTGTTGACATCACATATATTTACCCTTAAAATGAATCTGATCTCACCTTTTCATATGTTTCATTTTCCCTCAGTTATGAAGAATGGTTTTACATAGGGTCTCTCTAAGAGTGGAACTATATATGAAGAACTTTGTGAGACATGTTTAATATCATTAATGAAATTAGTTGATTAAGATTCTAGTATCAAAAGTCACTTATGATTTATAGTTATGTGGCATCTATTACTATATGATATACTGAATATTCATCTTAAATGATATTGTATTTTTATATGTAATTCTTGGTTCTACATAGTTGGTATCAGATTAGGGTTTTGTTGTTTTGGATATTAGTATTAATAAAATTTGATGAAAATATTAGGGCTCAATTTATGTAGAGTATAAAACCCTAATCTTTTGTTAATTTGGATTTTTTTGCTTAACTAGATGTGAAATCCTGATATGTACACAAAACATTGGATGCAGACTCTAGAATTGATGTAACATAGGGTAATAACCCAGGAAATGTTGGTTCGATATTAACTATATCTTCACCTATTTTATGACAATGAGGAAAAATTAAAAAGATTATTTGACAATCCCAGTGGATATGACTTTTTCAATTCATATTCCCATTAGGAAAAAATATGATAAATGAAAATGATATAATATTTTATAAACTATGACAATCCATAGTGATATGAAAAGAATTTAGTGTTTCCGGGGTTGAATGAAGGCTTAAACATTTAGTAAAATATTAGGATAATTTTCATCATCATATGATTTATCACTATTAGTAATACTGATTGATGTTAAAACTATTTTTTAGTATTACTAAATGGATTAAATCAGGATGTACCAATTTGACAGTTGTTTTTAAGGACAATACAATGGTTGTTCAAATGAGAAACCAAATGGGATAGAATATGGAGTGGAAATTATTATTGTTATTAGAATCTGTCTATGTCAATTTATGATTAAAAACCACATGATTGGTGAGAATTCTATCATATCTAATGAGATAAAAATTTAATCCATGGGTGTTCAGTTGATGAATGCTATGAAGGAAAGAAGATTAAATTTTCTATATTCTTTGAAAATGGGAACAATAACCCAATGAAATTTCTTAAAGGATTCAGAGGATGTTTAATGTATGAAAGAGAAGTTCAAAATGAAAAAATTACTGAGCATAAATAAACATTTAGAAATAGGGAAATAAATTTCATCCTAACGAATGACTGATAGTATTATATCTTAAATGAGTGGAACTCAGGTAAAATTTGTGAGAATAAACTAATCGAAGGGATAACATGGATGATAATAATAAGAAAAAACTAACAAAAATGTAACAATGGAAGGGCTATTCATTAAATTATATGTATGTGGCCTCAAAAAATGAAGATGATTATGATATTGTAGTCAACTAATAAAGAATTATGAGGGTTGTATTTTGTTCCTCTTCAACCCACTCTTTTATAAATAGAATTATTCATTATAACATCAAATTTTTACCTCAATTAATATATGTTAATATATATATATATATAATATTTGGTGGTATGATAATTTCAACTCAATAATATTTCTTCTCTCTAATATAATAATGTTGTAATTTTCTTCTGGAAAATCTTTTTATTCTTCCTTTAGTAGTATTTAGAGTAATTTTTTGCACGAATTTCCTCTCTTCATTTGGGATCCATAAAAAATTTTGGGGAAGGGAAGTCACATTTTATTTTTTGTATCAACATATGATTACCAATAGGTGTGTGTATGTGTCAATAAAAACTCCATAAATAGATACCAAAATTAGGGGAGAGAGATAATGACCCACCGAGTCCTGCTTATAGTAGGCCCCGAGTTGGAGACTAGCTCCATGGGTGTATAAATCTCCCAAAATGGAAGGAAATAAACTTCATTAGAAAAAAATACATGGATATGGATTGAATCTTGCACAATTAATCCATGAAAAAACATAAAAAACCCCAAACCATCCCACAAGCACGTATAAATAGAACTGATACATATAAGAGTCTCCAATGTAAATACCCCAATGCAATGATAATGTAGGGACAAAAAAACTATCAAGGATAAGAGATAGTAAGGACCTTCACAGTCAATTAAATCCTACTAGATACTGGAAATTATTATTATAAAAATTTGGTGAGAATAAAAGTATACTCAATATAGAAAACTCATGTTTATCATGCACATGTGAAAGAAGCATACTAATGCACCAGTAGGAAAACAACAAAACTAAACAAAACCTATTAAGGTATGATAACTATCCCAACCTCACAAAGTCATTCTCACAAAATAACACACATCGATTAATACAATATAAGGTAAATAAAATCAATTATTGGGTACTCTACACCACTTTACCACTAATTAGCTACTCTCACACCCCATTGAAAATGGTCTTGGAACTCACACCTCTTATTAATATAGAACATCACATACCACCCACACACACATGGGCCTCAAAACACAAACCAGTAGCACACAACTAGGCCTAAAAAACATCAGTCATGCACACACATGGGATTTAGAACGCATCACATCACATCTTAAAGACACTTGGGAATTCACATCACACTCATCCAAAAGACAGCTGGAAAACCACATCATAACTCGTCTGGAAGACACTGGGATACCACATCTCATCACATCATACATAAGGAAGCTTAGGCCCTCATCACATGGAAGATGGATTATGGAAGAGTATGTGGCCATCCATTAATCCTCCAACTGAGATGATTGGAAAGTCACCCCCGTGTGACTATGCAAGAGTTTGACACATGGGGCGCAATGTGGGTTGGGTGTGTATAAAAATTACAAAAAAAATACAAGTATATATATATGTATAACATGGAAAAAGCAATCCAAAACTATGGTTTCTTAAATAAACAACCATCTCACAACACTTTCACCTTTACTACCACCTCTAAATGCATTTATTAGTGTATTCAATAGTAATTTTAGAAGGCGAAGAGCCATGTTAATAAAATGAGGCCTCACACATCATCCACATTTAACACCCATTTGTTTTATTATTTATAATGATACTAATTTAATCACAAAACAATCATTATATTTTTAATTGAAAAGTTTGAAACCCATTAAGAAAACCACCCCCCACCATTTCAACTATAAGTAAACATTTATTCATTCATTCTATAACTACTAGAGTATCTAGAACAAGGTATCCACATATCACAAATGGATCAACATCCCCAGTGTACCATCACCTATATGCCTAAAAAGAACGTCAAAAAAACCACACATCATTCCATATCCTATCCACACTTCATTTTCAAACGAGAACGGTGACACGTCCCAACATATGAAGATAATCTTTCAGATTTAAAAGGAGGATTTAACCACAATCCATTTTAATTTAGGTTTTTTATCATGGAAACCAAAATCATGGTTCAACCATTACATTATCAAAGTAAAAGTAATTAACCAATTTCTATTTATGTTTATTTCATAACAATAATATCGAATGAATAAATCATATCGCATACATTTTGTGCAAACGTAGCCCCTATTGGCCACAATTTTTAGTCAGGCATCAAGCCAGTATATTTCAAAATATCACAAATAATATCAATGTTGTAACTCCTTAAAAATGAAACCCCACTTTCCCCTTTCAATTCAATTAACCAATTCATTAACTTGGATTTATCCAGAAAAACCATTAACCATAGGTTAAAAAAGTAAACCCCTCCTATATGATTCGAAATATAGAGAAATGAGGAAATCCCTACCTCAATGGAGCTTTCTTACTCACTGTGAACCACAAGGTGATTAAGTACACCGGTGAACCACAACCGCACCATGAAACCCATAGATCAACCTATACCACACCAAGTATCCATTAAAATTAAACCCAAATGTACCCCCAAACCAAATAATCACAACCATAGAGGATCCCTAAAGAGGAATAAAAGGATACAGGAAAAAACGATAAGAGAACTCTCCACAGATCAAAGATAGGAGCCCATGGATCGATACATGTAAAATGAAATATACAAGCACTAAATGATAAGGTCATAGGAAGCCCGAAATGAGAGAAATAATGATATTGTGGGGTTTGGGAAAACCTCGAGTGGATGAAACCATTAAAATTGTATAACATTGGGTAATTATATGATGTGTAATCACCTTTCATATCATGTAATCCTGGGACTCTAACTTCCAGTGATAACTGTTTTTTCTTATTATTATTTTACCATAGAAGAAAACAAATTGTAAACTATACCAAGAAAATTTATAAACCAACATTTACATTGAGTAATACACTTACATGATTTGTATTTCTAATAGCAAATCTGCTACACCTCCAGCTTCCACCAAAAACTCCCAAAACCTCCCTCAAGCATCTGAAACACTCAATAATGAAAATATAATGGACCAAAACTGTACATACTATTACATTAGATACCAATAAAATAATTATCTCTCTTAATAATCCAAAACCAAACCTAGAAAAAAAGAATTCTGTAAAACCACTCCATGAGATACCTCTGAATGGTATTTTCACACCTCAAATGCTACCAGGAACCATAAAAATGAAAACAAATGACCAAAAACATCCCACACACACTCAGCACCATGAATCCACAACTAAAAACTATATCCTCTATTGAAACCAAACATTCACACAACATCCCAACCATGAAACTATACCATCCTGAATACATGAATCCGGGAATTCCATCATATATGTCATGATATTATCTACTTCAGGTGGCATTGTCTCATCTGCATAGGTTTCATAGAATCACATTTAATGTATCATGATTAGGAATAAATTCATCTCCTTTTCATATGTACGGACATTGTCACATGTCATACCAAACACATTGCAATCAAAGGAAAATATATCATCTCATAAAACAAGTTTCAACATCACATAACAAATAAAAAACAATGAAATGAAAATATCAAAACAACTCTAGGTACTTTGCATGCATCTGTGACTCTTACTCCCATGTACTCTCTTCCAGGCCACCATGACCCCAAAACACACAAACCAAAAGAATGGTTTGTCCAATATATGACCTTCTCAAGAGGGCCTTGGATCTACACTAGATTCTCCATGAATGTCATATCATCCGTGATAATCAACTCTCTATGGTCAATGACTTGTGATTTATCGTGAAGATACAAATAAAGATGAGAGACGTCTAAGACATCATGGATCATCTATTATAACCGTTTCAATTTCAACTTATATGCCACTTTTACAACTCTCCCCAACACCTCAAAGGTCCCTTCAAACCTGGGAGAAACCATACTAGCCCTTCCAAACCTCTGCTACCCATGTTGAGGGGGAAAGCTTCAAGAACGTGTGGTCTCCATCCTCGAACTCCACGGGCCTCCTTATGTGAATGGAATAAGACTTTTTTCCTTTCATTCACTACTCTCATCCTTCCATAAACTAGTTCAACAATATCTATCATGCCCTAGACCACATCATAAAAAATAACTATCTCTCTAGCCTCCATCCATCACAATAGAGAACTACATGGTTTCCCACACAAAGTCTCAAACAAAGACATTCTAATGGAGGAGTGGTTGTTTTTATTTGACGAAAACTATATCAAGGGCAGGTGTCATTACCAAGACCCAAAAAATATCAAACACAAACACAAATCATAAATTATATCATCTGGATTGTCTATTCCATCAACCCATCTATATGGAAGATGAATGTAGTGTTGAGGAGTAACCGGCAGTCAAAAACATGTTGCAATACCCTCCAAACTCGTGAGATAAAAACTGCATACATGTCTGAGATTATTTAACTTGTAACTCTATGAAACCAAAATAAATCATCCACATGCCTCTAAGAAAAAGAAGCCACTATTCCATACTCCTTTATTGCTAAGAAGTGGGCTGATTTCACTAACTGATCCACCATCACCCAGATTGAATAATAACACATCAAAGATCTAGATAAACCTATGAAAACATACATTGATATTTCATCCCATTTTTACTTAGAAACATCAAATGGATGAAAAAAAAGATATGGAGACATGATTCCCAACCTTTACTTGTTGGAAAACCAAGCAGTATGCCATAAAATATTCCACTACCAGTTTCATCTAGGCCCACCAAAACTGATTCTTTAATCCATGGTACATTTTTTAAACTCTTAAGTTTACCTCCAAAGGTGAGTTATGAAACTCTCGATGTACTCCCTTACACTTCTCTACAAAAAAGTAGGATTTCATGAAACAACATCAGATTATAACTATCCTTCAAAATTCCCTTCGGAGAATCCCCATGACCAACTTAATCGCACATCACCTCTACCACTGAGTATCCCAACTAAGACTTCTCCACCTACTACAACATAGAATAATACAAAATCATCAAAAACAAAGATACTATATCACCATCTACCATTTAATTTAATTTAATGTATTCCAACTCTTCCATTTCTCTACAAATATTCACATACTCTTGAAAAACACCCTTCCACAACATTTGACTATAAGTGTTAGCCATAATATTCCCCATTCTTGAGGTGTAGGATATCTAAAAATCATAGTACAATTGAAATTATACCCTCCTCCACTATCAGATGATCATATCACGTGGATAAAAGATATTCCTCAAACTCTTGTGATCCGCAAAGACCACAAAGATCTCCCCAATGAGGTAATTTTTACACAACGTCATTGAAAACACAACTCCTGCTATATTGAGTGTGTAGTTTGAATAGTTATACGCATGGGGATGGAACTTCCTAGACCTATAAGAGATCAATTCCCAATACTGCATCAAGACACACAATAATACCAAATGGGATGCATCACAAAAAACCTCAAACATCACACCTTCATTAGGAAGGTGGAGCACTGGAGAAATTTTCAAATTCCCCCATAGGTAACTGAACACCTCCTAACACTAATCCCTCCACTGAAAATCTTGGAATTTCCTAGTCAAATCAATTAATGTTGATACAAATCGATATAAATTGCCTATAATCCTCTGATAATAGCCAACAATTCTAAGGAAACTGTGATCCTATTCCATGTTCTTGGGTACTTCCCAAGAATCAACAACTTAAAAAATAGATGCATCTACTGCTACACACAACTAAGATACCCCATGCCTTAGGAAATTAACCAACATGTCTATAACTTAATCTTGGACAACCTTATATAGAGCTGGTGGAACCGAAGAACCTGTAGGACATTTCAGATTTCATATACTTGCATCTCTTTTGAATTCAAGTATATTTAAATATTAGAAATGAATATATTGATGAAACAATCTAGGAATTCTTGGAACATTGAGTTTAAACCATCATTAACACTTTCGGTGAGTTTGTAACACTAAATGGAATGACTACAAACTTGAATTTTACATACCTGCATCTGTAGGTATAAATTAGGATATCACCTTCCATCACCCTGAATTGGTGTTATTCATACAACATATCGATCTCATAAAACCAACTATACCCTCTCAACTATTTCAAATGATAATCTATCATTGTAAAAGTGTAATAATCATTTACCTTCACCTTATTCAACCATTGGTAGCCTATAAATAACCTGAAACCACCATCCGCCTTTTAAGAGAACTACACTAGATCTCCCTATGGTGACACCCTAGTTCATATGAATCACTTCTACATCAGATCATATATCTAAATACTCAAATAGTGGAACTCAAAAGGTTCCATCTGATAAGGAGAAATTAAAATTAGAGATGTATTGGGATGCATGCCTATCCCCAACTGAACATCCTGTTAGTGGGGGAAGCAAAAAAACTCCTTGGAAAAAACATCCTAGAACATCCCAGTGGCTAGGGGAACCACTACTATCATAGTGTCCACTGATCCCACTAACAACTCATCAAACTTATAAAAAAGTTTCTCAACTTTCTGACTTACCACCTGAAAACATTGCTCACCGATGAAAACCACACACTGACCATCTACATCTCAAAACAAGACTCTCATCCATAAGCGGTTGATAAAAGGAAAAATAAAATATAACCATTTTTGTGGAGGATGACATCATATAAAAGCTTATATAGCTGGAAAAGATCCACAAAGGACTGATGTGGCCCATTAATAGTTTAAACCCTCAACAGAAATCAAAAAAGGTGGTTTGTCCTCTAACTGGAGTAGTCAACACCAAAGTAGGAGAATCCTCTCCATGTATAGTCCCAAAATATGGGATAGAGAAGGTATAGAAAAGGTGTTCAAATCTCCCCAATCAAACATGGAACATAAAAGGTTACTAAACACACTGATCATATATTTTACAATCTATGGACCCTCTAGAACCGCTTCCTCCATTGTGTGTAATTGACCTTCCCAGATCATGTGCCACTCTTCTCACAAACACCTCTATGGCCATGCTCGGGTAATTGTACTTGAGCATAAGGAACATCCTGAGGACTTCCTCTACGTGTTCTATCTCCCCTCAAAATATCAAAAACCAATTGCACAGACTATTGAAATGCCCTCACCAAAAACTATTCTTATGGCTTTCGTTGAACCTGTCCACCTCCAAAAAATTGAGGTTGTGCAACCACTAGGAACTGGTTGTGATGATAGATATAAACCCCATATAAGAAACATAGAATCCTCCAAACCATTATGAAATACACATAAACTAAAAGTTTTAATGGGATGATGCTACGATCAATACCTTACTAGTCATAATCTCAAATGGTCCCGACTCATAAGAAGTTCCACTAACAAATATTCACCTAGAGGAACCCTACTAGTTACCTTCTCATGTAAGGGCACCCAACAAGTTAATTCTCTCTATAACCTATATCTTATTCTGAACCTACATGTATATTGAAAATGTAAAAGGAGTAACTGCATACTAGATTGAAGGAGAGAGTGCCTCCTCAAGATTACTCACACGAGAATCCTCATCTAAAAAAATATCTAATGAAAAATGAAGAAAATCCTTGAACCTGATTCCAAACACTTGTATTGACATAATCCCCCACTAAAGAGAATTAACCTCACGCATCTTTACTACCTTCATGATCAATAAAAGGATCTCTACTGGGAACTCCTTGTAAGGACCCAACCTTAGACATAACATACAAGAGGACATTATTTTGGTCTAGGTTCTTAAAAACAGATACATTATTACAAAAAAACATCAGAGATAGAACAAAAAATTAAACAAACTAAAAGATCATCACCACTTCTGCACGTTACAACAAGGATGAATGAGTCTGGATTTCAAGGAAACCTATGAATAACTATAAGGCCCCGGACTTAAACCTTACTTAATCTTGAGTTATTACAAGATTACACATTGAGGATAATTAGATCATAAAACTTTCATTACATTCCACATTTAAACAATGTGGTTACATAAAAGATAGTATTCATTTTTTCCCATCAACAGAAACATATTTAAAAAATAAAGCATGGATTCTTTGTTGACACTTCCTTGACACTATCATCATTTCATTTACCTTTCCCATGACCTGTGAAAAACATTTCAAATAAAAACTTGGGATGATCATAAAACGCTCAGTAAGGGTTATAAAAATATGGAAAAGAAACATGAGTTCATATATACATAAGAATGAAATCATAATTTACCCATAAAACATAGGCATATTAACATACCTCATCAAATCATGAATAAATCATAGAAATCATAAGACATAAAAGGTAACTTGAGGCATTCATAATATTCTTACGTAGGGAGTAACCCTCTTGGTTACGTTTGGAATACCCACCACAATATATTCCCTAAATCTCTTTCGAGAAACCTTAATGTTTCACTCCTTCGCGTTACCCAATGCATTGGAGTGCTATATCGGGCTCACGCACCCTTAGTTTTTCACGGAACCACCCGTCTTCATAATAATTTCCAAGAACCATAACATAATCGTATCACATAAAACATCCATAAAGGAAACATAACATTTCCACTTTTCAATCACAAGATATCAATACAACACATTGATATAAAAACATTATGAAAACAATTTTCAATACCAAAATAAAAGAAAATTAAAACATGGTATTTATTTTTCTTTTAAAAAAAGGTATGGCTTTTAGTGGAAGCCGAAACTCAAATAATGGTCACAGCGGCGGAGAAGTCATTGTCGCCGCATTTGTACGACAAGAATATTCCCTTTTGTCATTTAGTAAAATGATTCATATAAATAAGATTCCTTTTGGATAAACTTAAAAGTCAAAGGGTTTTATATGCCTTATAAAAGAAGGTTGTGTATAAAACAAAAATATGCCTCAATGAATAGAGATTGAGACGAAGTCCCATACAAAGACTGTATCATTGGATTAAGGATAAATCAATCACATAATTATGTGTGACAAAAGAATACACCAAATATAAGTGGACATTAAGTGTAAAACAATTAGAGGACATTCACACATATTCATAGAATGACATATTCACAGTGTACAAGTTTATCCCAAAGAATCAAAATTGGGTTAAGAAGTTCCCTTGCAAAAATTTGATAGCCTAACGACGTCACTTCAAAATTCAGAAAAAGAGTTGATGAGAGATAAAAATTGTATCTCATCACATTGACATAAAATTTACATCAATAAGGATATATAAGAACATATCCCAACATAATTTTATGTGAATTAAAAGACATAACAAAAGAAGTCTTTTAAAAAGAGGAGGGTGAAAGGTTCCCTTACCGACTTGGGTAACTTTCGAAACATACACCCCGTGAAAGAAAGACAATAAAAAATTGATGTAAATACTAATAAATTAATGTATATTACAAAATTAGTAAAATAATTTGCAGTACATACAACACTCAAAGGAAATTGTGGCTAATGTAGCATAAATCCCATGGGAATAAAAGTGAGATGAAAAATCCCTTACGAAAACTAGGCAGCCTAATGGCGCCACTTAAAACTTCCAAAAATGGATTTAAGAAACCAAATAGGGTCTTTCATAATATGACCATAAAAATTTATGTATGTGGAATATAAAATAACATCCCCAAACATAAGAAAGTTGAGCTTAAAAGAAATGACATAAAAGAGAGTACTTAAAAAGAAAGAGAGAGGTTAGATCTCTTACGAAAATTCGGCAGCCTAACGGCGCCACTCAAAACTTCCAAAATGGATTGATAAGAGGAAATATGGTCTCTCATCATATGAAAATAATAATTACAGTAGGTTTAACATAAAAGAACATCCCAATCATAAGAAATATGATCTTAAAAGGAATGACATAAACGAGTGTACATAAATGAAAGAGAGGAGTAGGATCCCTTACCTCGGGTCCGACTTGACTCGATCGTTCTTTAATCTCCTGAATAATAAACTTGAGTTAATTTATACTTATTTAAGAACCTTTTTCAAGTTCATTATTCCTTTTATATCACTTATTACCATGTTATGAACAATATGTTATTATTTAAGCTAATAACGGTCGTTTTAACGATCATTGGTACTTGAGTCAAAAATAAACTCTTTATAATTACAAGTTGTTCATGTGGTAAAATATCCATTATATCCAGAATTATATTCATGATTTAGATATCATATATATCATATATATCCAGTATTTTCATGCATTTATAATATTACATAACATTTAGAGTTAAGAAATGAAATGCACCGTTCATGGAGACGGTAAGCCGTACGTACGCATAAACGCTACTTCCATTTCTATTTCATATTTAATGGAATTAAAACATAATGATACATAATAGTATTTTAATTCCAGTATGGTATCATATATAATATCATTAAATATATCCTTTATATGTACCACATATGGTATTAATGAATGAAATCACTTTGAGGGGGCGGTAGTCCCCACTTCCTAAAATAAAAATATCGCGTATACCCCTAATGAAAGCCATAAAGGTATGCAATAAATGAAAAATACAGAAGATTAAGGAAATAATAAACATATCATATATAATATATAAATATAGTGACATCTTAATGGCTACCATGAATGGTGTTAAGAGAAGATTGAACAATCATCGTTTCGTGAGTCAGAAAATCGCCAACCACAGAAACAGTGTGTTCTTTAACCATTAGACGAAGGTGTGTGTAAGTGTAGCTCAAATACTTCTTATAACAACTTCCTAGTATAATTAAGATACTGTATTTGTTACAAATTAAATGAATAAAAAGAGTTTAGGAGTTTGTAGAAGCAAAATAAATCAAAAGGACTCAAGTGAAGACATTACCTTAAAATCGGGTAACTCCCTTTTGTTTGAGCTCAAAGGCTTCCTTGGAAAGACTTCTGACCAAGGTGAGGCTTATAAGAATTAGAGAGGTATGTGGAGAGACAAAATGGGCAAGTTTTGACCGATCCAAAGGCTTTGGAAGTGCGGGTAAAGAGGTAGAGGTGGGGGCCTTTTATAAGAGGAGAGGAGGGGCACTCTTGGAAAGTAAAGAAATGATCCTTTATTTTAAAATGCGTTTCAGATTTAAAAGTTCCCACATTGATATAATTCTATGATAAGGTTATAAGGGTTCTAAATATACCCATCCAATAGGTTTTGTACATGTGTAGGTCATTTATGTTACATTATCCTTTGATTTTATTTAAATCCTTTATTAATGTGGTAATCGATGCATCATCATGATGTCATAAATAATTTAATATATTTAATGTCTTAAAATTATAAAAAAATTATCATGATGTAGGAAATATTTTTATATTTTTAATGAATATTTATAGTAAAAAATTGACTTATATAACCCCATGTAAAAAATGATTTAGTAAAACATCTCATGTTTGTGGTATTTTTATTTTAACATTAAATAAAAAGTTATTTATGTCATTTCCCATCCAAAGTGGCTCAATGGGGTCCCCAAGTTAACACATCGATTTTATTTGTCGACCATGACTCATACAATGGGGGTAGGACATGTGTCAAGCTCATATCAGATTATTAAAACATTATTTTTACCTTAAACTACTCTAATTACCTCTAATCGCGATTAAAAACATAATCAGTTACTATTCACACAAAAATTATTTTAATCCCATTGAACCACATTTTACTTCTTAATGAAAACCATGTATGTATTTTTTTTGAAATTAAAAACACAGAGGTTAAAAAATTTCATTTAAACGAAAATTCTGTTTTTATAAGTACCACTTAGTGGTTTCACTATTCATTAAAAATGGAAGTTTTTCAAAAAAATACCAAAACATTACCCTAAGATATATTTGATATTCCGAATTCAAAAACGATTTCTATTTTACAAAATTCAAAACATATTAGTTTCATTAATTAATTTAATAAATAATTCATGCTGTCAGAACAAATAGCGTGTTTTTATGAAACAATAAGTATCAAAAGATTGACACTAGTTTAAGTCCAATTTCAAAGTGAAATTAATTCCAACAACCACTATTGCATTAAATGGTAAAAATATATTCTAATTTTACTTTAATAACAATTCAAAATATAATCTAATCATATAAATAAATTATATTAAAAAGAGGTTTTGAATTAAAATACAACATTTTTCACTATTCATTAAAAAATGAACTTTATCAGAAAGATACCAAAAATTTACACAAAGAATATTTTGATGTCCTGATTCTAAAGAAGAATTTTATTTTGTCAAATATGACACATAAAATTGTCAAAAAGTGGATTTAAAAGAGGTTCACCATCAAAAGGAGGTTAATCGACCTTTTATAGAATATTTGAATGTCTACGCTTAAAATTGGTTTCATTTGCATTTTAAATCCTCTAACATTTATTATAAAAAGTAAAAATATTTGACAAACATATATAATTATATTGTAGTCAGTTCTATTCATTCCTGCTATTACAACAGCTAGGCGTTAAATACCATTTAAAATAATATTATTTTATTATTAGAGCGCAACATAAGCTTCCCAAGAAACTCATTGTTGCGTGTTGGGTACGACATTGAGGATAGCGTCCCCTTTAAAGTTTTATTGATATTTTATTCACCAATATGGATAAATGTGAAAATGTCGTACTCTTTATTTACCTAGGGTGTTACATCCTTCCCCCCTTTTGGGAATTGCGTCCTCGCAATTTTAAAATTGGGCTTGGAAACTTCATTGAAAATCCCACTTCGGAACAAGAGTCAGTAAAACAATCACTTTAAAATAAAGAAAGATAAGTACAGAGGTCACCCGAGTTAACCCATACTAGGATTCAATGTAGGAAAACATGGACATGGAGGAGAAAACAAAGGGTCATGCTCTGATGGAGAGAGATAGTAAACATATCTAGGAGAAAGTTAACCATAAGAAAATCACAAACTTGTGATGGGTTAAACAGTATTCAATTCCCCAGTCGGAAAAGTTAACAGACAACATTTTTGTTTTAATTTACTTTTCATTGAGGAATTTATTTTTGAGCTTAACTATATCATAATGAAACAGACTTACTTCTCATGTAGACTTTCAACTTTTACTAGATTCCTTAATCAAACTCATATTTTCTCCAAAAGATGAGTATTTAGGAAGACTTGTTCGCATTAAGAGTACTATAATCAATTTCTAGAGAATCACCTAATCCAAAAAAGATAACTATATACTACCCATGTCTTTAGACTCTATCCAAAACCAAAACCAAAAAGTTTAGTACAAGATCAGATAATCCAGAAAACGATAACCCTTTATAAAAAGAAAATCTATTCTTAATCTCCAAAATTTGACCAACAAAACCAAAAGTTCAACGAGGATCATTTGATAAAAAATTTCCATAAAATTATTCAAGTTAAACCAATCTAGGATAGAAACCCAAATATTTGACAGATTTAATCGCATAGTCTTCCAAGGTAACACTTATCTCTAAATAACATCAGTTTCTCTTAAAGTCTCATATTGAAAATTAATTAACCTAATCACATATCCTCCACGATAGGTTAATAATTTCCGTAGATAACCCAAAATCAACTAACTCTTAATTCATAAAATCATCTAAATAAAAATAATAAGTCATACTAACCAGAGACTTCATGTAGTCCAGTGGTAGGCGATAAATACTAGTCACACTTTGGTTGTGGGTTCGATACCTGCAGCTTTGTCCGACGCGACGGGTTGTCACACGGTCTGCGTGTTTTCCTTTTTTCAAAACTATATAATTCTGAAAACATTCCCCAAAACGAGCTAAAAATTTCAAAAATAATCATAACATATTTTATCCTCATGTTTATCTCATGCCTTTCATTTTCCATCATAACATATAATAACCCATAATTACCTCAAAAGTAAGGATCATATAAACCCTAATGGTTACCTGTATAATTATTACCTGAACTTCCACATCGATTGGTCATCTCGTACATGATGAATTATAGATCATAACAAGGTTCAAGTGGTTGATCATGACTCCTTGATAGTTGGTTTAGAAAAAACACGAGTTTCCTCATTGAATCCCCCATTTTATCTTGTATCTTTATCAGAGAACCACCATAGTTTCCTTCAAACCTGTAGTCTCTTTGGGGCCTTCTAGATCCATCCATTCACTAAAAAAAGAAATGTCAGTGTGATTATATCAACAAAACCATCATGTACTAATGAGGAAGGTAAACACTAAGATATACTTACTCATTCACTATATCTAAAACTAGGACTCTTTCAGAAATCCTAACCATTATGATAATGTCACTTATGCTTAGAGAATACCCTAACCTCTAAAGTAATCAAAACCGACCTTTTATACCAACTTTAAGGCTCTGGCCTTAAACCATACTTAATCTTGAGTTATTACAAGATTACACATTGAGGATCTTTTCAGATTTATAGTTTTAGAGATTTAGATCATAAAACTTGCATTACATTCCACATTTAAATAAAGTGGTTACATAAAATATAGTATTCATTTTTTCCAATCAACAGAAACATATTTAAAAAATAAAGCATGGATTCTTTCTTATCACTTCCTTGACACTATCATCATATCATGTACATTTCCCTTGACCTGTGAAAAACATTTCAAATAAAAACATGGGATGAGATTAAAACGCTTAGTAAGGGTTATAAAAATATGGAAAAGAAACATGAGTTCATATATACATAAGAATGAAATCATAATTTACCCATAAAACATAGGCACTATAACATACCTCATCAAATCATGAATAAATCATAGAAATCATAAGACATAAAAGGTAACTTGAGGCATTCATAACATTCATACGTAGGGAGTAACCCTCTTGGTTACATTTGGAATACCCACCACCGTATATTCCCTAAATCTCTTTGGAGAATCCTTAACGTTTCACTCCTACGCATTACCCAATGCATTGGAGAGGTATATCGGGCTCACCCGCCCTTAGTTTTTCACAGAACCAACCATCTTCATAATAATGCCCAAGAACCATAACATAATCGTGTCACATAAAACATGCATAAAGGAAACATAACATTTCCACTTTTCAATCACAAGATATCAATACAAAACATTGATATAAAACCATTATGAAAACCATTTTCAATACCAAAATAAATGAAATATAAAACATGGTATTTATTTTTCATTAGAAAAAAGGTATGGCTTGTAGAGGAAGCTGAAACTCAAATAATGGTCACGGCGGTAGAGAAGTCATTGTCGCCGTATTCGTACGACAAGAACATTCCTTTTTGTCGTTTAATAAAATGCTTCGTATAAAAAGATTCCTTTTGGATAAATGTAAAAGTCAAAGGGGTTTATACACCTAATAAAAGAAGGTTGTGTATAAAACAAAAATATGCCTCAATGAATGGAGATTGAGACGAAGTCCCATACAAAGACGATATCCTTTGATTAAGGATAAATCAATTACATAATTATGCGTGACAAACGAATACACCAAATATTAGTGGATATTAAGTGTAGAACAATCAGAGGAAATTCACACATATTCATAGAATTACATATTCAAGTAGTACAAGTGTATCCCAATGAATCAAAATTGGGATAAGAAGTTCCCTTGCAAAAATTTGACAGCCTAACGGCGTCACTTCAAAATTATGAAAAAGAGTTGATGAGAGATAAAAAGGGTATCTCATCTGTTGGATACAAAATTTACATCAATAAGGATATAGAATAACATATCCCAACATAACAGTATGTGAATTAGAATACATAACAAAAGAAGTTTTTTATAAAGAGGAGGGTGAAAGGTTCCCTTACCGACTTGGGTAACTTTCGAAACATAGACCCCGTGAAAGAAAGACAATACAACATAGATGTAAATACTCATAAATGAAATTATATTACACAATGAGTAAAATAATGGGCAGTACATAAACCACTCAAAGGAAATTTTTGCAAATGTATTATAAATCCCACAGGAATAAAAGTGAGATGAAAAATCCCTTACGAAAACTAGGCATCCTAACGGCGCCACATAAAACATCCAAAAATGGATTTAAGAGATCAAATAGGGTCTCTAATAATATGACCATAGAAATTTCAGTAGGAGTAATATAAAATAACATCCCCAAACATAATAAAGAAGGGCTTAAAAGAAATGACATAAAAGAGAGTACTTAAAAAGAAAGAGAGAGGTTAGATCTCTTACGAAAATTCGGCAGCCTAACGGCGCCACTCAAAACATCCAAAATGAATTGATGAGAGGAAATAGGGTCTCTCACAATATGAACTTAATAAGTAAAGTAGGAGTAATATAAAAGAACATCCCAATAATAAGAAATATTAGCTTAAAAGGAATGACATAAAAGAGTGTACTTAAAATGAAAGAGAGGAGTAGGATCCATTACCTCTGGTCTGACTTGACTCGATCGTTCTTTAATCTCCGGAATAATAAACATGAGTTAATTTCTACTTCCTTAAGAACCTTTTTCAAGTCCATTATTCCTTTTATATCACTTATTACAATTTCATGAAAACTATGTTATTATTTAAGCTAATAACGGTCGTTTTAACGATCATTGGTACTTGAGTCAAAAATAAACTCTTTATAATTACAAGTTGTTCATGTGGTATAATATCAATTATATCCATAATTCTATTCATGATTTATATATCATATATATCATATATATCCATTATTTTCATGCATTTATATTATTACATAACATTTAGAGTTAAGAAATAAAATGCATCATTCATGGAGACTGTAAGTCGTACGTACGCATGAACGCTACTTCCATTTCTATTTCATATTCAATGGAATTAAAACATAATGATACATAATAGTATTTTAATTCCTGTATGGTATCATATATAATATCATTAAATATATCCTTTATACGTACCACATATGGTATTAACGAATCAAATCACTTTGAGGGGGCGGTAGTCCGCACTTCCTAAAATGAAGATATCACGTATACCCATAATGGAAGCCATAAAGGTATGCCATAAATAAAAAATACAGAAGATGAAGGAAACCATAAACATATTATATATCATATATAAGTATAGTTACATCTTAATGGCTACCATGAAAGGTGTTAAGAGAATATTGGACAATCATCGTTTCGTGAGGTAGAAAATCGCCAACCACAGAAGCAGTATGTTCGTTAACCATTAGACGAAGGTGTGTGGAAGTGTAGCTAGAATCAATCTTATAAAAACATCCTAGTATATTGAATATACTGGAGTTTTTACAAAATAATTGAATAAAAATATTTTAGGGGGTTGGAGAAGAAAAATAAAACAAAAGGACTCAAGTGAAGACATTACCTTAAAATCGGGTAATGCCCTTTGATTTGAGATGAAAGGCTTCCTTGGAAAGGCTTCTGACCAAAGTGAGGCTTCTAAGAGTTAGAGAGGTATGTGGAGAGACATAATGGGCAGGGTTTGGCCGATCCAAAGGCTTTGGATGTGTGGGTATGGAGGTAGAGGTGGGGGCCTTTTATAAGAGGAGAGGAGGGGAACTCTTGGAAAGTAAAGAAATGTTCCTTTATTTTAAAATGAGTTTCGGATTTAAAAGGACCCACATTGATATAATTCGAGGATAAAGTGATAACAGTTCGAAATATACCCATCCAATAGGTTTTGGACATGTTTAGGTCATAGATGTTACATTATCCTTTCATTTTATTTAAATCCTTTATTAATGAGGTAATCACCGCATCATCATGATGTCTTAAATAATTTAATATATTTAATGTCTAAAAATTATAAAAAAATCTCACGATGTAGGAAATATTTTTATCTTTCTAATGAATATTTATAGTCAAAAATATGACTTATATAACCCCATGTTAAAATTATTTTATTAATACATCTCATGTTTGTGTCATTTTTACTTTAACATTAAATAAAAAGTTATTTATGACATTTCCCAACCAAAGTGGATTTATGGGGTCCCCATGTTGACCCATGGATTGTGTTGGACGGCCATGACACATCCAATGAGGGTAGGACATGTGTCAAGCTCATCTCATATTATTAAAACATTATTATTACCTTAAACTATACTAATTACCTCTAATCGCGATTAAAAACATAATCAGTTACTATTCACCAAAAAATTATTTTAATCCCATTGAACCACATTTTACTTCTTAATGAAAACTATGTATGTCGGATTTTTTAAATTCAAAACACAGAGGTGTCAAAATTTCATTTAAACGGAAAATCTGTTTTTATAAGTACCACTTAGGGGTTCCACTATTCATAAAAAATTGATGTTTTTTCAGAAATATACCAAAACATCACCCTAAGATATATTTTATATTCCGAATTCAAAAATGATGTCTCTTTTAAAAAATTCATAACATATTAGTTGCATTAATTAATTTAATAATTAATTCCATCTGTCAGAGAAAATAGCGTGTTTTTATGAAACAATAAGTATCAAAAGATTGACCCTAGTTTAAGTCCAATTTCAAAGTGAAATTAATTCCAACGACCACTATTGAATTAAATGGTAAAAATATATTCTAATTTTACATTAATAACAATTCAAAAGATAATCGAATAATATAAATAAATTATATTAAAAATAGGTTTTGAATTAAAATACTACATTTTCACTATTCATTTAAAAATGAACTTTATCGGGAAGATACCAAAAATTTACACAAAGAAAATTTTGATGTCCTGATTATAAATAAGAATTTTATTTTGTCAAACATGACACATAAAATTGTCAAAAAGTGGATTTAAAAGAGGTTCGCCTTCAAAAGGTGGTTAATCGACTTTTTAAATAATATTAGAATTTCTACGCTTAAAATTGGATTCATTCGCATTTTAAATCCTCTAAAATTTATTGTAAAAAGTAAAAATATTTGACAAACATATATAATAATTTTGTAGTCAGTTCTATTCATTCCCACCATCACAACATCTAGGCGTTAACTACCATTTAAAATAATATTATTTTATTATTAGAGTGCAACGTAAGATTTCCATGAAACTTGTTGTTGCGTGTTGGGTACACCATCGAGAATAGAATCCCCTTTAAAGTTATATTAATATTTTATTCACAAATATGGATAAATGTGAAAATTTTGTACTCTTTATTTACCTAGGGTATTGCAATATCATTTCAAAAACTTGGGGTGAGCACAAAAGATGCTCAGCAAGGGGTTGAAAATCCTTCGATAAATATTTATAAGAATTCTTTGAAAAACAATGCCAAAACTTTTAGAAATACCATTTTTGAAATACGATTTAAAATCACAAATAGTATAAAAATACTAGTTCAATTTTTAGAAAATACTTATGTTCAAAATTCATCAAATATACTTCAGTTTTTTTCTAAAAACATTAGGCAAGATTCTAAAAACAAAACATTAAATTCTGAGACTATTCGACTAATTGCAGGCCATGATGGGTCCACGCCCAACCTTTCCTATCTACCACACTCGAGAGTCGGCTTTTCTGAAAACGTTTTTTAGCTTTCTTTAAAAAGATATACATTTCACTGGAGTATTGATATTTTGAAAAAAAACATATCACTACATTAAAATACACATGTATTTATAAATATGGTATAATTAAATAAAGACTTCCATTTTTATCATCTACAAGTTTAATTACAACCAAAACTTCTACCATATTACTTTTCAAGGTATACCCATGGAATTATTCATTCATTCTCAAATCCTCTTATTTCACATATGCATAGTTTAATTTAAAATAATATTTAATGAGGTTCAACACATAAAATTATAAATAAAACATTATAAATGAGGCAATCAATTCTTATGTAATTTATGAATGTGAAAATAAACTGTATGTTTTTAACTTGAAATTATAAGTTTGTTTTGAATGAAATGAACATCGATGATTTTCATAAACACATGTCCATGTATACGTGCAAGCCTGACACCCATAATTTCGATAAATCATGTTGATATGTAACAAGCATTTTTTCAGAAACATGATGATAAACTGAAATTAAAATTGTAAAATGATAACCGTCATTTCATACATATGAATATATATATATATATATATACATGTATAACTGTTTAAAATAACATTACTTAAATAATAAGAATAAAATAACAATTTAAAAGAATATTTTCACCCACTTAATGTAACAAACCAAAGTTTCATTAATGGAAATCCCTCTTGATCTGGTTAAATGTCTCTTTATGTAAAATGTTTATATAAAATGTAAAATTCTTTGGTTTTATGTTAATAAATGTGACCGTTTATTTTATAGCCATTGAACAGTGTTCAGATGATTAGTATAAATATAGGGCTCTAACAAATCCAATTTACTCAGACAAAGGAGGCGATGAACTCATCCAATAGAATTTCTCTATACAAAGCCCATTTTTCGGAGCTTGGAAAAGAGGTGGCATCTTTGGGCTTTTCTCTTGACCAAGCCCAAGCTGAGCTTCATTATGTCATGCTCGAACGTGACCATCTACATGAAAAGAGGAAGTTGATAGAAATTACCACTCGAGCGATGTTATCCGAGCCACCCCAATAGTCTGTCACCATCACACACCTTACCCTTATGTCTTATGCGGATGTTTTAAGGGGTTATGTGACAAATCACTAGTACTATGTTCATGTAAATTATTATTATTTTGTATATAATAATAAATATACATTCTTGTCATTATTGATACATTGTAAATAGTTTTTAAGGTGCAAATAGTTTTTTATTTACTATTTAATTAAGAAATCTATTTTATTAAAAAATGGTACTTTTGAATTAAATAATATTTTAATAAAATATTATTATTATTATTAAAATAATTTTATTATATAAGATTGATCATATAATTTGATGAATGCAATTGTAATTTTTATTATGGTTTGAAAGCTATTTTTGTCAAAACCCGTGAATTTTAAATAAATGTCCGTTTTTATTTTAAAAGTGAAAATTAACATATTTAAAAAATTATTTAGTTAAAATTAATATTATTTCTAGAATCAGGATGTCGAAATTATCCAATTGTGAATTTTTAATAATTTTCTGAGACACTCAATTTTTTGGGTAAAAATTAAATACTATTCAAATATAAAATTAGTTTTATGACATAATAATTACCCAATAGCAATGTAATAAAATACTATAAGATTTATGTTTGTCCAATATATGTTATAACAATAAAATAATGTGATTTTGGGTTTTTTTGACTTACTTTTAAAAGCATTAATGGACCCTTCAAAACTTATTAAACACCTTGACTTTTTAAATTGTTTTACATGGGAGTATGACTCACCTCCACATAAGAAACCCTTTTATTTTAAGATGTTCGGAATTTGGCATTGTAAAATATTGTTTTCTTCTTCCGTTTTCCAAAACCCATGGGCAAAAACCATGAGATTGTTTTTGGTTTGGACTAATTTAATACAAGGTGTCCCAAACCTAATTAATAAAGAATTCCCTCACCTTTCCTATATAAACCCACCCAAGCTCCCACTTCCTTCTCACTCAAAGCCTTTGGAGTTAGTCCAAACTCAACCCTAATCTTTCTAGAATCCTCCCAAGGTGCCCCAAGCTCCTAAGAATCCTCTCTTGAACCTCTCTCATTCCTTTGGAAGCACACTTCCAAGTAAGTGTGTTTTCTTCCTTTCTCATTTTTGTCCAATTTTCTTTAAGTTGTATTTCCCTTTTAATTTCAATTAAGAATGTTGGGGTATGGTTTTTCACCTCCCTAATACTTCCCTCTTTATGTTTTAATGATGGGAGACCCCTTTGTCTCTCATTAAATACAGCCCCTATACACCCATTTCTATGCCAAAATTCCAAAAGGATATTCTCTCTCCTCTTTTACATTGAATCAATACTTTTGTATCATGAATCTAAATTCCATCAAAATTGTAGAGACATGTAACTATATGACCTCCTTACTGTCCATTACATGTAAATATGACGAGGAACCCCTTTCTCTCTCATCAACCATTTTTATGAATTCTTATGTCACGCCGTTACACTGCCTAAATCGCACCGATTTTCTAAGCCAATGTCATTGTGTAGTGAATACCATGCTCATTTCTCCAACAAGGGTATTAACCATTGTGAACATTTACTTATGGATTATATTGTTTCTTGTATGAATTCCACATTCCTTTATCATGGAATAAATGATTATGTTTTATGAATCCATATTTTATGATCCATGTGGAACACTTATGCATGAAATGAAATGTTTAAGAAGGGTTCACCCTTATAGCGCTCCAATGCATTGGGTAAAGTATAGTATCGTGATATGTCATGTGAAATGAGTGTTGACTCATGCTAATTATAGTGTAATGATGGTTTACTCGTGCTTCATGTGCAATGAGGATTTACTCATGGTCTTTGTACAATGAGCCTTGGCTCATACTAATTCCATGTAAGTGTTGTTGCCACATTCCCATGTTGTGATTATCACGATTTATCATGACTTTATGTTCATGTTTCTCTTGTTCTCTGTTGATATGCCTATTTCCTAACATGTATTTTACTCCTCGTGTATTACAAGTTTATTCCCTTACTGGGCATTATAGCTCACCCCTTTTTTTATGCATGTCCCCAGGTTATCCCATGCAATGCTTGGTATGAGGGAATGTAGTGGTCATGTAAAGGATGTTTTAAATAAATATGTTGTACATCATGTTTTAAGTTGTTATATAATTATCCTAAGCCCCAAAGAAACTATACCACTCGATCATCCATGTTGTATCAAGTGAATGGTTTATTTAATAAATCATGTTAAATTTTTTAATAAAAGTAGGGTTGTCATAGTTGGTATCAGAGGATAGGTTTAGTTATTTTTGGGATTAGGATTATAAAACCCTAGTAATGCATTAGAGACAAGACTAATTATAATAAAAACATCCCCAAATTTTTGTATGTACGGAGTAAGTGGTTTATCAAGAAAATACATCCCTTTCTGGATACGAGCAGGTAGAGGCGGCTCTGGCATAGATGTATCCTAGGGGTCAAACCCGAAAACACCGCTTTGAGCTAGACTCAAACAGGAACTGGTGAATGACAACAAGCCTTGGTTCACTCTTGGTTAGGATACTCCCAAGGGATATGTTTTGATATATTCACAAGCTTAGTATGAACCCTTGTTAAGAGAATAAAAAAATTCCCCTAAGAATAAATGTTAGAAAGTAGATCATGAAAATCCTAGATTGAATCCTATAGACTCATGAGTTAAGGAAATAAAAGTTTATTTATAAATAATAAACTTTTGCCTTTTGATTACCCTTTTTGTGTTACCCCCTATATTTCCATTTATTCCAGCCAATGACTGGTAATAGGAGCACTCAGGCTAAAAACCGATGTGAAGATCAGTGTGATGACTGTACTAATGAGATTCCCAATCCGATGGGAGCAGGAATCACAAACTTTTTCACACTTCTATCTCAGTTAACTAAGGATTTGAATAGAAACACGGGTCAAGAGGAATTTTCAACCCCCCCCCCCCCCCCTATGAAAGAACATGTCTCTATCGAGAGCTTCAGGAGACAAAGGCCTCCTAATTTTAGTGGCTCATCCGATCCCACGATCGTTGAACAATGGATCAACTCCATTGAAAAGATCTTCTCCATCCTTCAATTTTTTGAACAAGATAAGGTTCTCCTAGAGGATTATCGTATTGAGGGTGAAGCTGATCAATGGTAGACGTTGATCAAAAATACGAAGCCTGAGGATGATATCTAGGCATTGGAATGGAAGGATTTCTGGAAGATGTTTTTCGATAAATATTTTCTGTGCACCCTCTGGCTTAAGATGGAAAGGGACATCATTTCCCTCAAGAAAAAAGATGACGAATCTGTTAGAGATTATGAGGAAAGCTTCACAAGGCTTGCACGTTATGATTCCGGCATTGTTGTTACCCCCAAATTAATGTTTGACCGCTTCATTGGTGGGATGAAGCTATCCTGCAGAAAGCATTAGCGATCCGTGACTCTGAAAACTATGAGGAAATTATCCAACGTGCCCTCAAGGTCGAAATGGATATCGGGGAATCACAGGGGTATCATGGGGACAAGAAGCATAATTTGGACTTCAATACTAGCGGTCCGATGGATAAATCCAACGGTGCTAAGATGATCCAATACCCCACTTTCCAAAAGTGCGGAAAGAAGCGCCCTAGAAATTGCCTCAAGGGGACGAGGAAATGCATTAGGTGGGGAAGAGAAGGGCACCTAGCTGTTAAATGTCGGAAAGAAAGTCTTGTAGCTGGGAAAGAGGAAAGGAACACTCCATTCGAACCTCAACACATTGTTCATTGCTACAACTGCAAAGAACTGAGGCACTTTTCAAATCAGTTCCCTATTCTATGGGTTTTCGGAGAAAACCAACAACCTCTAAGGCAGAAAGGAAGAGATTTTTCCATCACTACTAACCAAGAGAACCCTGAAAAAGATGTGGTGACAGGTATTCTAGTTATTCATTCAAGAATTTCAAACTTAATTTTTGATTCATGTTCTACTAATTGTTTTATATCTCAAAAGATTGGTAGAACAATCCCAGCACCACCACAAGTCTTGGAAGTGAAGATGTCGGTGAGTACGACAAATGGGGTAATCATTGCATCCCATGAATATAAGTCCTCCCCTATTATATTATGTGGATTGAATTTCCCAGAGAACCTTGTCATACTCCCTCTGGTGTAATTTGATGTAATTCTCGGCATGGATTGGACTTCCTTATATAGGGCGAACATAAATTGTCAGGAGAGGGAAATCACACTCCTTATGGAGAAATGACCCTCAATTATTTACAAGTTAAGGAGGAAGATGAATCTACTTTAGCTCCATCATCTCAATAATGGATATAACTACCCTATGAGCACACGTATATGGCTCAGATGATTGAGTCCAAGGAAGAAACCATCCTGGAAGAAATGCCTATTGCTAGGGAATTCGCTGAAGTGTTTTCTGAGGAACTTCATGGTCTTCCTCCTAGAATTGATGTTGAATTCTCAATTGAACTTATACCAGGGGTTCTATCAATATCCAAGACTCCATATAGAATGGTTGTCATGGAGCTTAAAGAGCTAAAGAAACCACTACAGGAGAATCTGGATAAAGGGTTTATACACACAAGTGCTTCACCATGGGGTGCACCAGTCCTCTTCGTTAAGAAGAAAGATGGGTCAATGCAGATTTGCATTGATTATCATGAACTTAACAAAATAACGATAAAGAACAAGTATCCTTTGACACGGATCGATGAATTGTTCGATCAGCTGTGTGGAGCACAATACTTCTCCATGGTAGATTAGCGGTCAGGATATTATCATGTAAGGGTGAATAAGGAAGATTTCCACAAGACTACTTTTCGTACAAGATAAGGGCACTATGAATTCATTGTAATTCCTTTCGGACTCACAAATTCTCCAAAAATCTTCATGGAATTTATGAATAGAGTATTTATATATTACCTAGAAAAATTTTTGGTAGTCTTTATAGATGATATTCTAATATACTCCAAAACCAAGGAGGATCATGATGAACATTTAAGAATTTTACTAGAGACTTTGCGTAAGGAGAAGCTCTATGAAAAGTACAATAAGTGTGAGTTCTGGTTGAAGGATGTCTTATTCATGGGCTATATCATCACAAGAAATGGGATATCTGTGGATCCCTCCAAAATAGATGCAATTGAGGGATGACCGAGTCCAACATCGGTAACAGATATCCGTAGGTTCTTGGGGTTAGCTGGATATTACCGACGATTTGTGAGAAATTTCTCATGATTTTCCAACCCTCTTACCAAGCTAACACAAAAGGGAGTAAAGATTTCTTGGAGTGATGAATGAAAAGAAAGCTTCATGGAGTTGAAAAGGAGTCTTATCACTTCTCCCATGCTCACATTACCGACAAGTGGGGAACTTTTTGTGGTATTCAGTGATGCTTCGAATAAGGGATAAGGATGCGTGCTGATGCAGATTGATAATGTGATATCCTATGCCTCAAGGTAGTTGAAAATCCATGAGAGAAACTATGCAACACATGATCTGGAGTTGGCGGTGGTGATCTTTTCAATGAAAATCGGGCAGCATTAACTCTTTGGGGAGAAATGTGAGATATATACTGACCACAAGAGTCTTAAATATATATTCACACAGAAAGAGATTAATATGCACTAGAGAAGATGGATAGAGCTCACTAAGGATTGTGACTATTCAATACATTACCACCCTGGGAAATCAAACAAGGTGGAAGATTCCCTAAGTAGAAAGGACCCAGAGATTCTATCAATGATGAGAATTGAGAAGGATCCAATCTTCTTAGACTGGATGAAGATGGACATGGGAATCATAAAGAATGGAAAATAATCAATCCTTTCACAAATTATTCCTCAACCGTATCTTTTGGAAAGGGTAGAGGATGCTCAAAAGGATGATGTGGGAATTTAGGAAAAAGTGGAAGCTATCAAAAAAGGGAAATCCTCGAATTTTAATGTTAATGAAGAAGGAATTGTGTGATTTTGGAAAATACTATGTGTACCATTATGTTCGGAGATGAATAAGGAACTTTTGGATGATGCACATATTTCAAATATCTCTATTCACCTAGGGAGCACAAAGATGTATCGAGATCTCTAAGAAATATTTTGGTGGGATAATATGAAAAAGGATATCGCTGAATATATATCAAAGTGCTTGGTGTACCAACAAGTGAAGGAAGAGAGGTAGAAGTCTAAGGGGATGATGCAACCATTGCCCATAATAGAATAGAAATGGGAGATATTCACCATGGACTTTTTCACCAGACATCCAAGGACTTCCAAAGGCAATGATACAATATGGGTTGTTATGGATTGTCATACAAATACTACACACTTCATTTCTATTCGGGAGGATTTCTCATTGGATCAACTGGCATGAATTTATATCAGGTAAGTGGTAAGGCTGTATGGAGTGCCACTATCTATTTTGTCTGACTGAGATCCGAGATTCACCTCAATGTTTTGGAAGAGTCTTCAACATGCTCTGAATACTGAACTGAACATCAATACGGCCTATCATCCTCAAACTAATGGCCAATCCGAGCGTATTATCCAAACACTTGAGGACATGTTGAGAGCATTCTCAATGGAATTTAAAGGAGGATAAGATCACCATCTTCCTATGGTTGAGTTCTCTTAAAATAATAGTTTCCACTCAAGAATCCAAATGGAACCATATGAATCCCTTTATGGGAAAAGGTGCAGAACACCTGCGTGTTGGGATGAGGTCGGTTAACGTAAGCTGCTTAGACCG
Organism: Viscum album; assembly: GCA_963277665.1. Classification (NCBI taxonomy): domain Eukaryota; kingdom Viridiplantae; phylum Streptophyta; class Magnoliopsida; order Santalales; family Viscaceae; genus Viscum; species Viscum album. The sequence continues at coordinate 1,791,178,288 of OY728133.1, read as the reverse complement.
GAAATGGTTGAGGAAATGGTGGGGAAGGTGAAAACCATTTAGAAGCATAACAAGGTATCCTAGAGTCAACAGAAGAGTTATGAAGATAATCGTCGATGAGACCTTGATTTTAAAGTTGGATACATGGTTTTTCTATGCATATCTCCGTAGAAGAAGGTCATGAGGTTTGGAAAGAAATGGATGTTAAGTCCAAGGTACATCGGCCCCTTCAAGATTCTTGATCTTGTCGGGGCTGTGGCCTATCGACTAGAACTTCCACCTACCATGGCCAAAGTACATGATGTCTTCCATGTATCCCTCTTAAGGAAGTACATACTAGACCCTTCACATGTACTCTCTTCTGAGGTGGTAGAGTTGGAGGATGATCTTTCATATGAGGAGCAACCATTGATGATCTTAGATCGTAGAGAAAAAGTTCATCGAAATAAGACAATGCCCCTCGTCAAGGTGATGTATAGAAACCACAAGTTTGAAGAAGAAACTTGGGAATCAGAGGAAATGATGAAGCTGAGTTACCCACACCTATTTTAGTGTGGGAAAAAGGAAATTTTGAGGGTGAAATTTCTTATGGGGGGAATATTGTAACGACCTAAAGATTCATTAATGGAAATCCCTCTTGATCTGGATAAATGTCTCTGTATGTAAAATGTTTATATAAAATGTCAACTTCTTTGGTTTTATATTAATAATTGTGACCGTTTCTTTTATAGCCATTGAACATTGATCAGATGATTAGTATAAATATAGGTCTTTAACAAATCCAATTTATTAAGACAAATGAAGCGATGGCCTCATCCAGCAAAATTGCTCCATATGAAGCCCATTTGTTAGAGCTCGGAAAAGCGGTGGCATATTTGGGATTCACACTTAACCAAGCCCAAGCTGAGCTTCATCATGTCAAGATCGAACATGACCGTCTATGGGAAAAGTGGAAGTTGATAGAAATTACAACTCGAGTGATGTTATCTGAGCCACCTCTAGAGTCTGTCAGCAGTGCACACCTTACCCTTAGGTCTTATGCAGTTGTTTTAGGGGGTTATGTAACAAAATGCTAGTACTATGTTCATGTACATTATATTTTTATATAATAATGAATATACTTTCTTTTCATTATTGATACATTGTAAATAGTTTTTAAAGTGAAAATAGTGTTTTTTAGTTATTATTTAACTAAGAAAAATATTTTATTAAACTAAGGGAATTTTGAATTAAATAGTATTTTAATAAAATATTATTATTATTATTATTAAATTAATTTTTTATATATAAATGATCATATAATTTTATGAATGCACTTGTAATTTTTATTAAGGTTTGAAATCCATTTCTGTCAAAACACGTCAATTTTCGATAAATATCAGTTTTTATTTTAAAAGTGAAAATTAATATATTTATAAAATTATTTAGATTAAATAAATGTTATTTCTAGAATCAGGATGTTGAAATTTTTCAACGGTGAATTTTTCATAATTTTCTGAGACAGTCAAATTTTTGGGTAAAAATTAAATACTATTTAAATATATAATGTGTGTTATGACATCATAATTACCCAATAGTGATGTAATAAAATACTATAAGCTTTTTTTTCGGCCAATATATGTTTTAAAATTAAAATAATGTGATTTTGGGTTTTTTTGACTTATTTTTCAAAGCATTAATGGACCCTTCAAGACTTATTAAACACCTTGTATTTTTAAATTGTTTTCCATGGAAGTATGACTCACCTCAACATAAGAAACCCTATTATTTTAATAATTTATGAATTTTGACTTATAAAATATTTTTTTCCTCTTCACGTTTCCAAAAACCATTGGAAAAAACCATGGGATGGTATGTGGTTTGGACTAATTTAATATAAGGGGTCCCAAACCTAAATAATAAAGAATTCCCTCACCTTTCCTATATAAACCCACCCAAGCTCCCACTTCCTCCTCACTCAATGACTTTGGAGTTCATCCAAACTCTTCCATACTCTCTATAGATTCCTATAAAATTTCCCCAAGCTCCCATTAATCCTCTCTCAATCCTCTCTCAAGCATTTGGAAGCACACTTCCAAGTAAGGGTTTTTTCATCCTTTTTCATTTTTGTCCAATTTTCATTAAGTTGTTTTGCCCTTTTAATATAAATTATGAATGTTGGGGTATGGTTTTACACCTCCCTCATACTACCCTATTTATTTTTGAATGATGGGAGACCCCTTTATCTCTCAGAAAATTCCTCCCATGTACACCCGTTATTATGCCAAAATTTCGAAAGGAACTTCTCTCTCCTATTTTACATTCAAGAAATACTTTTGTATCATGAACATAATTCCATTAAAATTGTTGGGACATGTATCTATATGACCTATTTACTGTCCATTACATGTAAATATGATGAGTAAACCCTTCATCTCTCATCAGTTTTTTTATAAATTCTTATGTCATGCCGTTACGCTGCATAAATCGCACCGATTTTCTAATCAAATGTCATTGTGTAGTGAATACCATTCCCATTTCTCCATCAAGGGTATTCACCATTGTGCACATTTACTTATTGATTATAAAGTTTCATGTATTAATTCCACATTCCATTATCATGGAATAAATTATTATGTTTTATGAATCCATGTTTTATGATCCATGTGGCACACATAAGCCTGAAATGAAATGTTTAAGAAGGGTGCGCCCTTATAACACTTCAATGCATTAGGTAAAGTATAGTATCATGATACTTCAAGTGAAATGAGTGTTGAAGCATGCTAATTCAATTTCAATGTGGTATTACTCATGCTTCATGTTCAATTATGATTTACTCATGCTCTATGTGCAATGAGCCTTGGCTCATGCAAATTCCATGCTATGTGTTGTTGCCACGTTCCCATGTTTTGATTATCATGCTTTATCTTGCCTTTATGTTCATGTTTTTCATGTTATATATTGATATACCTATTGTCTAACATTTATTATACTCCTCATGTATTCCATGTTTATTCCCTTATAGGGCTTTATAACTCCCCCCTTTTCTTATGCATGTCAACTGGTTATCCCATGAAATGCTAAGTACGAGGGAATGTAGTGGCCATGTAAAGAATGTTTTCAATAATGATATTGTAATTCATGTTTTAAGTTGTAATATAATGATCCTAATACCCAAAGACACTAGACCTCTCAATCATCCATGTTGTATCAAGTGAATGGTTTATGTAATAAATCGGGTTTAATTTTGTAATAAAAGAAGTGTTGTCATAATTACAATTCTGAAAAATAAAAGAAAAACAAAACCAATAAATATAATTAATATTTAGCTTCGTTTTGAAATATAAATATTTATATATAAATCTATATATACCAAGGTATATAAAAATAGGTACTGCTTAATGAAATAAAATCATAACTATCTTTGGAAGCTTTTAAAAGAGGGATTGAAATCATTGTTTATAAAACTGCATATACAGAATTATATAGTAATGGTTGGTAAAATAGATATAATTGAAAATAGATCCTTACAGAAACAATATTTCAGATAAATATAAGTTTTAAATTACATAATGTATCCCTTACTTGGATATCTTGGGATCAAAACAAGAGGTGAGGTGACTCTCATACATCGGACTCAATGTAAAGAGGATTGCAAATGGAAGTATGTGTGCAGATAGTGAAGACAAACACAAGAAGAATGCTGATATTTATAACCTCTAAAAACTCAAAGGTTAAGCATGCTGTGCAAGCAGTGGAACTATTATAGATAGGTAAATTCAGATACACAATTTTCATAAATTAAATAAAATGATCACCAGTACATCAATTTTGGCAGAAACTAAAATGAAAAACAGAGAAGGAAATGATGTAGTAAATAATTGTTCAAAAATGAACAAAAAGGACACTATAAGGCACGCCTACCAGAAGACTAAAAGAGAAATCAACCTCGACAAAGAGACAAAATCAAACAGGGATACCAAATATGATTCGGATATCAAAATTAAATAAACTATTCTACCTTGGATTAAGACATGACGAAACCCTAACTCAGAACTGAGATCCCAGTTCGGATCTCCATCCCTGAACATACCTCGACCTTGACCACACCTTGTGATGGGCATGAACTCGGTCTGGTCTCCCTCACGCTCAGCTCTTATAACGGACACGACATGGCAGGACACCCTTGACGCATACCCTGCAGTAGCGCCATCTCGCCTTGTGATTATTCAGAATCCCCCTGTGATGCTTGGCCACTGCTCGGTGATCTCTCGGTGGCTCGTCCTCCTCACTGTGCCCTATTGGATAAAGCCTCCTTCTTGAGCCTCAATGGATGCTCGACCTTGTGTCACGGCTTCTCCTGAAGCACAAACCCGATTCACCTCTATTCTTCATCTCACCCGTGAATTCTCTTTTCATTATATTATTATTTTATACATTTTTTGTTTTAATATTCCAACCCGTGACTCCCACTCTCATTTTATTATTATTTTATTTTATATTATTATTCTATATTTAATAGAAAACCAAACTGTGACTTCTCATTTCCAACATTACAATTATTATATTTTATCCTTTTATCATTTTGTATTAATTATATTAACTATTATAATATAAATTATTATATTATCTAACTTTATGATTATGTGTACATCATTTGATATAAATTATAATGTCAAAAGTTAATTTATTTTAACAATACTTTTAAAAAGTAAAGTTTTATAACATTAATTATTAAACTCATTTAAATATTTTTTATACATATAAATTTTAATATAATTTTTAAAAACAAATTATAAATAAAATAATTTAAAACGAATTAAATGTAATTATTATTAATTATAAAACATTTACATATTATTATTATTACTTATATTATTTAAAAGTTTTATTAATTATAAAAATAATTTATCTATTAGGTATTTGTGTACCATTACATTAAATTTTATAGAACATAATATTAATAATTTTATACAAATGAATCTAATCACATATATATATAAATATACATTTATAAATCAAATATATATTTATATAAAATTACATATTAAAAATGTTATAAATTAAATTAATAATTCGAAAATATACCAAAATAAAAATTATCATAATTGGTAAAAAATATTTTTAATTTTCAATAATTAAAATTAATAATGTTAATAATATATATAAATCAAATTATAAACAAATAATTATACTTAAAAATAATAATTTAGTTAATAAATAAATTCAATTAAATTAATTTTGAAATAAAAATATTAATATACTACACATAAAAATATCCTTTAAAGTGTCATTTTTTGAAAACTAATAATAAATTTTAATTTTGATTAAATGAAATATTATGTGACTTTAATTATTTAAATTATAATTCATTTAATTATTTTCTGGGATGATACATTATCCCTCCCTTTAAAAGAATTGCATCCTCGTAATTCGATCGTCAGACTAAAAACAATTCTAAATTTTCGTCTTCAAAATTTTTTAAAACTAGGATCGCTGGATTCCGAGACACTAACGTTAAATGACAACATCTATTTCAAAAGTTCGATAGACCCTTCCTCTAATACCAAGTGTAAGGACCCAACCTTAGACATAACATACAAGAGGACCTCATTTCGGTCTAGGTTCTGGAAAATAGATACATTCTTACAAAAAAACATCATAGATTAAAAAAAAATTACTCAATCGGAAAGATCATCACCGCTTCTTTACATTACAAAAAGGATGACCAACTCTGGATCTCCAGGAAACCTCTGAAAAACATTTTGAAAACATAGAGTGAGCACAAAAGATGCTCAGTAAGGGGTTTAAAAAACAACGACAAATAGTTAAAGTATTCTTTGAAAAACTATTCCAAAACATTTAGATATGCCATTTTTAAAACACTATTTGAAATTACTTACGATATAAAAATACTAGTAAAATTTTAAGAAAATACTTATGTTCAAAATTTCTCAAACATACTCTAGTTTATTTAACATTAGGAAATCCTCTGAAAACAAAACATTTAATTCTGATACTACTCGACTAATTTCAGGCTATGATGGGTCCACACCCAATCCCTTCCAGTCTACCACACTCGAGAGTCAGGTTTTTTGAAAACATTTTTAGGCATGCTTTAAATAGATATACATTTCAGTGGAGTTTTGATATTTTGAAAAAAAACACATCACTGCATTAAAATACACATGTATTTATAAGTATGGTATAATTAAATAAAGACTTTCATTTTTATCATCTACAAGTTTGGTTACAACCAAAACTTCTACCGCAGTACTTTGAAAGGTCTACCCACGCAATTAATCATTCATTCTAGAATCCTCTTGTTTCACATATGTGCAGTTTAATTTAAAATAATAGTTAATGAGGTTCTATACATAAAATTATAAATAAAACATTATAAATGAGGGACTCAATTATTATGTAATTGATGAAAATGAAAATGAACCATATGTTTTTTTCATGAAATTATAACTTTTTTTTGAATGCAATGAACAACGATTATTTGAATAAACCCATGGCCATGTATACATGCAAGCGTGACTTCCATAATGTCGATAAATCATGTTGATATGTTACACACATTTTTTTGGAAACATGACGATAAATTGAAAATAAAATTGTTAAATGATTACCGTAATTTCAACCATATGAATATATATATATATACATATATATATATACATGTATAACCATTTAAAATAACATAACATAAATAATAAGAATAAAATCAAAATTTAAAATAATATTTTCACCCTCTTAGAATTTTGAAAAATAAAAGAAAACCAAAACCAATAAATATAATTAATATTTAGCTTGGTTTTGAAATATAAATATTTATATATAATTATTTATATTCCAAGGTATATAAAAATAGGTTCTTCCTAATGAAATCAAATCAGAACACTCTTTTAAAACTTTTAAAAGAGGGATTGAAATCTATGTATAAAAAACTGCACATACAAAATTATATAGTAATGGTTTTTCAAATAGAGATAATTTAAAATAGATCCTTTCATGAACAAAATTTCAGATAAATATTAGTTTGAAAGTAAATAATTAATCCCTTACTTGGATATCGTGGAACAAAACATGAGGTGAGGTGACTCTCACACTCCGAACTCAATCCAAAGAGGATTGCAAATGGCAGCAGGTGTGCTTATAGTGAATAAAAACACAAGAAGATTGTTGATATTTATTACTACTAAAAACTAAAAGGTAAAGATTGATGTTCTTGCTGGGGAACTATTGATGATAGGGAAATTCGGATGCACAATTGTCATATATAAAAAAAATGATCACCAGTACATCAATTTGGACAGAAATTAAAATGACAAATGGAGAAGGAAATGATTCAGTAAATAACTGTTCAAAAATTGACAAGAAGGACACTGCAAGGCATGACTACCAGACGTCTGAAAGAAAAATATACCACGAAAAAGTGACAAAATCAAATAGGGATAAAAAATATGATTCGGACATCAATATTAAATAATCTATTCTACCTCAGATTAATATGTGACAAAAATCTAACTCACAATTGATATTCGAGTTCGCATCTCCATCAATGAATGTACCTCGACCTCGAAAACACCTCGTGACATGCACGGCCTCCATCTGGTCTCCCTCATGCTCAACTCTCATGATAGACACAACCCGACAAGATACCCTCAACGCACACCCTGCGGTAGCGCCATCTCGCCTTTTGATGACTTTGACTCCTCCTACGAAGCTTGGCCACTGCATGTTGAGCTCTCGGTGGCTCATCCTCCTCGCGACGCCCTATCAGCTGAAGCCTCCTACTCGAGCCTCCATGGCTGCTCGACATGGGGTCGCGGCTTCTCCCGAAGCACAAACCTATTCACCTCCCTTCTTCATCTCACCCGTGAATTCTCTTTTCATTATATTATTACTTTATACATTTTTTTGTTTTAATATGACAACCCGTGACTCCCTCTCTCATTTTATTATTATTTTATTTTATATTATTATTTTATCTTTATTAGAAAACTCAACTAGTGACTTCTCATTTCCAACATTACTATTATTATATTTTATCCTTTTATCATTTTGTATTGATTATATTAACTATTATTATATCAATTATTATATTATCTAACATTTTGATTATATCTTTATCATTTGATATAAATTATAAAGTCAAAAGTTAATTTATTTTAACAATACTTTTAAAAAGTAATCTTTTCATACTTTAATTATTATACTCATTTACATATTTTATATATATAAATCATAATATAATTTTTAAAAATAAATTATAATTAAACTGATTTGAAACAAATAAAATGTACTTATTATTATTTATAAAACATTTAAATTTTATTATTATTACTTATATTATTTAAAAGTATTAGTAATTATAAAAATAATTTATCTATTATGTATTTATGCACCATATCATTAAATTTTATAGAACATAATATTAATAATTTTGTACAAATGAAACTAATCATATATATATATATTAATATATACATTTATAAATAAAATATATATTAATATCATATTACATATAAAAAATTCTATAAATTAAATTAATAACTCGAAAATATACCAAAATAACAATTATCATAATTGGTACAAAATACTTATAATTTTGAAACATTAAAATTAATTATGTTAATAATATATATAATTCAAAGTAGAAACAAATAATTATAAATAAAAATAATAATTTATTTAATAAATACAAGCAATACCATTTCATTTGAAATAAAAATATTAATATACTACTCATAAAAATTTCATTTAAATTGTCATTTTTTTAAAACTAATAATAATTTTTTATTTTGATTATACGAAATATTATGTAACATTAATAATTTAAATTATAATTCATTTAATTATTTTAGGGGTTGTTACATTATCCCCCCTTAAAAATAATTGGGTCCTCGCAATTCAATCATCAGACTAAAAACAATTCTTAATTTCCTTCTTCAGAATTTAGAATACTAGGACCACTAGATTTCGAGACAGAAACGTTAAATGACAACATCTATTTCCAAAGTTTTAAAGACTGTTCCTCTGATACCAAGTGTAAGGACCTAAATTTAGACATAACATACAAGAGGACCTCATTTCAGTCTAGGTTCTAGAAAATAGATACATGCTTACAAAAAAGCATCAGAGATACAACAAAAAATTAAACAAACTGAAATATCATCACCGCTTATGCACGTTACAACAAGGATTAACAACTCTGTATCTCAAGGAAACTTGTGAAAAACATTTCTAAAACATGGGGTGAGCACAAAAGACGCTTAGAAGGGGGTTTAAAAAACTTCGATAAATATTTATAATCATTCTTTTAAAATATATGCCAAAATATTTAGAAATACCATTTTTAAAATACTATTTGAAATCACATACGTTATAAAAATACTAGTTCAATTTTTAGAAAATACTTACGTTCAAAATTGATCAAATATACACCCGTTTTTTTCTGAAAACATTAAAAAATCATCTAGAAAAAAACATTAAATTTTGAGACTACTCGACTAATTGTAGGCCATCATGGATCCATGTCGAATCCCTTTATGTCTACCACAATCGAGAGTCGAGTTTTCTGAAAACTTTTATATGATTTCTTTAAATAGATATATATTTCACTGGAGTTTTGATCTTTTGAAAAAAACACATCACTTAATTAAAATACACATGTATTTATATGTATGGTATAATTAAATAATGACTTCCATTTTTATCATCTGCATGTTTGGTTACTACCAAAACTTCTACCACAGTACCATTCAACGACTACCCATGCAATTTATCATTCATTCTCGAATCCTCTTGTTGCACATATGCGTAGTTTAACTTAAAATAATAGTTAATGAGGTTCCGCATAAAATATTATAAACAAATCATTATAAATGAGGTACTCAATTCATATGTAATTGATGAACATGAAAATAAACCATATGTTTTTAATGTGAAATTATAAGTTTTATTGAACACAATGAACATCGATGATTTTCATAAACACATGGCCATGTATACGTGCTAGCGCAACACCCATAATGTCGATAAATCATGTTGATATGTTACATGCATTTTTTCAGAAACATGACGATAAAATGAAATTAAAATTGTAAAATGATAACTTTCATTTCATCTATATGCACATATATATATATATATATAGAGATATATATATATACATGTATAACCATTTAGAATAACATAACTTTAATAATAAAAATAAAATCACAATTTAAAATAATATTTTCACCCCTTAATATTATGCATAAAAAAAGAAAACCAAAACCAACAAATATAATTAATATTTATCTTGGTTTTGAAATATAAATATTTATATAAAAATATGTATATACCAAGGTATATAAAAATAGGTTTTGCTTAATGAAATCAAATCATAACACTATTTGGAAAATTTTAAAATAGGGATTGAAATCTAAGTATATAAAACTTCATATACAGAATTATATTGTAATGGTTTGTAAGTAGAGATAATTGAAAATAGATCCTTTTAGAAAAATGATTTCAGATAAAAATAATTTTGAATATAAATAATTAATCCCTTACTTGGATATCATGGGAAAAAAACATGAGGCGAGGTGACTCTCATACTCTGGAATCAATGCAAAAAGGATTGCAAATGGCAGCATGTGTGCAGATAGGGAAGAAAAACACAAGAAGACTGTTGATATTTATAACCTGAAAAAACTCAATGGTTAAGCTTTCTATACAAGCTGGGGAACTATAGCAAATATTGAAATTTGGACTCATAATTTTCATAAATTAAATAAAATGATCAGTAGTATATCAATTTTCAAAGAAACTAAAATGACAAACGGATAAGGAAAGGATGCTGTAAATAACTGTTCAAAAATTGAAAACAAGGACACTGCAAGGCAAGCCTACCAGAATACTGAAAGAAAAATCAACCACAACAAAGAGACAAAATCAAACAAGCATAACAAATACGATTCAGACATAAAAATTAAATAAACTATTATACCTCAGATTATGACATGACAGAACCCTAACTCAAAACTAAGATCCGAGTTCGTATCTCCATCCCTGAACATACCTCGACCTTGACTGCACCTCATGATGTGCATGTCCTCGGTCATCTCTCCCTCACGCCCAGCACTCATGACAGACACGACTTGGTAGGACACTCTTGATGCACACCCCGCGGTATTGCCGTCTCGCCTTGTGATGACTCAGACCCCCCCCCCCCCCCTACGAGGCTTGGACACTGCTCGGTGAGCTCTCAGTGGATCATACTCTTCGTGGCGCCCTGTCGGCTGAAGCCTCCTGCTCGAGCCTCCATGGCTGCTCGACTTGGCATCGTAGATTCTCTCGAAGCACAAACCCCATTCACCTCCCTTCTTCATCTCACCCGTGAATCCTATTTTCATTATATTATTATTATATATATATATTTTGATTTAATATGCCATCCTATGACTCCCAATCTCATTTTATTATTATTATTATTTTATATTATTATTCTATCTTTATTAGAAAATTCAACCCGTGACTTCTCCTTTCTAACATTACTATTATTATATTTTATCCATTTATCATTTTGTATTAATTATATTAAATATTATAATATAAATTATTATATTATGTAACATTATGATAATAACATTATCATTTGATATAAATTATAAAGTCAAAAGTTAATTTATTTTAACAATACTTTTAAAAAGTAACGTTTTATAACTTTTATTATTAAACTCATTTATATATATATTTTATATATAAATCGAAAAATAATTTTAAAAAAATTATAATTAAAATAATTTGAAACAAATAAAATGTACATAAAATTATTTATAAAACATTTACATATTATTATTATTATTTATATTATTTAAAATTATTATTAATTATAAGAATAATTTATCTATTATGTATTTATGTACCATATCATTATATTTAATATAACATAATATTAAAAAATTTATACAAATGAAACTAATCATATATATATAAATATATACATTTATAAATAAAATATATATTTATATCATATTACATATTAAAAATGTTATAAATTAAATTAATAATTTGAAAATATACCAAAATAACAACTATCATAATTGCTACAAAATATTTATAATTTTAAAACATTAAAATTAATAATGTTAATAATATATATAATTCAAAGTAGAAACAAAAAATAATACTTATGATCAATAATTTATTTAATAAATACAAGCAATAACATTTCTTTTATAATAAATATATTAATATACTACTCATAAAAATATCATTTAAAGTGTCATTTTTTGAAAACTAATAATAAATTTTTATTTTGATTAAACGAAATATTATATAACTTTAATTATTTAAATTATAATTCACTTAATTATTTTTTGGGTTGTTACACTCCGTCTGGATGTTGGTCTAGAAAACATCTTCCTCTCTCCACTTTCCTAGATACATCATCCATCAGTGGTGCTTAGTTCCTCACACTTGACTCTCTTTTAAAGAGACTATGTACTATATAGGGTCTTAGATCAAACTAAAAGATATCTCAAGATCCTCCTTCAAACTCCTTATCTTTTCATTTGAAACACTTCCACTATAATTCCCCAAATCATGTTACTAGAAAGCACACAACACCCTTTTGCAATGATCATCATCTTCAACCGGATCATCCATACGCGGATCAACTAAATCATCTTACTGAACCTCAACTCCCTGATCTATAAGATATCAATGAATATGATTCATATATGAATGTAATACAAATTACTACCTATTCCCATAAGTTTATAATTTCATTATGATATTTTTTAATAAACCAAAATATATTTAATTCATTTTATCCATTTTTAGTTTCCCTAAACAACCCAATTCAAAAAATTAAAAAAATCATCATGATGAATTTACCCATAATATGACTATACATTGCCTGTGGTGTAGCCTCACTTGGTCATTTTGTGGGATAAATCTCCTTACATCGGATCACAGGGGGCCAAAAATCATGTGTCCTATCTGGTTTTGCCTGGTCAATGTCATGCACCATGACCATATGACCCTATTTCCCAAATTACCCATTAAATACTCACTATACCTATATCTAAACTCCACACTATCTCCCAAACATACCCTTTGATACAACTATTTTGTGACCCCCTCACTCCAAATAAATCACAGTGAGGGGATAGAGATAATGACCCCCTGAGTCTTTCCTCCAATAGGCCACAGTTTGGAAACTAGCACAAAGGGTGTAAAAATTTCACATGATAGGAGGCATTTCCCTTTCTAATAAAATAGGGTTGTGATATAGACTAAATAATCCATAGAATCCCGAAGACATAATTTAAAAGGGAAACCCAAATTATCCCACATAAATGTATAAATATAACTAATACATATAAAAGTTTCCTAATTAAATACCCAAAAGTAATGATAATGAAGTGAAACAATGACTATCAGGGATATGAGATAATAAGGTGCATCAAATTCCATGAAATCCTCCGTGAAAACTGAAAATGGTTTTGAATATATAGGATGATAATACAAGTATACATAGTTGGAAGAACTCATGTCTCTCATGCACATGTGAAAGACGCATACTAATGCACTTGTGAGAAAACAACAGAACCAAGAAGCACCTATAATGGTATCCGAACCATCCCATCCTTACCAAGGCATACTCACAAAATAAGAAACTATAATGATATAATATAAATTAAATAACATCAATGATAGGGTACATCACTAAACTTTCCCACTAAATATCCACTCTCACAACCCAACAAAAACTGTCATGAGGCTCCCACCCCTTTTGAATATACCACATCGTATCCAAAATTCACACACCTGTGTCTCACAACACATCCCACCTACACACACTAGTCCTCACAATATATATATCTTAAACAGACCTATGCCTTACAACACATCTTGTATAAACACACCTGGTCCTCACAACACATTACGCCTCATATTGGGGACAACTGGGAAAGCACATCACAACTCATCCTCAATATACCTAGGACACCACATAAAAACTCATCCTAATGACACTGGGATACCACATCTCATCACATCCTACGTAAATAATATTGGGTCGTCATTACCTGGAATATGGTGCAAGGAAGTGTGGTTGGCCATCCATCTAGCCTCCCATATGGATGTTGGGAAATACACCCAACGTGACTATGTGAATGTTCCATACATAGTTCTCAATGCGGGGGTGTATATATAAATCACAATGAATACAAAATAATATATAAAATATGAAACTCACAATCCTCACCCAAGGGTTCACAATTATTCAAAAAACTCACAACACTGTCACCATTACTTCCACCAAAAATTGCATTTATTAGTATCTAAAATAGTCATTTCATTTTGTGAAGAGACCTGATAATATAATACAGCTTCACATTTCCACCATGTTTTACACCCATTCATTTAATTATTTGGAATCAACCACATTTAATAACAATACCCATCATTAAAATTTCCATTTAAATATTTACATCCCATTAAACAAACCATTCCATTTCATTTGTAATATCATTAAACATTAATTTATTCATTCCCCCACAAGTAAGACTTCTAGAATAGGTCAACCACATATCAAAAATGGCTCAAAATATCCATTATACCATATCATTGATATCCTAAAATATTTTCCATCAAACCTCACATCTTCCCATACCCCAACCACAAATCATCATCCCAAAAGCACGACCACAGATCACAACACATCAAGAGTGATTTAGAAATTTATAAGGAGGCTTATATCACATTTCATTTTAATTTAGATGGGTTATCACAAAAAAAAATCATAGAGAATGGATTTCATTATCCATGTAAAATTACTTCATAAATTTCAATTTTGGATGATATCAAAATAATAATAACCATAGAAATATTCACAACTCATATATCCAACAAAAAAATCCCCGAATAACCACAAATGTTAGTCATTAATCATGCCCATACATTTTAAAATATCCAAAATAATATCAAAGATGTTAAAGCATGAAATAAACCTCACTTTCCCCTTTCAATTCAATTAACTAGTCATTTATCTTTGATTAAGCTGGTGCAATCACAACTCATTGGTAAACAAAGAAAAATCCTCATGAACGATAAAAATTAGGGATAAATGATGAAATATCTATAGCAATAAAGAATTCATATTTATTTAGCACTTTAGGGAGAAGAAGAATGACCATGAACTACAACTGAACCATTAGAATCACAGACCAACCTATACCACCATAGGAATTCATAAAAACAAAACCCAAATGCACCCCAAACCAATTAAACAACACTACAGTAGAACCCTAAAGAAGAACTTGAGGAAATATGTGAGAACAAGTGGAGAACATACCATAGATCAATGAAATGTGGACATGGATCAATCACCATCAATGGAAATCTTTAAATTCTAAAGGAGAATGTCATTGGATACCGATAATGATAGAATATACATTGCTATAGGGTTTGAAAATAACCAAAGTTATTAAAACATTTAAAACTATACAACATCGGGGAATTACAGAACATGCAATCCCCTTTCATGCAGTATAATCCTAGAATTTGATATTACACTAAAAAATTCATTCTCTTCTTATTATTTAACCATGAAAAATTATATATCATGAATATTCATTTTAAAATCCACAAAACCAACATTCACATCATGTAATTCGCCTAAAAATTGTTTATTTCATGCATCAGTTCTACTACACATCCAGAATCCACTGAAAGCTATAGGAAACTCTCCCAAAAATCTCTAACACTGATGTCCATCAAATTAATTGACCAAGAGGGAATGCACCCTTACAATATAGATATGAAAATTCAATGGAAATTACTTGAATTAATTACATACTACTATATATACAAGAGGGATACTTATCTCAAATGCCTAGGGATAAAATTAGCATTTAAAACATGAAGGAAGTTTCGATATAATGAGAGGTGTTATATTTATACTAATCATATTGATTGAGGTATATATTAACATAAAATTATTTTAACATGAGGAAAAGGGGATGGTTGTATTTAAGGATTGATTATGATTTCCCAATACATCTCAACCATTGGAATGAGAACATGTTTATTGATGCACAGAATTAAAAGTTAAATGCTAGTTTTTCTATGGCGAGGGTTAAAATAGATAAAATAATTAATTATTTTCTAAGGATTGATATTAAAATACTTAGGAAATCAGATAGATAATATCATTAGAAGAAAAAATTTCAACCATTAATCATTTTTTGGATTAAAGTGCAGTAATACATAGATATAGAAAATCAAAATAATATGAATAATGTTTGTTCTTGCAACCATGGTTGTGATGGAATGATAAGATTTAGGAACTGAGGATGTGTCCTTCCAAAACAATACTTGAATAATGACTTGATTGATTAATCTCACAATTCACTATTCTCTATCCATCCTATAAATGTTAGTATGTGCAGATATTTGACAGATTATTTCTTTTGTTAAAACATAAAAATGGATACTGTAGTGTATATATATCATAGTATGGTTCGATATCATGTTTAGTTTAAGAGATTTAAATTAAAGGGTTTTTTACAACCATTAATCATACAAAAATAGAAATATGAAAACATAACCAAGGATTTCATCATCAGACTCCTGAAAACATGTAAATTACATATGGCTATATGGTTTTTTCTATACCTATTAATGATTTTCAGACAATTCATTTATATCCGGGATTATTTCTTTCTTGATAATATTGGTTGTATATGTATTAAAGAAGTGGATAGGTTTCATAGGGTAACACATACTATTGTATATGATTTGGATTTGAGGTTTACCTCAATGTTCATGAAGATTATTCAGCTTTCTTTGAATATAGATTTTAATCTTAAATCTATATATCATAATAATATATACACTCAGTTATAGATGACCATTCAAACCCAAAAATATATAGTGAGAAGATGTTTTCTGTATTTAAAATATTGTTTTGATCAATAGATTAATCTATAAAAACATTCTAACAGAAATATCTTTAAATAATTCATTCTAATGGTTCCTTATGAATCCATCTTTATAATAAAGTGTAGAACAAAATTGTTATGGGAAGAAGTTATAGAAATAAATATATCAAGACATAATCTAGTTGAAAAATTAGAAGAGATGTTAAGAACCATTCAGACACACATCAATAAAGCCCATAGTTAATATAAAATTTATATTTAAAATCATCAATGAGATATAGATGTTGATGTTTTTGACAAGTTATTACTATGAATATGTGTGTGGAATAAGGTTTATAGATTTAGATAAAAGGTAAATAAGATCCCAAGATATATCAAAAACTTTGAAATTCATGATCATATCAGGATGGCTTATTATCATGTGGAATTTCAATTTAATCTTTCCCAATTTAATGATTTGTTCGATGTGTATATTTTGATGAAGTACATACCTAATCCTTTACATGTAAAAATATTAGAGTCTATACAAATGGATAATGATCATTCATATGAGGAATAAAAAATGGAGAATCTAGATTCAGGGGTGAAATTGTTGTGGAACAGGACCACTAAACTAGTCAATGTTTTGTGACGAAATAATTAATTTTAAGAAGTTACATATATACCTGTTGTTGAGATGCAGTAGATTTATCATCATTGGTTTTTATCAGAGTTATATTATTTCTTATAGTGAAATTATTATAAGGGGGATGGAATATAACATCCCGATATTCTTGAATAAACTTTTCTATAATTTAATGTCATTTGTAGATTTTGAAGCACAAAAACATGAAAAAATATGATTAATTCTTTGAAATTATAAGTGAATTACATTATATGGTATTTAAATGATATATAATTAGAGAAAATATATTATAATTTAATAATGAAATAATATTGATCCTATAAGACTATTTTCAAATATTTGGTTTATGATCATTACTTTTATCATATATATAAAAATATAGATATGAATAATTGATCCTATGAATTTCTTGACACATGTGTAAATTTATTTCATTGGTTTTAAAATGGATATAAATGAATATAATGGATTTTAAGGTAAAAGTATATTTTTTATATAATAATTGATTTTATAAGTGCGATGTGTTTTTTTTCTAAAAAATTAGATTAAACCCTATTTAAGAATGATTTTAAGGGAATTTTTATATAATATATTCAATTAAATATTTTAGTATTCCTCTATAAGTTTTCTCTTGTATGTTAATTTAACTATTTTTTGTTTTCTTCGTACAAATTATTTTATCTAAAAGCAAGGTTTATATGTTTTGTGCATAGATATTAGAATTATTTTCAACCTCTTAAAAGAATTAGATATTTTAAAATGTATTCCTCTTTTATAATTATAAAAATTCATATTAGTTAATAAGTTCATCTTAATATTTTTCATATGTAATATAATTTTTGGTAAAAAATGTGTCACTAATGTAAAGCTTAAAAGGGTTAGTGTTGGGTGAAACTAAAAATATAAGGGTTTGAATAATAAAACAAATTAATTTAAATTATATTTTATGAATTTCTGTCATTCAAATATCATCCCAACATCAATATTGATAAATCTTTTTCCACATTAAAATGTAAATAGATTCATTATATTTTAATATTCTTAATAATTACTAGTAAGATCTCCCCTGCCATATCACATGGAACCTCTTATCCTCTCCTCTCCACACAACATGAACCCTCTATCTCAAAAATTATCAACCAAAAGAATATTTCAATATCCTTATCCATGAAATTAAGGTGATTTTCTTCCAAAAATTCATATCCATGAATAATTAAGGTTCTTTTTAAAAGAGGATACCTGATGAAGATGTATATATTCTAAAAAAAATCTTTTTTCTTTCTTCTTAGATCTCCATCGAATGTTATAAAATATCATTAACATGATTACATAATTATATATATAATATTTAATTATTTTTATGTTAATTGGGTATTAGTTTTCTATATCTTCTTCATCCATTGGAAAATGATAACATAGATCATGCATATGTGTGGGCTATCACCTCCACAAAATGATGTGATTCTTTCTTAATTTCCTATTTACATGGATTATCAATATGATATATTTAATAGATATATAAAATTTTTATAAAATAATTATGATTCTTCAACTATTTATTATTATTTATATTTCATTCCCTCCATACATCAAAATGTGAAAACATCACTCCTGCATAAGTATGAACTATTTTCTCCACAAAGTGATGTAATTAAATTTTCATCACCACTTTATAAAAATAGTTATAAAATATATATATTATGAAAAATTATTATAGTTATTTATTTATTAGTATTTTCGATATTTTTATACCTTGACCATGTTCCATGTACCAGAAAAGTCGAACAAAAACTTTCACGAAAAACATACCAATTTTCACTCGAATAATGATTTTAAATAAAAATTGTTAAAAAGGGATTTTATAATTAATATGGTAAAGATATATAGTATGGTTTTAATTAATATTATTCTATAATATATGGATAATAAATTTATTTTTTGTATACAATAGTCCTTAATGTGAATGAAAAATGATGAGAATTGAGGTATGATTACTTTATCTCAGTTTTGTGTTTAGATATTTTTCATATTATAGACCTATTATGGTTTATATAGTCTATATAAAACTTATTTGACATATAAAATCTTGAATATAATAGTATTTATTGTATCTAATGATAAATTACAATTTATTTATTTAAAGATGTTTATGATTAAAATGACACCAAAAGTGGTTATGTTTTATGTTACAATCTGAATTATTTTCGGGGCTATCTTTATTAAATGTACCCAATGGGAAATTATTTGAACCTTATTTTTTAGGCACCATTTAGTATTTTAAACTCTTATTGTTTAGGGAGGTTTAATGGAATCCTTTCTTTTTCCTCTCTTTATACTTTAAAATGATAGATAAAATGTTTTTTTTAAGAAAACTCAACCTTAATTCACATTTTTGTCCAAGAATCCTTGTCACCCAAATCCACATTATTCAAAAACTATTATGGTATTTTTTAACTGTACATGAAATGTTTAGAATTTTTTTGATAAATACTTATAAATTTCTTAAGAAAATTTTAAAAGGAATCCTATTAAATGATTTTCTAACCATGTTTCTTTAAACATTCCTTTATAAAGGGTGAAAAGTATATTCGTTTGAACATTTATAAATTAATTGAATTTCCAATAATCATGAACATTAATTAAATTTAATATTACTTTAAAACATTTCCTGGTTATTATCAATGAATATATAATTCTCATAATTTTTTAATTTTTTAGTTTATAAAGATACCTAAAAGAAATTATATATTCAATATTTTCAATGAATTTTTCAGATGCTCTATTAAAGGTATTGATCATATATGTAAACTTCCTTTGTAGATTTTTATAATTTAAGGTGGATATGTTATTATGATAACATAAAATTCATTTTTTTGATTGTATATGATGATTCGGTGTTAATGATTATTCTATTAATCCATTTACATTTTTATAGGTTAAAAAAGATATGATTAAATATGGAAAGTTTTCATGATACCGTCTAAGTCATTTCTTCAGATGGATTATAATTATGTAATAATAAAATATTATATGAAACCCATTTTATGTTGTAATTTTATTATAAAATTATTTAGGTTTTTATGAATTTTTTTAACACTTGTGTATGGTTTTAATTAGATGATGGTTGGGGCAGGAATTGTATATCCCTCCAATATATTTATTAATGAATGTTATCCCATGAGATAATATTGTCAATAAAATGATTCTATATCATGGAGCCTATGTATTACATTATTAAATTTGTATAATATATAATGAATCATATCACGAATGGCCAAAGGGCATAATAGTCTTGGTAAAATAAATATATACATTATTACCGTATTATATTTGAAAACAAAAATTAAATTATAATTTTTTTTCATGAATAAATTTATTACCTATATGATATCCACGAATATCAATTATATTACACATAATGAATTCCTGGGAAATAAGAAACAATATAGTTGATCTCAAATTCTTAGTAAGTGTTAAGTATAGTGTAAGCTATAATGAATCATAAATAATAATCAAAGTGTTATATAAAATAACTGAAAACACCTGTAATTTAAATAACATTACAATAATAATTATCAAGGGAAGGTAAATAACTGATAAAATATTTGATTAAATCTATATCTTGGCTATCATAACTGGTTAAGGCGTGTTTAATATAATAAGGTGAATAAAAGAAATCAGTTCCCATTTAATGAACTTTACGATAATGGTCCATATAGAATGATAGATAACATAAAACCCACTCCATTTAATAAATATCAATGAATACCATATGGGGATAAGGAATAATCAATATGTAAAGTTAGATAATTAAAAGCACATGTCATTTAATAAAAATAAATGGGAATGAAATGACTTTGGAGAGAATATCATTGTGATAATATATTGGATAATAAGATGAATAAATTACCAATAAATTAAATGATTAATTATTATATTTCAAGATATTAAGAATCATGAAATGAACTATTATCAAGATTTTCCTTAAGAAAATTTAAAACTATTCTACCAAAAACCTATATAATTCTGCAAATTAATTTCTCATCTTGAGATATATATATACATATAGAGGTTATATATAACCTATCCTCACATGTAACTACATGAATAGTAGCCAACTAATTCCTCTCATATCAAATAATTGATTTAATTCATGAATATTATGCCTTATAAATAGAAACCATCATTGTTTAAACAATATAAATTTCTCACTAATTTCACAATAAATCAAATACCATTAAATATAAACACCATATGTAGGAATGTTATACAATTTATGATATAGTTTAATCCCTGATATATATAATATGGATAACTTTGAATTGATACATTAGTGATCAAGAATAAAAATGTATTCATGATAAATATATCAATGGGGTAGTATATTCCCCACAGTAATGCTAATAGATGAATATTAACAAAAACATAATAATGAAATAGTACTTTAGGAAAAATACATTATTATGAAAATTATTAAAATTGATAATTAAATTATGAATTGATTATGTGTCTAAAATGTAAATAAACGTAGAAAAATATGGAGTACAACAATATATAATTAAAATTCATTATACACATAGTCATATAATATCAAAGGGAAATTAATAATTAATATAACCTAATGAAATGAAATTGAGTTATGAAATTATTTTCCACTAGGTAACATTCATGTAAAATCAACAATGATTATGTAATTCAATTTAAAAAATAAAATACCATGATGTATGAATTAATCATGATATTATATGTAAAAGTGATAGTATATAAACAATATGAAATAAATTTAGCATTGAAAATTACAATCTGAATCAATGAAGGGAAATTTTAATGAAATCCCTTAGCTCAAGCATCCTTTTGGTTAAACATGATTTAAACTCTGGTATAATGGCTTTGAGAATGTCATTAATTTATACAAGAACCATATTAGTATTTATAATATCATATATGTTAACATTATAACTTCTTGTAACCTTTTTCATGATTAATATTTAACATTTTTCATTATTTTGTGTTTTAATTACCTTGTTTTCTCGTGAATGTTTTTTTCATGGATGTTACAGCTCTTTTTTGTGTTAAATAGATTCATAATCTATATAATTATTTTAATTTTATACAAATTTGTTTTTAATTATATTCATTTTGATAGTCATAATTGAAATTTGGACATAGATAATGGATCATGTACCTTTATAGAGTTTATTTTATATACTCACAATCTATGATATCATTTTCTTAGACTTTGAAAGGGTATGTAATTGGGTGGTATATTAGTCTTTAAGAATCAACACCATCCCATATATATTTCACGTATTCATTAAATCTATCCTTATTACATTCCAAATAATCATAAGTAGAATATTATTCACATCGCATCGCGAAGTGGTATTCTGTTGTACACATGAGTGACAATATCATATTTAAGGGGAATGGAATGTAAGAATTTATATGTAATATTAGAATTACAAAACTATTATAATAAAATAAATGTAAAATAAATGTGTTAAATCTATCCCTATATCCATCTATGAATGGTGTTGATGAAAAATTGTAACGTCCCAGATCTGGGTGCCACACAATCGGTGCCCTAATCCCGGTTGGTGATAGGAACTCATGTGCATTTACACAAATGACCGAGGCTGCCGACTAGAAGCGAGGGACTTGGTCAAATAGTGGAGATACTATTCCCTCATTTGTCAAAGTGTAGTGCAGTTGAAAAAAATATAAACATACAAAACTAGAAGAAGTAAACAATATAGACCAGAAATAGACAACGTCAATGAATTAAAATATTGCCAACAAAAATATATATGATGACAAAACATGTCTCTAATTATAAGAAAGCAGCCAAACTATGATACACTGCATTTTGATACAAGACAGCCCAAGGTGCCAAGTACAACAAAACAAAACCAGAGCAGTGCAACAGAAATGTAGTAGCAACCCATGCCTATGCTCAGTCCCATGCTCTCCAACTCCATTACAACAATCATGTTCCTATGTAGGTATTCTTTACCATATCGAAACCTAAAGAAATATAATCTATTTGGGCCCAAGACAAGACCCATATAGGTTGTGGTAAATAAATCCCAGTAGGCAACCACCAAAAGGCCCATGCCCAACTATCAGTGAAAATGTGAAATAGCAGTGTGCAATAATGAAATGCAGTAAACTATGAATTAATCAAAAGTATCCATCCATACCAATTACATTTCCATTTTAATAATTATGTAACTATTCTATATAATTGAATTTTGAGTTTTCCTAGAATCATCCTCAACCTACAATATTATATACCAGTTCCATAGTAGAAACCACTACAGGCTATCTAACAAGTAAAAGATAATAATAATACCAATAATATGATTTATCATGGTTGGTACAACCTAATAAATAACCATAGTGTATATTAAATGTAAACATTTTCATCAGACATGAATGTCCCTACCCTTAGGCAAGAAGAAATAGAACCCTTAGCTAACTATCCAGAGGCATAACGAATAATACCCTCAAGCATACGAGATATCAGCCTCAGGCATGGGAGATACTATTCACAGTTGTATGAAATGTTTCCCTTAGGCTAAATAAAACCTTTCCCTAAGGATAAAAAAAACACTACCGTCAGGCATAAGAAATGTTGCCCTATGGCTAAACAAAACACTACCCTCAGAAATTCTTTAGGAAAACAATGTTACGGGGATCATCCCAATGTATAAGCAAGCAATTTATATATGTTTCCTCTCATGAAAAATCAAAACATTCTATAATCATGGCATGCCCATGAGTACCCTGGAAAAATGGCTAAACATGGGAAGCACACCCACAGGGTGGACCTAGATCAAATAATCGATCTCAAATAGTAGTTTATAATTATTCATTAGATGACATATGAAATTCTAGGTGTCTCAAAAATAAATATATCAGCTATACGACACCCAGAACATGGGCGTGTTGCATAGTGGTTCACATAATTAACTCTAAATTTTGAATTAAACATAAGACCACCTACCTCAATCCCCTCTGATCGATATACGAGAAATGCGCCTCTCGAGACAACCAAGAGATACCTATATCTGAGATAAATGATTACCTTTTCAAACCTAAGTAACTTCCCTTAGAGAAATACATTGAAGGAAATATTCAAGAAGAGGGAATTCTTTACCCGTGTGGTTCAAAAAAAAAACTAACGGTTGAAGAATCAGAGTCATGGTGAGCGATCGAGAGGTCCTCCCAATCATGACCTCCGCTCCCACTGCTCTTGGTGAGCTGTCTTCCTCCTCTGCCAAATGAGGAGGCTACTGCCTGTTTTTTAGGAAAAAAATGACTACACGACAAGAACTCTTAATTACACCGTAGGTACTATCCTGTTTAACTGTTCTTCTGGCAGATACTTTCCACCACGTCACTATACATCTAACAACTGATTACACATTCTTTATTACTATGTACATGGGGTGTAGTTAGTTAATACACTCTTAATTGCTAATAATCCTACACGCCATGTATTCTCATCCCACAAAGCCAAAGTACAAGGCATGTGTACCGACGTACACACCATGTAGTTTGTTTTTACACCCTTAATCGCTGGCAAGACTACACGCCCTGTATTCTCATCCCACACATCCAAAGTACATGGCGTATGTGAAAATGTACACGGAATTCACCCATAAACTTTGTATTTTTCCAAATTTCCCTTGTTTTTTAAAAAACTCTTAAGAAAAATGAAAAGAAGAAACCCATACCTCAAGAATAAGAACCAGGTTCTTACAAACTTTCCCCAATAAAGAAATATGTCATTGAATTTCTCTTCCAAGGGTGGTGAAGGTTAAACTTGGAACAATTCTGGCCACTGAGCACATACAACAGACTCCCTCTCCCAGGTCTTGTCCTGCACTCGGCCATGCTACCATACCACCCATACTGGGGAAGTTGACCGACCTTGGAGTACCATTGTTCTCCTATCAACAATATGAATAAGATGATCCTTAAAGGATTCATCAACCAAAAGTTCAACCTCCTCGGGCGGAAAAACGTGAGATGGGTCTGAGTGATAATGGCGCAGCTGAGAAATGTGGAAGACATCATGCATTTCCCGATACCACTATGGAAACTGCAACCAATAAGCAAGTTACCAGACTCTCACCAAAATCTAAAATGGCCCAACATACCTCGAGAATGATTACCCAGTATCCTGAGCTGCCTATTTTACAACCTCGGTTAAGCAAGCATGAAAACCTAATCCCCAACCATGATCTCCAAGGGTAATCTGTGATGATCCAGATGAGACTTCGGACGAGACAATGCAGTATCCATCCACTTCTGAATCAAACTGGACCTTCTCTGAAGCCTCATGAACGAGTCATGGTGTCAGTAAAGCTGACCCACCTGCCTCCAACCAGTACAAGGATGATCATCCTGGCCATCCATATAATTCCTCGTAAGTTCCCATTTAAATAGTTTCCTGAAAACTATTATTGTAGGCATACTCTACCAAGGGTATGTGCTTCTCTAAATATCCCCCAATGTTCAGAATGCATGCATGCATCATGTCCTCTAGCACCTGTACTGTACGCTCTGACTGGCCATCAGTCTAAGGGTGACAAGTTATGCTCAAGAGCACCTATGTACCGAGTACCCTCTGAAAACTATTCTAGAAACGAGATGTAAAATGGGAATCCCTATCTGAAATGATAGAATGAAGGACCTCATGAAGACGTACTACCTCTCAAATATACAACCTAT
Source organism: Viscum album (assembly GCA_963277665.1). NCBI lineage: Eukaryota > Viridiplantae > Streptophyta > Magnoliopsida > Santalales > Viscaceae > Viscum > Viscum album. The sequence continues at coordinate 1,791,152,020 of OY728133.1, read as the reverse complement.
TGGGATTGTCAAAAAATAAGGTCTCCTTGATCATAAAAAAGTGAGCTACATTCGTAAGTCTATCCGCAACAACCCTTATAGTATCATTGACTCAAGGTGACCTTGGAAACCTGATCACGAAGTCCATCATGAAATCATACCATTTTCACTCTGGAATGGGTAATTGTTGTAAAAGTCTGGCTGGTCTCTCATGATCCACCTTCACCTGCTGGGAGGTGGAGCATCTCGAAACAAAACCATCAACCTCTCTTTTCATACTCGGCTACCAATACTGACGTCTCATGTCACGGTACATTTGGGTAACTCTAAGATGTACTGACCAAGTTTAAGCATGAAATTATCACTGAAACTCCTAACATATATCCCCTAGAACCCACCCTCATCCATGGATATGCATTACCTCGTCATCGCCTATTTTCCTACTAGGAAGAGGGTCCTCACATTCCACCGACTCCCGTAGAACTAAGCCTTATTATTCTGATGGCTTTCTCATCCTCCAAATGCATCTAAGAGAACAAATCCATAAGATGCCACTAACCAATGGACTCCTGCTCAACCTGTATCTGAGTCTTCCAACTCAGTGAATCAGCTATTGTGTTACCCTTACCAGGTGTATAGGAAAGCTCAAATTTATAGTACTGAATGTATTCAACCCACCTTCATTGTCTGAAATTCATGTCTCACTGGGTAAAGATATATTTATGAATATTTTGGTATGTAAACACCATAAAGTGTTCTCCCAAGAGATAATGTCTCTAACAGCGTATCACATGAACAATTTCAGCCAACATGAGATCATGAATTAGGTAAATTTTATAATAAGGCCTCAACTGCTGAGACCTGTATGCAACTACTCATTCGCCATGCATATACACTACTCCCAGCCCAATACCTAATGGATAATAGTAAATTCTATAGATCATACCTTGCACTGGAAGTATAATGAATGGTGATGATGTCAACCATCCCTTCAACTCTTGAATGGCTGTCTCACAAGATTCTGACAAAAAAGCATGATAAACATCTTAGTAAAACCCGTCAATGGTGCTGCTAAGTGGGAGTAGTCTTGTATAAAGCACATGTAGTAACCAGTCATCCCTAAGAAACTCTGTATTTCAAACATGTTCTTAGGCTACTCCTAGGAAACTACTGCTCTCACTTTCTCTGGGTCAACCGTAACTACTTCCTCAGAGATAATATGACCCATGAAGTGAATCTAGTCTATCCAAAAGTGGCACTTTGAGAGATAAGCATACAACTGATTCTCTATCAGTTTACTCATTATGATTTCAAGATTTGTGTCATGGTCGTGTCGAGTTTGAGAGTACACCAATATATCCTCCACAAATACTACCACAAAATAATGCAGATATAGGTGGAACACATGATTCATCAGATCCACGAAAACTGCTGGAACGTTTGTGAGTCCAAATGTCTTGACCAAGTACTCGTATGAACAATATCTTCTTCAAAATGATATAAGCAGTATGTCTGAGGGTCTAACGCACAACTGATGATATCCAGATCACAATTCAACCTTCGAGAACACTCATGCTCCTTGACATTGATAAAAAATATCACCAATCCTTGGTATGGGATATCAGTTCTTAACTGTTATCTAGTTCAGTTTCCGATAATCAACATAGAGTTTGAGGGTACCATATGCATTCAATGAGAAAAGTTTTGGTGAACCCCGGTGAAAAATATTGGGTTGGACAAAAACCCCTAGCTTGTAACTCCTTAAACTTCCTCTTGTGCTCCTACAATTCTGGTGTAGCCATCCTATAAGGATGAATGGACACCCGTGCAGCTTCTGGAAAATTATCAATAGATAATTCCACCTCTCGCTCCAGAGGTAGACCTGAAAAGTCATCCAAGAAGATATCATGGAAATGAAAAACCACTGGATGGAAATCCTTTTGACAAGTTCCCTGGTCATCCAGATATAAACTTGCAATCAGGGCTATCAATCCACCTCACCCACGATGCTCGGGTCCAGCTCAGCTCTCCTGGAAATCTAATTCTCCCTTGTATTAAAACTCTCCTCCCTCTGGTGAAATTAAACTCACCATGAAATTATAGCCATATATAAAGGCTCGAAAGGGTACCAACCAGTCCATCGCGAGAATGACATCATAGGTTTTCATCTCTATGATATAGATGTCCCATGGATAGTGACACCACCAACCTCTAGGGGGAACTCCTTGCACTGACGTACACCTTCCATTTTAATTCCCAATGGAGTGTCTAGAATCATGATATCTGAAGAATAATAAATAGAAAGCCCAAGTATCTCCCAATGGGAACAGATATAAAGCTATGTGTAGCACAAGTATGGAATATCACAGAAGATAAAACAGAAAAAGCTAGTATAGTACCTATGAAAGTGGAAGGTCTGGGATCCTGCTCTTGTTGGATCTGCTACACTGCATATGTCAGTCTAGTGTCGCGGCCCTGTGACACAAACTGGCTACCATGAGATGACCCGCCCTACTGTCTCTGAGATCCTGGTGTCTAGATACCATGACCACGACCACCATCTTGTGATAAACGTCTTGACGTATTCCAATTCTCGGACTAGTAAGAAGTTTTTGGCCATGCTCATAGACATCGAGTCTGCAAATTACCCCTCTCACTAGTCACTGGTGGAAACACATGGAAAAATAGCTCAAGACGACCCATCTTACTGCAATCTCGGTACTCCACTAGGTCACGTGGACACTAAGGTCACTTGTTCACCTCTTTACCACACTAGTACCATATTACTAGGCCACCTAAAGAATTATTCTAGCTAGTACTGCCAGTGTGAGAGAAGTCCATATTCCTCTTATTCTTTCTTTTATTAATATTACCAGATACCGGTGTCGAACTACCGTGGTCCGCACCACTAGATTATTGACGCTTCTTCTCAGTAATGAATGCATAGTTCACAATATTATGCATTGTTGTCAACCAGATAACATTCACCATTGCTTGGATGTCATAACGAAGACCATCCTCAAGGTGTCTAGCCCTCAATGTCTAATCACCCACCAGAACTAGTGAAAAACAATATAGCTTGGTGAAGCGGGAAAAATAGTCTATCACTAACATGGCACCCTGCTGCAGATTCATGAACCCTCAAGCTCTATATTCCCAAAGAGTATATTGAAAGAAAAATTCATAGAAGACTACCTAAAAATCTTCCCACACCCTGTCTCGGTGATGATCAGTATGGGTTGTAACATCCCACCATCTCTTGGTGGAACCGGACATCATATAAGTAGCGAGCTTGATCCTCCTCCCAGGAGGCCTCTCTAAATGATCAAAGATCATCTACATAGAACCCAACCATGACTCCACAACCGATGGTCCGCCATCCCCTAAAAATGTTGGCAGATGCTGCTGTAGGAATATACGTGTCAGCTCTTCCATAGATGTGGCAACAGACGGTGATCCCTGGAAGGTCTGTAAAAACAGCATGATGCCGTCACGGAACTGCGCATCCACGCCTGAGTTCGGAATAACTGCTGGTTCCGCATCTAGAACTGCTGGATGATCCATCTGTAGCCCCTGGCCTACCATCTCTAGAGTATAATCATTGCCACTATCATGCTGAAAAACTCGTGGTTGTCTTGACTGCATGACTCTACAAGGTCAAACACACACCTTAGTTTAATTTACTATCGATGTTTATTTTGTCCGGTTAAGAGTGCCAATGAAAAAATAGGAAAGATCCAAAAGAACTGGAAAAAAGAGACTACATGGCGTGTTTAAGGTCTACGTGGTTGTTACCCTTATGCCCTCACATGGTTGTGTTCTGATGCAGGCCATGGTGTGTCTCAACCCTAGGTACACGGTTTGTTACACACGCACAGAGTGTGTACACCACCCTATTTCCACAGCCACATGGCCAAGTCCACATTGTCTATCACCGGTCAAGACTACACGGCGTGTCCCACAGGTACACGGCATGTCCTCAGTAAAATATTGAAGACTTGTGTTCTCTCCAACATGGTGGGTTAGACGACCTTATACTACACGGCATGTACATATAAGTACATGGCGTGCACTTATAAATTTTTCATTTCTTCCCGAACTGAAGAGTACATGGCATGTGTTTATAGAACCACACGTCGTGTTGTCTGGGATTCTGAATAGTAAACCTCATAAACTACTCCAGAGCCGCTTTTCATTAATTTCATGCATCAACATGTCTAATTCAAATATGTGGGGCCTATACTCCCCATGAACCAAAGTTTAGCACACGACCTTTCACATTATAAAACAAAACGCATCAAAAGGAAGGATCATGATCTGCCAAATTCTGGTCCAAGAGAGCCCATACTTCTCATGAACCAAATTTTAGTGTCCATAAACCCAACTGTAACATGTAACAATACCCTATCAATAGTAGGCGTATCTATCAAGGTATCTATCAAAACAGTATGCATTTCATAGCACAACATCTATCACCAAATCATGTAATTTCTAATGTACCTAGATGGCATGGAAACTATGGATGTAATGTGATTCTAACATGTTCCAAAATGATGCATGAGATGGCATACCCTCATCTCATTGGGTTGCAACTAAATAGAACCCAAGTGTAAAATATAATCCCCACACCACAATTGCATCACCCAATGATGAAATCTAATCATTTGTAATAATCATTAGTAAAAAATAACAATTTAATTCGAGGAAATCTGACCTTTACCTGTACATAGGGTAGCTACTTCGAAGCATAGTTTATTAAATATATCCCTTAACAATCTGTCTCTTTTTTTGTCACCAAATAATAAAATAAACCAGAGAAGAGAAACACCTTTGATAACACTTTGTAACATCATGGATCTGGGTCCCACACTACGGGTGCCCCGAAACCAGTTGGTCACATGACCTCAGGCACATTTCCCCAAACTCGAGAGGCTGCTGACCAGCTGAGAGGTCCTAAGATTGATAGTGGGGAAATTATGCCATCTTTTGTCAAAGTATAGTGTAGCGGAAAAAAATATAAACATACCAAAGTAGACGTAGTAAAAAATATTGGGCTGAAATGGACAACAGAACTGAAGTAAAATATATCCAACATTCATATATAAGATGATGCAATATGTCTCAAATTCTAAGAAAGCATCCAAAATAGGATACACTACAATTTGATATAATACAGCACAAGGTACCATGTACAGCAAAACAAAACCAGAGTAGTGCAACAGAAACACAGTTGCATCACAAGCCTAAGCTTGGTCCCATGCTATCATACTCCTCTACAACAATCATGTACCTGTGTAGGGACTCTTGCCATTATTGTCACCTACAAAAATATAATCTATTTGGCCCCAAGACATTACCCAAATACGGTGTGAGAAATTAATCCCAGTAGGAAACCACCTAAAGGCCCATTCCCAACTATTAGTGAAAATGTCCAACAACACTATTCAATAATGGAATGCAGTAAACTAGGAAGTACTCAAAAGTAACCATCTCTACTAGTTACATTTCCATTTCAGTAATAATTTAATAATTCAATATAAATAAATTATGAGTTTTATGAGACTCGGCCTCGACCGACAATCTCATATACTAGTGCCATAGCAGAAACCACTACATGATATCTAATAAGTAAAAGATAATAATAATACCAAGAACATGCTTTACCTTGGTAGGTACAACCTAAGAAATCACCACAGTGAATATTCAAAGTAAACATTATCCTCAGACATTAAAATCCTTAACCTCAGACTAGTAGAAAAAGAACCCTCAAGTGACTGCCATAAAGCATAACGAATATTGCACTCAGGCATAGGAGATATTACCCTCAGGAAAGGGAGCCACTACCCACTAGAATAAGAAATGATTCCCTTAGGCTAAACAAAACCTTTCCCTTAGGCTAAACAAAACAATGCCCTCAGGAATAAGAAACATTTCCCCCAGGAAAAACAAAACACTTCCCTCATGCATTATATATGGAAATCAAGTAACCAGGATGATCCCACCACATAAGCATGAAAATTATATTTGTTTCCTCTCTAGATAACTCAAAACAAGCTATAATCATTGAATACCCATTGGTACCCTAGTCAAATGGCTAAACAATAGAAACACACCCTCGTGGTGGCCCTAGATCAATGTAACAATCTCAAATAATAGTTTATACTTATTCATTAGATGACCTATGCAATTCTATGTGTCTCAACAATCAATGTCTTAGTCATACGACACCCCAAACATGGGCATGTGGCACAACGATACTCAAAATTTACTCAACAATTGGGATTAAACGGAAGACTACCTACCTCAATCTCCTCTGATCGATTTATGAGAAAAGCACCTCCTGAAACAACAAATAACAATTTAGATTTGAGATAATGATTACCTATTAAAACCTAAGTAACATCCCATAGGGAAATAATTGGAAGGAATGATTCAAAAATAGGGAAGACCTTACCCACGTGGTTCAAACGAGACTGATAGTGGAATAACTAGAATCTCGGTGAGTGATTGGGAGCTCCTCCAAGTCTCGGCCTCCTTTCCCACTACTCCTGGTGAGCCCTCTACCTCCACTCCGGAAAGAGGAGGCTAATGCCTATTTTTAATTAAAAAAAATGACAAAACTGAATGTACTCTTAAGTACACAGTGTGTACTATCCTCTTTAATTGTTTCTCTAGTAGATACTTTCCACCGCCTCATTGTTCATCTGCCGACTGGCTACATGGCGTGTATGACTAAGTACATGGTGTGTAGATATTTTTATGCCCTTAATTGCTGAAAAGCCTATACATCCTGTACTCTCATCCCACAAAGCCAAAATACACGATTTGTGTACAATAGTACAGGGAGTGTAGTTTTTTTTTACACCCTTAATCGTTGACAAGCCTACATGCCCTGTATTCTCATCCCACACAGCCAAAGTACACTATGTGTGTAAAAAAGTACACTGTGTGTACTCATAAATTTGAGAGTTTTCCCACAAATCCTTTTTTTTCAAAAACACTTAATAAAAATGAAAAGTAGAAATTAGTACCTCAAGAATAGGAATAGGGTTCTTACAAAAATGAATTATATAGGTTTCTAAGATGGTAGTTCATCATACACACGATCGATGGTTTCATTTATCATTTGATGAAAGAGGAGAATGATATAGTTTATGAAATTACCATTAAAACATATCATTATATGGGATATAACGGTGTTAGTATATTAACATGATTAAATAATATTTGAGTAAGGTTTAATAAACTAAAATGAAAATGATTTTTTAAGGACACAACCTCTTCTTTATGGAACATATTTTGGTTTTCATCCAAAGCCTTCCTATTATGGATATAAGATAAAAAATAGATCCATGAAGATTTTATGTGAGTAAAGAAATTATTATTGTAGGACATGGTAGAATAAAATGGATTTTGAGGTGTAAATGTTGGATGATACATGGTATCCTATTATAAGTGGGGTGAGTGGCCTAATTATAACATTTAAAAAGATAAAGGTGTACCCTGGTCATTCACATGCCACCAAGGTCTCAATTGGTGTTTTATAGAAATTTAAAATTTATGAGGTAAAAATATTTCAATATAGAAAATTGTATATATTTTTTTGGCCATTTCATCCAATTTCATTTTAGTTTATCGCATGTTAAACTCGTTTTCCCCTAAACAATGGAAAATTACTTTTTTTTAGTCTTCGCTATTAATTTTGGTAAAAAAATTAATTTGAACATATATGATAATATAAATTATGTGGATCCTGATTATGGAATAAATTGTTTTAAATTAAATTTAAAAAATTGTCTGATACCAATTTAAAATTATATAAGCAGACATGATGAAAAAATGGGTTTCAAATGATAAAATTATCATAATTATAAAATGTATTAATAAAATAATTAATTATTAAATTTATTTCAATAAAAAATATTAGTTAATATTTAACATAAAGGATCTAATTTTACATTTAGAAAATTAAAATAAAATTTAATCTTATTATATATTTTAATGAATGTATAGTTATCAATGAAATAGAATATTTTCACTATTTATTGGAATATGAAGCATTTCAAAAAAAATGAAAACTCACATTGAATAGTATTTATTTGATTATTTCATCAATTATTTTCATTAAATAAAAAATTATAAAAAATTATAAAAACAATTTTAAATTATATGTACTAAGCATGAGTAAACCATCTTTTAAGAAAAAACACACTTCTTAAGAAAAAATTTTCATTCTCATGTAAATGATTCTTATTTTTGTTCTAATGAATAGAAAAAATTGTATCCTTATTTTGTCTAGTATAGTTAATTCCCAAAAATTTAATGATTATCTTATAACGGTATCCTATATTATGGTTAATTAATAATGGGTGTTATGTGTTATGTATGGTATCAAAGATATTAAATTAAAATAAATAATATCATTGGGTTGTTTAAACATAATGTTTTATGTCATAAAAGATACAAAATACAAAGTTCACCTTTTATAATTTTTAGATGTTATTTTATCTACACATTAAATAAATTTGATCCTCTTAATTAAATATTTTTCTTAGAGATTAAGGGTTTGATATTTGAAAACTATTTTGTTGGACACCCCCATAGTAAAATAGTTCATAAAAAATCATCTTAATAAGAGAGTAAGGGATGTGAAATGGTCATATAGAATGACATAAAACTAGGTTTCTATTTATGAGAAAATTGGTGTTAAGTAATGATATGGACATCAAAGAATAGAATAAATAAGTATAGAGAGTGAAAGTGGTAATTGATCAAAAGAAAGAGAATGATAAATGCAATGATAAGGACCTAAAAAATAAATGTGTGATGAATTTCAAATACCATTTGATTCATAAAAATATAAGGTTATAAAAACAGGTATTTGTTTTAGGTTAATTTTCCTAAATTTGAGGAATTTTTTAACTATCTAATTACAAAAGGAAATAATGTTAACAGATATTTTTCTATTTCAAAAGAACAATTTCATTCATTGTTTATGCCTCAATAGAGTTCTGATTTATCAACTACTCTACGAAATGATTATTAAAAAATTATATTTTTTTAAAAGAACTGAAATTCAGGTTTAACATGTTAAATGATACACAAAATTGAGGAAATTATATCTATTTATGTCTAACTATTTAACAAAACCACTATGGTTAGAACAATTGATCCAATACAATAAATTAATCTCATAACCTCAAAAGTAACACTGTTGGTTCCACATTAATATTTATCCATCATAAAATTAATGAATAATAATTTCATATTAACTATGATATCATGTAAGATAGTGGTGGGCACTAATCCATTTTCATCATTATGTCTTGGGTTCAATCCCCAATTACTTTTCATATGTGATGGGTTGTCACCCAACATTCATGTTTTCCATTATTTAAAACTCTATTACTATAAATACTATAATGTTACAAAATTTTCAAAAACCATCGTAGAAAACCAAAAAAGATTAGATAAACCCTAAAGGTTACCAATAAGTTTAAAATTACTCACACAAAAATTATAGGCATTATTCATTAAGAAATTTTTTAACTAAAATTAATACTTAACTAATGTGTTGTATTAAAATAAGTGTCTTATAGAATATACATACTTTTGTAGTAACCCCATCACCAAAATAATAAAAATGTGTGTTTAAGACTGAAAAATTTATCAACATTAAATTTACAAAACCCTGATAAAATATATAAATCTTAGTCTAATTAATACATATATTCTTCTGAAATTTTACAATATACATAGATGATCCAAAATTATCATAAACTAAATACAATTGGTAAAAAACATCTCCAATTTATTTCATGAATACAAATACATAAATACTTCCTCTGTTTAATTTCCACATTGGTCCTTCCTTGGACTATGGTTTAACAATTATAAGAGGGGATTGACTTGGGTAATTCGATAATTCCCCAAATTTATGACAGTTAACTATAAATAGATACTTAGTGTGATATTTATTTCCATCAATTAAACTCATCATTTTTTTCATGGAAATTCAGTTTTTTGCCCTTTTTTACACATATGAATAAATTTCAAGTTCATTTTTGACAAATTATCAGTTGTCTCTTTCCACATTTCTGACATGAATAAAATCAAGCCTTCTTTAATCAATGTTCCCTATCACATGATCCCTTAGAGAACATCATCCAACAATTATTTCGTGAGTTTATTATTTAGGTAATATATAGGTTGGAAATCCTATTTTGGGATAACTAATTTGGAATAATAAAGATAACTTTTACTCATATCATCATCCCATTACGTTGCTCGTAATTTCCAAATTTTCATTCATGTTAAATTATAAAATGATTCCATCTTGTTTTATACATTTAATTAAACAAAAGAGCATAATGTGAGATACAATAATCATTATAGAAAAATCATTCAATCATTTATTGGATGTATTAATCATGAAACATTTTTTTTAATTCCTGACACCTCGATTTTATAATTAGTCATTTACCATCATTGTCTATTTAAATCATTTATAATGGTTTTTAATGAAAATGTAAATTATCCTAAGAATATCCCCCGAGAGTCTAAAAACAGTTTCTTAGGAAAGGAAATAAAATTAGGGGTATGATCGATCATTTATGTATACTCAAATATATTTACCAATTATTTGACTATGATTCAAAAGATACCATCTACAATGACCCAAAATATAGTATCTTTGATCTTATGTATTACTTTTTTACATTGGAATAAGATATAAGGAATCAAATCCCAAAGAATAAAATAGTATAACAGTCATGCAAAACTAAATACAAAAATTATTCCTATATTATATTAAAAATAGAAGTTATAACATATTATTTTAGTGAATAACTTTATTCACTCTAACATATCTTAGCATTTCAATCACATTACACATCATGGATTATTAGGAAAGGATATATAATTTGGGAGTTCTTAAATGATTTGTATGGATTAAATATAGTAAAATCTATCATGAATCAATAATTATAATCAATATGTAATGTAAATTTACTAAAATCATATGAAAATTAAATTACCGAACTATCATAACCATTATGGAATGGTAAAATACATAAAAACCCACTCCATTTAATTAACATCATGACAATCATAACAATATAGGCCATAAAAATATGCCATGGTAAATAACTGAACACACATTCCATTTAAAAATCAAGACAATTATAATCAATATGGAAACATAAATTACTAAAAAACTTACATTTAATCAATATCATTTCTATAATAAATGGATATGGAATAATCAATATGAAAAGGTAAATAATTAAAAACACATAGCATTTAATAAATAAACTGATAATGAAATGAATCTATATATATTATCATTGTGAAATTCTAATGGATAATAAGTTATATAAATAATAAATGAATAAATTTACTAATTATTGGATATTATGATATCAGAAATCTGAAAACATATAATTTAATGTCCTTCCATAATAAAATTTAAAAATATTTTGTGAAAACCCATTTGATTTTCCCAACTGATTTGTCTCAGAAGACCTATCGATACCTTATGGGTATCTAAAACTAGGCCCCCAACTGTAACTACATGTCTAATGAATTTGTTATATATCAGATAATTGAATTAAATATTGAATTATAAACCTTTTTAAAAAATCTATATTTTGTAAAGAACTCGTTTGTCTTAATATTTTCTAATTTAGTCATATAACATTAAAAGTAAACACCATATATAAGAATGGTATGCAGTTTTGGAAATATTTATATCCATGATAAAATGAATTTTGACAAACATGAATTCAAACATTAAAAATCATTAACAAATATGAATTAATATCAAATCAATCAAAGGGGTAGTATATACACCGTGTCAATTGAATATTTTTTTATAAACTACAACATCTAAATGAGATGGAAATTGATACAAAATCCCTTACATTGTTCATAATGTTGAAGAGAGTATTAAAAAATGAATAGATTTTCCATATAAACTGTAAATTTAAATATAAAAGGAGTATAGAAAACATAATATAATAAAAATTAAATATACAGATTCTCATAAAATAAATAAGTAATATTACATCATAAAAAGAAATTAAGGAATTTAATTATTTACATCACCGTAACATTCATGTCAACCCCCCTAGGATGAAATAATTAAAAATGAAACTTAAAATAATGTGAACTAGAAATAAATAATGATAAAAAATTTCAATGTGGATCAATATACACCATATAATTAAAATTTGTTGTTTAACAGTATAATATGCCTCAATAAAGTGGTATTGTGCGGAAATCCCATAACTCAACCTTCGTTATGGATGATTTTTTAAACTACTATATAATTGTATTAAGCACGTTATAATAACATATTGTGACTATAATAATATTTATATTATCGTATTGGATCCTCTGATATCTTTTTTTTCATCAACTCACAATTAATTATTTATTATTTTCACTATTTAGTGTGTTAATTATATGATTTTCTCTTGTGGTTTTGTTATGAATGTTTCAATTATTCTATATAGGATATGTAACCATCATGTCCAAAATGATATTAATGTTTTAAATATAATATAATTAACTATAAACATGTTTATAATCATTATTAAAATTTTATCATTGATAATGGATCACATCACTTCATGTAAATGGTAAGTCGTATGTATGTATGAGCAATGTTATAATTACCATAACAGCTAAAAGGGTAAGTAATTGGGTAAAATATTAATATTAAATAACCAATATCATATAATTTATATAATTTATATTCATTAATGTTTTCTTTATTACTTTCCATGTAAAGTTTAAGTGAAAAACAAATCACATCACTTTATAAGTCGACAACCCACCGTACACACGAGCAGCGTTATCATATATTGAAAATCATGGAAAGTATGATGGTATATGAGATATTAAAATTAATCATGTTTAATAATATCATTAATATCATATAAGTATTTTAAATCCATCATTATCTCCATCATGTAATGGTTGTTATGGAAAACATATTACATTGTTTCGTGATGCAGTAGTCGTCTATACACACAATCGATGATTTTAATTCCCATTTGACGGAAGAGAAGATAGATATAGATTATTAAATTAACATAATAAAATCTCATTATATTTCGTACGCTAGTGTTATTATATTAACAAGAATAATTAATTTTTTCTGGATGTTCATGAATAAATGATATGAAAATTCTCGTTTAAAAACATTGTATCTTTTTTGGGGAACATTTTTTTATTTTCAACAAAAGCATTTAAAGGATAAATTAATGGTCAAAGGGGGAGATAAGATATTGGTAGTGGAGGAAAGAATTTATTTTTTTATCGATCGGATAATCCTAATGGATTTGGAATTATAAATAGGGGAGGAGAGTTTATGACCTTTCGTAATATTGCTGGGTGGCACCATTGAAATACTTAAAAAAAGGGTGTACCCAAGTTTTTTCTCACATTTTCATATTCAAAAAATGAAGTATTATCTATATTTATACATTATGGATTAAAAAATGTCCATTAATTATATTTTAGAGATGTTATTTGGTCATTTTTACTTTTATATTTTATGTTAATCCTCTTGTAAACGCATTTTTACCTTAACCACAGTAATATATTTTCAAATTTTTCATTATTATTTTTTTTCAAAAATTATAGTAAACATATTAGATAATATATAAAATTTTGATTCCAAATATGGAATAAAATTTTTAAAATTCCAATCATATAAGTGGATTAATTTAATTTAATGTTAAACAAGAAGGCATGATAAAAAAGTTGGTTTTCAAAGAGAAAGTTATCAAAAGTATTCAAGGTGTATATATCATATTTCAATATGAAATTTATTAGAATGATCAAGATTATTAAAATTATAATGTAATCTATCTAATTTATATTTAAAACAAATATAAAATATAATTTAATATTTTTAATTATTTAAACATAGAGCAAGTTTTCAAAAAAATCATTATTTTTTACTATTCATAAAAAATGAAACATTAAAAAAACAAATTATATTTAAATATAATGATATAAAAAATTTGGTTCATTTTTAAATAATATTTTAGAATATTTTAAAAATAATTTTATGTCAAATGTGTAATGATTTTCTAAAACTTCTTACAGAAAAAATAGTAATTTTCAGATAAAATTTCTTTTTCTTTTAAATGAATTTTATTTTCTTTCTAATGAATATATACATAATTTTTTTATTTAGTTAGTACTATTCATACCCACTAATTTAACAAATAAATTTTAATATTATTTTGTATTATTGTTCATTTAGACTAATGGTTGGACGTTCCATGATGTTTTAGTGTTTTCACACACTTTTCCATATCCTTTTTGAATTTTTGATTGACTTCTTTATACAAAAATGTGGATTTTATTAAATAATTCACAATTGTTGTGATTTTTTTCTTAATTTTTAAAACAATCCATTTCAGTTTAAATCATGTGTTTTAACTTGTATTATTGTAATTTTAAATAATTCATAAATTTATTCAATTCTTTTGACTTTCAGTTTTTATTCATTTATTCTAGTTAGTTTATGAAGTTATTAATTTAAGTAGTTATTTTTTTAATTTGTAAATAAATAACTCACATTACTTTATATAATTAAATTGTATTTTAGCAATGCAATTTTATTAATTTCGTTAATTCAAATAATTATTTAATTAATTAATTTCTTAATTTATTGGTTAAATAAATTTACTATAATTGGTTTAATTTGTTCAAAAATTAATTTGTTTATAATTATTAATAAAAATAAATTCAATATCTTAAATAAAGCATACTTTATTTTATTATTTAATCTTGTTTATTTATTCTGGTTTAAAAATAATCTATTTAATTTAAATGTTTAATTGATTAATTCATTTTTAGTTGTATTAATGTTTTAAATAATTTAATTTTTTTTTTTCAGATTATGGTGGTATCGCTTCCTCTATTATGGTGGCACATCACACGATTCCACACTACTTCATGCTACCACCATATCACCCACCTCAAATTGAGACCATGAACATCACTCACGGTGAGACCGTGGTCACCACTCACGCTGGGACCTTGAGCATCACTCACAGTTCCCCTCCTCCATACCGCATATCCTTTCATGGTCTCACTGCTCCTCCTCACTCATAGTTCCCGATTTTCCACCCCCTATCATGACCTTTCCTCAAACCTCACTTGAATCCCAATCCCATCTCATCCCGCTGAAATCCCCTCTACCATATCTGCCCTCGCAGACACATGCTGGAGATGAGCCTCCACGTTTCTTCAACCTGCACAGTTCCCCTCCCCTATGCTGTAGGAAAAAAACCCTCCCCCTTTTTTTAATTGTCTTTTTTTTCTTTTAATTTTATTTTCTTATAAAATATAATATAATATAATATAATATATAATATAATATATATATCATATACTATACTATAATAATTTGGGGTATATTAATAATAGTATAAATTCTTATATATAATATTAATGTAATAATAATATATGTTATTAAATAAATATAATATTCATAAAAAATATATTATAAATAATAATAATAGATATTATAATATATATATTTATATATTAATAAGTATTTTTTATGTAGTGATTTAATATATGGTATATAATAGTTTTATTTTTTTATGACACACATCCATTTTTTTGTAGAGGGAGGGTTGTGGCTCAGCGCACGAGCCTTATTATTCAGTTAGAAGCAACTGCTCCAGTGACCAGTGACGAAGGAGTTGAACTATGAAATCACCACGTGGAGGCCAGGGAACACCTTGAGAGAGATTCCAGAGACTTCTATTATAGTGTAACAAACATTGATACACATGGAGAATTCATCACAGGGACGTCAGACGGGGGATACTTTGAGATCCATCATCCATCCATATCTATCTGGACATCCCTAGAGTCTTGACCTTTTTCCATCAGTAGTATATTGGAGGCATCATAGTATCAGATCGTCATTTCATAACATGATTCCTAGGGTGGGACATCGATCACATTCTAGCATTGCATCCACCATCGAGCAAAATGAATTGGATCTTTTGGGAGATCATCCAGAGAGATGAACATCATTATTTTTCATTGTGATCTGTTTTTCTGAAACTTATTTCAATGTGAACATCATTGATTTTAATTCCATTTTTTTCACTAAAGCTAACCATTATGTCTGGCTAAACTCCTTTGATGGGGGGATAAGCTTGTTGGTTTAGATTTATTAACTCTGATTCATGCACTACATTTTTTATGGATCATCTCTCTCTCACTATTTGTGGAACTCTTATACTTTCAAAACAAAAAGGTTGAGTAAAAATAGACCTTATTTGAATCTAAATGAATTTTTTTTCAATATGAGTAAACTCACTGAAAAGTGATTCATGTTCAAATGAGAGATAAACAATGAACTCAACTGACAGTTTGTGCCCAATGACATCTGACTCTTTTCACTATTGGATGAAATGACTTTTACAGTTGAAGAACTATAAGGGTTATTTCATCAAGAACTAACCAATTGATAAATCTCTCCAGTTTCCTTAAGTGAAATCAAAATTACATAATCTTTAGTTTATGGATGAGGCTACACAATATTGAAATCGGTGAGTGGAATTCACCCTTACTCATCAATTGGTTGTTTTTACCAAAATATTTCTTGTTGTCTTATCTGCTTCCATGTGATCACCAATTCGTTATAACTTTCTCACACACAATGTTTTACTCACATCAATCTCGTATCACCATCTAATTTATTTTATTTCGTGTGTGTCTTTTTACTTCACTTTTACATCACTAAGTACAACATTAGGCCTCTCTGTGTTTCGACCCTATCTTGCCAATATCCTAAGTACTATATAGATTATTAATTTTAGTTTTTCTCCCATGCCCAATGGTACGCGTGCATGAAAATTTTTGTGCCATTATCAGGGAATCCAGGTGTGATATAAAAAAAACAAAAATTCACATAAGAAAAAAAATAAAATAATAAAAATAAAAAAAATAAAAAAATCTCCAAAATGAAAATTGAAATTCAAAAAAATCGTGACCTTTTCATGAAAACTAGGTCTAAGTCTGAATACATAGTACATATTAATCCTGATATTTATAAGCACCTCATGGAAGTGAAAAATAATAAAGATATGATGAAAATGGATGACAAAAGAAATGGAAACTTGAACAATCCAATTCATGAGAACTTGAACCAACAGGGAAAGATGAACCCACCTGAAAATGAGATAGCTGAGAGGCACAATTTAATTGTTTTATTGATGCCTTCAGTTTCTAGTAACCCTTCACTCATTAGACTCTCTCATATGTATATGGATTACGAAATCAAGAAATCCATGCTTATTAAGCTTTTTACCTTCAATGGAAATCCTAGTGAAAACTCTCTTGACTTCAATAGAGAATTTTACTGTAGTGTCTAGCAGCTACCACTTAGGGGTCTCAATGAGGAAGAGCTTAAAATGATAGTATTCCTCTTCTACCTCAAGGGAAATGCTAGGTCTTGGTTCCAATAGTTAGAAGAAGAAATCATTGTCACCTGTGATTTGTAAATAGTTGTTTCATAGTGAAATTCTATACTTGGAGGTTGACATCTGAAATTAGGCACACAATATCCAGATTCCTTCAGGATGAATGAGAGCTATTTCTTGGATACTAGGATATGTTTATATTTTTGCTTGGACTATGTCCAAACCATCAATGTACACCCAAATTAATCATGGACACCTTCTAAAATAGTCTCTCCCCTTTCCACCACACCTTGGTGGACCAGTCTTATAGAGGATACTTTAGCGATAAGATAGCTGGAGGGCTCAAAGAAATCATTAATACCTTAGCTCAAAACTCCCATCAGAAATTATCTTGGTGAAGAAGCATTGTGATAAAGGAAACATCCCCTACTCCACAAGATGAAGCCCAAGAAACTGGGTTCTTTAATGAGAACCCAAATCATACCATTATGGAGCAGTGCCACTATTGTGGCATGTATGACCATTCGCAAACTTGTTTTCTAAACATTGATATGCCTTTCCAGCCTCCTGATTGTGCCGACATTGCTAGCTATGGACTTTAGATATAGCCTAGGGATGATCCTTTTTCCAACACCTACAATCAGGGGTATACGAACCATATGAACCAATCATGGTGGGAGTAGGGATTCCTCTGACCTACTTCCCCTCCTAGATTCCAACAGACTCCTACATAGAAATTCAAACCCCCACCCCAACCTAAGGTTGAGTTATCCCACTCAAAAGATGAGGTGAGAGACATGTTCCATCAGTTTATAGGGAGGTTTGATGAACTAATGAAGAAAATAATTATGATAAAGTTCAAATAGATGTAGAGATGAAGAATTTGGAAATTACAATTGCGTAGTTGGCTAGGGACACTTGTAATAGAGAATAGGGTAGTTTACCTGACACCACATAAGATAATACTAGGGATAATTCCATGGATGACCACCAAAAGTTATCTCTAAACTCCCCAATATCCAAGGAATGAAACCCAAAATAGTAAAAATTAGAAACTGTATGAAGATGGAAACTAAAATATGAAAAAAAACCTGAACATGGAAAATTGGACATCACCATTGGAATCCCTCTAGATCATGATGTTCTAGCTCGAAAACCCAAAGCAAATGGCCTGGAAATGAAGAAAATAAAGGGAATATATTTTTTAAAGAGGTAGTTGTAGAGATGCCCTGAAATGTGAGGAATCTTTCCACCCCAATTTCCTTCCCTCAAATAATTAATAATCAAATTCATGATTTTGAACTATTAAATTTTTTGAATGTGGTCAAACGGATGAACATTGATATCAAATTCTTTGAATCCTTGATTTAAATCCCATAATATCTAAAATCACTCCAGAAAATATGTTGATACACAAAATAAATTAGAAGAATTTTCCAACTTTAGCTTCACAGAGGAGTGTAGTGCAGTCTTGTTGAATAGGATTCCGCCTAGGCATCATGACCTATGAAGCTTTATCATCTCTTTCACCATTAGGGATATAGGTGGTATGATCAATTTTTTTTGTGTAAAACGGGTCCTAGTATTAATCGTATTCCCCCCGTCACCTTTTCTAAACCTGTTATTAGGAGTTCTCCAACCCACCAATGTTGTGTTACAGCTTGCGGATAGGTCCATTACTCATCGAGTGGGTAGGGTTGATGATTTGTTAGTGGGAGTAGGAAAACCTTTTTATCCTACTGACTATCTTATCAATGATATGGAGTGTTACTAGGTGGTTCCAATCATTCTCGGTAGGCCATTCTTGGACACATGGGGAGCTATGATAGATGTATCTATGGGGAAAATGATTTCCAATATGCGTGAGCAGAATGTTTAATTCTATGTGTTTAAGAAAATCCAATAACCCACCCTCCCAATATTCCCCAGAGATGAGATTTTAGTTTCTAAGAGTAGTGTTGATAATACGGAAGAGGAGATTATAAGAATGGTAGCTGAAATCAATATTGAACCTGAAATCCATGTTTTTTCTTGCATGGGGATCTACTCATGTATGGAGAGAGAATCTGTTGATGAGTTTGGGGGATAATTTATAAAGAACCTAGATTAGTTTGTTTTGGAGCACATTCTTACCCCGACAGATGAGTCTAATTTAGAGGATATTTTTTGGAAGTTCATGTTGTGAAGAAGAATCCTTCTCTACTACAGTCTTCAAGAGGTAGCATGATGACCATGGGCCAACTAGGCCCAAGTGTCATCCCTCAAGAAAGTCACCACACACCCTTGAACTCAATCCCCTCCCTGGCCATCACAAATATTCCTTTTTAGGAAAGAGTTTCACCATTCCCTTTATCATTTCATGCATCTTAGAGGCGGGTCAAGAGAAAAATGTGCTTAGTGTTTTGAATAAGTACAAGTTTTTCATAGGCTGGTCGATTGCTGATATCAGGGGGATAAGTCGATCCTTATACATGTATAAAATTTCCATGGAATCTAAGTGTAAGCCTAGAGTAGACGCCCAATGAATACTCAAACCCAACATGAAGTAAGTTGTGAGAGAATAAGTGATTAGGTTTCGTGATTCTAAAATAATTTTTCCAATTTCTGATAGCTCTTTTGTAAGTCCTATCCAGGTGGTACCCAAAAAGAGTGTAGTGATAGTGTTCACTAATGAAAAGAATGAGCAAATCCAAAAAAGAGCAGTGAATAAATGGAGAGTCTGTATAGACTATAGAAAATTGAATGATACCAAAAAGAAGGATTACTTTCCCATGCCATTTTTGGATCAAATGTTTGATAGATTTGCAGGCAATGAATTTTTATGCTTTATTTATGGTTATTTTATTTACAAATAGATTTCCAATTCACCTGAGGACCCAGAGAAAATAGCATTATCCTATCCATTTGGGACATTTTTCTTCCGGCGGATGCCCTTTGTCTTGTGTGGTGCTCCTACCACTTTTCGTAGATTTATGATGGCAATTATTTTAGACGTGGTTAAAAGGATAATTGAAGTGTTCATGGATGATTTTTCTATTATGGGAAATAACATTGAGAATGGTCTGAAAAATCTATAACTACTTTTAGAAAGGATACAACATACCGACATCGTATTAAACTGAGAAATGTACAAATTCAGGGCCACTGAGGGAATAGTTTTTCGACAGAGAGATTCTATGAAGGAGAGGGAGGTCGATAATTCTAATGTTGAGGTCATAAAAAAGTTCACCCGCCTGAAAATTTCAAAGGAATCAGATGATTCTTTCGTCATGCTAGGTTCTACAGGTGGTTGATTACAGACATTCCTAAAATTACTAGACCCAAGTGCTCACTGCTGGTTAATGACACAGAATTTGTCTTCAATGAAAAATGTCTAGATGTCTTTAATCAGCTCAAGGAGAAGTTGAAAACTTCACATGTAATCACTACTCTTGACTGGTAACATCCAATTGAGTTGATTTTTAATGCTAGTTACTTTACAGTAGGATGTATTTTATGGCAGAGGAAGGATAGGAAATGTAATTTTATTTAATATTCTAGAAAGTTGATGGACGATGCCCAAAAGAATTATTCTACAACTTAAAAGGAGTTGGCTACAATGATTTTTTCTTTGGAAATGTTTGGGCAGTACTTGATTGGATCAAGGATAATAATTTTCACAGGTCATTCAGCCCTAAAGTACTTTCTGGATAAAAATGACTCAAATCCAGATTCTTGAGGTGGACCATGATTTTACGGGAGTTTGATTTAGTGATTAAGGATAATAGAGGGGCTGATAATGTAGTTGCAGATCAATTGTCCCTATTATCAAATACTATATGTAAGGAACCAAGAGAGATCAACACTTTTTTCCCTGATGAACAATTCTTTTCTACCACTATGCACCAGTCTTCTTGGTTCATAGATTATGAAAACTTTTGGGAAAATGGACTCATTCCCCCAGATCTCTCACACAACCAGAGAAATATGTTTATATCTTAGCTGAAATATTATATTTGTGATGAACCTATTCTCTTTAGAATATATACTAATAGGATTTTGAAATGATGTGTGGTTGAGGAAGAGAATTTTCCCATATTTGAGAGCTTCCAGTCATCAACTAGGGGTGGCCACCATGTTGGAGAAAGGACTACTCAAATGGTCCTAAAGGTTTTTTTCTAATGGAAAACATTTAATAAAGATTCTAGGAGTCTGGTTATTGGCTTTGAGAAATTTCAAATGTTGGGAAATGTAAGAAGAAGGAATAAACTGCCCCCAAAATGAAATTTTGGAGGCTAAAATCATTGATATGTGTGGTATGGACTTCATTGTACTATTCCAATCCTCTTATGGGAATGATTATTTTTTTTGTGGAATTCATGTCCAAGTGCGTTGATGCAGTAGCCCTGACCAACAATTCAACTGCTAGTGTTGTGAAATTCATCAAGAAAACATCTTTTTCAGATTCAGTGTGCCTCGAGCATTCATCACTAATAATGTGATCACATCAAGAATTATATGTTCAATGGTTTGATGGAGAAGTATGTTTTCTCACATAGGAATAGCACCACTTACTACCCACAATCCTATGGGAGAGAAAATGTTTCAAATAGAGGGCTCAATTGTTTTAGAGAAAATAGTGTCTATCTCTAGGAAAGACTAGTCAAAGATGTTAGATGAGGCCCATTGGGACAATATAACTTATTAAAAAACACTAATAGGGATGTCACCATATAGGCTCCTCTATGGGAAAACATTTCATCTACCTTCTGAGTTACAATAGTGATCATTTTGGGCATTAAATGCTCTTAATATTGATTTGAAGTCTATCGGTGTGAGGAGACTGTTAGAGCTGAGTGAGCTGTAGGAGATTAGAAGTGAGTACTATGAGAATGCTAACATTTAAAATGATGGAACATAGGTTTTTTATGACTCAGTCATTCAAAATAGGAAATTCAATGCTGCTGAGAGAGTCATACTTTTCAATTCTAGATTGAAGCTGTTTCCAAGAAAGTTGAAGACCAAGTTTTCTGAACCCTTCACCATAGTTTGAGTCGTAGTTAATTGATCTATGGAGAAAGTTGAGGAATAGAATAAACCTTTCTTGGTTAATGGTATAAGAATAAAGGACTTATTTGAATGACAGTTAAAAGGCTTGGCTTCCATATATCATTAGGAAGAATGCACTATTTCTAGTCTAACTAGGGACTATAAACTCATTATTTCATGGGAATTAACCCATGGTTTCTTAGCTGCTTTTCCTTTTATTTTTATTCTTCAATAAAGTTAACCCCTGATTCTTGTTCTCTATTTTAACCTCTGGACAATTGAATGGTGAATCATGATCATTTGTTGTTTTAGAGTGCGAGTTGTTGCTGCAAAAAAAAAATGGCCAAGAAAACCCAAGGGAGAAGTCCACTACATCGTATGGATAACATTTCATTCTACTAACTCCCTTGGGTTATATATCATGAACATAATTCTCAGAAATATTATTTTAATTATTTGAAATTTCATTCTAATGAAGAGGAGTAACCACCCAGTGCTACGGTAGAGGACCTATCTATGGAAGCTAGTGTTAAAGATCAAATAATTCAGGGAAGTGGTGTTCACTCCTTTACCACTTTTAATTACATGCATAATGTTCACTGTGAATTACATGTGGGGAATTTCCCCCTACACTATGAAAATTGAATTTTTTCTATTTCATGGGTCTTATAATAATAATATCTAATTAGTTGAGAGATTATTTTGATCTACATTTTGAAACTTTCTACACCCGCTATTTTCATTCTCATTGAGCTGCAGCTACACATCATTATAAATCATGATACTAAATAAATGTCATTGATAAATTTTTTTTCTGCTCATAATGATTCAAATAATGATATTTTCATGAATACAACATAACTTATTGTTGGTGATGGTTGGTGGGGTTTGGTTCTTCTTTTTTTGTTTGTGGTTTTCTGTTCATTTTTTCTTTTAGGGTGGCAAAACAATTTTTTAACCTTGTTTCTATCCTTTATATGTCATTTTAAGTTGAAATTACCATCTATTATGAACATAAACTATCTAAAACCTTTTAATTCAACATTATTGACAATTTTAGGTTTTAAATGAGGGGGATAGATCATTCTAGTTTCATGTTAAATTCCCCCTTCTTGAACATGAAACTGTGTTTGTTAAAAAAATTGTCAAATTTTACTCATATATCATTCAAAATCATTAAAAAATTTCAAATTAATTCATCACATTATGGCCATTGGAGGTTTATTGGCACTTCAGTTATGTCATTTAAAGTGGATAACAATTTTTTGGTTGTCGAGAATGGAACTTAGTCAAGAACTGTAAAGCATGAATGATTGCTGAGTGCAATTGTCCACTGTCTCAATGCACCATCCTATTTAGGAACTGAGGATGGGAGTGTGACAAGATAGGTTTTGTGGGATGATGATCATGAATTAGGGTAACTATATGCTTTCACTGGAACCCAGGGGACTCACATCTTTTAGAAAATAATAATATTCAATCACATTAGGATGTAAACTCAAATGAATATTAATTAAGTCCTTTGTAACTGGATTAAAATGGGAAAATGGGATCCCATGGTGGATATCTTAGACAAAATGAATTGTGTTCATTTCTGTGAATAAATAAATCCAATTTCACTATTAAATAGTGCTACGCACAATGATATGCACATGAAATGGGGATGGGAAAAATGTAAATAAAGTGCCAATGAAAAAAATGAACTCATTAAGGTGAGGGGAAATTTGAACCCAGATGAAGAAAAGAACAATACAATTTGTTAATTTTTATTTGAGCTGATTCGATAAAGTGATAAAATTAATGGACATTAATTTTTGGTACCTGGTGGAAGATGAGAATAGATGGTTCCCTTGGTTAACTTTTGAGTTCCACTTCATCAAAACTGTTAATACTCCTTGAATTTGAACAATAATTGGAAGGTGAAGTAGGAAAATTAATGAGTAAATATATGAGGCATGACATACATGATAGTGTATGAATTAGTGATGATCTTGACTTCCAGTGGGTTTTTAAATATAGACATGACACTATTTTTGAACCCCTTTGAAAACCTTGACTCATTGGATGGTCTTTATCCTCTAGGTATTAATGTTTTATAATACACTTTTTGATCTGTAATTCATAAATCATCCATATGTTTAAATATCTATGTCATGTACTTGTTTGAGGAAAAAAAGTTATAATTGTGGGGGAGATTGATGTGTCAGTGTTTTCACACTCTTTTCCACATCCTTTTTGTATTTTTATTAACTTTTTTTATACCAAAATGTTGTTTCTTATTAAATAATATATAATTGATGTGATTTTGTTCATAATTTTTAAAATAAGAAATTTTATATTAAATAATGTGTTTTAATGTGCATTGTTGTAATTTTAAATATTTATTAAATTAAATCAATTCTTGTGAATTTGACTTTTATTTTTTAATATTTTATTCTAGTATGTTTATCATTTAAGTAATTTAAGTAATTATTTATTTTTAATTTGTAAATAAATAACTCACATTACATTAAATAATTAAATTGGATTTTAACAATGTAATTTTATTCAATACTTTAATTCACTTAATTCATTAATTAATTAATTCGTTAATTAAATATTTAATGAAAGTAATTTTATTTACATTAATTTGTTATTAAATTAATTTGTTTATAACTTTAAAAAAATCATTCTATTAAATAAATGATAAATGATTTCATAATTTAAGCTTGTTATATTTATTTAGTTTTTAATTATATTCTATTTAATTTAATCGATTAATTTATTCATACTTTTTTAGTTGTATTAATGTTTTAATTAATTCAATTATCCTTTTTATTTTGTAGATTATGGTGGCATCACTTCCTCTATTACAACGGCATGTCTCACTATTCATTATAGCTCCATGCGGCCTCCGTATCACCCACCTCATGATGAGATCGTGAGCATCCCTCACGGTGAGACCGTGAGCATCACCCACATTACCAATCCTGCATGCCACATTCCATTTCACAGTCTCACCCCTCCTCACTCACCGTTCCCGATTTTCCACCCCGACCTCACCTCGACCCTCACTGTAAACCCTATCCCCTCTCATCAAATGGATCTACCCTCTACCATATCTAGCCTCGCATCCACACACTGGATCCACCTTTCTTCAACCCACACTGCTCCCCTCTACTGCGCCGTACGAACAGAACCCTCCCCGTTTTTTCAATTTTTTTTTGTTCTCTTTTATTTTATTATAACATATAATATAACATAATATATTATATAGTATATATATCATATACTACACTATAATAATTATAGGTATATTAATGATAGTATAAAATATTATATATAATATTACTGTCATATTAATATATATTATTTAATAAATATAGTATTCATTAAACATTTATTAGAAATAATAATATTAGATATTATAATATATGTATATATATATATTAATAAGTATTTTTATGTTGTGATTTAATATATGGTATATTTTTGTTGTATTTTTTTATGACTCAGGTGAATTTTTTTTGCAGAGGGAGGGTTGTGGCTTGGCGCGTGCACCTTATTATTCAGTTAAGAGAAACTGCTCAAGTGAACAGCGTAGAAGGAGAGGAACTATGAAAGCACCATGTGGAGGCCATGGAACACCACAGGTGAGATTCTGTAGTGTTCGATTACTAGGAAAAAAACATTGGTATACATGCAGAATTCACCACAGGGACATCAGATGGGGGATACTTCGAGATCCATCATCCATCCATAGCCATATATCCATCCATAGAGTCTTGAACGTTTTCTATCAGGAGAAGTTAGATGAATCAGAGTAGTATATCAAAATTTCATACATCGATTCCTAGGGTGGGACATCGAGCGCATTCCAGTATTGTATACACCATTGAGTAGTAGGAATTGGAGAATATGGGAACCTAATATGTATAAAAGGTGGAGTGAAAAATAAAATGGTTATCAATAACAATATACCTTGATTTATTACTATTAACATCATATAGGGTTAGTTTCTAAACACACCAAATAAGAGAAAAATGAGTTTCATTAGAGAGAAGTTGATCAAGACCATAGAGAAAAAAATATTTAATTTTCTATGTGGAAAAAAATATTGTAAGACTCAACTTAGTAAATGTCTCAATTGAATGTTAAGATTATTTATGTCATTAAATGAAGGGAATATGTAAACTAATTAATAAGGGGAAAAAATATTTTGAGGAAGATAATTAATGATCATTCTAAAGAACCACTAAGAGTTAAATGTCTTAAATGCGGAGAACATTGGAGTCACATGAGTCAATACAATAATCCTAGGGATAATAAGGATGATATGAATTAAAAATTACCAAGTCTAGTAGAATAGTTTAAGGACAATGTAATCCAAACTATTGATTTTTTGTTTTGATAACGAAGGGTAGTAGGATTTACTGAACGTCTACTAAAGAACTATGAGTTTTTTATATTATTTTTGTTCAATCCACTCTTTGTAACCAAAATTATTGATAAGAAAATCAATTCACCAACCTAATGAAAATATGTTTATATATATATAACATATAATTATATGTTAATTTGATTTCAAATCTATAGTTACTCCATGATAGATGTTTGTAGGTATATTGTTCCTAAAAATATTATTATTCACCCTTTAGTTAAATTATGTCTTCTTTTGTGAATGAATTGACTCTCTCTATATAGATCATAATATCAATTAATGATATATGGAAGTCAAATTTGATATTCTAAACCAAACTTTTAGAATCTACATGTGTAAGGATTAAAGTTATCATATAATAGCAATAATTTAAAATATGGGGGTCTTACTAAAAATTCACGATGTATTGTTTTCTAAAATGGTTGTGGAGAAATTTTGGTTTTCAAATATGGAGGATTAATATTTATGGTAAATGGTTTGATATATATACTGATCATAAAATTTTAAGGTAGATATTCATAGAGGAAGAGTTTAATGTGATCTAAAGGATATGGGTATAGTTGATTAATGATTATTAATATTCTATAAACTTCCTCCTCAGGAATGTGATAAAGATGATTGATGTTATATGTTTGAAGGATAATTCTATGTTTTCCATGAAGAGTATTGAAATATATCCAATAATGATGTGTTTTTTGATATATAAATATTTACATATTGTGTAAAGGGTATATATTATATAATTATTAGGTGAATGTTCAACCGCCCATTCTTTTGAGGATTAAAGATGCATAAAAGAATGATGGGGAACTGTAGAAGAATACAAACAATTTTCCTGAGATCAACCGTGTTTGTGATAGAATGATAATATTCAAGAAATCTATATGTTTCCCTTCCTTAAAAACATCATAAAGAGCAATTAGATGATTTTTATAGTTCATTATTGACTATGTTTCTAAGAAATATGGATGTGTATAGAAATATGAAATAGTATATAAGGTGGGATAACATGAAAAAGGATATTATGGAGTATGTTTCTCATTTCTTAGTATGCTTACATGTGAAATTTTAGAGACATTAGTAATGTGGGATATTATATACATTACCAATAAAAAAATGTAAATTGAAAATTATCATCATGGATTTCATTATCGGACTCCCCAAAACACATAATGTCCATAATGCTCTTTGGATTGTAGTCGATCACCTATAGAAGTTACCACATTTTTTTATTATAGATTTTTTCTATCATGATCAATATGGTAGGATATAAATTAAGGAAGAATTATTGTTTCTTTTGGTATCAAATTATATAGTATCTAATTGGGATATGATTTTTCCAAAAAAATCATGAGAAGTGTTGAGTATAATCTGAAAATATAGTTAAACCTAAGTAGAAAATATCATTAAGAGATAGATTTTTAGTCTAAGGGGGCCATTCAAATCCAATAATATATGGAAACATATTTTTCAATGGATTTAATTTTTTTGGATCAACGCCTCCCACTAGAATAATTTTATTAGAGGAATGTCTTTCAATCGATGAATCAAATTGTTCATTAGGAATCACTTTATAGAAGAATAGTTATAACTCCAATGTTTTGGTATGGAGTTACATAATAAAATATATTTGGACATGATCTAGTATATGAAATGGAATAAATGGTTAGATTAATTCATAAAAACATCAAGTAAACTCATAGTGAATAAATCCATTATACCAAAAAGTATTGACGAGATCTAGATTTTGAATTTGGTGATATGTTATTCCTATAAAAATATACTAAGAATAAGTTTATATGGATTGGAAGGATGGGAAAGTAAAGCCCTTGATGTTTCAACCCCTTGGATGCTCTTGATCACATTAGGATAGTTTATTATTTCTTTATTATTCAATTGAATATCTCATAAGTTCAGGATATGTTCCATATATATAGTTTGAGTAAGTACATACTTGGTAATTAATAAGTTCTAAACAGTGAGGTTGTATAACTATTGTATGATATTGAATATAATATAAAACTTGTGGTATTCTCAGAGACATATGATAAAATAAGAAAAATATTGAGAGGAAAAAAATTTCCCCATGCGTAAGGATGACTCACCCAAGAACTAGTGTAGATTATAGATTAAATATATAATGTAATTCTAAAGAAGAGAAATCACCTAGACAATGTTTTTTTGGTTAAAACATAAATTTTAGGAAGATACATAAGAACATTAATATGTTATGTGGTGGGTGTATCCTAAATATTTTATATTGGATTGACTGAATCTTGAAGGAGAAATTCTAATAAGGGTGTAGAATGTTACCGTAAATAATTTATATTATAATTCACCTCAATTCAATGTGTTTGTTATCTTGTGAAGCATGAAACCATAAAATTTTGTTACTAATGATTATAAATTATAAAATTAAATAAATTTTATGGTATTTAAATGATATATAATTATCCCAAAAATCTAATTCACTTTTGAAATACTACCAATGCAAATGAACTGTTTTGAAATATTTTGTTAATGAATATTGTTTTTATCATATATGTTTTATTGAAAAAATAGGTTATAATATTAAAAATTAGGTGATATTATTATACATATATAAAATTAATTCATTAGTTATAAAATTTATAGAATTGAAAATAAATCTAATGAAGTCAAAAATAATTTTTTTATAACTATTTTTATAGAAATGATGTTTTTTTTTCAAAAATAACTTAAGTTAATCATTATTAATGAATGATTTTAATGAAACTATTATATAAAATGTTAAATAAAAATTGTATGTATGACCATTTATAATCCACATGTCCCATTCCATATTCATATGAGCACACACACACCAAATTATTGCATAGATATTATATTTAGAACATTTTTTATGAAAACAATATTTAGTTGATCATTTAATCAAATACATTATAGGATCGCCCACAACTATAATATTGAATAAAAGTTATTTAAATATAAAAAAATAAATATTTCCCAAGTATTTCATTAAAAATTGGAATAAATTTATCTATAATGACATGAGACTCCAAATTCTAGCATAAATCGGGAAAAGATGAGAATCCACCTACATCTGATGCATTTGACATGATGGGTTCTATCATGATCTTGAAAGAATATGCTACCTAATAAAAACCATAATATGAATCCCAAAATAAGATTTATTAGAACATGATTTAACCAAAATAAAGAAACATTGAATGCTTGATCTATGGTACCTATTTTGAGAATATTCGAGGATCATGGATAGTGAATAAGAATGAGTCACTTAGCTTAAATTTTTACAATATCTAACACTATTTAGTCCATTAAAAACGACGACCATAAGGAATAATATTGTGAAAATATACCAATAGAGTGAAAAAATTCAATATCCTGGGATATTTGATAAATAATGATGGTTTTCAATGGATTTTCATGCATTTTATGAATCTATTGGATTAAATTATTCATGTATAACAGTTTTCAAAACTATCCAATAACTGTGTTAATCTACTATGTCTAAAAAATATCAAAGTCACACAACTATTGAATAGTTTGGTCACACCATGACCAACCTCATTACTAGTCTAAACAATTATTCAATGCAGCGATTATTACATAGTTAACCTTATTATCTTCCTATAACTACATTCAGACCCTTCTCCAATAAAAACCCTCCCATCTAATTAAAAACATCCATAGCCATATAGAGGCCTAACCCTACAATTTCATATATTAATATATAGAATAAATATAGGGAAAGAGCAGAAACTATGGATGTTATGATCCTTCTAACATGGATATTTACATATTTAGGAAGCATGAGGTTATTGTTTTCTAATTTGAAATTTTTCCATTGGTACAACATGAACTTCTCCCACTCAGAAGTTTCTTCCTAAATCTGACCTTGCTACCATATTAACCATACCAAATAGATATGTCTCCCTCATAAGATCAGATCTTACTTATCAAGAATCTGAATTATTAAATGAAAAAACATCCAATATTTTTTAATATTAAAATGGAACAAATGAATTACCCGACTTGAGTTAGGTGGATAATTCATTAATTGAGAAAAATCAAAAAAATTATGAATAACAATGAGCCTCGATGATAAGGGTGACTAATATTCAATGTTATTAATGCATACCAAAATTTCAATTTTAATGACATATAAAGAATGCATTTTTATTATTTACCTATCCATTGGTGACTCATTCACACAATATATTCAATATTTCATTTTTCCCACCTCAAAATATAAGGTTCATCAACGATGATCTGTATATGATTTATGAAAAATTTGGATTTTTTGTCATTTTCTGGATCATCTAGGATTTGGAAGTAGCCTAATGGAAAAATAAAGTTCTGATAATTTATATTTCCCTATTATCTTACATGAAGTGTAGATATCAACACATATAAACATATTGTAATACCCCAATATTCTTAGGTAAGAACCTTATTTCAATAGCGTGTATGACACACAACACCAAGCGTGTAAGGGAATGTAATATCCTAATACATTACAATGTATATAAAACTATAAACCTATTAATTCTATAATATATCTTTAAATTCATGTGATATAGTGTAATTGTGCATCACACAAAAAAAAAAGTTTCATAAATGGCTTCATTTGTACTCAAGGCTGAGTTTTACAGAACAACAATATATTTTTAATACACTATTATTTAATATAATAATAAATACCATGTATATTAAATTGGTATTTGTAAGTAAGACTAGATAACTTATTATAATATATAATATATCCAATAAAAAGTTATTCCATTTATCCAATATATTTTATTGTCATTAGATAAGAGAAAACCTAATATTCCAAATAAAAACTAATTTTTTTCTATAGGAAATTTTATCGCCATTTAAAAGAGAACCTATTTTAAATCAAAAATTTGGAACTTATATATATTATATTTGAAAATAAATATCATTTTTTAAATTATAACATAAATATTATAGAACATTTAATTAATGGATTTTTTAACTGATGTTTAATTTATTAATGAATAGTGAAAAATACAAAATTTTATTTGAAAACCGACTTTTTATATCAACAATTTATAAGGGTAAATTATATTTAAAATTATTTTTAAAGTTATAATAAATAAATATTACATAAATTAATACAATTTTGTTAATTTCAATAAATTTCACATTGAAAATCGATATAAATACTTTACAAACATTTAAACATTTTTACATTAGAAAATCATTTTGTCATTCTATGTATAGGATTAATTTTAATTAATCTCTGATCATTATGTGATAAAAAATTTTAAAAATGGATTAAATATATGGAATAGAGATAATTTTAAATTTCTAATGAGTAGAACATAATATTTTTTCAAAAAAATAGTGAATTTAACTAAAATTAATCAAAATGATTAAGTGGAAAATTGGCACAACAAGGGACTAAAACATAAGATTAAGAAAAAAAATGACCTAAAAACTAGTAAAAACACATTTTATAGTCCTATATAGAACCTATAATCCTTTATATAGACTTTGATTCATTATTGGATTCACTAGATATGAGAAAATGTGGGTGGAATTCTCATTTCGAAACATTACAGGATTGACACCCCCTCCACTATAAAAAGGAACTCACCCTACCATTTATTCACACCACTAAAACCCTTTGTCTGACCCAAAATCTAATTAAATAAGATCCCAAAATACATCCACTAATCTAAGACATCTCACCTATGTAATAAATTATTCCAACTAAGTGTTTTGGAATAAACCAAAAGGAGTTATCTGATTAATATGTAACGTTCTTCAAAAATCAATTTCATTTTATATCCATCCACCCCTAAAATATTCAGTTTACATGATAATATAATAACATATATATAATTAATATAATGAGACTATTTTAACTAATATTTAGACCTACAGTTACACACACTTATATCTAATGGGTAATCAACATTTTGTTTGGGTATGGAGAACTACCACCTTAAGAAACAATGATTCTCTTCTATTCCATTAAAAACTGTCATTGTGGGAAATATAATGGAAAAAATGTTTATATATTATATATATGATATTTATAATTTATTTAAACATCTTAAATTTTAATATAACATAATCATATATTCTTTTCATTTTATTGAATAAGATAATGTCATTTGTGGAAGTGTGGACTACCACCTCCTCAAAGCATTGTGATTCATTCACATCGTACATGGTACATATAATGCATGGTTTTAATAAATATATGATACATATATGTCATAAATATAACCTTGATGTTACAATATATGTATAAAAATATTATATTTGGTTTTCATTATTTTATATACAACAATGAAATGTAAGCAGCGTTAATGCGTGCATACAACATATTGTCTCTGTGAACGATTAATTTCATTTCATATCTCCAAATATTATTGATTATTATAAATAAATATATAATGAATATATATTATATTAACATAGGGTTTTTAATTATATATATGATAGAATCATTGTCTAATTAATATGAACAACATGCAATAACTGATAAAATATTTGAATAACTAGAAAATTACCACCCGAAACAGTAAAAATAAGGAAAGATTATTAAAAAATGGGTAATAAGATATTATTATAAGATCATATATGATATTATAAATATATACATGGTTCTATTATAATTTTCTCACAAGTTTAAAAACATTATATAGAAGTTAAAATGATTTTATCAGAAAAATTAAATGAAGGGTAAATGATTTTCATATCGTGTTTTATATCTACGAGATAAATATAATATTACCCCCTTACATCTATTGTTTGGTGTATATACTTAACATTTTGATATATTATATCTTGAAATATTTTATATTCATTTTATTTTGGGTTCTAATTATAATTATTTATTAAATTTTTATTTGAATTAAAATTTACCAAGTGGTAAAAAGTTTCATAACCCAATTTCTTTCTTTTTGTTATATTACATTCTAGTTATTGTTAATATTATATGATTCTGTGTGTGATAAATGTTTTAGTATATATTTATTTATTTCCCGTTTTATAGTTTTATTTACATTTGAAACACATAATCTATCTATTTATTTATTCTCACATCAAATTTATGTTCTTTTCAGGGGTTTACTTCACAATCTCAATTTGTCCGGGAATGTTTAACCTTGAATTTACATCAGAGGAAATTATTGTATCCTTGACCAGAAAACCTTCCCTATTATTATACTATAACTTTTATTGACTATTTTTAAGTAATAGTACCATTTTTCAATCGTTTTTATTCAAAATATTTTAGAAAATGTATATAATAAACACCAACTTCATTTCTCTATTTAGTCGGAGGACGAATTTTCTTCAAAAAATTTATTTTATTAAAATGTTTACATAAATGTTTGTACCATTTACAAAATATTAATTAAAAAAATTATTAACCCTTTTCCCTTTTACAAATTTTTTGAAGGAAATGTTTTTTTCTGTTTGTGAATAAGTAATTTCTCCCTCATTTGTTCCATTCAAAATAATTGTTCTTCTTATCTAGTATGACATTTCTGAAATTACCCACCATAATTTATTCAAAGATTAAATTTAAAATTTCAATGGTTACTTGTAAATTAAAATGTTTTTGTTAATTATTTTTAAATTCAAGGATTTTAAAAATGTTTTCTAAAATAAAAAAGATAATTTCCACACAAATATCATTAAAATATATATTTATAGTATTTTTGTTAATAAATGACAACGTCAATTTATTCTTACTCTATAATGGATATTATGACTTGATATAATCTTTATATTTCTATGAATGGGTTATGATTGATTTGGAAAAGGAATGTATTGTCATTCAATTCCTTGATACCTTTGTAATCCCCCTTGAAATATTCAATTTTCTATGATCATTTTATAATTAATTTACCATAATTGTCTAAATCATTTTTCATGGATAGGATTATTTCCTAAACAGCATACAATTTTTACATATGGGGTTTACTTTTACTATTATTTGATTGTGTAGAGAAATTGTGATAAATCCATATTCTTTCTTCAATACAGATATTTTATGAGGCATATTGCCTATTAATTTATGTTATTACTCGATATGAGGAATGCTTTGGACCTGATGTGACATGTGGGGACCAGAATTTTCATAACCCCTAATTGCATAAGCATGTTCTCATGTTACAAATTATTTGTTAAAATTAAAGAGGTTTCTACCAATAATTTTTATCTGCTAGAGTATATATTATTATATTATAGGATTTCAGGTGCCAAATACATGACGTCTAATAATTAATAATTTACTTAATTATGATTTATTATATATTATACTTTATATTTTCTCAATAAAAAATTTAATGGATTAATTTCATTATAATAATATTGATTAAATGGTATGGATTTTTTGTTTCTTAACTTAACATATTGATTTATAATTATCAAGTTATTTAAATTGAATTGTTTTCATATATTTACCTTACAATATTTTTTACTCACTTCATTGACAATGATTTATTACATGGAATTTGTGTTTAGTTATTCACAAATCCATATTTATTATTCTCATTGATTTATTATTTCTTTCGTTATACTTACTCTTAATAATCATTTGATATCACCATTATTTTATTTCCCTTTCACATGATTCCTTGATGTGTGCTAAGAATTATATGTAAGGATATTAAAGTTTTAATAATATTATTATCCACAACAAAAGAAAAAAATTATGCTATAATTATTGTATTAAACAATAATACAAGACTCATTTATGTATCTAGTTTACCAATACTACGAAACTATTCATTATTTTAGTGTGTGATTTACTTGTATGTTAATCCAAATTAATAGTACCATGGCAACATATATGGGCTATTGGGTTCGAGGTCGCTGCATTTGGTATCACAGAGGGTTTAGTTGAAATCGTGGGAATTATATTTTAGAAAACAACGATAAGATAACAGAAACATAAAGTTTAATATCAGGATGGATATATAATAAAATCCAAAATTTTAAGTTAGAAAGATATTATGTGGTTTTATTCCAATAAATCACTATTTGGATACATCCAGTGGATTTGGTTCAAGCACATATATAGCTAGGGGAAACAACTCTGAAATGGTGTGTCGAGCCTGGCTCGAGCGAAACTTGGTACACAAAAATATGGCTTACTATACACCGGGTTTCAATCTATTGTGGGAAACACATAGGATTATTTTTATTTATTTATAAACTAGTTTAAAAGATTTTAGTAGATAATGAAAATGAATAACCTAATATAAAACATAGACCAATGAAACACTTAAGTTGGAATAAAATGGTTGAATTACTTATATATTTTGGTATTATTGGAAACCTTAGTTAAAAGGATATTTAGTGATTAAACTTATTTAATCATTGTGAAGCATATTTATTTTAAAAGATATATTAATATAGTTTTAAAAAAGGACATCAATTATTCTTTGTGATAGCAGATCATGTCTGGTACGACTGCGAGACTTGAACCAATGATCGAAGGATGATAGGGGTTTAATGAAACCCATTATCCTACATAATGCCATGAAAAATGGCATTGTATTTAGTTAAACAATTTTATGAATAAATATCAATTATGAACCACTAGTATTACATTTTATGTTTATAGATTAATATATTTACCATATTTACTTTGATAATAGTTAGACACAAATAGTTAGACTTGCCACACTTTTATGGTCCTTTAGATCATCAAATGTTTTATTTTAGTTCTTTAGGGATCAATGTTAATTTTTGGATATCCATTTCCTGATGTAATAGATGAATTCGAAATTTATCTAAACATAGAGTAAGGATGAAATTTTTTATGCGAATATATCAAGTAAGTCCATTTTTATATAATCTTGATTAATAAATGAATTCCTCAACATTAGGGTAAATATCTTAAAATAAAATGTTTCACTAAAACC
Organism: Viscum album; assembly: GCA_963277665.1. Taxonomy (NCBI): domain Eukaryota; kingdom Viridiplantae; phylum Streptophyta; class Magnoliopsida; order Santalales; family Viscaceae; genus Viscum; species Viscum album. The sequence continues at coordinate 1,791,115,211 of OY728133.1, read as the reverse complement.
TAAAATTTTGATGAACCAATGGTCTTTCAAATCATCATAGATTTATTTATTTTACACCCTCAAATTTCCAGTGATCAATGACTTTTTTTTGATAGATGAACTCAATCACTCCTTATAAATATTTACTCTTTTCTTAAATGTCCATATTTTAACATTCCACTAATGTTATGTTATTTAGAGACCTTATTATAAGTCAATTTATGTGACAATCATGCTTACGTATCTCTATTATTAAGAGAATAATTTGTTAAATCTTTTCTTGATCTGAGATTTAGTCATAGGAATTATCAACAAAATAGAATTTTACATGAATTGCAGATTGAAAAGACATAATTTATTTAAGGTGGGAATAATTTAATGCTATGAAATTCTATTGTAATAACATTATATTCGATATCAAGTACGACACACAACACCATACACCTTATAGAATATAATCTTAAAATACTTAACAATATAATTTCCTTTTTAAATATATTAAATCATTGATATATCTTGATATTCATGTGATATTGTGTTAGAGTGTATGACACTCAACAAATAATTTTTCAATGGATTGTGTTCAATTCAAGAACATGTCTTACTGAAAAAAATTTATGATTAAAAATATATAATTCAATATAATAATATATAATATATCCATTAAATTAGTAGTTATCAATTGAAATAGATAACATGTGATAATATATATTATATCCAATAAATGTTTTTATAAATTTTCCAATTTATTTTATATACATAACATAAGAGAATACCTTATATTATATATTAAAATATATATTTTTTCTAAAGTAAATTATACCAAAATTTAATAGAGAACCGAAATTAAATATAAATTTAGAAACTATTAAATATTTTTTAAGTCAGAATAATCTTATTATTCGAAATTGGAACATTAAAAAAATTTTAGGATGATTTTTTGGATTTTTTTCTTATGAGTTTCATATTTTGCTGAGTAGGAAAAAATAAGAAATTTTAATTGAAAAATGAAATTTTTAGCAATACATAAATACATTTAAAATATATTTAAATTTTTTTTAAGTAATATTTGATAAATTATACATCAATTAATCCAATTTAGGACATTGGAATATATTTTACATTGAAATTTTATATAACAATTTAACCAGATTTTAAATGTTTTTACTTTATAAACATGTATTGTAATCTCGTTCAAATGATTCATTTAAAATTAATTTTGGCCACATCAATGATTAGATTTTTGAATAAAGAATTTCATATTTATATTCATAAATATTAATAATTTATAATATAATTAAAATATATTTTTACCCAAAATATTTTTAAAAGTAATTCCAATTAATTAGATTAATTGAGATGAAAATTAGAAAAATAAAGAACTAAACCATAATATTAAGATCCAAAATGACCTATAAAATTATTAAAAAAAAGTCATTAAATGTTCATATATATTCTATATACTCCTTTTTTATATAGTTTTTTTCATTTTTGGGTCCACATTTCTTGGTAAAAACGTATGTGTAATTCTCTTTTAAAATTTTTTATGAATGCCTCTTCTCCTCCACTATAAAATGGAAGTCACCCCTATGATTTATTAAATACAATATAGACAATTTTATCTAAATAATATACTAAATTAATTTCCTTATATCACTTACCTTTTTCTAGTAGTCTCACCTTAGGCATATATCCAACCAAGGATGTATTTTGGAATAAACCCAAAGGAGTTACCTGAAAATGAGATAACATTCTTCTACGATCTCTTTCATTTTATTTCATTCTCAACCCACTAAAATTTTATTATTACATGATAATATAATAATGTATGTATCCTAATTATACTGATAGGATTTTATTCTAATTTTTAATCCCACACATACACACACCAACATCTAGTGCGAAACAAACTTACTTTTTGGGTTTGACAAACTACCACCTTGTGAAATAATGATTGGTAAATATTCCTTTACCACCTCTCATGGTGGTAATTGTGGTGGAAAAACTATTTATATTATAAATATATGATATTTATAAGGTATTTATTTTTATTTAATTTTTATATAACACATACCTTTAGACATTCCATTTTTTGGTAGTACGAGAACATCGTTTTTGTAAGTGTTGAATATACCCTCCTGAAAGAAATGTGATTCTTTCATACTATAAATGGGATATATAAATCATGTTTTTAATATAACTTTGTGACATATATGATAGAAATTTTTATTTTTATTTATAATATATATATATACCATTATCTTTTAATTCCTTTAAATATGACATGAAAATGGAACTAGCGTTCATGTGTAAGTACGACCCACCATCTCCATGAACGGTGCATTAGATTTACTATCCCAAAATATTATGGATTATTATAAATACATATATAATTAATATATATTATATCACATTATGTTTTAAAATTTTTAGATGATAAAATTGTGATCTAATTAAAAGGAAAAACAATTAACAAGTCCAAACATACTAAAAAAACTAGAAAATTAACTCCGAAAATAGTAAAAATAAGGAAATATTACTAAAAAACTGGTAAGAAGTCATTATAAGATGATCATTAATGATATTATAAATATGATTATTGTTGGGTTATATACTAGTGAAAATTTTAAAACCATTATACACGGGGGTTTTAATGTATCATATCTTCCGTGTATTATTTTTAAATATTTTATGGATTAATTTTGACACCATGTGTAGAGACATCATGCGATTCTAAGGAATAATGTTTTTTAAAAACTGTTGAACTAAATTAGAATATCTGATAACATGGATTCACAGTTTTTCATAAAAAGTGGAAGTACTTTTAAATCACAATTTGGATAAGAAATCTAAGGCCACCATTGAGTTCAAAACAACAACATTACCATAGGCTCAACCTAAGATTAATTGATATAGGTCGATTTTGGAAAGCCATCATGAGCATTTGAAATGAATAAAATAAATTTATAAAAAATTTATTTTATTTTTATTTCTTCAACATAGTGCCATAAAGATTGTTTTATTTTAAATATTCCATTTGGTATAGATGAAATGTTAGGCTCTAAACCCTTGAATCATATGGAGGCCCTCAAGAGAGAGATATGTAGAATCCTCTATGTAATCGAAGATAGAACATATGATCGATGTTTGGAAAACTCTTCTCTTGGTAGAGCTCCGTAATGATGATGACATGCTGACCAATATTTGACAGTGAGCGGTCCATATCTAGGTAGGATGCATTATTTCAATTCTTCTTTATTATTCTTGATTTATACGATTAACATGTACTAATCCACAAATAGATTAGTCCGTGGGTCAATTTTAGTTGTGATGTGGGATGATATTTATAGGTTTTTTTGGGATTTGGTTTTAGATATTTTTTATTCATTTTTCGTTCATACAAAAACAGATCGAGGTCGAAATGAACAACAGATAAGGTTCATTCCTTGAGATTGATCCTTATTCATTTCTTCACCAATTTAGTGAATTCTTGACATTCATTATTCATTCTTCCCCCAACTCTGAACAATCTATCATTGTGACTTCGCTTCTATGAGAAATTTTACAAAACTAGAGATCTGACTTTGGGATGACTTGATGGAGGTTTGACGATGATGAAGCCAAATGAATCAAAGAGACCTGAGAGAACCCATTCATCACCTGAGTTTTATTGTGAATGATTAAATCAGATTTATGTGCTGATGGAAAGACCAAAACACCTCAATTTGGATTTTACATAGAGAAAAAACCATGGATGTAGAGTTTTGAGGTGAACATACCACCAGAACGAGATCTAGAAGGTCGATATAGGCATAGAGAGGAATAACACAAGTCTCAGGAAATCATAGAACATGGCATGAAATCTTGGATATATGGATTGTGTTCATCATTACAATAGTTGGAGTGAACCAAGGGTGGTACATGAAAATAGAGTGGAGTACATGGGTTTCAAACACATCATGTACTCCCCAACATGGAACATCCTGATCCGATTAAATGGACTACACAATGGTCTGGAACATGTGCAGGCGTACATGGGATGATGTTGTGTATGAACACATGGCCAGAGTGCATAGGAAAATCCAGATGAATGAACATGGCATGTGACACCTTTTACATTACATGTACCTATTTTTCTACATGACATGTTCTAAAGACATGGGGAGTTATACATGTCCAATACCCGTGGGTCAGGGGACACTACGTGTGACCCTACTACATTCCATATACACATTTCTACATGGATCGATCCATTTGTCCTCTGTATCTTGGAAATTTTTTGTGAGGGTTGGTTCCCTTTATCATTTCCATTAAGTTAGGTGAGAATCATTTCATACTCATTAGAAAATTATCTCTTCAGAAGGACTTCCTAGATAGAGTTTTTTCAATTCCTCATGAGGCCCAAAGAAAGATCCTCTATTCATTCTCAGTTCCCTATGTAGTGATATTTGTATCAACATTATCAATATTACATAAGAGATGATCATCTATTTAGTGGGTTTATCTAGATTGAGTTTTTCATACCACCCATGGCTCTGGTTGTGATCCTCATATGTTGTATTTTATCTCTTTTAGATCTATCAACATATCTCTCTCATTACGAGACATGACAACCAATACCTCTCAGAAATACGTCATCAGTGCTATCAGACTCATGACTGTGTTTTCTTTGATGAGTGGATTCTGGAATCTTCGATCCAAATTTCTAAAGCTGGTATACAATTGTTTTGACATACCTCTAGATTGTTTTTCTAGTTTGAGTATATCTAGATATTATTTTTATAAGTGGAATAGACATATACATGTGTAGAGTTGACTGTATCTTCCATTTTTTTGTATTGCATTTTTGTTTCAGGGTGTCATAATTAGTATTTTTATAATCACCAATGCACAATATTTTCCCACACATGTCGGGTATTATGTAGAAGATCAAACCTTTCTTGGAGTCCAAGGAGGATTGGGACCAGATAGTGCCTTGCGAGACCAGATAGACTAAGGTGTGTTCCTATGGCTTTCAGACAGTATTCCCAATAACTTTTTTCTTATAGTTTTGTCTTTTGATTATAAACTATTTTGGTGGGATTGTATTCTTACACTATTTACGTTGTTTTACTTTCCATCATACTCTAGTTGTGAGATATAGTGTTATACATGCATTGTTTACATGGTGATTTTTACATTTTGGAATTTTGTGGCAGTTGAGATTTGTGCGTGCGTACTGGTACATATGAAAGGCCTCTCATGGTATTGATATTCTTACATGGTGATAGTCATTTTCCCTAGGAATATTAAAGGTAGGCTTGGGGAGTCACAACATGGTCCCCAATGGGATGGGTTGTGACTGAGTGGTATTAGAGGTGGTTGATTCATCTATAAGACTAGGAGATTTTGAAATTGGATTAGGGATACAATGTTAAGTGTTTCAAGTTTGTAATTATGGATGGGGAGTCCAGTGTTAGTTCAGGGACTAATGTATGCATACACCAGGACTGTGATAACCAATTTTTTGACACGTTACATGAAAACCGTTGTTATGGGTAAAATAACGATGAAACATTATATAAGAATGGGTTTTAGTTTCCATGTCCTACGTGAGTCATCTATTTGGATATACTCATCAACGATGGTGCACCTAGTATGTTATAGGATGCATCTATGATGCAAACCAACATTGGATTCAGTAGCTTGATCATGAAGATGACCCCCATAGTGATGAGGTGTCAATACAGGGAATCATTCCCCAGATGTCATATTGAGGTGGGGCACCACTTATACCTCCACCTATAGGGAAACACATGGTACCTGATATATAAGTGGATGAGGAGTGCATGATAAACTCACATCACATGTTTTTGTGACACATTCCCATTTTGTTTCGAGCCCAACCTAACACTAAGGATGATAAGGTCTTTCTTGAGGTGTTGACCTGAGTTTTCCATCAAGCTAGGAGACCCACAGATCAGATGGTGTTCCTGGAGGTGAGCCATCTACACGGATCAACGGTACGATGGCGGAGATTGGATATCTTGACCCACGAAGAGGTTACTCATTCGTATACACAGTTTTACTACTTATTCAAAGAGGAGTTATCATGAGTTACACGAGTGGTATTCATATCTAGTAGATACTTTATCACCAACAGGGTAGCATGTCAGTGGATGATTATTAAACGAGTTTCAACAACCATTATAGGTACTTGATGGATATGTTTAGATATCATTACATCATGTATTGGATCTTTGAGCAAGGTTTCTGTAGTGAAATTTGATCCTGTATTATTTAATTGTGCATTCTGGCCTATACGGGGGTGCTTGAGCAGGATTTGAAGGTTGGAAGCTTCTTGTTTGAGTAGATACAATAGATGATAATCTCTAGTGGACAAGAAGGAGTAGAGACCTCAGAAATAAAAAGTTGATGTATGTTTTTGGGACCTAAAATTTCTATAAATTTCAAGATTATGTCCTAGGATTGAGGATATATAGTTTAATTCTCACATGGTGGGTCTAGTAATCCTAGATAAAGGTTGTGATATTCATGTGATTATATAGGACATTCCTCTTGAGATTATCGAACCCTCCATATAGATAATAGGGAGATCATTGATGGACCACCAATGAGGATATATTGAATAGGGAAGAATGATCCGCAAGGAAACAGATGTAGAAGATGTTCTAGGAGACCAGTAGGAGGTGGTAGAAATTTTGATATCATACCATCACCACCCAATGCAGTCCATGATAGGCTTTTGGGGGATGTGGATCATTGGAGGCGAAAACTACATGCATTTGAGGCATATGAACCTGGGGATGCTATAATTATTCTATGTGTGATCTGTGTCTTTTCAAACATAGCTTTTGTACTGATATACATAGGTTTAAGTCATTATTTTCTCACCACGTATCCTGTAAGATACTTAGTGATTTTAGTTGAACTGTTGAATTGAACCTTACGCTTGGAGACACCAACTAGAAGAGACCCAATGATCAGACACCTATGATGGAATTATAACCCGACCCTTGGAGTTGAGGGTTTTGGTTGGATCCTCATGGTGGTAGTGTCAAGGCCTTATGATGTCATTCATGGTATGGATTGTTTATCTAGAGTCCATTCCTAGATTGACTATTTTAGGTTAAGAGTGATGTGTTTCTATAGTGTTGGAATATGGTTTTCCTTTTTTGGTGATTAGAAAAACAAGGAATAATTATATGGAATCTGTTATAGGATTATGAATCCAATTACTTATCAATTGGATAGACTAACCATCAGGGTAGCAAATTTAATGAGATACAAGATTCTAGCAGTGGTTGAAAAATATGAGGATATATTTACTAATGATGTTCCAAGATTACCTCCCTGATGGGAGGTAGACTTCTACATTGATTTATACCTTGGGGAGGATGTGATATCTACACCAGCATATCAGATGGATCCCCCATAGCTTCATGAGCTAAGGGTTCCTCTGGAGGACTTATGAAGAAAGGCTTCCTAGGACCCAATGTTTCACCCAAGAAATCCCAAGTTTTTTATTCAAAAAAAGAAGAAATAATCTTGAGGTTATATGTGGACTACTAGCACTTTTACCAGGTGACTACAAATAAAAAGTGTCCACATTCAAAGATCAGTCACCTCTTTGATATGTTAAATGGGGAATGATGGTTCATGAAGGTTGACCTCTAATCAGACTGTTACCAGCTATGAGTACGGGATTGGGATGTACCGAAGACAGCCTTCAGATGTCATTATAGTCACTAAGAGTACTCTGTGATGCCCTTTACCATGATAAATTCCCTAATTTGGTTCATGGGACTGATAAACTGGATTCTTTATCCATACATAGACCGTTTCATTGTAGTCTTCATTGACGATATCCTTATGTACTCATCATCTGTGGAGGATAAATCAATACACATAAGGATGCTTCTAGAAGTACACTGAGAGAAATAGATATACAGGGAAAAATATAAATGAAAACTCTAGATTTAGGCTCTCAACATTCATGGATACATTATCACAATGGATGGAGTGCTAGTGGACCCGAACAAGGTCGAGGCAGTGTTAGAATGGGAGCCACCTAAGAATGTGATTGAGGTACAAAGATTGCATGGGCTACATAGCTATTATTGGAGATTAATACCTGATTTCTGTAGCATATAAGTAAATATGACATCTTTTAATTGAAAGGGATAGCCTTTTAGGTGGACATTGAATTGCCAGTAATATTTTTCAGCGGTTGAGGAAGAGTTTGAAGAGATCTCTGAGATTGATATTGTCAATGAAGGGTGTCGATTACATAGTGTTCTATGATGTATCAGGAACCTAGATTGGTTTCGTCCTCATGGAGAGGAAATTGATGAATTAATATGATTCAATACATTTGAGACCACATGAGCAGAACTATAGACCCATTTTCTTGAGTTAGTAGTGGTAGTCTTTATGATGAAGATGTAGTGAAACTACCTAATGGACAAGTGGTTCATAATCAACTCAGATCACCAGAGTCTAATGTAAATATTCTATTAGACGGATATAAATAAGAAAAAATGGATATGTATGGAGTTCTTCTAGGACTATTAATTTTCTATTTTTTATACTCTAAAGAAGGATAATGTCGTGTAGACGATCTCAGTATGAGATCTAGTTTGTGATTGTTAACAGATGAATAAAAGTAGTTGTCCTCATTGCAGTTAACCATTGTGGGTGGATATGGATAATCTTACCATTAGTCGATGATTGTTACCCCACGCCCCCACTATTACAGTGAGTTAGGTATGAAAAACATGGGGATATCGACTCTGAGACCCTATATGCTCATATATCTATAGGGCATTATCCTGATATATATTCAAATGGTTCTGAGAAAATAATTCTTTTTGGAGGATGTATTGTAGTACCGGTGGATTTATTGCTGGTGGTTCTGAGGGATTTTCATACATCTCCATTGGCGGTACATATAGGTGTTGAGAAAATGTAATAAATATCGTACGTCAATTTTGGTGTCCATGGTTGAACAATGGAGTGGTAGATTTCATTCCATAATACCTTAAGTGATAGCAACTAAAGGCTAATCACCTGGTGATAGTGGTTTTTTCTCAACCCCATGAGGTGCTATAATGGATGTGGGATTGGATATCAAAGCACTTCATGATGGTTTTACCACATACATCAAGGGGACATGAGTTTATCTAGGTGGTCTTTAATCGACTCATTAAGTCGACCAACATCCTATCTATCTGATAATAGAGTTTTGTAGAGATATTTTGAATCCCTTCCATGCAAGTGATTATTTGAATCCATATAGTTCCATCAACAATTGTTTCAAATCATGATCATCACCTTACATGTTGGTTAGGTAATGGATTACATGAGGGATTTGGGACCTAGTTACACTTGGAGTAAATGTTTATCCCACAAATGGAAGGCTTAGAAAAGAGGACCATTTTGGTTCTAGAAGACATGCATTAGGCTATCATGTTAGAATATGGACATAGTTTGGAGGACCATCTAAAATTGGTGGATTTTTTATACAAGAATAGCTTTCATTCCACAATTTGTATGGCACCATTTGATACATTGTACGGGAAATAATGAAGGTCACCACTGTGCTAGATTGAACTTGGAGATTAAGCACTAATGTGCCCAATGATTGTTAGAGCTACTACTGAAAAAGTACAGATCATCTAGGAGAAGATGATAACTATAAAAAGCCATCAGAAGTCTTATACTAACTGGTTGTGGAGGCCATAGAAGTTTGAGTAAAGAGACCATGTGTTCTTTTGGGTTTCACCTTGATGTGGGTTACATATATTTTCCTGGTGTTGAATGTTATCTCTGAGGTTTATCAAACATTTTCAGATATTGGATAGAGTTAATGAGGTGGTATACCACTTAGAATTACCCTCATAGTTAGACTGGGTACACGACGGCTTCCTCGTGCCGCAATTGGGGTGGTACGTGAATAACCCATCACACGTCATCGATTGGGGAGATATGGACATAAGGGATGGAGTGACTTTTGTAGAGAGAATATTAGAGATCATGGATTGGTATGAGAGGATCATTCATGGGAAATCAATTCCTTTATTGTGTATCTTGTGGTAACATAGGAATCTCCAAGAGGGCACTCAGGAGTGGGGGGCTCAAATTTGTTCTCAATACCCTTATCTTCTGCAGTCGCCATTATTTTGGGATTTTATGGATGTAAATCCCCAAGGTGGGGGGAATGTAATGGCTTAGATTTTTCATGTATTATTTTTAAATATTATCTATATGGATTTCAAGAACATATCTGAAATGGAATTCAATTCTGAGGCTTGGTGTTCCTAGAATAACTATTAGAAAAAAAATTAAAATATTAATTATAATTGACATGCACTTGTCGTGAAAATGTGGAGTAACATTAAAATGAGTTTCGAGATCCTAAAAATGAGAGGGGCATTATGTTTAGAACAATGTATTTACCCTAATCACGAACTATCATTAGTCGGTGTGGTTCGATTGTGGAATGAAATCACAAGCATTTTAAATGAATATAATAAATTGATAAAAATTTATATTATTTTTATTTCATTGATGAAATTACGTAGTGACATGTTTATTTTAAATAAACCCTTTGGAAGAGAAATTGGGTTAGATTCATGAAACTATAATCTTTAAGAGTCTTTATAGGGATAGATCTAGAGAAATCTCTCAACAAGTGACGACAGAACATCAGATCGGAGATCGATGAATGGCATTCTTGTTTAACCTCACCAATGGCGGTGATGTGGAAACCTATATTCGACAGCGGCTGATCTAACTCTATGAATGATGCATTAATTTTGTTATTATTTCTCTTTCTTTATTTCAATGATGAAAATAGAAAAATCAAAAAACAGATTAGCCCATGGGTCAAATTTTCTTGTAGGATGGATTGATATCTGTAGGGTTTATCAGGATTTTGGTCTAGAGATTTGTTTTTTTATTCGTTCATCATTATTACAAGAAACAATCATGGTATGAACAAAAATAGGACGAGGTTCTTCTTTTATGATTAGCCTTGTGATTTTCTCCTTTGATATATTTTGTTCTTGATTTGAATTCTCCATTATTCCCCCATCATTGAACAATTGATCTTTTCACCTTTGATTCTTAGTAAAATGATATGAAACTAGAGATATGGATTCAGGAGGACTCGAAAGAGGTGTGATGATGATGGATGTGTAAATATCCAATCAATTTTGGAGAACCTGTTATTCGGGAGAGTTGTGTTTGGTTGTATTAAATCATATTTCTGAGCTGATTGAAGGCCCCAAACCCATTAAGTAGGTGTTTGTAAGGACAAAAAACCTTGGATCAAGAGTTTCGAGGTGAACAAACCACATGAATGAGATCTACAGGTCAGTTGAGGTATATGAAGAAAGAACACGAGTATCTAAAAAACATAGAACACACAATGTGTTGTTTTATAATCGAAGTGTGTGTTCATCATTGAGCCAATCAGCATATTCTCTAGGAGGTACACAGAGGCAGGGTGGAGTTCACGGGTTTCCTATACTGCATGTACTCCCCCACATGGCATGGCCTAAACTAGTTACACATACTACCCTATATACTTTTACATGGGAAGTCATACACGTGTTGATGCCTTATACTGGCACATGAAAAGTGTACCATAGATGACCTCGAATGAAAGAACATGGTGTGTGACTCATTCTACACATTGTTTAACTCGTTTTCTACATGAAATGACCTAAAGACCCAAGATGTTGTACATTGGCTGTAATCAGTGTCAAGGGGCACAACATGTGACCCAATCACACATTGTGTACCCCTTCTTACAAATATTTAGCAACTTTTCCTCTGTATCTGGGACAATATTCATTAGGGTTTGTTCCCTTTATCAATTCCTTGAAGGTAGGTCTGAATAATTTCGTACTCATAGAACATTGATCCCTTCAACATGAATTCCGATATAGAGTTTTTATAATTCATAAGTGTCCTAGAGAATGATTCTATCTTTATTCTATGTTCCCTAGGGGGATTTATCAGTATTGATGTTGACAACACCACATGGGAATCGATCGTCTACTTAGTGGGTTAATCTAGTTTTAATTGTTGGTATAACCACATAGTCCTAGATATGATCCTCATCTGTTTCATTGTATATCTTCCAGATATATCATCATATCTCTCTCATGATGAGACTAGATGAGGAGTAACTCTTAGACAGACATCATTAGTTCTATCAAAATCAGGATTGTGGTCTCCCGGATGTCTGCTTTGTGGAATTTGTGAGTTGAATTTCTAGTGCTGGTATATGGTGTTTATAACATAACTCTAGAATGTGTGTTGTGGTTTAGTATATCTAGATATTCTTGATATATATTCTATAAACATATAACTATGTTGAAATTACTATATATTTCATTTTTTATTACTTTATGATTTTACAGTGTGCTATTGAGTATTGTTATAATCACTCACGAACGGGCTTTTCCCAGATGTTTCATGTCGTCTAAAGACATTTATCCCTTTGACAGAGTCCTAGGTAGACTAGGACAAGATGATTATTTTTGAGACCAGACAGACCGTGGTCTTCTCCTGTAGCTTTCAAACAGTCATCATGGATCATTTTTCTTATAAATTATACTTGTGTTTACCGAATCTTTTGCTGTGCTTGTATTCTAGACCTCTATACATTAATTTACTCCCTATAGTACTTTGGTTATTAGAAATAATGGTATTCACGCCTTTTTTACTTAGTGATTCTTATATTTCATTATTTTGTGGGATTTTAGATGTGTTTTTTAACATAGGTATATATGAAATGCCTCCTATATTTGTGATATGCCTACTCAGTTCTAGTCACTATCCGTTGACTGATTAATGGTCAACATGGAGAGTCATGTCATAGACACCACTAGAATGACTCATGATAGGGTGAAAGGATGTTCTCTCGAAATGGAAATGTATGGTAAGATATTTCCATCTCACGGATTACATCTTTAGATAAATGGCACATTCACCCCATACCCCTTTTGGTGGTGTATAGACTTACCATTTTGATATATTATGTCATGGGTTCTTTTATATTAATGTTATTTTGAGTTTCAGTTTGAATTGATTCTTCTTAGGTGACTTGAATTAAAAATACCAAGTGGTAAATAATCTCATAAACCAATTTAATTCATTGGGTTATTTTACTTCCTCATTCTCCTTTATATTATAAATTCTATGTGTAATGGCTATTTAATATCTATTATTGAATTTCTATTGTTTTATAAATATTTACATTCGAAAAACATAATATATTTATTTATTTACTCTCACATAAATGTATGTTCTGTTCAAGGGTTTACACCACAATCTCATTTTGTTCGGGATAGTTTACACTTGTATTTCCATCAAAGGAAATTATTGTATAAGTGTTCAACAAACACTTTAAATTTATTATCTTCTAGTAATTAGTGATTTTTTCAAGTAACAGTAAAAATATTCCACTCTTTGGTACTCAAAATATTTTTGAAATTATTTTTAAAAATCAAGAAATCAATTCTCTATTTATTTGGAAAATACGTTTTATTCTAAAAACTATTATTTGTTAAAATGTTTTAAAAAATGTTTATAACTCTTTCAAAAATTTTTTGTGATGAATTTTTTACCACATTTTTATTTTATAAATATTTTCATTGTAATTTACATGTCACTTTATTAAGATGAATTTTTCTAACCTATTTTCCATGAAAAAGAAGAATCATTTTACCTTGTTTGACATGTATTGAGTTAGCCACCCTTATTTATTAAAATATTCCTTCACAAGTTCAAAAGAATTATTTTTAGATAATGTTTTTTAAAATATATTTTTGATGAAAATGATTTTCAAAATGATTTTCAAAATGATTTTCAAAATAAAAATGCATTTTTTCTCAAGAATTAGTTTAAACAGCCTTATTTTAGTACTACTATACATAAATGATAGTAACACTTTACCCTTACCCGACTTTTGATATATTGAACTGATACCATCTTTATTCTTCCTCTAGATGGTTTGTGATTGATTTTTCTTAGGATGGTGTGGAAGTTTTCTAATTTTGTCTCTTTTTTGTCCCCTTGAAATATTCAATTTCCTATTATCATAATTCGTTGAATTTCCATTAATTATCTATATCATTTATCATTGATATGTTTATTTCCTAAACTATATATAATTTTTTTATATGGTGTTTACCTTACCAGTTCATTGATTATCTGGGAAGAAATTGAAATATAAATATTCTTTATTCAATATAGATATTTTATTGGTCATATTGCCTATTAATGAAATCAATTACATGATATGAGGAATTCATTATACATACCGTGATGGGTGTTTCTCAGACTTAATAGAGCCCCTCGATTAATCGAAAGGTTCTCGTGATACAAATTAATTGCAAAAATTAAAGAGATTTATAAATATAGTTTTAAACTGTCTAAAAGATATCTCTTGGTCATAGATGTTTTCATGTGACTGAGATATGATGTCCAATAATTATGAAATTTCTTCATTTTGATTCAATATTTATTATCAATGATAATTTCACTGTAAAAAAGTGTATGGATTCATTTCATTGTCATTTTATTGATTAAATGGAATGTGTTTTCTATTTCGTACATTGTAATATAATATTTTCTGTATCCAGTTGTATAATCTTTTTTGTTTTTAGTTATATACCTTTCTATATTTTTAACTCACTTTATTATCAATTATTGATAACATGGAATGTCTGTTTATTTATTTACATTTCTATATTTATTATTCTAATTGATTCATTGATTCTTTCTCTATACTTACACATACTAAGAATTTGAGATCACCATTATTTTATTTCCCTTCCCCATGATTTCGTAAAGTGTACTGTGAATGATAGGAATGGATACAATGGATGGAATAATGTTATTATCCTTAAAATAAGAAAATCATTATATTCTAATTTTTTATTAATCATTATTACAAGACTAATGTACATATATATCATACCAAAACTATAAAACTGTTTAGTCCTTTGGGTTGAAATTTACTTCTATCTTATGCCAATGTAAAGGTATAATGACACCAGATATGGGCTGCTAGATTCAGGGTCTCTATTCATATAATTCCATAAACCAGGAAATATTTATTATGAAATGATAATTATTATTATATAAAAACATCACCAATAGAGAATCCTCTTTCCATGAACCACTGAAATTATAAAAACATTATAAAATCATACTATCTAATATATAGATATTATATTTTGATTTTCAGTCCATTTTTTGGATAATATTTAACTATAATGTTTAAATGAGTGATAAGGGATTACAATATGGATATTTAAAACTATGAATTGAATTAACGTCTCTGTTAAATAAAATCCATATCGATACTCCATAAAATTTTACCACACACATCATATACATCATTTCCATATCTTCCATAGTATTATACATTGTAACTAGGATAAAATGTTCTTATAGGGAAAGTCGATCTACAATCACTATAATAAAATCATTCTTACAATTTTTGTGTGGTAAACTAGGGATAAATTCAATTAAAATTTTCTCCAATTTATATATGTGTATAAACATCAGCTAAATCATCCCCACTTGTCATTGTTTCTCTGCATTTAATTATTCACAACTGATACATCTTGAAACATAATCATCCAATCTCCATTTTATACATGACTACCAAAAAGGTTTTCTCACTTCCTGGTATATATTTTTAATTCATGGATGAACCAATAATTTTGAAATGCTATTAGTGGAAATAATCTATTGATGAAATGATTATAGAATAGTAATATTTTTTTGAAATAGTAGAAAATAGATTGAAAGATGTTTTCAATCATCAATGGTATCCAACCATTTATTTTTAACCACATAGACAAGAAATATAGGTATGATTATTGATCTTGGTTTTTTAAGTTCACTAAACTAATAAATAGAGTAATGAAAACAATATCTTCAGTATGATCCATTTAATATAAATTCATTACAAAAATTTCCACTATAATATTCTACTAGTCATGAGATTCTGTCACAAACTTCATTATATGATGTATGACTCAAATGGTCATCTAATTAATTAACATGTTTTAATATATAAACAAAGTAAAAAATCAAACTTTTGGAGATATTTCATCCATTTTCCTTGATGTAAGTTAAAATATCATTGTGAAAATATATATTTCAAAATTTTATAGTCTTTAATCATGATGATATTTTGTTTCTTAAATTGATAGAGGCACAATATTTTCAAATAATGGATCACCAAAAAAAATTTAGGTCTGGTGACAGATAATTTTTTTCATGCGTTTTCAACTATCTAAAGAAATTAGGTAAAAAAATGGTGTCCTCTCATATAAAAAAACCTAGTTAAGATCCATATAAATCACAATATACCATATATCCTTAATTGTTTTTGTAAAGATGATTATATGTTCAAAAGTTAGTTGAGCATTATGTTCCTATGGAATACCTATTAATGCTAAATTAGTCAAAGGAGAAGTGATCCTTGAGAAGGCTAAAATAATGTGATGATAATAGCATTGAAATCCAAGAGAAATTTATATGTTAATGAAATTATTATGAATGTTCCCAAAAATTACTATAGAAATCTCTTCAGGATAAACTAATATCCATTTTAATATATTACATACCTATGGAAACAAATATATTTTATCCAAATTTCAATCTTAAGGAATTTAGCATAAATGTTGGGCTCCCACCATTTACCCAGTACAATCCCTAAGTGTTTACCATGGAAATTTATGTTTTAATTGGACACTAAAATATCATTGAAAAATACTATGAAAAAATACAGAAACCTATATACAATATGATTAATTAAATCCATGAAAAATACTGGTGAATTTATATGTCTAAGGGGAATTACTGTGTATATTTGTGACTAAAACGACTTCATAAATCTATATTTATAATATATTTTTTCCTATATATATTTTAAGGATACATAACTCATTAATAAAATTTGGTGAATCATTCGAACCCATTCATTTGATAGTAAAGTCCATTCATTTGTGGAATAGGGCACCAATTTTAAATTGTCCCTTGATTCAACTTTTGAAATCCATCTTAAAAATGAATAAAACCAACTTCTATAGTTATGATTATTTTTGAAGAAGCACAAGGAGATGTGGATAGTCTAATAGTTCCATTAGTGACCAGTTTTTCTGAATACAATTTCAATTACATCCATTGATTTGGTGTTATTCGATATAATTTGAAAGAAAATAAGACACATTCAAATAAGTAGATAAATATAAAATGTTATTTCCCATTCCAGTGGTAACCCAGATATATTTTTTGGAAAGGCATGTGGGTGATGATCTAAAATAGATTTAAGACTACTAGTTACATTTTATTTGAAAACACCTAATGAAATCACATCCACCTAAGAATATATCATTCTATTTTCTACATCTAAATGACCTATTCATCCATCACTAATATCCCAATCCTCTATTAATGAGTAAATTGTACCATCTGGGCATATTATGGTTTCTTAATGGAAAAAATAGTCTATATATTATTTTAATTTAACCGTTTAGTCCATTTTAAATTTTAAATTGATGATATAAATTTACAATACTATAATATCCAATATGAAGTTCACTTCATAAATCGTGATGGGATATGATGAACATCTTGATTCTTCTATATTCCATCTTCCCAAGAGGGTTTATATGAAAAATATCTATGTATTAACTTCTATGTGAAACATCAAATGATTTATCACATTTAGAGTGATAAGATATTAAGATTAACTTGTATAAAAATATACATTTACAATAGTAGAGGGGATATGAATCATAACTCTTACTGTCGAGGGACCAAGTTTGTAATATATGATTTTCGTTCCTACTCTATAAAATTTTCTAAAAATTAATATTTAGATATCCTTGGTTATTTACTATAATGGTCTTAGATATAAAAAAATGTTATCACATGAAAAAATATTCTATTTATTAAATATGTTTGTGTGATCTATTTTGATGAGACCGCCTAGGTTGTGAATGAAAGACCCAGGTCTAGTTCAATTCAAGAATAACCCATTAAATTATGAGTCTCATACAATAAAACATTATATATCCGTTATAACCACACATGTTTTTACCTCTATGTAGTGTTTTACATTAAATGTTTTAAAGATAGTGATTCACATTAGAAACAAACTTTTTCTCTATAATGACATGGTGGAGAAGAGGATTATTTGATGTTTGGATTCACTTATACTTTAATTTAATGGGAGTCAGTTCCCTATTGTTTTTGTGGTAGTGGAGTTACCACCCATTTCTATGAATAAAAGAATGTTCACTCAGGTAGAATTTTCATCAAAATATTTTTCTACCACTATCTAAAAATATTCCATGTTTGTATAATCCTTGACCAAGACCATAACAAACATAGAATCAATATTTAGTCAGAGATCTGCCTCAGATATATACAACATGAAAGGTGTTCTAGCCTCTAACCCTTGAGAAATGAGTACTACATTCATAAATATACCAATGTATCCTATTATGTTCATATATAATTTATTTAAAATATATAAATATTGGGTCATGCTTACTGAAATTGTATAAAAATAATTTATTTTTTATTTTAATGTTCATTGAATCCCTCCCATGTAATGAAATGTTCAACAGTATAGGGTAAAAAAATCCCCACCATTGTCATGTTTGATCTTCTAGATTATATACCACTATAATTACCTTTATATCAGCTATGTTTATAAGGAAATTGAAATATTTATTTATCATATTGACATGTATTTATTTTTTATTAGTTCTCGAATCTCTCTATAAAATAGGGGGATTATGATTCTAAGATTAGAAGTTATGATTAATATAGCCTGGTTCAACAATGGGATTCACTTTTCCCTAGACAAGAATAATTGTATTGTTCTTTGAAATAGTCTCGAGTTGAACTGTGGTAATGGTGAAACCACATTCTCTATTTCTCCAACTTGATTATTTTTTTTGTATTTTATCTATTGAAATTTTAATAAATATATAATGAAAATATCTAGTCATCTACCATAATTCTCTTTAATCATTTGTTTTATATTGTATTACAACACACCAATAATGGTCATAGTAGCTTAAATTAAAAAAACATTAATTTAAATAAATATTGATTTATTCTATTCATCTGTAAGCTCTCTTTACTAATTCATGATACTAGAATCTCATCAGATAAACCCATCATGATGTGCTGATAATACAACCAAATGTTTTAAGGAACATTTTCATAATAGAACCATGTTGGTGAAAATATTTTTAGCATAAACAAGATATATACATATTTTAATGACATAAAATTCATATACATACACGTCCAATAAGATTTATACCATCCCTACAAGAAGATCAAAAATATTGATACCAATTATAACATCTCGTCCCAACTCATTAGTTTGGGAAGGATTGAAATTATACACCCTTTGATGCACCCAAAAGGAACCCAAAGTTGAAAATAAATATCTATGGATTTAATAAAATATGGGGGATGATATTAACATAATTAAATAACATTAAGGTAGAGTATAGATAAGATATATAGTATGATGTATTATATTAATCCATAATAACAATGAATTTATAACATAATGATAATCATATTTTGAGTATATTCAGGAGAAAAGAATAATTCTAAAATTAAATGAAAATAAAACTCATGGTAAATAATCCCCAAGGAAGAATCACTTAAGGAACCAAAGTATAACCATAGAAAAATACAAGAATTTATAGTCACCACAAAATTAAAATCCTTATATCCACGACAAAAATATCTTCCTGATCCACCTATAAAATTAGTAAACTTTATAATTCTTTTAATCATGGTAAAAACATCTACACACGGAAAATGTGAATATTAATGGAGGTGAGTATCCTACCAAGTTGGTATACCTCAAAACAGGCCCAATAATCCTCTAAAAAATTAAAAAGTCAGCTTGCATTTTATTTTAACATAAAAGACACTAAAATCCATTAAAACCAATGAAACACACTATCATACGCACATTTCCAATAATAATGTAATCACTCACTCAAATAATACACCCATGGACTCCACCCATCCACCCATTCAAAACACCAACCAGATGCAATCACTATTAAATAACCATACCTAAATAGCTCAACTAGAGAGTGGTATTTGTCCCTCTAGTACTAATTTATCACCCAACAACATAATCAAATATTCTATTAAATTTTAACCTTACCCATGTATATCCCACATATCCATTTTTATATTCATGTGAATAATAAACCACTAATTCCATGACATGTTATAACATTAAATCCTTTATTTTGAAAACTAAATTAATTTAATTATTTAATCTAACATCTTATGGGTATCACCCATTATTCTAGAAATGATGAAAAATAAATAAAGTATATTTTGAAAACATTTCTCAAGGGTTTTACAAATAAATTATAATAATTTTTTTTGAGAAAACAATGGGCCTTTGTAATCTAAGAGAATGGTAAAATAATTGTGAATAAAAAAACCATTAATGATTTTGATATGATTAATTCTCTCATAATCATGATGTTATAGGATTCATAATAATTTCTTAAAGTGAATCCAAATGATGATTTATCTCAATATAGTCTAACTAATATATATGGTAAACATAGGTATGATGTATGTCTTATATTTAGATAAAATGAGATTAATAATGAAAAAGAAGAATAATGAGGCTCTTAGTTTATATTTCCTAGATCCAATGATTTATAATTCATTGAAATATACCTGTAGAAGGAATAAGATAACTAATATATCCTAGGAGAGTACGAATATTTGAGAGCCCAAGATAGTGGCGAATGAATGTGGGGTTTTTGAAAATTTATTCATGTGTAATAATATTTTTAGATTTAATAATTTTCATCTCAATGTTAGGTCCTATGTTTTTTAAAATCATGAAAATTGGTTCCATATGAGAAATTGAGAATTTTCATAGTTATCATATAGTTTTTCAAAACCATGAGCCAACCACTGGACTACCCATAAGACCCCAACTGATCAAACAGGTTTACCTAGGGAATCCATGTTGTTTACCGTAACCGTGTTCTAACCATGCATCCCCCAAAACCACTTCCAAACAGTTTAAGGATAACCAAAACCGTCATTAGGTCTAACCATTCCAGTGAATTTTTTAAAATACAGATTAAAATATAGATGTACCTCAAGTTTAAGGCGTCACATATGATATCATGTTAATGTGATCTATTCAAATATATTATATGATCCACTGACCATGGATTAAAAAAATTATTAAAATCAAATAAATATAGAAATAATGAATCAATAATATACTACGAGTGACACCTCATATTGTGAAAGGGCGTCCTTCACATCAACACCACCAATTTTGAAACTATGATGAAGAAATTTTTTCATAAATATAGAAATTGAGATACCCAACTTCAATGTATTATGAAATCTCCCTACTCAGACCCCTCATGTGTCCCGTTAGTTATTTTAGAAAGTACATGACCTTGATCATTCCAAAATAATATCGACACAAATAGTGGATGACTCACCCATAATGTTCTATGGATATAAATACATGTTGTTAGAGGACATGTGTTTAATAATCATGGGAATTGTTTATTCATACTCACTTGAGAAGAACTATCATACATGGATGATATGCCTTGAATCCTTTTCCATTAAACCATTTGTACCCATCAAAGGTGAAAATTCCAAAATAGAAGGAAATTTGAATCAGAAGGTATTAGCAAATGGATATTTTACCAGAACCCCATAACTACTATATAGAGTGAAACAGTGAATGAATAGTTGTGTGTCCTGAAGATAACCCACTGTGTGGTCTTATAATGAACCATGAATTTACTAAATAATTCTCTTTAAATCATGATTAAAATTTCATCTTATACGCATCACCAAAATAACATGATTACTAAGATAATTTTATAAAATTTACTGATTAAATTTGAATAATATGTTATATATATATATATTAAATTTATGTATATCAATTGATGTAAAATTATTCTGAAAATTCTGTTAAATGTTATAATAAAACTATTTTTAATATATTCTTTAAAATTATAATTTTTCTAAATGAAATGATTCCAGGAATTAAATGTGATAATTTAAAAATTAAATATTTCCACCCATAATAGTTCATGGAAAATGAATTTAAAATTTGAAATAATTTTTTATAAATTATATATATAAAATATATTTCATTATTTAATTACGAAATATAAAATAACTTGAGATAATCTTACCTACCGTAACAATGATATAGAAATTATTTTAAAATAATTGTTTTATTAGCATGATATATATTCTATTAAAGAAAAATAATTAACCACTTCTCAATAATGAAGTTAATATAATATTTAATCTTATATAAAAATATATTTTATCTCATTCAAATTTATTCAATACTCAATATGATTATAAACTCTAAGATGAAAAAAACATTTTCTATAAAACTATATATATATATATTACATATTTTAATTTAATAGATAACTATTTGTTATTTATAAATTGAATTATATTATATGGGTAAAAAATTTAGTTTCATCACTCCTGAATTTAGTAAGATGTGTGATTAGATTTTTTTTAATAAAACATTAATTACTTTGTTAAAAACTATTTTGCAAAGTTGAAAATAATGTAGTAAAGTGTAAAAATAAACTAGTAAACAGATTCAATCATGTTAACAAAATGTGAGAAAAAATAATGATGGTGGATTTATCAACATTATCCCACCCAAACATCATTATTTTGTAATTTTTGATCCATTTATCCATGAATAATGTCATTCCATTTTTAAAAAATAATGTATATTAAAAAAAGTGACCTTTTTCATACTTATAAAATGGAAACAAATACACCACAACATGTCACATATATCCCCATTAAAGTATTATATAAACTCTTCCATTTTACTCCCCTAGAAAACATTAATAATATATTATGTATTTGGGTATTAATGCCATTTGAAACCCCATAAAAATCAAGAGGGTATCCAAGAGAGAATTAATTTATTCTACATAATTATCTCTCATTTATTTAGTTTCTATTAAATATTTTTTAAAATAACCACCCACAAAGAAATTTTAATATAAATAATTTAATATAATTACTAGAATAAAATTTTATTATATTAATCTTATACTAATTATTTATTCTTCTATATATATTTATAAAAATAGAAGAGTTTCATTTATGCATACATGCAGACTAGCACCACAATGAACTAATGATTTCTCATTTTTGATCTATCATTTAATTTTTTATCAAATCTAATTAAAAGATGATATAAAAAATTAAATACAACAAAATGAAATTATTTTTTATTTTATAAATATTATAAAAATTAAATAATTTCATAACCATACACACCCAATGAATTATATAATATTCATGCTTGGGTCTATTTAAGGACCTACAAGAACAATGATATATAACCTTATTAGGGATGAATATAGAAAGTTAAATACATGGTTTTTATATATTGAAAAATAAAAAAAATATTTTGTAATTTTTAATAATTATATCACTATTTAAACCATTATTAATTTACCACAATTCCATGGATAAGAATTTCCAAAACTGAATTTTCACTAATTTTATTTTCATAAAATGTAATTAAAAAACTCATGGAATTAAAAAATAAATGTTTATATGAATTAAAAATATATATTCAATAAAATTAAATTTTAAATTAATTTTAACGTTAATATTAAGGAATGGGTATTTTTTTAGACATTATAATCCATGAAAAAAACATAAACATTTACTCACCCTTGAAGGAAAATAAAATATCTATTTGACTGATATATTTTCCCTAAAATTTTTATAAGTTAAGTATAAATAATAGAAGATATATAAATATGGATTTTAAATATTTATGTAATATAGAAATGGTTTTTATATTATATTAGTACTTTATAAACTATTATACAATTTTAGTTAAAGGTTTCATATATAGAATTCCCAATTCATGATTCCTTAGTGTTTCTTACTAAATTTAATTTTCATTATTTAGTTGACCATATAAATAAAATATATTTTTTCTTATATTTAAAATAATTATTTAGGGAAATTAATTCTAATTATTTATTAAATGTTCATTTGGAAATGGTTTTTTAAATAAAACTATAACATAGGTAATAATAACACCTGTTATTGCAACTGAATCATCTCCTTCCTTATACTGGTTTTCCAATTAAAAGTATTATATTTATTGAAATAAAAAAAATCTTTTTACTTTAAGATTCATCATTTTAAACATACAGTTTTACTGAAAATAAATTATTTTAATGTTACTCATACGTTGTTTTTTCTTTAAAATGACATAAAACGATTAATAAAGGAATTTATTTTCTATGTTTACAACTATAGATATCATAGATTGTTTTTTTAAAGGATCCTTTTTTAAAATAATTGTAATCATTTTCTCCAAATTATTATGTTTACCACCATAACAATATTTTTGAATGCAATTTTCACTTTATCAATTATAAAAGACTCTTTAAAGGGTTTGTGAAAACATTTTTACATAGAAATATTTTTATCAATCATGGTTTACCACTATTTAAATGATGTTTTATATCACCCTTTATATTTTATTATTATATTATTCATTTTTGAAAATAAAATTTCTGATATATGATGATTTCTTATATTGATTTTTTTTTTATGTTTTTGAAATTTTTATGGAACCGATTTATTTCAATTGGTTCTACAAGATATTATAATGATTAATTAAAAGTGGAACACATGTGCAATTTAAATGATGTGTGGGGTCATATATCACCATCCAATTCATTGGTTTAAGTCAATATCTTAGGATGTTGTCATGAATAAACATAATGTGTTTTTTCACACAAGTAATGTAATGATCAATTTTAACACATTTTTAGTCTATATTGTAATGATTTTGTTCAAATAGATGTGGGAAAAATGTTTTTATCAAAAA
The DNA here is from genome assembly GCA_963277665.1 of Viscum album. Lineage (NCBI taxonomy): Eukaryota > Viridiplantae > Streptophyta > Magnoliopsida > Santalales > Viscaceae > Viscum > Viscum album. The sequence goes on along the minus strand of OY728133.1, from coordinate 1,791,090,241 downwards.
AATATTTTGTATAATTATTTTTATGATATTATTATTCAATTTTTAATCTTATACCAAATTTACATTGTTTTTACATTTTTACATTTTCTTATTTTTCATGTAATGAAATATTTTTTAAAAAATATTCCTCCCACATATTTGATAGTCAAATGTTTTATTATTACTCTGATGTTTTTTGAGACATTTCTTAACTTTTTTCCTTCCATAATGTTATTTTTTATAATTAATAGTTTTACAGTACTATGTTTTATTATTAATATATATGTTATCGTGGCATTTAAATAATTTATTTATCATCTCCTAATGTTCTCCTTCATGTTTATGATCTAACATCTTGTGATACTATTTTCCCTTTCATAGTGTTTGAACAAAACTTTATCATATGTTATGGTTTCATATGGTATGATGACGATTTTCTCATAAAAAATTTATAGAAAATGGTTTATAGAAGAATGAATATGGATAAAAGTTGAAAATAAATATAAGGTAATATATTTATGTTTCTAATCTTTGAGACACTAATCCTTAGTGTCCATGGGTTATACATATATTATCCAAAGGTATTATTTAAATCATGAAATTAATGTATTATTTAGGTTAATATTATGAAGGATTAATTTAGTTTGTATTATAGAATATTTTTATATTTTGGAAACAAGATTAGTTATTTTAAAAGATATGTTAAGTGAAAATTAATGAAAACTATAAAGTTTTTATAGACAATATATAATGGCATATTATTTTTCTAAATTATTGATTTTTTGGTGTTGTGGAAATTAATTACAATTATGGATATTACAATGTTGTTGAGCTTGTTGAAAAAATGAACATTGGGGTAATCCCCTGAAAAGGGCTGGTTGAACATTGACTCGATCTTCATTTTTGTGCATGGTGAGTGAGATTGAGATAGTTTGCCTCGCTAGACTCGCTCAAGGAATCTAATTTCATTACCCACATTGTATTTATAATATATTATAAATGATTTTTGGAATTAGTTTATGGAATATTAATGAAACCAACCTCTATAAACCTATATTATTTTGAGAGTGATTTAGGGTGAACTGATAGTTAATGTAATAATTTTAATGAGTAAGACATTATGAGGTTAAACTTTTCATGTAAATATATATCAATAATTATATTATGGTTTAATCATAGAAATTAACTTATTTTGGTTTTATTAATAGAAGATAACTGAAAAAATACATTTAATATTGGGTGTGATTGGGAATTTTAATTTTAAACCAATGAGTAATAAAATGATATTGAGTATGGGATACAAAAACTCATATAAATGCTCACCAAACAATCTTACTATGTTAGAAATAATATAAATCAAATTGAGATTCTAAATTATGGAAACCCATATTTTTACGAAATAGATATTATGTATAATTAGATGATTATTCATTATATAACCCTATGACCCACAACATAATTGCATTGGTCTATAATCATAAGAATCATTGATACATAAAAAAAATCATGTTCATAAGTGAACCACATAATCTCACACTATCTTCATTATATCTTAAACCTTTTATAGGAATATTTAATATAAAAACATTAACCATAACCAATGTAAAGGAAACATAAAAAAGTGTCATCTTTGATAAATAATAAGTGTAAAAATGTATATATATGATCCAAAAAATATAACATGAGCATAAGTATTCGAGAACATGATAATTAAATTTGAATATTGGTCCCTACATATCATAGATCATAAATAAGAGTCTAGGAATAAACATATCATTTTATAAAAAATTAATCATAAAAGAATCAAATTAAATGAGCCTAGAGATTGTAGAATTGGCATAAGATATAATTATTTTGTATGTACATAAGCTTAAAACCCAATTAATTTGGTAGTCAAAGGTAAGTTACAATACTATCCTAGTAGATTGGGTTCACTCCCCATTACATCATAGTTGTCAAGATTCAATCCAAAGTAAAACGTAATGGATAATGTCACTTCTTGAACAAAGATCACTCTCTAATTTAGACTAGTTTATCTCATGAAATATGAATCTTTCCCAATGAATTTTATGGATACTTAATTTTGATGCCACCCACCACATAATAAAAAACACATATATATGCACCAAAATATTTTAAATAATTAATCATATTAAAAAAAATAGAGAAATAATTTTCATAAGGATTTAATCATTTTATCATAGAATAAATCATATAAAACAAACAAGTTTCATAACATAATCAACTCTATGAAATAAACATGGTTTCAAAGATTCTTCTTAGAAACATTATCATAATATGACATCCAAAGTATTAAAATAGAGGGTATCATTGATTATATCCCCTATAAATCATATATATGATCAAAATGTCATCTCAGATTATAATACCTTGTATCATACCCCTTATAGATCATATATAAAATAAAAATATCATTATAGTGAAAATACCTTAAAAGAATATTTGAAATATTTTTGAGGAAAAACAATTATTATATTGATATAACTAATTTAAAATATACAAATTTCAAAAATATTAGGAAAAATATTTTCATTGAAATGAAACACTTAAACATGAAAATAAAGTATCAAATCATTTCAATTTAATGAATATTTAAAATTACGTTTATGTTGTATACGTCAAATCATATTTTCATTTCACATTTTTCTAAAAAACTCAAAAATATCATTATTTGAAAAACAAATTATTAATTTTAAACCGTTTTAGAAAATATATCATGAATAAAAATGAAATTACAATTTTATATAATAAAATTAAAGCATTATTGAAAACATTTTAGAGGAAAGATGGATAATAAAGAAAGAGTACTTTCGGCTGATGTGATAGATGAATTCAATTTCCATTTAAACAAATTTTGGTGTCTATAGTACATTATGATAGAAAAATAAAATAAAAACATGTAGTTTATTGAAATAATCATTTTATAAGAAATATTTATCTAATTTTTGTGAGTTATGTCATGAAAATTCATCTTCACGCACATAATCATAAGTAATCACAATAAACAATTAGATTATAACATAATACCCTTATCTCGAGTTCTAATTGCTTCAAAATCACTCTAAATGAATGAATGATAAATATAAATTTATTATATATCTATAATGAACTCATTAACATACTTATAATGTAATATATGATCCTCTTGTAACATTTCAAAAAACATTTATTAATTATTCATTATTTAAACAATCATTTTAGGGTATTAATTGTTTCGTTCTTCATGAGAAATTCATTTTTGAGGTTCTGGTTCTATAAATTTTATCATTTTTTGTCATCTATATATTTTTAATAATTATATAAATATAATATATATTTATTATATAATTTTTTATATTCATCCATTAATTTTAGATAATGAAAAATTAATTACTCAATTCATGGAGACGGTAGGTTGTACATACACATAAACCCTATTTTCACTTTTTAACATATGGAAGGAAATAATAGTAATTAATAATTCACTGGTATAGGATCATTATTATATCATAACAATTTTATATAATCATATAATCTAGCATTTTTACCATCTATTTAAAGAGGAAATTAACATTTAATAACATCACATTCTAGAGGTTGTTGTTCATATGTTTACACAAGTAACATTATCATTTCCCAATAGATTGGAATGTGAGATGATATATATTATATTATCATTATGAGAGTATAATTATGTCAAAAAATAAAATCTAAAAAATCAAACCATCATGACACCCATCCATAAAAATTGAATTGTATCTCTTATTATAGAAGGTATGTTTTATGTATACACGAGGGATGCATTCACATAATATTTACTAAAAAAGAGGGATGATAATGGGGGTCTGTATAATGTACCAAAATTTCTGAATATTGTTTTTAATTATATGGAAATATTTTGAGACAGCAAAATCTGACGGCATGTGATTCCAAGGCCCGGAGTTCCAAGAATGATCTGTCGAAGTTCTATAATGCTTTAATTATCTAGCATAAATTGTCTTCCTGAAAAAGAGGAATAACTCTTAAAAAGTTGTCCATATCATAAATATTAGGACACTATTGCATTCAAAATGAATGTTTTACCCTATGTGTGACTCATGTTTTTTGGAAGAGACCTCCTGTGAGAAGACCCAAAAATGGAATAACGGTAAATAATATAAATAAATAAATTTATTTTATTTTTAAAATGCTTATAACTCAAGAATGGTGACTCAGATTAAAAATCTGAGACCACCACTATGCTCGTGGGGGTATTCATTCCTTAGGTAGATACAAACATTGGCTGGCGCGGGCCAATAGTGGAAGTTAGTTTTTGGCCGTAAATAAAATAACTAAGTAACAATTATTTTATAGTTAAAATCTATATTTTTTTAATGGTAAGAAGAAATGAAAATCCGAGAGTACCATTGATTTCATCGGGCTGTGTTATCCCTAGGAAGAGCCTACATTTGACCGGCATGGGTTAAGGGTGAATAATAATAATTTATTGAACCTTTTCTATAGTACGTTCAGTAAATGCACGGGTATCCTTTTCTATCTTTTGAACCAGTGCTTGGATTGAAAATCTGAGGGCGCCGTTGAATCCGCAGTTCCTGGATTCTCATAAGGGAGGCTTCACTTCAAATATAGTAGGTCAGGATAAAAACATATATTTTTGGACTTTTAAATGAAAAATAAAATAAAATAACTATTTTATTTTCTTCCAAAATTTTCCTCGAACAGACAAGAAGCAGTTTGGGACTAGCGATGTGTCAAGGCATTAAGTGGCTTGACACTTCAAATCCTAAGTAACTGAATCATTGGAATTAGGAAGGTTCCAAATTAATGATCCCTCATAAATCCCATGAATGTTAGGAACCCTTCCCCTTTCTTATTTATATGGTTCTTGGGGAGAGGAATCGGCACTGCTTCATTAAGCAACAAAGTGAGGAAAAGTGCCTCAATTATAGACCCTTGGAGAACAGAGTCAATTCCAGCAAGCGGTGATAGGTGACTCTGAACCACGAATAGGAGGACAAAAACCGACCCACTTCCTCAATAATGGGCATTCTCCATCATTCATTGGATGCTTGTTGTGAGAAGGGCAAAAACCGACCCACTTCCTCAATCATGGGCATTCTCAATCATTCATAAGGTAGGGATTTGATTTTTTTTAATTCAATTGATTATTAAATCCTTTAATCCTCCCTCCTGATCACAAGCTAACTCCGAGGGAACATGCCAAACGAACCAGGCCTGGAGCATCTGCTACATTTCTACCATGGTGTTTTCCATGGATGGTCGCTGGTGCTGCGGCACCAACTGGCTACGATGGATGTAGTGCACCATCAAGAGATGAAAGAGGAGTCTGCGACACTAAGCCACGGAAGTTAGTAGAGTGGCACACACCGACCAACCACATAGGAGTTGTGGCACACCGTCACACACCACCGGTGAGAAAGGGGCTACGAATGAAGCCCTAGCGGGTGAAGGAGGCAGCTGACAGGAGCTGACCACAGAGGAAGGAGGCGGGGTGGTGCACCATCACGTGTCGTTGGAGGATGACTCAACTTGAAGCCGTGGCGGTGGAGGAACCCACGCCTCCTGGGGGTTCCGTGATGACCGGGAAGTGCCCACATGGTGTTACCGCTTCACAAGATAAATGGACTCCGGGCCTTTCGGGGAGACTCGGGGTATCACCCCCCATACTGGATAGGGTGGAACCCACCGCAGGCCAGACTGGCGGGTTGTGCCCCAAAGTGGGTCAGGCCGCACGTTGCCCTACATGAAATGCACTCAGTGGGCCGCACCCCCTTATAGGCCGGGCTACCCCTTGTAGGCCAGGTCACCCCCATGAAATCTATGACTTTCCCCTGTGGGTTGGTCTAGACTACTGACCAGTCGGCCTAGCCACCGCGACCCAGACCATCTAAATCGGTCTGACTTGGTTGTACCAGACCCAGGCCCAACCAGACCTAGAAATGCTTAAATGGGGATATCTTGAGAACCAGACATCCATTTGATTATCTGTCTATAGCATTGGGATCCTTGTATCGAGACCGTCCTTTTGGTATAATTCACATGTGTTTGGAAAACTGTTGGAGTACGACCGGGTTGGATCTAACCTGAATCCAATCGGGCCCTCATAACTAAAACGCTTGTAACTCATAGGCCGGACATCCGATTGATGCATTTTCTGACATATCATAACCCATAGACCATATTGGTCTTTAGTATTACTACTTTTTGGAGCTTAGGGGTTATTGAGGTATGACTGATATCTCAAGGGGCAGATATTACAAAACCCAAGCGCACTGGGTCCGAGGAATCCTATGGCTGGTTGTAACATGAAGAATGAACATCGATCCAAATTAGGTATGAATATTTCGATCTTATATGGGTCAGTATCTATCAGATAATATGGGCGTCAGTTCTCAGCGATCTTGTGTGGGTTAACACATACTGATCCTATATGGGTCTGATCTTGTGTGGGTCAGTGAGGGTTATTAACTAACGATCATGTGTTGGTCAGCAACAGTGCTTCCTAATAGAATAATCTGATCAACCTTATGACTAATCATATGTACTTATATACATAATATATACTTACTGTGATCTGACTAATTTACCTATGTGGTACATCTATATTCATAGTGTTACCTATGTTGTACTTTTTATTTTGTAGTGTTGCATGTGTGGTACTTCTGTCTTTATGGTGTTACTTTTGTGGTACTTCTAACTTCATTGTGTTATCTTTATGGTGTTACTTATGTGGTACTTCTATCTTCATGGTGTTACATGTGTTGTAATTCTACCATCATGGTGTTGTCTTTGTGGTGTTACCTGTGTGGTTCTTCTATATTTGTGGTGATACATATGTTGTTCATCTATCATCATGATGTTACATTTGGGGTATTTAAACATATGCGGTGTAATCTTTGTCGTTTTACCTATGTGGTAATTCAATATTCTTTGTGTTACCTATGCGGTACTTATACCTTCATGGTGTTGTCATTGTGGTGTTACATGTGTGGTACTTCTACCGTCGTGGTGTTACCTGTGTGGGACTTCTACCTTTGTGGTGTTGTCATTGTGGTGTTACCGGTGTGGTATTTTGTCTTCATGGGGTTACCTATTTGGTACATCTACATTCATGGTGTTGCCATTTTTTTATTCCTCTTTCTTGTATGAGATGAGTATATCATGATAACTTAGGTATATGTATGGGATTATACCAAAGTAGAGTTGATGTCTATCGCGTCATGTTTTGAGTTGTGGTCTTTCATTGTGGTATTTCCATTGTGGGACACTAAGAGAGCTTCGGGGTGTCTCGCAGTCCCTACTCAGTATCATTAATCTCACCCCTACATGGGCTATGTCGAATCCTTTTTGTGTCTTGTGTAGAGGATGTACAACATTGATCGAGGCTAAGGGATCCAGGTCAGGACGGTACACTGAGGTGGACCGTTTGGTGTGACGGGACATAGGGACTACTGATAGTGAGTTGTAGCTAACCTTCAGGTAGGATCTTTGGTGGATGATCCAAGATCTTTTTTCACATTTAATTGTATTTTTACTTTCTAGTTGTATTTTTATTTTTCAGATGGGCTTTTATTCAAGCCCCTTTACTTTCAGTAAACTATTACAATAGTAGTGTACATCATGGTTTCTTTTTGTTCTGTTCTTGGATTGTGTGTCTCTACATGTAGAAAGGCAATTCCGTACCATTTTAGAGATATGCCTTTCTGTTACTAGATTCCAGCCCATATCCTAGAGAATGCGGGATACGGGTAGTCACAAAATGGGCCCCGAGGGAAGTGTCATGAAAAAGTTGTATCAAAGGAGTCAGTTCTACCAAATAACTAAGACTCAGATATTTTCAATGTGGCAATAGTGTTATGTGTTATGAGTGTGGTTTTGGTTTTGGGGAATCTAGTGTTTGGGCGGTGACAGACGTATCTATACCCCATGACCCTGAATTATGATTTCCAACCATATGTATGGAAACACTAATTATGTGTGTTTTGGAAGTGTTTTTCCTTGGTTTCATTGGAGACTGCTCACCAGGTATAACATAATTCCTATGGCGCACCTGTTCCTTATTAGGATGTCATTGCATAGACATCTATCTAGGATTACCAAGAGAGTATATGTTGATGGACCACTGAGTGATGTGTCCTTGGTGCAGGGACCTTTTATGACATTATCACCTTACAATGGTGTACCGGAAATACCACTTCCTGTTTGTCAACAGTTACAATCGGAAGTACCAGTAGAGGACACATGTAGTCCTAGTGCCTTACACATGTTTTAGCATCAGATACCTCTCTCGTTATAAGGTGAGCCCGACTCACAGGAAGCTAATGACTGGCTTGAAGAGGTGGCCGAGTTTCCTTCTAACTAGGGCACCATTTGATAAATTGGTGGTCCAGGTAGAGAGCCTTCTATGAGGCACAAAAATACGACCATAAGGTTTACATTTCCTAGATCTTGCGAAGAGATGACTTTTTCTATGGAAAATCATGAGAACCTTCATCAGAGAAGGGGGTCTCTTGCTATAAATAGCTAAAGTATTAGTGTTATCTAGTGATTTTATAGCTTCGGAAGGATGACATGTTGGTAGCTGAGTATTCGTAGAGGCATACAGAACATCCCAGGTACTCGACGAATACAGTATGTTCAGTGCTTTAGGGCTCAGACCTCCGAGTGAAGATTGTTTAGGGACATCTGAGCCACCACTATTATTATCTGAATTCCTACTTATATTAGGGTTCTAGAGAGAACCTGTGTGGTTTAATATTCTTTTGATAAGCGGTTGAAGCTAGTGAATGTTAACTGTAGGAATGAAAGAAACTGATGGCAGTATTAGAGACATGGGCGTGTAAAATGTTTCGGGAAAAGGTAGTGAGATGGACAAATTAATATTAAGGCTGGTAGATGTGGATGTGGAGCTAGAACAGGAGCATGAGGTGTTATACATTTCGTCATGTTATAACCACCCGCTCAATGTGGTCCCCACCAGTCCTAGGGAGCTGGTGGATAGGGGAAGAGAGTAGATACATATGGGCAAGGAGTGCGACTCAAGGGCTCTATGAATGATTAGAGTATGATATGTGTCTACTACTAGATATCGTATTAATAGACATAGTAACAAATCATTCCTTATTTCCATGAATCTTGTTCCAGAAAAAGTTTTTCTGGTTAAACCATTGACTTGACCCTTATGTTTGTAGATACCTTAGAGAGGAGACATGCTAATAACACTTGTTTTGATGGTGTGATCTTCCATTTATGTGAGTGTTGTAGTTGGAACCTCTTAGTGGCAGCTTCGAGGCTATACGAAGTTAGTTTGGGCTTGGACTATACATCCACAGTTCATACTCAGATTGAATGTATTAAGAAAAAAGGTGTGGTTTTTCTACCATGATGGAAATGGGTATTCCTTGGTCTACAAAAAAGGAATCCCAGGCAGCACAGGATTAACTCATGCAAAGGAGGGTGCTACCAATCAATTTTGAGTCGGCCAGTATTACCCTCATGGCAGTATGAGTTTTTAGTTTTTAGTTCCCAACATGAGTTGGAGGGTGTTGGGACAACTTTTCAAAAGATGTTCCATGGAGTACCTCCCTGAAGGGATAGGGAGTTATGGTTTGGATAGGTACTAACAGAGATTTGTACCCGAATTCTCACGGGTAGCATCACCCTTTTCATCTTTGACGAAGATGGGGGATAATTTCCTTTGGATAGAGAAGTGTCTAAAGATATTTCAGGAGATATGAAATAGATTTATGAGGTTAACTACTCTAACAATGAATTGGAATTATTAGTAGTGGTCTTTGGGTTAAAGATGTGGCTGTAATACTTGGTGGGTGAATGGTTTATTGTTTACTCTAGTCACAAGAGTTTCAGGTATAACATCCCAAAGAAGAACATGAATTTGAGATAGTGGTGATGGATAGAGTTCATTCAAGACTATTACATTGAGATATTATATACTTTTGGGAAGAGGAATGTTGTTGCAGATGCACTCAGAAAGAGGTCTGGTCTACATATGTTGAGTGAGGCGTTAGTGTAGCTAGTCGCACTGCAGATACCATTCATGGATGAAGAGGGAGAATCATACCTGTAGTATATAAATATGACTCCCTCAATTCATCAATGAGTCTGAGAGGCATAGCGTGGGGATGTTGACTATGAGTCTCGACGTGCCAAGATATCCTCATGATGTTCTTCTGAAGGATTTACTAAAGGTGGGGAGCACATCATTCTCTTTAGAGGATGGTCCATGGTACCAGTGATGGTTAGGGAGGAGGTGTTGAGTGAGTTCCATAAATCCCAATTAACAGTACATATTAGAGTGGAGAATATGTACCAGAACCTCTAGTGTCAGTACTGGTGTCCATGGATGAAGGAAGAATTGGTAGAATGATTATCTCGATTCCGCACTTGTCTGTAAGTGAAAACTGCACAGATTAAGAAGAAATATTATGCCAATAGGATATGGAGACTGTTTGTGTCCAATGAGGGAGACCATGTCCTCCTATGCATCTCAACCCGATGAGGATTGTGGTGGTTTGGTCTGGGTGACAGGCTATCTCCGAGGCTCATTGGACCTTTCTTGATTCTCAATAGAGTTGTTGAGGTGGTGAACCATCTATCTCTTCCCCTACAGATGCCACAGGTGCATAATGTTTTCCATGGGTCATAGACGAGGAGATGAGTTCATGATTCATGACTTGTTATCAACTATGGAGAGTTAGAATTTGATGATAGGGTGACTTTTACGGAGTTCCTGGTAGAGATAGAGGATTGAAAAAAGCAAGTCTTTCATGAACGGTTGATCCCTCTTGTCTCCCTTAGGATGTGGGTTGAATTTTTATCGTCATGTTGGACATGAAAGGTTGTTACATGTTATGTGAGTTTTCCATTATATAACACTATATAACTCCAATAAAATTCATAATAATATGATAAAATCCTCAAAAATAACATTAATATCTTTTAACCTCAAATGTTTTCTCATGCCTTTCATTTTTAATCCAAAAATGTAATAACCCATATTTACCTCAAAAAATGAATGTAACCAGAAATACCAAAAGTAACCTTAAATTTCATAACATAAATACTAAACAGGGTTTTCTAAGGCACTAAACACATTATATTATTTAAAATTATAAACCAATAAAGATATCTGATAGTCTTACAAAAAATTCATAAAAACATCCTAATCACCAAAGTTATCTAAAGCCTACTCTTATGACTATTTTAAGGGCCTAAACTTAAACTTATGATTTTCATGTTATTCAAACCCTAGAAATAAATTTCTTTTACCAAATAAATTTTAGATCTGGATATTTATATAATTATGAAAAACAATTACATAGTAAATCCATAGATTAAAAGTGGACAATTTTACTCAGTATCCATTTTTCCACCAAAGGAATCTCATTAAAAAAATATTATATTTTCATGAAATATCATCAAAAAATTTATCTAGACCTCATAAATTATCTACTCTTCCTTAAAATACTATGAAAAAAAATTAAAACATAGTATGAGCACAAAAATATTAGTAAGGTAAATAAAAGAATAAAATAGCTAGTACATTCAAAAACCTAAAAACCCCACAAGTACATTTTTTTTAAAAAAAATTCAATAGAATGAATTAAAAAAACCTATTTGTTACAAGGGACATTATTAATATATCACTCTTACATTAAACTTTAAAAAATTAATACCCATAAATTTGGGATCTATCTCTTGAGTACCCAATGCATTGGAGACCTATAATGGGAATCACTCGTCATATCTTGAGCTATAACGGGACTTAACCAGTCATATCATAAGCTATAATAGGGATCACCGCATCATATATTTATCTATAATGGTATTAATACAAATTATTCAATTCCAAATTCCCATATACTAAAACTAACCTTTGAATGTTATTTTAATACAATTTTAAAACTAATTTGGATATTAAAATACATTTTTTCTATAAAAACCAACTTTTGAAAAATCTAAAAACCATCATAGATTAATGAATCGATTTTTATAAAAGAAAAATTAAAACATATATAGATTATTTTAAATAATTATATATTCATATATGATGGAAATTGTTATTATTTTCTATTTTTTAAAAAAATTGATCTTTGAAAAAAATAGTTAAAAAATGAACATTAAAATGTACTTTAAACCAAAGTCCCTTACCTTGAGTGAAGCCCCTAAAACCCATTTTTTATAATATTCAACAATAAAAATATGATAATTTATACTTTATTGATATCCTTTTTCATGTTCATTATTCCATTTTTATCACTCATTTCTATGTTAAATACAATTACATATTCTCTGATGTTAACACTAGGTGTTTTCACATTATTAGGTACATAAGTCCAAAAGGACACTTGTGTGATGTCTATAATTAATGTGGTAATTATTACTTAATATTAATAATTATATTCATATAATAATAATTATTATATAGGAATTATATATTTAATTCCATCCTTTAATTATGGTTATGGAAAATGAACTACGTTACAATCTTAGAGACAATATGCCAAATATAATCACAAGTTATGTTTTTATTTTTCAGATATCATAATAGAATGTAGTTATGTATTATTTTCCCTTTTATAGTATTTATAATATTATCAAGAAATTAATAATCAATTAAAAATGTTTATATATATCATCCATGTGATATGATGATGAAAAATGAACCACATTGCTTCGTGAAGGTTATAATTCACCCTTACGCATTAACAAAGTTATCAAATTTTTTTACATTGAAAGGTAATAATTTAAATCATATATTATATTTTTATAATGATAAATTTTTCATTAATATCATATATAAACTTTTAATTCCATCACTATATCCATTATTTACAGACGGTGGTGGAAAACAATTTTTATCGGTGCACACACATGGACTATAACTTTTTTTCTCATTAGATGGAAGTGGATATAGAAATGTGTAATGAAATCAAAATAATTACAACTCATTATATAGAGTATACAATATTTATAATTTTATCATGTATGAATTATTTTTTAGGGATGTTAAAGAAGAAACAAAATAGAAATACTTAATTAAAAATCATACCACATTATTAGAAATACACTATTTCTTAACAACTTAAGACCACTAAGCTTTATATTATTTCTAAAATAAGTACAATTGAATTAATGGAGGGTTAATTTATTTGGGAATATAATTTTACAATAATTTAGGTTTTGAAGTGTGATCAAAAGAGAATAAGAAGTTCCCTTTTTGTAAGAGATGAGAGGGAACATATCCGAATTTATCAAAATATTAATTTATTATTAGCTTTTAAAAGGGTACATATTTATCAATTTAAGAGATAAAATGATTATGGGTCGAAATAATTTCATCCAATAAATATGATATATGTTTTGTCTAAATTTTGAAATTTATCTTTTTGTTTTAACCCATATTTTACCACTTTAATTCATCTAATGATAAAATGAAATTTTACAATTTGGGGGTTAATATTGTAAATATTAAATTATGAAATAACATCAAATTAATCGTGTATTATATTTTCAACCATATCCCAATCATTGTTTTGAATTTTTTATTTTGTTTAAATTTTATATCCTTTAATAAAATAGTATTTATTTTAAATATAAATAGTGTACATTTTAAAACTATACATTACATTGACTTTTTTTAATGTAAATAAAATAATATATCTTCAAACATACTCTTTTAATAAATACATAATATGTCATGGTCATCTAGAAAATTCTTGGATTATGTAAAGACCCACAATCTAGAATCCTAGTGCTGATACCTTACTTTATTCCATTATCATTTACATATGGAATCACATCCCAATGTATTAGATATTTTAGTAGTCATGGTAAACTAGATAAAGATTTGAAATTAAAATTACTTTGGGAAAATAAAATGAATCATAATACATAAAAAATAAGCTACTCAACATCCACTGAATTTATTCCATGAATTTAAATTCACATCTCAGAGAATGATAGCATAATAAAGGTGATCTCAAGTTACTAGTAAGAATTTTGTACACTAGATACTATCTTGAATAACTGAGAATTATCAATATGGAAAGGGAAATAAATGAACAAACAATCCATATAATCAATATACAAAAAAGGAAATGCCACTATAGATATTTTCATAATGAAAATCCTATGGATAATAATAATAAAATCTAGAATACAATAAATTATTAATTATTGGATGTCATGTATCTAACACAATAACCACAATTTTGTCTAGAACATTCTCAATAAGGCTTAAGTATGTGGTTACAAACCCATCTAATTTTTCTTAGAAATAAACATGATGGTTTTGTTGCCAACTAATTTGTCACATGAGACCTATCAATTCATCAAGAGACTATCTTTAACTGGCCCCCACCTATTTGTTCTAGTACAAATAATTCCTCAAATATCAAATAATATATTAAATTCATGAATCAATATGAATTAATAATAATTATTCATATACATTAAAGATTACATATTTTTGAATATTTCACCAGTTATTAAATAACATTAAAAGAATATATAAAATGTAAAATTGATATATGGTTTAGGAAGTAATCATATCCATAGTTTAAATATAGTGTATATAAAATGAAATATTATCTCATAGGAGTAATATATACACCAAATAAAGATGATTATGGGCACAATGCCAAGTACATCTCAATGAAATGGATGTTGAGACAAAGTCCCTTCCTGTGAGTATTCCTTTAGTTGATCATGATTTATCCACCTATATAATGGTTTAATGATTGTTATTAATTTTTTTCCAAAATTATATTCATATTTATAAAATCATATATGATCATATTATAAACTATTTGTCAAAAATATTTCGTTTTTACCCTTGTTATGGGTTTTAACTTCTTCATTTGACAAGCTTGGTTTATTTTTTAAATCAGTGATATTATAAATAGGATATAGTTACATCATCCAAAGAATGGTATCAAGGTCATGGATATAATATTCTTTAATTATATACATTCTTTAAGCATTCATTAACGTTTAATGTTGAAAATAAACCACATCATTTCATGCTGATGGTTGACTCTACATACAAACGTGTGATGACAAGTCATACATGTGAAGACAATGTGATTTCATATTTCATATGATGGATAAAATATTAAAAGCAGTTGTCGCATAATCATAATAACATATCAGAATAAATTTGTTATTAAAATTATAAATTTATAATTGAATCAACACATCAAGAAGAAGTAGAAGAATAAATAAACATGAAAGAGTCAATAAAGACAATTACCTCTTCGTTAGTAAACATCCATAATATCTTTTTAAATGATCTTGTATTTATAGTTTAGAATGATCAAAAACTCTAGAACATTACTAAGAATGATTATAAGAGAAATATGGGATTTTGTTTCATTATATATGGCTCTATGTGGTGAAAATTGTGAGGAAAGAGGTACCCTTTTATAATTGATGTGGGGGAACCTTCCTAAATCCCCAAAATAATAAAAATATAATATGATTTTTCTAGAGGGAAATAATTCCAAACGGCCTGTAAATGAACTTCATAATCCATTTTCCACCATATATTATCCCTTTTGGGATTATTTAATATTATTATTATTTTAAAATAATTAAATAAAATATTTTTTCAATAAAATATCATTATTTTCAAATTTATTAGTATTCAATTAAATTTACATCAAATATATCCTGGAAGAGTGGTAATTAGATCATAATACTTTCCAAAATTTATAATATATCCTATATACCTAGAAAATTCATTATACACGTTATCCCACCACAAATATATCAAAAGTAAAAATTTTAAAATCCATTTTTTTTATTTTTATCTCCATTAAATAAATAATGTATTAGCATTACAGACCAATTAATGTAATTATATAATTATTAAAAATAAAAAATAATGTTTTATAATGTAAATAATTTCCCTAATATCTAAATTTACTTTTATATTTTTTTGAATGTTTATTTTGTCCCAATGTGGAAAAAAAGGATATTAAATACAAAGTGAGTGAGATATTGTGATTATCATTGATTTAAATAATATATTTTTCATTTTATGGAAACATTTCCATTAAATAATTAAAATTAGATATTAATGTTATAATATTTTAATAATATTCATCTAATATTTTTTTGACAAGTTTAGGTCTCATTCATACCCATATCTATTGGTTTTAACACTTATTTTATCTCTTAAGTTGTTACCGTGACAAAATGGATATTTCAAAGTGATGATTTATATTGTCACAATAAAATGCCAAAAAATCATAAATGAACAATATATAAAATTTCCATATTTATCCCAATCACTTGAATGAATTTTATTTTTTTTATATGTTTTTTCTTATTTAATGCATTTTTTTCATAAAGTTATATTAATATCAATTTTCATACTATTTATTTCATTGAATAATAAATAAATCTATAAAACTAGTTATCATTTAAAAATATATTTTAATACATCGCTATCATTTCATGTTCACATATGGACTTATTGTATGAAATTATTTATCTCCAATTATATTTTTTAAATATTTTTTAAATCATTTATTTGATATTTCCATTAATTAAACAATTACAGCATCATCATTGTCAAAGCTATTATGGAAATTATTTTCTTCCCTAAAATTAAAAAAAATTAAAATTATTATAATAAATATTTTATCTTTCTAAAAAATATTTATAGTTGAATATATCACCTTTTTAAAAACATATGAAATTTTTTATCTTAATAAAAAAAATATGACATCTATGACTTTTCGATCATATAAAATAATATATATTTAAAAAATTCATACAAGTGGACCCAAAATGTCATAATATCATATCAATGAGTATTTTGGTCTAAAATCACTCATCCAACAAAATTATGAAAACTTTTAGGGTAATTTCATAATATTTATAATATTATTTTTACACTTAATTAACCGATTTAGGCTTAAATGTGATAATAACAATTACGAATTTCATTGTTCATATATTTCTAAAATAAAAGGGACCAAATTAATAATTATTTAATTTAATTTAAAAAAATGGAATATATTTTTCTAAATTCAATACACATAAGTGTATAAAATTAAATTAAAATTAATCTCGTTGTTGTGCTAAGAAAACAATTTATTTAAGTGAAAACATTCCAATGGTTGAAATGTTTTTTATCAAAATTTAATATAAATTATATTCTAATGAACCAAAATGAATTAATAGATGAATTACTAATCTATACAATAATTAAAACTCATTTAAAATACAATTTAACATTAATAATTAATCATATTAAAAGATAGTTTTCTATTTAAATGCATTATTTGATTAAAACTTTTAAAAAAATGAAATACGTCAGAAAAATAAAAGAACAACAAAATTATATATTGATAATTTATTTAAAAAATTGAGAATATTTTTATAAATATAATTTATAAATTTGTGACATTTTTTTCTGAAACAATTTTTCCCTCAAATGGCCGCAAAAGAGCCTTTTAAAAAATATTGATTTCTATGCGTAATAATGGATTTATTTTTACATCATGTATTTAAAACACAAAATATGAATGTAATGAATTATATTGAAAAAATAATATGTAAATTTCATTATGTTTTTAATACTATTCATTCCCATGAATTTAATATCTATGTAATAATAATATTTTATTATTCATTTAAGATGGGTGTTTCCTAAAAACAATGATTTCGAAATGATAAATTTTAGATATTGACATGCCATAAAATATTGGGGTGTTATTTTCTCCCCACCATAAATAAATTTCATCATATATGTTTTAAATTTCACTTCTAAAATCAATGGTTGAAACTTGAAAATTACTTTATGGGAAACCTACATCAGAAAATGGTGTCAATAAAACAACTTTTTAATTTGAAGGAAAGAGAAATGTGAACGTCACCAAAAATGTAGTGATTTGAATTGGAGAACATAATATTAAAATGAAACCATGAACATCGAAGTGAAATATTACTATCAAGATGTGATTTATCCTGATAGAGAACATGGTTATGAGAATGTTGTCAATCATAATGCAATAAATCAATGACCTATTAGAAGACTATTGGTTTCATCGAAGGAAAAGTAAATAGATAATTTTTTTCATCCATTATCGTTTTCGTATGTTGATGGATTCCTTTAATATCTAGACAATCACTTGAGGAAATAAGCATATTTGATCACATTGCATTTCATAAGCATAATATCTTATTTTGGTTGTTTATATATCTATTTTCTCTTGATATTTTATGTCGTTAAATGGATGTCCAAGATGAATCTTTTTAATGACCGAAAAACATTAATGAAACATAAGATCCACAAGTCATCCATTTATTATTTAAATGTGTATTGAACCAGAAATGGTTAGCACATGATATAAAATAAAATAATTCACAGTTTATCCTGAAATAATAGTACCCAATGTTAAACCTAATTCATTCCATAGGTAAATATTTTTAAAACTTATCCAAATTATTTATATCCAAATTAAAAGAAAAAAACTATAAAGAAGGTAACCAATTTTTGAAAATTATCTTAACATTAGAATTTCATGAAATGACATAATGAATCACTTATTTTCATATACCAGATATATGAATACCTTGACCACATTAAAACATTACTTAAAAAATTCATGCTTATAAAAAAAATATGGTTGTTAAATATATTAATTAAATACAAACATGTATTAAGGCAAAAAAGATGACATAAACCAAAAAATCACATAGAAATTTTAGAGCCACAAATAAATTCCAACAAAAATATCATTATCAACATGAATATCAACATCAAGAATATATTAGTGATTATATTGACTCAATCATGTGTTTTCTAAATGATAATTTTTCCACCGAATCCCTTCTCTTGGTTAATAGTACTACTCATCACATGATTTCAAATCCATAATTAAGTATTATAGTATATTATTTATATATCTAAGGCACCATTAAAAAAAATTTCATGAATATAAATACCGACTAACATTAATAATTAAAAATCATACATGTACCATTAAATATGCATTATTGTCTTATTCTGTAATACTTCCTTCATTTAATATAACATTTGTGTTTTATTCATCATCAGTAATATATCATTTCCAGTTATCTTCATGGGATTACCTCATAGGACATGGATTTTTAAAACATTCCATCATTTATAATACATGTGGACGTTATTCTCATCCACTTAATTAACTTATCATTTATTTTTACCTTGCTAAATACTTACATTGTGTCCTTCTCTCACATACCCAAAAAAATACCCCTATTCCATTAAGAAATTCACAAAAGATTTTTTCCCAAAATTATCAATATAACGGAAACCAAATAATCTCTACTCCATAGTTTACACCACCAAGGCCCTTAGTGAACTCCATACATCTCTTATTTGGTTAGTCCAAGAGTCTCTTAAAGTGAATGTTGTTAATCATAAGTCATTATAATTGGATAAGAATAATTGAAAAATTGTTCACTCTATTAATTATCCCATGTGATTTGTCATCAAGAAAATGTATCTCACATTCATCATTAAACCATTTCCTTCTAGTTCTTTCCATTTACTAAATCCAAAAATCAGATTGGGTCAAATACTAATCATATTGATATAATCATAAAAAAATAATTCATTTGATGTATAAATCATGAAATATTATTCTCAATCAATAATTCCATAGGATTGTCAAAGTTTATACATAGCAATTAATAATTCTATAGGATGATAACATATATGTATACTTATCATTGATGTCATTAATATGGTTATTTTTTCTAATCCACGATTTCTAAATTGTAGTTCCCAAGGATTTAGCTAAACCTTTTAAGATACCAACCATAAATGCCCACACCTCTATACCCCAGAGTCGGTGCCTCAAATTTTTTACATTGGCATAAATTAAATTAATTTTATCTCAAAGGATCATATAATTTAGTTGTTTTGGTAAACCACATAAATATTTGAAATTCATATTTCATAGGGAATAGAAAATGAAACATAATACATAAAAAATATAGAATTCTTTTCATGCTTTAAATTTATTCAATGATTTTACATTCATATATAGTGGAATGAATCAATAATAAAGTTGAGATAAAATATCATTAATGGTAATGCATATCAAAATAAATATGGAATAAATGAAAATAATCAATATGGTAAGGTAAATAACTAAACACACATACCATCTAAACAATATACTCAAAATGAAATACATCTATAGATTTAGCCATAATAAAAATAATCTATATAATATTAAATAAATCTTGAATGTAGAAATTTATTAATTATTATACATAATGTATCTAACAATTGAACCACAAAATCATCAAAATCGTCTATAAGATGGTTTATTTATGTGGGTTGAAACCCATGTGATTCTGCATGGAAATAAACGTAAAGGGTTTGTCACCAAAGGATTTGTATCATTAGACCGGTCGATGCGTCAAGTGAAAATAAATAAACAAACACTATTTGTGTCTTCCAATCCAAATAATTCCACATTAATCAAATAATTTATTTAATTCATGTATCAATGTTTCTTTCCATTAAAAATATGTATTCAGTAAAGGATATAGATTTATCAATGTTTCCACAATTAATCAAATAACATTAAAAGTAAGAACCATATGTTAAAATGGTATATGATTTATGAAATACTCATATTGATGATTTAAATATTATATATATTAAATGAAAATAATTAAAATATATTAATAGATACACCATATAAAAATCATTAGGTGCACAACACCTATTAAGTCGCAATGCAATGGAAATTGAGGCGAAGTCCCTTATATCGTTATTTCATTTATTTGAACATGATTAAACCTCATGTAAAATGGTGTAAATAATTTTATTAAATTATTAAATAATTATATTCATATTTATGACATCAAATATGATCATATTATCACCCATTTGTTAATAATATTTCATTATTACCCTTGTTTTGGGTGTTAACTACTCCATTTTGCCATGCATGATTTGTCATGTAAGTCTTGGTTATTATGAATAGGATATATTTCCATAATATAAAGAATTATATTAAATGAACATATATTATATTTAATTTTTATATACATTTTTATAATCATTATTTATTTGTGACCATCTAAAATGAACCGCATCGTGTCGTGGAAAAGGTAGGTCGTACGTATGAACGAGCGTCGATATCATTCCTCCAATGGTGAAAGGGTAAGGAAGTGAATGATATAATAAATTTTTCAAAATAAATATCATGTATTAATTCCCATATATATCCTTCATTTTTATTATTAGATCCATCCATCTAAATTGGTGATGAAAAAAATTACACTAAATCATGGAGAAGGTTATGTCGTACGTTTGCTCGTATGGTGCTTTTGTTTTTCATAGGATGGAGAAAAAACTAAATATGGTGGTATAATATTAATAATAATAATAATAATAATATCTCAGTATATAATAAAGAAGTATAAGAAGAAATAAACATGAGAGAGTCGATATAGACGATTACCTCTTTTTCAGCGGACCTCCTCAATCTCTTATAGAGACATATTTTCAATTTTTTTGAAGTATTATGAACTCTAAAAAATAAATAAGTATTGTTATAAGTGAAATTAGAAGAGTTTTTCAGGATATTTAGATCAATATTATTTAAATAATTGAGGGAGTAGGTTTCCTTTCCAAATTGAGGTGAGGCGCACTTTCAGAAATATTTAAAATATTAATATATAATAATTCTGTAATAGATACAAAGAAATATAAATGGAATATGAATGAATATAGGGGAAAATTTAATACCATATAATATCCCCTTTGGTATTGTTTAATATATTTATGATTTTTAAATAATTTAATAAAATATAAGTTTAATAAAATATCATTATTGTAAAATTTGATATAAACATTTACATTTGAATCTAAATATATCATGGAAACGTTTTAAATATAATATGATTCTATAAAAAATTTCTAATAAATCCAATATAACTATAATCAGAATTATAACCATTAAATAATCAAAAATATAAAAAAATTAGTTCTTTTAAATTCTACTTATTTTATTTTCCCCTTAATTAAATAAATACTTTATTAGTATTGCAGAAGCAATTTATATAATTATATAATTTATAAAAATCAAAATAAATTTTTATAACTAAAATAATGTCATTTCGATAAAAATAAATATTTATTTTTTGTTCATATCATGATTTTCTTCCTTTGTGGACATATAAACAGTATAAAATACATGTAGATTGGCATTTTGTGGTTATCATGGATTTAAATAATATATATAACATTTTGATGTAAAAGTGTCCATTAAAGAACTAAAATTTTATATTATGGTTATAAGGTTCGAATCAACTTCAATAGATAATTTTTAAACAATTTAAGATCACATTATTGCCCTTATATTTCTGTTGTAACCCCTTTTCAATCCCTTTAACTCTTATCATGAGAGCGTGAATATTTACTCTTTGAGGGTTAATATTGTTACAATAAAATGCCAAAGAAACCTTGAATTAATGATGGGTTACATTTTAAACATTATACAAATCATTTGGCGAAATTTTAGATTTATAAAATTTTACATTATTTAATAAAATATTATTTATTTTTGCAATACTTTGACATTTCGAAATACCAATTAAAAAAGATATCTCAAAAAGTATTCAAATACATCTCCCAAATTTCATTGTTATATATAAAATTCTTTTATGTTAATAATTATAAAAATTATATTTATTTCAATTTTTTAAATATCATTTATTTGATATTTAAATTAACTAACCAATTAATTCATCTTCATTGTGAAAGCCTTTACACTAATGATTTATTCCATAAAATAATAAATAAATTCTCTTGATTAAGATAAATTTTTTATCTTCCAATATACTATTTATAGTTAAATATATCCTCCAGGTAACCCCGTATTATAATTTTTTAATTATTAAAAAAAAGTATGGCGTCTTTGAATTTTTATTACAAAAATTCTATAAATGACATAAAGCCATCAGGGTGGATCCATGAAATCATGAAATTTCACCAAGGATTATTTTAGTGGAAAATAATTCAACAAATTAAATTTACAAAATGTTAGGTAAATTTTATAAAATTATTAATATTATTTATTCACTTAATTACCTAATTTACCTATAAATGTGGAACTAAAAACTACAAAATTAACTAGTCACATTTTCCAAAAATAAAAGGTAAAATTTTACTAAATTTGAACCATATTATTAAAAATAATGGATTTAATTTTTCAAAATTCAAAGGAACATATGTGGATAATTTTAATTTAAAGTTAATCTCATTGATGGGGTGATGAAATAAGTTAGTAAACTGAAAACATTCAAAATATTGAAATTTTAATACATTAAAATTTAATATAAAAAAGATTCCAATGACCCTAATTGAATTATTAGATGTATTATTGATCTAATTATTTCTTTAAAAAAATTTAAAATATAATTTTACATTATAAAATATTTAGGTGAAATGTATGTTTTCAATTAAAATGAAATATTTTTTACAATTGCTCATAAAATGAAACATATCATAAAAAGCAAAAAAATTTAGTATTTATATTATTATTTAAAAAAAATGTTTATTTTTTTCATAAAAGATTTATAAATTTGTCAAAATTTAGTTTTCAAACATGTTCTGAATGAAAAGGCGGTAAAATATTCAATAGAAAAATGTAGTATTTTTTTCATAAAAGTGGATTTAATTTCATATCATCGCTATAAAACACATAATATAAATAATTATTTTTGGAAACATAATATATAAATTTCATAAATTTATTAATACTATTAATTCATACCAATTTACTGGCTATGTTATAATAATATTTCACTGTTCATTTAATTTGGGTGTTGTGTGGAACCTAAGCGTCTATAAAGATTAACATTAAATAAAGACATACAATAAAATATTGGGGTCTTAAATATGAAATTAATTATCTCAAATTAAAATTTTTTAATTGTTTTATTACCATTTATTTAATTTTTCAATTAGTAAAATAATTATTCGATCAGCATTTCATCAGCATTTAATGTAATCCTTTCATCAATAAAAATAAAAAAACCAATATGAATATAAATATTTTCAATTTAAAATTAATATTTATTGTTAAATATATATTATGAATAACCCATTATTATAGAGGATATAGTTATTAATGACATGAGTATTACATCATAGAATGTTTTTAAATAAAATATCATAATGTGGTTAAAATTATCAATGTAGCTTCAGTAGGTCATATATATGACCTAAAGGATTATTTTGGTCAATAATCACTAATCTAATAAAAATAGTACAATATTTATGGTAAATTTATAATCCTTTTCATAATTCTATTTTCCCTTCATTACATGATTTACCAATAACCATCGTAATAAAAATTACTATTTTCATTATTAATTTTATAAAAAAAATAAAAATAACAGTTTAAAAAATGTGTATTATATAATTTCAAATATTTAATCCAATTTTTCATAAATTAAAACATAAAAGTGGAGAAATTTAATAAAAATTATTCCCATAGATACGGCACAAAAGTGACTTTTTAAAGTGAAAAAGATTAAATGTTTGAAATTTGATTATAACCATATTCAATATGGAAATAATTCAAATATAATATATTGGATTATTATTTGTACAATTAATCTAATGATACATTATAAAAAATTTGGAATTTAATTTATTATTATAAATTATATATATGAACTATCAATTTTCAATTAAAATGTAGTACTTTTTACTATTTATCAAAAAATGAAACTCATCAGAAAAATACCATAAGTTATCCCTAAGAATGAATTCACAATACAATTTTTTAAAAAAAATTTATTTTTTCAACAAAAAATTATAAAAGTTAAAAAAATTTATTTTAAAATAAGTGCGCCATCAAATGTCAGAAAAATACCATTTAAAAAATACATTTTTAATCATAAAATTTGATTTATTTTTCAGTCATGTCTACAAATCATATATGATGAATATTAAACATTATATTGTTTTTAATATATATTTATTTCGTGAATAAAAGATATCAAGTATTATTTTTATTTATCTTTTTTTTGGTATACACAACACTTTTGTGAATATAAATATTATTTCATAAAAGGATTCCCTTTTATTTTTGAAGGGTTTTTATTTTCATTTATAAATACATTTTTCACCCGTAGAATTCATTATAAATACGTTAATAAACAATATTTTTATATTTTAGTTATTAATATTCATACCCACCATTCTGATATCTAGGTTTTATTGGTAACATTAAAATAATAATATTTAGTTGTTCGTTTAATCCCAATATGGAAAACTATATACACTATCTAACATAGAGTTTCCTTTCAAAATCTCTGGATGGTATATAGATTTCATCATTTTTTGAAATCAACATAACAAACATTGTTATAAATTTATATTTATCAAAATTATATAAAATGTTCAGGAATATAATTATAATTACATTTGTGATCAACTTTTTTTATTTCAGCGCCCATTAATTTATTATTATTTATTAAAATCATCACTTTATGGTGTTAACTACATTGTTCTTCTTGATAATATATGTTCAATAGTTTTTCTCCTTTTACTTTGATCGTGGTTCCAAAATATCTATATTTTAAATCATGATGTAAATATCATATATATTCATTTTATACAGATTTATATTCATCCATAAAATAGAGAGATATAAATATGAATAACAACATTCATAGAGATGGTAGTCCATATGTATTTGTGAACATTATTTTCACTTTTCAAAGGATAGAATAGATGAAATATAAAAAAAATTATAATTTATAAAATAATTTTTATATCATTTTATAATATATATTCATCAATATTTTAACCAAATTTTACCTATTTTACCCTTATTGAGGTGATAAGTATTTACTATGATTAATATTTATATTAATAAAAAGTAAAAGGGACCTATTTTAGAAATTTTTTCCACTTTATTATAAATATGGAAACTAATTTCTAGTATCAAATTTTCAATTTTTTATAGAATCTCATTTTAAAAGAAATATGAAAAACGCGCCAAATTTTTTTTTTGGAAAAATAACTTTTAGATATTAACATTGTATTTATTAATTCCCCATGTCTTGAAAAAATATTAGAAAAAATCCAAAATTATATATTATATATATAATATATAAATTTAATTAAAATAATTCACAATTAGTGATTATTTAAATATATTTTGAGACAAATATGATATGTTCAAAAAACATTATATTTAGATTGAAGAACCTTTATCATTAAAATGATTTCATTTTTTAATCAGTTTATAACCAAGGAGTTCATTTTATACATGTTTAAGAAATAAAGTTTTCAGAATTTATTTATTACCATTCAAAACCATTAATTTAACTACATGGTTATAATGGTATATTATGTTATTATACAATAATAATTAGTGTTTTTTGTATCATATTCCATCAAAAAAATTTAATTTATTTTAAAATGAATATGTCATAAAATATTTGGTTATTACCTGAATTAACAGAAGAAATAATATCCCGTTATCTATTGATTCATGAAGTAACATCCACACTCTTTTTGCAGGCATTATAATCTACTAGTTATTGAGCAATGGGAAAATGTGATGTAAATGATATTTTTTATTTCCTAGTGCTCAGACCATGAGATGGACATTCAGTCATCTAATCTTCAGTAGGTGAGGTTGAATAGTGGTTCAGTCACATTCAAAATTCCAAAAAATTGAAGTATATTGAATCTATGTAATGGGGAGTGTTAAAGATGATATTTTACACAATGTATTTTTCATGGAATCTTTGTATGAAATTTGGCAAAAAATTATGAAAATGAATAAAAAAAGTTTATGCATCTGTTATAATTCATCAAGTATATTTTTAAAAACATTCAATGTGCGCCTCTAATTTCATCTTTAATACTAAATATAAATTTGGGAACTTCATTATTTTCGCATTGACTAGTTTTATAATGGTGTTATCCATAAAATAATTTTGAATATTTGAACAGATTGCTCGATTATCTCTTAAAGAAGAGATGGAAAAGTAAAACATTCATTATGTTTGGGAAAACAAAATAATAGGGGAGTATAATTGAATATCCAAGGATGATATAGATTATGGGAGGAGAGTTAAATTTCTTATAAAAAATAAATGTTGCTGGAAACAACCAGTTAATTTGATCAAGGGATCAAGTGTGTATTTTATGTGTGGTAAAGAGGGATAAAAGGATTCTAACAACCAAGTGGTTTTAAGATGATTATTAATTGAATAGAATATATGAAGGCCCCTACTAATGTGTGACCCCTGAAAAAACGATTCAAAATATATGTGTTTTGGAGTTTTGTGAAACAATTCCCTAACACTAGAGAAAATGAATGGAATAAACACTAGTAACCTCATAAAAAGGAATAAATGGAGAGTATAGAAAGTACCGATGTGGAGATGGTTCATAATAATAATTTATTAAATGGTACAGTTATCAATCACTCTATAGTAGTGATGAAATTATTTGGTTATTGATCTCCTCATTCATTTATCTATGAATAGTTATTTTACCCTAGAAAAATATATAATAAAATATATATTAAAACTAAAGGATCCATGATGATTTAGTTAAGGATATATTACTCCCCCATCGTACTTTGTGGGAAGATATTCCCTTAGAATCTAGTTATATTTACCTCAGAATAATTTAATATAATATTAGGCACATACTGTATCTTCTTAATTAGAGAACATATCATTTGTTGGGATAAGGAAATCTAATTTCATTTCCTAAATCATCATATTATTATTTATCAATGCAAGTATTATTATAAAATTCCTATGAAGTAATATTTTATAATAAGGGTTATGACACCCAATAAAGAGGTAATCATGGCTCAAATTATTGAGGGAGGGGTGGGAGTCCACATTTATGACATGTTAATTATATGAGATTATACCGATGTATTTCCATATCAACTCCATTTCCTTCCCTTTTTGCATGAGATTGATTGTTCAATCCAACTCATATCAAGATCTATTAATGTCTCAAATAGTATATAAAAATGAACCCCACCGAATTAGTTAAATTAATGAAGAAAATACAAAGGAATATAAAATAGGGATTTATATGGCCACGTGTCACACCATGGTGTGAATCAATCATCATTGTCAAAATAATGTTGGGATGATGTTTCCTTTAATTTATTCTCACGATTCTAACAAAAATATGATCAATAAAAATTTTCCTGAACCGTATACTGATTAAAAATCCTATAAAACAACAAGATCCTAATAATTCTTAAAAATTAACCTTCAATTTTGATACCCGTAGTTAAGGGTCAAAAGGGAGGATATCTCCAGGACATATTTTTATACATGGTATGGATGTAATTAATTTATTTTCACACAATTTAGCAGTATTGAGCTCCATTTATCTTCCTATATATAATAAATACAGTCATTAGATACTAACATGATCAATTCGTGGTTGTATTTATATATGATATTTTAAAATATACAAATATTAAGGAAGAACATGAAGATTATTTTTTGTTCTGTTAATGATCTTAATAAAAGATAAAATAAATTAAAAATTTAGCATGTGTGAATTATAGACACATGAATTATCATTTTAATGTTAGGTAATCAAAAGAAAGGGAATATTAGTTTATCTGTAAATGATTTTAAATATTAGGAAATTTTCCTGATCGATAATTATAACTAAGATCCATATTTTTATTGGTTTAGCAAGATATTACTTATCCATTCTGAGAAATGCTTAATGGATACAAAAATCCACTAACCATGTTAACAAATAAGGGAGTAAAGATCATTTGGATAGTTGAATATGAATAATGATTCAAGGAAGTATGGAAGAGGTTAGTCGCCACTATTCTACTTATATTTACCTTTAATATGGAAGTATTTAGTATAAAGAGATTCATTGAGAAAGGGATTTAGTGGAGTCCTGATGTAAAATGGAAATGTAATTTCTTTTTCATTAAGATAATTAAAGAACCATGATAAAAATTATCCACCACATTATTTTGAGCTCCATGTTGTGATATTTTCATCAACTATTTCATGGGATTATCTCTATGGAGAAATATATGATATATATATTGATCAGAACATATTGAAAAAAATATTTTCACATAAATAGTTGAATGTTCACTAAAGGATATTGTTTAAATTGAAATATATATTTAAATATCAATACATTACCACTTGGACAAGGAAAATACTATGGCAGATGATCTGCGTTGGAATGGATTTTTTTGCACTATATTGTATATGGATTGAAATAAACCCTATACTCATAGATTTTAAAAGGACTAATCCTGATTTCATAAGGGGAGGAGAGAACCCATGTATTAACTGATTAGTTTCTAATATTTACTTCATCAAGATCATTAATGATTCCCAGAGCGATGATGTATAACTATGTGACCCCTCAAAACCATAATTTATGAAAAGAATTTTTATGATTCACCTATATCAGAATTCATTATTTATCCTAGAAGTGTGAATATTTATATAGATTTAAATCTGAAAATCATAGGGGAATTACATAAAAAGGGAAATTTTATATTATATATCTCAATTTTTTGTAATAGGACATGTTAATGATGAATTAAAAAATTATTAGGGTACGAATCAACCATTAACCATACTTGTATTGAAAGTGGAAAACATTACCATCAATTTCATTATTGGACTACCGTAGACATCTAAAATTGTAACAACCTATGATTTTAAATGAGGAACACCATATTTGATAGAGTCTACGTCATGTAACACCAATCCTTGAAGAGATTTTAATACCCAAAAAATGCATGATATATAAATTTTTAAATAAATTAAATCTATTTGAAGGATTGTAATGCATGAAAAATTATACTTGAATGAAACACGATACTCTATTAAAATATTATTATTTAAGAATTAAAATTATATCCTAAACATTAAGTTGGTGGGTATGAATTATAATTAATAAATTATGAAAATTATATGATTACTAAAAGTATTAAATAAATTCAATAGTTATATATTTATTATAAATTAAATAAGAATCATTTAAAGTAGATGAAATGTTTTCTATATGATTATGTTTTTATAAATGGTGGTGTAGTAACACTTTGTACACATTATTTAAATATTATTTTTACCAATTATAGAATATCTATTTTAACAAATAAAAATAATTTTTATTATTTAGTTTACAAAATTATATTCGGGTTAATTTTTTAAAGTTCTCTAAGTAGATTATTATTTTTGAAAAATAGTAAAAAAACTTAATTTGATTTGATATCACCAATTTCATTTAAATTATTTATAAAGATAAATTATATTTTAAATTATTCATAAGGTAAAATTAGTTCAATTATATATATTAATCGAAATTAGTTTATTGGAATAATTGTCATTTTTAATTTTGATATAATAATATTGTAAATGTTTAAACATTTTATCATTGAAAACCAGCAGTCTCCTTATGTCTGCGAGATTAATTTTGAATTATATAGTTACACTTATTTGAATGGAAATTTGAAAAATCAATTAAATATGTGGAATCAAAATAATTAATACTAAAATATAAACTCATATTAAATTTATTTAACATAATGAATATTATAAATAGTTAAAAAATTAACACAGTTATGGTAAAACATGATTTACCGGGCATGGGGTGAAACTAAAATGATAAAGTTAAAATTCACACAAAAAATATCAAAATATTTTATGGAATAATTTAGAAAATATAATTTATTATTCTAAAAGATATATATTTTAGACCTTTGGGTCATGTGAAAAATTTGGGTACACCTTTTTCTTTTGAAAAATTACATGATTTCCACTCACCTCACTTATAACTGGCCACCAAATCTCATCTAGTATTCAATGTTTTAGATACATTGAATTTTAGAAATAAATACCCAAATAACATCCCATATTCTATCCCCTAGTCTTATAATAATGTTTTTTGGATTGAAATCCATTCTAGGAATACATTCGGTATACTCTTAAAGATGTAGTTCGATAGGAGGTAATATTTTAAAACTACACATTTTATATTTCTTCTTCTTCCTCCTTCAAATATACATAATATATGAATATATAAAAAAAATCTTCTCCTATATAATATTATTTTATTATGTTATGGGAACTATGATATCCATATCCTCTTCCCCCAAATATGAAAAATATAACATCACTCATGTGTACGTTGGACTACCACCTCACAAACTCTTGGGACATGTTTTCTATAAAAATATATCTCTATTGGGAATGATGATGTATACAAATTTTATATATGATATTTATAAAAAAATAATACCATTGGTGTCATTACATCGAATATACCTTTTTTACATGACCTTCTATAGGGGAAATGATAATGTTTCTCTTGTCCATAGTAGACGACCCCTCGTGAAGCAATGTCATTCGTTTTTCTCTATTTCTGTGCATAGAAGGTAATAAAGATAAAGACATTTTATATATGTGACATAAATGAAATAATTAGGACATTAATTACATATAAATAATTTTTAGAATATAATATATCATTTTATTTCTTAGGTTTTCACTTAGTAAAATATGATAATATCATTAAAGTATAGAATAACTCCTTCATGAAGTGATGCAAATCTATTTTAATCACCACAACACCTAGAATTTGTATATAAGTATATTTAAAATAAATTATTTGTACTTATTATACTTTAATCAATATATATGGATAAACTAGTACTTGCATACTTCACATAAAGATTGTTTAAAAAAAGAAAATGTTACCCATTCGTACACACAACCTTCCATCTCCAGGATCGTTACATAGTTCATTTATAAAAATAATATTTCATGATTGGATATATATTAATTATTGATGTGTAGACATGATGATTATTGCTTACTTATTATTTTTTATGTGTTGATAAAATGACCACATAAATGAGTAGTCTCTCTACTGATGTCATTTTTCACACATAAGTCAAATATCATCAAAGAACCTAAGGTAAAATTAATTGAATATATAATTGTCCATAACATGGTAATAAATAAAATAAAATTAGTAATAAATTTTTTTTTAAGAAAGTGGTTAATTAAAATATTTTTTTTATTTAGGAAGATAAATACTAAACTTGATGATTCAGACACAATGTAAGGGTTTCTCAACTCACTTTTACTTTTAGGAGTCATTTTTCATTTTCACTAATTATTTCCATTTTGTGGTGTATATGCTACCCCTTTTTATCTGTTATATTTTTTATATATTTTTATTAATGTTATTTTATGTTTCATTAAAATATATTTATTTCATGGGGATTATTATTCAAAATTTACCAAAGTTGCAACAGTTTATTTCACAATCTCATCATTATTTGAAAATGTTTATGTTTAAGTCTCCCTTGGGGGAATTATTAGATATTCCTATCTAAATAAGAATATATTTTCTTATCCTATGATTTTCATGAATTTTTACAAGTAATAGTACCATTTATCCTCCCTTTCTTTTACATAAATATGATTATGTAAATGTTTCTAGGAAAATATGAATTTATTTATATAATGACACGAGGTATTCTAAATAATGTTTTCCATGTGATTTAATTAAATGTATTATTTTGTAGTTCAATTATCGAAAAAATGAACTTATTTGGTATTATTAAATACTATACGATTTAAAAGGCTATTATGAATCTTTGAAATTGAAAATATATTTGTTGAACATTGATCATATGATTATTATAAATATAGGGATTTAACAGATGCAATTTACATGGAAAAAGTAAGTGATGACATCTTTTAGTATGATTATAGTCAATGAGTCCTATTGATTTAACATTCCTAGGGATATAGTATCACTAAGAATTTACATCTACCCCGCCCAAGCTGATATCCATCAATATAAGCATGAGCAAAATTGAGTCTGGGAGAAGTTCAAGATCTTCAAGATTATGGCCCACCTAATCTACGCCAAACCACCCGATGAGAGTCTCACCGTCACACACCTAAATGTTAGGGTGTTTTCTAGTGTATTAATGTGATATGTATCCAGATCCTAGTAATATTATTATGTAAATTAGTTTTTATATACTAATTATTAATTTTTCATCAAATTATTGTTACATTATAAATGTTTTCTATTTTGATACAGTAAAAGGAAAATTTTATTTTTGGGTAATATTTTAATTTCATTAAGGTATTTAATTCAATGAATTAATGGAATTTTTGAATAAATAATATTTTAGTAAAATATAATTAATAAATCAATTTTATCAAATATAAAGGATCATATAGTTTTTATGAATTCAAATATAATATGTATATGGGTTTGAAAATTGTTATTGTCCAAAACCCAAAATTTGTCAATAAATGTCGATTATTATTTTAATATTTAAAGGATAATACATAGAATATATTATAAAAAATGAATATAATTTTTGAAATCAGAATTTTAAAATAAAAAAAGGAAATTTTTTCATAATTTGCTGAGACATTCGAATCTACGAGTAAAAATTTATTGTGGTATACCTATACAATGTGTAATATGACATTATAATGACCCAAATTATGTTTAGTAAATATTATAAATCATATACATGACCAAATATATGTTTTAGATATAAAATTATTTGAATTTATGTTTATTTTATTAATTTTCTAAATCCATTATGAATCCCCCAATATCTATAATATATTTAAATGTATTAAAATAGTTTCATTAAAAGTACAACTCACTTACACAATATCATGGTTATTATATTATTGAGATCAACTGTTTTACAAAATTAATATTAAAAATCACTTTTATTTAGTAGAAACCATGGGAAAGAACTAGGGGAATTTTTTTGGTTTTGTTTATATTAGTATATAGAGTCTAAATCCAAATTTTAGAAATAAAAAATAATTACCCACTAATTTCCCATTTAAAAACTCCTAATATCTCATTCTCATTCACTAGAAATCCGTAGAGAACATCCATACCATTCCATCCTCTCTCTTTAGAGTGCTCAAATTTATCCCTAATGTCTCATAAAGCTACACCCAAACAATTGGAGTCCCACACTCAAGTAAGGGTTATTTTCTTTATCCAATTTATTCCAGAATTTTCTTCATGGTAGGCGCATTGATATTCAATTACTAATTTTTGGGAACTATTTCAATCATTAAACATAATAACCTTATGATTTATAAGTTATTATAGAACCCGTTAATTCTTATTACTTCCTCAAATGTACATTTATGTCCCCCGTTATGCTGAAAAAATATTTCTATGGGATTCCATGCAAAAAAATGTATATAGAACACCCATTTCCAATTCCTATCATGGGTTTTCACCTTTGTGAAGAAATATATATTTTTATTTTGGATATAGATATATGTATTCAAAATTTCTAGAATGTGTAATAAATTATTATGACAAATGAATCCATGTTGTACAATCTATATGGACCACACAATCATGAGATTGAAATGAAAGTGATGGGTGTGCCTAAAATTCTATAGTTCTTCAATGCATTGGGTATTGTTTTAGTCTCATGACATATAATAAAATGGATTATGGAGTGAACCGAATCTACCATGGGACTTTTTCTAACATGATTTTATGGTTTTCATCCTTGACATATGTTTATGATTCAATGTTATAAGTTTTTTCCACATTTACGAGGTTTCCATTACGATTTTCATGATATATCATTCTTTGTTATTCATCTTTATGATTTTCTTGATTTTTATGCACCAATGATATTCTTATATTTTATTATTTATTACATTATTTATGGTATTCCATGTTTATTACCATACTAGTCTTTTTTTCTCTCCACTTTATTATGCATGTCCCCAAGTTATCCCTTTTAGATTTAAGTACGAGTATGTTAAGTTTGTTTCAAAAAAAAGATTTATTTCATGTTTTAATATTTCATGTAACATACCTAATTCCCAAATACACAAGACTTATAGATATTTAAAGTTTTATTATGTTTATATTTATATAATAAAGCATGAATTTATTTATAGTAAAGTGAATGGTTTTCATAGATTTTATCAAAGAAAATGATTAGCTATTTTAGGGAATTGGATTAGAAAACTCCAGGAAAAGTCATAAGGATAAGAGTAAGTATAGAAAAAAAATACCTGAATTTTTTAAGTATATAGTAATTGTTTTAACAAGAAAATGCACCCCTATTAAGATTCCACAAGTGGATGTGGATATAGCATAGATGTACATAGGGGTAAAACAAGAAAACACTATGTTGAGCTACACTTGACTGGGAACTAGTGCATGATAATGGGTCATGTTTCACAACTGGCATGAAATTCCAATAGTATTTTCTTTAGTAAATTCATAAGCTTGTCACAATCCATTATTTAGTGAAAAAAAATCATAAAAGAGTCTATTTTAGGATATAGATCATGGATAACAAATCCGGAATACTATAAAATCACTAGTTAAGGAAGTACATGTAATTTATAATTTATCCCATTAATGTCATTGGAATCCATTTATGTATTTTATTGTTTTAAAATATTTATATATAATTTTTCTTTTCCTCTAGACAATGAATCAAAATAGGAGGAATCAGGTAAATAACCGATGTGATGGGTAATACAATGACTACAGTAATGAGATTCCCAACTCAGCGGGAGTGGGAATCATAATATTTAGAATGATAATATCTCAATTAAGTTTGGTTATGAATATAAACCTAGATTATGATGAGAGCCCAAATCCCCCTAAGAAAGTGCAATGTTTAATTTAGAGCTTCATGTGACCAATGCCTCTGAATTTTATAGGATCATTCGATCCCTCCATCATAGAATAATGGATCAACTCTATTGATATGTTGTTCTCCATGCTTCATTATTCTATGCAGGAGAAGGTTATAATAGATTTTTATTGTCTATATGTAGAAGCTAGTCAGTGGTGTACATTGACCTAGAATATGAAGCCTAAAAAATAGATTGAAGTGATGGGTTAGAAGGAAATTCGGAAAAAAATTAATAAATATTTTCCCCACACTGAATGAATTAAAATAGAAATGACTTTGTTTTCTATAAAGAAAAAAATATGATGATTATAATAGGGTGTATGAGTAAAAAATAAAAATACATTCACGATATGCTTGAGATGATGTTGTTACCCTACAATTCAATGTTGAACGCTTCTTTTGTGGGGTAAAACCAATTCTATGAAAATCCTAGGTGATTCAAGACATTGATGACTATGTAAAAATTTTCTTATGTACCATCTATGTTGATGTTTTTCTTGGTGAATCTAAAGGGCTTCTTGAGGTTAAGAAGCAAAAAGTGTAAATCAATATTGGTGGATTGATATTGAAATATAACAATACTATGAAAGTTAAATATCCAAAATATCAAAATTGAGGTAACAAGCACCATGGAAATTGTCTGAACGGGACAAGGCAATGCTTTTTGTGTGGGAAGAAAGGATACCTAGATAGGTATTACTTACAAGAGAAACCGAAAAATGTGTTAGAGGAATGTAATTCTCCCGTAAACCCTCAGATCATTTCCCATTGCATCAACTTAAAGGATCTATGGTACATGAAAAACCTATTAAATAAGACAAGGGATTTCAAAGGCAACAAAAAACTATTATGGATGAAAGGGTGATCGTTTTCCATCACAACTAATGAAGTGTATCCAGAGAATAAAGTGGTGAAATGTATGATTGTAATTAATTTAAAAAATAGAAAATGTACTTTTTTATTATGGTTTTATGCATTACATAATATCATGAATGTTTATTAGAACAATTGAAACCCCACCACAATGCATGGAAGTAAAAATTTATGTGATAACAGAAAGTGGATAAACTATTACATCCCAGTTATATAAAACCTCCCCTATCAAAATATTATTGCATAACATCCTAGGGAACCATTTAATACACAATTTGATATAATTTGATATAATTATATTTTTGAAATGGACTTATCTATATAGATCCATCATATATTGTCTTGATAAGAAAATCACTCTCTATACCATGAATCATATGCCGGATCTGTACAAATGCAAGGAGATTGATGAATCTTATTTAAAACCAACATCTCAATAATGGATATTATTTCACTAAGAGAAATAATATATACCTCAAATGATTGATTATATGTAATGTATGAACCTTTAAGATAGTCACCAAATGTTGGAATACGCTATAGTTTTTCCCAAATTATGGTCTGGTCTTCCTCCTAAACAAGATGTTGAATTTTCAATCGAGCATATAACAGGGGTATTACCATAATCCACGAATCCATGTATAATTTATTTTTAGAATCATGAGGAAATGAAGAAACCACTATAGGAGAATCTAGATAAAGGTTTAATACAACCAAATACTTCACCATGCAGTGCACCGGTCATCTTCATCATGAAAAAGGATGGATCAATGCGCCATATCATTGATTATCATGAGCTCATCAATGTCACAATAAAGAATAGTATCACACGAATTTTATTTATAAATTTTTAGATTAGATATTTGGAGAACAATAATTATCCATGGTGGATCTACAGTCAAGATATTACCATGTAATGGAGAAAGAGGATATCCACAAGACTAGTTTTTGTAAAAGGTACGTGAACAATGGGTTTAGAGTAATGACATTCAAACTCAATAATTCTTAAATAGTCTTCATTGACTTGATGAATATATAAATTAGATATTACAATGAAAAATTTTGGTTAGTATTTATAGATTATATTCTAATATACTACAAAATAATATACCATCCTGAAGAGCATCTTAGAAAAATCCTAAATAAATTTTAAAATTAAAATATTTATGATAAGTATAGAAAAATTCATTCATGGATGAAGGAAGTATTGTAATTGGAGAATATTATCATAGGGAATGATATATCCATGGACCTTCCAAATACTAAATCAAATAAAGGATGAAATATTCCATCTTTAATGAAAAAAATCCTTAGTTTCCATATATTATCTAGGTACTATCGTAAATTGTTTAGAATTTTCTCATGATTGTAATACACTTTATCTGAGAGAACTCATAACGAATTCAGGTTTTCTTGTAATGATTAATTTGATGAGAGATCTATAAATATGAAAGAGATGACTATCATTAAACATGTACTCAATCTACACAAAGGTGGATAATATTTCATGGTATTTGGTGATGATTCATAGAATGACATCGGCTATGTGTAAATACAGAATAAAAAATTCATAGGATATGCCTGAAGGAATATGATTTCTCAATCCACTACTAACCTAATAAAGAAAATAAATTACAACATTCTCTAATTATAATGTATCTAGAAATTTCATTATTGATGATTATTAATAAGTGTTACATCTTTGTAGTCTTGAAGAAGATGGACCTAGGAATTTTAATTGAAGGAACATTATCAATCCTTTCACAAATTATTTCTCAACCATATCAGTTGTAAAATATAAAGTATTATAAAAATGATGATATAGGAATTCATAAGAAAGTGGAATATATAAGAAAATTTAAATCCTTAGAGATCAATGTTAAGGAAGAAGGTTTTGTGAGATTTGGGTTACAATGATGTGTACCATGAAATACTGAGTTAAAGAATGAGCTCTTAGATTTTCCACATAGTACAACATTCTTTATACATCTATGAAACCAAAATAAGTATCTAGATCACCATGATCACAATTTTTTGGACTAACTAAATAAATATACTGCATAATATACATCACGATGTCATGTATTTTCACAACTGAAGGATAAAAGGAAAATATAATGTGTTATGATGAAACCATTACCCATACATGCTAGAAATGCGAAAAATACCCATTTTTCTATGGTCTCCTAAAGAAATCAATAGGAAATAATTATATATGGGTTATGGTGGATCATCATACCAAGATTAAACAATTCATTACAAATCAATGGTATTTCTCACTCGTTCAAATAAAATGATATGCATTATTGAAGTTGTGAGGATTTATGGAACCCCACTATCAATTGTATCTGATCGAGATCCATGATTTACCTCTATGTTCTGGAAGTGTCTCCAAAATGATCTAAATATAGATTAGATATTCAGAATTACATATCACCCATAATATAATGGCCAACATGGGCAGGAAATTCAAACACTTTAGGTTTAGTTGATAGAATTCTCAATTGAAATAGAAGGAGGATATGATCAATATATTCCTCTCATCATGTTCTCATACAATAACAGTTTCCACACTATAATCCTAAAGGATCCCTATTAATCCTTTTTTGAGAAGAGGTGATGAACCCTAGCTTTTTTGGATTAATTTGGGGAACTCAAACTATTAGGTCCATACATGGATGAGGAAATGGTGGAAATGGTCAAGACTATTCACCAACACATCAAGAATTCTGAGAGTCAAAAAAATAGCTATAATGAAATTCGTTGATGAATCTATGAGTTTGATGTTGGAGACATGGTAATTTCCTACATATCTACATTGAATAAAGTTATGATATTTGGGATGAATGAAAACCATATTCCAAGATACATATTTCCCTCTATGATCCTTGATCACATCCAAGCAGTGGCCAATTGACTAACACTCCCGCATAACCTATCTCAAGTACATGATGTATTACATGTCTCCCTCTTGAGTAAGTAAATATCATACCCAATATTAGTACTCAATCCAGAGGTGAAGGAATTGGAGGGTTATCTTTTTATGAAGAGCATCAAGTGAGAGTCTTATATTTTAGATATAATGTTCTATGAAACAAGATAATGATCATTTTCAATGTTCTATAAAGATATGAAAAGTTTAACGAAGTGATGTGAGAATTGGAGGAGATGATAAAAAATAATTACCCTCATCTGTTATACTTTGTGGAATGAATATTTCGAGGGTGAAATTTATGAAGGGGGGAAGATTGAAATCACCTAAATAGTAATAAATAATATTCCCATAGATATTTTATTGAATGTATTATAATGTAATATAGTAATAGAAATAAGTTGAACTTATTTGTTTTTATTATATCATTTAATGTTTAAAATAACACTAAGAATCATAATGGTTGATATTATAGTTGTTTAATAGTTATCATATGATTAAAATAAATACAGGTTTTTAACAAATCCAATTGTCACAGGAAAACAAAGTGATGAAATCAAACAATAGGATCACACCCTATGAAACTCATTTATTAGAGCTTCAAAGGGATATGGAATCAATCATATTTTCCATCAACAAATCCCAAGATAAAATCAAATAAATTATGCATTTGGTGAAATTTATTTTGAGATAATTTCAAGCTTATCACGATCATGAACCAAACCATTTATGCTAAAACACCTTGGGAATGTCTAACTAAAGCACACCTTACTCTCCGGGAATTTGATATTTTATTAAATATATATGTATAAATACCCTAGAAGTATGATTATGTATATTAGTTTTTATAGAATAATTAATATATTTCCATCCTATTATTATTACTTTATCAATATTTTCTATTTTGATATTATAAAATGAAAATTGTATTTTTGGGTAACATTAAAATTCTACAAAAGAATTTATTTTGATGATTTAATTGATTTTTGAAATGAATAATATTGAAATCATATATTATTATTTATATTTTTTAATCAAATATAAATGATCATATAATTTTTATTATTTCAAATTTACCCATTAGAAGGGTTCCAAATGTTTTGTAGTAAAAAAACAAAACATTTCTTCAAAAATGTCAAGAATTATTTTAAAAATTTTAATGCACATATTTATAAAATTATTTAGAGGAAATGAATATTATTTTTAAATAATAACTTCAGAATAATCCAATGGTGAACTTTTTAAATGTTTTTAAACATTCAAATTTTTGGGTAAAAATTAAAGGTGTTATAAATATACAGTATATATTATAAAATCATAATGACCCAAAAGTCATGTAAAAAATAATATAAATACTATCCAAGGAAAAATAAATTTTTTACCTTTAAAATAATGTTATTTATGTTTATTTTATTAATTTTATAAATCCTTTCTGAATCATCTAAAATATATAATATATTATAAGGTTTTAAAATTATATCTGTAAGAGTGACTCACTTCCACATGAATAAGGGTATTATTTTATTAATTATAGACCTTAAACTTATAAAATACGAAAAACAAATACAATTTATAAGAAACTTGGGGAATAAACCATGGTATGGTCTATGGTTTTTGTTTTTTTATTATCTATATTTTATTATCTATGTTTGATAAATAATAATGAATTCCCCACTCATTTCCTATATGATCCCAACCAACCTCCAATTTATATTAACTATAAATACATATTTAAATTATTTCCTCTCCCCCCTATCACTAGATCCTTCTATATGTTCCTCAAAGATCACAATAATATCCTCCCAAACATTTTCATTCACACACGTAGAATGGGTTCTTTTTTTCCTCACCTTTATTTAAGAAACATTGTCATTTTATACTATTTTATATTAAATTAATAATGTTGGGGTCTGTTATTACACATCCCACATACTCCGTTGTGATGTCTAAATTATTAGAAACCCATTTAAGTTTTATTAATCCCTCACATTAATATTTTTCTCAGTATAATGTTGTCAAACTTTCACTACGAGATTCCATGCAAAAAAATTATGGGGAATAACCATATCCAATTATTATCAATGGTGTCCCACTTAATGAGCTTATAATGTTGTTGATTGGGGACATACATGAATTTATTACACACATAATGATCATGGAATAAATTATGATGATTAAATCATCCATTTTGTACAATATTTATGGCTAATGTACGTTTGAGAATGGAATGAAACTGACAGGTGGATTCAGAATTATATAGGGCTTCATTGTATTGGGAATTGTTTTTATATTAGTAGATATAATTAAATGTAATAGTGAATGAAACTAATCCACCATGTGAATTTATCAATCATGTTTTATTGTAAGTTAGCCTTGATATATCTTATAATTAAGTGCCTTTAGTTGTTTACATATTTGTCATATTGCATTTATCATTATCTTATTATATCATGCTTTATTATTAAAGTTTATGATTATCACTCCTCTTATTCCCCATATATCTTACAATTTTATAAAATGTAAAAATTTATTCATGTTATTATATGTTTATTCCATTAATGGGATTTATAGCACACCCCTTTCTTATATATGTCCCCAAGTTATCCCATTCGATTTTATGTATGATTTTGTTAAGGATGTTTTCAATAATGACGATGTATTTCGTATTTTATGTTGCCATGTAATGTACCTAATTTCCAATGAAACAATAAATGTTGATATTTTTGGTTGTATTATGTAAATTTTATGTAATAAATCAAGAATTATTTTTTTC
The DNA here is from genome assembly GCA_963277665.1 of Viscum album. NCBI lineage: Eukaryota > Viridiplantae > Streptophyta > Magnoliopsida > Santalales > Viscaceae > Viscum > Viscum album. Next base: position 1,791,047,889 of record OY728133.1, on the reverse strand, counting down.
AAATATATGGGTTATCTTAATATCTGTCTTCTATAATAAATCATATTTCTTTTAAAAAGAATTTTTCTAAAGATGTTTTAAAAAAATGTTTTATCACTATAAATATGATTTTTAATGTCATTTGTTCAATTTTTTTAATTTTTATTAAATGTTTTAAATGAATTTTCTTAATTTTTTATGAATAAGGAACTTTTAAAAAAAATAGTTCAATAGGAATAGTCTTATTAACTATAAAGAATGTATATAATTACCGACAATTATGACCATCATTTATTTGAAGGTTTATTTGAATGATTATAATATTATTTCTATATAATGCTTTTTAAAATATCTTATAAAATCATTATTTTTATAATTCACTTCAAAATAAAATTATTTTTATAATATTTTATGAATTTCCATGTTTTTTTAAAAAATAAGTTTGATTTTCAATGAAATTTTATATTCCCTTTGAAATTTTCCAAGCGATCTTAAACATAATTTTCTATATAATAATAAATACATTTATGATACTTCATACATAATGGGAATATTCATCAATGATATCATCGTTCTAATTTCTCTAGATGGTATATGATCATTTTAACTATGAAAGTACTATATTGATACCAATCATTTTATTTTGTATGGATTATGATTATTGATATGGGAATTTCTTTAAATTTTGTATGTATTATTAAATATGAATGTTTATTTGGATTATGTTTCACCCAATTCATACGAGGAAAGAATTTGAATTAGTATGTGAATGGTGGGGCATGTTATATCCCCTCGATGCAAGGGTAAGTCTCATGATACAAAATAGATTGGGTTTTAGATGAGGCGTTACAGATTTATTTATTTTTCTTGGAATAATGCCTAAACAGTTTTTTTCAAATGTCCGACATTATTCATTACATAAATATGAAATCAGTTTTTCAAATTCTATGTGATTATGTAGTTATTTAGAATAATTATGGTTATTATTTCAAGCTAATGTGATCATTTATGTGGTATTATTAGATCATAATGTATTCCTTCTATATAATGACCAATTTATTGAATAAATTGAATGTGTTTCAGTTATTTACCTTTCCATATTGATTATTATTTATTCATAACTTCGGCTGTAAAATTACCTTTATTGATAATATGAGCTCACCCCTATCTTATATTTTATTTTCCTAGGGAATCCAGAATGTTTTTTTGATTTATATGCAATGATACACCATAAAGAATAATGGTGTTCTCCAAGAAAATATGTTGTTTATTTTATTTTTTCAATTATACTCAAAATTAAAAGTATGTATCTAGTTTACCTATACTACTAATGTATTTGGTACTTAGAGATACAATTACTTTTATCATATGAAATTTTAATAAATCATACATAGGATCTGTGCTATTGAGGATTGGGTTTCTACAATTGGTGGCATAAGTATTTTATTAGAAAACATTGGTCATATATTTTGGGAAAAATATATTAGGTGATATAATCATATGATACAAATTGAGGATATGTATAGAAATACATCCTAAGATATGATAAAGAAGATATAATATATATTTTACTAAAATATATATCCATTTCTAAATAATAATATTCTATATGGTTCTAAAACAAACGTTTCCGTGGAAATAACTCCCAAAAGGGCGCATAGGGATTAACCCAATCATCACATAGTGAAAATAAATTGTCCTTACTACATTCCTGGATTGAAACTCTTAGGGTATATGTTTATGTCAAATCAAATTTTCTTTACAAACCATTATGATGGAGTTGAAAATAATTATTTCCACAGAAATTCTTTATTTATGATTCTGGTAATATCTATGAACATATTTTTCGATATGTGATGCATTTTCACAACTTTTTTTATTATAAATTATGTTTCTTAATGATGGGATGTGATATATTGTATGAAATTTTGGAATGGTAACCATAATAATACATGAACTCCATGTGGGGATTTCCCCAATGAAGAAGAGAATGAAGCTAGAGTTGCATCTTTGTGGACTAATAAAATTATCACTATATTGGGTAATCTAACAAAGGTTTGGACTAATAATTTTACCATATGAGGAAGAATGTTAATCTACAAAAATGTGAAATAATGTTTTACCAATTTATTCGTCAGAAACCTTTATCATTAAACGGGTCTAAAATTTTATTTTTATTTTTCAAACAGATATGTACCTTAGGGAAGATATTTTTTCCTCGAGGTATAGTGAAATAAAGACTATACTCATCAAGTTTAATCGTATCTCTTGAGATAAAGAACAATGTTATTAATTAATTAAACACACTAAAGTTGAGGAAAAAACTGTATGATTTGAGTGGAGGGATTTCAAGGAAATATTCTTGTAAAAATATATTCCTGAGGAGAAATAAGTTGATATGGAAGGAAAATTCATGAGGCAAACAAATAATGAAGAAGAAAATATTGCTATGTATAAAACAGAAATTATTAGTTTAGAATTTCATTCTAGAGACTGTGTACATAATCCAAAGAGTAATATTGATAATTTCTCTAATGGTATTAATCTAATCATTTGATGGTTACCAGCCTCCCCAATGTTCTCATTAAATGAAAATATATTATCTTTTATTATTAATATAGAGAAATAATTATCTATGTCTTCTGGATTCGAAGACAATACAAAGAATAAAAGGATTTCAGAGAAAAATAAGGACAAAGGTAGTAAGGGAAAGAACTACCTTCCGACCATTGATACCTGTGGAAGGAAACACCTTGTTACATGCTTAAAGGGAAAAGTAGTTTGTTTTATGTGTCGTGAAAAATTCACATATGCTCATGATTATTAGGGTGCGATAGAATATTCCAATATGAAATGATTCCACTGTATGTATATGATACAATATGAAAAGGTATACCATGTGTGTCAAGGGAGTATCCCCCTAAAGGAGATAAGGGTTCATGTTAAAGATTTTTCTATTACTACATATGAAGTGGAGTGTTTAATGTTCTTAGGTTTGGATTGAAGAATTATTTTATAGGAGTACTTGAATAAATCTTATTCATGATATAATTATAATAAAATATATAAGGATTGTTCTATAGTAAAATTTCACTTTGTATTATAGATCATATATTGAATGGTTTATATGAATAGTTAATGTGACTCAATGGCAAGTGAAACATCCTGTAAAAAATATTACTGAGGGAGGATAACATGTAATATGATCCAGGTGTTGAGATTATAATGATAAAGAGGATTTTATTAATTTATAGTAATCAATTAAAATTTATATAATGTTTAATGTCTATGTAATTATGTGTTATTAAAACATGAGAACATTATAGGAATTTAAACAATGTGGTTTTATAAAAATGAAAACAAGAATACCAGGTGAAAACCCATCACATCTTATAAGGTTGTGGGGATTGATCTCACAACTAATTGATGATTAGGATTTACCACCTACCACTATCCTATGTGATTTCCTAGTTAATATATCATTAATGTTTAGTTAAATGATTTAACGTATAAATATTAATATTGAATGAGTGGTGTTACTATTGAGGTATAGAGATTAATGAATTGTAGTGGATATCTTCTAATAACAACATTAGGTTAGAAAATATTTATAAACAGAATGAAATACTTGTCACTCTTTTATAGATATTATAATATATTAAATGATAATTTTAGTGATTCTGGAATAAAAAATCTCATCTTTGATATTCATTTACTGTAGTGATAAATGAAGTGGAATATGAACGATGAATAACCAAATGTTGAAATTATTCCTATGAAATAGGAAGATATTCGGAAACTATATTTTCATATATTCTCAGTCCATATGGTAAAGTAATTCCTCAAGTATTGGAGAAATATTTTAAAATAAAATTATATCCTAATACCTTAATTATTTTTTAACATATGGTTTAATAATTTAAAAAATATTTATTTTTTATATTCTTTTACATTCCATTTATCATTCAATTTATTATAATAAGTGGCCTCTATAACTCTCTATAATTGTTTATGCTTTTCTTCCCTGTAAAAATCTTCACATTCCAAAAACATTATCATATATATAAACCATGATATGTGTTTTTAAAAATGACTTTAATACATCCCATTATCTTTTTTTAAGAATATTTTTTATTGACCCTTCTCGTGATGTTCGATTTAAATAAATGTATTTTTATATGTCAATCCATTGATTACCGATATCATGATTAAATTGAAAAAATGTAGTTTACTTAAAGAGAGAAAATGTAACACCCCAATATTTAAATAGAGGAACATCATTTTTGATCGCGTATATGATAGAAAAAACCAATCATAGAAGATAATTTTACACCCTAAAACATTAAGATATATTTATTTTTATAAAAATTCATTCTCTTTGATATCATGAAATGGATGATGTACTGAGTTTGAATGATACACAATATTTTATGATAATATTATTAGTAAAACATTACCATTATAAACTAGATGTTAATTCAATGGGAATGAATAAGCCATTAAACATTATGAAAATTATATGTTTTATAAATTTATAAAATAAATTCAATGGCTATCTATTTATTTGCAATAAAATATGAATCACTTGAAATTAGAAGAAATGTTTCCTGAAAAAAAAATATTTTTCTAAATAGTGGTCTAATCATGCTTTATACACATTATTCAAAATTTATTTCTACCTCTTAGATAATATTTTTTTTAAAAAAAATTACTTCATATTTCAAATATACATTTCTAAATTATCCCTAGGTGAATATTTTAATATTTTCTAAAATATTAATATTTTGATAAATTGTAAAAAATACTGAATTTAAATAAAAAACATCATTTTCATTTAATTTATTTATAGAGTAAATTTATATTTTTAATTATTTTTAAAATATTATTTTTGATTTTATATATATATTAATATAATTTAGGTAATTGGAATCATTTTAAATTTATTTGTTATATAAAAACTTTGTAAACATTTGAACATATTCTCTTTGCAAACAATCTTTCTCATCTCTTACACATTATTAATTTTAAATTAAATGTTTCTAATTATGTGAATGGAATTTTGAAATATGTATTCCGTATTTTTAATTATAATGGTTTATATTATATTATAATTACATAATAAATTTTCCCATAATTAATAGTATAAACATTAAAAAATATTTACTGCAGTTAACGTAAAAACATATTCACCCTAGGGTGAACTAAAAAGGTAAGGTTTAAAAATGGGCCAAAAAATTTCCAGAAAATATTTTATTTCCATTTTGGAACATATAAGGTCTAATTAGTGATAATAATACTTTTTTACCCTTTTTCCATTTTTGAAACATTGATTTTCATTTTTCTTTTCAGAAATTACAAGTGTGTCACTCACCTAACTTAAAAAAGGTCACCCTCTCAGCTCTCTTATTAACACATAAAAAACCTATTAGTTCAACCAATACCGACCCAAATCACATCCAAACATCAATAACCTAATATTACAATCCCTGATTTTGGTATAAATTAATTATTTGAATAATTTAGGTACAATCCTGAAGAAGTGGTCTGAGAAGATGAAAAATTCCAAAAGAAGGATTTTTTGTTTTATTTCTTCTACCAACTTATAAAAATATTCACAATTTATAAATATATAAGAAAAAAATCACCCATAAAATGATATTTTATTATAATAATGATGTTTCATATATCAATCACTTCTTCCCTTAAATGTTAAATGATAACTTTGCTATATGTATGGTGGACTATCACCTCAACAACCGACGTGACACATTTTCCATAAACACCTCTTGTGGTTAAGTATGATGATGGAAATAAGTATATATATATGTGAAATTTATAAATAAATTATAAATTTAGAGTAATTATATAATATACAACTTTTTTCCTTTCCATTTCGTATTTGGTACAATAACATTAGTTGTGGGTATTGCATACAACAGCCTCGCGAAATGATATTATTTGTTTTTATCGAAATATTTACATGGAAGGAAATAAGGATAATGTTAGTGAATATATATGATATAAAGGAAATAATAATGACATTAATTACATATTTATCGATATATTGTGAAAATATATCATTTTATATCTTACCTTTTCACTCATTGAAGGATGATAATGTCATTCGTGTATGTGTAGACTACCACATTCATAAAGTGATGTGACTATCTTTTAATCTCCAAAATAAATGGATGATGTATATAGGTATATTTAAATATATTAAATTATATTTATTAAAATATTAATAATTTATAAGTCTAAGAAATTATATATCTGTTTTCTATAATTATATTGGAAAAATGTAAATGTAACATATGGATACGTACGACCTACCATATCCGTGATCATATTGTACTTTATTTTTAAAATACAAATATATTAATTGGTATTAAAATTATTTTTTTGTATAAATTTTATAATATTTTTATGATTATTAATCAGGATATGATGAAAAAATGAACCATTATACCAATTTTTAACATATAAAAGTCATTTTGGACACATAAGTCAAATATCGTCGAAACAACTACTAAATACTAAATTGATTATGTAATTATATATAACATGTTACTTACTAAAATAAAAGTAATAAAATACATGAGAAATGTTTTTAGTAAATTAAATAATTAACATATATTTATTATTCAGGAAGATAAATAACTTATATGATGAGTTAGATATAAGGTACGAGTTTATTGCCTCACTATTACATCCATGAGACTTATTTCATATTCAACACTTATTTCATTTTAATGGTATTTATACTACCAATTTTGATATGATATATCATGAATATAACTCTATTCATTGTATTTAAATATTTTTTTGATGATATTTATTTCATACGGCCTATGTTTCCAATGTTACCAATGTTGTAAGGGTTTGTTTCAAAATCACACCATTAATTTCGATATTTTGGGATAGGTATCCCATATGTGAAATATTTGATATTTATATATTTAAAACAATAAATTTTATTATAATAAGGTTATTCAAAATCTTTTTCAATTAATAGTACCATTCTTGTTCACGTTGATACTTAAAATGATTTCGAATTTTAAGAATATCTGACATTATTTCTCTCTCCTGTTGAAAATCTTTTTTTTCAAAAACAATGTTCCTAAAAATGCTTTCAAAAATATTTTATCATTCAAAAAATAATTTAATAAAAAAGATACCCATGTTTACCTTTTAAGAATAGTTTTAATGAAATATTTTATTCATTTTCTAGATAATTCACCTTTTAACATTTTTGATGTGAAAAAAGTATTATTTTTATCACGTATAACATGAATAGAATTTTCTGCCATCTTGTCCATCATTTATTTGAGGGATAAAATTCAGGCTTTCCTAGTTCCTTATAAATTAATTTTTTCCTTATATTTGGTAAGTTTATAGTTTTTAGTTGTGAATTTCAAATAAAAAATTATGGAAACTATTTTATAAACCATATTATTTAATGATAAAAAGGGTTAAATCAATTAATGGTTATTTTACATAAGAAATTTTTTAAGTGATATTTCAAAAAAATCATATATGAATATATCCTTGGACTTAACTTATACATTAAGAGGGATATACTCAAAAAATACCATCCTTATTATTTCTTAGGATGATTTATGATCAGTTTGACTAGGGAAGTACTATTGAGATACCCTTCATTGTATTCTTCTGTGGTTTTGAATATATTTATTTATGAGGGAAATTATTTATATTTCATATGATCATTTAAATAAAAGAATTGGATTATGTTTCAACCCTTTCATAAGAGGAATGCATTGGACTTGGTATGTGATGGGCAGGTCCCACTATAGTTCCTACATTATCAGTTGGTCTCATTAGAAAATATATATTGTGTTTTGCCAAAGAATTTCCCACCTTATTAATATGTTTTGGAATGTGACCTCGAATTCATGGTTCAAATTTCTTCAATTATTCATTGCATAATTTTGAAACCATGTTTTTGATATTCTTTATGATTGTATGATTAGTTAGAATATCCATGGTAATGTTTTCAAGATTAGGCTATTAGTTATATATAATTATTTTGTAATCATTTATTCTTACTATATTGTGATCAAGATATTGATTAAATTGAATTTTTTCAGTTATTTATGTTTATATATTAATTTTCTATTATTTATTCACAACTTCTGATACATGCATACCAATAATTGGCATATGATATCACCCCTTTCTTTCGTTTCCTGTCAATAAAGCTACCCAAAAGTGTTTTGGGACTAATATTTCAAGATACAATAACATAAATAATTGAATTCAAAACTAAAATAAAATGTGTATTCAATGTTTTAAAATTTAATAATAATTTCATGTGTGCATATATTTTACCACGACTAATAAATAATTCACTCCCCGGAGATGTATTTCCTTCTTTCTTATTCCATTTTAATAATGTTGAAACTAGCTCTAGGATACTGGAGTCCTGGTCACTAATGTGGGTCTTAGAAGGTGTTTTGTAGAAACCATGAGAACTAGATTTAGGAAAATATATATTTGTGAAGATAACATAATTATATTCATTGAGGGTATATATATAAGAATGTTGTAATGTTTTGGTAAAGAATATATTATGTGGGTTTTCTTTGAAAATACATCCCTATATAGATACTTTTACTAGATGTTGTTCTAACACCAATATACCTAATGGTAATTACTATAATGGGTCAAATTGGTGAGACCGGATCATCACTGGTGCATGACATTGAAACTTACTGAACACTTTTTTTTACACTCATTTGGAATATTATTAGGATAAATAAATTTTTTTATAACCCATTTTAAGGAGTATAATATAAATATTTATCTAAAAAACCATGATTATGGTGATGCGATTATCTATGTATAAATTTTCCAAATTAATTAGTTTCACTATTTTTGAGATTATACATTATGTTTCATAATTCTATGATATTAACTATTTTGTGAAATTATTTAGTAATATTGCTTAACTAATTGAATGGTAATAGTTTTAGTGCATATACCCCATATTGGGATTTCCCATAGAAATGATAATACACATAGAGATGGAGCTCGAAATGTTTTTAACCATATTAGTGATATAGAATCAAGTTATAAGTAATAAAATTTTTGATATGAAGCCACATATTGATCCACCATACAATGTAATGATGTCGAACCAATTCATTCATGTGAATACTCCATCATTTAGTGGGACTAAAAATTTACTTTTTGTTCTAAAATGGATTTGTTCTTTAGAGGCGTTATTTCTCAATATGTTATGTAGTGTAAGAGATACTGATGTCGTTGTATTTTATTGTCGCTCAAGATATTCAAATAAATGGTTTTTATTAATTAAAAAGTATATGGATAAGTAAGAATTAAAAATCATGGGTGGGAATTATTTGAAGGTAATATTTATTGAAAAATATTTTACACATGAGTAATTTTTGGATGAAGAATGAGAGCTCTTGAGGATAATATTGGAAAAAGGAGGAATATCTTGGTGAATATAAAGCCATATCTACAAGGATATCAAGGGTAAATTCAGACTATTTACATAATCAAAATAGAATTATTGACCACATATTGGATGGTACTAATCCATTTATATGAATGGAAATCATTTTATAAACTTTAATATCAAACTAATATATAGTAATATGTGCTATAAAATTAGGTAAATAGTAATCCAAGTCTTATGTATTTGAATGGAAGAAAGATAATAAGTGGAGTATAAAGTAAAATTTAAAAAAAAATGACTAGCGCATAGAAGGATTTTAAAACATGTGAAATTTGTGTAAGAAAATAACATGGTAAATTATTAAAAAGAAAATTATAATATATCCTTTTATTATGATATTAATTTCATATTAATAATTAATTAAATGATATCATATCCATTTTCTTATTACCTATTCACTCATTGAAACATGATAATGTCTTTTGTGTATGTGTGGATTACTGCCTTTATGAAGTGATGTAACTATCTTTTCATGAACAAAATGCATGTATGATTTATATTAGTATATCTAAGGAAAAAATATTATATTTACTATATGATTAAAATTATTTAATGATATAATATTACTTACCTCTAGTCCATAATGACCATTAAGAAATGGAAACGTTACTCTGCTATACATATGGTCGACCATCTCCTTGATCGTCATATACTTGATTTCTAAAAAAAACATGATATGAAATAAAAGAATAAATTATATAAAAATAAAACTATTAGGTCAGGATTATTATATATATATATGTTGAAATAATGTTCTCTTAGAACAATAATCATCCTACCAAATTCATTTTTTTCAAATAGGTAAAATATCATCAAAAGAATCAACATAATCATTACAGATTAAGTAATTATATATAACATCGTAATAACAAAATAAATGTAATAATAAATAAGATAAAATATTTTTAATCCAGTAAATAATTGTCATATATTTATTATTTAGGAAGAAAATTAACATTCTTGATGAGTTAGACTCAAGGTAAGGGTTTCTTGACTCACTTTTACTTCTTTGATACTTATTCCATATTCATAACATACATCCCTTGTGTCATTAATATAATGCTTATTTGTATATTTTATCTATTTATTAAATTTCTAATCATGATTTATTGTTTTTTATTTGAATTTATTTATTTTATGGGGCCTATGCTTCAAATGTTACCAAAGTGGTAATGGTTTATTTCAGGATCACATCATTATTTGGGATTCTTTTTTGGTAAAAGTTTAAGGAATTATTTGATATTTATATCGTAAAATAAATATATATTCTTCCATTTTGGTTATTCATGAAATATTTAATTTAATAGTACCATATTGTTGTCTTTTTTACTTAAATTAATTACTAAAATGTTTATAAGACAATCAAAATTTATTTCACACTTTGGACGAATGTACTTTTTTATCCAAAGAAAAGTTATATAAAATTGTTTTCAATTTATTTCAACATTATAAACATGATTTAATGAAGTAATTTTAACCCAATTTCATCTTTTCCCATTAAAAAATTAATGTAATATTTATTTCAAAATATGAAATATACACTTTTCGAAACATTTTGCAGTCCAAAGGATTGTTATTTTTAACATATACATAATGTATGAATTTACCCTATATGATGAACATAATTTATTGAATTATTATTTTGAAAGATTTCAAGGAACATTATTAATATTTTTTGTTAATAATATAGAAATTCAATGTTTTATGTCGTGATTTTAAAAGAAATGAATTTTGATAATTTTTTATTAATTTTTTATTTTTATTATTGAATTGGGGATTTTAAAATATGTTTTTTTTTCTTAGGAAATATAAAAAGTGATCTTTCAAAATAATTTATCATCTCAGAGGACATCCATTTTTGTAAATTAAGCTTTAATGGGGATATACTATAATTATTCCATCCTAATTATTTTCTATGGATGGTTTATTATTAGTTTTACTGAGGAAGTGGAGTGTGGATACCATTCATTTTACTCTATATGATTTTTAATAATGTTTATTTATTGGGGGAAGTATTTACATTTTGTATTCTAGTTTGTATATTCATATTTATATGTCTTATGTTTCATCCTTTTCATATGAGGAATAATTTTATCAACATAATATATGAATGGGGACCAAATAAACCCCCTAGATGAATCATTAGGTATCATGAGAAAAAATATATTTGGTTTTGGATATGGGATTACCCATTTATGAATATTTATTGGCATAACTCCTTGATTGTATGATTTATATGTCTGAAAATATGGAATCCATCATTATAAATTTATTTATTTATATTTTACTTTAGTTTTCAATTATTTACTATATCCATCAATATATTTTCAATCACATGTGATTATTTATAAGGATTTATTTGTTCATATTTAATTCACGCCATATTGTGATAATGATATTTATTTAATGACACATGTTTTAGTTATTTACCTATAAATAGAGATTGTACCTTACTAATTGATAACTTTTTCTATATTATTACCCTTTCAAAGCATCTAAACTTAGACCTCTAATATGATTTATTTTTCATTGGATAATAAGATGTTTTCTGTGATTGATATGATGGGATACACTATGAGTAATAATATAATTCTAAAATTAAATACACTATTTATTTTCTGTTTTTAATTGTAAAAAAATCTAGTATAAATTATGAATCAAGTCTAACAACATTAATTAATTATTTTGACCATTTAAATGTGATTCCTTATATCATATGGCAATGTAATAATGTAGACACGCACTATAGCTACTGGGGCCAACGTCTCCATATTTTGTATTAGTGGATGTTTAGTAGAGACCTTGGGAAGGAGAATTAGGAAAAAAAGATTTAGGAACAGAAATACATGATAGAAATTGAGAATTGTTTTTGAGAAAAAACATAATATTTTCGTATGAAATAGATTATGCTTATTTTCCTATAAAATATATTCATGCTTAGATAGTACGAGTGGATCTGGATCCATAAAATATTTTCTCGGGGTAATAACTCAAAGGGTAAATTTGAACTGACTAGATCATCACTTGGTGGATGAAAACAATTTTTAATACACACCTGGATTGAAACAAATACGAGATATGTGTAGGATAAATCACATTTTATTTACAAAAAATTAGTAAGGGTTTTAAAATAAATATCCCCCCAAATAGATATTTTTTATTATTCTTAGATTATTTGTTCATAAATTATTCAATTTATGTTATTTATTTTAGAATATTTAGATTATACATTTTGTTTATTATTATTATAATATAATAAAGTGTATGTAATTATTTTTAAATGGAAACTATGGAAGGAATGGGTATTATACCAATGAAGGTTACCCGTGTAGGGATACGTGTAACACACTGACCATAGAAACATATAGCCGATATATTGTTTTATTACATTGATATGATCACAAGGAATGGAATAATAATAGAACAATCAATCTATAATTCGTGGAAATGTAGATTACATACATTATACCAATAATACAATGCTAAATTGAAAATAAAACACAATACATACAAAAATGTAATAAATGACGCCCATGAAATTTTATTCAGTGTTTTTTTCATACTAACCATGGGAAAGGAAACATAATATGGATGAGCTCAAATACTCAGTAAGGGTAAGTAAAGTGTATGAAATAATGTATCAATGGAAATAAATTAACATGGCAAGGTCTACCCCCAATAGCCCAACTAAATTCAATTATTGGGGAGGAAGAGAAAAAAATAATTTTGGGTGGGGAAAAATCATCAAATAGAGGATGTACCTATTGTGGAAGAATATGTTCATGTGTTTCCAAAGGATTTACCTAGACATCATCCAGAATGAGAAATTGAGAGTCCCAATGATTTAATTCATAGTTCAAGGCCCATGTCGAAGACCCCATATAGAATGGACACTATGGAATTAATGACACTAATGAAACAACTAGAGGAATTGAGTAATAAAAAATTTATTCACCCTAGTGTTTCCCTACAGGTAGCCCATGTAATTGTTTTTAATAAGAAAGATGGATCTTTGAGGTTTTTCATTGACTATATGGAGATCAATGCTATAATAATAAAGAAAAATTATCCCATACCTCACAATGATGATTTATTCGAACAACATCCTGGAGCTCTATATTTTCCAAAGATTTACCTTCGATCAGGATATCATCAATTGTGTGTGAATAAATAATACATTCTGAAAAAAACATTTCAAACTAGGTATGTTCATTGCGAGTTTAGAGTAATATTTTTTGGGCTAACAAATGCACCCTCTGTTTTTATGAATCTAATGAAAAGAGTTTCCAAGAATATCTTGATGACTTTGTCGTGGTATTTATTTATGATATATTTGTATACTCAAAAGCTATGAAGATCATGAAAATAACTTGAACACCATTATGAAATACCCTCAGAAGAAATGAATTATATGGGAAGTTTATCATGTGTGAATTTTGGCTTTAGGAGATTTCTTTTCTTGGTCATATTATCTGTAAGGATGGAATCTTTTTTGACCCTTCTAAGACAAAGGCAAACCAAGAATGGCCAGCACTGACTAGTATAACTATGATACATGGTTTTATTGGTTTAGCAGGTTATTATCGACATTTCTTCCATAATTTTTCCCTATTGGATAACCCATTGAAAAAGCTCACATGTAAAGTGGTTAAATTTTTTTGGACAAAATTGTGTGAAGAATGTTTCGAAGAACTGAAAAGAAGACCAATCAATGCTTCTATCTTGTCTCTACCATCGAGGAATGATGGATTTTGTATTTATAGTGATGCCTAAAATAATGGACACGGTTTTGTACATATGCAGAATGATAGAGTTATTGCCTATGCATCATGACAGCTAATAATTCCTGAGCAAAACTATCCTACTCATGATCTCCTGTTAGCAACTGTAATCTTTGCGTTGATGATTTAGAGACACTATCTCTATGGTAAAAATTGTGAGATTTATACTGATCATAATATTTTAAAGTATATTTTCTCTCATAAGGAACTAAACATGAGGCAAAGGCGATGGCTTGAACTACTCAAGGATTATGATTCCTCTATACCTGACCACCTGAGGAAGGAAAATAAGGTGGAATATGTTTTGAGTATAAAGGATCATGGAGTTTTGAACAAGATGATAGTTTAAATGGATCCAATATACATGGATCTAGTAAAGATGGGTATGGGAATAACTATGGAAGGTGAAACATCAATGCTTTTTCAAATGATTTCCATACCATCTTTAATAGACAGGTTAATGAGTTCTCAGACCGATGATGAGGAGTTTTAAAAAAATATTAAAGCTGTGAATGATGGGAGATTGAGTGACTTCATATGTGAAGATGATATTTTGAAATTTGGGAAGAGGCTTTGCGTTCCGGATATACCTGATCTGAAAAGGTAATTTTTAGATGATGATCATTGCTCCAATTTATCAATACACCATAGTAGCACTATGATGTATAGAGATTGGAAGGAACTTTTTTGCTGGGTCAACTTGAAGAGGGAGATGGCAGATTTTGTTTCAAGATGTATGGTTTGTCAATAAGTGAAATCTGGAAGGAAACAACCTGGAGGAGTAATGAAACTGCTTCCAATACGTGAGTGGAAATGGGATAATATTATTATGGACTTTTTCATGGGGCTAACAAATACACTTTGAGTGAAATGGTGCAATATGGGTCATTGTTGATCGTTTTACCAAGTCACCAAATTTTCTTGATATAAGAGATGATTAACCACTTGAACTTATAGCAAGACTATATATTAATGAAGTTGTAAGTCTTCATGGAGTACCGCTATCGATTTTTTCTGATCGTGATCCATGTTTAACATAAAGATTATGGAAAAGTATTCAGAAATCCAAGGATACTGAACTTCATCTGAGCACTGCCTACCACCCTCAAACTGATGGACAATCATAACAGACTATTAAAACCATATAAGACATGTTTAGATATTTCTCAGGTGACATTCAAGGTATGTGGGATCAATATTTACCTCTCGTATAATTTTACTATAATAATAGCTTCCATTAATGTATTCTGATGTCACCATATGAAGCATTATACAGAAAGAGATGTATCATAATAACCTTTTGGGATGATGTTGGTGAAATAAAACTCATAGTCCCATAACTATCGGAAGAAACAATGGATAATGTGATGGTTATCCAAAACCACATCAATGTAGCTCAATGTAGGTAGAAGATCTATGATGTTAACCGAAGGAAAGACTTGAAATTTTTGGTATGAGATCATGTTTTCTTCAATGTATCTCTATGGAATGGAGTTATACGATTCGGTAAGAAGGGTAAATTAAGTCCCAGGTACATCAGACCTTTCACACTTCTAGAATGAATTGGGGTTGTAACTTACTGTTTCGAAATGCCGCTAAGCCTCCTCAAAGTTCATGATGTGTTACACGTATCACTGTGGAGAAAATACATGCATAACCCAACACATGTGATCCCCTATGAGGAATTATAACTGGAACCCGATTTGACTTATTTCAAAAAGCCTGTCAAGATTCTTGATACAACAGAAAAGGTTTTGAGAAACCTAATGACTCGTCTGGGAATAGTTCTATGGAGAAACCATAAAATGGAAGAGTAAACGTGGAAAACCAAAAACTTATGATGCATAACCACCAAAATATTTTTATGTAGTAATATTCTAAAATTTCTAGGATGAAATTATTTGATGGAGTGAAAAATGTAACACCCCAAGCTTCTACAGTATGTTTCCCTTTAAATGATGAAATAGCTTGTATTGTACACAACTTCAAGATTCTAACAAACCACGACCAATCAAACTAGCCGTTATGAATAGTAATACCCACTTTTTGAAATTTTATAAATTTTATTTTTCAAATGTGATATCTTTTTTTGATTCGGAATATCGAAATTAGCTTAGGGTGAATTTTTTGTCATTTTCTGAAAACATTCTATTTTTGATGAATAGTGAAAAACACTGAATTATAGTTTAGAACTAATGTTTTATTTAAATAATTATTTATTTTATTTAAATTTATATTAGGTAAAAATAGATACATAATACCTACATATGTTCAATGTAATTCAATGGAGTCAGTTTATAATAATTTTAGATATAAAAAAATTTGTGGAACCTTTACCGTTTTTTACCCACCTCCTAAGAGAATGTTCAAATTTGAATAAAACATAATTTTACAGCTTCTATGAATTCAATTTCCAAAATCAGAGAGACATAGTTGATATTTTTAAATAAAATTTTGTTCAATGAGATGAAAATAATTTTTTGTGAATAGTAACTTTTGACTTTTATTTACCACAATTAATAGTAAATAGGGTAATTGATGGTAAAAATTATATTATTATTACCCTAACACATTTTCTAATACTATTATATTAGTTTAATTCGACCAGAAACGACCTTATGAAAAAAATATGATTCTATAGGTCCACTTGGATTAGATTCGGTCATTTATTACTATTTAATTCAAAGAAGGGTTAAAAGTGTTAAATACATAGTTTAATAAATAAAGAATTTTTAAAGTAGGCTTATAAATAAGATAAATTTTAATAAATATATTAATTATAAAGTTAAAAATATTTCCTATATAATTGTATTTTATTTATAATTCTTAGAAATTATATAATTTAATTTATTTATGACACAATGATGATATAGTAATTACCTTAGTAATGAAACATTAAAATATTTGATATTATAAATACCCAAATAAATGTAATTTTTGGATTTTTACAAATTCCACTGATTTTATATGTTAATATGACTTTTTAGGGTTGATTAAATGAATTTTTTCAAGTAATAATTTTGTTATGAATTTAGAATGTAGAAAATACCATATAGTTTCAAAATTGACATAGAAGAGTTTTTAAAACAAATATTATATAATTAATTGATATAATATTTCTAAAAATCTATGTTTCCTCAAAATGACTTAGATAAGGTTTTAAATATAAATAATAAACCAACTGGGGTTCTATATAATGATTATAGTAAGTTTATTAACCCTATAATATAAAAATACAAAGAGACATGGTAATTGTCAAACTACTAAACTAAGAGTGAAATAAAAAAGATAAGTTTAATCTAGTGACCCAAACCTGTCTAAAACATATTTTTTGAGTTTTTGTTGAAAAATTCACACCTTATCCTCTAAATAAATCATTTTGGGGCCATTATAAACCCTAAATGAGTTTATTATAAAAATATATTTCAACCTTTTCCTAAGGTTCCCCTCACCCCTCTTATAAAAATAACATTCCATACTATCAAATTCACACCTTAAAAGCCATTTGGATCAGCCAAAACCTTCCCAAATGTCCTGTAAACTATCCTACCTTAATTATAGAGGCCTAACTTTAGTCCAAAATCCAAGCTAAGGATCATTTGTTATAAAATCAAAAGGAATAACCTGAAGAAGTGGTAAATATTTCATCACCCCTTTCATGTTTTTTCATCTTCCTGTTCTTATTTCCTTGTTGTTTCCATTATAAAATAATAACTCTATTATATTATATATATTTTGATGTAATTAAAAATATGGTACAATCATATTCATTATTCTATCCACCCTTTTCAAGACATGTCACCATACATGTGTATGTACGGCTTACCGTGTCCACGTCATGGTGTAGTTGTTATTCAATACATTATTATTTGGATGTGTATAATAATGATGTATAATTGATATAAATAATAAATATAACATGATATTGATTCTTTATATATGATATAACATCCAATTATATATGATTTTGAAATCAAAATAATGATATTGCCGCTCGTGCTTACGTACGGATTACCATCTCCACGAACACGATGAGATTCATTTCCCATCATATCCATTCAAGAATAATTTTCATTTGATGATAAAAAATAATTTTTAAAGACATAATATCATTATAAACATGAATAAGATACATCTTATCCATAAAAAACATTACTTATGTAACATATCATATAATGTAAAATGAATCAGCTAACACCCAAAACGACGATAATACTAAACTATTATCAACCAAGAAATATTAGAAGATCATATATGATAACATATTAATGTATGTATTTCTTGTATAATTTAATAACTATTATTCAACCATTATATAGGAGTTTAACCTACCCAGAACCATGGAAAAGTTCAAGGTAAGCGTAAATTTTACAATCTCTTTATTATCTGAAGTTGTTTTTTGGGACCTCTTTATTATCCACAACCATGTTTCTTAAAAATGTATTTCAATTTTTTTTAATATTTACTAAAAAATGGGTTAAATTCATTTATACCCTTATTTTATCTTATATTTTTTGAATAAAATCTTTCAGTCATTTTCCAAACAAGGTACTTTACAACTTTTTCGACAAAATTATGGTAAGAATGTCTTTAATTAACTTCTACGGCGGGTGCAATTATTCTCCACCATTATGACATCATCAAATATTCCCTTATAATATTATAAGAATATTTTCAAAATAAATGTTTTCATATTATAATTAAGTAACTTTAAATGATTTCAAAAAAAGAAAGAGATATTTCTCTCAAATAGTTATGATTTCATCTATATCTACATCCTTTGATGGATTTTATACTTGTTTGAAGTGCATTCATTATAATAAAAATATTACATTTTATATTGAATGATTTGTGAAATGATTGATTGTGGATGTGTTATTTTTATTGAATTCATTATTTATGGTTAAATTATTAACATTTAGTATGCCAGTTTTAATACAAATGTTTATGTTATATTTCATCATTTTCAAATGTGGAATGTATTGGACTTAGTAAGTGATGGGTGGAGCCCTCTATAGCTTCTCTATGCATTAGTAGGTCTCATTAGACAACTAGAAATGGAATTGGTTGAGGACTTTCCCAAATTGATATATGTTTTTGGCCGAGGCCTTAATCATTTTTAGACGTCTTGGCCGAGACCTTGACAAAATGTTTCAAAATGTCTAGCATTATACATTCCCTCTTTATGTAAATAATATTAATGGTTCATTTGGTCATTTGACTAGTAGAATACCCATGATTATGGTTTTTATGTAATTATTTACTAAGCTCATATTCCTACCGTGTTCATGTTTATTATTGGTAAAGACATGTGTTTTCAATTATTCACCACACTTAATATTTATGATATCTTCCACTATATTGCATACCCTTACTGAGATTTTGATGTAACATCCCAGGTAAATAAAGAATAAGATTCATTTCATATTTTTTAATATTTTTGAATTAAATATTAATTTTACTTTAAAAGGGTTTCTATGTTCGATAGCTTACCTGATACGCAACAACGAGTTTTTTTTGAAATATTACGTTGCACATTAATAATATAATATTATTTTTTAAATGTTATAAAACTCCTAGCCGTTTTATTTGATGTAATGAAAAAAACTAAATACAATATTATTATACATGTTTGTTAAATGTATTTAAATTATCCAATAAAAATTTAGAGTCATAAACTATGAATGAATCTAATTTTAAGCATAATTTACTTTAAAAGGCCGATTTTTCACCTTTTAATATAAAATCCTCATTAAATATAGTTTTGGTCCCTTTAATACATTCTAATTGACCAAATAAAATCCTTATTTATAATGGGGACATCAAATTTTACAGTGCGTAATTTTTTTGAATTTTTCTGATAAAGTTCATTTTTAATGAATAGTGAAAAATAATGTATTTTAATTCAAAAGTGCCTTTTAATCTAATTTATTTGTATTGCTAGATTATATTTTTAATTGATTTTAAAGTTAAATTAAAATATATTTTTACCATTTAATCCAATGTGGGTCATTAGAATTAATTTCATTTTGACATTGTACATAAACAAGTATCATTCTTTTGATAGTTATTGTTTCTTAAAAACATGCTACTTGTTTTGATAACAAGAATTAATTTTAAAGATAATAATTCCACTTCTATGTTTTTAATTTTTCATAATAGGAATCATTTATTAATTGGGAATATCAAATATATCTTAGTCGGATTTTTTGGTATTATTCTGAAAAACATCAAATTTTGTTGAATTGTAAAACCACTTAGTTGTAGTTAAAAAACTAAAATTTTCATTTAAATGAAATTTTACCACTTCTGTTAATTGAATTTCAAAATTACGACATACATGGTTGTCATAAAGAAGTAAAATTTCGTTCATTAAGATGAAAATAATTTTTGGTGAGTAGTAACTTTTGACTTTTATTTACCGCTATTAAATGTAAATAAGGCAATTCAAGGTTTAAAGAATATTATAATAATTTAATATTATCTTAACACTTTTCAAAACCTTATTGGTTTAGTCAATAACTACCATGGACATAATTGGGTCTATTTTGGGAACCCATTGAGCCACTTGGGTGTGATAATGACAATTTAGATTAATTAATATAATGTAAAGTCAAAATTGATATTAACAAAAATCTTTTAGTAATTAATTTTTATAAGGGGTTATATAAATTATTATTTAGACTATAACTA
The DNA here is from genome assembly GCA_963277665.1 of Viscum album. Lineage (NCBI taxonomy): Eukaryota > Viridiplantae > Streptophyta > Magnoliopsida > Santalales > Viscaceae > Viscum > Viscum album. The sequence continues at coordinate 1,791,026,934 of OY728133.1, read as the reverse complement.
TTCATTGGAAATATAAAAAGATTTAATATATGATAGTATTTTGTTTATAATTTATAGACATCTAATAAATTAAATTATATATGACACAATAATGATGCAGTATTTACCTAATTAATAAATGATTTAAATAAATAAGATTATAATGATTAAACTATTATCCAAAACAAGTCCAATTCTGATTGTATGATTTTATTTCGACCATGAGTCATCTTATCTTCATCTATAATTATTTATGGACCATTATAAACCTAATATCGTTATATAATAAAATAATGTTTTCACACTTTTCTAAAGAGCCCCTCCTTTCCCTTATTAAAAGAAGACCATTTCTATCCAATTAGCCACACCTTGTAAGCCATTTGGATCGTCCAAAATCTGACCAATTAAACTCCCTACATCCCTCTCTTCCAACTAGAAGCCTTAACTTAGGCAGAAGGCACTTCAAGAAGTCCTTTTTGTTCAAACCAATGGAAGTTACCCAAATTAAATGTAACAGTTTCTCTTAAATTGTTTTCATTTATTTTACATCTCCATCCCCTAAAATCTTTTTATTCCTTTATTTTGAAACAAAACAAATTTCCTAAATATTCTAGGATGTATTTATGAGAAGTATTTGAACTACACTTACACACACCTCCATATAATGGGTGAAGAACATAATGTTTCTGTGGATGGAAAACAAACGCCTCACGAAACGATGATTGTTCGATTATCTCCTACTGCCTCTCATGGTGGTCATTATGATGGAATTATAATTTTATATGATATATATTATGTTTATGTTTTTATTTCTTCTGTACTTTCTATTTATAGCACTCATTTATGTTTTCCATAGTGGGTAAATATGATAATCTCATTTGAGGAAATGCGGACTACCACCCCCTCAAAGTGATGTGAATCGTTAATGACTTATGTGGGATATATAAAGGATGGAGTTAATTATATTATATTATAATTTAATTATTATATACCTATGTATCATAATGTTTTAATTTCATTAAAATAAGAAATATAAATTAAAGTAGCATTCATGCGTACACACGTCTTACCGTCTCCATGAACAGTGCATTTCATTTCTTACCTCCAAATGTTATGTACTATTATAAATACCTATATATACTGGATATATGTGATATATATGATATCCAAATCGTGAATATCATTCTGTATATAATGCAACACTGACCACATGAACATCATGTGATTATAAAAAGTCCTTTTTTGACTCAAGTACCAAATATCGACAAAATGGGCATTATTAACTTAAATGATTACATAATGTATATAACATGGTAATAAGTGATATAAAAGGAAAAATAAAATTGAAAAAAAATCTTAAGAAATTAGATATTAACTTAATTTTATTATTCAGGAGATTAAAGAATGATCGAGTCAAGTCAGACTTGAGGTAAGGGATCCGACCTGTCTCTTTTTTTCAGGTACTTTCTTTTATGTCATTTCTTTTATACTCAATGTTCTTATCTTGGAGGATGTTGTTTTATATTCACTATAATGTAATTGGTTTTTTAATATTATGATAGTCCCCCAATTACTCTAATAAATTCATTTTATGAATTTTTAAGTGGCGTCGTTAGGCTGCCGAATTTTTGAAAGGGATTTTCTTATCTCACTTTTAATTCCGTGAGATTTACATTGTTCACCACTTATTTATTACATGTGGTTTAATGTGTAATACCATTGATATATATTATCATTATTAGCTTTTTATTCATGTTATTATGTGATTAATTTTGTGGTTATTAACTTTTGGTAATACAATTCAATTTGAATACAATGAAGTAAGGGGTTTTCATCTCACTTTTTATTCCCATGAGATTCATGCTATATTTGCAACTATTTTATTTTGTGTGGTGTATGTACTGCCAATTATTGTAATATTTGTGTAATATACCTTCGTTTATGATTATTTTCATATTCATTTAATGATAATTCTCTGATGTGGCGTATCTTTTGTAAGTTACAGAAATGGTAAGGGAACCTTTCACCATCCCTTTTTTTAAAAAGACTTCTTTTGTTATGTCTTTTAATTTTACATCTTAGTATGTTGGGATATGTTCTTACATGTCCTTATTTAAGTAAAATTTATTTCCATGTGATGAGAGACTATTTTTATCTCATCAAATCATTTTCTAAGTTTTAACGTGACATCGTTAGGATGTCAAATTGTTTAAAGGGAACTTCTTAACCCAATTTCAATTCTTTGGGTTCAACTTGTACTTCATGAACATGTCGTCCTATGAATTTGTTTGAATTGCCTATGATTTTTTTAGACATAATATTAAATTATATTGGGTGTATTTATATTTTTCACACATAATTATGTGATTGATTTATCCTTAATTTAAGGATACCATCTTTATAAGCGATTTCATCTCAATTTACATTCCATTTGAGACTTTATTTTTGTTATGAACCAATTCACTCTTATGTGGTGTATATACTGTACATTCTCATAATATATAATGAATAACTTTATTCTCAGGATATTAAAATGTTTTTATTAAATTTTATTCCTACATTATTTGTATTCAAGTGTTGATCTTTTTGTTAAAAAACACATTAACTAAAATATCATTTTAAATGTTTTAAATATTTATTATTATAAATATTTCTCAATAATGTCCATTTTTTCAAAATGGGTTTTAGGATTTATTTATATGGACATTAATTTTTTCAAATTATAATTCATTTAAAATATTCAAAGTGTTATGGGACACTTTGATTCAAAAATCAGTTTTAAATGGTTTTGAAAATGATTTGATAAAACATTGTTTATTAAAATATCATTATTTGATATATTGGAATGTGGAAATGTTATCTTTCCTATATACATGTGTTATATGTTATTATTATGTTATGTTTATTGGGAATTGTTTACATATGTTGGTGGTTCAGTGATAAACCTTGGGCGGGTGAGCCTGAGATAGCTCTCCAATGCATTGGGTAACGTGACGGAGGTAAACGTGATGTTTTCCTAAGAGATTTAGTGAATATACCATGACGGGTATTCCAAGTGTAACTCCCTATGTAGCTATGATATCTACAATGTATGATTGATATGGATTCCATAAGTAACCATTATGATTTATGATTTGTGTGTGTTATTCATAAATCTCATGATTTCATAAGGTATGTTATGATTTAAAAGAATGGTTTCATTGATTTGTATTCATTGATGGAATAATGTTTTCCATCCTTATTTTATAACCCTTACTGAGCTTTTTATGCTCATCCCATGTTTTTGAAATATTTTCCACTTGACTTAAACAACAATAGGGTCAAGGATGGGATCAAGGAAAAGTCATGCTATCTAAAACATAGAACTAGACATGTTTATTTTTAAGAGTTTTTTTATTTTATGAAAATATGGATACTGAGTAGGTGTGTCTACTTGTAATATTCAAGTTGTAACGTAATAGTTATGGATTAATTCTCTAAAACTATATGCCTGAAAAGATCCTAAATGTGATTTATTCATTTAATTCAATATTATGTAATGTTTAATGCTGGGTCTTTATAGTTGGTATTAAAGGTCGATTTTGATAACTTTAGAGGTTTGGGTAATATTTAAGCATAACTGATATTACTATAATGTTTAGGATTTCAGAAAGAGTCATATTTTTTAGATAAATTAAACGAGTTTAAAATAACATGAATAATTATATGTTAGTATTATATGTTATTTTTTTGATATACTCACACTGAGCTTTTTGGTTAATGTAAATGGCTGGATCTAGAGGCACCAAAGTAACAATGGATGTGAAGAAAAATGTTACGGTTTTTTGAACGAGAAACTGAATGATATGGGAGATGCAATGAGAACTCTTGTGGTTATTCTCAACCAACTATCTGGAGTCATGATTGACCACCTGAACCTTATAGATTTTTATAAGGAATCATATATGCAAGAAACAAATCCCTACAGAAGTTCAAGTAATAATCATAAAGGTATGTGTGTTCAAAAACCTATGTCTCAATGATGTGGAAAGAAACACCTAAGAAAATGTTTCAAAGGGAAAGAAAGATTCTATAGATGTGGAAATGAAGGTGATAAAGTAAGAACCTTCCATGGAAAAAGGAAGCATCTAGTTGACTCTAGGAAAGGGAATGAAGTTCATTCTGATGGATCAATTTAATGTTTTAAATGTGGTGAGCATGGCCATTATGCAAACACATTTCCTATGAAGATGTTTCAGGAATAGGATCACTAGGATCATACAAATATTAATTTACCAATACCTAATGCCATTCTGATTGAAGATCAAGAAACTGACAATGACCAATGAAAGGTATGGATTATTTCTTAACATATGTTTTCATATTATTGAAATCTTTGGATATGATTCATGATTTTGTTTGTATGAAAGAAGTATTTCAGAATATGTTGGTAAACAATGGTTAATGGATCATGATGAACGTTGAATGAGTAAGAGGTCAGTATATAAGGGATTCAAGATTTTTGGTAGAATTTAGGACGGTGAAATGTTTAAAAGTATTAAGATTCTTCTGATGATGGGATTATAATAGAATACTTTTTATAATATGTGTAACCCTGATGTGTGATATATGAAAATTTTATTCAAGGAATAATTATCTTCTCTTTTGTGGATATAGTTATAAAGAACCATTTGGGTTTATATGATCCTTGAATTTGATTCAATTACCGGTTAATACATTTTGGGATGCAAAATGAAAGATATTAGATAACCTTCATGGTTAAATTATGTTATGGTTATTTTTGATGAATTTATCTCTTTTTGAGGAATGGTATAAAATTAAATTATTTTTTACAAGGGACGACATGCAGACCGTGTGACAACCCATCGCGTCAGACGAAGCTACAGGAATCGAACCCACAACCAACGTGTGACTAGTATTTATCTCCTACCACTAGACTACTTGAAGTCCCTAGTTAGTATGAATAATTATTTTTAGTTATATGATATTATGAACCAGGAATAAGTATATTTTGAGTTATCTATGGAAATTATTAACCTATCATGGAGCATATGTGATTAGGTTAATTACTTCTCAGTATGAGACTTTAAGAGTAACTGATGTTATTTAGAGATAAATATTAAGATTTACCTTGGAAGAATATGTGATTGAATCCTTTAGAGATTTGGGTTTCAATCTTAGTTTGGATTACTTTGATGAATTTTAAGGATAACTATTAATTTAATGGTCTTTCTCGAACCTTGGGTTCTTTTTTTTGAATTTTGGAAATTAAGAGTAGTATTTCTTTTTATAAAGGATTGTCCTTTTGGTGAATATCTGATCTTATACTAAAAATTTTGGTTTAATTAATATCTAACGTCATGGGAAATATATAGTTCATCTTTTGTGGATTATGTGATTCTCTTGAAGTTGATAATAGCTCTCTTAATGTGAAAAAAATTCATCTTGAAGATTCATTGTTTGTAGAAAATATGAGTTGGTGTTAGAAATCTTGTAAAAGATGAATGTCTACATGACATGTAAGTATATTTCCTTATGTTTTTGGTTAATCTCATAAATAAATTCTTCTACAAAATTAATATTTAAACAAAAACCTTGTCCGTTAACTTTTCCAACTGGGGAATCAAAGAATGTTTAACCCATCACAAGTTTGTGATTTTTTGGAGGTTAACTTTATCCTAAACATGTTTCCTAACACTCTCCATCAGAACATGACCCTTTGTGTTGTCCTCCAAATCCATGTTTTCATGCAATCTTAGTATGGGTTAACTCGGGTGACCATTGTACTCTTCGTTCTATATTTTAATGTGATTAATTTACAAACTCTTTTTCCGATATGGGAATTTCGATAAAGTTTTCGAGCCCAAATTTTAAAATTGCGAGGTTGAAATTCTCAAAAGGGGGGAATGATGTAATATCCCAGGTAAATAATGACTAAGACATATTTCATATTTTTTTAATATTTTTTAATTAAATATTTTTTTGACATTAAAAGGGTATCTAAGTTCGATAATGTACCCGATACGCAACAACGAGTTTCTTTGAAATCATAAATTGCACACTAATAATATAATAATATTATTTTAAATGGTAGTCAACTCTTAGCCGTTTTATTGGCTGGAACGAACAAAACTAAATACAACATTATTAGACATGATTGTTAAATGTATTTAAATTATCCAATAAAAAGTTAGAGGCTTAAATTGATAGTGAATCTAATTGTAAGCATAATTTACAATAAAAGGCCGATTTATCACTTTTTAATGGCGAACCCTCTTTATATATAGTTTTGGTCAATTTAATACATTATAATTGAAAAAATAAAATACTTATTTAGAATGGGGACATAAAATTTTACTTTGGGTAATTTTTTGGAATTTTTCTGATAAAGATCATTTTTTTTAATGAATAATGAAAAATATTGAATTTTATTTAAAAAGTGCATTTTAATCTTACTTATTTATATGTTTATATTATCATTTTAATTTGTTTTAAAGTGAAATTAAAATATAATTTTACCATTTAATCCAATTTGTGTCATTGGAATTAATTTCACATTGAAATTGGACATAAACAAATATCAATATTCTGATAGTATTGTTTCTTAAAAACATGCTATTTGTTTTGATAACGGGAATTAATTTTAAAGAAAATTAATGCCACTTATATGTTTTGAATTTGTCATAATATGAATTATTTTTGAATTCAGAATATCAAATATATCTTAGGCTGAATTTTTGGTATTTTTTAGAAAAACGTCAATTTTTTGATGAATAGTGAAACCACTTAGTGGTAGTTAAAAAAACCAAATTTTTCATTTAAATGATAATTTACCATTTCTGTGAATTGAATATAAAAAATCTGACATACATATTTGTTATAAAGAAGTAAAATTTGGTTCATTAATATGAAAATAAGTTTTGGTGAGTAGTAACTTTTGACTTTTATTTACCACAGTTAAAGATAAATAGGTTATTTCAAGGGTAAAAGAATATTATAATAATTCAAAATTACCTTAACACTTGTCCAAACCTTATTGGTTGAGTCCTTAACGACCATGGTCATATTTGGAAATATTTGGGTACCCCATTGAGCCACTTGGGAGTGATAAGGACAATTTAGATTATTTAATATAATGTAAAGTCAAAATTTATATTAACAAGAATATTTTAGTAAATAATGTTTAAAAAGGGTTATCTAAATTATCATTTAAAATATAAATATTCATTATAAATATAAACATATTTTCTACATGATTGTATTTTTTTATTATTTATAGACATCGAATAAATTAAATTATTTATGACACAATAATGATGCAGTATTTGCATCATTAATAAATGATTTAAATAAATAAGATTATAATGATTAAAATATTATCCAAAACATGTCCAATTCTGATTGGATGATTTTATTTCTACCATGATTCTTCTTATCTTAAACTTTATTGATTTTTGGACCATTAGAATCCGAATATCTTTATATAATACAATAATGTTTTTAGACTATCCTAAAGAGCCCCTCCTCTCCCTTATAAAAGGACACCATTTCTATCTTACTCCTCACACCTCTCAAGCCATTTGGCTCCTCCAAACTCTGCCCAATTAAGCTCCCTAAATCCACTTACTCCTCCTATAAGCCTTACCTTAGGAAAAAGGCGCTTCAATAAGTCCTTTTGGTTCAAACCAAAGAAAGTTATCCAAATTAAAGGTAACCGTTTCTCTTAAATTGTTTTCTTTTATTTGACTTATCCAACCCATAAAATCGTTTTATTAATTTCTATTGAAAAAACCCCAGTATACTAAATATACAAGGATGTTGTTATGAGATTTATTTTAACTACACTCACTCACAAATCCATATAATGGGTGAAGAACATAATGTTTCTAGGGATGGGAAACTAACACCTAACGAAACGATGATTGTTCGAATATCTCCTACTTCCTCTCATGGTGTCCATTATGATGGCACTATATTTATATATGATATATATCATGTTTATTTTTTCTTTATTCTTCTGTATTTTCCATTTATATCACTCCTTTATGGTTTCCATAGTGGGTAAATACGATAATCTCATTTGAGTAAGTGCGGACTACCGCCCCCTCAAAGTGATATGACACGTTAATTACTTATATGGGATGTGTAATGGATGGAGCTAATGATATTATATTATAATTTAATTATAATATAACTATGTATAATTATGTTTTAATTACATTAAAATAATAAATATAAATGAAATTAGTGTTCATGTGTCTTACGGCTTACCGTCTCCATGAACGGTGAATTTAATTTCTTACCTCCAAGTATTATGTACTATTATAAATACATGTATATAATATATATATATATATATGATATATATGATATAAAAATCATTATTATCATTCTTGATAGAATGAACCATTTACCACCTGAACAACATGTGATTATAAAAAGTTCAGTTTTGACTCAAGTACCAAATATTGACAAAATGGACGTTATTAACATAAGTGATTAAATAATGTTTATAACATGGTAATAAGTGATATAAAAGTAATAATAAACTTAAAAAGGTTCTTAAGCAATTAGAAATTAACTTTATTTTATTATTCATGAGATTAAAGAATGATCGAGTCAAGTTGGACACGAGGTAAGGGATCTGACCTATCTCTTTCTTTTCAAGTACTCTCTTTTATGTCATTCCTTTTATTCTCCATGTTATTATGTTGGAGGATGTTATTTTATCTTCACCATAATGTAAATTGTATTTTCATATGATGAGATACCCCCTCTTACTCTCATTAAATAATTTTAAAAAAAATTTAAGTGGCACCGTTACACTGCCGATTTTTTGTAATGGATTTTCTTATCTCACTTTTAATTCCGCGAGATTTCCATTGTTCACCACTTATTTATGAAATGTGGTGTAATGTGTACTGCCATTGATATATATATTATCATTATTAGATTTATATTCATGGTAATCTATGATTAATTTTGTGCTTATTAACTTTTGGTCATACGATTCAATTTGAATACAATGAAGTGAGGGTTTTTCATCTCACTTTTTTTCCCGTGAGATTCATGCTATATTTTCCACTATTTGATTTTCTGTGTTGTATGTACTTCCTATTATTATAATCATTGTGTAATATAAATTCTTTTATGAGTATATAAATTTTCATTGAATGATCATTCTCTCATGTGGCATATTTTTTTTGTAAGTTTCCAAATTGGTAAGGAACCTTTCACCCTCCTTTTGTTAAAAAGACTTCTTTTGTTATGTCTTTTAATTTTACTTTTAATTATGTTGGTATATGTTCTTAAATATCTTTAGAGATGTAAAATCTATTTCCAAGTGATGAGATACTATTTTTATCTCATCAACTCATTTTCTGAATTTTAACGTGACGTTGTTTGGTTGTCGAATTGTTTCAAGGAAACTTCTTAACCCTATTTCAATTCTTTGGGTTCAACTTTTACTTCTTGAACATGTGGTCCTATGAATATATGTGAATGACATCTTATTGTTTTACACATAATATTCACTTATATTGGTTGTATTTATATTTTTCACACATAATTATGTGATTTATTTATCCTTAATTTAAGGATACCATCTTTATAAGGGATTTCATCTCAATTTACATTCCCATTGAGACTTCATTGTTTTTATGCACGAATTCACTCTTATGTGATGTATATACTGTCCATTGGCATAATATATCATGAATAACATTATTCTCATTATACTATAACGATTTGATTAAATTTTATTCCTCGATTTTTTGTATTCAAGTGTCTCTCTTTTTGTTAAAAAACACTTTAACTAAAATATCGTTTTAAATGTTATAGAGATTTATTATTCTAAATATTTCGCATTAATGTCCATGTTTTCAAAATGGGTTTTAGGATTTATTTATATGGACATTAATGTTTTAATATGATAATTAATTTAAAATATTCATAGTGGTATGAGACACTTTGATTAAAAAAATCTCTTTTTAAATCGTTTTGAAAATGATTTATTAAAACATTGTTTACATAAATATCTTGATTTGATATATTGGAATGTGGAAATGTTATCTTTCCTTTATACATGTGTTATATGTTATGATTATGTTATGGTTATTTGGCATCATTTACATATATGGGTGGTTCTGTGATAAGCCTAGGGTGGGTGAGCCCGAGATATCTCTCCAAAACATTAGGTAACGTGATGGAGGTAAACATGATGTTTCTCCTAAGAAATTTAGGGAATATATTGTGATGGGTATTCCAAGTGTAACTCCCTATGTATCTATGATAGATATAATGTATGTTTGATATGGATTCCATAATTAACCTTCATCATTTATGATTTGTGTGTGTTATTCATAAATCTCATGATTTCATAAGGTATATTATGAATGAAAAGAATGGTTTCATTGATTTGTAGTCATTGATAGGATAATGTTTTCCTTAATTATTTTATAACCCTTACTATGATTGTTATTCTCATCAAAAGTTTTTTAAAATGTTTTCCACAAGACTTTAAGATGAATTGGGTCACTGATGGGATCAAGGAAAAGTCATGAAATCTAAAACATAGAACTAGACATGTTACTTTTTATGTGGTTTTTTATTTTATGAAGAAATGGATATTGAGTAGTAGTGTCTACTTCTAATATTCATGTTGTAATGTAATAGTTATGGCATAATCCATTAAAACTGTAAACCCGAAAAGATCCTCAATGTGAATAAATCTTTTCATTCAATACTATGTAATTTTTAAGGCTGGGTCTTTATATTTGAGGTCACCCCTTTCTTATGTTTCATTATCAAAGTATATAAAGAAGTTAGTTATGAGTGACTTGCACTCATAATCGAGGAATTTTGGATGTTTCTAATGGAATAAATTAGGGTTGTATTTATTTTCAAGTTGTAATGTTGAACATATGTATGAATCATGTTACCAATAATACTAAACTGACTGGTCTTTCAAGATAATATTCCCTTCTGATCATGCCAATGTTACGTAATAATGCACCGACTCTGGGTAAATAGGGTCGGGGCATTTCATATGACCCACCATCTCCATGATTGTAACATACATCATTTATCAAAACCATCTTTCAGGATTGGAATTTAATGTATACATTATGTATAGTTATAATAATTATTTCTGGATAATTATTATTTATATTTTGATATAATGACCTCTTAAGCCAATAGTAAACCAGCATAATTCATTTTTGACACCTAAGTCATATTTTGTTGAAACACCCTACATAAAAATAATTAATATTGTAAATTTATATAAAATAGTGATAAGTAAATTATAAGGAATAATAAAATACATAAATCTTCTTTAAATATTAAATATTAAATAATATTTTTTTTCTATATGAGAAAGAACATACATGATGATTCAGACTCTTAGAATGGGTTTCTCAGCTCACTTTTACTTCAATGGGACATATTTCATATTCACCAACCATTTCCATTGTGTGGTTTATATACATCCCATTATGATATTTTATATCATAAATATTTCACACTTAAAGGTATTTAACCTTATATTGGAGGTTATTTTTTGATTTTTCTTATGATTGAAAGGTTACCAACGTGATGTGTGTTCATTTAACAGTCTCAACATTATTCTAGATTATTTATTTAAGTCTTACTTGGGGTAATTATATGAAATTTATATATCAAAAACAATTTTTTTCATATGGTTATTCATGAAGATTTGTAATTAATAGTTCCATTTTCTTCTCTTTGGCCCTTAAAATTATTAAGAATATTTTTGAAAGAAAATCCAAATTTTTTTCTCACATATTTAGAAAATATTATTTCACCCATAAACTTGTTTTCTATAAATGTTTTAAAATTAATTTTAAAATAATACCAATGATTGATTAAATAAATATTTACCCATATTTTTAATTTTATATAACATTTTTAAATGAATAATATTATCATTTTATAGATGAGTCACGTTTCTAACCTTTTTACAGTTAAAAGGAATGTTCTTTTCAATATATATGAAAAATTCAAAATTACCCACTAGCGTGAAAATAATTTCACTGGATCTAAATTTAAAAATAAAAATGGTTATTTATAATGAATCTGAATATACTCGTATTTTAAAAATTAATTGTTTTAAATGTTATTTTTGAAAAAATAGATATTGATAATATTTTATGAATTTTTTGGTTTTAAAATATAAATAGTTATTTTAAAAGAAAGGGTATTTTCCTAAAACAAATTTAATAGATATTTATAAATTATTATATATATAATTTAATATACATTTATGAAACATATAATTTAATGGAGATATATTACAATGATACCATCAATATTGTTTTTCCGGATGTTTTGTGGTCAGTTTGATAGGGGAAGTACTATATCGATACCATTTATTTTACTCTAAATAATTTTTTATAATTTCATTGATAGGAAAAATATATAAATTTTGTCTATAAATTTTAATAAAAACTTTTTACGTGGATTATGTTTCTCCCCATTCATATGTGTAATTCATTTGACTTAGTAAGTAATGGGTGGGGTCGGCTATAGCCCCTTGTAGAATCAGTATTTTTCACCACAAAAACTAGATTATGATTATTCATAGTCCTTATATATTTATTTATATTTCTCATCATAGGGTTTCTATGGTATATATTATATTTTCTCCATTATTTATTCAAACTTTATGAATTTACTTTTTGATATTCCATTTGTTTATTTGATTATATAGAATATTTGTGGTTACATTTTCATGATCATATGATTATTTATTTGGAATTATTTCATCATCATGTATACCTACAATATTATTTTAATGTTATTGATTAAATAGAAATTGTTTTAATTATTTACCATTCCATATTTATTATTCCTTATTTTTTCAAATAATCCAATAACTATTACCCATACTAAGAATATTTTCTCACCACTTTATTTTGTTTTATTTTCCATAGGTTACATAGATTTTTTTTTGATTTATATATAGAGATATTATATGTGGAATGATGGGGTTTTTAAAGATAACATCTTATGTGTTCCATGTTTTTAATTGTAATAATAATTTCTAGTATGTATATAGTTTTCAAATACTACGAACCATTTTATCCATTTGAGATATGAAACCTTGTTTATTTCAAAATCAAATAAAGTATACAAAAGCTTTAGGATAAGGAGGTTGGGGTCCCTACACAACTGTGATGATTTTTGTGGAGTTGTACTTGATCTTCATACAAATTCATTTGTTTTATTTCATTCAAAATATATTTGTATCTTAACCAAATCTCCAAGATATATATAATATAAGTTGTAAGGATATGTAGAGTTCCACTTTTTATTGTGTCTGATTGGTATTTGAGTTTTACCACATGGTTTGGCAGTATACATCAAAAAGAATTAAATATATAGATGGTTTTCAATACTACTTATAATCATTAGATGGATAGTCATTCTGAGAAGTCCATTCAAACCCTGGTAGATATACAAAATTCTTATATGATGGATTTATATGATTTTTGGGATTAAATCCACCGATGGGTAGAGTTATCATATAATAATAGTTTATATTATCGAATTCATATGGAACTATATATCCATATTGATCGGAAGTGATATTAGACTCCAACGTTTTATAGAAAATGTTGTAGTGGGGAAGATGATCAGCCCCAAACATATTGAAAAATTATAGAGAATGTTTAAAATATTCAAAGGAATATGAAAGAGTTACACATTTGATCATGGAGTTATCTTGATAATCATCAATGAGATATATAGTTCGATGTTTTCGGAAAGGCATTCAACTAAATATTTTTATGGAATTAGATTCTGAGATACCCAACAAAATGAAGATTAGTGATAGATACATCACCCCTAGATATCATTGATTGTATGAGGTTTGTATCCGCTCTCCCATAACTCCCTCTATACCTCTCTCATGTGAATGATGTGGTCCTTGTATATTTTTTTTGAAAGTATATAATAGAAAAATCACATGTACTAAGTGTGAAGTGTTAATAGTTAGAACGTGAATATTAATATAGAGACCAAATTTTGGATATCTTGTATTGAGTATATATGGTTCTGAGGAACAAGGCCACTAATATAGTCCATGTTCTCCAGAGAAATGATTAATTTAAGGAGGATACATAGGAACCTAAGTATATGATGATAGAAAAGTACCCTCCCTTTTTTAACAAATTGTAATAAAACTTCATGGAAATATTTTTTTATCATCGTAGAATGTAATGGCACATGATTTTAGTAAATACATTTCCATAAGTCATGTTGAATAGGTTTTCTCATACCAAACCCGAATATAAAATGACAATAGGGATACTTTTAAAAAATAAAATTTAAAAATATGAATGATATAGTATAACCATTAAATTAGTAGGTGCCAATATAAGTAAAATACATAGTCAAACTATGTAAAATGGTATAGATAAACAGAAGTCATTTTATGATTAAAAAACACTCTTATCTGAAATTTTGTTTTTATGCATTAAGTGATGTTTCTTGAAAATTAATTTTTCTCACCAATATATATTTTAATGTAAAATAGCTTTCATTTTGGGAATTATTTAGGGAAAATTATTCAAAAAAGGATAATTTCATTTTTAGTCAGTAAAAAAATATTACTAGGGATAATGTTAATTACCATGATAATGGTAAAACCATAATTTTTAAATATTTTTTTTATTAAAAATATTTATGTTTTATCAAATAAAATAAATAAATATCTTTTCAATAATAAAATTAATATAATTTTAAGACCAATAAATAAACATATTAACACACATTCAATTATAAATAATGTTTATATAAGATTAAGAATTATTTATGATGAAAACAATAATTTCCTACCAAATAGTTTTTTAATTATTAAATGTTTTAATTTAAAAGTGATTTATATATTATTTAGAAAACAAATTTTATTATATGGGGATTAAATTTTTGTTATTATACTCTAAATTTTATAATAAATTTTACATTATTATTTTAATAAAACCCAAATTACAACGTTAAAAACTACTTACAATATTAAAATACCAAAATGGTAAAATGTTAGAATCATGTTTTAAAATAATTGAATCATGTTTAAAACATGTGGATAAATTAGTCATAGTGGATTTATATAAATTATCCAAAAAATATTATTATTTCCCACTTGTTTCCATTGACCCTTGAGTATGTCAATCCATTATCAGAAAAATATTCTATATTAAAAAATGATCAATTTTACTCACTTGTAAATGAGACACACTTCAACCACTCCATGTCACAACTATAGATTTTAAATTCATAGAATAACTATAAAATTATTATTCCCATAGAACTATATAATAATTCATTAATATTTTTCTTACATATGATTACCCAAACTCATAAAAAGTCATGTTAGTTTCCAAGAGATGATTAATTTCTTCTACAAAAATTTCTAACATATCTTTAGATTATTATCCATATTCTCTTATTTCACCACCACCAATTAAAGTTTAATTTAATTAAATAAGAACTGTTAATTTTTTTGAATATTATTATATTAATTTAATTAAAATGTTTATTTCTTCTCTGTCCACCTAAAATACAAAAAAACATCGATCATGCATACATGTCGACAACCACCAACACGACATAACGTTCTTTTTCTTTTTTTCAACTGGTATTTCATTTTTTATTAACAATATTTATAAATAGAATAAAATATTTTAAAATATATAAATATTTTAATCATTAATTACATATAATGATATTTTATCAATAGAAACTTTTTTCAAAAAACAAACACTAAAAATATATTTTAACATCATCATGTTTAGATCATTTTGAATACCTAAATAAAAAATTTTATAAAACATTATCAATGATGAATATGTAAACTTTACTATAAGTGTTGTTTTATATTAATTGATAAATAATTTTTTATATGGTTCTCGAATGGCTATATGAAAATTTAAACCACTATTAATACAATACCATTTGTTTGTTATAAGTTTCTAAAACAAGATTTTTGCAAATTGTTTTTCCACATAACATAAGTAAAACAATCATGGTATGTGAAACTAAATTTATTAATATATTTAGTTCTTTAAATTACCATGTAATTATTATTTTGTTATCAATTATTGGGTATAGAGGTCAATATTATAAAATGATAATGAAACATTAAAATTACAAACTCAAAATGGAAATTATAAGTGATAATTAAATAATATATTCACTCTAAATTAGTTATAAGTGAATAATATCAAAGGAAATGCATCTATATAATATTATAAAATACATAATTAAGATTTTTATTTTTTATGTACCTAAGTTTTTTTGTGATCAACTAAGTGGGAAGTCAAGGTAAGGGTTTCGTTATCTTAATTTCCAATTAACTGCATCATAGTTTTCTTACATGAATATAAATTTAAAATACATCATTGATCCTAAAACACCTTTATTATATATGTTAGTTTATAATTTTCTCCTATAAAATTAATTATCCTTATTAATTAAATATTATTGATAAAACATTAAAAAAAGTATATCATATGAAAGAATAACTCCAATTATTACCAATGAAAATCAAGAAACTGAGATTCCATAGAACTAAACTCCTAGATTGGTTGGTAAAACACATTATTTACACACAAGATTTCACTCCAATAATGTTACAATAACATAAGCATCCATTATTACAATATAAATAAAAAACTGGAGTCACTAACATACCCATGACCTTTTAGGATTAGTGTTTCATTGAATTGTGAAAAACCATTAACTAAAAAAACAATTACCTTTCCCATATTATTATAATTTCCATATAAACCCAAGGATTAATTATTTTAAACTAATTATTCAAAATTTCTCTTAAATTTCTATCTCATGTGATTCCCATATAGACACCACATCATTATAACATTATTTATAACCTAAGGAGAAGGAAACATGATAAATGTCGGGGTAAAAAGAACAGTAAAAGTAAAAAAAAGTGATTATAATAAATGATCATAGGTTTTAATAGGCTGATAATATAGTTATGATAGGAAATTATAAATACATAGGAATAAAATATGATAATCATACACAAAAAATTTAGATCATAATCTGTATGTTATGTAATAAGGAACCTTTTAAAAATCATGATTCTTTTGAATATTTAACCACGAGTCAATAATATGAATAAATGATAATAAAACAATAAATAAAAATGGATATAACTTGAATATTATAATAAATCATGTGAAATGATTAACCACCAAAACCATCATCACATAATGGATGTGGTTAACCATCATTCCATGACACGATACATTTGGGATAACAACACATATACCTTATTGGGATATGGTTAACCACCCACTTACCATATACTTATTTTGATTGGAATAACCACCCACATATTACATACTTTTATGTTATATATAAACATTCATGTACCATAACCATTTTGTATTTGAAAAACCACTGATTTATCATAAATTTTTTTATTTTGAAAAACCACTACTATACATAAATATTTCTTTAGAGATATAAAATGTGACCCAATTAATTAGAGGACTATAATAGACCATCCCATACTATAATGTAAGACCATAAATATTTGGGCCACATGAAATAAAATAATACAACAAATTATGTAGTACTCTTGGAATAAAAATTTAATGTGTATCATTTATAAACGGTAACATATAACATGAAATCAATTGTAAATTATTCAATAACAAAATTTAAATATATAAAAGGAATTAATTATAATAAATTTTTTCAGAATATATGAAAATTAACACTAAAATATATCGATCTATTTGAGTTTTTGTAGAAAAAGGAAGTGAATGTATTTTCATTAAGCTTTTGTAACATAGTATTATAAACAAACATATAAGTCACTTTAAAATCCATTTGAAAAATGTTATAAATGTGAAATTGAAGAAATAAATTTTGAATATAATTCCACATACTAAAACCATTATAAAATGTAGAGTCAAATATAATAAATGTGTAGTTTATGATAAAAATATTCATAAGTGGAATGAAATACCTTTATTTATTAAAACAATACAATAACCATTATCTGTAAAATGTAAAATTACACAAACAATATGAATTAAAGATTCATTTAAAACCATGAAATTAGGAATATAATGATTCATTTAAAAAATATTTATAAAATAATATAACTGTTTATATAGATTACATTAAAATTTGTTTATTTTTAATCTTTTTAAAAGAAAAAAAAATGACCTATATAAGAAATGTTAATAATATTACTTATGAAGTTTTTTAGGAAATTTAATGATTCTATAAAATAACAATAAAAAGAAATAACTATAGAGTGTATTAATATTGACAATTTATAACAAATATAGATATAGAGAATGGGAACCATTAGAAAGAAAGATAATTATTCTTAACAACATAATATTTTTAAATAGAATACAATCGATAAAAAAAATGAATATTATTAAAATATGTACTTTACCTAGAGTAAAAAATAATTTTTATAATATTTATGTGGAAGAATAACTGAACTATATTATTTAATCGTCATGTAAGAATGTTTTTAACATAATGAAAAGGAAACTGCGACAAAAAAACCAAAACAAATTTGGTAAATTCTAATATAAAATCCCTTTTAGAATAGGAATTTAAATTAGAAATTAAATTACATAAATAAAAAATCATCATATAATATGTTAAAAAGGTAGTAAATACACCATATAAAGGAAAATATGTGAATAAAAAATAAATTTCCCAAAGAAGGGATGTTGATATGAAAACCCATTACATTGGTTTGATATTTTTTGGACAAGATTAATTTTCCAGTACAAAAATATTAAAATCACTAAACATCAATTTCAAAAAATTATTCATCTTTTTTAATTTTTATATCAATCATTTATTTTCATTTATTACAAATTATTACTTCCTTTTTGTTGATATTGACCATCAGTGGTAGTAGTTTCAGTTGTTATTTGTCTGTTTTGGTATAAAATATTTAGTGATCATTTAATTTTTATTAGATAATAATATATAAAATATTCATGTCACAATAATAGATGTTTTTTATGTATTTATGAAGTTATAGGTTCATTATATGGGAGTTTCAAGTATGATTTTCCAAGATGAAATCTATAATGATTTTGTTTCTTTATTTGCTAACAATTAAAAGGTTGTATATTTTTAATTTGTTTGTTCATTAAATAAAATTTATAGAAATAAAAAACCTTATTTAATTATTTATATCATTAACTTATAATAAATAATTTACAATGTCCATTCATGATAATAATTTACTGTATTGCTCATGTCGGTGTTCAAATTGACCCAATAATAATGTTAAATAAGCAATGGATGATTGTGATTATAAAGATAATTTTTTATATTATCATCACTATATAAAATGGAGATATTATGTAGATTTAATTTAAGAGATAAATTTCAATTGATAAGTGGTTGATAAATAAGAAAGATAAAAACAATCATAAGAAGTTACTACTTATGAAGAAGAAATCATATCTCATCATAAAACCCATTTGGGTTTGGAATGAATTTTATAAATATATAGGGACTAAAAAGAAAAATGTTTGAGAGGGGAATATTATGGAAATAAATAAGGTCCATTGGGGTTGATATTATTAATTCTATGTGTTTCTTGGAAGCTGTTGTGAAGGGTCCTTTTTTTGAGTGATAGAATAGACATTTATGTAAATAAATATTACTCGTTTCAAAAAATAAGAAAATATCTTGGAAAATGGATAAATTTTTTAAAAATTTAAAGTAAAAATTTTGTATTTTTAATAAATTACTAAAATAATCATTTAAATATAAGTATTAGTTATGTTTTTGGTTTTTACTACATGATTATTACTTTTATGTTAATTTAGCCATTATATTTGGGACTAACTTTTACTTCTTAACTTGTTTTTATGTCCTAAAATAATATTTGACATAATACATAATTAGAAAAAGTTTCTTCAATGAATGAAACTCATTTTATTCAATATAATTTTTAAAATTGATAAAAATTCTGTTAATACAAAATTCCTAACACAGGGAAATCATTTTTCTTAAAAAATGTATTTTTAATCATAAAAATGAATTTATACACACATAGGAAAACATTTATGAATAATATTTTCTATTAGATTATTATTAATAAAATTGGTTATTTTTTTAATCTAATAAAAAAAATTAATTGAATATTGTGATTACATAATTTAAAAAAAAACATAAAGAATAGTTTTTTTACTATACTAAAATATTACATAGGTTTCCATAAAGTCAAATACAGTTTTGAATATGTAATATACTATTTTTATATGAATTATTTTAATCCTTGAATACATATTTTTTAACAAATTTTATTTGAATTTTTTATGTTATGCTTATAAAATGATGATATTATAAAAATTTCTATATTTATAAAAACTATATTTTTTTACTTTTTACAAAAAATAACCCTTTTCAGAAAATACTGAAAAGTTTTCTTTAATATAGTATTGAAATAATTAATCCAAAAATGAGTTTAAATGAATCAAATTAAAAATATAATATTTATAAATATGTCTTTTGAATAAAAGAGATGATATATAATAAAAATATGGGTTTAGAAGTAAAACATATTAATTTTTATATGAATCATTTTCTTTTTTAATCACTATAATTCTTTAGTAAATTCATGGATGATAATTGGTTAATTTACTAATTAGTAGTGAAATTCAATGAATCCTTTTTTTAAAATTATTCATTAAAAGTAATAAATTTATCAATATTTTACATTAATAAAAATAATTTCTATATAATAAATAGTATTATCACTAGAAAATCTTCTTCCTTTTTCAATTATTAAATATTATTAAATAATTTATTTATAATGAAAATAAATATTTAAATTATTAATATGAATTATTTTCGTAAACTATAATCTAAATTTAAAAATGTGTAATATTAAAATTAATATCTTTATACACATTTCATTTGATTTGTATATTATATAATTTATTTCCATATCCTATTCAAGTATTAAATTATTCCTACATTTAGTTGATATACATAGGGTTTAAAGAATTATAATTTGTTTTAAAACATGGGGTTTTATATTTTACCTCTTAAATAATTTCAGCCTAAAAAATATGTTACTTAGACAAAATAAATGGGTATCCCAAAGATTTAAAATATTCAAGATAAAATGTTTAAAGAGATTTCAGTGTGAATATATTATAAAATTATGTAAAAATATTTTATATAATTAATTAAATATAATCATTTTTCATAACCATTTATTCATACTATAACACCTTATTTTGGTATAAAAGTGTCTAAATACATAAATTTCCTATTTTTATTATCATAATCCTAAATTCAACAAAATATTAATAAAAATTTATATGATAGTAATTAATATTGATATTTAAAATTGATCATAAGTGTCTTATAGTTTGAAACTTTAATTTCATCCAAATATAAATTTGATTCAATAATTAAACTATTAGTTTCCACTTTAACTCATTTTTTGAAAAGTGAGAACACTGGCTCCTGACATTGAATAGAGAAAGGTTATGAGCATCTTATGGAATGCATTTTTCATTTTTGCCTTGAAATATGAGAATCATGTCACAATGAATACTGTAAGACCAGGTTCACACCCCTTTGGTCACTCTTTTATATTAAAGACCATCTTTAAGATTATTATCTTACAAAATATCATTGTGATTATGTAAATCATAGAAGGCAGCATGTCAAGACAATTATCCCATTTTTTAATTTTCTTCCATGAGAGGTGAATCATTCCATCACTACTAGCTTGAACATTGGTAGTGGAGTCACACTAAAACCAAATTTTGTTCCACATTCATTTAATTCCAAGGCCTAAAACTCTAATTTGCCCAATTATTTATGATTCAATGGTAGAGAAAAAACCACAAGGACTATGAAGGTATTCAATGACATCACTGTTGTGATCTCTAAAAATGCCCCCATTTCCAGATGGACCAGGATTTCCCCTCAAGGACCCATATTTATTGAATTTTAAAAATCCAATAATGGGGGTATCCAAAAGACGTCATGTGTGCTAAGAGATTGAGGGAAATTACCGAAGATCTTCATCTACCTCAGAATAGTGTAGCCTACACCAAATTACTGCAATAGTCTTGATGCTTCAAGTTAAAATTTGTCCCTTCTTCCATAATAATTGTATGGTATGTTTCAGTGTTGAACTATGTCTGGCCATGAATGGACTTATTTATGCTTATATAGATTATGTGAACCAGCTCCGCACAGACCTCCCCGAAGTGGAATGTTTGTTTACTGGACATATAAATGTCGAGAAGTGAACGTTTGATGTCCTATAAAGTTTTGTATATTGAGGTTGAATCTAAAACATTTCCATGAAATACTTCCATGGATATTATTATATTTTAAATCACAAAAATATATAATCATCATAATCTTGATTTTGGTGGAAAATAACACATTCTGAATATAACCAAAGGCCACCAAATTGATGATTGACATCAACTAGAACCTTGTGGGGAGAGAATCTCCAATGAAGTGTAAACAAGAGGAGTAGTAAACACTTTTTATTGAGTTCAAAATTCCATTCACAGTTTCCTTGAAGAAGGTGTTTATAAAAGAACCTGGAGTTGAGTGGTCCATTTAGAGTCATTTCTTAGATGATTGACTTCATATTTTATCGTGATATTATAATAAATTTCTAAGTAAAAGGAGCAGACACAATTTATCTAGGGACCTCCAGTCCATTGGGATTTTCAAAATCTATGAGATAAATTCATATTAACTATCTATTGAGTGTGCATATGTGTTTTTGTAAATATTGTTTTCAAACCATCCCATATGGAGGACTCAATTTTACTCGATCATTATAATATATGTTTTGGTGAAAATAAATATACGGGGAACCCATGGATTCCAATTATTTGTTGATGATCCTCCACATTACACTTTTATCTTAAGTTATCTTTCTATATGTGTCATCCTCTTCATACCAAAAACATAATCCCTATAAATTACTAAATCTAAATTTACCAAAAACATCTTACTATATTCCTAACCCCACAAATCATTGAAATTTATACTGCCACAAATTAATTTAACATTTTATCCCCTAATAATATAAACTCACATATAATTAAATATTATCATAATCATAAATACTCCTAATATATATTAAAATTTTACCAAAAAATCTTTAATTACATTATCACCTAATAAATTAGCATCCTTCAAGGGTATCTATTCTACATAACTTATATTTCAAAATGATATTAAATAATTATCCCAATTAACCATAATTTCCTCAACGTAAAATCACATATCAAAAAAAAGTGTTGTTTATACAGTAATCATATATTCTTCCTAAAACACATTAAAATAATCAAAAATAACTCCTTTAAACCGGATCACCAAAGATGATAAAAGTTTATATATTACCTTTAACATATTTCAAACCATAAACATATTAATCAATGGTGGTATCCATAATTATCAAAATATACTCAACTAAAAAAATATTAATCTCGAAATTTTTCTAAACCCATCATTGATACAAATGAGGATTCCCTAGACCCACACTCTCTGATCTAGTGATAATACCATATTCACTACATACTGTATTTGACACTGAATAAGTCAACCAAAACCTATTCCTCAAAAATTAAAATAATAGTAACCAATATTGATTCACATATATTGGTATGAAAATTTCGGATTATATTGTTAGTGAATTAGGAAATTCCTTTGACTAAAAAATGTGTATCATTCATTTCAAGTGATAATTTTTAATGGTAAAACACTCATTCTTTATTTCAAAATAAGTTATAACAATTTCTCACAAATAGATATCTAATTTGATTCTCATCTTGTTATATAAAACATTATAATGTTTTTTATAACATGGGGAAATGGAAAAATTAAAAGTTAGAACTGAAATGATCAATAACGGTAAAAATTAGTTATAAAAATTTCATGTAATAGGTGAGAATAAGATGAGAATATATTTATGATAAAATATTAAAAATACATGATCACAAAATAACCCAATCGTACCCAATAAATCATACTTTATAAATCATAATTTATTTCATATGGATTTTAAGAGTAAACATAAGTCTTCAGAATATAGAATGAGGATATAATAATAAGTGAACATGAAATACAGATTATGAATAACATAGAAAATATAATAAAAATATGCGCATAAGTCATGAATCAAGTTTAACAACAAATATATCCACCAAATAATAGATTAGTCTCAACATCTACCCATAACACTTTATTCTTGGAAGAACAACTTATGTACCATCTTGGTAATGGTATTACCACTCATGTACTATATAGTTTTTGTGATTGGGTTAACCACTAATATAAAATAATATTTTATGTTTGGGATAATAACTAATATACCAAAATATATTGGTCTTGGACTAAAAACTCATTCATTGTAACCTATTTGGATTGGGATAATCACCAGAGTATCATAACTATTTTAGAATGAGATAATCATCCATGTACCATTATTATTTTCGATGAGTTGTAATTTATTACATAAATATTTTAAGTCCTATAAATGTCCCACCAATCTCATATTATAAAACTATATATATATATGCTTCACTTGAAATCAATCATACAAAATATCATGATAATCAAATCAAATAAATTTATATTTCATATAATTTCTAAAATATATTTCAAAACGTTACATAATTAGTAAATAAAATTATATCAAAAATTTAATTTCATAATATATATGAAACATAAATGTATAATACATAGTTATTTTAGGGTTTTAGTGAAAAATTGAAGGAAAATGTTTTTTAAAAAACAGTTTCGAAATAGTTGTGGAAATAATTTTATATGTCACATAGATATTACATTTAAAGTTGATAAAAATAGCCCATTGATTAAAGTAATATTAAAATATTTCTAAATATTTTATCCTTAAAAATAAATGAAACCAATAAATAATAAATTTTTGTTGTAAGATAAAAATATACATAAGTAGAAGGAATAATAATTATTTATTATTCCAAAACATTAAAATATTCCTCTAAAATACACAATTTAATAAAAATGTGAATATTATTTACATTTTAAATCCTTAAAATATTTAAGGGGAAGAACTTGTTATGGAAAATTAATAAATTTTTTTGAGAAATTACTCATGAAAAAAATTATTAAAAATTATATACTTTTCACACTTTTGTAAATAATGTAAAAAATTAACCATGTGGAAAAAATTAAGAATGGTGATAATGTTTTAAAAAATTAGGTAAATGATAGTGTAATATGACCTTAATAAAAAATTATTGTGAAAATAATAGTATATATGAAAATTTATAAGTAATTTGGAAATGAAATAATGAAACCCATTAGAATGTTTGAAAATTATTCTAAAAAACAATATTTTTATTGAGAATGAAATCATTTGATGAAGTTTATTTTGAGGTAAATAGGTAGTTTTGTGAAATAAAAATAAATAATAACACATATAATAGATATATATTATTACATAAGAATCTTATAATTGTATATTTAGTTAATATTACTGTTGACCAAATCAAAAGAAAATTGAATTGTCAAAATCTGTATGAATTTAGAATCTTTTCATTAAAAATACCATTTAAAACATTAATTGAAATAGAAAATTAAATAATATAAAAAAATATATTCATGATACAATATTACTAAAACATCATGTATAGACTATATGAATAAAAATAGGTGTGTAATAAGAAACTTGTCTCAAAGAAGGGAATTTGAGAAAAAACCCTTACATTGGATTCTGACTTACTCTGACATGATTTTACATCTTATATAATAATCATAGAATAATTAAAAATATATTTTAGAAACTTATTTATATTTATATACGTCTTATTTTAATTATTTTTATACATTTATTACATGTTTAAAATATATTTTTAGTTGTGATTTATCATCAATGTTAATAGTTTCAAACAATCCCTTTTTAGTTTTAGAATAACAATTTTGATTATCACTCCATGCTTTTGAGTTTATTATCTCCAGAATAATCATGTTACTAGAATAGAAGTTTTATATTGATTCATAGAGTTCCATTTTCATTATGAGGAATTTTTATTCATGGTTCTCAATGATAAATTCCATAACAAACTTATATTTGTAAATATTAACAAATAAAAGGTGGTATATTAATATTGAGTTATATATTAACATTACATTTATATAACAAAAAATAATTCAAACTAATAATTAATTTTCCATTAAAATAATTTAAAAATTATCATATTTCCTAAATATGTGTAAAATTTCCCAAACACAGACATGCTTGAAAATATTGATTACTATGATTATGGAGTGATTTATTACAATATCAAAATTTTAGAAGAATAACTATATTATTTATATTCTATTGATGAAAAAACCATAATTAAAAATAGGTGGATGAATAAGATAAATGAAAAATAATGATAACATATTGTTACTTAAAAATAAGAAATAATATATCATCTTGGAAAACTTCTTAATGTTTGTGGAATTTGTGAAATATTTATGGCCCAGAAGCTACGTAATGTGGGAGAGGCTTATTTGGGAAGGCAATATATAATAATATGGAGGGGGTTTTAAATTTTGGCAATTATTTGATATTTTGGGGGATTATTTTTTTTAAGTGAGGGGAGTAAATTTAGAATGAGTGGAGGTTTAGAAATATATCATCCTCTCATTTTGAATAAAATTCTATATGATATTTTATATTCAAATACCTTGTTATAACACGTTATCCTTATTAAAACCTTAACCAGGGCCTCAAAATTTTACAGTGGTAACTTATTTTTAGGACATAAAATTAAAACATTATACCTTATTTTTAAATATTGATTCCAAATAACAAGTATATTTATTTATTCAATTTCTATAAATTATATAATTTAGTTTTTATAAAAAATGAAAAAATCAGGGAAAATAATTTTTAAATAGAATATATTTTTAAGTATAAACAATTTATACTTATTTTAGTCAATGATTTTGAATAAAAATTATTTTATTAGATTATAAATAAAAAAAGGTTTTTTTATTAAAAAACCAACTAAAAAATCTTATTTTTAATATTGAATTTAATGGGAAATAATAAAATAGGGTTTCATTAGAATAAAATCTTACATAGATTAAAAACTGTCTGATCATGGTTTTAAATTCCGAATATTTTTTTTAAATTAATTATTTTACTCTTTAAATTCATTTTTGGCCCAGACAAATGCTTTATAAATTTTAATTTCATTCTTATATCATGATGATGTCAAAAATGTAATGTATTTATAAAAATTATATTAGTTATTATTAAAAAACAACATTTTGAGAAAAAAATAAAAAAAATAAACCATAAGAATATATATTTTTTAAAATAAAAAATTCATTTTTATTAAATATAAATGAAATTATCAAATTTATAAATTTGACTTTAAAATTAATCCTACGATATATAATAAAAAATATATTTTAATAAATCCTACTTATTTTATCATGAATTAATTGATGTTTTATTAACTATAATTCATTTACGATGTCATGGATGTTATTTACTTATATTATTATTCCATAATTATATTCTCTAATATAAATTTATATTAATAATTTATTGAAAATAATAATTTTAATAAGATAAATATATATTTATAGAAACAATATATTTAGAATAATAGGTATTTTGAAAAAATAAATTATTACCTTTTTTATGTTATAAAATAATTTGATCCTTTTAAAATAATTTTTCTATTATGAAAATATATATTTAATATATAAATACACATTATTTATATAAACTGTAATCTAGAGATTCCAAACAGGTCATATTATCCTCAATGGATTTCTACCATTTTCATTTGTTTCATATATTGTATGATTTATTTTCATCTCACATTAATATATTTAATATAAACTACTTTTAAATGGAATATATATGGTTTATGGAATGAAAATGTGTCTTAAAACCAAGGTTGTCATAGTAGTACTCAGGTGACATTCAAAATTAATGACTTGAGCTCAGAGTGACCTAAACCAATGGTGTAAAGGAATTTATAAACCAAATAGAATTAATTATCCAATCTATAAAAAATTTAAAATCTGTTTAAAATTTAGTGCGTTTTATCTGTGTAATTAATAAAGATGAGTGTGGGATAATTGTTGTCAAAGATTGGCATTGTCCAACTGATTTTATAATCATGTTCTAACTACACCACCATAACTACAGTGTAGGACTGTATTTCTATTTGAGAGTCCCAAACTGGGCATTTCCAACCAATAAAAAACATGGACACAAATCATTCCAATTTCAAATCCTATGTTGAAACCTTCTTATGTAGTAAGCACATTCGGTTTTTTGTTCCCCCTCCAGGACAATACAATATTTCTTTCTCCTTCTAGTGGCATGGGTGGGATAACTTCAATGCCTTTTTAATTTCATTCATTCTTCCAAAAAGTTTTTTTATTTTTTAATAAAGGGAATATTTAGTAACTAAAATATTTCATTTAGTAATTTGTCTGTGGTGGCCTACAAAAAAATGTTAACTATGATAGAGGATTACTACATATCCTCTCTCACATTTCTTGGAAATAAATATGCACCATACAAGTCACTCATTTTTTGATTATAATTTAGTTTTTTTGAAATACAATAGCTTGATGCATTCTGTCCCATTCACTAAATAAATTTTTTTGGTCTATTTACACTAGTGGCTAATGATATCAGGTACCATAAAGGATTAGTGAAAGATGAATAATTAAATAGATTATACCACCGTGCATGTCTAATATTCTTTAGTTATTCCTTGAATTCCTAAAAAACGTGGAACTAAAAGTCCTAGGGCCACTCCTTTAGAATGTTTTACTTAAATTAGAATCCCATAAATCACTCCATAATTTTCATTTTTAGAGATCTAAAAAATAGATAGGGATATATTGTATTGTATTCTTGTTTTCACACTTTTTTCCTTTCAAAAAGACATATTATGGTGATACCATAGGGTAATGTAACCCTAATCTTCTCCATCAGAATAAATATTGTCACATTGTATGATATTTACATTGTTGAGTTGAGATGAATATCTATAATATAATATTTTAGTATTATTCCATATGTGGGGAATCAATTCTTCCTCCAAATAAATAAATCTATACAGGTTTAACCTCTTAGAATAGGGATAACTTCTAAGTTGTTCTCCAAGAAAATTCATTAGTATTTGATATATCTAGAACAATCTGTAACAGAAATCAGTAGAAACATCCCAAAACATTAAAACAGAAATCATGGAGGACCACAAACCAATAGTCAATTTTTCTAGATATTTTTTCCAAAATAGGTTCCAATATTATATAAAATAAAGTGGATGAACATATTTGAAAATTAAAATCATGGAAAAAGATTCAAAATTTTGATGGAACATGGAAGTCCTTAAACCCATGAATAAATCCTTATTCATTCATATAATATGATATTTATAATCTATTTAAATGTTAATTTAATGAATCATTATGGGAAAGATTATATGTGGGAATGTTATACATGAAACCAAGACTAAAAAGATGTGATGATTTTGTGTGAATATGCATGTACACTTATAAGAATAATTTAATCTAATGGAAATATTGAATATAGTGGATATAACTCAGGGTGAATAAAATTTTATTTAATGGGTTAAGAGATACATTGTTGTAGTATAATGGTTCTTATAAATCTATGAAACAGTCATTTACCTCTGCTATTGGTTCGGTTTTTATAGAGAAAACCAAATACAATTTTTTGGGTTAATGGGAATCCAAAAAAATATTTAAAATAAAATAAAAAATATTTTATATAAAAATAAAAATGATAAAAAATTCACACAAATTGCTTTTTCATCTTGAAAATGAATCCTTATGTAGTGACTTTTCACTCACACAACTACATTAATTTCTTTGATGTTGAGGTATTATGAAAATTTTAAGGTTACATTGTATCTTTTGAGATGCCACATATTTCATTAGTAATGGAACTTGTTTAAGAAACACAATCCGCTACAAAAAATATTTAACCTTTGAGAGGATAAGAAACTATGTAACTATTTTCACATGAAATTATCTAGAGGAATCCCATGGGAATTACTGACATTATAGACATTAACAAGACAATACATTATTCACCAACTGTATCACATGTGATTAGGATATATATTCTATATCACTTTAAAAATTCCTATATATTCCCCATAATTTCTTTATTTAATAACTTATAGAAAATCTGGTTCCATATAGGTTAGGGAAAACACTCCCAACATGCATAACTCATCCCCTTCATTTAAGTAATTAATCACATGAGATTAGGTGACCCTAAAAACTCTATATAATACACTCTAGGATTATAACTACCCCATAATAAAAAGGATCAAAAATATATTTTACTATGAATTTATCACATGTCTCTGACATATGACATAAAATAAACCACCCCTTGATGATAATATAAATCAAATATTCTTGAGGAACCCAATGAGAACTTTTAATATAAACATTTATTTACAGGTCCCTTTAGTATTAAAATGAAAAAAAATTGACCCCCCCACCACATGATGGATTGATAAAAAATTACACACAAGTTATATATCATCATTTAAGACCATGTGTTAAATTATGAAACATGAATTACTTCTTTGGGGTATATGTCCTAACTTCATCACTATGAATTGGAACATCCAAACTTTTGTGTATCCACCTTTACCAATAGAATTAATTCATTTCTCTATTGATAATCACTTATGGAGAGGAGATTTTTTTGGATCAATTATTTTAAAAATACAAAATATTTTTCAATATCATTTGTAGTTATTTTTTAATCCCAGCCCTTTTTACACAGTTTCATGAAATAACACATTGATATTTTTCTGTCCTTGTTAAATCCTATGGAATATTCCATTATTTAAGACTCCTAATTTACAAAATTAATATTTTTTAATTAAAAAAATACACTTTTTAGGCTTAAGTAGGAACCCTCATAAACTGAGTCCATCAAAAGTATTACATACCTTAGCTATATTTCTCACAAACAATAAGAGGCTAAAATCGATTAAATTATAAAATTAGTCTATTTTTAGCCTCTTCCTTATATAATTTCCAGTGATGTGTACAGAACATT
The DNA here is from genome assembly GCA_963277665.1 of Viscum album. Lineage (NCBI taxonomy): Eukaryota > Viridiplantae > Streptophyta > Magnoliopsida > Santalales > Viscaceae > Viscum > Viscum album. The sequence continues at coordinate 1,790,995,808 of OY728133.1, read as the reverse complement.
GTTCCCAACTCCTCCTTGATGACGTCTTCATGGAAGTCAACCAACTTTTATCAGGTCTGAATAAAATATTCTATATTTATTTTCCTTTAATTGAAACCCCTGATCAAAATGAGTTCATTCTTTTGAAATAAACCCCTCTACTTAACATTAACAACTACTGATAAAAATCTTTCAATTTGTTTTACATATTATGGGGTTCATTAACTAGTACTGTATCCTCTATATTTTTTAACTCCAAGTACATTATTAGGCAGCATGCCTTTCCATGTTTCCTTATCTCTCTCTTCCTTTCCCTGAGTTTTACTTTCTGAGCAGACCTAGCCTCGTTCAGTTCAGGAAAATAGGAGTAGTCCGTCCTCTTTTTTGACTTCTTCCCTTTAGTCTATATGCTACAGCTAGAGTCTCAATTCCATTTCTGACATTTATTCCTTCTTGGGTTGTGAATTGCTCTTTTATTTCTCCCCCCATACTATATTCTGATAAAAAGCTATAACTCTATTCCTTTGAATATACACAAGGTGATTCTTTCTCTCTATTAGTATGTTTCTCTTACTCTAAATCCCCTTTCCCTTCAATCAGAACCATCGACTTCCAGACCCTCAAAAAGATCCACCAATTTAATGGTTTCCATGGTCATATTTGAACCCACCATTCTCAATAGATTCAACCCAACCTCTTTGACATCATTTTTTTTCTACACTCCCAGCTCCTGGTTGAAACCATTTTCACTGTACTCCCATGACACTTGTATTTTAGTAGTAACACCATTCAGAATCACTAACTTTTCATATGACGGAGGAAATGAGTCACTACTAGAAGTTTCATCGATCCTATTACTTTTTGCATTATTCTCCCCCAAATCATGATTCAAAACCTCATAAACATATATTCTCCTCAATTTTGAAATTATGGATCTTTCATCTTTATGAATTAAAGTATGACATCATACATCATGTGTTCCCAAATTTTCCACATGATGATTATTGCATGATCTAGAAGTAGTTTATGGATCTATTACACACACCCCCATGACCTAAAAAGTAGGCACCTTGCATAAGTTATCAGAAGTAAGGGCTGCTTAAGAAAACCAAAGCATTTATTTTCAGCAAATGGGGACATCCTGTCTGAGACAACAACATGACAAGAAAAATTGGACATAAGACTATTAGAAAACAATATGATACCTCCACGACTCACCTTCAATATCAATAACAATAGTACCATCACTTCATGTGAAAATTTAAAGACCACCAAAAGAGGAAAATGCATTCTTGAGATAACATGTGTAGAATTCTCCCAAGCTATTATTAGGTCTTATTACGATGAGAAACAAAGCAATAAATGTCTCGAATAAAAAATTCCAACAGTCTACCAATCATGAAACTTCCACATCTTAGAGATGAATTGTTCATAGACGTTAGTGAAAGAACCTCTTTTTCCTAAGTTGGTTACCAGTGAGAGATTCAATGTCATTTTGTCCTTTGTGAGACTTTTGGGAAGAAATCAGAACTATAGAAACTTCATCAACCCATGATTATACATCAAGGATAACCACAATGGAGGATAATATTATGGGGAAAGAGTAATACATGAAAGGAATGAAGGATTAAGGGGGTGATGGAAATGATATAGGACTCTCTACTACCCCTCGATTGAGAAGGGACAATAATAGGAGGAATCGATGCCGCCATCACCTTGGTTATCTGGGGATAGGGGAAAGGTGATGAGCGGTGGGACCATCATTTCAAGAATCATCCTTGACCTCCAAGAAAACATGATAAAGTATATGACCCATTAGATACTATATTACCCTAATAAAGGTTTATCCTCTTATTATCTCCCAAAGTTTTTAATACCCATCATGTACACTCAATCATATTTTCTAAAGATAACAAGGATCTACCACTTTAGCAATCCTGTGAAATGATAATCCATATCATTTATTCACATTATTTAAATATTTATTACATAAATATTCTCAAAAAAAATCCATAAAGATTGGTATTCCTATTGTATTTGAGTAATTAGACACATATCATAATATGTTGAAACAAGAATACAATAAAATTATTTAAACTTCATAACACGACATTAAATTCAATTAATCTTCAAATTTTGTACATGATAATTTGGGGACATATATAATAAAGGGGTGAGAAATAAATCCTAGTATGGGAATAATCAAAGAATAAAATTAATTAATGCAGTACAAGTGATTCAAGTGGCATTAAATTGTGGAATGAAAATTTTTGAGTCGCTATCATGATCATTGTTGAAAAACAAAAGCAAATAACATTAAGGCATTATAGAAATGTTAAAACAACATAAAACATGTAATTATAATAAAAATTCAATGATAAATGCTATGAAATCATAACATAATATTATTAGTCTAACATCCCATCCACAATAAATGGTTTCTAATTAAATAGAAACATTACCCAATGCATTGGAGGACAATATATTTCTATGTGCACCGATTATATTAAATGTTTGTACATGAATTTGTGTTCTTTATAGATAATATAACATAAGAACATCTTTCAACACTTTTAATCACATGATTAAGGATTGTGGGTTATATATATATATTTCACCAATAAAAAAGTTATATATACATCAACATTAAAATCGTTGAGTGGAAATTTTTTATAGTTATTCACAATACAAAGGGTTGGCAGGGAAAATCATGAGTTTATTTTAGCTAAATAACTGGTGTACATAAAGGTTACCAGAAGATATTAGTGATAGCAAAATTATACTCTCATTACATGGAAATCATAAAGATAGTAAAGGTATACGTAAACACACATTACAATATGAAATTTGTTAGAAATTGAATGTCTTAGTAAAAAAGTATTTGAATAAAAAAAATAGGAGAGAATCACATACCTTTTGATGATGATTTTAAAATATTGGATGGATATTCTTAAGAGATTTAGAACACTATGGAAAATATTAATTGACCGATAGTAACTTTGTGGCCAATGTATTATTATTTAATAGGGATGAAAGTTTGGGTGGGTAGTTATAAAAACTTGAGGGGAATTCATTTCTAATTTATTAACCGAGGGTTTGGACTCTAAGTGATAAAATAATCAAAAACACACAGCATCCCATTGTTTTTACCCATGGTTTATTCCAAATATGAGTGGTTTTAAAGGATTTATTTGGAAATCTTATGAAATAATTAATATGACATTATTAATGAGGTGGATGCGAGTCATGTTCCTAAGGAATTATTTTTAAATCAATAAAATACAATATTGGTTTTGGAGGATTCATTATAGGATTGTAAAATTATTCAAATAACATAAAGAAATTATTTTAAATTAGCAATCTATTTTTGGTGATGGATTACATTTATATTATTTATTACATCACTTTTTGAATATTATTATTTTATAATTCGTATCCAATATTTATATCATATTTAATTTTTAGCCAATAATTTTATGGCCTTAGAAAATAATGAAAAATTAACCATTGGATAATTTTAATATAAAAATATAAAAAATATTATTTATTTTACCAACATAATATTATAAATATAAGAATTAATTTTTTTTAAATAAATCCTTTTTACTATAAAATATTATTTTTTATGACACTAACTGCTTTCCAACCCTTACAATAATTACATTGGTCTTCATTAAATTATGTTATCATTTATATTTAAATAATTAATTAGTAATAAAAAAATTTCTAGAAAGCAAAATTATTTTGAAAAATTATTGAATTTATCATATTAGGTGTTTTAAATGAAATTATATATTTCTCAAAAATATAATTTTGATTTATTCATATCAAATTCTATTTTTTAAGAAAATATTTTTATAATCACTTATATAAATTATGTAATAATGGGTAAAAATATAATTATTATTTTACATGAAATAAAAATTTACACATTCATATTACATGGGTTTATATATAAAACCCATTATTACAATAGTGTATGCTCTAATAGTAAGGTGTGAATTGATGGTATATAGGGGATTAGTGGAAATGGTTTATGTCATGATCTTGATAGTCTTTAAATTCTCCCCTAAATGGTTTCTATTAATTTTAAATTTTTTAATATCCATGATGAACTAACCTGGGATACCCTAAAAAACAAACACCCAACCCATTCTAAAAAATACCCTAATGGTGTTCTTGATCCACAAACAATATAGGATTGTCACTTGATATCAACGACATCAAGAGGGAATGATTTCACCCAACCCTATTAATATGACGTCATATGTATAAATTTATAAATATTGGAAGAAACAATGGGAAAATAACTAAAAATATATAGTCCATATCTTAAAGAAAATAGTAGATACAATACACCTCAAAATAGTTAAAACAAACAAAAAGTACTTATCTAACGATAAAGGAAAATAATAACAAAGACAAGTAATCAATGTGATAATGTAGGAAATGTCCCACAATCTCACCCTTATCAACAAAACCCATCTGACATAAAACCTCACCACCTCACTATGGTGCCTTGTCTTTCACTATATCAAAATACATACTGAGGTCTACAAACTATTGAATGGGTGTGTTTTGTGTGATCTATTCAGGGTTAGGATGATCCCACCCATGTCTTCCATATCAATTATCTATAAAAATAATCCAAATATGATCATTTTAATGAAAGAATGGCTTGATAAATGAAAAATATGTTCATATAAAAATAATTGTAAATATTTCCCTCTTATATACAATTCTTTAAACATTCCAGGAAAAACAATTTCAAAGAATAATTTCGATAAAAATTTATCGAATTAAAAGCCTGTGTATCGAATATAAAACAATAAAAATAAAAAAACCAATTAAACCATTTCTTGGATCCCAATATGGAAGGTTGGAACACAAATCGTGATAAAATTAATTACTAATACACACAAAAGTCCTTTGAACACATGCATAAGTAGAAGAGATACACCCAATGAGTGAATGCCAAAAAAATGCCAACATAATGTCTCTAAGTCAATCAGCCTAAAGATCATAGGAACACAAAATCAGTGAACCACAAAAAAATAATGAAATTAGGGACCTATGCTATATATTCCACCCAATCTCCAAATAATAACCATGTGCATCTTTCCCCAAATCATTAAAAAATAGATTTTCCAAATCAATTTCAAAATAATATTTTCTTTTATAAGCCCTTATTTGAAAACCCATTTCCTAATTATTTAAAAACTATTTTCTATTACCAAAACCATAGAAACACCCATATATTATATTAAGTCCATTTAGGAAAAAAAATTGAAAATTTTAATTTATTTGTAAAACAATTTATAATAGTGGATGAATTGTGGTTTATTCAACAATGTCCAGAGACTAAACCATTTACCTTACACTCGGGTTGCACATTCCCCCAATGGGATCAAGAAATAAAATGAACGTAGAAAAAGGAAAAAACGGATTCCCAAGAATCCATTTTCCTATAATAGAATCACATTACATAAAATAAATGGCCATCGAAGAGTTTATGTTACCATATAACTTGAGAATCAAACATGTCTCACCACAATTGGAGAATGTACTGACCGACTGAAGAAGATCACATAATAGAGCTAGAATAATTTCATGAATATCAATGCATGATCAATGAATTCTATAAATTATGTTCTTGAAATATGGAAACACCAATGTAAATGAAGAAGTAGAAAGACCAGATAACAAATGATACACATCATAATAACGATTTATATAATGCTCTGAACGACCCAATTCATGAAGAAATGAGCCACCAAAAATCCCTGGTCTTGAGTTGGGGATCAAGGGAGAAAGAGTTCTTGCTGAATATGATAAACTATATATATCTAATTTGAAATAAATCTACTGTACTGAAGGGATTTACATCACAAACTATAGATTTATTGTGAAAAAACGCTTCATAATCCATATACACTAAAAATATATGTTCCCTAGAGTTACAAATCTCAAGCCATAATTTAACAATGTAAAACATATTTTTATTTTGAAATATTATTTTATAGAATAATGGGTTTTATAGACTACCTTATGATATTTAGACTATAAGATACCATCATATGATGTAAAAATGCAATATAGGTTGTACGCAGCCAATGATCCTGAAGAAACTCCCAAATCCTCTCCCATCTCAAGAAACACACCCTTAAATAAGAAAATGAATGCATTAATTTTTAGGATTTTAAACTATCCCAACTATAAGACTTTTAATCCCATAGGAATCTGTTGGAAAAATGGTTCTCTATAAAGAGGTGAGGTTGTTTCTCCCTCCTCAATGATTCATACAACCAATAAAAATGAGAATCTGATCTCTGTCACTAAAATACTCAAAATAATAGGATAGACATCCGATGAAATAATTTCAATTTAGAATCAATGATCTTCATTATATACTATAAAACTAAAACATCAAACTCCAAAGTTTTCTCTATCAAACAAAAATGTTAGAGAGATCATGATGATACTTCTTAAGGTATGTTATTTGGAAAACATCATGAATATATATCAACTAAATTGGTAGCTCAAATCGATAACAAACCAACACAATCATCTCAGATACCTAAAATGGGCTAATGCACCATAGAAAAATATTTACCTACTAACCAATATGAAAGTGTCCAAACATAGTAAAATATTTTATAAAACCTTATCACCTTGTGAAAACTCAAAATGATGGAATCAATAATATGTATATGTTTTTTTGATAAATCCATAATGTTCTAAAATAAAAAATATATCCAAATTCATTTCCAATGTCTCTCAAATGGGGTTGATTCCAACAAGAGAGGCCCCACCCATTTCATCCCAACAAAGAGTTGATCTTCATGGGAAACCATAAAAAGACTCAAATGGAGCCATTCTAATCACCGAATGAAATATTTTGTTATACCAAATCTTGATACATCTTATATGGATATCCCATTATCCACCAAAATCCGAGATTCAAGCACCAAGAATATACTCCAGGATTTGAAAAATATGCTCCATCTGAAATTCCATTGGTGGATGGTTTGTTGTACACAACCAAACCTAAGTCCCCATCTTCTCATATAAACTCTTTTTAAAACTAGTAGGTAAACATGGGATCCCTACTGGAAACAATGGTAGAGGGAACCCCATCTACCCTCAAAACCTTCTTCACATAAAACATACATAGATATTCAATCATAGTATTGTCCCAGATTAGAATGGAATGAGAATATTTTATCAAACAATGAATCACCACCTTGATAGAATTAATCCATTAGTGAATCCAAGGTAATCTAATAATGAGATCTATAGACAACACATCCCATTTTAAAACTGGAAATGGAAGTGTCTAAAGAATCCATGAAGGTTTCTTATGTTGTAGCTTTTAATATTTATGGGTTTAATATTGGTAAAAATAATCTATAATGTCTCAATTCATACCTGGTCACTATAAATATCATCTCATATCATAATACATATTTATAGTTCCCTGATGAAAATTCCATCAATAGATTTTATTTTAAAACTAAACCAAAAACCTCACAAATGATGGTATGAAAAATTGTTTCCAAATAAAGATAATACCATTATAATGATGAGACCAACCAAAAATATTCTCCCCACTATAAAGGAATTATCTAGTTAATAAGAATTCATAATACTACTGATGAACCTCCATTATAGATTAATGGAGAGAAGATGATATCTAATAATTTTTTATAATCATAACTATATCATCTTTATGATAATCTAGATGCGACTGAGTGAAGAGTCCCATTATGTTCCACTCTTCCGTGGATTATAAGATAAATTGTGATGGAATTTTCCTATTAAGATTATTTGAAAAGATATTACTCTATTGAGTGGTCTTGGTGACGAAAAAATTAATCATAAAAGGGTATTCCAACCATATGATATGTATAATATAACATTAATTCTGAGAGAAAATATATCTTATACACTAATGGTTCAAAACAATTTGAACCTCTCCCCATAGAGGAGTGTCACCAACACTTAAGAGCGTTCATTCCCATGGAAATATCAAAATATTGAGTGTATCATTTTATCTCATAAAACATAAGATAAATATTTCAATAGGCCACCCCATGATTATAATATATAATAACACAACCCAAAATATTTGTAGAAGCATCAAAATATCTTAATTACCCCTCACTGAGCTCAAGTATGATCAAAATAGGTAATGATGATAGAATTCATTTCAGCTCATTGAAAGAGAACTACCATATCATATCCTTTATAAATTTAACCTATTTCTTTGTATGAATCGTAAAAATTGATTCTAACATCTTGATTTCATTAGGAAGTCATTTATATCATATAAAAAGATCAAGAAGGCACTAATTATCAGAATTTTTATGTGGCCTCTACCATATTAAGGCATCTATCACATTTTTATGATCTACTAATAATCAAAATTCCAAAATAACGTTCCCCAAAAACATTGCATATTAGATCTGCAAATTTCATTTCGATATATTTTCAAACAAATAGTGACACTTCAATATTTCAAGATCCATATTAAAATGGTTCTCTTGATCACACTCAGACATCAAATAAACTAGAAAATTTTCCACAAACACAATGAAAAAGTAGTGGACATATTTATTGAATATTAGATTCATCAAATCCATCAAAACATATGGTTAATTAGTCAAAAATAATGTCATAAAAAATATTTGTAATGTCCATACATTAACCTAAATATGATCTCAATGTATCAGAGTCCCAAACACTTAGTTGATGATAACCTGACTGATGATTGATCTCAAAAACAACATTTCCCTTATACATGATCAAAAAATAATTTACATTGTGTTAAATATACTTATTCTAAATCATTATCTAGTTCAACATTTCATAGTTTACTCACAATAAATTTTTACAATTAGTCGTATTGGAAAAGTGCATTAGGGATGCCCATGATGAAACACAAGGGCGAGAAAAACATTTTCCTATCTGACTATCTAACTGAATCTTGAGATATTTCATCTCTTTTGGTTCCCTATGTTAAGAGGGTATTGAGATCAATTTGATACTCAACATAAAATAAATTGTAATATATACCTACCTCCTAGGATGAATATAGATACCATTTCCATTTTCATATAACATTACATGATTTTATGTATAATTATACATCAGAGTATAAGCCAAGGATTTTAAAGTCCAGTGTCTTCGAAGATTGGATTCATAAAACTAAAAACATGGAACAAAATGAAAAAAATATCTATTCAATATTGAAATATATCTCCTAACTTATATTGTGCCCAAACATCTTCATAGGGTACCCTTGGGAATACATGAACAAAGGGATGAACAGAATAGTCTTGAAAGGGAATAACCATAAGTAAAAGGAATAAGTACATATAATTGAAATCATGAAATTATGATGTAAAATGAATGTAAAATATGGAATCACAAAAATAATAAAGTGGAATAATATAAATATGGAGTTATAATAATGTGTTAGAAATTTAATACCTGAGCTATGCACGAGTCAAGGCTAACTGCGAAGACAATTGCATAGGGTATCACAAGACAAGGCTAACCTCCAAGACAATCGCACATAACGCATCATGGGACTCAACTTTACCAAATGCATTAGAGCTCTATCTAGGTTCACCCATCACAAAATTACAAAAATATTTTCTCCATAGATATAATCATTGATAATGTATCCTATATAAACATAAGGGTTATCCATGAAAATAATTGGGTAACAGAATCATGTCATAAAGAATAAAATATGTGTGTATCATAATAGTTTCCATGAAATAAAGAAAATAAAATATACATGGAAATCCATAAGATAAAATGGTCGTATATCATGCTAAGTTATTTCATGTATAAGTGACAACATGTAAGAAAGGTATTTAAAAGTATTTAAAAATATATCGCATTAAAACAATTTTGTGCAGTTATAAGGAAAATACAATAGAGCCTTTAAAAAAGAAAAGGAAACAATCTTTTATATAAATCCAGAAGTGAATCATTTTGAATTTTAAAATAAAAAATACATATTTTTAATAGACATCGGTTTCTTAAACCCTAATATAGAGTGCACTTGAAAATGGGAATGAATTCAGGATGTTCCCTCAAAACCTGTTTGCTTATAGGGAAGTATTGAGGATGAAATCACTTAAAAACATGTACATCCATGAAAGAGAATGATGAAAGATTATTTTTAAATGAAATTGGTACATGAACACATCATTTAAAATATGTGAATAAAAATATAAGATAACATAGTTTTTGGAAAAGGACCATAAGGCAACTTGAAGGAACAATGGAGGATCAAGTAGAATCCCTTATAGATTATCAACATGCTATCAAGAGTACTTAATTGGGATTAATGAGTGATAAAGGGGTTTCTAATCAAATATAAATAATGAGGTATGTATGGGGGGTGTGAAATTGTACCCCATAATTATGGATTAAACATAAAAGGTCATTACAAATATGACATTCTGGAATAAAAGTGAAAGTTCAATGGTGTACTCAACCAGATATTAATGAACTGAATAATAAAATTAGGTTCATTAATTAATGATTCCCGAACCTATTAAATATGTAAAATATTTATTTCAACCTTTTTAAAATCATTCATTACTTTTTTGAAGGGTTAAGGGGATTAATTTAAATGTTTGGGTCTACTTGTTTTTGGGGGGTTTTAAGATATGTTTACATATTTTCATGAACGAAGAATCATGTAAAATGGGAGAGGTTGTCCAGAATTGGTTTCATATTGTATTATTAAACACCTATATGGTTAATGGTTATAAATTTATATTATTTACTTATATTGAAGTCTAAATATAATAAAAACATTAATGATAAAATGTTGGATTAATTTGGCGATTTTGGATACAATTAACTTGGTTTGTTTTATTATATTACATCATGTGTGAAAAAGGATTAAAGTATATCACATAAGATAAAATAAATTTTTAATAGTCTTGTTCAAACATAAAAATGGTTTCCTGACCAAAATGGAATATGGTAATTGAAATTGTTAACATGTCGTTATTGAATGTGGTAAATTAACTCATCTCAGACAGTGTTTTCATTTCTTTTGTATAAAAGGAGGTGAAATGAGATATGATAATTAATTATCCAATTAGAATAAAAGTATTCAAATACATTTATTTTGTTGGAGTTTTCATACCATTTGTATGTGGATAGGTTAGGATAGGAAATAGACCAAATGAACATGAGATGAAAATGAAAGAAATGAAAAGTGGAATTCACCTCTTGATTTAAACATCCTTGAGAGCCTCTTAAATGAAGAGGATTTTGTCCTTTTAGGATATCAAGGGCTTTTGGATGCAGGGGATTTGCTTGTGGAATTATATGGGAATAATTTAGGGATGTAACAAGGCTTGATACAGGTTAAGAGAAGATAGGAGTGTGGGTGGGTTTTATACTGGAGGGGAGGAGGGTTTTTTCAATATTTTAATCATTAATTTATTATTTTTCTTTAAGCCAAGAAATAGTGATGATTCCATGACCAAAACTAGTAATAACTGCATCTATTATCGAAATAATTGGGCTTACATCATGATAAAATCGTTCATGACCCTATAAATCATGTATTTATTTAAATTTTCAAATTATTGAATTTTACTATACATAAAAAATTCAAGTATACAAGAAAAAACCCCAAAAATCAACCTAACCTATTTTTAATGTGTATAATAAAAAAATAAACTCAATTTTTTTAAAAAAATATACATATTATTAATTTAATTTAAATTTAAATTAGAATTTACTTCATAAATATAAATTTTAATAATATATCTATTTTTATAATGATTTCAAAAATTAAATATTGTTTTAAGTAATTATTGTAACACCCCAGGATTTCAGAGTGTGTTATTTCTTAAAAATAATTCAATAACTTTCACTACACGCAACACCGAGTTCGATCACACCATTAAAAGAGGTCATGAATAGTATTAACTACATTTTGAACTTTATATAATCCTTATAATTTTAGAATCCCTATTATGAGTTTCTTAGTCATATTGCAAGAACAGATTCATTTTCAGTATTTCACTTTTATCAACTTCTAATAGTGAAACCATTTTAAATACAATATTTTAAACTTTTTGACTAAATGGGGACATCAAAAATTTAAAATGAAACATCCCAAACTTCCACGGTACGCTTTCCATTGAATAAAACAGTAGCGTGTGTTGTACGCAACTTCGAGTTCTAACACACCGTAACCAATCAAACTAGCTGTTATGAATAGTAATACCTACTTTTTGAAGTTATATATATTTTATATTTTAAAATGGACTTCATTTTTGGATTCGGAATATCAAATTTAGCCTAAGGTGAAATTTTGGTACTTTTCGGATAACTTTCATATTTTGATGAATAGTGAAAATTACTAAATTTTAATTAAAAACAACATTTTTAATCAAAATAATTAATAGTGATAAATTGTGAATTTGAGTGGTTTTAAAGTATATTTAGAATATATTTTTACCATTTAATATAATTTTCGTCATTGGACATAATTTTACAATTAAACCGAACATAAACAAGTGTCAATCTTTTGATAGTTATTATCTCTTAAAAACACGCTTTTTGTTGTGACAGCGGGAATTAATTTTAAATTAATTTCTGCCACTTCTGTGTTTTGAATTTAGAAAAATGGATTCCATATTTGGAATCAGGATTTTCAAATTGTGTAAATAGGTGACTTTTATTTTTAGACATTTTGAATAATTACTGCGGTAAATATTTTATTTACCATGGTTAAGGGTAAATCCAGTAAATAAGGGTTAAACAATAATATTATAATAATACTAAATTACCCTAAAACGTGTCTTAACCCTATTGGATGATACATGGTCGACCATGGGCATCTTTGGGTCAATTTTGGGACCCCATTGATCCACTTGTAAGTGATAATGACACTTTATTTTAATTAAGTTAAAATGAATACAAAAATGGCATAAGCTTACATCTTTTAAAAGAAAAATTCTTACATAGGGATATACATGTTGGATTTTCGATTATAAATATTCATTAGAAAGCTAAAAATATTTCCTACATAATTCTATTTTATTTATAATTTTTAGACATCAGATAATTTAAATTATTAATGACACAATAATGATGCAATGTTTACCTCATTAATAAATCATTTAAATAAATAAGATTATAATGATTAAACTATTATCTAAAACCTGTCCAATTCTTATTGGTTGATGTTATTTAGAATATTAGTCATCTTATCTTCGACCTCAATGATTGTTGGACCATTATAAAGCGAATATAATTATATTATAAAGTAATACTTTCACTCATTCCTAAAGAGCCCCTCTTCTCCCTTATAAAAGGAGACCACTTCTACTCATTCCTCACACCTCTCAAGCCACTTGGCTCGTCCAAACTCTGCCCAAATAAGCTACCCACATCCCTCTCCTCCTCCTTGAATCTTCCCCTTAGGCAGAAAGCATTTCAAGAAGTCCTTTGGTTCCAACCAAAGTGAGTTACCTAAATTAAAGGTAACGATTTCTCTTAAATTATTTTCATTTATTTTGCTTCTCCAACCCCCAAAATCTTTTTATTCCTTTCTTTTGTAACAACACCAGTATCCTCAATATACTAGGATGTTTTTATAAGAAGGATTCAATCTACACATACACACAACTCCATCTAATGGATGATGAACATAATGTTTCTGTGGATGGCAAACTAACGCCTCACGAAACGATGATTGTTCAAATACATCTTACCGCCTCTCATGGTGGACATTATGATGGCACTGTAATTAAATATTATATTAATGATATATATTTTATATATAAGCTTCTGTAATTCCATTTTATTTCATAACATTATTCGTTTCATGTTGTATATACATACGATAATTTCATTTGAGGAAGTGCGGACTACCGCCCCCTTAAAATGATATGACTCGTTCATACCACACATGGAACATATAAAGGATGGTGTTAATGAACTTAAGTAACATATATAAAATATTATATTATACTGGAATAGTAATATACCTATGTATCATTTGGATTCAATTCTTTTAAAATAAAAATTAAATGGAAGTAGCGTTCGTGCGTACGTACGGACTACCGTCTCCACGAACGCGGTGAGATCCATCCTCCATCGTATCCATTCAAGTATTATTCTCATTTTAGGGTTAAAAATAATGTTAATATCATTCTGATTATGAATAAGATTTAATCTATCCATTACAAACATGTCTTACGTAACCAAACATTTAAGAAAAACGAATCGATTATCACCTGAAACGACGATAATACTAAGATATTATTAATAAAGAAATGTTAAAAGATCATATATGATATCATATTAATGTATATGATTCTTGTATAATTTAATAACAATTATTTCACCATTATACAGGAGGTTAACCGACCCCAACAAAGGAAAAGTACAAGGTAAGGATTTATTTCGCAATCTCTTCATTATCCGAGATTGTTTATACATAATTATCTACGGGGACGTTGTTATCATCCACGTCCATGTTCCTTAAAAATGTATTTCAAAACATTTCTAATATTTAAAATAATATGGGTCAAAGTAATTTATACCCTTGTTTGACTTTTTATAAGAGGTTTATAATGGAATCTTTCTGTCGTTTTCCAAACAAGGTGCTTTTAACCTTTTCGACAGAATTAAGATAAGAATGTTTTTTTAACTTATACGGCGGGTGCGGTTATTTTCCGCCGTTATAAAATCATCAAAGCTTCCCTTAAAAGCTTATAAGAACATTTTCAAGAAAATGCTTTATTTTATATGGATCTTAAATGGTTTCAAAAATAGAAAGAGATATTTCTCTAAAAAGTGTTTTGATTTCATCTATGTCAACATCCTTTGATGGATTTTACGCTTATTTGAAGTTTATTTATTATGATACAAAACTTCCATATTGTAATAAAGTTTTGTGATATGTTTTACTGTGGATGTGCCATTTATATAGCATTCATGGTTTATGAGTAAAGTATTGACATTTCGTATGCTAGTTCCAATAATAATGTTTATGTTATATTTCAACCTTTACTTCATATGAATGTGTTGGACAAGTATGTTCCAGGTTGGGGACTGGTTAAAGTAAGCCCTCCAGGTTGGGGACTGGTAAAAGTAAGCCCTCCAGGTTAGGGACTCGTAAAATCAAGCCCTCCGGTTTGGTCTCCGGTTATTAGAAGGACTCCGGGTTGGTGTCCGGTTATTAGAGGCACTCCGGTTTGGTGTCCGGTTATTAGAGGCACTCCGGGTTGGTGTCCGGTTATTAGAGGCACTCCGAGTTGGGTTCCGGTTACAGTTAGCCCCAAGGTCTTGGGATGTGGCCTTGACAAAGAAATTAAAGTTCAACATTATGCATTCCAACATTATGAAAGTGGTTGTTGATTTTTGCATGTGATTATTCGATTAGTAGAATATCCATGTGAATAAGTAAATGGCATTATTTCATTTTATTTATGCCATACCATGTTGAAAGTTCATGTTTGAAAGGCTTTTGTTTTAGTTATACATTGCCTTAAAAGTTTATTCTTATTTATGAAAGTTTCCGCTATTTTTTTATCCTTACTGGGCATTTGAGCTCACCCCTTTTCTATGTTTTATTTTTCCCAGGATGTGAAGAAGTAAGTTATGAATGACCTGCAGGGATTTTATGAGGGGTTAATAGTGTGGATTGTGGAAACATTATGTTGTTGTAGTAGTTTTTCATTTTATGATGTAATGTAAAACTTATGAATATATCTAGTGTTTCCAAGGCTACTAAACCAATCGGTCTTTCGAGATTTGATCTTTCTTGTGATCATGCCAATGTTATGTAATAATGCACTGACTCTGGGTAACTGGGGTCGGGGCGTTACAATTATATTAAAATTAGAAGAATTAAAAACAATAATTTATGGACTCCATTTAAGAAATTTTATTTTATTTTAAATTAATTAATTAATTGTAATTAACTATTTCTGACTTACAAAAATACCAATAATATCATACTATCAATAATAAAATGGATAAATTTTATTTATACTTTCATTAGTAAGGTGACTATTTACATGGATGATTTATTATTCATAAGGGTCATATTACTATTCATAAGGGTAACATGTCTATTCATAAGGGTTAGTTACTATTCATAAACAATTAATATTGTCTTATCAAACTCCAAACATCTTACTGATCGCAACCAAGTTTGTCAAATTTTTGAAATTGAAATCACAAAAGTGACAATATTATGTTTAATTGTTATATAGTACTTAGTAGTTGATTGTATTTTTATTTTAACTAATTATATTATATAATTTATGTAATGTAATTTACATTGATAAAACATTGGGTCATTACATTATAACCCCTTCATGAAATTTCTCCCTTGATTTTTTTTTCATTCTAAGTCGTAAATATGTGGGAGAACTTTTCTGTCATTTGCTTTTCCAGTTCCAATATTACAACTTCTTACTTATAGTTCTGCCACAATACTTTTACTAGGTGAGTAGTCTTCTCACGGAGAACATTATCTCTATGATCCAAGATCTTAACAGGAAACTCCTCATAAGAAATACCATCCTCCAACTATAACACCTCTGAAGAGAGTACATGTGAATGATCCAGTTTGTACTTATATAAGAGGGATACATGAAATACACAATGTAAATTGGACATAATAAGTGGAAGTTTCAGTCTATAAGCCAAAACATTGACTCAATCAAGGATCTCGAAGGGGCCAATGTACTTGGGACAAATCTTTACTTTATTCCAAAATTGGATGACCTTATTTTATGGAGATATGTGTATAAATAACATGTCTCCAATTTTGAACTCAATGTCAAATTGATGATATTATTCCTAACAATATTGTCAACTTTGGGATACCTTGATGTGTTTCTGAATAGTTTTCACCTTCTCCACAATTTCTTCACCCACTTCAAGTTCTAGAAGCTTAGAGTTGCCATCTTCACCTTAACACACCAGTGTTCTGCACCTTTTCCCATAATATTCTTTGTGTGGTTCCATTCAGATGCTTGAGTGGAAACTACTATTGTATGAGAATTCAACCAGTGGAATATGTTAGTCCCATCCTCCTTTGAATTCCATAGAACATGATTAAAAGATAAATTTTAATATCTGAATAGTCTAGTCAGATTTGACATCAGTTTTAGGATGATAGGCCGTACTGAAGTTCAGTTCATTGCATAGAGCATGTTGGATACCTTTTCAGAACATCGAGGTGAATCTCAGATCTTGATCGGATATAATAAATAGTGGTAATCCATGTATCCAGAACACATAATATATATATATATATGAAACTTGATCCAGTGAGAAGTCCTCTAAAATCATGATAAAGTAAGTTGTCTTTGTATGAAAATCCATAATGACCCATAATGTATTTTTTCATCGGGATGTCCTTGTATATCCAGTGACCATGTCCATAGTGATGTTCTCCCACCTTAATGGTTGTATGGGTATTGGTTTCATCATCATCGTAGCCTTTTGTCTTTCATCCTTCACCTGTTGGCATACTAGGCACATTGATTTTTACTCAGTAATCTCCTTCTTCATATTGTCCCACCAAAAGTTCTCTCGGAGATCTGAATATATCTTTGTGCTCCCTCAGTGGATAGAGAAGGGTGTTCTATATACGTCACTCGAAAGCTGCATCTCTATATTTGGATCAGATGGTACACATTATCATGGACAAAATCTTACAACTCATTCCACATAAATCATGAACTCTAAGGATTTACTATTTTTAATGGATTCTACAATTTTCATCATTTCTACATCTTTTCTTTGATCATCCCTTATTTTCTCCATGAGGGATGGTTGAGAAATAATTTGAGAAAAATATTGATGATGTTCCTCCCTTAATGATTCCCATATCCATCCACTAAAAATCTATAAATATCTAAATATTCACCATTCTAATCATTGATAATGATGCATGATCCTTTATACTCAGAGCATCTACCACCTTATTTTCCTTATAGGGATGGGAGTGGAATGAGTAGTCATAATCCTTGATAATCTCTATCCATCTTTTCTAGAATATAGTGTTATCTTTTTGTGTGAATATATATTTTAGACTCCTCTGATCAGTATATATCTCACAATTCTCCCCATTGAGATAATTCTGCCAAACATTTAACACAAAGATCATAACAGCAAAATCCAGATCATCTGTAAGATTCTTTTTCTCTAGGATATTAAGCTTCCTTGAGGGTTCAACTATCACTTTATAATTCTTCATCTTCACAAAGCCAAATACCTTCTATGAATCATCACTATACACCACAATGAGTTATCTACTTGTTGGATATTTCGAGTACTAGTGCAGTGATTATCCTCTCTTTCAAATCCTTAAATTAGTATTCATATTTTTGAGTCCTAACAAACATTACTCCTTTTTTTGTCATCATGTTCATTGGGTTCTATAATTGTTAAATGTTTTTCAAAAATCATTGATAATTCCTATTTATACCTAGTAAGATTCTGATCTCTATTATAGATGTTGGTCTGGGCTAATCTTCAATCGCCTAGGCCTTGGAAGGGTCTATATACCCCTTATATGGGGATAGATTTCCCCAAAAATGATACTTCCTCCATCAAGAACTCACATTTAATATATTTTTCATAAATATTATCTCATTACCAAGTCTTTATCAATGTATTCAAATTCTTATCATATTCCTCCTTTCTCTGGTATTATATTAGAATATCATCAATATAGACTAACATAAATTTGTCTTGTTAATATCTAATGACAATAATAATTAAATCCAAGAAAATTTGTGGAACGTCAGTGATTCCGAAGGGAATCACTATGAACTCATAGTGTCAAAACCTCATTCAAAAGATAATGTTAGGAATTTCTTCCTTCATCACTTTTAATTGGTGATATCTCGACTGAACATCCACCTTAGAGAAATAACTAGCCTCATGAAGATGATAGAAAAATTAATCTATCAAAAGTAGGGGATACATGTTATTTATTGAGATTTTATTTAGATCATGATAATCAATGCAAAGGAACATTGATCCATCCTTCTTCTTGATGAAGAGGACTGGTGCACCCCATGGTGAAGAACTCAGGCGTATAAAAATCTTCTCTAGATTCTCCTATATTTTCTTCATCAGCTCTTCCAGCTCAACGGTGGACATTATATAAGGTGCATTTGATATTGGTAGAGATCCAGGAATATGTTCAATTTTTAACTCAGCCTTTCAATCAGGAGGATGTCCAGAAATCACATTAGGGAATACATCAATTTTATCCATCATTATGGGTATGTCTTCAGGCATGATTCTCTGATTTGTGTCAATCATTTGAGATAGACATGCTTGCTCAATGTAATTAAAATCAACACTTGAGACAATGAATCCAATAGATAATCACTATCCACCTTACACATGTAAATAATTAGAGGATTCTTTGGGATGTGAAGAGTGATCTCCCTTTCCCAAGAGTTGATGTTGGATTTATACAAAGATATCCAATCCATGTCTGTGATAGTGTCGAACTCCACAAAAGAAAGTATAAAGAGATTTGATAGGATGTTTAGTCCAAAATCTTTAGTCTGGGTGGAGTTATAAACCATGGACACAATAATATCCCCATTCACTATTCACATTGATAACTTATCCTCTAAATTTTTAGGTGGTGTTTTAATAGTTATACAAAACATGAAAGATAAGAATGAATGAATAGAACCTAAAAAAATTGTACATTAACTATTCATGATTGAATAATTGGTGTACCTATCACCACATTGATTCCCGGATCCACCTCAGAAATAGTGATAGCATAAGCCCTTCCTTGTGGAAATGTAGGTTGTTGTTGATTGCCTCTGACAACCCTCAACTTAGGTAATTTTTTCACATAATACCCAACCGTCATGAATCTCTTATAATAAAATACAAGATTTGTGTTGATATAAGATTTAATTTCATCTTCCACATTAGATTAATTCTTCATATCACATTTGTATTTTTTATCCATATGACTCAACTTTCAACATTTAAAGCAATTCTGGGTTCCCCTTAGATCGTTCCTAGGATGTATCTTCCCATAATTTTTAGATGTGAGATAATTGGGCTTATTTACATCAAGGATTTTATTTGTGGAACCGCCCACATTAGATTACATTTTCCTCTTGTTGTCATTGGGCCTATAATACCACTGAGAGTCTTTGATCTCTATTTCATCCTTGAGGGCACAACAGAGAATCCCCTCATAACATTCAATGTCTTGAATAAACAATGATTCATGTAGACATGACTTTACTCCGATAATGAAGTGATCCACGTGGCTCTCGATGTTGATGAAAAATATAGATGTGTACCTTGGATGATTTTTATATTTTCCCTTATATGACCTGAAGGACTAATCTTCTTTCTTCTTGAGTATGAGGGTATCTCTTTCTATCATGTTATGGATGGTTCAGGGAAAATATTTATTGAAAAACATTTTCTTGATTTAATCTCATTCTATGGAATCAATTTCATCATAGGGATTTAAATTCTTGATTAGTTTCTACCATTGATCATCTTTCCCATCAAAACGATCAACTGCCAGTAATAATTTCTCTTCTTCTGAGCACTAGAGGACAAAGAATATATTTTCAATGGAGTTAATCCACTATTCGTTGAGGAATGGATAAGAATTTCCACTAATAATGGGAGTCCATTTTCCTATGAAGGATTCAATGGAAACTTGATTTTTATTAGAAGGAGGAGGGTGTTCCCCATTATTCATGTTGCTAATCATAACTTGAGCCAGCTGAGCATGTACTATCATTATGTTTTGATCACCTCTTCCCATTGCATCAGGCATATTATTAGGGAAATCTTCACATTTTCTATAACATTGATCGTTTGCATGTGAATTTCTTTTTTCCTTCAATCTACTATGAAAAAGTGTGCACAATTATAGGGCTTGAAAACATAGCTATTGATCATAAAAATGAATCTTTTAACATAAGAGGTTAAACATGTAAAGGGGAATATTATCCTAACTTGGGATTATCAAGGTTTCAATCTATGTTATCATTGATCTATATCTTAACATATATTATTATATGTTTTTTTCTTTCCCTTTATAATATTTTTTACCACGCTCACGAATTTGCTAAAGCATATCCCTCAGATGTGACAAATCAAAAGTGCAGAAAGGCCAGTTGTTGTGCACCAATTCTCATTAGAATCTAGCTCAATGTGGGTTTCTTGGGTTTAACCCTAGATACATTTGTTCCAGATCCACATCTAAACATTTTTATCCTAATAGGGATATATTTTCTTGATAAACCACTTACACTATACTTACCAAAATATGGGGTTGTTTTTTATATTTAGTCACATCCTTAAGGTTCTTACTAGAGACCTCTATTCTAAATATCAAAAAATAACTAGAATATGCTCTATTACAAACTATAGAGACCCTAGAATTTTTTATACAACATTAAAAGATTTTAATCATAAATATACATCAGAGTACAATCCATGGATCATAAAGGACAGTGTCTTGTAAAACCAGGTACATAAAACTGAAAACAAGGAACTAAATAAAAAAATTATTTAATATTCATATAGAGAACCTAAGATCCATTGTACTCAAAAATATTTACAGGGTACCCTAGGGAACTCATGAAAAATAGTATGATC
Source organism: Viscum album (assembly GCA_963277665.1). NCBI lineage: Eukaryota > Viridiplantae > Streptophyta > Magnoliopsida > Santalales > Viscaceae > Viscum > Viscum album. The sequence continues at coordinate 1,790,974,148 of OY728133.1, read as the reverse complement.
TAAATTTTAACAACCCAATGTTTTGTAGTGCATTATCTCTTTAATGAAATTCAGTAGCTTGCAGCTCACACAACACTGAGTTCGATCGCACGACGACATACAAAACTAGTCATTCAAAAGCAGTTATGAATAGTACTAACTAAAATTTGAATTTTATATATTCCATATTATTTAAATATGCTTATTATGGGTTTCTTAGTCATAATATAAGAACAAATTCATTTTTCAGATAAAGGAATTATTTTTCAAAAAATGAAATTTTACCGCCTTTAAATGGAGAATCATTTTTAAATCCAATATTTCACACATTCATATATTCAATTTGACAAAATAAACTTCTTATTTATAATCGGGACATAAAAAGTTAGTTTTGTTAATTTTTATTGTGTTTTTATGATAACATTCATATTTGGGTGAATAGTGAAAAATAATAAATTTTAATTGAAAAAAAAAAATTTAATAAAAAATATTTATAGTGTTAAATTATACATTTGAATGTTTCAGAAGTATAATTATATTATATTTTTACCATTTAATCTAATTTTGGTCAATATAATTAATTTTACTTTGAAATTATACATAAACAAATGTCAATCTTTTGATAGTAATTGTTTCTTTAAAACAAACTATTTGTTTTGACAACGGGAATTAATTTTAAATTAATTAATACAACTTATAGGTTTTTAATTTTGTTAAATAGATATCATTTTTGAATTCATAATATCAAATATAACTTAGGCTGAATTTTTGGTATTTTTTATGAAAAACGTCAATTTTTTATGAATAGTAAATTGACTTAGTAATAGTAAAAAACTGATTTTTTCATTTAATTGAAATTTTACCGCTTCTATGAATTGAATTTATAAAATAATACATAAATGGTTGTTATTATTAGTTAAAATGGGGTTCAATGGGATTAAAGTAATTTTTGACCAATCATAACTTTTGACATTTATTTAACGCGGTTAAAGGTAAATAGGGTAATTCAAGGAAAACAAATATTATAATATTAAAAAATTACCATAACACATGTCCTAACCTTATTGGATTAGTCATGACCAACCATTTGCTTCATTGGGTTGGTTTTGGTACCCTATGGAGCCAATTAAGAGTGACAATGACACTTTGTTTAAATTAACATAAAGTAAAGACAAAAAAGACATTAACAAATATCTTTTAGTATATCAATTTTTACACCGGGTTATATTATTCAAATTTTCAACTATAAATATTTATTGAAAAGATAAAAATATTTCCTACATTATGGTAAATTTTTTTATAATTTTTAGACATAATATTTTTTGAATTATTTATGACACAGTAACGATGCGGTATTTACCTCAATAATAAATAATTTAAATAAATAAGATTATTAATATACATATGTATCCAGAACCTTTACAATTATTATTGGATGATTTTATTTCTAACATTAGTAATCTTATCTTAGGGTTTAATGAGTTTTGGACCATTTTAAACCAAAGATATGTTTATAATAAAATAACATTTTCAAACTTTCCTAAAGAGCCCATCCTCTCCCTTATAAAAGGATACCAATTCTAACCAATTCCTCACACCTATCAAGCCCCTTGGCTCATCCAAACCCTACCCAAATAATATATTAATATCTCAATCTTCCACCTAAAAGCCTTACCTTAGGAATAATTCAATTCAAGAATTCCTTTTATTTCAAACAAAACTGAGTTACCCAAATTAAAGGTAATAATTTCCCTTAACTTATTTTATTTTATATTACTTCTCCAACCCATAAAATATTTTTATTACTTCATGTTATAACATCTGTAGTATAATAAATATACTAGGACGTTGTTATGATATGTATTTGAACTAAACTTACACAGACCTTCATCTAATGCATAGTGAACATAATGTTTCTGTGGATGGAAAACTAATGCCTCACGAAACGATGATTGTTCAATTATTTCCTACCACCTCCCATGGTGGCAATTAAGATGAAACCATATTTATATATGATATATATTATGTTTATTTTTTCTTTATGCTTTTGTATTTTATATTTATATCATACCTCTATGGTTTCTATTATAGGTAATTGCGATAATTTCATTTGAAGAAGTGCGGACTACAACCCCCCTCAAAGTGATATGACTCATTAATTCATTATGTGGGATGTATATAGAGTATATTTATTTAAATTATATATTATATTATACTGTAATTATAATATCTCTATGTAAAATTATGTTTTAATTCCCAAAAAATACAAAATAGAAATGAAAGTAGCATTCATGTGTAGGTACGGCTTACCGTATCCATGAATGGTGCATTTCATTTCTTATATCAAATTGTTATATACTATTATAAATAAATATATATATATTAGATATATAATATATATATATGATATATAAATCATGTATATAATTGTGGAGATAATGGTTCTTTGACCACAAGGACAAATTGTAATTATAACAAGTTCATTTTGGACTCAAGATCCAAACATTGATCAAATATCCAATATGAACTCAAATAATTAACTAGTTGTTATAGCAAGGTAATAAGTGATATAAAAGGAATAAAAAACTTGAAAATTGTTCTTAATCAAGTAGAAATTAACTTAATTTTATTTTTTTGGAAAAAATTGTAACATACAAGACAATTCAAACTTGAGGTAAGGGGTTTCTTATCTCAATTTTAATTTCACGAGATTTCCATTGTGTGATACATATTTATAGCATGTGGTGTATTGTGTAGTAAAATTTGATATAAATTATCATTATTCACTTTATATTCATGGTTTTTTGTGATTCATTTGGTGTTTATTAATTTTTTTGTCATTCGAGTCGATTGAGTACAATGTGGTAAGAGGTTATCATCTCACTTATAATCATGTGAGATTCATGCTATATTTGCCACTATTAAATTTTGTGTGATATATGTAATTCCCTTCATTGTATTTTTTGTGTGTAATTTGCTTTAATTTATTGGTATTTACATAATAATTGTATGATCCTTCTTTCATGTTGTGTATGTTTGATATGTTCCAAAATCAGTAAGGGAATTTCAAATTTTAATTTCCAGTCATTCATTTTTACGCAAACTTCATTGATTACCTTACTCAAAGATTATGTGTGAAATCACTATTTATTTAATTATATAGTAATATCTACTCCCCTTTGTGTGGAAATAATATTGATACTCATAATCACTCCATTGATAAATTCTAAATTCATCAATATAAACATGATAAGAGTAATTTTTACCCAATTTCTATTCATTAGGTTAAACATCCAAGTCATTGGGGTTGTTTTTCAAGAATGTGTGTGAATGTCCTATTATTGATTTACACTTAATATCCAATAATATTGATATTATTTATAATTTTCACACATAATTATGTCATTGATTTATCCTTAACCTTAGGATATAATATTTATAAGGGACTTTATCTCGATTTACATTCCATTGAGACTTCATTGTTGTTATGCACAAATTCACTTTTATATGGTGTATATACTGTCCTTTGACATAGTATATCATGAAATCCTTTATTTTAATGATATTAAAACTTTTTGATTATATCAATTATTTTTATTCAAGCTTTTCTCATTTGGTTAGGAACTCTAACTAAAATATCATTTTAAATGTTTTAAAATTTTATTCTTCTAAATATTTCTCATTAATTTCCATGTTTTAAAAATGGGTTTAAGGATTAAATAATATTGAAATTAATGTTTTCAATTTAAAATTTCTTTTCAATGATTCAATGTGGTATGAGACACTTTTATTGAAAAAAACTATTTTAAACTTCTTCTTGATAAATAGTTATACTTTTAAATGTTTTCAAGAAAATGGGGATATTTCTCTCAAATAGTGTTGATTATTACTTTAATCTATGTCAGTATCCTTCACTATTCTCAATTGAGGTTAATTTATTATAATAAAATCTTTTATATTGTCTTTAATTAGTTATGTTTGACTATCAATGTGCTATTTTAATACCAATCATGGTTTTTTGTTAAATTATTGACATTTCATATGATACTTTTAGTATGAATGTCTAGATTATGTTTCAATATTTTCATATAAGGAATGAATTGGACTTAGTAAGTGACATATGGAGCCCGGTGTAGCTCATTGATGCATTAGTAGGTATCATGAGACAAACTATTGTCTATGAAGAAGGCCTTGAAAACATCTTATTTGTATTCTTGGCACAAGGCCTTAACTATGTGGTAATGAAGTCTAGAATTATGCATTCCATCATTATGAAAGTGGTATTGATATTTCAGGTGATTATTTTACTAATAGAATATCCATGTGAATAAGAAAATGTAATTATTTTATTTTAACATTTCTATATCATGATGAAGATAAAGTTTAAAAGGCTTTTGTTTTAGTCTTATATATTGCCTTAAATGTTTGTGATTATTTATGAAAGTATCCACTTTATTGTTATCCTTATTGAGAATCTGAGATGACCCCTCTCTAGGTTTTATTTTTACTATGATGTGAAGAATTATTTTATGGTTGACCTACATGGATAGGATAAGGATATAAGTGTGTTTAAAAAGGGGATGAAATGATTTCGATGTTTTTATTTAATGATGTAATGTAATACTTATGAGTGTATCTTGTACTCTCTAGGCTACTAAACTGATAGGTCTTTCGGGACATGATTCCATGTATCATTCCAATGTTATGTAATAATGCATCAACTCTGGGAAACTGTGTTCGGGGCATTATATTTTATATCGGAGGATGTTTTGTACAAATCATGTAAGCTAGATTTGGGAAAAAATAGGATTAGGAAACACTAATCTATGATAGCCATTGAGGATTAGTATAGAAGAACTTCCAAAATTTTTGGTAATGTAAATATTATGTTGGTTTTCTAAGAAATACGTCCCTGTTTAGATACAAGCAGGTAGAGGCAACTCTGGCACATATGTACCTAGGAGTGAAAGCTCCGACAAGGAGTTTCAGGCTTGACCCGGGGTATTCTGGTACATGACAACGGGCCTTGCTGTACTCTAGGTTACGAAACTCCCGGAAGATATTCTTAGGATAATTTACATTTTATCAACAAACTGATTTGAATTATTTTAATATAATATGAGAATAAATGACCTGGGTTAATCCTAAGGTGTTTCAAATTAAAAATAAGGTCTCATGATATTCTCTAAATGATTTTATGACTATTGTTACTCAAATAATGATTTCTGGTTTTTTTCAATTGCTGGATTCCTAGTAAGTCATAGTAACATTGATCATGATGTAAAAGGTCGGATGAGTGGTGGAAATGAGCAACTAAATGGAATGTTGATAGGCGTAAAAGATATCTTGTTCATGATGAATCATTTTTCAAAAAATATGATCAATAAAATATATATTAACAAACTACTATACTCAACGAAGAAGAGAATGTTAGTGAATGGTAAGAGCACTAGTAGTGGAGACCATGGAGAAAATAAAGCACAATTTCCATCATGAAGGAAATTTGAAGGAGACATCTAGGAAATTTTCTCAATGGAATAAATAAATGATTTATGTGTGGTAAAGGAGGACATAACGTAAAAAAATACCAATGAAAAATGAATAATATCATAGAATAAATTAAAAATGATCCTAAGAATCCAATTATAGTCATTTGCCGTAAATGTAAGAGGCCTTGGGATTGCCTGAGTCAACACCCTTTTCTATAAGATAACCTCAACGTCAAGGAACGACCTATGTGGAAATAAATGGATGGATAAATGTTTAATGTATGGGATTACATTGGAAGACTATTCTCTTGTATGTGTAACCATTCAGTATTTTATGTGAAAATGAAATTTTAGGAAGAATTATCTTTTCTTTTGGGGATATAGTTATAAAGATCCATTTCGGTTTATATGATCTTTTAATTTGAGTAAATTATATGTCATTAGTTTTTGGGACAAAAAAGTGGGGTATGAGATAACATTTGTGTTTAAATTATGTTAGAGTTATTTTGAGGAATTTATCTCATTTTGGGAATGTTATAAAATATAGTTTTTGAAAAAGGACAACACGCAGACTGTGTGACAACTTGTCTTGTTGGAAAAAGCTGTGGGAATCAAACCCACAACCAGAGTGCGATTAGGATTTATCACCTACCACTAGACTACGTGAATTCCCTGGTTATTGTGACTAATTATTTTAGTTAAATGATAATAATGAGTTTATTTGGGACAATATGTATTATCAAATGGATATACCTTAGTTTATGATAATGATTTGGTGATTAAGTGAAAAATGTTATTTTGGAAGACATTCGCTTTGTTGGGAACACTATAGGCCTTAGTAAAATAGAATACTAGGGGATTTTATTTGTGGATTAATGGTGGATATTTTTCAATGTTTTTATTGTGGGTTTATAGAGATATTGGTTATTTATGGAAATGATTAACCAATCACAGAGAATATGTGATTAGTTTAATTAATTTTATGTATGTGACATTAAGGGTAGTTGATTTTATTTGGAGATACAATTTATCATAGAAGACTACATAATAAAATTCTTCTGAGTTCTGGCTTTCAATCTTAGTTAGGTTTATATTGAATGATTTTAAGGACAATTGTTCATTGAAGGGTATTTGTTGAACTTTGGGTATTGTTTGTTTAAATTTTATTGATTAAGAGTAGTATTTATTTTTATAAAGGGTTTTCCTTTTTGGGGATCATATGATCATGTACTAAAAAATTTGGAATTGGTTAATGTTTAATGAGAAGTGAAATGTATAGTTCATCATTTATGGATTATGTGATTCTGAATAAGTTTATTATAGAGATTCAGGTGTAACCAAATAATCATGAATACTCATCGTTTGGAGAAAAGATGAGCTTGTGGTAGAAATTTATTAATGGATGAAACTATAATTTTAAAGTTAGTATATCTCCTTATACTCTTAGTCAATCTCATAAATAAATTCATCTTAATTATGAAAATGAACATAAAACAAAAATGTTGTTTGTTTACTTTTTCTACTGGGTATTCAAAGTCCTTTCAACTCATCACATGTTTATGGATTTCAGATCGTTAACTTTATCCTAATAATATTCTCGGTCACTCTCCATCAGAACTTGATAATTATTTTTCTCTTACATATCCATGTTTTCCTACATCAAACCCTAGCATGTGTTATTTTTGGTAACCTTTATAATTACCTTTATTTATTTTAAAATAAAGGACTCTTTAATCTATTTTCAATGGGGGATTTCAAATAAGATATTTTAAAATGTCAAAACCCCAGTTTTCGATCCTGAGCTTAAATTGTGAGGACACAATTTATTTAAGGAGGGGATAATTTAACACCACAAGGTTTCATATTACATTATATGTTTAATTTAATTCAGTAGCTTGTAGCTCACACAATATCGAGTTCGAGCACAAAAAGACTTACCAAACTAGCCGTTCAAAAGGTGTTATAAATATTATTAACTGAATTTTAAATTTTTTATATTCCATAAAATATTAAAATCCATATTATTTGTTTTTTAAATAGAATATAAGAACAAATTCATTTTTTCATATAAAGGAATTGTTTTTCAAAAAATGCAATTTTACCGCCTTTAAATAGAGAATCATTTTAAAATCCAATATTTGACACTTTTATATATTCAATTTGACAAAATAATTTTTTTTTAGAATCAGGACATAATAGTTTAGTTTTGATAAATTTTTGGTGTTTTTCTGATAACTTTCATATTTTGGTGAATAGTGAAAAATACTAAATATTAATTGGAAACAACATTTTTAATAAAAATAATTTGTAGTGTTCAATTACACATTTTAATGTTTTGGAAGAATTATTAGATATTATTTTTACCATTTAATCAAATGTTGTTCATTGTAATTAATTTCACTTTTAAATTATACGTAAACAAGTGTCAATCTTTTTATTGTTCTTGTTTCTTAAAAACATGCTATTTGTTTTTAACAAAGGCAATTTATTTTAAATTAATTAATCCAACTTCTATGTTTTTAATTTTATTATATTGAAGTCATTTTTTAATTAGAAATATCAAATATAGTTTAGGACGAATTTTTGGTATTTTTCTGAAAAAGATCAATTTTTTATGATTAGTGAAATTACTTTGTAGTAGTTAAAAAATTGAATTTTACATTTAAATGAAATATTACCTCTTATATGAATTGAATTTCAAAAATCCAGCATAAATGGTTGTTATTAGTAAGTAAAATTTGGTTCAATTAGATTGAAATAATTTTTGGATAATGGTAACAGTAGACATTTCTTTACGACGGTTAAAGGTAAATAGGATAATTCAAGGTAAAAATAATATTATAATAATACAAAATTATGTTACCACTTCACCAAACCTTATTGTATGAGTCCTAGACGACCATGGTATTCCTTGGGTCTATTTTAGGTCTCCATGGAGCCATATTAATGTGATAATGAGACTTTATTTTAAATAACTTTAAATAAATACAAAGATGACATTTACAAATATCTTTAAGTATATCAATTATTACATGGGGTTATATTATTCATATTTTCAGATATAAAAATTAGTTTTAAAGTTAAAACGATTTACCAAATTATGGTAAAATTTTTATAATTTTTAGGCATCATATATATTAAATTATCTATGACACAATAATGATGCAGTATTCCCAACATTAATAAATGATTTCAATAGATAAGATTATTAATATACAAAAAATATCCAAAACTAGTCCAATTCTTATTTCATGATTTTATTTAGAACTTTAGGCATCTTAAAATATACGTTAATGTGTTTTGGACCTTTTTAAACAGAGGATTTTTTTATAATAAAATATCATTTCCAAACATTCCAAAAGAGCCTCTCCTCTCCCTTATAAAAGGTCACCACTTTTAACCCAATCCTCACACCTCCAAAGCCTAATGGCTCATCATACTATTGTCCAAATAATCTGTCAAGATCCCAATATTCCACTTATAAGCCTTAACATAGGTATAATCCACTTCAAGAAGTCCTTTTGTTTCAAACCAAAGGGACTTACCAAATTAATGGTAATGGTTTCAATTAACTTCATTTAATCTATTTTACTTATCCAACACCCAAACTCTTTTTATTACATTCTTTTATAACAAAATAAGTATCCTAAATATACTAGAGGTTTTTTATGATATATATTCGATGTAATCATACACACACCTCCATACAATGGGTAAATAACACACTGTTTTTGTGGATGGAAAGCTAACACCTCACGAAACGATGATTGTTCAATTATATCCTACCGCCTCTCATGGTGTGCATTAATATGGAATTTTATTTATACATGATATATATTATGTTTTTTGTTTATTTATGATTCCGTGTTTTACATTTACATAATACATTTAGGGTTTTCATTATGGGTAAAAGCGACAATTTCATTTGAGGAAGTACGGACTACCGGCCCCATCAACGTAATATGACTCGTTAATGCATTATGTGGGATGTATAAATTATGGAGTTAATTATATTATATATGATATTATACTAGATTTATAATATACCTATTTATCATTATGTTTTAATTAACATAAAAGAAAACATAGAAAGGAAAGTAGCATTCATGCGTACGTACGACTTACCGTCTCCATGAACAGTGCATTTCATTTCTTATCTCCAATTGTTATGTACTGTTATAAATTCATATATATAATGGATATATAATATTTATATTATTTCTAAATCATTTATATCATTATATATATAATGGACCATTGAAAACATGGAAAAATAGTAATTATAACACGATCATTTTTTACTCAAGTTAAGTACATCGACAAAATAACAAATATGAACTAAAATAATTAACTAATTGTTATAGAGAGGTAATAAGTGATATAAAAGGAATAATAATCAGGAAAAATGTTCTTAATCTAGTAGAAATTAACTTATATTTTTTATTCAGGAAATACAAGGAACATACAAGACAATTCGGAATTGAGGTTAGATATTTTTTATCTCACTTTTAATACCATGAGATTTCTATTATTCACCACATATTTATAGCATGTGGTGTATTGTTTACTACAATTCTATATATATTACCGTGATTATATTTATATTAATGTTATTTGTGGATTCATTTTGTGGTTATTAACTTTTGGTTATATGGCTCGATTGATTTCAATGGGGTTAGGGGTTTTCATCTCCCTTTTATTCCGGTGAGATTAATGCTATTTTTGCCACTATTACCTTTATATGGTATATGTACTGCCCCTGATTGTATTGTTTGTGTAATATACTTTAATTTATCAGTATTTAAATCATCATTGGATGATTTTTCTTTCATGGTGCATATGTTTCGTAAGTTACAAAATTGGTAAGGAAATTTAAAATTTTAATTTCCACTCATTTGGTTTTACAAAAACTTCATTGATTACTTCACTCCAAAATTATGTGTGAAATCACTATTTAGGTACTTATGTAGTCATTTCAACTCCCCTTTTTGTGTATATAACTTTGATAAACATAATTACTCCATTGATAAATTCTTAATTCATCTATATAAACTTGATTAGAGTAATTTTAACATAATTTCTATTCATTGAGTTAAACATCCAAGTCATTCATGTGGTTTTTAAAAGAAAATATGTGAATTTCCTCTGATTGATTTATGCTGAATATCCAATCATATTTTTTTTATTTATATTTTTCACACATAATTATGTCATTGATATATCCTTAACTTAATGATATAGTTTTTATAAGGGACTTTATCTCGATTTACATTCCATTGAGACTTCTTTGTCGTTACGCACCAATTCACTTTTATATGGTGTATATACTGTCCTTTGACATAGTATATCATGAAATCATTTATTTTATTTATATTAAAAAGTTTTTATTATCTCAATTATTTGTATTCAAGAGTCTCTCATTTTTTAGGAACTATAACTAAAATATCATTTTAAATGTTTTACGATTTATTCTTCTAAATATTTTTCATAAATATCCATGTTTTTAAAATTGTTTTATGGATTTATTTATACGGACATTAATTTTTTAAAAATATAATTCATTTAAAAAATTTCAATGTGGTATGGGAAACTTTTATTCAAAAATCTATTTTATACGGATTTTTGATAAATAGAGAGGATTTTAAATGTTTTCCATAAAATGGGGATATTTCTCTCACATAATTTGGATGATTGTTTTCATCTAGGTCAATATCCATCATTATTCTCGATCAAGGTTAATTTATTTTAATAAAATATTCCATATTGTATTTAATGAGTTATGTTTGACTATGGATTATCTATTTTAATACCATTCATGGTGTGTGGTTAAATTATTGACATTTCGTATGCTAGATTTAGTTCGAATGTCTAGATTATGTATTAATATTTTCATATGAGGAATATATCGGTCTTATTAAGGGACAGGGGGCCCTATATAGCTACTCGATGGATTAGTAGGTATCATGAGGGAAACTAGTGTTTTGGCACAAGGCCTTGACAAAATATTTTTGGATGTCTGGGCACAAGGCCTTGACTATGTTGTTATGAAGTCTTGCATTTTTAATTCCATCATTATGAATATTGATATAGATATTTCATGTGATTCTTATACTAGTTGAATATCCATATGAATATGTAAATGGAATTATTTGATGTTATCTTTGCCATATTATACTGAAATTTAATTTTAAAAGGATTTTGTTTTAGTATTATACATTTCCTTAAATGTTTATGCTTATTTATGAATGTTTCTGCTATATTGTTATCATTACTGATCATCTAAGCTCACCCCTCTCTATGTATTATTTTTTCTAGGATTTGAAGAGTCATTTTATTATTGACCTGTAGGGTTAGGCTAAGGATATACATTTTTTTAAAAAAGGGGACGAAATGTTATTGATATTTTTTTTTCATGATGTAATGTAAATATTATGAGTGTATCTTGTACTTGCAAGGCCACTAAATTGATCTGTCATTCAGGATATTATTCCATGTATCATGCCAATGTTATCTAACAATGCACTGACTATTGGTAACTGGGGTTGGGGTGTTACATAAATAGCCCAGTAATGGAATAACCTTAAGAACAAAGCATTAGCACATGGGATAGAAGGCATTACATGATGAAATAAAAAGGATTGTAACATATGGAATCCTAAAATATAAATATTTAATCATATAAAAATGGTGTCATAATAATGTGACAACAACATAAAACACAACATTATCATGAGTTAAGGCTTACTCCTAATACGGTTGTCATCGCTAGCACAAACTAAGGATAAATGCCAAGACTGTCTCACAAAACATCTCATTAGACTCAAATGTACCCAATGCATTAGAGCACTATCTGGCACACCCATATTAACATTTCATGCATATATTTTACACATAAATAATCATACATAATAAATCCTACATAAGCATAAGGGTTACCCATGGAATGAATTTAGTACAAAAAGTAAAGATATAAAGCATAACAAATTAGTGTATTATAAACGTTTACATGAAAGAAATGAACCAAAATATGTATAAAAAATCATTAGGTAAAATATGAAGGTATCATCGTAATTTATGTCAATTAGATCTGAAAACATGTATAAAATGTATATATGAAATTTTTTCATTGAATTTTTTTTTGTGCGGTTTTAAGGAAAATCCTATAGAGAATTAAAAAGAGATAACATAAAAATACTTTATATAAAACCACAAGTGAAAAATAGATTTTAAAAATAAAAAATACCTACTTTTATAAATACATAGGTTTCTAAAAACATATGATATAGAGCACCTGAAATCGATTAAGAATTCATAAATTTCCATTAAAACAGGTTTGCTTATCTGGCAATATGGAAGAGGGATTTACCTAAAAACATATATATCCCAAAAGATAATGATGAAAGGGGATTGATAAATTAACTTGGTAAATGAAATGTTATTTATAATATGGACATAAAAATATATGATAAATTTTTTTTTGGTAAAATGATGATAAGGAAACCTGAATGAACAAATGAGGTTTGGGTAAAATCGCTTATGGATTATCAGTATTGTATCAAGTGAACTTAATAAGAAATTATGAGAGAAAAAGTGATTTTTCATCACATATACATCATGAGGGAAGAATTTTGGAGGTGAAAAATCGTACCCCATGATTCAGAATTACAAATAAAAGGGAATTGCATAGTGGGTGTTCTTGAATAAAAGTTAAATAGAGAGGATGCCTTACCTTAAATATGATGGTGTTCTCCACTTGATATTAATGACCTGAATAATAAATTTAGTTTCATTAATTAATAATTAAGAAAACCTATTCTACATGTAAAATATTTATTATAACTTTTTTATGTTCATTCATTGTCTTTTTGATGGGTTATGTGGTTCAATTTCATTGTTCGGGTCTATTTGTTTTTCTTGGTTTTTACGATCAATTTACTTATTTTCATGAATGTATAATCATGTAAAATGGAGACCATTTTACCAAATTGGCGTTATATTTTATTAATTAACATAAATAAGGTTACATGGTAGTGAATATAATTTGTTTAGTTGTAGTGAAGTGGAATCCCTAAATGAAACATTAATGATAAACTCTTGGATTAATTTCGAAATTTTTCACAATTTACTTGTTTTGTATTATTATTTTAAATCATGTGTAAAATAGGTTTCCCATACATTAGATAAGATAAAATAATTCTTTAATAGTCTGGTTCTACCATAAAATTGTTTCATGACCAGAATTGAAGATGGTAATAGTAATTGATAAACTGTCATCCATGAATGTGATAAATTAACACATCTCGAACACGATTTTTATTTCCTTCATACAGATAGAGGGGAAATAAGATATGATTATTAATTATACCATTTTCATAAAAAAAATTATAGTACATGGTTTTTATTGGTGTTTTCATACTATTGGGATGAAGATAGGTTAGGAATGAAAAGATAATAAAGGAACTTGGAAAGAAATTGGAGGAAAAAAAGAGGAATTTACCTCTTGATTTAATATTCATTGAGAGCCTCTTATGGAAAGACTATTTGGTCTTTTGGAGAGACAAAGTAATGATGGACATGGGGGAGACTCTTGGGGAGATATTTGGGTAGAATTTAAAAAAAACAATGATTGGGGGGGGGGAGAAGAGGGGTGCACGGGTGGTATTTATAGTTGAGGGGTGGAGGGTATTCATAATATTTTATTCATTACATTCTAATTTTTTCATGAGTCAAGAAAGTCTGATGATTACATGACCAAAAATAGTAATAAGTGAATGTGAGTTCTAAAAAATTGTGCTTACATCTTCATAACATCATCCATGACCCTATAAATCAGGTATTTAGCCTAATTTGCAAATTATTGAATTTTACTATTCATAAAAAAATTCAGGTGTTTTAAAAAAATCCCAAAAAATCACCCTAATCATTTTTCAATTTTTAGAATCCGGAAATGAGATCCCTTTTTTTAAAATAATTATAAATTTAATTAATTTAAATTTTAATTAAAATCATAATTTACATGAAACATATAAATTTTAAAAATATTGCTTATTTTATAATGTTTTCAAAAATTATATACGGTCTTATAAAGTTAGCATAATGCTTGAAGAAATAAAAAAATTTTATAAACACCTTTTAGTAAAATAAAATTTATTTAAAATAAATTAATTAATTGTAAATAATTATTTATGGCTTACAAAAATACCAATAATATCATATTATCACTTATAAGATGGATAAATATTATTTATACTTTTATTGGAAATGTTACTATTTACATGGAATATTTACTATTCATAAGGGTCATATTAATATTCACAAGGGCAACATTACTATTGATAAGGGTCATTTTTTATTCCCCAAAAATTATGTTTTTCTTATTAGACTCCAAACAACTTACTAATCGGAACTGTGTATGTCAGTTTTTCAAAATTCAAATCAAATATGTGACAACATTATGTTTAAAGGCCACATAGAACTTATTAGTTCATTTTGTTGTTATATCATGTGATTATATGGAATAATTATAGGACGGGAATTTAAATTGAGAAAACATTTGGCAGTATCAAAGAAGAACTAATGATCCATATGGAAAATATTTTGGGAAGTACCTAATAACCAAGAAAATATCATTTATAGAAGATACTTTATCAGTCTCAAAATACCAAAAAATATATAAAATAATACTCTTGAGGTTTAGGTTGGAGGGTCCAAAATGACTGGACCATAGATCATGATCTCTTAGAAACACTCGAGTGCTCTAATCATATCATGGAATGAGACATACCAAGGATAACAATAAAGATTAGCATGTGAAGCTACAATAAAACACATCTATATTATGATCTTAAATGGATAGTGAAGAAGAACAAGTAAATACTAGAATAACTTTGTATTTGATATTAACATTCAACAATAAAGACAACAAAACACACCATATTCCCTATTTCCATGAGGTATTGATAACTCCATGAAAAAGGTATTTTGTTCCATTTGGATGTTTAAACACATAAAAAAGATAGGTATATATAAATGAGTGGGAGGAATGAGGATAAAAAATTAAGCCTCTATAGAGAATGGAATAAATATGGAACCACTCACTTTTTTAGACCCCTGTCAACCTCCTCTAGGAACTCATCTACCATGTGATGCTGCTACACTCCTAAGGCTTGGGACTACATCCCTATTTACTAAAATGATTTTGGATATACCACAATGTCTTTTAGATCCAAAAATCCTTGACCATATTGAGGCGTAAACATAACCTTGAAGAAACTATATATATTGTCATACTTTATATAACCATTTCACATCTATGGAGGCATAAAATAGGAATGTTGGGAGTTCCAAACCTTACCACACTAATGGAAAGTCAAGGGAATAGAAGTAGATATAAATGATAGTCTATATAATTCCCAATATATATAACCACCTCCAACACTAAAAAACTTCTAATGCAACCTCCTCATCATTCTTTTTGTTCCACTCATGTTTCCACTAGGTGTAAGAGAAGGGCCATAATAACTAATATCTTATGTAATTTTTATATCTGTGATGATATCCATGTCTATTATCTTCTCAATGGTAGGAAGAATTATCATAAATACCTATGACTTGATATCTTGTATAAATCCCCCCATTTACTTATAAGCTCTCAACTTGTAACAAACCAAAGTTTTTCTATGGAAATTCCCTTATTGTAAATATGTCATAAAATAACATGAAAACACACCATAATGAACTACTAAATGATAAATTACCTTTAAAAATAAGTTTGTGACTTCTGTGTTTGGAATTTTGGATTTCTGACATACACGGTTGTGTTCAAGATGATTTTTGGAGTCTAATAAAACAAAAATATTTTTTGCTGAATAGTAACATACCCTTATGAATAGTATTATGACCCTTATGGATATTAAATCATCCAACATAAGTGTAACCTTACCCTTTGATAATTAAATAAAATTTAGACATATTAGAAAGTGACAATTTGACCTTAGTTAAAATTTTGGTATTTTTTAAGTCATTTAAAATGAATTATAAATAATTAATTAATTTAATGAAATATTATTTGATTAAATTTTTTTCATTAATTATAATATCAATTTTTTATAGTTTTTAGATAATTTTATAAGACTCGACGTAATTTTTGAAAGCATATAAAATCAGTTTTAATTTTAAAAACTGTTTTTTTGTAAATTATGATTTTAATTAAATATTAAATTAATAATAGTTAGAAAATTATTTTTGAAAAATGGACTTCCTTTTAGGATTCTTCACCTAGAAAAATGGTTGTGGTAAATTGTTGGGATTTTTCTGAAACACATGAATTTTGGATGAATAGTGAAATACCGTCATTTATAGAAATAAGCTAAAAAAGCTAATTATAGAGTCATATGTGATGTTATGATAATGTAAGCCCACTTGGTTCGGGATCACATGATAATATTACTATTCATGGTCAGTCAAGACTCACTATTCATTGTCTTAGTGGAAATTAATAAACTAATGAATTTTATATTAAGGAAACCCCTCTCCCCTCCACTATAAAAACCACCCTTCACACCCTCATTTCCTCAAACCTCTCAAGCTCCAAGCCTTATCTAAACTCTACCCAAAAATATTATCTAGCCCCTCTCCCACGTTCAAAATTTTCTGGTCTCATCAAAAGTCCAAGCCTAGCTTCCTTAAGGAGAATCTCAAGAGGAGGATTTAAGAGGTAATTTATCTCCCTCTTCTCCTTTAGTTTCCTTCCATGTTCAAGTTCATTTCTTGATCTCTCCCCACCTATCTTCACATAAATGGTATTTTAAAACTATTATAATACATCTAATGGAATTTTATGATGCAAATGGGATATTATATAATCTAACCCTCTTTCCCTCTTACTTTTATTTTATTAAGGAGAACGTGGTTCGTGAGGTGTTAATTTAACTCCTTCAAGAACGATAAGTTTTCTTCTTCCATTTCTACCTTCAGATCTGTTCATGAAACTACTTTTATTGTTTAACCAGAACATTTTATATGTATTATCTCCAGTTTACTATTCTTGAACAATCTTATGACAATAGTTCTAGTGATAAAATAAAACATGTTCATTATGATCTAAAAATCGCTCAAATTAACCCAAACAATCATCATTTAATTCTTATCTAATGATTCATCCAAATGGATCTAATATAATTCATTAAAATAGCATCAAAACTTCTCTAATATCATTAATTACAAGTAATATCAGTATTTCAGGTTTACCCATGTTCTACCCAAACTTCAATTTAAAAATACTAGTGAACCACTCAAGAAAACCATTAAAACAAACATTCCCAAACAATGGTTTTGAACACTATAACTCATACAAAGGCACATAAAATCACTTAATTAAACCATAATGAACCATATTAATGTACCCAAGGTTCTGGATTTCATATTAATGAATATAATGTAATTATATAGGACATTAATGAGAAGGAAGCATTCAGATACAAGGTAAGGGGAAATTCTTGAACACAACGTTCATCCTTCGGGTTCTCCCACTTTCACTCAATTTTTTATATGGGTACTCCTTAAAGATCATTTTTAAATCATTTTATTTTCATTTCTGGGATATACAGATTTGTCACGGGTTTTTATGTAAAAAAATTATTTCCAAAAGAAATCTTCTTTTAAGAACGCACCTTTTACTTCTCACTCAAAGTGGATGGTTCTTATAGCATGCATGTTATTCTCTCTTTTTTTGGGAACCCAAAGTTTATGAATGTGTTCTTATGAGATGAAACCCATTCCTTTACATGTGTTAGTTTTTTTCATCATTGATTTATGTACTATGTGGCATTCATGAGAATGATAATATTATGATGTTACGGGTGCACCCAGAATTATATAACGCAATATGAATGTTTGAATGTGACGGGTGTGCCCAGAATTATACAGCGCTACAATGCATTGGGTAAATTGATAATTCTTTTGAGTAAATTTAGAATGATGTGTGAACAATATTCTATCTTGGTTCACATGTATGTGGGGTAGTTAACCACTATGACATGATGATTCATTTTTATGCATTGCCACATTTCAAGTCTTATTTTTATGCTTCCTCTCATGTTCATGATCATTTTCCCATGTTATGATTATGCTCACCCCATGTTATATAATTCATATCTATACTCTTACTAAGAATTTCACTCACCTCTTTTGATGTATATCCTCAGGTGGCCACATGTACTAAAGAGAGGAAAAGTGCCAATAAGAAGTTAGATAAGATGAAATTAAATAAATTTTTATGTCCGATGTTGTAATTTTTTATCATGGTCCTCATTTACCAAAGACACTAAACCATTATATCATGTTTGTGTAATACTATTATTTTTTTTATCTTTAAAATGATGTAATATTAATGTATGAAAATGCTAGGGTGCTATATTTGGTATCAGAGGAAAGGTTTAGTTAATTTTGGAATTAGGATTAGTGAACCCTAGAGAAAACCTCTAGAATGAGACTAAGTACAAAAATGCACACAAGAATATTTACATAGGGATCCCATAGGTTATGTTTTTGGTTTAAATTGTTTAAATTAATAAGTTATTCCTGACATGTTTACCTATGTTTTGTTCTAGCCTTTTCTATTTTAGAAAATGGTGGGAACCAGGAGAAATCAGGAAAACAACTCGTGTGAGGGACAATGCATCAATTGCCCGAATAACATCCCCAATGATTTGGGAGGCAGAGTTCAAAACATCATGGTGATTCATACCCAATTATCTTAGTTTATGAACAATAACAATAGTAATGGGGAACATCCCCCTTCACCAAAGAGGGATCAACTTGCTATCAAATGTTTTATGTGGAAACAACCACTGACATTTTGTGGATCTTCTCATACACTAGTGGCAGAATAGTGGGTCAACTCCCTAAAGAAGATATTTTCTATTTTTCACTATTCCAAGATGGAGAAGGTGACCGTATCTGTTTATCTTCTAGATGGAGAATCCAATCAATGGTGGGCCTTGATTAAGAACCCCAATCCAATGGAAGAAATTGAAGAGATGGAATGGGAAGACTTTAACATAATGTTTCCTAAAAAAAATTTCCTAAGAACTCATTACACGATTATGGATAGAGAATTAATATATCTCAAGAAAAAAAGAAGGATAATCTTTCAAATCCTATGAAGTGAATTTCACAAGGCTTGAAAGGTAGGATTCAGGATATGTTATCAATAATGATAGGAAAATTGATAGATTCTTTAGTGGATTATAACCACACCTTCGAAAGGATCTTGCAATTTGAGACTTTGAGATTTACGATGAAGTTGTTCGATGTTCAATCAATGTGGATATGGAGTTTGTAGAATGGTCCCATGGATATGGGGATCAGAAATGAAATATGGAGTTTCAAGCGGGAGGATATAATGAAAAAAGTGGGAAGAAAACTCAATGACCCACATGCCAAAAATGTGGGAAGTTTCACCACTGGAACTGCCTCAAAGGGATGGAGAAGTGATTCAAGTGTGGGAAAGAAGGACACCATGCTCAAGAGTGTCGAAAAGACATGAAAAGGAAGGAGAATGTGGTAGAATAAAGAAGAGAACTACTCATAGTTCAATGCTACAACTGTAGGGAGATAGGTCACTATGCAAGTCAGTTCACTAAACATCGAGATCGCGAGGGCAATCAACGCCAGCAGCTACCAAAGACAAATGAAAAAGGGAAGGCTTATGCCCTCACTACTGTGGAGGTGGAGCATGATAATAAATTAGTATAAGGTACACTTCATATTCCCTCAAGAATGAAAAAATTATTATTTGATTCTAGTTCTATGAATCCCTTTATATCTTTCATGTTTTTTAGAACTATAGAATCGATGCCCTAAAGCCTTGAAGTAGAGATATCTATAAAAACACCAAGTGGTGCCATCATTGAAACCCAAGTGTTTGACTCTTCTCCTGTTGGAATATGTGGGAGGATTCTTCCGGAAAATCTCGTAATACTTCCCTTGGTGGAATTTGATGCTACAATGGGAATGGATTGGCTCTCGCGATATAGAGAACATATTACCTATCAGGAAAAGAAAATATCTTTTCATATTCCAAACCATCCCATGATCTTGTAAAAATGAAAGTAAGATCATGAATCACCTTTGAAAAATCCTTCAATGGTGTGGGTGCTGATTCCCTATGAAGAATCATACCTCGCCCAAATGGTTGAGTTGAAGGAAAGTGCCAACCTTGGGGAAACGCCCATTGTGAGGGAATTCAACGATGTATTTCTTGAAGAGTTACCTGGAATTCCCCCTGATCATGAGGTTGAATTCTCAATTAACCTCATACCCGAAGCTAATCCTATCTCGAAGTGTCTCTATAGGATTGATCCTACTGAACTGGAGGAGTTAAAGAAGCATTTGGAAGAGCATCTGGACAAAGGGTTCATACACCCTAGTGCATCACCTTGGGGTGCACCAGTGCTCTTTGTGAAGAAGAAGGATGGGACAATGCAGTTGTGTATCGATTATTAGGAACAAAAAAAATTCACCATAAAGAAAAATTATTCTCTCCAAAGGATTGATGACTTGTTCGACCAGTTAAGAAGAGACCAATACTTATGAAAGGTGGATCTTCATTCTAGATATCATCAGGTAAACGTGAAAAAAGGATGATATTCAGAAGGATTCCTTCCAAACAAGGCATGGGCACTCTGAGTTTTTGGTGATGCCCTTTGGACTTACTAATACCCCTGCAATCATCATGGAATTGATGAATAGTGTCTTTAGACATTTCCTCTACAAATTTGTGGTTGTGTTTATCGATGATATTCTCATCTACTCCAAGAGCAAGGAGGAACATGATGAACAACTAAGACTTGTGTTGGCGATATTGAGAATGGAGATTTTGTATTCCATGTTCACCAAGTGTGAATTTTGGATGAATAAAGTCATGTTTTTGGGACATGTGATCACAAGTTAAGGAATTTCTGTGGATCATTCAAAAACAAAGGATATTGAAAATGGCCCAGGCCCTCTAGTGTCACATAAATCCATAGTTTTCATGGATTATCTGGGTACTACCGATGTTTTTTGAGAAACTTCTCATGATTTTCAATATCGCTAACTAAGTTTACAAGGAAAGGGGTAAAGTATGTCTGGATAGATGAATTTGATGAAAGCTTCAAGGAGCTAATGATAAGGCTATTCACTACACCGGTACTCACACTACTGAAAAGTGGAGAATGTTTTGTGATATACAATTTTTCTTAAAATAAAGGCTTTGGTTGTGTACCCATGAAAAATGATAATGTGATAGCCTATGCCTCACGACAGTTGATGATCCATGTGAAGAACTATCTGATGCATTATCTAGAGTTTTCAGCTGTTATTTTTCCCTTGAAAATCTGGAGGCACTACCTTTATATTGAGAAGTGTGACATATACACTGACCACAAGAGCCTAATGTATATATTCACACAAAAGGAGCTCAACATGCGTCAATGGAGATGGTTAGATAAAATCAAGGATTTCGATTTCTCTATTCACTATCATCCTAGAAAGGCAAACATGGTAGCTTATGATATAATCCAAATTGAACTTGCTACTCTACCCATGATGAGGATTGAGAAAGACCCTATCTTCTTGGATATTCAAAAAAAAAGTTTTGGAAATCATAAGGGCAGGGGATACATCCTACCTTTCCCAAATTATTGTGTAACCATCCATCCAATAGATGATTAAGGAAGCACAAATGGGTGATGTGGAGATACAAAAGAGGGTGAATGCATTAAAGGAAGAGAAGCTGTAAGAGTTCCATATCCACGATGATGGGGTGATTGGGTTTGGAACGTGGCATTTTGTGCCTTCATAACCCAGGATAAAGAAGGAGGTATTGGAAAATGAACATAGCTAAACATTCTCTATCCATACTGGGAGTACCAAGATGTACCGTGATTTCCGAGAACACTTCTAGTGGGATAACAAGAAGAAAGTGATTGCAGAATATATATCAAGCTTCTTGATATGTTAGCAAGTTAAAGCTGAGTGACAAAAGTTCAATGGTATGGTGCAACCATTACCTATACCCATGTGGAAATGGGAAAATGTTACTATGGACTTTGTCATGGGTCTCTCAAAGAAGTCAAAGGGAAATAATGCGATGTGTGTTGTGGTTGACCGAATCACCAAGACTACACATTTTATCACTACTCGGTAATACCTCTCCCTTGAATAACGTGCAAATAAATATGTGAAGGAAGTTGTGATACTTCATGGTGTTCCACTCTCAATTGTCTCTAACCATGATCCAAGGTTCCCATCTACATTATGGAGGATCCATAAACATTCATTAAGTGCTGAATTAAATTTCAGCACGCCCTATCACCCCCAAACTGATGGCCAGTCTAATAGAACTATTCAGATGCTTGAAGATATGTTAAGAGTCTTCTCCCTTGAATTCAAAGCAGGATGGGATCAAAATCTCCCATTGGATGAGTTCTCATACAACAATAGCTTCCACTCGAGTATTCAGATGGCTCCATCTGAAGCTCTGTGTGGAAATATGTAATGCCATGACCGTGGTTTCCCAGAGTCAGTGCATTATTACATAACATTATCATGATCAAAAGAAAGATCACGTCTCGAAAGACTGATTAGTTTAGTAGTCTTGGAAACACTAGATACATTCATAAAGTTTACATTAAATCATAAATTGAAAACTACAACAACATCATGTCTTCCCCATCATATCCCCTTATACTATCCTTGCAGGTCATTCATAAAATATTTCTTCACATCATGGGACAAATAAAACATAGAACGCGGTGAGCTGAAATGTGCAGCAGGGATAACAATATAGCAGATACTTTAATAAATATGCATAAACATTGAAGGCAGTGTATAACTAACACAAAATCCTTTTAAATGTGAACTTCAACATAATATGGAAAATATAAAATGAAATAATTCCATTTAATTATTCACAAGGATATACTTCTAGTCGAATAATCACATGAAATATCAATAACCACTTTCATAATAATGGAATGCATAATGCCAGACTATCATAACCACATAGCCAAGGCCTCATGCCAAGACTACAAATAAGATTTTGTCAAGGCCTTGTTCGAAGACACTAGTTTGCCTCATTAGACCTACTGATACATCGAGGAGCTATATCAGGCCCCACCCATCACTTATTATGTCCAATGCATTCCTCATATGAACAAGTTTAAACATAACATAAAAATTCGTAATAACACTAGCATATGAAATGTCAATAATTTCTCCATAAACCATAAATGGTATAAGAATATCACATCCACAATCAAAAATGTCACAAAACCATCAATACAATATGGATGTTTTGTATCATTATAAATAAACTTCAAATAAGCTTAAAATACATCAAAGGAAGTTGACATCGATGAAATCAAAACTATTTGATAGAAATATCTCTATTTTGAAATCATTTAAAAGTCACATAATTATAAAATAAAACATTTACTTTGAAAATATCCTTACCAGCTTGTAAGGGAAGCTTCTAAGATTTTATAATGCTGGAAAATAGCTGCACCCGCCATATAAGTTAATAAAAGACATTCATACCTTAATTCTGTCAAAAAGGTTAAAAAGGACCTTGTTTGGAAAACAATGGTAAGATTCCTTTATAAAATTCTTATAAAAAGTGAAACAAGGATATAAATGACATTAAACCAAATTTTATAAAATAGTAAGAATGTTTTCAAATACATTTTTAAAAAACATGGAAGTAGATGATAAAGATGTCCCATTAGATAATTAAGTATTAACAAACTCGGATAATGAAGAGATTGTGAAATACACCCTTACCTTGTACATTTCCTCGGTTGAAGGTAGGTTAAACTACTTTATAATGGTGAAAAAATTGTTATTAAATTATAAAATAATCATATAAATTAATATGATATCATATATGATCTTTTAACATTAATTTGTAAATAATATCTTAGTATTATCGTTGATTCAGGTGTTAACTTAATCGTTTTATTTTATATGTTCTGTTAC
This sequence comes from Viscum album, assembly GCA_963277665.1. Lineage (NCBI taxonomy): Eukaryota > Viridiplantae > Streptophyta > Magnoliopsida > Santalales > Viscaceae > Viscum > Viscum album. The sequence goes on along the minus strand of OY728133.1, from coordinate 1,790,949,660 downwards.
GTAAGCAGTGTTTTTTATGGATATGTTGTATCATATTCATATCCAGAATTATATCAAGTCCTTAAAAATTATTTTTAACCATTAAATTAGAATTAGTCTTGAATGGATATGATGGGGAATGAATCTCATCTCGTTCGTGGAGACGGTAGTCCGTACGTACACACGAGCGAAAATATCATTCTTTTTATATTAAAATATTATATATAATTGGATGTTATATCATATATACAGAATAATTATCATGTTATATTTATTATTTACATTAATTAAACATCATTATTATACCCATCCAAATAATAATTTATTGAATAACAATTACACCACGACGTGGAGATTGTAAGCCGTACGTACGCACTTATGGTGACATGTCAGTCAAAGGATGGATAGAATACTGAATATGGTTGTACCATATTTTTAATAACATCACAATATATATAATATACTGGTGTTATTATTTTATAATGTTAATAACAATGAAAGAAGAAGTTGAAGAAGAAAAGAACTTGAATGATGGTGGTGAAATCATTACATTTTCTTCAGGTTCTTCCTTTGGATTTGATCAAAAGGGATCTGTAGGTTGGCTTTCTGATCAAAATAAATCCACTAGGTTTAAGTGAGAGAAGTTGTGAGTGTATTTGTGTAGGGGTTGGATGAGCCAAAAGGCTTTCAATGTTTAAATTAGTGAGAAGGGGAAGTGCATTTTTATAAGAGGGGTGATGGGCACCTTTGGAAACGCTAGAAATATTATTTTATAATAAATTCATATTCAGATTATAATGGCTCAAAAGTGGATTATTTAAAGGTTAAGGTGGGTATGGGTCTAAAAACACTCAACCAATAGAATTTAGATAGGTTTGGGTCACTATATTAACCATATCATTTAGTTTAAACTCTTAGTTAATTAGTTTGACACTTACCATGTCACTTTGTATTTTTATCTTATATTGTTAATAAATATACTATATACCTCCAAGAGACCCTAAAGTGGTACATTAATGATAAAAATATAATGATATAAGTCTCTTTGACGAACCGTAGTTTTTAATGAATTGAATATAAATTAATAATATAATATTTGTTTTAAAAACACGTTTATGTCAATTTTGTCACTGTTGGGTATTTTGTTTTTGATAATTTCATAACAACATTATTACTTCAAGCACAATTTATATTACCAATAATAATATGTAATATTAACCTAGAAAATTAGTGTAATTCATAAAAAGTCACAAATTTCATTTATTTTGATATTTATAATATCAATTATTTTAATATATCATTAATTAGGTAATTACTGTATCACCATTGTGTCATGAATAAATAAAATTATTTAATGTAAAAAATGTGATAAATAAAATACACTTATTTATGAAATATTTTTATCTTTCTAATGTATATTTAAAATCAAATTTATCTTATGTATAACCCGATATTAAAAATGTTTTAGTAAATAAACTTTGATTTTAACTCTTTTAACTGTTATTTGAATTAAATAATAATAAACATCCTAATCTAATCCAAGTTGACCTAAATGATGATATTTTATTACTAAGGTTGTTTTTGGTAGAGATAACCTTGTACAATAGAATTAGGACATGTGTTAGGGTAATATTAATATCATTTTTACCCTTAATTACACTATTTACTTTTAACCGTGGTAAATAAAAGTAAAAAGTTACTATTCGCCAAAGATTATTTCCATCTCATTGAACCACATTTTACTCCTCAATATTAACCGTGTCTCTTTGATTTTTGAAATTCCACTCACAGAAGAAGAAAAATTATGTTTTATGTGAATTACCAAATTCTCCTAGGAGGTGGGTAAAAGACGGTGAAAAAGTTCAATACAATTTTTATATATCTCATATTATTTGAAATAAACTCTAATGGATTACATTGAACTTATATAGGTATTATGTATCTATTTTGACCTTAATTAAATTTAAATGAAATAAATAATTATTTAAATAAAAATTCAGTTATTTAACTATAACTCAGTGTTTTTTTCACTATTAATCAAAAATTGAATGTTTTCTGAAAAATACAAAAATTTCACCCTAGGATAATTTGGATATTCCAAATCAAAAAATGAATTCCATTTTGAAAGATAAAATTTAAAAAATTTAAAAAATTGGGTTTTACAATTCATATCGACTAGTTTGATTAGTTGTGGTGTGTGTGTTAGAACTTGAAGTTGCGTACAACACAAGCTACTATATTATTCAAAGGGAAGCGTACCGTGGAAGAATGGGGTGTTACATTCTCCCCTCCTTCAAATAATTTCGCCCTAGAAAATTTTAAAATACTACCACATGAAAAGACTCGGGTGCTTCATCATCATAAGTTCCTCAAGTTCCAACGTTGCCTCTTCAATATTATGGTTTCGCCACAAATATTTTACCAAACGAGTCATCTGGTTTCTTAGTACTTGTTCTCTCGTATCAAGAATCCTGATAGGCTCTTCACAATAAGACATACCGGGTTCCAGTTATAATTCCTTATAGGCGAGTACATGCGTTGGGTCAGGCATGTATTTCCTCAACAGTGATACGTGGAACACATCATGAACATTGGAGAGACTTGGCGGCATTGCCAAATGGTAAGCTACAGCCCCAATTCGTTCTAGAATTTCGAAAGGTCCGATGTACCTAGGACTCAATTTACCAATCTTACAGAAATGTGTAACTCCCTTCTATAGAGATACCTTCAAGAAAGCATGATCTCCTACCAGAAATTCGAAATCCTTCCTTTGGTTATCGACATAGCTCTTCTGCCTACTTTGAGCTACTTTGATGTGGTTTTGTATTACCTTTACCTTTTCCATTGTTTCCTCCACCAATTATGGCATACATGTTTTATTTCACCATTGTCATACCAATAGGTTGGTGTGTGACATCTCTTCCCTTATAACGCTTCATATGGTGCCATCTGAATACATGAATGGAAGTTATTATTATAGGGAAATTCTACCAGAGGTAAATATTGATCCCACATTCCCTGAAAGTCATGTTAGCATGGTCTCAACATGTCTTATAAGGTTTGAATAGTCCGTTCTAGTTGTCTATCTATTTGAGGGTGGTAGGCAGGCCTCAAACGAAGTTCAATATCCCGAGATTTCGGAAGACTCTTCCAGAATCATCAAGTAAAACGGGGATGACGATCAGAAAAAATCGATATGTGTACTCCATGACGTCTCATCACTTCATTGATATATATCCTTGGTAGACATTCAAGTGGTAAATCTTACCTTAGAGCAGGAAAACGTGCTGACTTGGTAGGATGATAAACAATGACCCATATTGCATCGTTCCTTCTAGGAGTCTTTGGTAGTCCCATGACAAAGTACATCGTAATATTATCCCATTTCCACTCCGGTATGGGAAGAGGTTGCATGACTCTTCCAGGATGTTGCCTTATAGCATTCACTTGTTTACAAAATGTACATCTTGACACAAAATCCTCAATTTCCCTCTTCATGTTGTCCCACAAAAAATGTTCCTTCAAGTCCCTATACATTTTGGTGCTCCTAGGGTGTATATAGAAATTGGAACTATGAGAATCGTCCAACAATTCCTTTTTTAGATCATGTATATAGGGAACACAAAGTTTCTTCCCAAATTTTGAAATTCCATCTTCATACCCAAGGTCAATCAATCTCCCGTCATTCACAGCTTTAATCTTCATTTGAAACTCTTCATCACCAATCTAAGAACTCTTTATCCTTTCTAGTAATGATGGTTTAGAAACCATTTGAAAAAGTATTGATGTTTCACCTTTCATGGAAATTCCCATAACCATCTTCACTAGATCCATAAAAATAGGATCCCTTTCATTTCTCATCATGTTCAAAACAGCATGATCTTTTCTTCTCAAAGCATATGCAACCTTATTTGCCTTCCCCGGGTGGTAGTGTATCGTGCAATCATAATCCTTGAGTAGTTCAAGTCATCTCTTTTGCCTCATGTTGAGTTATTTTTGTGAGAAAATATACATCAAACTCTTGTGATCAGTATAAATCTCACATTTTTCACCATAGAGGTAGTGCCTCCATATCTACAAAGAAAAGATCACAGATTCTAACTCGCGATCATGATTAGGATAGTTTTGCACATGAATTTTCAACTGTCTTGATGCATAGGTAATAACCCTATCATTCTGTATAAGGACAAAAACAAGTCCTTTATTCGATGCATCACTATAAATAACGAACCCATGATTCCATGATGGTAGAGTCAATATAGAAGCATTGACTAATCTTCTCTTAAGTTCTTTGAAACATTCTTCACACTCTATTTTCCAAACAAATTTAACCCCTTTACGTGTGAGGTTTGTTAATGGGTTAGCCACCCGGGAAAAATTCTGGACGAAACGTCAATAATAACCTGCTAAACGAATAAAAGTGCGTACCTCAGTTATACTCATCGGTGCAGGACATTTTTGGATTTCCCTGGTCTTAGAAGGATCAAAAGAGATTCCATATTTAGAGACAATATGGCCAAGAAAAGAAATCACCTGAAGCTATAATTCACAATTGCAAAACTTCGCATATAATTCATGTCTTCTCAGAGTCTTCAGGATAATGCGCAAATTATTTTCATGATCTTTGTAGCTTTTGGAGTTTAACAGGATATCATCAATAAATACCACCACAAATTCATCTATATATCCCTTGAAAACTCTATTCATTAGATCCATGAATATAGAGGGCGCATTAATCATCCCAAAATTCATTAGTGTAAACTCGTAATGCACATACCTTGTTCGAATTGCTGTCATCATAATGTCTTCCTTATTCACACACAACTAATGGTATCCAGACCTAAGGTGAAACTTTGAAAAGTATTGATCTCCATGTAGTTGGTCAAATAAATCATCAATGCGAGGTAGGGGATACATCTTCTTTATTGTTATAGCATTGATCTCCCTGTAGTCGATACATAACCTCATAGATCCATCTTTCTTTTTAACAAAAAGAACAGGGGCTCCCCATGGAGAAACACTAGGGCGAATAGATCCCTTATTACTCAATTCCTCTAGTTGTTTATTTAGTTCAACTAATTCCATAGTGGCCATTCTATAAGGGGAATTCGATATAGGCCTTGATCCTGGAATTAAATCAATGGAAAAATCAACTTCTCATTATGGAGGATGTCAGGTAAATCTTCCGGAAACACATATACATATTCTATCATAATAGGTACATCCTATATTTGAACATTTCATTCCTCCCCAATAATCATTTCATTATCTTCCTCCCCAATAATTGATTTTAGTTGAGCTACTGGGTGTGGATCTAGATAAGAATTAGGTGGTGACGATTCTGATCTAAAGATAAGGTGTTCCTTATCATCGTCATCAAAAACCATAACCTCCTTCTTCTTACAATAAATCATTGCATCATGGTCCGAAAGCCAATCCATACCGTGGATTATATCCAACTCAATCATAGGAATAACGATGCGATTAATGGATAAAGAACATTTATGTGCTCTAATGGGGACTAATTCACAAAACTTTGTTAGAATGATACTTTGATTAGGAGTTTTATCTGACAAATCCCTTGTTAAATCAAATTGGAAATATGTAATTTTCTTAGAAAACTAGGAAGATCTGAAACAATGTGATGATCCAGAATAAAATTATTTAGTTTCTAAACTTGAGGAAACTATTAAATTACGTACCACCACGTCTTTCGGAGCTTCTAACTCACCATTAGTGATAGAATAAGCTTGGCCTTGATCCCTTGTCCTTTTCTGAGGTAATTTACCCCGACGCTTAGGAAATTCATTTGCATACTATCCCATCTCTCTAAAATTATATCATTGGACATTTGTAGATTCCTTATCCCCCTTACAATTACGATCTTGGTGGACTTTTTCCCCACACTTGTAATAGATTCCCATTCCTTTTATGCATGTACCAGGGTGTTTCTTCCCACAGTTACCACATGATGGATATTCAACCTTTCCCTTCTTCCCCTTATTTCCATTCCCAGATTGATCAGCATATCTATTCTTCTCTTTCATTGCTTTAAATTCATAAGACTTAGAGAATTCCTTTTCTGTCTTGATAGCACATGAGACAATGTCTTCGTATGATGAGAAGGATTGTGAGACTAATGCACGATGGAGAAACAATTTTAACCCATCAATGAAATGATCAATCTTACATCTTGGGTTACATATACATCATACCTTGATAACCTTGTAATGTTAGCCTTATACATTGCGACATTCTCATCCTCCTTTTGTCTCAGACTCAGAAATTACCTTTCCATATCTGCTCGATGGTCATGAGGAAAGTATTTTCCTAAGAAAAGCTCTTTGAACTCCCTCCATTCCATATTTGAAACTTCATCATCTTTCATCATGTTTTGAAACAATGACCACCATTGATCGGTGTAGAGTCCCAATGCTTGACTTACATGGACATTACATTAATTTTGCGGAATACTTAATACATGAAAAAACAGATGCCCAAAGACCGTATTAGTTTAGAGTCTTTGGAAACTCGGAACAAAATCTTCTAATCATGGTGAAAGATCTTCAACATCTCCCATAAAGATCTTCCCCATTTGGTTTTCTTACCTAAAACCTTTATATACATCTTGGGGAAAATAAATCATAAAAAGGGTGAGCTCAAATGCTTAGTAAGGGTAATCATAGATAACATAAAACAATCCATAAACATTTGAATGCAAGAACATGAACATAAAATCTAAACATCAAAATCTTGAGTAAAGACATAAATATAGGAAGTATGTAAGGCATATATCATTAAGGTACATCAATCATAATAAAATAGCATGGAAATAAAAAATGTAATTGTGGAAAAACATTAAGCACATGATATGATTTCCATAGTAACCAAGGCATTGCTGCCAAGACCATCTTTTTGGACAAAGTCCCTTTCTGAATCGAGTTCACTCCTCGTTTCAGTCCTGTAACACTGAACCAGAATAACTTACCATTCCAGCCATGTCCATCTCATGAGATATAAATATTTACCGAATTCATTAGAGGGAGATATAGGTCCCACCCATCTAATAATGAAATCATTCTATCGTGTGCCACAAATAATAAATCATATATAATAGCATAACCCATGTAATAGAATGGGATTCTGAAACATCATGCCATCATAACCTTATCCAAAAAAAAAATGGATTTCATTTCATCATAAGAAGAATCAACCCATGTAAATAATTGAAAATTTATACTTGAAACATACACATATGAAATAATTTCATCTTAGATGGAAAATGGTTTTGATAAAACACTTGAAATTAATTCTTAAAGAAAATATCCTTTCATATTCAAAATCATTTTATTTTCAAAAAATTCCATGCCATTTTAAAAGAAAAGGGTTTGGTTGAAAATAATCATGAAATATTGTAGAGGAAGCTTCATGAAAATGAGGCGTTATGAAACCGTAAAAATCTGTTCACACCATATAAGTTAAAAATAACATTCTCCTCGTACTTTTGTCGGAATAGTCAAAAAGTACCTCGTATAGTAAAAAAAGAAAGATTCATTAAATACCATGTAATAAAATTCAAAAATGATTAAAAATGACTTTAAACATACATGAAACAATTTTTAGGAAACATTGACATGGATGATCACAATAACCCCAGTAAATACTTACGAATAAACAATCTCCGATAAGAACGAGATTGGAATAGTTATCCCTTACCTTAGGTCTGATATGCTTCGTACATATCAGAACCAACTGTATAATGATTTAAATAATCTCATTGACATATTACAGAATCATATTCATTGTTATGATATCATATATGGTTCACTTATGACTTTATATTACCCATTTTTTTTGTAAATTCCATGTTAAAGCAGTGTTTTGGGTAAAATCGTTTCATTTATCGTTTGTGTTTCGACATGTTGTTCTTGATATTATTACTTTTATCCTGATTTAATTAATTCCTTAATGTGAAACATGATTTAAATATATAATATATATATTCATTATATACATATATATATATGATATATCGATAAACGGAATGAAATACACCGTTCATGGAGACGGTAGGTCGTACGTACGCATGAACACTGTTTTCATTTCATTATTGAATTAAATGGAATTAAGTAGATGTCATACATATATATAAATAAATCATGTACCATTATTATATCTTATATATAATTATTATTCATTATATATATACTTTATAATCATTAATGAATGGTTAACATTGAGAATTAATCTCATTGCGTCGTGGAGACGGTAGTCCGTACGTACGCACGAGCGATGATATCATTCCCATGATCATGGAATTGTATTGAAGTGTATGTATAATATTTCAGAATAAATATCACATTACTATAATCATATATACTTATTTATTTACAACATTATACCCATCCAAGTAAGGTGGTGGTCGAAAATAGATTACACCACGACGTGGAGACGATATTCCGTACGTACGCACGCCCGGTGATTTCGTTTTCTGTAGGATGGATAGAAGGTGAAATTGGGTTGTTTAATATTTATAATAACATATAAGTATATAATTAATAATGATTTAATTACTTTATAATGAGAAAAATAAAGAAGAAGAAGTAGAAGAAGAATGAAACTTGAGAGAATCGGAAGAAGAGAATACCTCTTCTTTGATGCACCTCCTTTAAGCCTTCCCTTAAGGAAGTAGAGTTAGTCTTTTGAGAAGACCAGAACCTCCAGAATGTTTCTAGGGAAGTGGAGAAGAGAAATGTTCAGGGTATGGACGAGCATCATGGCTCCAAAGGGTGTGAAGAGAAGAGGGAAGGGGTTACCTTTTTATAAGGGAGGAGAGGGGCACCTTTGGAAAAACATAAAATATTATTTTATAATAAATTCATATTCGATTTTTAACAGCTCCATATTGACTTATTTTTGAAGATAAGGTGGGGAAGGGTCAAAATCCTCTCAAAATACAGAGGTTAGACTTGTTTAGGTTTCTATTTTGACTTTATCATTTAGATTTAACTTTAAGTTAGATAATTTAACTTTTACTGTGTCTTCTTATTTTCTTACACTATAAGGTTAATGAACATATTATAACAAGCTAAAAGAACCCCAAGATGTATATTATTAATATATATAACCATATATAAGTCATTTGGCCTAACCATTGATTTATAGGAATAAAATAAAAATTAGTAAAATAATATTTGTTTTAAAAACATTTTTATGACAATTTTTACACTATTTGGTATTTGTTTTCTGTGAAAATTATAATAGAATGATAAGTTCTAAAAAAGTTTATTAAATAAATAATAACATGTCATATTGACCTTGAGAATTTGTGCAAATCATAAAAAGTCTCAAATTACATTTATTTGAGTATTTATAACATCACTTATGTTAATATTTCATAAATAAGATAATTACGGCATCATCATTGTGTCATTAATAAATTAAATTATATAATGTATAAAAATTATAAATAAAATATCATTATGTAGGAAATTTTTTTAGATTTAGAATGAATATTTATAGTCGAATTTATCTTATTTATAAACCTATATTAAAAATGTTTTAGTTCTTAAACATTGATTTTAACTATTTTAACTATTCTTTAAATAAAATAACATTAAATGTCATAATTTAACCCAAGTGGGACTAAATGGTCATATTTTATTACTAATGTTGTTTTTGGTCGAATTACGCTTATCCAATAGAATTAAGATATGTGTTATGGTAATAATAATATCATTTTTTACCTTTAAGTACCCTATTTACTTTTAAGCGTGGTAAAAAAAGTAAAAAGTTACTATTCAACAACAATTATTTTCATCTAATTGATCCACATTTTAGTACTTGATATTAACTCTGTCTCTCAGGTTTTTGAAATTACACTCACAGAAGCGATAAAATTAAGTTTTATGTGAATTTCCAAATTGTCCTTGGAGGTTGGTATAAGACGGTGAAAAGTTCAATAACATTTTTATATATCTAAAATTATTATAAAATGACTACAATGAATTAAATTTAACATATAAAGGTATTATGTATCAATTTTGACATAAAATAAATTTAAATTAAATATATAATTATTTAAATAAAAAGTCGGTTTTTAAATAGTAACCTTGTGTTTTCACTATTCATCAAAAATTGAAAGTTTTCAGAAAAATACAAAAAATTCACCCTAGGATAATTTCGATATTCTGAATCCAAATATGAGATCCATTTTCAAAAATAAAATTTCAAAAAGTGGGTATTACTATTCATAACGTCTAGTTTATAACAATATTATAGTAATATTTCATTTAGTGAAACTTGGTATTGCATACTACACACGCTATCGTGGAAGGTCGCCATTACGTGTAATGTAAGCCAAGTCAGAGATGCATGTAGTGCATGATCCTTTTGGTGTAGCATACAACACAAGGCATCAAAAAAATTAAAGAGAATATTTTTCATATAATCTCAGGGTGTTACATTCTACCCCCCTTAAAATGAATTTCACCCTCGAAATTCGTTGGGGTTATAAATGGTTTACTACTTGAAAGATTATTTAATAGAATTTCAAATCGTAAAAAGGAATACCTAAAAATCATTAAAAACTAAAGTATGAAATGTAATGGTTACCCATATTAACTAATCACTAGGTTTCCACATAAGAGAACATATGTGAAAATATGGATATGGAAGAGAAATTTAACCATCTTGTTCTGATTGACAGTGGTAGAGAACATGGATATAAAAAAGCCACCAATAACAAATCCATAGATTTTTGATGTTCTAAGGTAGCTCTAATTAATCAGATATAAGGTCACTAGGACAACATTTTTGGTTTTCAAGATCATTTCCCAAAAGTTGTAGAAATTGGAATTAGAAGAAAAAATTTCTTGATTTTGGTACAGTCTCACCGTTGGTCGTTCCATGGATAATTTCCACTTCATCTCTTAAATATATGAAGTTGAATTTGTCATTATTGAAGTGTTATCAGATCATGTGATAGAATGATGGGTCATTCCATCTGTCTCTAACAAAAGTGTAGAAAATGTTATCAAAAATACATTAGTCCATCTATAGTGAGATTAATCATATATGGTTTCTAAAATGGACTTATACTATATATATCATACTGCTTAATAGAATAAAACTGGTTTCTACTAAATAGGGACTTCCTGTAGGCCAGTGGTAGGCGATAAAGTCCTGTTACACTACAGTTGTGGGTTTGATTCCCACAACCTTGTCCGACGCGATGGGTTGTCACCCGTCCTACAGGTTGTCCTTTTTCTAAAACTACATTATTATAACATTCCATCAATAATATCGAAAAAATTCTAGCCTTAAACAATACTAACTTATGTCCATCATAATCCATTTCAATCTTTACACTTATCCAAAATACTACTATCCAATCTCATATTATAGTGAAAACGATTACTAGAGAGTTCATATAACTAGCATGTTAATACCATCATTGATCCCCATATATTATAAGATGTGGATTGTTGGTAACATTCCAAACATTCGAAGGCCTTAATCTTGTATTCTCTTGAAAAATGAATACCCATTGAACCTTAGTGAAAACATGAGTGTTGTCAAAAGATAACTCTTTCCATATATCAAAATCCCAAAATTCTGTATACTCAAACCATGATATCACATAGTCTTTATATCAATCATGAGCTCATGAATACTATCAAACATATTATTTCCTCATTATCCATTCATTTTGTGCATATCATCTTCTTTCAAAAAATATCTGAATAACCTTTCCTGGTTACCAGTACCATTCAACATATACTTTAAAATACATTAGAAAAAAAATAGTGTAATAATCCCTAGATGTTTCTTTATTCTATAGTACCATTAAATTACCCATACAAAATAACTCTTGATAATCATACAATCATTCCACTACCTTCTTCAACCATTGACCAAGCTTCAACTATTCATTCATATCATATATCATTTTTCTCTCTTCATCATCATCCACATAAATACTACCCATATGACCACGCTGATTCTCTTCATGAGATTTTCCCTTAGGGAATTGGTTTTCATAAATCCCATACATTCCACATTTAAAACATCAATTCATTGGTGATGTCATATCAATACCATTATCCTTATCCATGGTGTTACCTGAACCTTTTCCTTTTCACTTACTAGATTTGTGTCCTTCATTTTCGCACCCTAAGCATCTTCCAGTTCCTTTGAAACATTCTCCTTGATGCCTCTTCCCACATGATTTGCATGATATTAATTGAACTTTCCTTCTTCTATGATCATCATAAAACCCCATCTTTCTCTTATAAGTTGAGTTGGGAAACATACCAATGTTGAGATTATAGATCATATTATGAGATTGTTGATTATGCATAATAATGATATGTGGACATCCAGATCCAATTTCATTCGGTTTTTCATGAAGAATATCATTCTTTTGTCCATAATATCCTCCATTATTGTGAATCATCTCGTTCCCAGACGTTTTCTAAAACCCAAAAAAATAGTGTGAGAGGCCAAAATCATAATCAAGGGGGATTACCTTCAATATATAACATATTAGGGAAAATTCTAAGATCGTTACCATAACTCTAGAACTATAACCTATACTTATACTTAACCTTAGGGACAACCCTAGACATACCTTAGAAATATCTCTAGGGATCTCACTAAAGTTCTCGTATCCTAGTTTCCAATGGTTGACTAAACCTTTCCTCTGATAGCAACTATAGAGACCCAATGACTGCCGTACTTGGACAGTACATTACATTTTCGGAATACATAATACATGAAAAAATAGACGCCCAAAGACAATATTAGTTTAGTGTCTTTGGAAACTCAAAAGGAAAACTTCTAATCATGGTGAAAGATCTTCAACATCTCCCATAAATATCTTCCCCTTTTGATTTTCTTACCTAAAACCATTATTTATATCCTGGGGAAAAGAATACATAAAAAGGGTGAGCTGAAATGCTCAGTAAGGGTAAACATAGGGAACATAAAACAATCAATAAACATTTGAATGCAAGAAGATGAACATAAAATATAAACATCAAAATCATGACTAAAGATATAAATCATGGAAGTACGTAAGGAATATATCATAAAGTAACATCAATCATGATAAAATAGCTTGGAAATAAAACTTGTAATTGTGGAAAAATATTAAGCACATGATATGATTTCCATAGTATCCAAGGCATTGCTGCAAAGACCATCTTAGTGGACAAAGTCCCTTTTTGAATCGATTTCACACCTCATTTCAGTCCGATAACACTGAACCGGATTAACATACCATTATAGCCATGTCTATCTCATGAGATATAAATTTTTACCCAATGCATTGGAGAGAGATATAGGTCCCACCCATCTCATAATGAAATCATTCTTTCGTGTGCCACAAAATCATAAATCATACATCATAGGATAACCCATGTAATTGAATGGGATTCTTAAACATCATGTCATCATAAAATAATCCAAAAAAATCGATATCATTTCATAATAGGATTAATCAAACCATATAAATAATGGAGAAATTATACCTGAAACATACACATATGAATTAATGTTATATTAGATGGAAAATGGTTTTGATAAAACACTTGAAATGAATTCTTGAGGAAAATATCTATTCTTATTCAAAATCATTTTCTTTTCACAAAATGCCATGCCATTTTAAAAGAAAAGGGTTTTTTTTAAAATAATAATGCAATCTCGTAGAATAAGCTTCATGAAAACGAGGCGTTATGAAACCGTAAAAATCTGTTCACGAAGTATAAGTTAAAAATAACATTCTCCTCGTACTTTTGTCGGAAAATTCAAAAAGTACCACGTATGTTAAAAAAAGAAAGATTCCTTACATACCACGTTGTAAAAGTCAAAAATGAATAAAAATGACTTTAAACATACATGAAACCATTCTTATGAAACATGGACATGGATGATAATAATAACCCCAGTAAATACTTAAGAATATACAATCTCGGATAAGAACGAGATTGGAATAGTTATCCCTTACCTTAGGTCTGATATGCATCATACATATCCGAACCTCCTGTATAATGATTTAAAAATGTCATTCACTTATTACAAAATCATATTCATTTTTATGATATCATATATGGTTCACTTATGTCTTTATATTAACTGTTCTTTTGTAAATTCCATGTTAAAGTAGCGTTTTGGGTAAAATCGTTTCATTTATCGTATGTGTTTCGACATGTTGTTCTTGATATTATTACTTATACCCTGATTTACATTATTCAAGAATGTGAAACATCATTTCTATATATCGTATATATATTCAATATATACATATATATATGATAGTTCGATAAATGGAATGAAATACACTGTTCATTGAGACGGTAGGTCGTACATACGCATGAACGCTGTTTTTATTTCATTATTGAATTGAATTTAATAAAGTAGATTTCATAAATATATATACATAAATCTAGTATCAATATTATGTCATATATTTAATTAGTATTTATTATATATATACATTATAATCATTCAAGAATGGTTAACATGGAGAATGAATCTCATCGCGTCGTGGAGATGGTAGTCCGTACATACGCACGAGCAATGATATCATTCCCATGATCATGGAATTGTATTGAAGTGTATGTATAATATTTAAAAATCAATATAAATTTTATCTAATCATATATAGTTATTTATTTACACAATTATACCCATCCAAATAAGGTGGTGGTCAAAAACAGATTACACCACAGCGTGGAGACGGTATTCCGTACGTACGCACACGCGGTGATTTCTTTTTCCGTATGATGGATAGAAGGTGAAATAGGGTTGTTTCATATTTATAATAAAATATCAGTATATAATTTAAACTTATGTTTTTTACTTTATAATGAGACAACTAAAGTTGATGAATTAGAAGAAGAAAGAAACTTGATAGAATCCGAAGAACAGATTACCTCTTCATTGACGCACCTCCTTTAAACCTTCTCTTAAGGAAGTAATGTTGGTCTTATGAGAAGCAAAAAACCTCCAGAATGTTTCTATGGAAGTGGAGAAGAGAAATGGGCTGGGTTTGGCCGATCTTCCAGGCTCAAAAGGGTGTGAAGAGAAGAGGGAAGGGGTGCCCTTTTTATAAGGGAGGATAGAGGCACCTTTGAAAAAACATAAAATATTATATTATAATAAATTCATATTCAGTATTTAATAGATCCAAATTGATTAATTTCTAAGATAAGGTGTGTAAGGGTCGAAATAATCTCAACCAATATAATTTAGACATGTTTTGGTTTCTATTTTAACCTTATCCTTTAGATTTAACGTTAAGTTAGATAATTTAACTATTACCGTGTCTTCATGTTTTCTTACACTGTAAGGTTAATAAACTTACTATAAGAAGCCAAAAGAACCCAAAGTTTTTTATTATTAATATATAAAACATTATCTAAGTCATTTGTCTGAAAATAAGATTATTATGAATAAAATAAAAATTAATAATATAATATTTGTTTTAAAAACTATTTTATGTCAATTTTGACACTATTTGGTAATTTATTGTTTTGAAAATCATAACAGAATGATTAGTACAAAAAAAGTTACTTAAATCAATACTAATACGTCATATTAACCAATAAAATTCGTGGAATTCATAAAAAGTCTAAAATTACATTTATTTGAGTATTTATAACATCACTTATGTTAATATTTCATTAATAAGATAATTACCGCATAATCATTGTGTCATAAATAAATTAAATTATTTAATGTGTAAAAATTATAAATAAAATACCATTATTTAAGAAATCTGTTTATCTTTCTAATTAATATTTATAGTCGAATACATCTTATGTATAACCCTATATTAAAAATGATTTAGTTATTAAACTTTGATTTTAACTATTTTAACTATTCTTTAAATAAAATAATACTAAATGTCCTAATCTAATACAAGTTGGCCTAAATGGTCATATTTTATTACTAAGGTTGTTTTTGGTCAAATTAAACTTATAAAATAGAATTAGGACATGTGTTAGGGTAATAATAATATCATTTTTACCCTTAATTACCCTATTTACTTATAACCGTGGTAAAAAAAGTAAAAAGTTAGTATTCACAAAAAATTATTTTCATCTCATTGAACAACATTTTAGTCCTTGATATTAACCATGTCTCTCGGATTTTTGAAATTACACTCACAGAAGCGGTAAAATTAAGTTTTATGTGAATTTCCAAATTCTCTTAAGAGGTGGGTAAAAGACTGTGAAAAGTTCAATAAAAATTTAATATATCTAAAATTATTATAAAATGACTCCAATTAATTACATTGAACTTATATAGGTATTATTCATCAATTTTGACCTAAAAATAATTTAAATAAAATAAATAATTTTTTAAATAAAAAGTCGGTTTTTAAATAGTAACCTAATGTTTTCACTGTTCATAAAAAATTGATAGTTTTCAGAAAAATACAAAAAATTAACCCTAGGATAATTTCGATATTTCGAATCCAAAAATGAAGTCCATTTTGAAAAATAATACTTCAAAAAGAGGGTTTTACTATTCATAATGGCTAGTTCATAATAATATTGTAATAATATTTCGTTTAGTGAAACTTGGTATTACGTACTACACACGCTATCGGGGAAGGTCGTGATTGTGTGTAATACAAGCCAAGTCAGGGATGCATGTAGTGCAGGATTCTATTGATGTAGCATAGAACACATGACATCAATAAAATTTAAAATAATATTTTTCATAAAATCTCAGGGTGTTACAATCAGCATCTCTAGTGAGGCGAAAAACTGCCATGACAGCTTTTTCTCTTTCACTACTCTCCAAAGCCTGAAATATTTTCTCTAGGGAAATTATCCATTGCTCAGATACTAATGTATTTGTACTCCCATTGAATGTCAGTCGTTGCTGCCTCATGAAGTTATCTAACTTTGATCCTCCACGTTGTGGATCTGGGTGCTCTATATGGGTAAGGATATTATTCATAACCCGAGTGAGTTGTCCCAGTATGGGGATTAGTTGATCAACACCAGTTTCATTACTAGCTCCACTATAATTATCTTGAGCTGGAGGTAAATCCCTACATAGAGTGCGTGCATTGATATCGGTTCCATTTCTTCCACTAGGCGCCATTTCTAAATAATGGCATAAACTAGATCAGTTTATGAATCAAAATACAAAATTCCATACTTGTAAAACACTTAACATAAATTGAACTATTTATGGATATAATCCATAATCATAAAAATGTTTTCTTTGAGGAAGTATATACTCATAAACCATTCATAATTATTTGTAAAGAAAATGAGAGTTATCCTAAACATATCCCCCAGGAGTGTCGTAACCAAGAGTGCATAAAGTCCCATTGTCGTGCACTAGTTCCCGTTCGAGTCTAGCTCAAAGCGGTGTTTTCGGGTTTTACCCCTAGGTAGCTCTGTGACAATGCCGTCTCTACCTACTCGTATCCAGACAGGGATGTATTTCTCGGAAAAATTACAAAATCTCTACAATATCAAAATTCTAGGAAGTTATTCTATACTAATCCTCAAAGTCCATCTTATATCTATGTGCTCTAATCAGAGTTTATCTAAATCTAGCATCCATGGTTTGTACAAAACTTCCTCAGATACCAGCTGTAATTCCCCGACCTAGTTACCCAGAGTCGGTGAATTATTACATAACATTGGCATGATCACAAGAATGATCAAGTCTCGAAAGACCGATTAGTTTAGTAGTCTTGGAAACACTAGATACATTCATAAAGTTTACATTACATCATAAATTGAAAACTACAAGAACATATTGTTTTCGCACACATATCCCCTTATACAATACCTG
Source organism: Viscum album (assembly GCA_963277665.1). Taxonomy (NCBI): domain Eukaryota; kingdom Viridiplantae; phylum Streptophyta; class Magnoliopsida; order Santalales; family Viscaceae; genus Viscum; species Viscum album. The sequence continues at coordinate 1,790,931,855 of OY728133.1, read as the reverse complement.
CAGGTCATTCATAAAATACTTCTTCACATCATGGGAAAAATAAAACATAGAAAGTGGTGAGCTCAAATGCCCAGTAAGGATAACAATATAGCAGAAACTTTAATAAATAAGAATAAACATTTTAGGAAATGTATAACAAAATCAAAAGCCTTTTAAACTAGAACTTCAACATAATATGGAAAAAATAAAATAAAATAATTCCATTTACTTATTCACATGGATATTCTACTAGTCGAATAATCACATGAAATATCAATAACCACTTTCATAATGATGGAATGCATAATGCCAGACTATCATAACCACATTGCCAAGGCCTCGTGCCAAGAATATAAATAAGATTTTTTCAAGGCCTTGTTCCAAGACAATAGCTTGTCTCGTGAGACCAACCGATGCATTAAGGATCTATAGAGGGCTCCACCCGTCACTTATTAAGTCCAAGTCATTCCTCATTTGAACAGGTTTAAACATAACATAAATATTCAAATTAAAACTAGCAAAAGAAATGTCAATAATATCTCTATAAACCATGAATGGTATATGAATATCACATCCAAAGTCAAACATGTCACAAAAACATCAATAAAATATTGATGTTTTGTATCATAACAAATAAACATCAAATAAGCGTATAATCCATCAAAGGATGTTGACATAGATGAAATCAAAACTATTTGAGAGAAATATCTCTTTTTTTGAAATCATTTAAAAGTTACATAATTATAAAAGAAAACATTTACTTTGAAAATATACTTATAAGATTTTAATGTATGATTAAAAGATTTTATAATGGAAGAAAACATCTGCACCCGCTATATAAGTTAAAAAAAATCCATTCTTGGCTTAATTCTGTCGAAAAGGTTAAAAAGGGGCTTGGTTGGAAAAAAATGGATAGATTCCTTTGTAAAATTCTTATAAAAATTCAAAAAAGGATATAAATGACATTATACCATATTCTGTAAAATAGTATGAATGTATTGAAATACATTTTTAAGAAACATGGATGTGGATGATGAAGAGGTCCCAGTAGATAATTACGTATAAACAACCTCTAATAATGAATAGATTGTGAAATAAACTCTTACCATGTACTTTTCCTTGGTTGTGGGTAGGTTAAACTTCTGTACAATGGTGAAATAATTGTTATTAAATTATACAAGAATCATATACAATAATATTATATCATATATGATCTTTTAGCATTGATTTATTAATAATATCTTAGTATTGTCGTTGTTTTGGGTGTTAACTTACTCGTTTTCTTTTATATGTTTTGTTACGTAAGCCGTGTTTGTTATGGATATGTTGTATATTATTCATATCCATAATTATATCAAGTCCTTAAAAATTATTTTTAATCATAAAATGAGAATTAGTCTTGAATGGATACGATGGGGAATGAATCTCATCGCGTTCGTGGAGACGGTAGTCCGTATGTACGCATGAGCGAAAATATCATTATTTTGACATTAAAATAATATATAATTGGATGGTATATAATATATATAGAATAATTATAATGCTATATTTATTATTTACATTAATTACACATCATTATTATACCCATCCAAATAATAAATTATTGAATAACAATTACACCACGACCTGGAGACGGTATGCCGTACGTACGCACGTATGGTGACATGTCATTCAAAGGATTAATAGAATACTGAATATGGTTGTAACATAATTATAATAAAATAAAATTATATATAAGATACTAGAGTTATTATTTTAGAATGGGAATAACAAAGAAAGAAGATGTTTAGGATGAATGGAACTTGAAAGTGGGTGGTGAAAACATTATCTTTTCTTCGGATTCTTCCTTTTGAATTGATCAAATGGGATCTTTAGGTTGGATTTATGATCAAAATAAGGCCTCTAGGTTGAAGTGATGGAAATTTAGAGAGTATTTTGGTTTTGTTTTTCCCACCCAAAAGGCTTTGAATGTGTGAATTAGTCAGAAGGGGGAGTTCCCTTTTATAAGAGGGGTGAGGGGCACCTTTGGAAAAACTAGAAATATTATTTTATAATAAATTCATTTTTGATTTCTAATTGATCCAAAGTGGATTATTTAAAGTTTAAGGTGTTATGGGTCAAAACACACTCAACCAATACAATTTATACAGGTTTGGGTTATTATATTAACCTTATATTTCAGTTTTAACTCTTAGTTAATTAGTTTCACACTTACCATGTAACTTTGTATTTTTATATTATATAGTTAATAAACTTACTATATACCTTCATGAGAGCCCCAAGTGGTCCATTAATGATACAACTATTATTATATTAGTCTCTTAGCTGATCCTCAGATTTCTAGGAATTGAATAAAAATTAATAATATAATATTTGTTTTAAAAACTCTTTTATGTAAATTTTGACACTATTGGGTATTTTGTTTTTGATAATTTCATAAAAGCATTATTACTTGGAAAACAATTTATATACCCAATACTAATATGTAATATTAACCTATAAAATTAGTGGAATTCATAAAAAGTCTCAAATTATGTTTATTTTAATATTTATAATATCAATTATTTTAATATTTTATTAAATAGGTAATTACTGCATCACCATGGTGTCATAAAAAAATTAACTTATATATTGTCAAAAAAATTTAAATAAAATACCATTATGTTGTAAATCTTATTATATTTATAATGAATATTTTCAATCTAATTTATCTTATGAATAACCTTATATTGAAAATGTTTTAGTAAATAAACATGGATTTTAACTCTGTTAACTCTTATCTATATTAAATAATAATAAATGTCCTAATCTAATCCAAGTAGACCTAAATGATAATATTTTATTCTTAAGGTTATTTTTGGTCGATATACACTTGTACAATAGAATTAGGACATGTTTTAGGGTAATATTAATATCATTTTTACCCTTAATTACCCTATTTACTTTTAACCGTGGTAAATAAAAGTAAAAAGTTACTATTCACAAAAAATTATTTTCGTCTCATTGAACCACATTTTGCTCCTTGATATTAACCATGTCTCTTGGATTTAATAAATTTCACATATAAAAGTGGTAAAATTATGTTTTATGTGAATTTCCAAATTCTCATAGGAGGTTGGTAAAATACGGTGAAAAATTTCAATAAAATTTTTATATATCTAAAATTATTCTAAACTAACTCCAATGAATTACATTGAAATTATATAGATATTATGTATCTATTTTGACCTTACTTAAATATAAATAAAATAAAAAAATTTAAATAAAAATTCGTTTTTTAAACTATAACTCAGTGTTTTTTTCACTTTTCATCAAAAATTGAATGCTTTCAGAAAAATACCAAAATTTCACCCTAGGATAATTTCGATATTCTGAATCCCAAAATGAATTCCATTTTGAAATATAGAATTTATAAAATTTCAAAAAGTGGGTATTACTATTCATAATGACTAGTTTGATTGGTTGTGGTGTGTGTGTTAGAACTTGATGTTGCGTACAACACACGCAATTGTATTATTCGTATGGAAGCGTACCGTGGAAGCTTGGGGTGTTACAAAAGTGATGTAGAACTCCAACCTGTTGGGATGAAGTTGGAGAAAGAAAGCTACTTGGACCCAATCCTGTTCAAGAGATGATAGAGAAGGATCAATTCATCCAGAAAGACATCAAATCAACTCAAAGTCGACACAAGAGATATGCTGACAACCATCGAAGGGACTTGGATTTCGACGTTGGAGATAAAGTATTCCTTCAAATATCTCCACCAAAGAGAGTCATGCGATTTGGGAAGAAAGTGGAGCTATTCCCAAGGTATATTTCCTCATTTGAGATCCTCGACCACATAGGAGTCGTCGCCTATTGGCTAGAACTTGCACAAAATATGGCTCGAGTTTATGATGTTTTTATCATACCACTTTTCAGGAAGTACATACCTGATCCCTCGCATTTACAAAACTCAGAGGTGGTGTAGCGGGAAGATGATCTCTCTTCTGAGGAGCTGCCAGTAAAGATTCTGGATCAGAGAGATACGGTTCAACGCAACAGGACAACCCATCTTGTGAAAGTGTTGTAGAGGAACCATAAGTTTGAGGAAGCAACTTGGGAACCAGAAGAAGAAATGAAGGAGAAACACCCTCACCTGTTTGTGTAAAGTGAAATTTCAGGGGAAAATTTTCATAAGGGGGGAACATTTTAATAACCCAAAGTATTTCAGTGGAAATTCACTTATTATAATTATGTCATAAAATAACATGAAAACACACCATAATGAACTACTAAGTGATAAGTGACCTTTAAAAATAAGTTTTTCACATATGTATTTGGAATTATGAAAATCTGACATACACGGTTGTGTTTAAGATGATTTTTGGATTCTAAAAAAACAAAAATATATTTTTTTGAATAGTAACATACACTTATGAATATTAATATGACCCTTACGAACAGTAAATCATCAAACATAAGTGTAACTTTACCCATGAATAATTAAAAAAAATTAGACATATTTGAAAGTTATAATTTGACCTTAGTAAACATTTTGGTATTTTATAAGTGACAAATAATTAATTATAATTAATTACTTAATTTCAAAGAAAAATTATTTGATTAAAATTTTTTCATTAATTATCAAATAAATTTCTTATTGTTTTTAGATATTTTTATAATACCCTATTTCATTTTTGAATTCACATTAAAATTAGTTTTAATTTTAAAAACTGTTTTTTAAGTAAATTATTATATTAATAAAATATTAAGTTAATAATAATTAAAAAATTATTTTTTAAAAATAGAATTTATCTCTGGATTCTACATGTTGAAAAATGGTTGGGGTAAATTTTTGGGATTTTTCTGAGACACTTGAATTTTTGATGAATAGTGAAATACCGTAATTTTAAAAAATAAGCTAAATAATCTAATTATAGAGTAATGTGTGATGTTATTCGGATGTAATAGCACTTTTTTTGGGATCACATGATAAAATTACTATTCTTGGTCATTCAAGACTAACTATTCATTGTCTTAGTGGAAATTCATAACCTAATCAATTTTATATTTAGGAAACCCCTCTCCTCTCCACTATAAAAACCACCCTTCACACCCTCATTTCCTCACTCCTCTCAAGCTCCAAGCCTTCTATAAACTCTGCCCAAACCTATTCTCTAGCCCCTATACCACGTTCAAGAGTTTCTGGTCTCATCATAAGTCTAATCCTAGCTTCCATAAGGAGAATCTCAGGAGGAGTATTTAAGAGGTAATTTCTCTCCCTCTTCTCCTTTAATTTCCTTTCATGTTCAAGTTTATTTCTTGATCTCTCCCCAACTATCATCATATAAATGGTATTGTAACTCTATTATAATACATATAATATAATGTTATGATGAAAATTAGATATTATATCATACCACCCCTTTTCCCACTTCCTTTTATTTTATTAAGGAGGACGTTGTTTGTGAGGTGTTAATTTATCACCTTCAAGAACGACAAGTTTTCTTCTCCATTTATACCTTACGATCTGGTCATGAAACTATTTTTATGGTTGAACCAGAAAATTTTATATGTATTATCTCCAGTTTAATGTTCTTGAGCAATCTTATGACCATAGTGCTAGTGATAAAATAAAACAAGTTCATTATGATCAAAAAATCACTTGAATTAACCAAAAACAATCATCATTTAATTTTTATCTTATGATTCATCCACATGGATATAATAAAATTCATTAAAAGATCATCAAAACTCCAGTAATATCATTAATAACATCTAATATCATTTCTGGATGTTTACCCATGTTCTACCCAAACTTCAATTTAAGAATACAAGTGAACCACTCAAGAAAACCATAAAAACAAACATTCCCAAAAAATGTTTTAAACTCTATAACTCATCCAAATGAACATAAAATCACTTAATGAAACCATAATGATCCAACTTAATTTAAAAAATTTCTATATTTCTTATTAAATAATATAATTTCATTATACAGGACACTAAAGTGAAGGAAGCATTCAGATACAAGGTAAGGGGAAATTCTCGAACACAACTTTCATCCTTCGGGTTCTATCTCTTTTACTCCATTCTTTAAATGGGTACTCTGTAAAAATCATTTGTTAATAATTGTATTTCCATTTCATGTATATACATGTTTGTCATTGGGTTTTATGTCAAGAAAAAATGTTTTCCAAAAGAACCCTTCTATTAAGAACGATCCTTTTACTTTTCACACAAAGTGGACGGTTCTTATAGCATGTATGTTATTCCCTCTTTCTTTTGGGAACCAAAAGTTTATGAATGTGTTCTTATGAGATGAATCACATTCCATTACATGTGTTAGTTATTTTTATCTTCAATTTTTGTTCTATGTGGCATGCATGATAATAATAATATTATGATGTGACTGGTGCACCAGGAATTATATAGAGCAGTATGAATGTTTGAATGTGAAGGGTGTGCCCAGAATTATACAGCGCTCCAATTCATTAGGTAAGGTGATGAATGTCCTGATTAAATGTAAAATGATGTGTGAATAAGATGCTATCTTGGTTCATAATTATGTGTGGTAGTTAAACACTAAGACATGATGTATCATTTTTAGGCATTCCTACATTTCAAGTCTTATTTTTATGCTTCCTCTCATGTTCATGATCTTTTTCCCATGTTATGATTATGATCACCCCATGTTATATTGTTCTTATCTATCCTCTTACTGGGATTTTAGTTCACCCCTTTTGATGTATATCCTCAGGTGTCCACATGTACTAAAGAGAGGACAAATGCCAATAAGAATCTAGAGAAGATGAAATTAAATAAATGTTTATATTTGATGTAGTAATTATTTTGTATAGTCCTAGTATACCTAAGACACTAAAACTTTGGATAATATATGTGTGATACTATTATGTTTTTTATCTTTAAAATTATTTTATATTAATTTATGAAAAGGATGGGATGCTATAGTTGGTATTAGAGGAACATTTTAGTTAATTTTGGAATTAGGATTAGTGAACCCTAGAGAAATCCTCTAGAATAAGACCAAGTACAAAAATGAACCCAAGAATATTTACATTGGGATCCCATATGTTATGTTTTTTTTAAATTGTTTAAATGAATAAGTTATTCATGACTTGTCTACATATGTTTTGTTCTAACTTTTCTATTTTTGAATATGGTGGGAACCAGGAAAAATCTGGCCAACAACTCGTGCGAGGGACAATGAAACAATTCCCTGAATGACATCCCCAATGATTTGAGAGGTGGAGTTCAAAACATCCGGGCAATGCTTACCAAATTATCTAAGGACATGAATAATAACCATAAAATGGGGAACGTCATCCATCACCAAAGAGGGAGCAACAGGCTATCGAATTTTTTATGTGGCAATAACCACCGACGTTTTGTGGATCTTTCGATCCACTAGTTGCGGAATAGTGGGTCAACTCCCTAGAGAAGATCTTTTATGTTCTTGACTGTTTCGAGATAGAGAAGTTGACCCTATTTATTTATAGTCTAAATGGTGAATCCAATCAATGGTGGGCTTTGATTAAGGACACCAAGACAATGGAGGAAATTGAAGAGATGGAATGGGAAGACATTAAGAAAATGTTTCTTAACAAGTATTTCCCAAGAACTCTTCACACGAAGATGGATAGAGAATTCATAGAGCTCATGAAAGTAGATGGAGAATCTTTCACAACCAATGAAGTTAATTTCAAAAAGCTTTCATGGTATTATTTGATTTTTGTTATCAACAATGATAGAAAAATTGATAGATTATTTAGTGGATTAAAACCAAACCTTCGAAAGGATCTTGTAATTCGAGACATTGGGAGTTATGAAGAAGTTGTTTGATGTGATCTTAAAGTGGATATGGAGTTTGGAGAATGGTACCATGGCTACAGAGATAAGAAATGAAAGCGGGAGTTTCAAGAAGGAGGATCTAATGAAAAAAGTGGGAAGAAAACTCAATGACCCACATGCCAAAAATGTGGGAATTCTCACCATGGGAACTACCTTAATGGGATGGGGATGTGCTTCAAGTGCGGGAAAGAAGGAAACCATGCTCAAGAGTGTTGAAAAGACATGAAAAGGAAGCAGAATGTGGAAGAATAAAGAAGATAATCACTCATGGTTTAATTCTTCAACTGTTGGGAGCTAGGGCACTATGCAAGTCAGTGCACTAAACCTCAAGTTCTTGAGGGTAATCAACATCAACAACCACCAAATACAAAGGAACAATAAAAGGTTTCTTGCATCACTACTATGGAGGTGGAGTATTATAATTAATTCATACAAGGTACACTTAATTTTCAATCAAGAATAGAAAAAGTCTTATTTGATTCTGGTTCAACGAATTCCTTTATATAATTCAAGTTTGCATGAACTATAGAATCGAAACCTCGAAACCTTGATGTATATATATCTGTAAAAACACCATGTGGTTCCATCATTGAAACCCAAGTGTCTGACTCTTCTCTTATGGGAATATGTGGGATGTTTCTTCCGGAAAATCTCATAATACATCCCTTAGTGGAATTCAACGCTACAATGGGAATGGATTGGCTCTCGTGATATAGAGAACATATCAACTATCAGGAAAAGAAAATATCTTTTCATATTCAAAACCATCCCATGCTCCCGTAAAAATGCAAGGAAGATCATGAATCTCCTTTGAAAAATCCTTCAATGGTGTGGGTGTTGATTCCCTATGAAGAAGCATAGCTCTCCCAAATGGTTGAGTTGAAGGAAAGTTCCAACCTTGAGGAAATGCCCATTGTGAGGGAATACATCGATGTATTTCCTGAAGAGTTACCATGAATTCCCCCAGATCGTGAGGTTGAGTTCTCAATTTACCTTATACCTGGAGATACTCCTATCTCGAAGTGTCCCTATAGTATGTATCCTTCTGAACTGGAGGAGTTAAAGAAGTAGCTTCAAGAGCATCTGGACAAAGGGTTCACATTCCCTAGTGCATCACCATGGGGTGCACCGGTGCTCTTTTTGAAGAATAAGGATGAGACAATGTGGATGTGTATCGATTATTGGGAACTCACAAAGATAACCATAAAGAATACGTATTCTCCCCAAAGGATTTATGACTTGTTTGACCAGTTAATAGGAGATCAATACTTCTGAAAGTTGGATCATTGTTCTGGATATCATTAGGTAAAGGTGAAGAAGGATGATATTCATAAGAATGCCTTCCGAACAAGGCATGGGCACTTTGAGTATTTGGTGATGCCCTTTGGACTTACTAATTTCACTGAAATATTCATGAATTTGATTAATAGAGTCTTTAGACATTACCTCAACAAATTAGTGGTTGTGTTTATCAAATATATTCTCTTATACTCCAAGTTAAAGGTGGAACATGTAGAATATCTAGAACTTTTGTTAGCGACATTGAGAATGGAGAAGTTGTATGCCATGTTCCACAAGTGTGACTTTTGGATGAAGCAATTCTAGTTCTTGGGACATGTGATCACAAGTGAGGGAATTTCTTAGGATCCTTCAAAATCAATGGCTATTGAGGAATGGCCCAGGCCCTCTATTGTCTCATAAATCCGTAGTTTTCTTGGATTAGCAAGGTAATACCGACATTTTGTGAGAAACTTATCACGACTGTCAAGCCCGATAACTAAGTTAATAAGGAAAGGGGTAAATTATGTCTAGAAAAAAGAATGTGAGGGAAGCTTCATGGAGCTAAAGAGATGGCTAATCACTACACATGTACTCACAATACCGAAAAGTGGAGAAATATTTGGAATATATAGTGATGATTCAAAGAAAGGATTGGGTTGTGTACTCATGATAAATGATAATGTGATAGCCTATGCCTCACGATAGTTGATGATCCATGAGAAGAAATATTCAATGCATTATCTAGATTTTTCACCAGTGATTGTTTCCTTGAAAAGCTGGTGGCACTACCTTTATAGTGAGAAGTGTGAAATATACACCGACCACAAGAGCCTAATGTATATATTCACACAAAAGGAGCTCAACAAGCGTCAAAGGATATGGTTAGAGAAAATTAAGGATTATGATTTCCCTATTAACTATCAGCCTGGAAAGGCGAACAAGGTAGCTTATGCTCTAAGCAGAAAAGAACATGCTACTATATCCATATAGCGGATTGAGAAAGACCACATCTTATTAGATATGCATAGAATGGTTTTGGAAATCATAAGGGAAGGGGATACATCTTACCTTTCCGAGATGACTACGCAACAATCTGTCCAAGAGAATATTAAGGAAGAACAAAGGGATTATGTGGAGATACAAAATACGGCGAATGCAGTGAAGGAATGGAAGCTTCATGAGTTCCATATCGACGATGATGGTGTGATTTGGTTTGGAATGTGGATTTTTGTGCCTTCATCACCCATGATAAAGAATTAGATATTGGAAAATTCACATAGTTCAACATTCTATATCCATTCTAGGAGTACCAAGATGTATCATGATCTCTGAGAAATCATCTGATGGGATAACATGAAGAAAGAGATTGCGGAATATATATCAAGGTGCTTGGTATTTCAGTAAGTTAAAGCCGGGAAACAAAAGTCCATAGGTATGATGCAGCCATTCCCTATACCCATGTGGAAATGGGAAAATGTTACAATGGACTTTGTCACGGCTCTCCCAAAGATGTCAAATGGAAATAATGCGATATGGGTTGTGGTTTACCGACTCACCAAGATTTCCCATTCTATCTCTATTCGGGAAGTCCTCTCGCTTGAACAACTTGAAATGATATATATTATGGAAGTAGTGGTATTGAATAGTGTCCCACTCTCAATTTTCTATAACTGTGACCCAAGGTTCAAATCTAAATTTTGGAGGAGCTTTCAACATTATTTGAGTGCTGAATTAAATTTCAGCATGCCCTATCACCCCAAAACTGATGGCCAGTCTAAAAGAACAATTCAGACGCTTGGAGATATGCTAAGAGCCTGCTCTCATGAATTCAAAAATGGATGGGATCAACATCTCCAATTGGATGAGTTATCATATAACAATAGCTTCCACTCAAGTATTTAGATGGCTCCATATGAAGCTCTGTTTGGAAAGTGATGTAGAACGCCAACCTGTTGGGATGAATTTGGAGAAAGAGAGCTACTTGGACCCGATCTTGTTCAAGAGATGATAGAGAAGGATCATGTCATCCAAAAACACATCAAATTTACTCAAAGTCGGCAAAAGAGCTATGATGAAAACCATCGAATGGACTTGGAGTTCGACATTGGAGATAATGTCTTCCTTCGAATATCTCCATGGAAGAGAGTCATGCGATTTGGAAAGAAAGGGAAGCTAAGACCAAGATATTTTGGCCCACTTGACATCCTTGACGGCATAAGAGTCATGGCTTGTCGGCATTAACTTCCAACAAATTTTGCTTGAGTTCATGATGATTTTCACGTATCACTCTTCAGGAAGTACATACCTGATCCCTCACGTGTACTAAACATAGTGGTGGTGCAGCTAGAAGATGATATCTCCTCTGAGGAGCAGCTAGTAAAGATTATGGATCAAAGATATATGGTTCTACGCAAAAATAAAACTCATCTTGTAAAAGTGTATTGGAGGAAACATATGTTTTTTGGATGCAACTTGGGAACCAAAAGAGGAAATGAAAGAGAAACACCCTCACCTATTTGTGTAAAGTGAAATTTCAGGGGTGAAATTTATTAAGGGGTGAAGAATGTAATGACCCAAAGTATTTTAGTGGAACTTATCTTCATATAATTATGTCATAAAATAACATGAAAAGACAACATAACAAACTACTAAGTGATAATCGACCTTTAAAAATAATTTTGTCACATCTGTGTTTGGAATTTTGAAAATATGACATACACGATTGTGTTTGTGATGATTTTTGGAGTCTAATAAAACAAAAATATTTTTTGGTGACTAGACACATACCCTTATGAATAATAATATGACCCTTATGAATAGTAAATCATCCAACATAAGAGTAACATTACCCTTGAATAATTAAATAAAATTTAGGCATATTAGAAAGTGACAATTTGACCTTAGTAAATGTTTTGATATTTGGTATGTCATAAATAAATAATTATAATTAAATAATTAATTTAAAAGAAAAATTAATTTATTAAAATGTTTTCATTAATTATAAAATAAAATTCTTATTGTTTTTATAAAATTTTATAAGACCCTATGTCATTTTTGAATGCACTATAAAATTAGTTTTAATTTTAAAAACAATTTTTTAAGTAAATTATGATTTTAATTAAATAAAAAATTAAATTATTAAAAAAATTATTTGTTAAAAAATGGATAATATTCTTGTATTCTACACGTCAAAAAATAGTTGGGGTAAATTTTTTTGATTTTTCTGAAACACTTGAATTTATGACGAATAGTGAAATACCATAATTTACAAAAATAAGCTAAATAAGCTAATTATAGAGTCATGTGTGATGTTATACTGATGTAAGCCCATTTGGTTAGGCATCACATGATAAAATTACTATTCTTGGTCATTCAAGACTCACTATTCCTTCTCTTATGAGAAATTAATAAACTAATGAATTTTATATTAAGGAAACCCCTCTCCTATCCACTATAAAAACCACCATTCACACCCACATTTTCTCACACCTATCAAGCTCCAAGACTTATATAAACTCTGACCAAACCATTTCTCTAGCCCCTCTACCACGTTCAAGAGTTTCTGGTCTCATCATAACTCCAAGCCCAACTTCCTTAAGGAGAATCTCAAGAGGAGGATTTAAGAGGTAATTTCTCTCCCTCTTTTCCATTAATTTCCTTTCAAGATCAAGTTAATTTCTTGATCTCTCCCCACATATCATCATGTAAATTGTATTGTAACTCTAATATTATACATATAATGGAATGTTATTATGAAAATGTGATATTATATCATACAATCCCTTTTCCCCCTTCCTTTTATTTTATTAAGGAGAATGTGGTTTTTGAGGTGTTAATTTATAACCTTCAAGAACGACAAGTTTTCTTCTTCCATTTCTACCTTAAAATCTGGTCATGAAACCATTTTTATGGTTGAAACAAAAAATGATATATGAATTATCTCCTATTTAATGTTCAAGAACTAACTTATGACCATAGTTCTAGTGATAAAATAAATCAAGTTCGATACGATCGAAAAATCGCTCAAATTAACTCAAACAATCATCCTTTAATTATTATCTAATGATTCTTCCACATGGATCTAATATAATCAATTAAAAGATCATAAAAACTCCTATTACATAATTAATAATATTTAATATCATTTATGTATGTTTACCCATGTTCTTCCCAAACATCAATTTAAGAATACAAGTGAACAACTCAAGAAAACCATAAAATCAAACATTCCCAAATAATATTTGTAAACCCTATAACTCATCCAAAGGCACATAAAATCACTTAATGAAACCATAATAAACCATATTAATGTACACAAGGTAATTTATTTCTAATTAATCAATATAATTTCATTTTACATGACATTAAAAAGAAGGATGCATTTAGATACAAGGTACGGGGAAATTCTCGAACCCAACGTTCATCCTTCGTGTTCTCCCTCTTTCGATCCATTTTTGATATGGGTAATACTTAAAGATAATTTGTTCATAATTTTCTTTTAATTTCTAGGATATACATGTTTGTCAATGGTTTTTTTGTCAAACAAAATTTATTTCTAAAAGAACTCTTCTTCTAAGAGCGAGCCTTCTACTTCTCACTCAAAGTGGACGGTTCTTGTAGCATGTATGTTATTCCATATTTCAATTGGGAACCCAAAGTTTATGAATGTGTTATTATGAGATGATGCCCATTACATTACATTGGTTAGTTATGTTCGTAATTGATTTATGTTCTATGTGTAATAAATGATAATGATAATATTATGATGTGACGAGTGCTCCACGAATTATACAGCGCAATATGAATGTATGAATGTGACGGGTGGGCACGGAATTATACATCACACCAATGAATTGGGTATGGTGATTAATCTAATGATTAAATGTGAAATTATTTGTGAAAAATATGATATCTTGGTTCACATGTATGTGTGGTATTTAACAACTAAGACATGACGTTTCATTTTTATTCATTTCCACATTTCAAGTCTTATTTTTCTGCTACCTCTCATGTTCATGATCTTTTTCCCATGTTATTATTATGATCAACCCATGTTATATTGTTCTTATCTATCATATTAATTGGATTTTATCTCACCCTTTTTGATGTATATCCTTAGGTGGCCACATGTACTAAAGAGAGGACAAGTTCTAATAAGAAGCTAGAGAAGAAGAAATTAAATAAATGTTTATGTTTGATGTTGTAATTGTTGTGTAGGCTCCTAGTTTACCCAATAAACTAATCCTTTGGATTCTATATGTGTAATAATATTATGTTGTTTATCATTAAAATGATTTAATAGTAATGTATGAAAATTCTGGGATTCTATAGAACTGATCATTCATTTCCACTTTTGGATAAAAATGAACTACATCCAAAATTCATTATGTGTATTCTGACATTGATAATTATCACTTCTAGAATTAGTGAAACTCTAGAGACTATCATATAATCAATTATTTTAAGAATTAATTATAAAAAAAGAGGTTCTTGAAACCTTTATAATCTAATACCACATGTCTATCGTCTTACAGGATGGAATCACACCATTGTTTTTTGAGACCCTCAAGCCTAAACATTATTTTACATCACCTTGACATCATAAAGGGTATTCAAGAATTTTATGATCGGATTTATTTTATATAGCCATTTCACCACTTATTGAGGTTCACTCTTACTATAAAAGGATGGTTTTTTCTCATGATAAAGTTTCAAGATCCATCCCTTTCACCCCCTACTTGTGATTGTACATTCAAAAATAATTATTGAATAGTAATAAATATTTCTATGTGACATGAATCTCTCATATGATGGTCTATAAAATATTTTGATCTACATGTGATTTCCCTTGAGTATAATCTATTGAATCCTCCAATGGAACCTATGGAACTTGTATCGAATGTATTCTAAATAAAAATAAAAATATAAAGAGACAATCAGATAATAAGATAATCTAACATAAAACACGAAAATCATATGAAAAAACTCATATTTTGTTCAGGAGCAGAACATAAGAGACACACATCCCGAAATCCCATGGTAACAAGAGTCTCATCGTGGCTAGAACTTTCTATGTGACCACCACAGCCGACCTCTCATGTCCCATAAATCCCATATCCTATCTTCAATGTTCCCAAGAATTATCATAGTCCTAATATGATACTATTTTGTAACTAACCGACCTAAGATACCCCCCACAAATTAGCACCTAACCCGATTGTCCATCTCAGTGAAGGGTTTTCTTGATCCCCATAGGCTAGTGACGATAACCTGAGGATCCACGAAAACCATATGGAATTATTACTCCCATACGAATTACGTGTAAATAGAATATATATACATTGAATATTGAATCAAAAGTCAAACAAATACAAAGATATGTTTTATAAATTAACGAAGACAACAAAACTGATATAAATTAAAATTGTTAGAACAATAAACAAATACATATTTAATAGAAAATTGATACCAAAAAAAAATACTCCATGTGAAAACCTAGGAAAATACCACCATCTCACCACCAGCTACCATAAAGAGTAGACATAAAACCTCTCCACCACACTATGGATCCTTTCTTTTTCATTTATCAAAATACATAACAATGTCTACACACCAACGAAGGGTTGTATATGTTGTGAGATAAATAGGTTTAATAGGATCCAAGCAAGGTATTCCACATCACGTATTTATACAATCATCCCAAATATTCATATAAAAATGAAAACATGGAATAATAAAGGATATGTTAGTTTATATAAAAAGGTAATAAATTTTATCCTTTCTACAATATTTCACTAGACACTATAGAAAATAAAATTTAAAATCATAATTTTAATAAACCATTATCAATGTTGAGATGGGTATATCAATTATAGAAAAATACATGGATAAAGTAGTGTTAAATAAACCCATGGATCATGACTGTTCATGTATGTATACTCCATGTGCGACAATTAATGACTCCATCACACTCATTTGATTATATCATATAAATAAGGATTTGACTAACAACCCATGAATTAACCCCCATCAATTTAAACATATTTTCCCTATAACAATGGTCTAATGGAATAGATGAACATCCTATGAGTGACACCCCTCCCACCATTAATAAATTTAATTATTGACCAAAGTTACACATTCCATATAAGTACCAAATGCTTCTAATGTGTCGTGTGTCCAAAACAATTTCATAATGGATTTTCACAATTAATTTCAAACAATCCATTTCATTTATTAAACCTTCTTATAAAACTCATTAAACAGTTATTGAAAAACCCCATTATCCCTTAAAATTATAATAGAAAACATATCTCTTTTTGAAAATCCATTTACGCACACAAATTAATCATTCCCTTTTATTTATAAAACAATTTATAAAAAAGGATTAATCATTATTCATTACATAAAGGATATAGATATAACCACCTACCTCAATATCAGGGTTCATATACCTATAGTGGGATCCTATAACATATGAATGAATGAAAAGACAATAAAAAGTCCATTGAATCTATTCCTGCATCTTAGAATCACATTACATAAAATAAACATCCAATAGAGAGGTTTGATCACCACATGCCTGAAGACCCGAAAACACCAAACTATAACCAAAATAGAAAGTGACCCCCAAAATAAGACTACAAGATAGTTATATAAAAATACAATTTAAAATCAATAAAAAATCAATAGATTTTTTAAATTTAGTCAAAAACCACAATCCTGAACTATGAATATAAAGTAGAATAATTTTATCTTAACTAAAGTGATACAATGAAAGGAAATGAAGATAAATCATTGAATAAATTGATATATAAAGAGTATAGACAACAAAAAATTTCTAGACAATAGCTATGGTTTAAGGTATGAAGAGAAAATTTTGAAGGATCGAAACATCAAAACTTTATTATGATAACAACAACTATGCCTAATGTATTTACATTTTAGATATGTTTTTTATGCTATAAAAAATCCATAATCCACACACCCTAAAAAATATTTCACCTATGATTAAAAAACATGAGGGATAATTTTATAAATTAAAATATATATTTACACCCTAAATTTGATTTATGACCTAAAGGGGTTTACATTCTATCCCATGATATTTATATCATAATATACCATCTTATTATATAGAAGCATCATGCATGTAGTGCCCATACATGGTTCTTTATGAAACTCATGAAGACTCTCTGGTCATGAAAAAACACTCTTTAAAAAGATGGAGTATACCTTAATATATAGGAGGATACAATCTCGACCTGGGTTTGGTCATGGTAAAACAACAGCGATTCCATATACCATAGAAACAACGATATGTGGTCTTCATATTGTATGATCCTATTAGTGGAGGATTCCACTTATTCCTTCCAATTCAATTATATCTTATAATATATTCTTAATCTATACCAATATTAATGGTTATTGTAGACTAAAGATATTTTAAATGTCTATTATAATTAATGGTCTATTATTTTTTGTGGGAATATTATGGATATATTTTA
Source organism: Viscum album (assembly GCA_963277665.1). NCBI lineage: Eukaryota > Viridiplantae > Streptophyta > Magnoliopsida > Santalales > Viscaceae > Viscum > Viscum album. The sequence goes on along the minus strand of OY728133.1, from coordinate 1,790,914,234 downwards.
TGACCAAGAAATGTTATAAATAAAAAATTGTGAATGTGTTTTCTACACGGACTTCACTCTGTATCGACCTCAACCCTAGTACACTACTAATGATTTTTACATTATTATAATGGAATAAGAAAAAATTAATTTCATCCTGAAGAACCAAATGGTTTATTAGTCTTCATAAACTATATACTTACAAGAAATTTATATTATAATTAAAAACAGAAAATATGTAGTGTATTTTTCTTGGTGAATAAAATTATTTCTCATATCATGTAACTTTGTATAAATCAAATAAGAATTTATGTTTTCATAAAGAAAATAAAAAATAAGAAATGTGTGTTCTCTGATACTCCGTAAGGGTATTTTTATAATGTAATATTTGAAAAAATATGTCATCATAAATATAGAAAATTGAATTTCTGAAATTTGTACCATATAATCAATAACATGACCATAATATGTATGGAATAAATGATGGTCAACTAATTCTATATAAATATTCACATGAGAAAAAAAATGTAACCATGAATATTATAACTAATAAAATAGTCACCTGGAATATCAATAACTCAATTACTAATTATGGAATTAAAGAAAACATATATAAAAAATATATTATCAAGTCCATGCTCTAAGATATATAAACAAATGGGTAATGCCACAACCAAAACCCAACCGAGTTACTCTCAATAGACACACTAATGCATTAAAAGGATATAGTTAGCCCCACACATCACATACTATGTCCAATACATGCCTCAAATGATAAGTGTGAAATATAAACGATATAAAAATTTTAATGATAAAATAACATATATAATTTCAATACTTACCTCATTAAAATAAAAATAATCTCAAACTATCCATAGTAATATGGTAAGTGGCAATAAAATTGTACACCCTCAATCAAACAGATCATAAAAAATCCATAGATAGAATAAGTATGATTTTAATATAACATACGAATAGTGGATCACAACTACTTGAAATTTTCATTATCATTGATGAATACATATGCTATAAAAATGTAATAAAATCATTTTGGTTAAAAATAAACTTTTCAATTTTAAACCCACCTTTAATAAAAGGTCATAATTTTTTTAATATTTATTTAAAATATTACAAAAAATAATTAAAACATTGATTTGTAATGAATGTCAAAAAATATATTCACGGAATATAAGATAACAAAAATATTTCTTTAAAATTTTCGGTAAAATGAAAACAATCATTGTTTTTAAAAAATTGAAGATTCCAATTAATATTTTCAAACAAAGAAAAGATGTGTAAAAATGAAGTTAATAAATACTCTTAAAATTGATAATAACATTTGCAATTTATTTTTTGAAAACATGTCCTTTTATAAAAAAGGATTTCAGACTCAAGAAGGAAAAATATGTTATTTAAAAAACCGTTTTCACAATAATTTTATATACCAATGAGTAAAAAATGGTATTATTACTTGAAATATTTCATGAATAACTAGAGTAGGAGAAAATATTTTTATTTTAAGATAGATATATCAATTCATTCTATCAAGAAAAAATAAAAAAAAAATTGGATAAAGATTTGATTGTGAAATAAACTCTTACAACTTTGTTATCTTTTGAATCATTAGACCCATGAATGAAATAAAATAAAATTTAAATTTAAATACCAATAAGATAAATATAATAATGATATAATATATTAAAGGGTAAAAATATAAACTAAACAAATTAATTTATTTTTTAATATGGAATATATCTCATAGAAGTAAAAGTGAGAGACAAAACACTTATCAATGGTCTGTTTTCCTACAAACATGTTCCTAAAACATGTATAATATTTTTAATAACGTTATAAATTTCATTGAATGTTATTAATCTCTATTATAACCATTATAATATTTATAATAACTTATATGATCCCCTTATAACTTTTTTACAGCCTCATATTAATTATATATCAATGTTTTTATAGTTTTGGTGTTCATTGGCTTGTTTTCTCAGGTGTTTTTTTCATGAATGTTTCGATTATTATATATATGACATATATAGTATCTCTGTAATTATAATAATGTTATAAATATAATATTTTCTAATTAGATAAATTTTTAGTTCCATTTATGAAATTATATCATTTAAAAGGAATCACTTCACATAATGGGGAATATTGGTCATATGTACGCACAAGTAACGATATCATTTAAGTAACGATTGAATGGTTAAGAAAGTAGGTGATATATTAATTTTAAAAAATAAATATAACCTCATATAGGTCACATGTATAAATTACATTTTTCCTCATTAAAATTCATGTTAATCATAATATAAAAATGAATCACAACTATTCGTGAGGCGGTAGCCTTCCGTACACACGAGCGACATTATCATATTTGAATGGAAATGGAATGTAGAAATGAAATTGTGTTTTTAATTATATTGAATTATTATAATATAATTAATATATAATAAATGTTTTAAATACAACCTTGAAAGGTGTTGATAGAAAATGAACTACAACTATTCATTATGTTGTAGTCTTCCATACACACAATCAATGATTTAATAACTCTTTTGATGGAAGAGGATATGGAAAATTATTATTAAATAAACATAATTACATATTTATATATGATAGATACTTGTGTTATTATATTTTATTTTTAAATAAATAATTGATGATGTAAATGATGAATCAAATTTAATGATCTTTATTAAGATAAATACATTTTCTATGAGAAACCTCCTTTACATCTAATGTTAATGGTCCTAAGGATGGAATTTTAGGAGTAACTGTAGCTCTAGAATATTTCTAATGATGGTTGGGAGATATTATGTTATGGAATGGTCAATATAAAGATTTAAATGGGTGTGAATAAGTGAAGGAAGGGAGTTCCCTTTAATAAGTTGGGAAAGAGAACCCTCTTGAAAATTACTTGGAAATTTCCTCAAAGAATCCAAATTGATATAGTCAGTCACATACGAAAAGCTAAAAATTTACATTAGTTGAGATTTTTTGATAGGATAAGGTGTAACTATAACAATCCAATATGTATTTTAAAATTATTTTGGTCATTTTAATCATTATATTTTTAGTTTAACCACCATGGTAACACATTTTTAACCTTAATTGTAGTAATTATTTTATATAGTTTTCACAATTCATTTTATTCAAAAATAAATTTAACCTTGTTTCATATTATAAATTGTTATTATTCAAACTTTTTAATCCATTTTTTCATGTTCAATTCACAATACTGGAAATATTTAATTATACATTACACATGTAGATGCAAGGATAAAAGCTTATTTTCAAAGACAAAATTATCATAAATTTAGATGTTTTTAATATCCTATATCAATATTAAATTGATTAAAATTCCCAAAATTTGTTAAAATGTAATATTATTTAACTAATTTCACTTCAAAAAATATTTGAAATATAATATGACATTATAAATAATTTAGTCAAATAGGCACTTATTGATAAAAACCAGTATTTTTTACTATTCATAAAAAAATTATGTTTTGAGAAAATTTCCCAAATTTCCGCAAAATATAATACTAAAATTTATGTCTCAAAAAATAATTTTATTTTTTCAAATAAATTTAATAATATTTTAAAAATTAATTATAATCAATGTGGAAAAAACATGACTAAACTGCCTCATAGAAGAAATATAAATTTTTTAGAATATAATCCTTTAATATTAAAATGATTCAATATTTATTTATAATCAATAAATAACTATTTAAATATTTTTACAAATGTTTTTTAAAATAATAATTTATTTAGTACTATTCATTCCCACCAAATTACCAGCTAGGATATAATGGTCATGTTTCATTAATAATATTTTCATATAGCATTATGTTTGGTTTATAATCAGTAAAGTGTTCATCGAAATCTATAAAATATATTGAATTTAGTTAATATGACATATATTTTAAATTCTCATGGTGTCATATTCTTTTCAATTTTTGTTTATGTGTTTCATCCATGGAATCAAACATGATGGTAGTATTTTAAAAATCTATATGTGTTAAATTGTACTTCCCTTAAAGAAATTGTGTCGTCAAAATTTAATTTTGATCATGATAATAAATGGACTGGCATTTAAAAACACCTATATTAAAAACCCACATCCTAAAAATGGTATATAAATATCCTTCTTAAAAAGAGAGGTAAATGTAATTACATAGGTTAGGTTGAATAAAAAATGACTAGGTTTCTATGAATAAGAAAAAATTCTATAAGTGAATACATAGAAATGAAAGAAAGGAATAAATAATTATAGATTGTGACAGAGGAAATTGATCACAATAATGTGAATGATCAATGGAAATTTAAGGAAATCAAAACAATAAATATATTACGATTTAAAGTGGAATCACTCAAATATAAATCATTGTATTAAGATAACAATTTTTTTAATATTATTTTCCTATAGTGGAGGAATTCCTTTACCATTATGAAAAAGAATATAAGAGAATATACAAACAATTTCATCCCATAGTTGTGATTCAATCAATTTCCACTTTATTTCTATCTACAGAAAAATAATTTCAAAGATGAATTTTTTATGTGTGAACCACTAAAATTATCTTTTCACGAATCATATGATCTATAAAATCTCTCCAACTATTCCTCATGTCTTTAATAAAACTAAAATAGTCAGAAAACGTTATCTGATATAATACAATAATCTAATATTCATCAATTGTGACTAAAAAAAATTCAACATTGTCCACTTTATAATTGTTTGACCACAAGACTCATCAATAAAATTTCTTAACATATTTTATGTCAATTTTTTTATAAAAAGGACTTTAAATAAATTTTATATTCCCCAAAAAATATAAAGATGATATCAATGTCACATTATCAGCATTTTAATACTTTTAATATCATAAAACTATAATCAAAACATACATACTTCTAAAACTAAATTCTTATTTTATTGAATATATTCCATACATCCAAACATGTATAAACTCTAGCAATGATAACATAAATATTCAAATAATTGAAATATTTCTTTGTCACCAATACTATCACATAAATAAAACTTTTTTTTTATCTCAGAATAGGACACATATTACGGGTTATATTCCCTTAATCATGTATTTCCAAGAGGTTAAACATGTCATTGATTCAATTTTATTAGTCATCTGTTCTATTCAATGTATTCTCTGAAATGATTTATTAAATGGTATTACATTACAATACATATACATTTCACGATTCTTATTATCAAAATATCATTTATAAAATACAAATATAATATTGTTATGTCATCCCAATATATAAAAATCAATCCTTCCACATTATTTGGTGAAATATCATAAGATTAACCTTGATCTGATAATTTATTTTTAAGAATACTACCTTGACTCTTGGGGATTTCTTTGACATAGTTCCTTATATCCTTACAATTTAATCATTTCACATTGGAAATTTAATTTTTTTCCCACGAAATAAAAATAATGGTTTCCTTTTTTCTCCACACTTATAGAAAACATCCATTCCCTTCCAGAAAATACGAGGTTATTTCATTCTAAAATTTTCACAGTTTGGAACATAGTTTTCCCCCTTTTTTCTAGATATCCATTTTTCTCTCAATAAACTTATTCTTCTCCGAGTTCCACTAAAATTCATAATACACAAATCACACTTTATATTTTTTTTAAATAACCTGATACAAAGAATTCATATATTGAGAATTTTTCAAAGACTATTTCCTCTAGAAATATTGGTGTAAGACCATCAAATAAATGATCATTCTAACTCATTCGATTACATGAATCTATACAGTTTCCATTCCTTTCTGTAGGAACCAATTTTAAATTATTTCATGCACTATATTAGATAATAACATTACAAAACATAATTAATAAAAAAATATTAAAAACATGAAACTCTTAACATGAGTCGAAACAATTATGCTTAGAAAATCTCATAATCATAAACATGGTTTCCTTGGGGATAACATTATTTTAAACTCCTTAATAATGGGTTCAAAAGTGAATTGGATATATCTGAATAATATACCCCAAGAGTTTCAATCAAGGTTCAAAGTAAACCTATTTTCATGATCCATGTGATATTAAGGTCAATCCCAATGTTCCATCTTTGAAGTTATTACCCTTAGGTACATATATCATAGACCCATGTCAACTTTTAGTATTCAAAGAGGGCATTAGGATTCACTTATGTACTTATCATTAACATCAATCATAGGGTTATGTTCCCTACTCATTGTTTTTGTAAAAATAGTTCCAAAGGTTTCTACTAAGCATCCGCTAATTCCTATTGTAGTGACTCCAACAACTATATCATTGATCCATTGACTAAATTTTAACATTTATATAAGATATAAGGAATTTAATCCCTAATGACTAAATATTTTAGTAGTCTTGGTAAAAAATTTTTATACATGAAATTATTTTTTCAATTGAAAAACTGAAATAAAAAAGTAATTTTTTTCTTTGAAAAATCCATCATTACTCATACTGTATAATCGCATGTGAATCAAAAAACTTCCTTGTATCATGGTGATAATAAAACATCTGATACAAGTGATCTCATATTCTCAGTAATAGTAATTATATAATAGAATCTCTGAATAAAAAATGCATAATCAATTTTTTAAGGTAAATAAATGAAACAAATTCTCTTTAATCTATAACTTCAATATAATTTGGAAGGAATAAATCATGACAAAATAATTCCATGTATATAATCACATGATATTAAAAAATGGACCATGTATATTATACCTAATCAAATAATCACATGGATATCAATAACTAAATTAATAATGATGGAATTCATAATACAAGACATATAAACCATACCATCAAGGCCTTATTCCAAGAAATCTAATGAAATAGTTATAGCATCAGTCAATATAAAATTTCTTCATGAGACATACCAATATATCATAGGGATATATCATGCTCTTTCTGTCACATACTATGTCTAATTCATTCTTTCTTGAAAGGGGTGAAACATAATCAATATAAAAATTAATATTTAAAAAATAACATATGAAATGTTAATACATAACCCATCCAAATATTCATAATTGTAAAACATCCAGAGTAATATGGGTAATAGAAATAATATTTTACATACTTAATGAAAAACATATAAAACTATCTATATAAATAATAAATATTCATTCAATACAACATATCCTAAATGTATCTAAAGTAAAATAAAAGGCTCAACATCATTGAATAATAAAAATACATCAAAAATGTCATAGTAATATTTTTAAGGAAATTAGACATTTAACATTATAATATTCTTTATAAAAACATCAAAAAACATTTGTAAAATAATTTTATTTGAAAATAAACTTTTATTACCCATAAAATATTCTTGAAAACCTTTAGTCGTCATGACAAAAAAAATTCTATTAATTACCTATAGGTTAAAACAATGATTCCATTCACATTCTCAGTAAAATAATAGGGGGGATTATTTTGAAAATGAATGGAATATTCAATTCAAAATAATTAAAAATTAAAAACGAAATAATTACTAAATAAATAATTTGTAAGATTTTAAAATCATATTTGAAGGCATATTCAGAAACATGGTTTTCAATGAAAACTGATTTTAGAATGAAGAGATAAATAATGTAGGATTTTCTTCAAAACCTTATCTCTATCGTCTAATGTATAAGGGTAATGTATTTACCCTAGTTACCCTGAGTTGATGCATTATTACATAACATTGGAATGATCACAAGAGATCTAGACTCGAAAGACCGATTAGTTTAGCTGCCTTGGATATACTAGTTACATACATATGTTTTACTTTACATCATGAAATAAACAACAACAACATTGTGTCATATTTGAAAAAACTAATATCCTTGACCCATCCTAGTACGTTAATCATAATATATTTCTTCTCATCCTGGGAAAAAGAAAAAATTAGAAAGGGATGATCTAAGATTATTAGTAAAGATTACAATATATTGAAAACTATCATAAATAAGAATAAACATTTAAGGAAATGTATAAAACTAAAACAAAAGCCTTTTAAACATAAAATTCAGAATAATATGGCAACTATATATAAAATAATGCCATTTACTTGTTCAAATGAATATTATACTAGTTTAATAATCACATGTAATATCAATATCTAATTTTATAATGGTGGAATGCATAATTCCAGACATCATAACCACATAGTCAAGGCCTCATTGCAAGACTAGACATAAGATTTTGTCAAGGCCTTGTGCCAATACACTAGTTTGTATCAAGAGACCTTCTGAGGCATTGAGGATCAATATCGGGCTCCACCGGTCACTAACTATGTCCAATGCATTCCTAATATAAAAAGGATTAAACATTACAAAAACATACATATTAAAACTAGCATAAGAAATGTTAATACGTTAACCATAAACTGTAAATGGTATAAAAATAAAATATCCACATTAAAAAAAATACAAAAACCTACAATTAAATATGGAATATTGTATTATAATAAATCAACATTAAACAAGATTAAAATCCATCAATGGATGTTAACATAGACGAAATCAAAACTATTTGAGAGAAATATATCTTTCTATTTTCAAATCAATTAAAAGTGACATAATTATAAATGAAATAATTTATTTTAAAAATATTATTATAAGCTTATAAGGGATGCTTTAAAAGAGTTATAACATCAGAAAATAGATGCACCCACCGTATAAGTTAAAAATACATCCTCACCATAATGACTTGAAAAGGTCATAAAGTACCTTCTATGGAAAACAATGGTAATATTCCTTTCCAAAAATTTTATAAAAAGTTTAAAAAATGGTATAAATTAATTCAACCCATAGTCCATTAAATATTAAAAATAATTCTAAATTTTTTTTGATAAACACAGATGTGGATGATAAATATTTCCCAGTAGATACTTACGTATAAACAACCCAGGATAACAAATAGATTGTAAAATTAACCAATTCATTGTAATTTTACTTAGTCAAGGGTTGGTTAAATTCCTATATAATCGATAAATAATTGTTCATAAATAATAAAAGAACCACATACATAAATATGAAATCATATATGATCTTTTAATATTGCTTGGTCAATGATATTTTACTAGTATCATCTTTTCGAGTGTTTACTGATTCATTTTGCTTTATATGATTCTTACATAAGACGTGTTTGTTATAGATAGAATGAATTTTATTCATATAAAGAATTATATTATGTTCTTAAACATTATTTTTTAATCATATATTCATATTTAATATTGAATAGTTACGGTGGTGAATGAATCTCATTGCGTTCATGGAGACGGTAATCTGTACATACACACGAGTGACATACGATTCTATTAACGATGGAATAATATATAGTTGGATTTTATATAAAATATAAAGAATCATTAACATGTTATAAATATTATTTACATCAATTATACTCATTATTATACCCATCCAAATGATTAATTGTTGAAAAACAAACTACACCACGACATGGATATGGTAAGTCGTACGTATGCACATATGGTGACATTTCCATTCATAGGATGGATAGAATAATGAATATGGTTATAACCTATTTATAATTAGATAATAGTATGTAAAAGGTAATGGATTTAAAATTTTGGTATATAAATAACAATGAAAAAGGATGTGGGAGAAGAAAAGAACTTTGAAGGAGGTGATGAAATTATTACCACTTCTTCGAGTGCTTTCTAATGATTTCCTAAAAAGGTCTCCATTGGGTGGATTTATGGTCAATGTAATGCCTCTAGATTTAATTGACGAAATTTTAAAGGATATTTGTGATGGGTTTGGCTGGGCCAAATGGATTTGGAGGTGTGATTTTGAAAGAAGGTGAAGTTCTTTTTTATAAGAGAGGTGAGTGTCACTTTAGGAAAAGCTTGAAATATTAATTTATTATATAATCATATTCGGTTTACAATAGTGGAAAAATGATTTATTTTTAGGATGTGGGGTGGGGTCTAAAACCTCTCAACCAATAGGTTTTAGATAGGTTTAGGTCACCATATTAACCTTATATTTTAGATTTAACTCTTAGTTAAATAGTTTTCATTTACCTTGTATTCTTGAGTTATTATAATAAATGTCTTCTAAAATTACTATAAAAAGCCAAGTGAACCCCATGTAGTTCTTTATTGACATATATAACTTTATCTAATTCATTTGTAGGAACCTTAGATATTTATAATCATTATATCAAATAATAATATAGTTTTTGTTTTAAAAACTCATTAATGTAAATTTTGACACTTTTTAGTATTTAGGGTTTTTAAGTAAAAAAATGTGATAACATCGAAAAAAATAAATTTAATCAATCATAGCATTTCATAATAACCTGTAAAATTAGTGGAATTATTCAAAATTCATAATTTATGTTTATTTTGATATTTATAATATCAATTATTTTAATCGTTCATTAATTAAGTAATTGATGCATCATCACTGTGTCGTAAATAAATGTAATTATTTAATTTCTAAAAATTATAAATAAAATATCAATATGTAAGAAATATTTTTATTTTTTTTAATAAATGTTGATAGACGAATTTATCTTATCTATAACCATATATTAAGAATGTTTTAGTTATGAAAATTTTAATTTATAAATTTTAACTCGTCTTTAAATAATATTTTTATACAATGTCATAATCTAATCGAAGTGGAAGAAATAGGATCATAAGTTATTACTAAGGTTGATTTAGGTCAAAAAACACTTATCCAATAGAATTAAGACATTTATTAGGATTATTATAATATCTTTTTTACCTTTAATTATCCTTTTTAACTTTTAACTATGGTAAATGAAATTCAAAAGTTACTATTCACCAAAAATTATTTTAATCATATTGAAACAAATTTTATGTACTAATTTCAACTGGGTTTCTTGTATTTTTGGAATTAAATTTCAATAATTGGAAAAATTACATTATATGCAAATTTTCTAAGGTGCCTAAAAGGTGGGTAGAAGATGATACAAATTCAATAAAATTTTAGACATCTATTTTTTTTATAAAATGACTCTCATGAATTACCTTGAAATATTATTGGTATTATTTATCTAATTTTGAAATAAAATAAATTTAAATAAAACAAATAATTATTTAACTAAAAATTCGGTTTTAGACAATAACGTAGTGTTTCTCACTATTCATCAAAAAATGAATGTTTTTAGAACAATACCTATAATTCACCCAAAGATAAACTTGGTATTCCAAATCCAAAAAATATATCTGTTTTGAAAAAAAAATATAAATTTTTAAAAAGTGGGTATTACCCTTTATAACGGCTAGATTGATTGGTAATGGTGTAGTAGAACTCAATGTTGCATACAATGCAAGCTATTTCATTATTAATAAATAACTGTACCGTGGAAACATGGGGTGTTACATTCTTCCCTCCATAAAATAATTTCATCCTTGAAATTTCTTGAATACTACTACGTAAAATGGTTTGTGTGGTTCTTCATCATAAAATCCTTAGGTCCCACATTGCCTCTTCCATCTTATAGTTTCTTCATAGAATGTTTTCCAGATTAGTTTTATGGTTTCAAAGCACAAGTTCTATAGTATCAATAATCATGACATGCTCTTAACAATAATACAAATCGGGTTCTAGTTCTATTTCTTCATAGGTGAGTTGATTTGTTGGGCCGGGCATGTATTTTATCAACTGTGATTCATAGAACACATCATGAATGTTGGAGAGACAAGGAGGGATTTCCAAATGGTAGGCTTTAACTCTGATTTGTTCTAAAATTTTGAATAGTCTGATGTACCTGTGACATTATTTCCCTTCTTTATAGAACTTATAACACCCTTCCATGGATATACCATCAAGAAAAAATGATCTCCTACTTGAATTTCAAAATCATTCCTTTGGTTATTGGCATATCTCTTTTCCCTACATTGAGATGCTTTGATGTGGGTTTTGATATTCTACACCTTTTACATTGTTTCCTAAAAAATTTCTAGGCCTATGAGTTTTCTTTCCCCAACATCATCCCATCATGTTTGTGTACGACATCTCATTCCATATAAGGCTTCACATGGTTCCATATTAATACTTTAAAGGAAGCTATTAATATTGGAAAATTATACCATAGGTAAATATAGATCCCACATACCATTAAAGTAATATGATAAAGATCTCAACATGCATTCTAAGGTTTTAATAGTCTATTCTTATTGTCCATCAGTTTGAGGGTGGATGTCAGTGCTCAAAGAAAGTTCAGTATCCAGGGTCTTCTGAAGACTGTCCCAAAATCATGATGTAAAACAGGGATCATGATCAGAAACAACCAATAGTGGCACTCAATAAAGCCTAACAAATTAATTAATATATAGTATTGATAAACATTCAAGGGGTAAATCTTCTCTTATAGCAAGAAAATGTACTGACTTGGTAAGATGATCAACAATGACCCAAATTGCATCATTACTTCTAAGAGTCTTTGGTAGACCCATGGAAAAATCCATCTTAATATCTTTCCATTTCTACTCTGGTATGGGGAGAGGTATCATGACTCTTCTAGGATGTTGTCTTCTAGCCTTCACCTATTGAAAAACCATACATATTGATACATAATCACCAATCTACCCCTTCATGTTGTCCCACCAATTTTTTTTTTTCAATTCTCTATACATATTAGTGCTTATAGGGTGTATGGAAAAAAATTTACTCTGATCAACATCCAAAAATTTCCTTTTTAGATCAGGTATGTCAGGAACACAAAGCCTCTTCCTAAATTTAAAAATTCCATATTCATAACTTAAATTTTCTTTTGAAAATCCTCAAAATTAGTCTGAGAACTTTTTACCCTTTCAATTAAATATGTTTTGGAAACCATTTGAAAAAATATTGATGTTTCACCTTCAATGATTAATCCCATTTCCATATTTACTAGATCCATTAACAAAGGATCCCTTTCAACTCTCATCTTGTTCAAAATTACATGATTCATCCTACTCAAAGAATCCCCCACCTTATTTGCCTTCCCCATGTGGTAGTTTATTGTGAACTCATAATCATTGATTATTTCAATAGATCTTCATTACCTCATGTTGTGTTATTTCTATTTGAAAATTTAATTCAAACTCTTTTGATTGGTATATATCTCACATTTTTCACCATTAAGGTAGCGTCTCTAATTCTTAAAAGCATTGATTACTGCTTCTAACTCAATATCGAGAGTGGGATATATTTTCTCATGAATTTTTAGATTTCATGATGCATAGGCAATAACTCTATCATTCTGTATATGGACACAACCATGTCCTTTCATTTAAGAATCACTATAAATAACAAACCCATAATTCTCTAATGGTAGTGTCAAAATAATAGAATTAACTAACATTATCATATGTTCTTCAAAACATTCTTCATACTCTGTTTTCCAAAAAAAAATAACCCCTTTATGTGTGAGCCTGGTTAATGGGTTATCCAATCTTGAAAATTGTGGTCGAAACACTGATAATAACCTGTTAAACCAAAAAAAACAGCATACCTCTATTATACATGTCTGTGATGGCCATTCTTGTAATCCTCTTATCTTATAAGAATCAACACAGATTCTATCCATAGAGACAATATGACCAAGAAAAGAAATTGCCTAAAGTCATAATTCATACTTTCTAAACATTATATATATTTTATTTCGTTTAAGAGTATTCATAATAGAGCACATGTGAATTTCATGATCTTCGTATCATTTGGAGTATACCAAGATGTTATCAATAAATTTCTCTACAATGTCATAATCATATTCCATGAAAACACAATTCTTGTAATCCATGAAAGCAGAGTGTGAATTAGTTAGTACAAATGGTATTACTATAAACTCGTAATTCCCATACCTAGTATGAAGTGTTGCATTCAGAATGTCTTCCTTCTTCACACAGAACTGATGGTATCTAGATCAATGGTCAATCCTTGAATAATATTGAGCTCCATGAAGTTGATCGAATAAATATTCAATGTAAGGCAGGGGATACATGTTCTTTATTGTTATAGAATTTATCTCCCTACAGTCAATGAACAGCCACATATATCTGTCTTTCTTCTTATCAAAACGAATATGGGATCCCCATGGAGAAACCCTTGGGAAAATAAATCCTTTATTATTAAATTCATCTAGTTGTTTTTTTAGTTCCACTAATTCCACAGTGGCCATTCTATAAGGGGTCTTTGATAAAGGCCTTGAACTAGAAATTAAACAAATGGAAAACTCAATTTCCTTTTTTGGAGGATGTCCAGGTAAATCCTATAAAAACACATCACCATATTCTTTCACAGTAGGTATGTCATCTTTTTGAAAATTATTTATCTCACCCATAGTTATTTTACTCTCTTCCACACCAATAATCGAATTTAGTAGAGGAACTAGGGGTGGATCTAGATAAGAATCCAATAGTGATGTTTATTCTCTAATGAAAAGGTACTCTTTATCATCATTGAAAATTTTAAACTTTTTCTTCTTACAAAATATATTCACATCATGGTCCAAAGGCTAATCAATACTAAGGATTATTTCATATTTAGTCATGGGTAGGATTATGAGATTTGGAGATAAGGAAAATTTATATTCTCTAATGGGAGGGGATTCACAAAACATTGTTAGAATGATACATCCCATAAGATTTTTGACTAATGACTCCCTTGTTAAATGAAATTGGAAATATATAATTTTCTTAGAAAACTTGGAATATATGAAACAATGAGATGATCCAGAATCAAATAAAGCAATGGATAAATTTATGGAACCATTAAATTACCTGCCTCCACGTCATTCGGAGCTTCAACCTCAGGAGTAGTGTTGGAATAATCTAGGACTTTCTCCCTTGGCCTTTTTTGAGGTATGTTTCTTTGGCGCTTAGTAAATTAATTTGAATAATTCCCCATTTCTCTACAATTGTAGAATTCAACATTGAAAACCACTTTTCTTCCCTTACAATCATGAGCTTGGGGGCCATTTCCACCACACATGTAATAAAATCACATTCACTTCAAGAATGTACTGGGGTGTTTATTCCCACATTTTTTGCAGGATGGAACTTTAAATTTTCCCTTCAACCCCTTATTTCCTTTTCCAAAGTATTCAAAAAATCTCTTCTTCTCATTATTTTCTTTAAAGTCATAAGACTTTGAGAATTACATTTCTATCTTACAAGAACATGAGACAATATCTTCGTACAATAAGAAGGATTGTGAGACTAATTCTCGATGATGGAATGGTTTTAACCCATCAAATAATCGATAAATCTTACTCCATTTGTTATGTATATAATCTGTTGCATGACTTTGTAACATTGTAATGTTAGCTTCATACATTGTGACATTCTCATAAACCTTTTTCCATAGACTCAGAAACTATCTTTCCATATATGTTGAGTGAGCTGTCTAGTATGGTTAAATTTTTTTCAGTATTAGTTTCATCACCAGATCCACTATAATTATCTTGAGTGGGAGATAAATCCCTATATTTATTACGTATATTGTACGATTTACATTATTTCCACTAGGCGTCATTTCTATATAATGTAATACATAATATTAATTTATGAATCACAATACATAATTCCAAACTAGTAAAATACCTAACATAAATTGAACAGTTTATGCATATAATCTATAATCATAATTTTTTTTATTAGTATGTATTTATTAATAAATCCTTTATACTGGATTGTAACAAAAAAATGAATTATCCTAAGAAAATACCATGTGAGTTTCGTAAGAAAGAGTGCATCTTGTCCTGTTGTCATGTACCAGGATACCCTAGGTCTATCCCAAAACTCCTTGTCAAAGTTTTCACTCCTATGTACATTTTTTCTAAAGCTTCCACTACCTTATTGTATCAGTACATGGATGTATTACTTGGAAAACTCACAAAATATTTACATTAACAATCATTTTGGAAGTTCATCTATATTAATCATCAATATCTATCTTAGGGTAATGTTTTCTAATCATGGTTTTCTAAATCTAGTTCCCATGGATTTTACTAAAATTCCACTGATACTAATTATACTCCCAAACCCAATTTACCCAGATTCGGTGCATTATTACATACTATTGTAATGATAACAATATATCAACTCTTGAAATATCGATTAGTTTAGTAGCCTTGGAATCAATAGACACATAAATAAATTTTACATTACATCATGAAATAAAAAAACAACATTTAGTCCCCTTTTAACACACTCATATCATTGGCCTATCCCTATAAGTTATTCATTATATACTTCTTCACATCCTGGGAAAAAGAAAACGTAATAAAGGGGTGACCTCAGATTCTCAGTAAGTATTACAATATTGTAGAAACTATTATAAATAAGAATAATAATTTAAATCAATTTATAAGACTAAAACAAGAGCCTTTTAAACATAGATTTAAGCAAAATATGGCAATGATAAATCAAATAATGTCATTTACTTATTCAAAGGAATATTCTACTAGTTGAAAAATCCCATGTAACATCAATAGATAATTTCATAATGATGGAATGCATAATACCAGACTTCATAACCACATTGTCAAGGCCTTGTGCCAAAACTACCAATATGATTTTATCATTTACATGTTCCAAGACACCAATTTTTAACATGATACCAATCGTTGCATCGAGGAGCTCTTGCAGGCCCCACCCGTCACTTACTAAGTCCAATGCATTCCTCATATGAAAGAGAAGAAACATAACATAAATATTTGTATTAAAAATAGCATAAGACATGTTAATACTTTAACCATAAATCCTGAATGGAATAAAAACAACACATCCATAGTCAATCATATGAAAAAACCATCAATACAATATGTAAGATTTTATTATAATAAATCAACTTCAAACAAGTGTAAAATTTATCAATGGATGTTGACATAGATGAAATAAAAACTATTAGGGAGAAATATGTCTTAATATTATAAAATCTTTTAAAAAACAAATAATTATAATAGAAAATATTTATTTTGAAAATATTATAATAATATTGTATGGGAATCATCTAAGGTTTTATAACGATAGAAAATAGTCGGACCCACTATATAAGTTAATAAATATTTTTAACAAAATGTGTCAGAAAGGTCGTAAAGTACCTTATTTGAAAAATGACAGAATGATTCCTCTCAAAAACTTTTATAAAAATTAAAATAAGGGAATAAATCACTTAAACCCATAGTCTATTAAATAGTGAAAATGTTATGAAATAATTTTTTAATAAACACAAATGTGGATGATATAGAGGTCCCAGTATATTCTTACATATTAACAACCACATATAATAAAGGGATTGTAAAATTGACCCTTACCTAGTACATTATGTCAGTAGAGGGTAGATTAACGACCATTATAATATTGAAATCAATGTTATTAAATTATACAGAAACCACACACATAAATATGATATCATATATGATCTTCTAATATTGCTTTGTTAATGATATTTCAGTAGTATCATCATTTCGGGTGTTAACTAATTCATTTTTATTTATATTTTTTGTTACGTAAGTCATATTTATTATGAATAGGGTGTATTTGATTCATATAAAAAATGATATTAAGTTCTTAATCATTATTTTTTAATCATAAATTGAAATTTATTCTTGAATGATTACGATGTGGAATGAATCTTATCACGTTCGTGGAGGCAGTAATCCCTACGTATACACTAGGACAATACCATTATATTAATAGTGGAATCAAATATAATTGGATGGTATATAATATATACCGAATAATTAAAATTTTATATTTATTATTTACATCAATTATACTCATTATTATACCAATCCAAATAATTAAGTGTTGAAAACAAGATACACTATGACGTGGATACATTAAGCCGTCCACACACACGTATAGTGAAATTGTCATACATATGATTGATAGAATCATTAATATGGTTGTAACATATTTATAATAATTTCAAAGTATGTAGAAGGTACTCGATTAATTATTTTTGTATGGAAACAACAACAAAAGAGGAAGTGGAAAAAGAAAAGAACTTTAAAAGAGGTGATGAAATTATTACCTCTTCTTCGGGTGCTTCCTTTTGATTAGATCAAAATGTCTCCATAATTTTTATTTAAGATCATATTAATGCCTCTAGGATTAATTTAGGGTAGTTGGGAGGATATTTCATAAGGGTTGGCCAAGCCAAATGGCAATGGAGGTGTGGTTCTGAGAGAAGGGGAAGTACCCTTTTATAAGATAGGTGAGGGTCACTTTTGGAAAAGATTAAAATATTAATTAACTATACAATAATATTTGGTTTATGGAGGCTAAAAAAGTATTTATTTCTAGGATAATGTGGGTATGTGTCAAAAACCACTCGAATAGTAAATTTTAGATAGGTTTATGTTACCATATTAACCTTATGTTTTATATTTAACTTGTCGTAATATAGTTTATCTTTTACCATCTATTCTTGTATTATTAAAATAAATTGTTATTAAACAAAATATAAAAATCCAATTGAACCCCAGGATGTTAATTATTAACATATATATCATTACATATGTATTTTGACGAACCATATTTTTTTTAATATTATATCAATTAATAATATAGTATGTTCCTTAAAAACTCATTTATATCAATTTTGACACTATTTAGTATTTGGATTTTGACAAAGCTATCAAAACATGATTACATATAAAAAATAACATAAATAAATCCTAACATGTCATATTATGCTATAAAATTAGTGGAATGCATCAACAGGATCAATTTACATTAATTTGGGTAGTTATAATATCAATTGTTTTAATATTTCATTAATAAGGCAATTATGACATCATCATTATGTCATAAATAAATTTTTATATTTAATGTCTAAAAACTAAAAATAAAATACCATTATGTAGGAAATAATTTTATCTTTCTAAATAATTTTTATAGTCAAATTTATCTTATGTATAACCCCATATTAAAATTTAATAGTTATAAAAACCTGAATTTAACCCTTTTAACTCTTCTTTAAATAAAATAATAACAAATGTCCTAATATAATCCAAGTGGATCAAAAGGGATAATATTTTATTACTATGGTTGATTTTGGTAGATTAAAAATTATCCAATAGAATTAGGACCAGTGTTAGGGTAATTATAGTATCATTTTGACCTTTAATTACACTATTTACTTTTAACTATTGTAAATAAAATTCAAAAGATCATATTCACCAAAAATTAATATCATCTTAGTGAACCACATCTTATATAGTGATTTCAACCATGTCTCTCTGATTTTGTAAATTCAATTCACAAAAGAGTAAAAATTACATTTTATTCCAAGTTGCTAACGTCACTAGAAGGTGGTTGAAGGACGTTAAAAAATTCAATAAAATTTTATACAAACTATTTTATTATAAAATGACTCCAATTAATTAAATTGAACTAATATAGGTATTATGTAACTATTTTTACTTTAAATAAATTTAAATAAAATAAATAATTATTTAAATAATGATTCAGTTTTACACAACATCGCAATGTTTTTCACTATTCATCAAAAAATAAATGTTTTTAAAAAAATTCAATAAATTCACATTAATCTAATTTTGATATTCTAAATCCCATAATGAAGTCCATTTTAAAAAATAAAATTTAAAAAATTTAAAAAACTGTGTATTAATATTCATAAATTCTAGTTTGATTGGTCGCGGTGTGCTGGAACTCAAAGTTGCGTACAAGGAAAGCTATTGCATTATTCTAAGAGAAAAACACCGTGGAAGCATGGGTGTTACAATAAAAGGGGTGTAAACTGATATTACGACTTCAAAATTTTTTTGAAATCAAATATCAGAATAAAATATATTCATTTTATAATATATATATCAAATAATTCGCCCATGGAAAATATAAAACAATATAATCCCAAATAATATTGTGACAATGAAATAAATCCTTACCTCTTTAGTATCTTTTGAATCATAAAACCCCTAAAATAAATATAATAAAATGAAACATTAAATATAATTAATATGACGATATTACTTATATAACTTATAAAATTGGTATTATATACCCCACACAAATGAAGTGGTGAATATGTAATATGTCTTACCGTATTAAACATTTGACAAGAAACCCTTACCACATGTCTTATTTCCGTCGTACATGTCTATACCTCATATATTATTTCTTTAAGAACAATATTAGTTTACAATAGTACCATACCTATATTTTTCATAATTTATATGACAATATTATAACATTTTACCACCCATTTGTTTATAATATTACATTATTTTCATTGTTTAATTTCCTTGTTTTCACATGCTTGTTCTATCATGAAAGTTAGTGTTCCTGTGGATAAGATATATATATATATATATTTCATATAAATAATTCTAATAATGTTATAAAAATCAATGTTACACATTATTTTCATGTTTATGACCATTTATGAATGTTAGACATAGAAAATGAATTTCATTGCTTCACAGAGACTGTAGGTCTTATATACACATGAATGATGATATCATTACATTAATGAGTTAAATGGTAAGGAATTTGATGAGATATTAATATTCTAGAATCAAAATAATCTCATTTATTTCACATATATTCATTAACATTTACCATATTTTATATCATATAAATCTTATGTGAAAACAAATCACATCTCTTTGTGAAGTTGTAGTCCGCCGTACGTACGAACAACATTGTCATACTTAAAATGGAATAGAATTTGAAATGGTTTATAAGATATTAAAAATAAATTAGTATAGTAATATCATATATATAATTGTCTTTTTGAAAAAATTTCATTATATACAACCTTGGAAAGATGTGAGGGAAAGCATACAACATCAGTTTGTGAGGCAGGTTGTCTGTCATACACACAATTGATGATTTAATTTGTTATTTTATGTAAGTTGTTATGGGTAAATATAATTCCATAATCATAATTACATCCCAATATATTCAATATAAAATTATTATTATAATTTATGTGATAAAAAATAAATGAAGGTGTAAAAAGTAAATAAATATAAAGATCTTTGTCATAATAATTATCTTCTCTAAGGGAAACCTTTTTTGGAAAGCCTCTTTAGGGACCTACGGATGGAAGTTTTTTGAGGAAAAAATTATATGAAATATTTATAATCATTTAGGTGAAATATTCTATTTTATCAATACAAAGATATTGAGGGTGGTGAAATATTGAGCGGAGGGAGTTCCCTTTTATAAGTGGGGAAGAGAACAATCATAGACATTACATGGAAATTTCAAAAAATATTACAAAATAATAAAGTCATTCACACACTACCAATTTAAATTAGGTCATATTTAGGTATAATATATGTTGGAAATATGGGTATAAAATATTATTTTGACAATTTGGTTGGTCATTTTGACACTTATATTCAAACCCCATAATAAACACATTTTTTTACCTGATCCACAATATTTATTTTTTTTTTGTTTAAACTAATCCTTTTAGTAAAAAATTATGTTCACAATATTAGTAAATATTAAATACTATTATTTCAAATATGGAATATATTTTATAAAAATTAATTCATAAATGTGTTGGAATTCATTTTAAAATTATACCTCTAGAAGCGATGAGAAACCATGTTTTCGAAGAGAAAATTCTCCCAATTATAGATGATTTTAATATCAAAATTAAATACTAAATTCATTAAAATGAAATAAATTAGTTAAATAGTAATATAATTGAACTAGAGTTACTTTAAAACTAATTTAAAATATAATTTAAATTTTCATATATTTTAAAAAAGAGTATTTTTCAATAAAAACTCATTATTTTTCGGTATACACCAATAAAATAAACATTTCAAAAAATTATAAAAAAATTACCCATAAATAATTATAAAATATAGATAAAAAATTAACTATATTTTTTCAAATAAATTTTCCAAGTTTGGTAAAAATTAATTATAAATTATGTGCGGAACGTATTAAGATTATAATTATTTTTAGAAGAAATTTCATTTAATGTCATTTTTTCATAATTTATTTATAATTAATTGATAAAAAATGATTTTTTTATAAACATGTTAATACCAAAAAAATAATAATTTATTAAGATTTATTCATACCAAACCAACATAATTTATAGGTTATAATTCTTGGGTTTAAATAATAATATTTTTATATAGCACCAAGTTTTTCTTAAACTCAGCATTACAAAAATGGACAGATATCAAAGTGATTTAATTTATTTAAAAATAAATATATTATAAAGACTTTGATTTTTTATTTCATTTATATGATTGTATTTCTGTGTCATAAACACTATGAAATACAATGTTCTTATTTGAAAAACCTTGGGTTGTTACATACTAATTCAAAAGATAATTTCATCTATTAATGTTTTGGAATATATATTCTAACTAATTAAGATGTTCCACTGTCAAAATTTTATTACATACATTAAAAATATTAGTTTGATTGGTTTCTTTCCATCTTCTAATTCCCATTATTCCTCCTCAAATATTTATCCCCACCATAGTAATTTGACTATGTGAGTTTTATTGTTTCACAAAAAAATTTCCTTACAATCGTATTTCTTCACTAGTTTCCCCCATATGAAAGATAATGTTACAAAGGTACCACCTCTAGATTTGGTATGTATTAGGGGTATGATATCTACTACCTAAAGATATATATATGGAATACATCTTGTTCTTGAGATAAGTACGTTGGTAGGTCTATTTTATTGGTCATAAGTATGACGAGATTAAGGATAGAAAAGGGGTCGATGTATCTAGGACAGAACATTCACTTATTCTCGAACCCCATGAATTTCTGCCATGGTGAAATATGAAGCTACGCCTTATTTACACCCCAAAACCATAGATAAAATAATTGATTGTATGCATTGAATTTATGTATACATTTCATTGTTTTCCTATGGAACTCGATGGTTTTAACCATCTCCATCATCTCTTCATTATGATGTGGTTATATAAGATTTTGCTCCCCGAATTCATCCCAACATGTTAGAGTCTAATGCGTATTCATATAAATATCTTTAAAAATTTCCATTTTAATGTGTAAATATAAAATTTTGTTTAATTATAACTCTAGTATGGGATGGTTTTGAAGCGATCATCCTTTTAAATCCATGGATAAAGATATCAAAAATTCCACAACTATTTGATTGGTTATCTCTGTCTAACAATCTATATGATGGTCATATGAATAAATAAAACTAAAAATTATATGAAATTATATCAAAAATATTTTGTAAAACCTGAAGATAAACTTCATATCTTGAAAACATATAATGGGGAGTTCCATCCCATGTAGTCTTACCACGTCTCTTATGTATATCATTTTCAGTTGATTAAAAAATAACTATTCACTGATAACAATGGAATTGGACGGATTATTATGTGATTGACTACCAATGAAATGGTGTTAAAAACTTTAGATATCATAGGGATTACTTTGATGAGATTAGTGGTTATATTTTTCTATTTAGAGACTATAATGGATAAAAATTTCATCAAACCATTATACTTTTCTCATTCATCCTTTATATGTTTTTCATGCCAGGAATCAAGACATAAATTCTAAAACCCCTCTCTACATTTTACTCAAACAAATTTGTTTTCATATTTTTACATATTAGTTCCTCAATGACGAATTAAAATGGCTATTTTATTTTCATTATCCAAAACCTCTCTTTGGAAATATAGTTTTTATGAGATACATTTTTGTGCTCCAAACTGTATAATGTCATGTTTTGAAAATCAGATCCCCATAATAATTGAACTTTTTCTATAGATAATTTTTATATTGTTGTTCCATCTCGATCCTATCATGAATTGATAGTTGTTAGATAATTTTAGAAATTTTGGATGTAGTTATTTTTATGATTCCCATTCCCATAATTTTATTGTGAAGGATGACTGTTTCCCTATCAATCATCATCGTATATAGGGTTGGGGGATCTTTTATACTCAAAGAATATTCCACTTTATTCACCTTATTAGGTTTGAAATGGATTAAATACTAAAAATCCGTGATTATCTATAACTACATTCATTTCTACATGGCGAGTTCCTTTCCTATGAATATATAGATGAGTATTTTATGATATGTATAAATGACCCACATCTTCCCATTTATATAATTTCCAAAAATCATTAAATAACTACATCCAGTTTTATATGATTTTTAGTGTAGTAATTCAATAGAATCGTCAATTAGTAGGAGTCCTAGACTAGAATTTTTTCATTTTTCATGACTTCACTACATATTCATATGTTAGATGCATCACTATTGATTAGAAATCCTTCCTATTTGGTTTTTTATTTGATAGAAATTTTATTGGTTTTCCTCTAATTTAAATATTTTAATCTCTATATACATTCATAAATCTATAAAAACATAACTCCCTTCTGAGTAATCTTGGTTAGTTGTTTTGAGAGTCCTGATAAGTTTTTAGAAAAATTGGTTATATTAACAATCTATTCTAATGAAACTATATATTTTTTTATAGATGATCGTTTGGTCAATCCATCAACTTTTAAGTTTTCAGAACGATCTAAAAATATCACCTCATTTTTTATAACAGCACACATTAATGATACATTCTCAATAAAAAATTTATATTTACTATATATTGCATACAAATTTCCATTTTTCAAGGTCTTTAGTACATCATTCAAATACTCACCATGTTTCACATTCATTTAATAGTATATAACAATAGTGTAATTATATATTACCACAAATTTACTAAATCAATCCTAAAAGACACTATTAACTAATTTCATGATGACTGTTGGAGAATTAGTGAGTCAAAATAAAATCACTATGAACTCGTAGTGTGAGTGCCTTGTATGAAAATTAGTCATCAAGATATCAATGTTCTTCAACTTTAATTGATAATTTCTCAGTCATATATCGGACATAAAATTATACTAGGAGCTATGTAGTTGATCAAACTATTCATCAATACATTCTAGAGAATACTTTTTCTTTATCATGATCATCTTCAAATTATGATAATCAATGTATTGGTGCATTGACCTATATTTCATCTCGATGAAATGAATGAGTACACACCATGAAGGAGCGTATGGGAATAAATAATTTGTTTCAAGAATATGTGGTACTTTTTTCATTATCTCTTCAAGTTTAATAGTGTTTACTATGTATGAAGTTTCAAATATTAGAAAACATATAGACATAAGTTTGATCGTGAAATCAACATTTATTTATGGTGAAATATGAGGAAATTCATCAGGGAAATGATTACTAAATTTTCTAATAATTAGAATTTCATTAAGGATGAATTTTCTCCATATTTTTAATAATTTTAGCTTGATACTATTGAAAATTAAGAAATAATATCAATGGCAGATATAGTGATTAAAACTGAGATGTATCATACTCCTTATAATTTCAAAATATGTGAGGGAAATTTTCAATTCAAAGGTCCATTTCATTATCCAAGAAATTAATTTTGGATCTATAAAAGGAAATCCATTCCATTATTATAATATCATTTATTTCTAACAAATGGTGCATGACTTGGTTTTCGTGGAAATTTGTCATGTAAATTTTGATAGGGGAGAGGTTATATACTTGTAATTTAATAATTTCCGTATTTTTAATTTTCACAAATAACTCAACATTCATGTCTTATGGATGTGTCATAATATTTTTAATAGAAATTTATGATATGAATGAATTACTATAACCAAAATCAAATAGTACATTCAGTATCTATGAAAAAATAACCAACGTATAGATGAACACTTTGTTTTAGGATAAACCTATGTAGCTTTGATGGTGTATGCTCGAACATATTCCGTAGACCGTAGCAGTTGTTTTCAAAGGATATATTAGGACATCCTTGTATTAATTTATTGGTTCACCTAATTTCCTTATTCAATATATCTAAAATAGTTGACAATATGCATATTCTTGATTGGATAATTCCATTCTTCAATCACATTGGAATGTTTTCTCATACGAATTTTCTTTCCTAGTTCACATCCTTCCCCAACATAATGAATATCCTTGTCCTATTGAAGAAATTTATACAGTCTTGGACATTCTTACAATGAAGAGATTTCTCCATCACATGAAAATAATTAGACTCCATTAACCCGATATTATATCCTTACCGATGAGCCCCATGAGATTCTCTAATATTAGTTTCAACATTTAGGATACAGTAGACAATTTCATCAAACCTCCCAATGTCATAAAACATAAAATCTTTTCATAAAATTTTCATAATCCCACTAATTATTTGTTATAATTTAATTTTTATGTCAAGGAAATATCCATAGGCATATCAAAAAGTTATAGTGATGTTTTACTTATATACCCTAATGGATTTTCATCCATTTTCATAAGTCCAAGGGACTCTATCTTTATTTTAACATAGAGAGTGTGATAAAAATAGTAATAGAATTTTGTTCCTTAATTATTTCCACTCCATTGATTAGATATCTTTAACATTGTTCTTATTATTAATCAAAAACCAAAATTGATTAGCTTATCCCTCTTTCAAAAAAATAGATATGACAACCTTCTATTGTTTACAGATTTGATGTACATAGAGGATGTTTTCAATGGAGATGGTCTATTGATCCACGATTAAGGGATTAGAATATCAACTTAAATTCAGAGGCCTTTGTCACAGAAAGGTCTCAATTTAATCATGCTATTTTGTAGGGAGATGTGGGTATTCTTATAGATAATTATTTTATTCAAAATATGAGTTACTTTAGTAATTATTTTAATGAGGTTTTGGACTCCTACTCACATTAGGTTGGGAATATCAGTTTGATAGCCATTATAGTGAATGATACATTGGTTTTCAACAACGTTCCTCCTATTTCCATCTATTTTCTAAGATAAGGAGAATTATGGTTGATAATTTTTCATAATATTAATCCCATATAAGATAAAATATTAACATTATGTAGATTTCCAATTAATGAAATATATATATCAAAATATAAATTTACAGGTTTCAATCTAAGTTATCTGTGGTCTATTTTCTGGCACTAAATTCAATAATCATTTTCATTCCATTCTTAGTAGTTTGTAAAGATCTTGTGAATTTACCATTGAATATCCATTGGGAGTGTCAAACATGGTGTACAATGATCCATCATTATCACACACTTGGCTTTGATTTATTTAAAACCCAATGTTCCATTTTGGGGTTATTACACCTAGTTATAGCTATTCTTAACCTACATCACCTTGATGTATTTGGAAATATATTTTTTTAATATAAATAAATCCCTCATACATGAAAAAAATATCGGTATTTTTTTTCTATTTATAGTCTTCCCATTTTTTTCATAATGGTCCTAAAAAACCAGATCTTTCGTCGATACAAACTAAGAAGTCATGTATCATTTATACATTATATATCATGATTTATTTTATAAAGATTCACATAAAACAATACAAAAATATTGAGATTCCTAGTTTCTTTGGGTAATCAGATTAAAATAATAATAACATTAAATTTTGATATAAAAAAATTATTTAAAACAATATTACATGCCCTTAAATTCAATTTATCCTCTAATACGTCATGAGATAACTTGTGATATTAAATAATAATTGGGTCATAATAAATCCTGTTATGATAATAAATGAATATTTCATTATGTAAGCCACTAAAAGAGATTATAGTGGCACAACATGTTGACCTATAAAATAAATAATCATAATCATGAACATCAAGGAATAACAAAGTTGGATAATAACAAAGAATTATTGTAATGTGGAAACACCATAAAACAATACATCATAAGTTACATTTATTATAACCATCGATACATCATAAAATAATTTTCATCGATTAACCAATAGTGCACCACACATGGTATCTCATGAGATAAAAAATACCTGATGAATTAGAGGAAAATTTAATTCCAAGCCCACCTAACACATTCATATTTTGTATATCCGGTTTTGTTCCACATATCTATTATAATGTATGATCATTTATTATCACATTTAATCACATGATTAAAGAGTATGGGATATCAAAATATATTTCCAAAATAACGTGGGACTGGTATTTATACATGAATACATTTGAGTGGAAAAATTTGTTGTGTCTTCATAAAACAAATGTTTTTCCTAGAAAATCATAGGATAATATTGGCACCGTAACAAGTCTACATAAATTCTCATGGAAGTTTTCAATGTGATTGAAGTGTTGTCTAGCATTATATGGTAATCAGAAGGATTACATTGGGATGGGTAAAAAAATTACAAAATGAAGAATTGTAAATTAATATTCATTTTATAAAGAATGTAGAATAATAAAAATGAATATGATAAATTCCCTAACCTTTAGACGGTGATTCTAAATGACTAGTAGGAGTATATAATGTCATTGGAAGTAACTTGGGTAGATTTATATAGGGTTAAAATATCTTTCTCAATGGGTATTAATTGAAGAGGAATGGGATATTGGGAAGGTATTTATTGAAAAAGAGATGGTAGTTAATTATTAATTTCAAAACATAGGTTTTAGTCTCTAAGGGATAAAATAATACAAACTACAAAACAATACAATGGTTTTTTATCAAAAGATTCTACCCTAGTGGAGTGATTTTCAATACATTGTTATTCTAAGAGTCTAACCCATTATTATAATACCATTAATGATGTTGAAGTGAGTCATATTCATGAAGACTTATTTTTATCACTGAAGAATGTTATATGTGTTTTTGGATGATTAATTATAGGTTTGTAAAATAAATTCCAGAACAAATTATTTTAAAGGGAGAGATATATTTTTGGTTGTAGATACCCATTAATTTATATATTACATTAATTTTGGGATATTATGATTTCATAATTCATAATCTATAATTATACTCTATTTAATATTTATCAAAACAAATTACCATGTCAATAAAAATTTGAAAAACTCTAAATCAACTAATTTAAATGTTTTAATAAATAAAATAATCTAATTTTAAAAAAATTATTTTTTAAATATGATATTTTTTAGTTTTAAATAAAAATCTCTATTTTCATAAACATGCTAGTTTTTACCACAAAAACATGTTTCTAACCCTTGTTAAAATTATATTAAACTTAATTTAATTATATTATGATTCATATTTTAATAAATGTTATAAAATAATAATATTTCAT
The DNA here is from genome assembly GCA_963277665.1 of Viscum album. Lineage (NCBI taxonomy): Eukaryota > Viridiplantae > Streptophyta > Magnoliopsida > Santalales > Viscaceae > Viscum > Viscum album. Next base: position 1,790,885,098 of record OY728133.1, on the reverse strand, counting down.
AAAAATAAAATATTTTTCAAAGAACATGGATTTTTTAAAAAAATTGTTTTAATTGAATTAATATATTTCCCAAAAATATAATTTTAAATATTCAATATTAAAAGATAATTTTTTACCATACTCGTTGTATAAAAATATAAATATTTAAATTAACAATTAAAATCGATAAATATAACTATTTTATATGAAAAAAATGAAATCTAGAAACTCATACTATAAGTGTCCAAATAAATAACCCCATATTATGCTAGTGTACACCATAAGGGTAATGTGTCAAATGGACATAAATTCTTGGGCAGTTCGGTGACCATAGATTGTTTCATTCTCTCGATAAGATTGAACACATATCATAAATGGTTTCACTTGAGTTTTAATTATCGAATCTTGGTTTGGGATTAGTAATGGGAATAGATCAGTAATTCTGCCTCTCTAGATGTTCTTATAAATGGGATTTACTGGTAATTATCCTACTGATCTAGTAGATCAATTCAACCTTATTAAACAATTAGATCTTATTATAATCCTTAATATATAATAATCATAATGGTAATTTTATATTTTCTATATTATGAATGGTTATGATGGTTAAAAATATTTTATATTCTATGGTCTAATAGTCAATATATTTTATAACGGTCAAAAATGAAAAGTGACACATTAGTATGTTTTTTTCAAAAATACATTTATTCACCAAGAAGTTAATATCATTTCTCGAAGTTTGGGTCATTATATGAAAGACTCAGCATGGCATGAGAAACTTATCCTAACCACCTTAAATCAAAATTCAATATCTCATAATATTCCAATTATACTTCGGTGGCCCATCAATAAAGTAGTGGGATAAAAAAATATCAATCTTTTATAATACCCAATATTCTCTTATAAAGAATTTACACCCAACTGTGTCTTGTAATCCTTGCCTATATTATGGTTACCAAAGAATTAGTGTAACAAAAATGGGACTCTGACAATTTGTAAGCCAAAACTAAAAAGGTTCACTCTTATATAAGTCTCACACCATACCATTTCTATGAACTCATTCATAGTAATGCATTTCACAAGAATTTAAATTAATTTTAATAGGTCCTAGTAGTATTGAAAGTACCCAGTCTGGATAATTTTTTCACTAGGAGAGGTAGGGGTGAATCAGTGTTAATTTTTTTATGTTTCCTTACATTTCAAACCACCCTCGCCTCCTGTTAAATATTTCTTTCCCTACTAAAAACTAAACAAACACATCCACAAGAACCCAAACATATACATGTTTCAATATTAAATAAGAATAGTTTTTTCCATAGAATGGTATAAAAATAATCTAATACCAAAAAATCAACAAGAAAATAATCATTGGAATACAAAGAATAGGATATATCCATTCAGTCATGTAGTACTAAGTAAACCATTCCAATCATGTGTCTGAACCCTCTTAGAACAAATAGGTAGATTGAATATTTTTGTAAAAACTCATGTTAACTATACTTCTTTTTAATTCCAAAAATGTATTCAATTGAAAACAATTCTTAAATTTCTTACCCAGATGTTGATACGAACTTCATTGAATTTATTTAAGAAAAACCAGTCTTAATTTCCATATATATTTTTTTAAGTCTAATTCTTCTGAGTCTGATTCCCCATGATATGATTCTCCCCGATACATTTCTCTTATCCTAATTATTCTATGATTGATTCTCTTGGGTACTAATACTGGATAAAAAAAGAAACAGTTGTTGAGTATGATTGATACAATTATAATCTTCATCTTTTTCATTATATATATCCAAACACAGAAATACCTACCAGATAATTCCTCCCAATGTGACGATCAGTGGAATATAGTTACCAACTCGAATATAGTAATCAGTTTATTACAATAATCACTCAATACGATGATCATCTGAACAAAAAATTATGATCTTTCCACTTCTTGTTTTACTTTTTTTTTGAAATATTTTTTCAAAGCATGTCAAGCAAAAAACATCTACATCTCTCTAAAACATGGAGATTATATATCTTCTATATTGAACATTGAATCAGTCATCAAAAAAGTGTGTTTTACTTAACTCCTTTTATACATTTCCCATAAGATGTTTTGGTGACAATCCCAAAACCACTCTAACACAAAAAAATTCACCCAAATATAAATTTCCCTTAAAATATCGAGGGAATTTTTGGCCTCATCATCACTTATCGATTCATCACAAACTTTCGTAGAACATCATCACTTATTCATATCTATATTATTTATTCAAAACAAAGCACTATATCAATAGTGTGTAAATGTATGAAGAAATGTATACTACACTGATTTACTGAATACAACTTTCTCTATTGATTGAATATAGTCATTCTTTTGAATTTCAAGATCCCCCCTAATAGTACATTCAAAAAACCACATATCTCTATTCTCAAACCACTTCTAATTCTTCACCTTTTCTCATGACCCACATGATAATTTACTTGAAAAAAACAAAGTAATTACACCCCATATGAATGGTTGACTAAACATTTCATATGATTTTGTCATTATGATTTTCTATGGATTCAAATCATCTTCAACATCATAAATAATTAAAAAACATGTGCTTGTATCATGAAATCCTTCATGAATTTAAATTCATTTTAGAATAGATTCAGAATCATATGACATCAATTGGAATGTATCATGTCTTTCGATTCATTCAATATTCTTTCCTTTCTATTTAGGCTTACTACGATATTTTCTAAATACGATTCTCCGGGATATGGTAATCATAATAAGGATCATCATGGGTATGAAAATTCTGGGTACAATCATTCCATGAATGATCGTTCATATTTATTTTTCTTCTCCTCCACCCAGATATAATAAATTTGGGTATGATATTGAATACTTCTTTTTTTCATTCCAGGTCTGATCAAGCTAAAATCAATTATCCATATCTCTTTCACTCCCCCTGTATTTCATCAATATTTAATAATATGTATCAAAAATTTCTTATGATTTCTAATAAATAAAAATCAGCAAATCATTGTCATATTTTTATCTGATCCATTCTAAATATAATTATAATCAATACCTCATTATGATCTTTTCCCATTACCAACCCAAAGTGAGTTTGATTGAAACCATTTCATCATAATATTATAGTCATTATGAAACAATGTTAGTTTGATTATTATGAAATAATTTGTCAATATAATTTTACAATAAGTACAATGTGATGAGATCTCATTTATTTAATCAAATATCTTGACAAAAAATACAAAACCTGAAAACAATCACCTTCAAAATCATATAGGTAATAACAATCTTACCCTTTGAATTTTTTTTCAACCAAGTTTCATAAATCACAGAACATTATATCCTCATGAAATAGAATACTTTTCAATTATTCTAAGACAACGTGTTCTAAATCCTTGTAGGAAACTATTATTATTAACAAAAAAACCATGTTTCCCAAAACTGTAGATTATTAAAACCATCATCATCAACTTCATCAACTTATCATCCTTAGCACTTCTTATTTCATGAAAGAATTTGTTTTTCATACAACAACTCCAACATATAGTTAGGATATTTTAGTCATTATAAAATTTTGAAATCAAAGATTACCCAAAAATCCTTCATTTTTATGAAATAAAATGGAGTTATTTATGAAACAATTCTTCCCTTTAAAATAAAATCCAAATGTAAGATGATAGAGGTGATAGAAACCCATACATAAACCATGAATAGAAAGACACTATACACCCTTTTTCAACCTCAATTTCAAAAATATTTTCTTTTGGTATTTTTTTTAAATAACTACAACTTCTTCCAATGTTGGAATATACCTCAGTTTCAATTCATTATTCTCCACATGATCATTGATGAAATGATATTTTATAACAATATGTTTTAAGTAAGAATGTTCAACCGTACTCCAAGTGAGATTTATTTTTCTATTTCTATCAAAACCATAGAACAAGGGTAAATTCATTTCCACAAGTAAATATTCCAAATGATTTTTCATCCATAAAATTTAAGTAGTGGAATGAGTGGACGCAACATAATCTACTTAAGATGTACTGAGATTTATTAAATTTTGTTTATTTGAATCCCAAATGACAGAACTCTTTTCTTGAACGAATACTCAACTAGATGTGGATATTCAATCATTAAAATTTCATGGCCAATCAACATATGAATACACACACAATTAAATACTATTTGATCTCCCATACATGACTCTAAATTCAATTTTTCATTTTATGTATCTATGAATTCTTTTTTTAGAAATTAAATGTGATTATTTTGGAGAACTCTTAAATATTGAAAAAAAGATAACATCTTAAACAATGTTAGGTCCTGAGGTAGTGAAATTCAATAAATTTCCAATCAACTTTCAAAATTATATCTAATTAGCTTCTTTAATTCTCTGTCTTTAAGAAAATTTGTTCAAAAAGATATTTGTGTGGAAATAGTTTTATGAATTTTCTATTCCAAACATCTTAGGAATTTTATTAGTATAATATTCTTTAGAAATAGAATTTTATTCCTTCCATTGATATATTTGTAACCCAATTAAGTATTTCATTTCCCCCAGCTTGGAAATTTGAAATACCATTTCATTAATTCAGAAATCCTTTCACAAATACTTCCATCCTTCCCAGTAAAGATAATGTCATAAAAATAAAAAATCACAATGTGGTAATACTCTTGACATTATCTCATGTAGATATTGTTATCCACCCTTATTTTCGAGAAATTCAACTTCCTTATGCATGAATCAAATTTAATGAACTATACCCTTCGTGATTTTTTATCCCAAAAAATACCTTATTTAATATACACATATAACTTTCATCATTTTGAACAATAAACACACAATGTTGTTCAATGTAAACTTCCTCATAAATAGCACCATTTATGAATGTGGATTAAAAATTCATTCAAGGGTTCTTACAAAATTATTGTGAGAAAATAATAAGAAATATTTTGATTGTTTATAATCATTCAATTAGAGAAATGATTTTAATCAAAACAAATACCTTCAATTTTTTAATACACTTTTTATACCAATAATTCTTAATTTCTTATCACATCACCTTCATAATTCATCTTAATCAGAGAAGACCCTCTTTTTTCCAATTTTGTTTTTGTTTTGTGTCTTGGGAATAAGTTCACGTGTAACATTCTTTTCAATTTGATCCAACTCTCTATTCATGACATGAAACCATTATGGATGCTCAAAATATTCATCTATAACATTCAACATGACTATTTAATACAAAGAATTATGTGAAGTGGAATTGGTTTTTCTTATTTTTTGATCCTTTTGATGTTGATCATAAATAATGTTCTGATATTCCAATTGCTTCCCCAGCATGGGATGATATTTTTGAGTGTCTTTATTATCATTTGAAATAGTTGAGTCAGATTCTTCTTCATGAATAGAATTACAATTTTCTGTATCCTCATCAAAATTGTTCTCAAAATAATCTTGCTTAACCTTCTCATCTTCCTGCTTATATTTATCTTGTTCATCCTTTTTAATTACGTTCACATCTGCTGAATAAAAATTTCTCCTATTTAATTGTTTAAACATCTATATTCTCTTCCTTCCAAATCACGGTGAATAAATATTTCATCTTCACCTTTCTACTCAAACATTCAATTGTTTCCTCCTTTATTGTTTACAATACTTAGTCTCCCAAAAACTCTTAAGTGTTACAGACCTTATCTCTTCTAGAAATTAATTAATATCTATTCATATCTGATTGGAGACTATAGAAACCATGGTTATGGATATAAAAAGCAATATTCCTGGCCTACCTACTAAGGTAATGGGAAGACCATGTTCAAGTAAAATACTTCTTCCCATTTCAACCAAATGTCTATTATTTATTTCAGTAACTTAATATCATTGAGGAATGTGTGGGGAATTATAATCATGTAGAATTACATGCTTCTCAAGATAAAAGTCAAGATATTCACATTTTTATTCACCCCCTTTCTATGTTCTTGATTTCTCCACTAAATACTTTCATTCATTATTAGTATTACTTCTGTTGCTTTTTAATATTTTCAATGCATCTGATTTATGTTTCATATAAATCACACAAGTAATATGGGTAAAATCATCATTGAAAGGGATGAAGTACTTATATCAATTTTCTGATTGTTTTCTCATCATCCCAAAATATCTGAATGAATCATCTCTAGGGGATGTTTAAAAAAATATCAACTTTCTTATGCAAAATTGTTTTTAAATGGCTATGAACTGAACTAGTCACCAAATTCATTCCCCAAAAATTTATTATGGAAAAGTGAGTATAGTAATATGTCAAGTTGTAATGAAATTACACAATAAAAAAAATGTGGGGGGGTGCATGATGTTACAAAAAAACACCAACATAAGATCTCACTTCTTCAAGAATTCCTTCTTCATGAGGGATTAAACTCTAATAATAACAAAAATTGATCCAATGACCTCTTGATAAATAGTAGCAGTAGGAAGTGAGGAAAACCAACAGCATGAAAATAAAGACTCAAGGATTTACAATGTTTTTGAATGAAACAAAAACAACACCAAACAACTAAGAATAACTTAAAAATTATTGCAAGGTAGTGAAAACCCATTATAAAAAATTGATAAAGAGAGTCACTAATAGACCTAGAGAAAACCAAAATCCATAAATAATTCCCATTAAATATCTTTTATGTTGATGTTTGGGTCTATATAAAATTCCAAAACAAAATTAATAAACATTGTTTGTCTGATATCAAGATAAAAATCTGCACTCATGTCACTATTTTTATATTTTATAAAGGATGTTCTTTCATTAACCTCCTTCAATGAGTCAATATAATTTGGTATGTCTAATGTCTCTTCTATATGATAATAATCCCTATAATTTGGATCATTTTCATTATCATAACTTGAGGAAGCTTCTAAGTCAAAATGGTCAGATGAATCTAGGGATGTTCGAACATTTTCAATAGGTATGGGCTTGGGGATAAATCATTTTTTTCATTCTTCTTTTTAGCTATAGAGCACATGAAAGTTTTCCTCTCAATATTATCATTGTCCATATGTTTCTGAAATTTTTTACAACTCATAGTGATGAAGCCATCTTGGTCAATAATTGAATTTTTTCCGTTTTCTATATCTCAATTTTAAAAATTCCTCCTCCTATTGACAAGAGTAGTCAAGGTATTCTTGAAAAGATTCGTCATAATCTATTTGGATATCCTATTTCGACCCATGATCTTCAGGGGTGGGATTCATTGGAATTTTCTCCTTTGAGGTGATGGGGGTATGAAAAATTTCAGTATTACATATTTTTTCAGATAGAGCATTGGAGGTAACCTTGGAGCTCAAAATGTCTGTGTTATCATTAGGAATATCTACCTAGGTAATAGGGGTCAATTTTAGATCATCATTTTCTATGTAAATTGACTTGATGTGTGGTAAGGGTGAGGTGGATGACTTTGAATATCATATCCATTTATAGTATGACCAAATCATAGTTAATTTTTACAAAGGGTGGAACATTTTTAGAGACCACATCTTGTACAAACCCAATATCCCCATTTTGAATCCAAACCCATGATGGAACACTTGATAAATGTTCAATTCAGTGCATATCCAAGCAACTAATGGTCAGGATAGGTCCAATGTAGCAGTTTCCTATTTGAGATGATGAACATAGAGTAATGCAATTGAAAATCAAGCATTATTCTAGAAAAGATGTTGAGAAAATTCAGTGAATCCAAGCCATATAGGAATGATAGGGTGTTCAACATCAATATTGGAATCTAGCAACCAGTTAACAACATTCATCTAAGAACCACCGAATGACCATGAACCACGATTCTAGATTATATAGTAAAATTTCATTTACATTATCTCTTTTAGATAACATTATCTTGTTTTTATAACACATGATTTCTAGACTCTTATGCTATAATTGATTCACTTCCACCATACACATGTAATAAGTGTTCTGCATTTCACAAATATGAAACATCGTATCTTATAAACATTGTACTCATGTAACAATCATTCCATATCCATAACTGTACACCAAAAATCCATATTTTCAAAAGATAATATTGTTACACTCATCACATAATTATGAAAAACATAGAAAATTGTGTTTTTGTCCATCAATATATAAGAATTTTATAAATTTCAAATTTTCATTTCCAATGGTGGCCGATCTAAACCCTTTAATTATTTAGGATCCATCATTTCTAAATATCCCTATTCTTTCATAAAAATTATTCACATTCTTCAAAAAATTCATGTCTCTTGTTATATGAGAATATAAACCATAATCATGAATCCAACGTCGTTCACCTTTTATAGCTTTCAATGCATTTCAAAAAATAAAAGCTTTTCCTTCTTTATTTACATTCTTTATTTTTGGCATCTGATAATCATTATGAAACAATTTATGTGTAGGTAACAATACAATATATCCTTTTTAATGATCCATAGGTTGATGACATCTTTCACACATATTTTCCAATGGTTTGAACCTATTTTCAACCTTCACTCCAGTCTTTTCCAGTTTCTTCAAAACAACCATCTTGAAATCATTTCTTTGAGAAGATTTAATCCCCCTTAAACATTGTATTTAATAACTTATGCGATAATAAAAATGTTTTTGGTTTAACGAACACATATTTTTTGTGTCTCTAAATCCACAAAAATACCATCAATAGCCATTAAAATAGTATTTTCCTATGAAGCATCCATATAGACTGAAATTGTGAAAATTTTTCTCATCCACGTTCTCCACTATCAATTATATTCCACCAAACATTATATTATCAATATGAATAATCCTTTTCTTTTCACTTTTATCAGTTCTTGAAGTATTAGAAACCATTACATATCATTTATGTTTCATGGAATTTTTTGAAACAAGGTTATTTGATAATTCTATATTCCCATTTTTTTTGTTCCTGGCCACATACATAAATTTCCAAACATTCTTATTTTCAGAAAAAATTCCATATTTCTGCACACCCATTGAAGATAAATTTTTTTAAACCTTCTCTAGTTTATTATATTGATAATTTTCAGCTAATTTTGTGATATTGATTTAGAAACTTTCATTTTTCAATGCATATTTAGATTTTTTGTACAAGTTCCAATTATTCTTCTATTCCCCTTAGATTCACCTACATGTTATCATTATGATTATTTTATTATTCAAGATAATTCTTCATGTTATCAATCTGTTTTATCAGCCATACATTATCATTTGAAAAAAATTCATGATTTCTTGTTGAGGAACATTAATATTCTAACTTATTGTTTTGATTTCTAGGACTTATAATCATTATAAAACATTCCTTCAAGTCTTCTTTCAATTGATGTTCAAGTAGAGTTTCTTCTTCTTGAGAAATACGACATCTGAATTCATCATCATTGAATATTGTAATATTTTTTTCAATACCATACTCAACTGATGTTTCAGAATTACCATCACTCCTCCCTATTCATCATCTTTATATAACAAACATCTTCTTTTGGATTTGAAGAGTTTTATTTCTTTCCCTATGGAATTCAATATTCTTTTATCTCCCTATTTTTCCATGATCTTCTTGGATTACCTTTTTTATCACCACTATCAAATTATTTAATTATTCGAGGATAATTATCCAAAAGTTAACCAATGACACCACATTCAAAACATTTCAATGGAAGTTTCCCTTTGTATTTCCCGAAACCCATTTTATAATTTTTAGAAAACAAGGATAAAATTTCATTCAAATTTTTACATACCTAGTTTTCAGAATTGTTTTCCCAAGCTTCATCATCAATAAGAATCTTATTTTAAATTTCTTTCTTTGTAGACATGAAATACATTTATCTATCAACCTTCATTTTTTCTCCTCATACATTTCACCCTTGTTAATTCATAATTGATGAGAGTTCTATGAAATTCATCAAGAGATATTGATTTAGGATCCCTGTCTTCCAATGATGTAAATATTACATCATACATATCTGGAAAGATTCTAAAAACCTTGTCAATAACTTTATAATAATCTAAAATTTCACCAATATATTGGATAGTAGTATCAATGTCATTTACTGTAGTAAATAAGTCCCCAACAGATTCGTACTCACCAAGTCTAATATTCCCAGTATATTTTTCTTAGTCTGATTCCTTAGTGTCTAATTCTCCTCGATATAATAGTTCTCAGTATGATTATCTCAACCTGATTCTTTTGAGGTTGTTTCTTATAGATTTAATTGATCAATATAAAAGGATATAACATTGTCTTAGTACGGTTTAGAAAATTCAAAACTCATTCTTCCTCAGTTAGAAAACCCCATCCTAGAAATCCTAATCCAATAATACTTCATGATGTGACAATAAAACATACACAATTAACAAGAAAAATATGGTAATCAACTGAGAATGATATACATTGAATAAAATGATCAGCTAAAAACAATGTTGTGATCTTGCATCTTGACAGTTTACATTTTCGTTAAAGCTAATTCAGCACATGTGAATATGGGATCTTCTTATTCTATCTAAAAAACAGAGCTTATCTATATTCTTCAGTAAACAATATATCAGTCATCAGAAATTTATGAGGTACTTTTCTCCATTTATAGGTGACCCATAATAGGTTTTTTTGAGAATCCAAAAACCATTACTACTAAAACAAATTCACTCAAATCTCAATTTCCATTAAACTTTTCAGTGAATTAATGACTTTGTCAATGAATCACAATTAATCTCGAATGATCTTCACAATTATTCTTTCTTAATATAAATTTGGATTCATAAAAACAAATCATTGAATCTATTCAATGTATGTATGTGATGAAATTGATACCACTTTGATTCTCTAAATACGATGTTCTATATCAATTGAATAAAATAATTATTTTGAATGGTAAGATCCCCCTAGATACCACATTTAGCAAACTCATTTATATATATTTTTAAACAAATGATACTTCTTCATCCTTTTGCATCACCAATATGACAATTATCATGAAAAAAACAATATAATTAAACCCATTTTAAATGGCTAACTACTTTGTTCATTGGTTTTTAATTATGATTTTCATCGGCCTCATATAATCATTAGAAACATCCTTCATTCACAAACATGTGTACATATCATGATTTACTTAATGACTTTAAATAAATTTGATAACATATTTAGTATCTTCATACATATATTTAAAGGTATCGTATATTTCCATTCATTCCATCTTCTTTCTTTTCTTCAGAGACATTGTATGATCTTTTATATATATGATTAGACTATCTATAGTCACCTTGATCATGATCATTTTGGGTATGATGATTCTAGGTATGATCATTTATCATTATTTTTATTCCCTTACAGCTGGATATGATAAATCTGGGAACAATTAAGAATATCTATTTTCCTTTATTTATTTGTTTGATCAATTTGAAAATAGTTATATGCATCTATTTCACTCTCCCATTCATTTATCAATCTTTAATAAAATGATTCACAACATACTTATTATTTTATGGAATTAAAAATCAGTAATTAATCATCACATTTTTATCGAATCTATTATAAATCCAATTATAATCAATACTCATTACAATCATTTCCCATTCCAGGCCCTAGTTGAGTCTGATGAAAACAACTTCATCAAAATATCTTTTACTTTATATGATGGAATTTATTAATAAAATAATGTCCTATTTTTTTAATGAATTTATGAGTACTATTTTCAACAAAATACAAAGTTAAGAGATTTTGATTCTTCAAACAAAATTCAAGAAAAAATAAAACAATTGAAAACAATCACCTGGTAATCATCTTGGTCCAAAAAAGTATGACCTTGAAAATTTAAACACATTAGTCCTAGGTGGGAAAACCTAAAAGGAACACCCTTGGTCATAGATTCGTATCCTTAAAAGTCATCAGTATAGTCTTTGGGACATGAATATAAAATGTATGACAAGCCTTGTAAAGAGGTGTTAAAATTAATGTATTTTTATTTTATTTAAAGGTTTACATTGGAAATAACTCTCACAGGCCCAATCCCAACTACAAGAAACTATAAAAATTTCAAAAAACAATAAAATTCATATTTTATTCGATTTTTCTGTCAAGGTGCACTTGTTTTCAATGATCATTATGTCTATATGTGGTGAGAAAATAATTATTGATTTTTATGAGATTATTGAGTGAAGTGAAAATGAAAGGTGTTAATATATGTTGATATGTGCCTAATGAGTGTGTATGGAAAAAAAACCATAGACCATGGAAGTTTTTTTATTCCACTATTATTATATTTTAGGAGATTTAATGTGATATGACTCCATTGGAGATATATTTATAGATAAATTTATATATATAATTTTTTAGTTGTTTCATATATTTCCATGATACGTATTATTTATCAAATATTGGAAAATATGGTTAAGGATGATGTGGATTATACTACTTTGGGGAAAGAGACATTATAAAATGTCATAATGCCTAATTAATATGGAAGGTTGTTGCATTCCATGATATTAAGAAGATCAAAAGTTGAGAACAGTTTTATAGAGTATAAAAAAATTGGGATATTATATATATGTGATTATTTTGGGAAACATTTCTATGATTTTCAATTAATAGTGTTATCATATGGTTTTGAAAAATATTATATCAAGAAGATACTTGTGTAGATTAAAATAAAGCCTAGAAGGTTCTTAAGGTAGGGAAATTATATTGAAGTACTCTAAGGAAACATTTCTTATATAATGCATGATAATTATGACTATTTTGATAAATATAAATAGGGTTAGATATATAATATGGAGTTTTAGATTTATTTAATGAGGATTCATATTTTTTGAATAAGATATAAGATGATTTTCAAGAAATCAAGCGCTATTTTTTAAACAATGGATGAAGAATCATGATATCTCTTTCTTTCATTCATATTTTCAATAATTATAATATGTGTTTTCATTTATTTTTTACCATATAACTAGTAAACTAAAACTAATATCATTATTTTATGGGATCGTATGGTATGACTTCCCTTCGGAATAATTAAGAGAAGAATATTTCATTATGGGAATATACTGACACTTGGCTTCATGATGTGGAGTGGTACGACCAAAAACTATATGAATAATGGTGAAACACATATGGAATATTTAATCTAGAGTTGTTACAAACGATTATGAACCTTTCACAATATGAATGGGGATAATAAGAATGTAATTGGATGCTACAAGGAATCACTCAGGCCTTGGACAAGAAGACCCAAGGCACCGATGAAGAGAAAAAAGAGACAATAAAATAGAGCATGAAGGTTTCCAATTGTTACATATTTGTCACACAATGAATATTCATGAAATGTTAAAAAATAATTTTTTAATCCCCCATCAAATTCAATATGTGAATTTTGTGTAGAATAAAAATCAATAAATATATTTTTTTGTATTTATCTGTATTTTAATATTAGTTTGACTAAATAAATTTGGGTGACACTTAGATTCCTATAATGTGAGTATTTGATCCAAAATAAATTCATAATAAAATATAATTATTTCACCACTCATAGTCTTTCTATATTGATACGACCCAATGATCATTTTATATAGTGATGATTATATTTCAAATTTTCCACCCGCTTATTATTCATATAATTCTAATTTATTTATAATTTTTAATTCATTTTTTTCTCATCTAATATCTCTTTTATGTTTTCCCTTCTATGGATTATAGTTTTTTTATCATTAGAGATCATCCAGTGATGAGTGGCTAAGCCTATATGTGACTGAAGATCTAATTGGACGTATTTTTTATCACCTGATATTGTTTTTCCATCCCTTATTAAATAACTTAATTCTTTCTGTATTACACAACAAATAACATTGGATTTTATTTATTATGAATCCATTAAAAAAAAGTTGCAATGAATGATCCATAGAGAATATTATTTGATTCATCCATGTACAGGCGATGGACAATTCTTCATCACTATAATAAAAAAGCATTCTATTTATTTCAGATTTTTGGGTTACAAGGGTCATGTTTTGGGATTGTTTTAATAATAATTGACCAAATTTCAATTAAATAAAATTAATGATTATATAACCTAATAATCTAACTATTTTACGACTTGTGTGAAATAAATTTATTTATTTAAACCGCCCAAAGAAACTGATTTCTGACTCTTCTATTTATCTTTTTTTTCTTATTTTAATTTACTAATTTCATTCATAAAATTGAGATGACTTATCATTTGGATGAAAACGTTCATTACACATATGGGATCAAGCAAATAATTTAGCTATTATAAATCTTATTAGTTAGTGTGGATTTGGAAAATATAAATTTCTATGTCGATATCGACATAAAGGGTTTAATGAAAACTTCTGTGTAAATTAAATTCTATATGTATTTTTTTAATGTTTTAGTAAGTATATTAGAATCCATTTTATGGTACATAAGATATTGATGGGTTGTGAAATATATATAAATAGAAAATATGGCTAATTTTAAAATATTCTCTATAATTATTAATTATTAATATATATATTTAAATCATTATGAAGAGTTAACAAGAGTAAAAAAAATGGGCCAATTGGGTGATATCGTCTAAAAAGTCAATAAGGGTAAACAACCTATATTTAAGTTTGGATATGCTTCTCTCGTTGAAACATTATATTAAATTCTATTGTTAATGTAATATGTAATGCTTGATAAGAGGAAACATACTAAATGAGAGTAAGTATAGATTCGATACGAGTATATAGAATATTATCTCAAGGTTCATAGAGGCTGTGTAAGATTCTATTAAAAGATGATTTTTGTTACTATTAATCTCTCAAGGAAATCAAAATCCATATTTATGATGATGTTGTGATAATATTAAATAAAAAACTAAAATAATGTTATTTGGATCTATTATAAAATATAATGTAAAATAATAAAACATGTCATGATAATTCGTGGATATCATTAAGTATAAAAGTTTATATTTTTTTAAGATAATGATTGATGCTTTTCTTATTATTTAATGTTATGCTAATATTTTTTCTATGATTTAAGGCTAATTAAAAAAGGAGAAAGTTAGGGAATTATTGTTTAGATACCCAAAGCTTGATGTACATGGATATTACATTACTTTTGCATAATACTTAATACATAACAAAAACAGACACACAAGGATCGTTATTGTTTAGTATCTTTGGAAACTTGGAATATAAACTTCTAATCATGTTGAAAGATCTTCAACAACTCCCATAACGATCGTCCCCTTTTTTTCCTTACCTAAAACATTTCTATATTTCCTGGGGAAAATAAAACATAAAAATGGTGAGCTCAAATTCTCAGTAAGGGCAAACATAGAGAACATAAAACAATCCATACATGTTTGAAAGCGAAAACATGAACATGAAATTTAAACGACAAAATATTGAGAAAAGACTTAAATCGTGGAAGTAAGTAAGGAATATATCATAATAGAACATCAACCATGATAAAATATAATGGGAATAAAGCATTTAATTGTGGAAACCATTCAGAACATGTTATGATTTTCATAGTAGCAAAGGCATTGCTGCCAAGAACATCTTAGTGGACAAAGTCTCTTTCTGAATCGAGTTCAATCCTCGTTTCAGTCATGTAACACTGAACTAGATTAACATACCATTCCATCCAAGCCTTTCTCATGAGATATAAATAATTACCCAATGAATTGGAGGGAGATATAGGTCCCACCCATCTCATAATGAAATCATTATTACTTGTGCCACAACATAAACATAAATCATTCATCATAACCCAAAAAATAAAATGGGTTTCATAAACATCATTCCATCATCACATAATACATATAAAAGAAATGGATATCATTTCATAACAAGAAAAGTGTACCCATGTAAATCATAGATACATTATACTTGAAACAAACACATATGAAATAATGTCATCTTAGATGTAAAATGGTTTTGATAAAACACTTGAAATGAAATCTTGAGTAAAATATTCTTTCTTCTTCAAAATCAATTTCCATTCACAAAACATCATTAAATTATAAAACAAAAAGATTATTTTTAAAATAGTAATGAAATATGTCAGAGGAATATTAATGAAAATAAGGCTTTAAAAAACCGTAGATATCTTTCATGTTGTATAAGTTAAAAAAACATTCTCCTCGTACTTTTACCAGAAAAGTCAAAAAGTTCATCGTACGGTAAACAAAAGAAAGATTACTTCCATAACACAAAGTAAAATTCAAAGAGGGGTAAAAAATACTTTAAATATACATGGAATAATATTAACAAATTTATGAAAACATTTTTATGGACATTGATGAAAAATACAACACGAGTAAATACTTACGAATAAACAATCTCGGATAAGATTGAGATTGAAATAATTATCCCTTACCTTACGTCTGATATTCATCGTATGTATCTGAACCTCCTGTATAATGATTTAAATAATGTCCTTGACTTATTACAGAATCATATTCATTGTTATGATATCATATATGGTACACTTATGACTTTATATTACCCGTTCTTTTGTAAATTCAATGATAAAGAGCGTTTTGGGTAAAATCGTTTCATTTATCGTATGTGTTTTGACTCGTAGTTCTTGATATTATTACTTATATCCTGATTTACATAATTATAGAATGTAAAACATGATTTATATATAATATATATTCATCATATAAATATATATTATAGATCGATAAAGTGAATGAAATACATTGTTCATGGATACGGTAGGTCATACGTACGCATGAACGATGTTTTCGTTTCCTTATTTAATTAAATGAAATTTAGTAGATGACATAAATATATATACAAACAAATACAGTATCATTATTATTTCATATATTTCATGATTAATTGTTGTATATACATTATAATCATTCATGAATGGTTAACATGGAAAATGAATCACATCGCGTCGTTGAGACGGTAGTCCGTGCGTACGCACGAGCGATGATGTCATTCCCATGATCGTGGAATTGCATTGAATTGTATGTATAATATTTCAGAATAAATATAACATTGAAATAATAATATATAGGTATTTATTTACACCATTATACCCATCCAAGTAAGGTGGTGGTCGAAAACAGATTACACCACGGCGTGGAGATGGTATTCCGTACATACACACGCTCGGTGATTTCGTTTTCCGTAGGATGGATAGATGGTGAAATAGGGTTGTTTCATACTTATAATAACATATCAGTATATTAGTGATATTTATGTTATTAGTTCATAATGAAACATTTAATGAAGAAGAAATAGAAGAAGAAATAAAGTTAAAAGAATCGGTAACGGATATTACCTGTTCTTTCGACACGCCTTTTGAAATCTCCTCTTAGGGAACTAAGATTGGACTTTGAAGAAGACAAGAACCTCTAAGATGTTTCTAGGGAAGTGTATAAGAGAAATTGGCAGGGTTTGGAAGAGCTTTAAGGCTCAATGTGGTGTGAGGAAGGGAGGGAGGAGGTGCCCTTTTATAAGGGAGGAGAGGGGCACCTTGGGAATAACTAAAATAATTATTTTATTATAAAGTCATATTCGGATTTTAATAGATCCAAATTGAGTTATTTAGAAGATAAGGTGTGTATGGGTAGAAATCCCTTCATCCTATAGAATTTATACAAGTTTAGGTTTCTATTTTAACCTTATCATTTAGATTTAACATTAAGTTAAATAATTTTTCTTTTACCGTGTCTTCTTGTTTTCATACACTATAAGGTTAATAAACATACTATAACAAGTCAAATGAACCCCAAGTTGTTTATTATTAATATATATAACCTTATCTAAGTCATTTGGCCGAACCTTATATTTTTATAAATAAAATAACAATTAATAATATAATATTTGATTTAAAAACCATTTTATGTCAATTTTGACTCTATTTGGTAATTGATTTTTGTGAAACTCCTAACAGAATTACTAGTTTGAAAAAAGTTATCTAAATTCATAAACCCATGTCATATTACCCTATAATTTTTTTGTAATTCATTAAAAGACTAAAATTACATTTATTTTGGTGTTTATAACATCAATTATGTCAATATTTCATTAATAAGATAATTACTGCATTATCATTGTGTCATAAATAAATTAATTTATATAATGTCTAAAAATTACAAATAAAATATCATTATGTAGGAAATCTTTTTAGATTTCTTATAAATATTTATTTTCGAATTTATCATATTTATAACTCTATATAAAAATGCTTTAGTTATTAAACTTTGATTTTAACTATTTTAACCCTTCTTTAAATAAATTAATAATAAATGTCCTAATGTAATCAAAGTGGGCCTAAATGGTCATATTTTATTCCTAATGTTTTTTTGGATCGAATTAAACTTATCCAATAGAATTTGGACATGTTTAGGGTAATAATAATATCATTTTTACCTTTAATTACCCTATTTACTTTTAACCGTGCTAAAAAAAAGTAAAAAGTTACTATTCACAAAAAATTATTTTCATCATATTGAACCACATTTTACTTACTGACATCAACCGTGTCTCTCAAATTTTGGAAATTCCATTCACAAAAGTGGTAAAATTATGTTTTATGTGAGTTTGCAAATTTTCCTAGGAGGTGGGTAAAAGACGGTGAAAAGTTCAATAAAATTCTTATATATCTAAAATTATTATAAAATGACTCCAATGAATTGCATTGAACTTATATAGGTATTATGTATCAATTTTTACCTAAAATAAATTTAAATAAAATAAAAAATTATTAAAATAAAAAGTCGGGTTTTAAATAGTAACCCACTGTTTTCACTGTTCAACAAAAATTTAATGTTTTCAGAAAAATACCAAAGTTTCACCCAAGGATACTTTCGATATTAAGAATCCAAAAATGAAGTCCATTTTGAAAGATAAAATTTATAAAATTTCAAAAAGTTGGTATTACTATTCATAATGTCTAGTTTATATAACATATCGTTGTTTAGCGAAACTCGGTATTGCGTACAACACATGCTATCGTGGAAGGTCGCAATTGCATGTAATGCAAGCCAAGTCAGGGATGCGTGTTGTGCAAACTCATTTTGGTGTAGCGTACAACACAAGACATTAATGAAATTAAAATGAATATTTTTCATAAAATATCAGGGTGTTACATTATACCCCCTTAAAATGAATTTCGCCCTCGAAATTCATCGAGGTTATTAATGCTTTACTACTCGAAAGTTTCTTTAATAGAAACCCACATCGTAAAAAGGAATACCAAAACTTGGCTTTAAAAAATAAAGTATGAAACATAATGTTTACCCAAATTAACTAATAACTCGGTTTCCACATATGATAACATAGGTGAAAATATGGATATGGAAGAAAAATCTAACCATCATGTTCTGATGGAGAGTGGTAGAGAACATGGCTATGAAAAATTCAACAATCACAAAGCCATAGAATTGTGATGATCTAAGGTACCATCTAATTCATAGGATATGAGGGAACTAGGACAACATTTTTGGTTTTGAAGATCATTTCCCTAAATTAGATGAATTAAAACAAATACTTACATGATTTTGGTTCAATATCACTATTGTTTGTGCCTTGAACAATTTCCACTTCATCTATTAAAGAAAGGAAGTCAAATTTGTTATTCATGAAGTGTTAGCGGATCATGTGATAGAATGACAGGACATTACATCTGTCTCAAACAAAAGGTTAGCATAAGTTATTAAATCTTCATAAGTTGATTAATCGTATATGCTTCCTAAAATGGACTTATACTTCATATCTCATACCACATAAAAAAATTACAACTAATTTATACTAACCAGGGACATCTTGTAGGCCAGTGGTAGGTGATAAATGCATATCGCACATCGGTTGTGGGTTTGATTCCCACAGCCTTGTCCGACACGATGGGTTGTCGCCCGTCCTGCAGGTTGTCCTTTTTCTAAAACTACATTACTATAACATCCCATCAATAATATCAAAAAAATATTCTATCCATAAACAATAATAACTTATGTACAACATAATCCATTCCAATCGTTATGCTTATCCATAATATTGCAGTCCATTCTCATATTATAGTGAAAATGATTACCAGAGATTTCATATAACAAGCATGTTAATACCATTGTTGTTCCCCATATATCATAAGATATGTCTTGTTGGTCACATTCCAAACATTAAATGGCCTTAATAATATATTCTCTTGAAAAATGAATACCCATTGAATCTTAGGGAAAACATGAGTGATGTCAAAAGTTAACTCATTCAACATACCAAAACCCCAAAATTTTGTATACTCAAACCAATATATAACTATTTCCTTATATCAGTCATGACCTCATGAATACTATCAAACTTTTCATTTTCTCCGTATCCCTTCAATATGCACATATCTTCTTCTTTCCAAAAATATCCAAATCACTTTCCATGGTTAACGGTACCATAAAATTATTGAAAACCACAATAGACCAATACATAAATATTCCAATATTCCATGATTCTATATACAATATTATTTTGGAATCCCGTTACATAAACACTTAATCATTACACACCATCATTTTTATACTCAAAATCACAAATAGTGATCGCATCAGACTTCCCTTTATCCTTTTCCTTATGTGGTTGCTCACGTTGATCATCATTAACCCGTGGATTAGGGCATTTGACAGCATAATGCCCCATTTCCTTGCACTTGAAGCATTGAAGTGTTGGTGGTGCGTTCTCTAGAATATTTTATTTATTCACATAATTAGCAACCCTTTTTCCATTACATAGACACTCAACTGCTCGATGACCTTCTTTTCCACACTTAAACATTTTCTAGTCCTTTTAAGACAGTCTCCACCATGCTTCATTACACACTTTGATCATAAGTAAACATTCATCTTCTTTTCACAATTATTCTAAGATTTCTCCTTGATCTCCATCTTTCGTTTCTTTTCAAAACCATGAGATGGATATGTAACACCAAATTCCATTTCTACCTTGATAGAACAACACAAAATTTCTTCATAGCTACTGATGACTTTTATAGCTAATGCCCTTCGAAGACCTGGTTTTAATCCGCTGAAAAATCGATCAACTTTACTTTCAGGTTGGATGATAAAGCTAGATGCATACCTTGAAAGTCTTGTTAAATTAGCTTCAAATATACCAACAGATTCATCATCCGTTTGCTTTAGGTCAAGAAACTCCTTCTCCATATTTGTTCGAAGAATACGAGGGAAGTACTTATTGAAAAATATGTTCTTGAACTCATCCCATTCCATGGACACAATTTCATCTCTTGGCCTCATATTCCTGATAATATTCCACCATTGACCAGCTTCACCTTTCTAAACGATATATTGCTAAGATGACTTTATCATGTTCAGAACATTGAAGAACTAAAAATATCTTTTCAGTGGTACTGATCCATTGTTCAGCAACAAGTGGATCAGAAGACCCACTGAAAGAAGGTGGGTGTTGACTCATGAAGGACTCAATATAATATTGTTCTCTTCTCTTCTCATTTGGAAGTCCAAAATGATTCATAGCTTGTGTAAGTATAGAAATAAGATTTTTCACTCCATCTCCCATAACATTTGTTTGTTCAGGAGGACAATCATTGCATTGTCTATTACATTGATCAACACAGTTCCTTCGGGTTCCATCCATCATCTAAAACCCAAAAATAATAGTGTGAGAGGAAAAAATCATGCTAGGGAAAACAACATAATAAAGGGGGGGTACCTTCAATATCTAACATCTTAGTATTTATTCTATGATCGTTACCATAATTCTAGTACTATAACCTATACTTATACTTATCCTTAAAGACATCTCTAGACATATCTTTGAAATATCTCTAGGGATCTCACTAAAGTTCTTGCATCCTAGTTTCAAAAGTTTGACTAAACCTTTCCATTGATAACAACTGTAGAGACCCAATGCTTGATGTGCATGGAAATTACATTACATTTTTAGAAAACTTAATACATAACAAAACATGAACACAAGGATCGTAATAGTTTAGTGTCTTTGGAAATTTGGAATATAAACTTCTAATAATGTTGAATGATCTTCAACAACTCCCATAACGATCATCCCCTTTTTGTTTCCATACCTAAAATTTTTCTGTATTTCCTAGGGAAAATAAAACATAAAAAGGGTGAGCTCAAATGCTAATTAACGGAAAACATAAATAACATAAAGGAATCCCTAAACATTTGAAAGCAAAAACATGAACATGAAATTTAAACATCAAAATCTTGAGCAAAGACATAAATCGTGGAAGTATGTAAGGAATATTTCATAATGGAACATCAACCATGATAATATATAATGGTAATAAAACACGTAATTGTGGCAACCATTTATAAAATGTTATTATTTCCATAGTAGCCAAGGAATTGCTGCCAAGACCACCTTAGTGGACAAAGTCCCTTTGTGAATCGAGTTCACTCCTCGTTTCAGTCCTGTAACACGGAACCGGATTAACTTACCGTTCCATCCATGTCTATCTCATGAGATATAAATCATTACCCAATGAATTAGAGGGATATATAGGTCCCACCCATCTCATAATGAATTCATTATTACTTTTTCCACAACATAAACATAAATCATTCATCAAAACCCAAAAAATAAAATGGGTTTCATAAACATCATTTCATCATCACATAATACATATAAAAAAATGGATATAATATCATAATGAGAAAAGTGAAACCATGTAAATCATAGAGAAATTATACTTGAACATACACATATTAAATAATGTCATCTTAGATGTAAAGTGGTTTTGATAAAACACTTGAAATGATTTCTTGAGGAAAATATCATTTCTTCTTCAAAATCAATTTCTTTTCACAAAACGTCATGCAATTTAAAAGAAAAATATTTTTTTTAAAATAGTCATGAAATTTTTTGGGGGAATCATCATGAAAATAAGGTTTTACAAAACCGTATAAATCCTTTCATTCCGTAAAAGTTAAAAAAACATTCTCCTCGTACTTTTACCGGAAAAGTCAAAAAGTTCATCGTATGGTAAAACAAAATTACTTCCATAACACAAAGTAAAAGTCAAAGAGGGGTAAAAATTTAGTTAAACTTACATGGAATAATATTAAACACTTTATGAAAACATTTTTATGGACATGGATGAAAGATACAAACCCAGTAAATACTTACGAATAAACAATCTCGGATTAGAATGAGATCAGAATATTTATCCCTTACCTTTCGTCTGATATGCTTCGTATGTATCCGAACCTCCTGTATAATGATTTAAATAATGTCATTGACTTATTACAGAATCATATTTATTGTTATGATATCATATATGGTTCACTTATTACTTTATATTACCCGTTATTTTGTAAATTCCATGTAAAAAAGTGTTTTGGGTAAAATCGTTTCATTTATCGTATGTGTTTTGACTCGTCGTTTTTGATATTATTACTTATATCCTGATTTAAATAATTCCAAAATGTAAAACATGATTTATATATTATATATATTCATCATATACATATATATTATAGATCTATAAAAGGAATGAAATACACCGTTCATGGAGATGGTTGGTCATACATACGCATGAACGCTGTTATCGTTTCCTTATTGAATTTAATGAAATTTAGTAGATGACATAAATATATATACACATAAAAACTCCATTATTATTATGTCATATATTTCATGATTAATTATTGTATATACTTTATAATCATTCATGAATGGTTAACATGGAGAATGAATCTCGTCGCGTCGTGGAGACGGTAGTCCGTGCGTACGCACGAGCGATGATATTATTCCCATGATTGTGGAATTTCATTGAAGTGTATGTATAATATTTCAGAATCAATATAACTTTTAAATAATCATATATAGTTATTTATTTACACCATTATACCCATCCAAGTAATGTGGTGGTCAAAAACAGATTACACCATAGCGTGAAGACGATATTCCGTACGTACGCACGCATGGTGATTTCGTTTTCTATAGGATGGATAGATGGTGAAATATGGTTGTTTAATACTTATAATAAAATATCATTATATGAGTGATACTGATGTTATTACTTAATAATTAAACAACTAAATAATAATATGTAGAAGAAGAAATAATGTTTAAAGAATCGGTAACGGATATTACCTCTTCTTTCGACACGCCTTTTGAAGCCTCCTCTTAGGGCACTAAGATTGGTCTTTGAAGAAGACCAAAACCTATAGGATGTTTCTAGGGAAGTGTATAAGAGAATTTTTCTAGGGTTGGACGAGATTTAAGGCTCAAAGTGGTGTGAGGAAGAGAGGGAGGATGTGCCCTTTTATATGGGAGTAGAGGGGCACCTTTGGAATAACTAAAAATATTATTTTATTATAAAGTCATATTCGGTTTTTAATGGCTATAAATTGAGTTATTTCGAAGCTAAGGTGGGGGTGGGTCGAAATCATCTCTTAAAAGATAATTTAGAAAAGTTTAGGTTTCTATTTTAACCTTATCATTTAGATTTAACTTTATGTTAAATAATTTTTCTTTTACCATGTCTTCTTGTTTTCTTACACTATAAGGTAAATAAACATACTATAACAAGCCAATCGAACCCCAAGTTGATTATTATTAATATATATAACCTTATCTAAGTCATTTGGCAGAATTTTAGATTTTTAAGAATAAAATAACAATTAATAATATAATATTTGTTTTAAAAACATTTTTATGTCAATTTTGACACTATTTGGTAATTTATTTGTGTGAAAATCCTAACATAATGATTAGTTCAGAAAAAGTTATCTAAATATATAATAACATGTCATATTAACCTAGAAAAGTAGTGGAATTCATAAAAAGTCTAAAAATTCATTTATTTGGGTATTTATAACATCAATTATTTCAGTATTTCATTAATAAGATAATTACTCCATTATCATTGTGTCATAAATAAATTAAATTATTTAATGTCTAAAAATTAA
Source organism: Viscum album (assembly GCA_963277665.1). Taxonomy (NCBI): domain Eukaryota; kingdom Viridiplantae; phylum Streptophyta; class Magnoliopsida; order Santalales; family Viscaceae; genus Viscum; species Viscum album. Next base: position 1,790,860,169 of record OY728133.1, on the reverse strand, counting down.
AAATAAAATATCATTATGTATGAAATCTTTTTAGATTTCTATTGAATATTTATAGTATAATTTATCTTATGTATAACTTTATAAAAAATGATTTAGATATTAAACAATGATTTTAACTATTTTAACCCTTCTTTAAATAAATTAATAATAAATGTCCAAATCTAATCCAAGTGGGCCTAAATGGTCATATTTTATTCCTAAGGTTGTGTTTGGTCGAATTAAACTTATCCTATATAATTTGGACATGTGTTAGGATAATAATAAAATCATTTTTACCCTTAATTACCCTATTTTCATTTACCAGTTGTAAAAAAAAGTAACAAGTTACTATTCACCAAAAATTATTTTCATCTCATTGAATAACATTTTACTTACTGAAATCAACCGTGTCTCTCGGATTTTTTAAATTTCATTCACTAAAGCTGTAAAATTATGTTTTATGTAAGCTTGCAAATTCTCCTAGGAGGTGGGTAAAAGACTGTGAAAAGTTCAATAAAAATTTTATATATCTAAAATTAATATAAAATGACTTCAATGAATTGAATTGAACTGATATAGGTATTATGTATCAATTTTGACCTAAAATAAATTTAAATAAAATAAATAATTATTTAAATAAAAAATCAGTTTTTAAATAGTAACCCAGTGTTTTCACTATTCATAAAAAATTGAATGTTTTTAGAAAAATACCAAAACTTCACCCTAGGCTAATTTCGATATTCCGAATCCAAAAATGATGTCCATTTTGAAATATAAAATTTATAAAATTTCAAAAAGTGGGTATTACTATTCATAACAGCTAGTTTATATAACAGATCATTGTTTAGCGAAACTCGGTATTGCGTACAACACACGCTGTCGTGGGAGGCCACGATTTCAAGTAATGCAAGAAAAGTTAGGGATGCATGTTGTGCAAGGTCCTTTTTGGTGTAGCGTACAACACAAGGAATTAATGAAATTACAAAGAATATTTTTCATAAAATATTAGGGTGTTACATATTTTAACCAGTAAATTTTGCATTTTATATTGACCAAAACAACCATTCATGGGTTTTTATAAAACTAAATGATTATAGATAATTGAGTAAGAATATAGCAATCCTGAGATTCAAGGTTTTCTATAATCAAATATGAAAGTATTATTCTTCGGTGATTATGTGAAAATATAATATAGAAGATAAAGTGACTAATGCATGAATGTGAAGATATCTTATCATGAAGTATTTTTGAACACTAATATCATCAAAATAAATGAATAAAAATCATTTTTTCTATTATATTTAAAATTATATATGTTAAAGGTAGGGAATGGAATAAAATGTATATGAGAAGAACATTGATCTAAATAAGGATGATTAAGAAGAATGGGGAGGGAAGTAAATCTCATTTCTACAAATCACATCAATCATTGAGGAACTGTGAGAGGACTGAGATATAATTTCTTATATAATAAGGTTTGATGGATAGTGAAATCGAAATTATTGTTTATATATATATGAGGTAACTATTTGAGAATTTTATAATTTTAAGGAAGGATATCAGTTTTAACTATCAAGGAGTTACATGAGCATACATTATAGATCAAAATTAATATATTATCAATCAAAATATGGTATTTGAAGAGGAATAACTTGTTAGTGCTTGAGTTTTGAAATTCAAATATGGTGCTTTCTTTTCATGTGGGTGCCATTAATTATACCTAGTTGGTTCTTGGATAATGGGATCAAGGATATACTCTTACGAGAGCTTCATCTTGTTAGCAATATATGATATATGGGTGAGTAGGATAACAACCATAAAATGCTAGAGATATATTCATCAACATTAGAGGAAACCCCCATTATTTAAATCTGATGGGGATTGTTATTTTCTTTCATTCCAATATTAAATTCATGAAATCAAAAGTTGAGATAAAATGAGAGATAATTCAATTCATTTAACTTGTGTGGTGGTAATAAAGGGGTAATTGTTTTTATTGGTAGAAATTATAAACACTAATTCACCACATCTCATTATGGATAATTAATCCTATTTTATCAATAATTCATACCAGAACAATAATTCAACCTTTGATTGGATTCCCAATATATTAACGATATTAATATTTTATTTCTTGGATTTCTAAATTATATATTCATGATAATGTAAAAACATATATAATTTTTATTGACTATTATTCACAATTCAATCTCTTCTAAGACTCAAACTAATAGGAATATAAAAGAGTTGAAAAAATATGGAATCTTATAAAACCTTGAGATTTTAGAATATATATATATTAATTAAATTTTAAGTGTTCAATAACTTTCTTAACATGAATCACCAAACATAGAAAATAAATTTTTTAATTATTAAATTTATTTATACTTTTTGCCTTACCAAGATTAAAAATTAATTACTTATTTTTTATTAATTGGTATGAGATGAATATAAAATATTTTTAAGGTTAAAAGGTTATATTTTATAACACTATTTCTATGTGTGTAGTGTATTGTAATCTTAATAGATTAAATTAATCACTTTCGATAACAGATTGTGAGGAAATTTATCGTTTATATATCCCATCAAATGAGTTAATTTTTACATAATTTTGGTCATTAGTCAAGGAATGAAAATAAAGACCTTGTATCCTTCAAGAATTCATTTTCAGAAAAAAGTTTTTTTTTCATTTTCTGTGTTGATAAAAAAGGTAATTCGTGCCTCATATAAAAATTGAATCTTGAAAATTTCATTTCATAATTGGAATCATGAGGTTTAAATTTACTAATGAGTTTAATTTCATTTTTGGTTTCTATGAATAATAACCTTAGTAAAAAGTCACCAAGGAAAAAGGGTAACATAGGATAATTATGGGTAATTTTTTTCTAAAATGTCACTAAATATGACATTAATTCTTATTATATTTAGTTTTTTCAACCCTAATCTTCATATATTCTAAATTTAAAATTTTTTACTTCAACATTACGAGGGGTGAGACACTTATAATATTTAAATTTTATGAATTATTACAATTGTTCTACTCCCCTCACTAATAAATGTGAACCTACTATAATCAATTTTCCACAGATCTTCTACAATCTACTAAAACCCCTACCCAAACTAACTCCTGATTTTCTATAGATTTTGGCCACACTAAAATACCAACCTATAATTATGAAGGTTTAATCAAAATATGTCTTTCCAACGAAGTGGTAGAACCCTTAACTAAGTTATTTTAGGTATGTTTCATATTATACACCCTTTAAACATATCATAAGCATTATATTTTAATTAAAAACGTATCTAAAATATAATAATTTGTTTGTTTACTCTATAACCATTTTTCAAAATCATTTCAATCTTTTTGGAAATGAAAACATTTCTAGTGCATATGGGTGGAATGCCACCATCGAAAGCGTTATGTTTAATTTTTCATCATCACCACTAATGGATGATTTTTTTATATTGATTTAATGTTTATATATGATTTTTATTAAATTATTATGACTCTAAAAGATATAAAATATTATTTATATTCTAAAATACCATCTATTTATATTATTATTTCACCCTTGTGTATGTGTTGACTCCCATCTTCATGAAGTGATGTGATATATTTTTCACATTTCCTATAAAAAAGGATGGTAATAAATATATATTTAATTAATATATGTGATATTTATGATATTATAATTTTTTAACAGATAAATTGTTATTTATCCTATATTCTTCACATTGGTTGGAATGAGAAAACCTCACCTGTGTGTACATATAGATTACCATATCCACAAAGTGTTATATTTCATGTTAAATACCAAATTTATATGAATGGTTATTAATGTTTTTGTAATGAAAAAAAATTATAGTTATGACATGATTAAGACTCTAGATATTATTTAACCATTACTAATTTTCCGGGATTACAACCATCAATCTAAAACATGCTAGGGAAATAAAATTGTTAACATCCAAATATTAATTTTATTGAATTATTTTAAACAAATGGGTGATGAGATACTATAAGAGAATTATATATTAAAATATAATTAATCTTTTGACTTTTTTTTGTTTTATATAAAAATATAAATTTACTACACACCATATTCAAATCACATAGATAGAATTTCATGACCATATGTAAGAGTTCTTTGTATCAATATAATTTTGTTCAAAAATGTTTCAAGTTATGAAATTTATTGTTTTTATATAGTATATATAATTAAATTTATATATATTATCATTAATATATTCATATTCATGGTATTTAATTTTCTTACTTTTTTCAAAGGGGTTATGATTCCAAAGTTACAATAGCGGTACAAGTTTATATTATAATCTCATTTCTTTTTATATTTTTTTATAATAAATTTTCATTGAGTTAAATTATATGATCCATATATTTTAAACCAAATATTTTTTTCTCCACTTATGATTATTTCGAGGGTTTTCATGATTTCAATATATTTTCATCACTTTGGAAGTTATAATTATTGAAAAAATGTTTTTAAGAAAAGTCCACTATATGTCTTCCTCTCAGATTGAGAAGCTTTCTCCTTCGTGTCCATATACATCAAAAACAATTATGAGAATTTTTATAAATTTTAATTATTTTAGAAAGATTACTTTTACAAACATTTAATTTATTTGAAAAAATATTAAAATTAATACTTTTAAAGGTTTTTTATATGAATCACTATTGACTTTTATTAAAAGGTTGAACATATATAAGCTTTTATCAAAATTGGAATGAATCAATCACCCCTATAATATCATTCATTACTTATGAGGTATAATTTACATGTTTTAGTGTTTCAACATGAAATATACTATTCCTATATTCCATGTAACTTATTTGATAGTTACCAAAATAAAATGGATTTTCACTTAATTTTATAAGTGCATTTTAAGTGCTTCTATAAAACATATTTTCAATATACGTCAACATCCTTTACAGATTATTATGATTTATTGGGTAAATTATCCCGTAATTAAATACACCTTATTTCCCAAGAAAGATTATGATTATTATATTTTAATTATGTTTTCAGAAAACCCATTTTATTTCTATGGATTTATTTTTTTTAAAAAAATTATTAAGGTTTTTATGATAATTTGGAACAATTATATGTTGTTTTTATCATATGTTAAGGGTAAATCATTAAATACCCTTCTATGACATCTTGGACCTGGATTCCACTCAATAGGTGCTATGTGCCAAATGGGCCACATGGACACAAATACATCACCCTGAACACCAGAGGTTGGTGACTCACAGCGAGGGCCTTAGGTGTGTCTGGGGGGAGACTATGACCTCATTACCAATGTTAATAATAGCAGGTGCAACTAAACATATGTAAATACTTGAAGAAATATAGGTAAAATAAAGGCCCATGGAAAATAGAGACAATGAAATCAATAACTAAAACAAATGGAATATCATTAAACAATTGATGGTGTGTCAAATAACTAGAAAACTGAAAAACATGAATACAAAATAGGATGCCTAACATGTTTCATAATAGTTAAATCGAATCAAAAGACAATCCCAAGCATCTAGAGTTCAAACTCGGTCCTCTTCTATTGAGATCAAAACGAAACATAAAAAATTTAGTCTTCAATGATTTATGATTCCCTTTTTCCAGACCTTCAACCATGTAACATGCCTCGGGTACCAAATATCGCTTGAAGAGTGTGTGAGAGAAATCATAGTAGGCCACCACCAACAATGTCTATAACATTAGACACATATAATGGAAGTATAATATTATGAAATAATATATATATATATATATATATATATATTGTACCTCCATGACCCCTGTTTCAAAGAGTCGGTGCATTATTACATAACATAGGCCTGATCACAAGAAAGATCAAGTCTCGAAAGACCGATTAGTTTAGTAGTCTTGGAAACACTAGATACATTCATAAAGTTTACATCACATCATAAATTAAAAAATACAACAACATCTTGTCTTCACACTCATATACCCTTATACTATCCCTGCAGGTCATTCATAAAATAATTCTTGACATCCTGGGAAAAATAAAACATAGAAAGGGGTGAGTTCAAATGCCCAGTAAGGATAACAATATAGCAGATACATTAATAAATATGCATAAACATTTAAGGCAATGCATAACTAAAACAGAAGCCTTTTAAACTTGAACATCAACATAATATGGAAAAAATAAAGTGAAATAATTCCAATTAATTATTCACATATATATTCTACTAGTCGAATAATCACATGCAATATAAATAACCACTTTCATAATGATGGAATGTATAATGCTGGACTATCATAACCACATAGCCAAGGTCTCGTGCCAAGACTACAAATACGATTTTATCAGGGCCTTGTTCCAATACCCTATTTTGTCACATGAGACCTACCAATGCATCGAGGAGCTATATTGGGCTCCACCCGTCACTTATAAAGTCCAATGCATTCCTCATATGAACAGGTTTAAATATATCATAAACATTCGTATAAAAACTAGATTACGAAATGTCAATAATTTATCCATAAACCATGAATGGTATAAGAAGATCAAATCCATAGTAAAACATTTCACAAAACCATCAATACAATATGGAAGTTTTTTATCATAATAAATAAACTTCAAATAAGCATAAAATCCATCAAAGGATGTTGACATATATGAAATAAAAACAATTTGAGAGAAATATCTCTTTTTTTAAATCATTTAAAAGTCACATAATTATAAATGAAAACATTTACATTGAAAATATATTTATAAGCTTGTAAGGGAATCTTCTAAGATTTTATAATGGCGGAAAATATCCACACCCTCCGTATAAGTTAAAAAAAGACATTTTTAACTTAATTCTATCCAAAAGGTTAAAAATGACCTTATTTGGAAAATGATGGAAAGATTCCTTTATAAAATTAATTTAAAAAGTAAAAAAGGGTATAAATTACTTCAACAAATATTCTATAAAATAGTAAGAATGTTTTGAAATTCATTTTTAAGAAACATGGATGTGGATGATAAAGGGGTCCTAGTAGATAATTACGTATAAACAAACTCGGATAACAAAGAGATTGTGAAATAAACCCTTACCTTTTACTTTTACTTGGTTTAGGGTAGGTTAAACTCCTGAATAATGGTTAAATAAATGTTATTAAATTATACAAGAATCATATACATTAATATGATATCATATATGATCTTTTAACATTGATTTGTTAGTAATATCTTAGTATTATCGTTGTTTCGGGTGTTAACTTACTTGTTTTCTTTTATATTTTTTGTTACATAAGCCGTGTTTGTTATGGATATCTTTTATCTTATTCATATCCAGAATGATATCAAGTATTTAAAAATTATTTATAATCATTAAATGAGAATTACTCTTGAATGGATACGATGGGGAATTAATTTCATCACGTTCGTGGAGACGGTAGGCCGTACGTACGCACGAGCAACAATATCAATCTTTTGATATTAAAATAATATATAATTGGATGCTATATCATATATACAGAATAATTATCATGGTATGTTTATTATTTACACGAATTACACATCATTATTATATCCACCAAAATAATAATTTATTGAATAACAATTACACCACGCCTTGGAGACAGTAAGTCGTACGTACGCACTTATGGTGAGATGTCATTCAAAGGATGGATAGAATAATGAATATGGTTGTACCATATTTATAATAACATCACAGTATATATAAGATACTGGATTTATTATTTTAGAATGCTAATAACAAATAAAGTGAAGCGGAAGAAAAAATGAACTTGAAAGAGGTTGGTGAAAACATTACCTTTTCATCGTGTTCTTCCTTTTGATTTGATCAAAAAGGGTTCCATAGGTGGGCTTTCTGATCAAACTAAGGCCTCTTGGATTAAGTGTGGGAAGTTGAGAGTGTATTTGGTTAGGTTTTGGACGAGCTAAAAGGCGTTGAATGTGTGAATTAGTGAGAAGTGAGAGTTCCATTTTATAAGAGGGGTGAGGGGAACCTTTGGAAAAGCTAGAAATATTATTTTATTATAAATTCATATTTGGTTTCAAATGGCTAAAAAGAGTATTATTTAAAGGTTAAGATGGTTATGGGTCAAAAACCCTTATACCAATAGAATTTAGACAAGTTTTTCTCATTATATTAACCTTATCTTTAAATTTTAACTCTCAGTTAATTAGTATGACACTTTCCATGTCACTTGGTATTTATATATTATATAGTTAATAAACCTACTATTTACCTCCAAGAGACCACCAAGTGGTCCATTAATGATACACCTATCATGATATAAGTCTCTTGTCTGACCCTTAGATTTTTATGAATTTAATATAAATTAATAATATAATATTTGTTTTAAAAACTCTTTTTTGTCAATTTTGACACTATTGGGTTTTTTTTGATAATTTCCTAACAACATTATTACATAGAAAAAAATTTATATAAACAATAAAAATATGTCATATTAACCTTTAAAATCAGTGGGATTCATAAAACTTCTCAAATAACATTTATTTTGATATTTATAATATCAATTATTTTAATATTTCATTAATTAGGTAATTACTGAATCACCATTGTGTCATAAATAAATTAAATTATTTAATGTCTAAAAATTATAAATAAAATACCATTATGTAGGAAATAGTTTTATCTTTCTAATGAATATTTAAAATCGAATTTATCTTATGTATAACCCTATATTAAAAATGTTTTAGTAAATAAACTTTTATTTTAACTGTTTTAACTCTTCTTTGAATTAAATAATAATAAATGACCTAATCTAATCCAAGTAGACCTAAATGAGAATATATTCTTAATAAGGTTGTTTCTGGTTGATATACACTTGTCCAATATAATTAGGAGATGTGTTAGGGTAATATTAATATCATTTTTACCCTTAATTACACTATTTACTTTTAACCGTGGTAAATAAAAGTAAAAAGTTACTCTTCACCATAAATTGTTTTCATCTCATTGAACCACATTTTACTCCTAGATATTAACTATGTCCCTCATATTTTTGAAATTCCACTCACAAAAGCGGTAATATTATGATTTATGGGAATTTCCAAATTCTCCTAGGAGGTGGGTAAAAGATGGTGAAAAATTTCAATAATATTTATATATATATAAATTATTCTAAACTAACTACAATGAATTACATTGAAATTATAGAGGTATTATGTATATATTTTGATGTTAATTAAATTTAAATAAAATAAATAAATATTCATATAAAAATTCTGTTTTTAAACTATAACTCATTGTTTTTTTCACTATTCATCAAAAATTGAATGTTTTCAGAAAATTTACAAAATTTCACCCTGGGATAATTTCGATATTCCGAATCCAAAAATAAATTACATTTTGAATGATAAAATTTATAAAATTCCAAAAAGTGGGTATTACTATTCATAACAGCTAGTTTGATTGGTTGTGGTGTGTGTTAGAACTCGAAGTTCCATACAACACACGCTACTATATTATTCAAAGGGAAGCATACCGTGGAAGCATGAGGTGTTACATTCTCCCATCCTTCAAATAATTTCCTTCTCTAAATTTATAGAATACTACCGCCTGAATATACTCTAGTGGTTCTTCATCATATGTTCCTCGGGTTCCCACGTTGCCTCTTCCATCTTATGGTTTCTCCACAAAACTTTTAGGAGACGAGTTGTCCAATTTCTCAGTACTTGTTCTCCTGTATCAATAATCCTGACGGGCTCTTCTAAATAAGACAGATCGGGTTCCAGTTCTAATTCCTCATAGGTGAGTACGTTCGTTGAGTAAGGCACGTATTTCTTCAATAGTGATACGTGGAACACATCGTGAACTTTTGAGAGACTTGGCGGCATTTCACAACGGTAATCTAAAACCCCAATTCGTTCTAGAATTTCGAAAGGTATGATGTACATAGGACTCAATTTACACTTATTACTGAAATTTATAACTCCCTTCCATGGAGATTCCTTCAAGGAAACATGATCTCCTACCTGAAATTCCAAATCCTTCCTTCGGTTATCAGCATATCTCTTATGCCTACTTTGAGATGCTTTGATGTGGTTATGGATTACCTTTACCTTTTCCATTGTTTCCTCCACCAGTTCTAGGCCTACAGGTTTTATTTCACAAACTTCAACCTAATAGGTTGGTGTGTGACATGTCTTTCCATATAACACTTCATATGGTGCCATCTGAATACTTGAATGGAAGCTATTATTATAATAAATTTCTACCAGAGGTAAATATTGATCCCTCAAACCCTGAAAGTCATGTGAGAATGATCTAAATATGTCTTTTATGGTTTGAATAGTCTGTTCTAATTGCACATCTGTTTGAGGGTGGTAGGCAGTGCTCAATCGAAGTTCAGTATCTAGGGCTTTCTGAAGAATCTTCCAAAATATTGAAGTAAAACGGGCCTCACGATCAGAAACAATCGATAGGGGAACTCCATGAAGTCTCACCACTTCATTAATATATATACGTGCTAGATGTTCAAGTGGTAAATCTTCCCTTATAGCAAGAAAATTTTCTGACTTGGTAAGAAGATCAACAAAGACCCATATTGCATCGTTCCATCTAGGAGTCTTTGGTTGTCCCATGACAAAGTTCATCGTAATGTTGTCACATTCCCACTCTGGTATGGGAAGAGGTTGCATGAATTTTTCAGGATGTTGCCTTCCATATTTCACTTTTTAAAAAACCATACATCTTGACAGAAAATCAGCAAATTTCCCTCTTCATGTTGTCCCACCAAAAATGTTCCTCCAAGTCTCTATACATTTTGGTGCTCCCAGGATGTATAGGGAAATTGGAACAATGATCATCGTCCAAAATTCCATTTTTAGATTAGGTATATTGGGAACACAAATTCTCTTCCCAAATTTCAAAATTCCATCGTCAAACCCAAAGCCATTCAATCTCCCATCATTCACAACTTTAATCTTCTTTTGAAACTCTTCATCACCGGTCTGATAACTATTTATCATTTCCAGTAAAGTTGGTTTGGAAACCATTTGAAAAAGTATTGATGTTTCACCTTTCATGGTAATTCCCATATCAATCTTCACTAAATCCATGAAAATAGGATCCCTTTCAATTCTCATCATGTTGAAAACTCCATGATATTTTTTTATCAAAGAATATTCCACCTTATTTGTCTTCCCCTGGTGGTAGTGTATCGTGTAATCATAATACTTGAGTAGTTCAAGCCATCTCTTTTGCCTCATGTTGAGTTATTTTTCTGAGAAAATATACATCAACCTCTTTTGATCAATACAAATCTCAAATTTTTCACCAAAGAGTTAGTGCCTCCATATCATCCTAGCAAAGATCACAGCTGCTAACTTGAGATCGTGAGTAGGATTGTTTTGCTCATGAATTTTCAACTTTCGTGATGCATAGGCAATAACCCAATAAATTATCATAAGGACACAACCAAGTCCTTTCTTCGATGCATCACTATAAATAACGAACCCATCATTCCCCGATGGTAGATTCAATATAAGAGCATTGACTAATATTATCTTCATTTATTCGAAACATTCTACAAACTATTTTGTCCAAACAAATTTATGCCCTTTACGTGCGAGCTTTGTTAATGGGTTTGCCACCCGGGAAAAATTCTGGATGAAACGTCGATAAAAACCTGCTAAACCAATAAAACAGCGTACCTCAGTTATACTCGTCGGTGCATTCCATTCTTGGATTGCCTTGGTCATAGAAGGATCAATAGAGATTCCATCATTTGAGAAAATATGGGAAAGAAAAGAAATCTCTTGAAGCCAGAATTCACACTTCCTAAACTTCCCAAATAATTCATGTCTTGTCAAAGTCTTTAGGATAATGCGCAAGTGATTTTCATGATCTACGTAGCTTTTGGAGTATACCAAGATATCATCAACAAATACCATTAAAAACTCATCTATATATTCCTTGAAAACTATATTCATTAGATCCAGGAATACATAGGGTGAATTAGTGAGCCCAAAAGGAATTACTGTAAACTCATAATGCCCGTACCTTGTTCGAAATGATGTCTTTGGAATGTCTTCCTTCTTCACACACAATTGATGGTATCCAGACCGAAGGTCAATCTTTGAAAATTATTGAGATCCATGCAGTTGGTAAAAATAAATCATCAATGAACGGTAAGGGATACTATTTCTTTTTTGTTATAGCATTGATCTCTCTGTATTTGATACATAACCTCATAGATCCATCTATCTTTTTAACAAAAAGAACAGGGGCTCCCCATGGAGAAACACTAGGGTGAATAAATCCCTTATTACTCAATTCCTCTAGTTGTTTCTTTAGTTCATCTAATTCCACATTCGCCATTCTATAAGGTGTCTTCGATATAGGCCTTGATCCAGGAATTAAATCAATGGAAAACTCAACTTCTCATTCTAGAGGATGTCTAGGTAAATATTCTGGAAACACAACTACATATTATTTCAAAATAGGTACATCCTCTATTTGAACATTACTTTCCTCACCCACCATCATTTCATTCTATAGCTCCCCAATAATTGATTTTTTTTTGAGCTATTGGGGGTGGATCTAGATAAGAATTAGGTGGTGAGGATTCTTCTTTAAAGATAAGGTGTTCCTTATCTTCATCATCAAAAATCATAACCTCCTTCTTCTTAAAATAAATCTTTGCATCATGGTCCAAAACACAATCCATACTAATGATTATATCAAACTCAATCATAGTTATGATGATGAGATCACAGGATAAAGAACATTTATGTTCTTTAATGGGGACTTATTCACAAAACATTTTTTCTATGGTACTTCCCATAGGAGTTTTAATTGACAACTCCGTTGTTAAATAAAATTGGAAATATCTAATTTTCTTATGAAACTGGGAATATATGAAGCAATGTGATGATCCAGAATCAAATAATTTATTTTCTAAACTTGAGGAAACCATTAAATTACCTGTCACCACATCTTTAGGATCTTCTACCTCAGCAGTAGTGAAAGAATAAGATTGGCATTGATCCCTTGGAATTTTCTGAGGTAAGATCCCTTGACGCAAAGGAAATTCATTTTCGTAATGTCCCATCTCCCTACAATTGTAGCATTGGACATCGGTCACCTCCTTCTTCCCGTTGCAATCATGAGATTGGTGGCCTTTTTCACTACACTTGTAATAGACACCCATTCCTTTTAAGAAAGTATCAAGGTGTTTCATCCCAAATTTAGCACAAGATGGAAAGTCAACCTTTCCATTCTTCCCTTTATTTCTATTCCCAGATTGATCACCAGATCTCTTCTTCTCTTTCTTTTATTTAAAGGCATAAGACATAGAGAATTCCTTTTCTTTCTTGATAGCACATGAGACAATATCTTCGTACGATGAGAAGGATTGTGCGACTAATGCTCGATGGATAAACTGTTTTAACCCATGAAGGAAATGATCAATCTTACTTGTTGGGTTACATATATAATCTCCAACATACCTTTCTAGCCTTGTATAGTTAGCCACATACTTTGTGACATTCACATCCTCCTTTTATCTCATACTCAGAAATTGCCTTTCCATATATTCTTGATGGTCATGAGGAAAGTATTTTTCTAAGAAAATCTCTTTGAACTCCATCCATTCAATATTTGTTACTTCATCATCTTCCATCATGTTTTGAATCCATGACCACCACTGATCAGCATCTCCAGTGAGGTGATAAACTGCCATGACAACTTTATCCCTTTCACTACTCCTCAAAGCCTGAAAAATTTTCTCTAGGGAACTTATCCATTGCTCAGCTACTAATGGATTTTTACTCACATTGAATTGTGGTGGTTTCTTCCTCATAAATCGATCTAACATTGATCCTCCATGTTGTGGATCAGGGTGCTCCACAAGGGCAATGTTATTATTCATAACCTGAGTGAGATATCCCAGTATGGTGATTAGTTGATCAGCACCAATTGCATCACCAGATCCACTATAATTATCTTGAGCAGGAGGAAAATCCCTACATGGAGTGCATGTATTGATATAGTTTCCATTTCTTCCACTAGGCACCATTTCTAAATAATATCATAAACTAGATCAGTTTATGAATCAAAATACATAATTCTATACTTGTAAAACACTTAACATAAATTGAACTATTTATGGATATAATTCATAATAATAAAAATGTTTTCTTTGAGGAAGTATATACTGATAAACAATTCATAATGATTTGTAAAGAAAATGAGGGTTATATTAAGCATATCCCCTGGGAGTGTCGTAACCAAGAGTGCAGCAAGGCCCATTTTCGTGCACCAGTTCCCATTCGAGTCTAGCTCAAAGTAGTGTTTTCGGGTTTTACCCCTAGGTACATCTGTTCTAGACCCACCTCTACCTACTCGTATCCATATAGGGATGTATTGCTAAGAAAACTCACAAAATCTATACAATACCAAAATTCTAGGAAGTTCTTCTATACTAATCCTCAATGTCAATCTTAGATCTATGTGCTCTAATCAGAGTTTATCAAAATCTAGCTTCCTAGGTTTTTACTAAAATTCCTTTGATACCAACTGTAACGCCTCGACCCCAGTTTCCCAGAGTTGGTACATTATTACATAACATTGGCATGATCACATGAAAGATCAAGTCTCGAAATACAGATTAGTTTAGTAGTCTTGGAAACACTAGACACATTCATAAAGTTTACATTACATCATAAATTCAAAAACTAGAACAACATCTTGTCTTCACACTCATATTCCTTTATACTATCCCGGGAGGTCATTCATAAAATACTTCTTCACATCCTGGTAAAAATAAAACATAGAAAGGGGTGAGCTCAAATTCCCAATAAGGATGACAATATAGCAGAAACTTTAATAAATACGCATAAATATTTAAGGCAATGTATAACTAAAACAAAATCCTTTTAAACTTGATCATCAGAATAATATGGAAAAAATAAAATGAAATAATTACATTTAATTATTCACATGGATATTCTACTCGTCTAATAATCACATACAGTATCAATAACCACTTTCCTAATGATGAAATGCATACTGCCGGACAATCATAACCACATAGCCAAGGCCTCTTGCCCAGACTACAAATACGAATTTTTCAAGGCCTTGTTCGAAGACCCTATATTGTCTTAGGAGACCTACCGATGCATCGAGGAGCAATAGTGGGCTTCACCCGTCACTTATTAAGTCCAATGCATTCCTCATATGAACAGGTTTAAACATAACATAAACATTCGTATTAAAACTAGCATAAGAAATGTCAATAATTTCTCACAAACCATAAATGGTATAATAATATCACATCCACATTCAAACATATAACAAAACCATCAATACAATATGGATGTTTTTTATCATAATAAATAAACATCAAATAAGCTTAAAATCCATCAATGGATGTTGACATAGATGAAATAAAAACTATTTGATAGAAATATCCCTTTTTTTAATCAATTAAAAGTCACATAATTATAAAATAATACATTTACTATTAAAATATCCTTATAAGATTGTAATGAAATCTTCTAACATTTTATAACGGTAGAAAATACTTGCACCCGCCGTATATGTTAAAAAAAAGACATCCTTACCTTAATTCTCTGGAAAAGGATAAAAAGGACCTTCTTTAGAAAACGAAGGAAAGATTACTTTATATACGTCTTATAAAAAGTCAAACAAGGGTATAAAGAACATTAACCCATATTATGTAAAATATTAAGAATTATTTGAAATAAAGTTTTATGAAACATGGATCTGGATGATAAAGAGGTCCTAGTAGATAATTACGTATAAACAACCTTGGATAATGAAGAGATTGTGAAATAAAAAATTACCTTGTACTTTTCCTTGGTTGAGGGTATGTTAACCACCTTTATAATGGTTAAACAATTGTTAATAAATTATTAAAGAATCATATACATTAATATGATATCATATATGATCTTTTAACATTGATTTATTAATAATATCTTAGTATTATCATTGTAGAGACCCGAAGCTTATCGTACATGGACATTACATTACTTTTTCGGAATACTTAGTACATAACAAAAACACACACTAAAGGATCGTAATAGTTTAGTGTCTTTGGAAACTCGGAACGTAATCTTCTAATCTTGGTGAAAGATCTTCAATATCTCCCATAAAGATCTTCCCTTTTTTACCTAAAACCTTTATTTATATCCTGGGGAAAAGAAAACATAAAAGGGTGAGCTCAAATGCTCAGTAAGGGTATAAAAAAGAAATAAAAATCATATCATATCTTTTTGAAAATCATAACCTGCAAAAGAGATCATAATATCTTAACATGGAACAAATCATAGAAGTGAAAATGAGATCACCATAATCATAACATGAAACTTGAAACTTTGTGGCATGCACACATAATCATAGAGAATCATTTCTTGTTAGTCAAGACTAATTGCCAAGACTATCTTAGTGGACAAAGTCCCTTTCTGAATCGAGTAACCCTCGTTTCAGTCCTGTTTCACTGAACCGGTATAACCTACCGTTCCAGCCCTGTCTATCTCATGAGATATAAAATCTTTACCCAATGCATTGGAGGGAGATATAGGTCCCACCCATCTTATAATGAATCCTTTCTTATGTGTGCCACATAATCATAAAACATACATCATCGCATAACACAAGTAACAAAAATGGGATTCTTGAAACATCATGACATCATAAATCAATTCATATAAGATAAAGGAATTCATAAAAATAATTCCATCACAACATGATCAAATCAATGTAATAATAGGGATAAAAATATAACCCTTTATTATCTTAGATGGAAAATAATTTTGATAAAACACTTGAACTCCATTCTTGAGGAAAATATCCTTTCTTCTTCTAAAACATTTTTCCTTTCATAACATGTCATACAACTTTAAAATAAAAGAAGTTGATTAAAAATAAACTTGAAAACTTGTAAAGTAAGCTTCTTTGAAGTAATGTTTTAAAAATCCATTCATGCCGTATAAGTTAAAAAAAACATTCTTCGTACTTTTGTCGGAAAAGTCAAAAAGTACCTCGTACGGAAAAACGACAAAAGATTCCTTTCATATTCTTTACTAAAAACTCACCTAAGGGTAAAATTGGATTTAAACTATTGCAAGTGGATGGAAACAATATTACATATTGAGGGAACATGGATGTGGATGATAAAATACACCCCAGTAAATACTTACGAATAAACAATCTCGGATAAAAATGAGATTGTGATATTTTCCCTTACCTTAGGTCCAATTTGCGTCGTATGTGTCCGAACCTCCTGTATAATGATTTAAATAATGTCATTGACTTATTACAGAATCATATTCATTGTTATGATATCATATATGGTTCACTTATGACATTATATTACCCGTTCTTTTGTAAATTCCATGTTAAAGAAGCGTTTTGGGTAAAGTCGTTTCATTTATCGTAGGTGTTTTGACTTGTTGTTCTTGACATCATTATTACATATATCATGATTTACTTACTTCCAGAATATAAAATATGATTTATATATCATATATATTCAGTATATATATATATATAAAAGATAGATAAATAAAATGAAAAACACCGTTCATGGAGACGGTAGTCCGTACGTACGCATGAACGCTGTTTTTCTTTCCTTATTGTCTTGAAATGGAAGTAAGTAGATGACATACATATGTATATATATACATAAATCTAGTAGCTTTATAATGTCATATATTTCATTATTATTTCTTATATATACATTATAATCATTCTTAAATGGTTAACATGGAGAATGAATCTCATCGCGTCGTGGAGACGGTAGTCCGTACGTACGCACGAGCGATGATATCATTTATATAAATATTTAATTGAATTGGAGTGGATTATAAAATATATCAGAATCAATATGATGTTTTAATAACTATGTATAGTTATTCTTTACACCATTATACCCATCCATGTAAGGTGGTGGTGGAAAATAGATTACACCACGGCGTGGAGACGGTATTCCGTACGTACGCACGTGCGGTGATTTCTTTTTCCGTAGGATGGATAGATGGTGAAATATGGTTGTTTCATACTTATAATTACATATCAGTATATGAGTGATACTGATGTTATTACTTCATAATGAAACAACCTAAGAAGAAGAAGTGGAAGAAGAAATAAAGATGAAAGAATTGGTAACGGTAATTACCTCTTCTTTGAAGTGCCTCGTTGATACATCCTCTTAGGGCACTAGAATTGGTCTTTGAGGAAGACCATAACCTCTAGGATGTTTCTAGGGAAGTGGAGAAGAGATTTTTGCAGGGGTTGGCCGAGCTTGAGTGCTCAAATTGGTGTGAGGAGGAGGGGGAGGAGGTGTCCTTTTATAGGGGAGGAGAGGGGCAACTTAGGAATATCTCAAAATATTATTTTATATTAAAGTCAAAATCGGTTTATAATGGTTCCAAAGGGTCTTATTTCAAAGCTAAAGTGGGTATGGGTCGAAATCCTATCAACCAATAGAATTTAGACAAGTTTATGATATTATTTTAACCTTATCAATTAAATTTAACTCTAAGTTAAATAATTTAACTTTTACCATGTCTTTTTGTTTTCTTTCACTATATGGTTAATAAACTTACTATAACATGCCAAACGAACCCCAAATTGTTTATTATTAATATATATATCCTTATCTAAGTCATTTGGCCGAACCTTAGATTTTTAGGAATACAATAAAAATTAATAATATAATATTTGATTTAAAAACTATTTTGTGTCAATTTTGACACTATTTGATATATGATTTTTGTGGAAGTCATAACAGAATTAAATGTTCGAACCAAGTTGATTAAATCAACATTAATATATCATAGTAACCTAGAAAATTAGTGGAATTCATAAAAAATCTCAAATTACATTTATTTTGGTGTTTATATCATCAATTATGTCAATATTTCATTAATAAGATAATTACTGCATCATCGTTGTGTCATAAATAAATGAAATTTTTTGATTTCTAAAAATTACAAATAAAATACCATCATGTAGGAAATCTTTTTAGATTTCTAATGAATATTTACAATCGAATTTATCTTATGTATAACCCCATATTAAAAATGATTTACTTATTAAACTTTGATTTTAACTATTTTAACCCTTCTTTAAATAAATTAATAATAAATGTCCTAATCTAATCCAAGTGGGCTTAAATGGTCATATTTTGTTCCTAAGTTTGTTTTTGGTCGAATAACACATGTCCAATAGAATTAGGACATGTGTTAGGGTAATAGTAATATCATATTTACCATTAGTTACCCTATTTACTATTAACCGCGGTAAAAAAAAGTAAAAAGTTACTATTCACCAAAAAATTATTTTCATCTCATTGAACCACATTTTAGTCCTTGATATTAACCGTGTCTCTCGGATTTTCGAAATTCCATTCACAGAAGCGGCAAAATTAAGTTTTATGAAAAATTCAGTTTTTTTAACTACCACTTAGTAGTTTCACTATTCATCAAAAATTGTTGTTTTTCAGAACAATGCCAAAATTTCATCCTAAGCTATATTTCATATTCCGAATTCAAAAATGAAATCTATTTTACCAAATTCATAACATAGAAGTTGCATTAATTAATTTTATAATTAAATCCCGCTGTTAAAATAAATAGCGTGTTTTTAGGAAACAATATATATCAAAAGATTGACACTTGATTATGTCTGGTTTAAATGTGAAATTACATCCAATGACCAACATTGTATTAAATTGTAAAAATATATTCTAAATATACTTTAAAACCACTCAAATTAATAATTTATCACTATTAATTATTTCGATTAAAAAAGTTGTTTTTAATTATAATTTAGTAATTTTTCACTATTCATCAGAATATGAAAGTTATCTGAAAAGTACCAAAATTTCACCTTAGGCTAAATTCGATACTCCGAATCCAAGAATGAAGTTCATTTTGAAAAATAAGTTTTACAGAGTTTTTTAAAAAGTGGTTATTACTATTCATAACGGCTAGTTTTAATAATATTTTAATAGCATATCGTTGTTTAGTGAAACTCGGTATTGCGTATTACACACGCTATCGAGGAAGGTCGTGATTGCGTGTAATGCAAGGCAAGACAAGGATGCGTGTTGTGCAAGCTCCTTTTGGTGTAGCGTACAACACAAGACATTAATAAAATTAAAATGAATATTTCTTTATAAAATCTTGTGCTGTTACATTCTACCCCCCTTAAAATGAATTTCGCCCTCGAAATTCGCTGGGGTTATAAATTGTTTACTATTCGAAAGTTTCTTTAATAGAAACCCACATCGTAAAAAGGAATATCAAAACCAATCATTAAAAACAAAAGTATGAAACGTAACGGTTACCCAAATAAACTAATCATTGGGTTTCCACATAGGTGAAAATATGGATATGGAAGAGAAATCTAACCATCATGTTCTGATGGAGAGTGGTAGAGAACATGGCTATGGAAAAGCCAATAATCACAAATCCATAAATTTGTGACGATCTAAGGTACCATCTGATTCATCAGGTATAAGAGAACTAGGACAACATTTTTGGTTTTCAAGATCATTTCCCTATAGTTAAAGAATTTGAATTAGAATAAATACTTACTTTATTTTGGTACAATCTCGCTGTTGTTCGTGCCTTTAACAATTTCCACTTCATCTCTTAAATAAATGAAGTTGAATTTGTTATTCGTGAAGTGTTAGCAGATCATGTGATAGAATGACGGGTCATTCCATCTGTCTCAAACAAAAGGTTAGCAAAAATTATATACATAAGTCGATCTATAGTGAGATTAATCACATATGGTTCCTAAAATGGACTTATACTTCATATATCATACTGCTTAATATAATAAAACTAGTTTCTACTAAACAGGGACTTCCTGTAGGCCAGTGGTAGGCGATAAAGGCCAGTCGCACTTCGGTTGTGGGTTCGATTCCTACAGCCTTGTCCAAAGCGATGGGCTGTCGCCCGTCCTGCAGGTTGTCCTTTTTATAAAACTATATTATTATAACATCCCATCAATAATATCGAAAAAACTTCTATACTTAAACAATACTAACTTATGTCCAACATAATCCATTCCAATCTTTAGGCTTATCCATAATACTGCAGTCGACTCTCATAATATAGTGAAAATGATTACTAGAGATTTAACACCATCATCGATCCCCATATATCATAAGATATGTTTTGTTGGTCACATTCCAAACATTCAAAGTCCTTAATCGTGTATTCTCTTGAATACCTTAGTGAAAACATGAATGCAGTTAAAAGTTAACACCTTCCACATACTAAAATCCTCAAAATTCTATATACTCAAACCATGATATCACTTAGTCCTTATATCAATCATGAGCTCATGAATACTATCAAACATTTAATTTTCTCCTTATCCCTTCATTATGCGCATATCATCTACATTCCAAAAATATCTGAATAACCTTTCATGGATACTGGTAACATTAATCAGACAACAGTGTAACAATCCTTACATGTCTCTTTATTCTACAATACCATGAGATTACTTATACAACATTACACATGATAAACATGTAATCATTCCACTACATTCTTAAACCATTGACCGAGCTTCAACAATTCTTTCATCTCACATATCATTTGTAGTCTCTTCATCATCATCCACATAAATACTTCCCATACGACCATACTGATTATCTTCATGAGACTTTCCCTTATGGCATTGGTTTGCATAAGGCCCGCACATTCCACATTTAAAACATTTAACCATTGTTGATGTCGTAGAAATACCATTATCCTCATCCATGTTGTTAACTGAACCTTTTCCTTTGCATTTACTTGCTTTGTGTCCTTCTTTTCCACACCCAAAGCATCTTCCAGTTCCTTTGAAACATTCTCCTTGATGCCTCTTCCCACATGATTTACACAGGGTAAATTGAACTTTCTTTCCTCTATGATCATCATGAAACTCCATCTTTCTCTTATTAGCCGAGTCAGGAAACTTACCAAATTTTACTTTATTGATCATATTATGAGATTTCTGATTCGGCATAATAATGATCTTTGGACTTCCAAATCCCATTTCATTTGGTTGCTCCTGAAGAATATCATTCCATTGTCCATCATATCCTCCATTATCGTGAATCATCTTGTTTCCAGCCATTTTCTAAAACCCAAACAGAATAGTGTTAGATGCAAAAATCATAATAAAGGGGGAGTAACTTAAATATCTATCATCTTTGGTTTAATCTAATATCGTTACCATAGTTCTAGGACTATATCCTATACGTATACTTATCCTTAGGGGCATCCCTAGACATGCCTTAGAAATATCTCTAGGGATCTCACTAACGTTTTCACATCCTAGTTTCCAAAGGTTGACTAAACCTTTCCTCTGATACCAACTGTAGAGAACCGAAGCTTATCGTACATGGACATTACATTACTTTTGCGGAATACTTAGTACATAACAAAAACACACACTAAAGGATCGTAATAGTTTAGTGTCTTTGGAAACTCGGAACGTAATCTTCTAATCTTGGTGAAAGATCTTCAATATCTTTCATAAAGATCTTCCCTTTTTTACCTAAAACCTTTATTTATATCCTGGGGAAAAGAAAACATAAAAGGGTGAGCTCAAATGCTCAGTAAGGGTATAAAAAAGAAATAAAAATCATATCATATCTTTTTGAAAATCATAACCTGCAAAAGAGATCATAATATCTTAACATGGAACAAATCATAGAAGTGAAAATGAGATCACCATAATCATAACATGAAACTTGAAACTTTGTGGCATGCACACATAATCATAGAGAATCATTTCTTGTTAGTCAAGACTAATTGCCAAGACTATCTTAGTGGACAAAGTCCCTTTCTGAATCGAGTAACCCTCGTTTCAGTCCTGTTTCACTGAACCGGTATAACCTACCGTTCCAGCCCTGTCTATCTCATGTGATATAAAATCTTTACCCAATGCATTGGAGGGAGATATAGGTCCCACCCATCTTATAATGAATCATTTCTTATGTGTGCCACATAATCATAAAACATACATCATCGCATAACACAAGTAACAAAAATGGGATTCTTGAAACATCATGACATCATAAATCAATTCATATAAGATAAAGGAATTCATAAAAATAATTCCATCACAACATGATCAAATCAATGTAATAATAGGGATAAAAATATAACCCTTTATTATCTTAGATGGAAAATAATTTTGATAAAACACTTGAACTCCATTCTTGAGGAAAATATCCTTTCTTCTTCTAAAACATTTTTCCTTTCATAACATGTCATACAACTTTAAAATAAAAGAAGTTGATTAAAAATAAACTTGAAAACTTTTAAAGTAAGCTTCTTTGAAGTATTGTTTTAAAAATCCATTCATGCCGTATAAGTTAAAAAAACATTCTTCGTACTTTTGTCGGAAAAGTCAAAAAGTACCTCGTACGGAAAAACGACAAAAGATTCCTTTCATATTCTTTACTAAAAACTCACCTAAGGGTAAAATTGGATTTAAACTATTGCAAGTGGATGGAAACAATATTACATATTGAGGGAACATGGATGTGGATGATAAAATACACCCCAGTAAATACTTACGAATAAACAATCTCGGATAAAAATGAGATTGTGATATTTTCCCTTACCTTAGGTCCAATTTGCGTCGTATGTGTCCGAACCTCCTGTATAATGATTTAAATAATGTCATTGACTTATTAAAGAATCATATTCATTGTTATGATATCATATATGGTTCACTTATGACATTATATTACCCGTTCTTTTGTAAATTCCATGTTAAAGAAGCGTTTTGGGTAAAGTCGTTTCATTTATCGTAGGTGTTTTGACTTGTTGTTCTTGACATCATTATTAATTATATCATGATTTACTTACTTCCAGAATATAAAATATGATTTATATATCATATATATTCAGTATATATATATATATAAAAGATAGATAAATAAAATGAAAAACACCGTTCATGGAGACGGTAGTCCGTACGTACGCATGAACGCTGTTTTTCTTTCCTTATTGTCTTGAAATGGAAGTAAGTAGATGACATACATATGTATATATATACATAAATCCAGTAGCTTTATAATGTCATATATTTCATTATTATTTCTTATATATACATTATAATCATTCTTAAATGGTTAACATGGAGAATGAATCTCATCGCGTCGTGGAGACGGTAGTCCGTACGTACGCACGAGCGATGATATCATTTATATAAATATTTAATTGAATTGGAGTGGATTATAAAATATATCAGAATCAATATGATGTTTTAATAACTATGTATAGTTATTCTTTACACCATTATACCCATCCATGTAAGGTGGTGGTGGAAAATAGATTACACCACGGCGTGGAGACGGTATTCCGTACGTACGCACGTGCGGTGATTTCTTTTTCCGTAGGATGGATAGATGGTGAAATAGGGTTGTTTCATACTTATAATAACATATCAGTATATGAGTGATACTGATGTTATTACTTCATAATGAAACAACCTAAGAAGAAGAAGTGGAAGAAGAAATAAAGATGAAAGAATTGGTAACGGTAATTACCTCTTCTTTGAAGTGCCTCGTTGATACCTCCTCTTAGGGCACTAGAATTGGTCTTTGAGGAAGACCATAACCTCTAGGATGTTTCTAGGGAAGTGGAGAAGAGATTTTTTCAGGGGTTGGCCGAGCTTGAGTGCTCAAATTGGTGTGAGGAGGAGGGGGAGGAGGTGTCCTTTTATAGGGGAGGAGAGGGGCAACTTAGGAATATCTCAAAATATTATTTTATATTAAAGTCAAAATCGGTTTATAATGGTTCCAAAGGGTCTTATTTCAAAGCTAAAGTGGGTATGGGTCGAAATCCTATCATCCAATAGAATTTAGACAAGTTTATGATATTATTTTAACCTTATCAATTAAATTTAACTCTAAGTTAAATAATTTAACTTTTACCATGTCTTTTTGTTTTCTTTCACTATATGGTTAATAAACTTACTATAACATGCCAAACGAACCCCAAATTGTTTATTATTAATATATATATCCTTATCTAAGTCATTTTGCCGAACCTTAGATTTTTAGGAATAAAATAACAATTAATAATATAATATTTGATTTAAAAACTATTTTGTGTCAATTTTGACACTATTTGATATATGATTTTTGTGAAAGTCATAACAGAATTAAATGTTCGAACCATGTTGATTAAATCAACATTAATATATCATAGTAACCTAGAAAATTAGTGGAATTCATAAAAAATCTCAAATTACATTTATTTTGGTGTTTATATCATCAATTATGTCAATATTTCATTAATAAGATAATTACTGCATCATCGTTGTGTCATAAATAAATTAAATTATTTGATTTCTAAAAATTAAAAATAAAATACAATCATGTAGGAAATCTTTTTAGCTTTCTAATGAATATTTACAATCGAATTTATCTTATGTATAACCCCATATTAAAAATGATTTACTTATTAAACTTTGATTTTAACTATTTTAACCCTTCTTTAAATAAATTAATAATAAATGTCCTAATCTAATCCAAGTGGGATTAAATGGTCATATTTTATTCCTAAGTTTGTTTTTGGTCGAATAACACTTGTCCAATAGAATTAGGACATGTGTTAGGGTAATAGTAATATCATATTTACCATTAGTTACCCTATTTACTATTAACCGCGGTAAAAAAAAGTAAAAAGTTACTATTCACCAAAAAATTATTTTCATCTCATTGAACCACATTTTAGTCCTTGATATTAACCGTGTCTCTCGGATTTTCGAAATTCCATTCACAGAAGCGGCAAAATTATGTTTTATGAAAAATTCAGTTTTTTTAACTACCACTTAGTAGTTTCACTATTCATCAAAAATTGATGTTTTTCAGAACAATGCCAAAATTTCATCCTAAGCTATATTTCATATTCCGAATTCAAAAATGAAATCTATTTTTACCAAATTCATAACATAGAAGTTGCATTAATTAATTTTATAATTAAATCCCGCTGTTAAAATAAATAGCGTGTTTTTAGGAAACAATATATATCAAAAGATTGACACTTGATTATGTCTGGTTTAAATGTGAAATTACATCCAATGACCAAAATTGTATTAAATTGTAAAAATATATTCTAAATATACTTTAAAACCACTCAAATTAATAATTTATCACCATTAATTATTTCGATTAAAAAAGTTGTCTTTAATTATAATTTAGTAATTTTTCACTATTCATCAGAATATGAAAGTTATCCGAAAAGTACCAAAATTTCACCTTAGGCTAAATTCGATACTCCGAATCCAAGAATGAAGTTCATTTTGAAAAATAAGTTTTACAGAGTTTTTTAAAAAGTGGTTATTACTATTCATAACGGCTAGTTTTAATAATATTTTAATAGCATATCGTTGTTTAGTGAAACTCGGTATTGCGTATTGCACACGCTATCGAGGAAGGTCGTGATTGCGTGTAATGCAAGGCAAGACAAGCATGCGTGTTGTGCAAGCTCCTTTTGGTGTAGCGTACAACACAAGACATTAATAAAATTAAAATGAATATTTCTTTATAAATCTTGGGCTGTTACAATCATTGTTTGGGGTGTTAAATTACTCGTTTTCTTTTATATCTTTTGTTATGTAAGCCATGTTTATTATGGATATGTTGTATCATAATAATATACAGAATTATATCAAGTCCTTAAACATTATTTTTAATCATTAAATGATAATTAGTCTTGAATGGATACGATGGGGAATGAATCTCATCGCGTTCGTGGAGACGGTAGTCCGAACGTACGCACAAGCGACAATATCATTATTTTGATATTAAAATAATATATAATTGGATGTTATATCATATATACATAATATTTATCATGTTATATTGATTATTTACATGAATTAGACATCATTATTATACACAACCAAATAATAATTTATTGAATAACAATTACACCACGATGTGGAGACGGTAAGTCGTACGTATGCACGTATGGTGACATGTCATTCAAAAGATGGATAGAATACTGAATATGGTTGTACCATATTTATAATAACATCATAATATATATAAGATACTAGATTTATTATTTTACAATGGGAATAACAAATAAAGAATAAGTTGAAGACAAAAGGAACTTGAAAGAGGGTGGTGAAAATATTACCTTTTCTTCAAGTTCTTCCTTTTGATTTGATCAAATGAGCTCCTTAGGATGGCTTTCGGATCAAACTAAGGCCTCTAGGTTGAAGTGAGGGAAGTTTAGAGAGTATTTTGGCAGGGGTTGGCTGAGCCAAAATTCTATGAATGTATGTATTAGTGAGAAGTGGGAGTTTCCTTTTATAAGAGGGGTGAGGGGAAACTTTAGAAAAGCATGAAATAGTATTTTATAATAAATTCATATTCGGTTTCTAATGGCTAAAAAGTGGATTATTTAATTTTTAAGGTGGGTATGGGTCGAAAACCACTCAACCAATAGTATTTATACAGTTTTGGGTCATTATATTAACGTTATCTTTTAGTTTTAACTCTAAGTTAATTAGTTTGACACTTACCATGTCAATTTTTATTTTTTAAATTATAATGTTAATACACATACTATATACCTCCAAGATACCCCCAAGTGGTCCATTAATGATACATCTATCATGATAAGAGTCTCTTGGCCAATCCTTAGATTTTTCGGAATTGAATATAAATTAATAATATAATATTTGTTTTAAAAACTCTTTTATGTCAATTTTGACACTATTGGGTATTTTGTTTTTGATAATTTCTTAACAGCATTATTACTTTGAAAACAAATTATATAACCAATAATAATATGTCATAATACCCTAAAAAATTAGTATAATTCAAAAAAAGTCTCAAATTACATTAATTTGATATTTATAATATCAATTATTTTAATATTTCATTAATTAGGTAATTACTTCATCACCATTGTGTCCTAAATAAATTAAATTATTTAATGTCTAAAAATAATAAATAAAAACCCATTATGTAGGAAGTATTTTTATCTTTCTAATTAATATTTACAATCAAATTTATCTTATGTATAACCCAATATTAAAAATGTTTTAGTAAATAAACATTGATTTTAACACTTTTAACTCTTCTTTGAATTAAATAACAATAGAGGTCCTTATCTAATGCATGTGGACCTAAGTGATAATATTTTATTCCTAAGGTTGTTTTTTGTCGAGATACACTTGTCCAATATAATTAGGACCCGTGTTAGGGTAATTTTAATATCATTTTTACCCTTAATTACCCTATTTACTTTTAACTGTGGTAAATAAAGGTAAAAAGTTACTATTGACCAAAAAAATATTTTCATCTAATTGAAAAAAATTTTACTCCTTGATATTAACCATTCCTCTTGGATTTTTTAAATTCCGCTCATAGAAGCGGTAAAATTATGTTTTATTGAATTTCCAAATTCTACTAGGAGGTGGGTAACAGGCAGGGAAAAAGTTCAATAATATTTTTATATATCTAAAATTATTCTAAACTAACTGCAATGAATTACATTAAACTTATATAATTAGTATGTATCTATTTTGACCTTAACTAAATTTAAATAAAATAAATAAAAATTTAAATAAAAATTTGGGTTTTAAACTACAACTTAGTTCTTTTCTCACTATTCATCAAAAATTGAAAGTTTTCAGAAAAATACCAAAATTTAACCCTAGGATAATTTAGATATTCCAAATCCAAAAATGAAGTCCATTTTCAACGATAGAATTTATAAGATTTCAAAAAGTGTGTATTACTATTCATAATGGATAGTTTGATTGGTTGTGGTGTGTGTATTAGAACTTGAAGTTGCGTACAACACACGCTACTGTATTATTCAAAGGGAATCATACCATGGAATCTTTGGGTGTTACATATATATATATATATATATATATATATATATATATAAAGAAAATTAGTACAATGGGTCTAAATACCCAAGTACATACATCATCTATCGGCTGCTTTCTGAACATGTAATCAGTTCAATTAACTGTGTAATTTCCAATTTCACAGTGATAGGTCATATGAGGAATATCCCACACTAACATCACCTCTTGATTGTATAGATAATGGATGTTCGAATATGTAACATGGCAGCCATGATTAATACTACATAATAATTAAGTTCCAAGGTAAAAACAAATGCAATGTTGACATCAAGGTTAGCCGAATCATTAGTAAATATAGTATGGCTAAGGATAAGATTGTAATACAAGGATAGTGTTCCAATGCATTCCACAATATGGTTCTTACTGAGTCCATGGTCATTGTACATAGAAAAATTGGGCTAAACTGAGACATGGCCATAAGGGTTGTAAACATGGAAACTACATGTCAATGCTAGATCCAAGGACAGTATCCAAGGAATCCTATAATTATAATGAAATGATTCTATATTGTCACAACAGGAATCCACTAACAAACAAGTATTAGGATCTAGGTGGGTATCAACCTAAGAAATACATTTCCTTGAATCTGAATGGGGTTTTTGATTTCTCATGGTATTCTCCAATCAGAATCCAAGGGGATCACAAGACTGGACATTTCTGTTTAATTCTGATGTCATGTAATATCTAATTTGGTTCACACATTTTGTATCATTAGTTTTATTAGATTAAGTGGCATTCATCCTTTTTGTATTCCTTTTAAAGAAAATTCTATATTCAAGTTTTGTTCCTCTACCTTCCATTAATATTGTAAGCGGTGCTACAAATATCAACCATTTAATCATTCACATTTAACGCCATGTCATATACCTATAGACATTTCAAATTTAATTATCATCTTAAATAACTTAACATTGGCAAGTCAAGTGGTGAGAACACATGGTACATGCCATTATAAAATTCACTATATAATAATTCCATTTAATATTGAAAGCTTTCCCTTAGAGAGGTCGAACGAAGCCACACCAGAATGGTAGCACAAACATTTGAATGTACAAAAAAACCAAATGTGGCATAACCATCGATATGTGGTGGATTAAGTTGTGGGTGTAACCAATAACAAATAATAACTTATTTTTAACGGGCATAACCATATCGTTCTAATGAGTACAATCATGGAATATACATTTGTCAAATGACATTTTCCAAAATTGGTGGCCCCTACACACATATTATGAAATTGACAAACATTAGGGATAAGCTATAGACCACCCACATTAGGATTGTAAAAATCTCATCCTATAGTATAATCCATTGGTTTTCCTTATATTGGACTAGATGAAAGTAAAAGAGAAAAAATATCATACAATGATATCTTAGTCAATAGAAATAAATATAAAGAGAATGGATAAAGAGGACTTGAGTACGTACTATTGGGCATCTAATGTGATGAACAGAAGCCCAATCGGTTCTCAGATAATGGAGATCTCATGATTCTAAATTTAGATCTTTATAATCCCCCATCATGAGAGAGAAATCAGTTAATCCCACACAAACACTGAATAGTTATGAAGTAGGGAGCTTAATTACATCATTAAGGGAAGACTGCAATTTTTCCAAAAACATATCATGTGCATAGTTTGTCTATACAGTTTGAAAAACCATGCACAAACCATGCATAGGTACATTGTAAAAATGGGTGCTCTCATGGTTAGGCTGCATAGTCGTAGTCCAATCATGCAAGGTGGTTATATCCTAAAAAACACAATCTTCAAGGTTTTCCAAGTACTATGGAATTCCTTTACTGTTTACACCAAATCATGTGCCAATCCTATTTTCTCTAAAAAGGCGGGTTCCGGGCTTTGAACTTGTCCCAAACACCCCAAACTACATTTCTAACCCATTAGGCATCCATGTTAGGTCCGAAGTAATGATTTAGACTACAAAAAGAAGGGATCCTTACATGATTGAATAATTGGGTTCTTACAGTATTCCCCCTTAAAATAACCCATCCTAAAGATAACCTTCCATAAGTGGGTAAGCACTATATAAGAAAAAATATGGCCATTAGACACAAAAATCATCTTCACTCTCCCACGTCTCATCTTGTAATTATCCATGATGCTATAGAACCATTACAGAAAGGAAAAACTAGCCTCAGAGAGGTTTTGTTCTCCAATCATGATGCATGCTGGAAACTCCTCAAAGGTAGCATCAACATCAAACTCAACTTACGTTGGATCAAAAATATGTTTCTAGTCTACATGATATTGGAGAAGCTATGAGAAATGGAAGATGTAGTTCATGGCACGATACCTCTGATGTAGTGGCTACAAAAAGGCTACCGACCCAACTCCCTCTAGAATCACTAATGGCCTTATGTAACGAGGTGATATCTTCCCTTATATCCACAATCATCTATGCCCTAGACTTGGTGTTACCTGAAGAAAAAATGATCCCCATCCTTGAACTCAATAGGTCATTTATTGAAATCGGTATAATATTTTTATCTAGAGTGATTAGTAGTCATACACTTCATCATTAGATGAACCTCTTCTGATATCTATTGAATGAGGGAGGACCTAGTAGGGATACCTTACCTATATCCTCCCATCATAGGGATGAATGGCATGGCCTACAATAAAAGTATTCAAAAAGATCCATCTAAATCATTTCGTGAAAATTGTTATTATAGGAGAACTTGATGAAGGGATATGATTTTCCCAAGAACCATAGAAATCAAGGACACATGCTTGGAGAATATCGTCTAGAACATGTATTTTCTGTTCTGATTGCCCATCGATTTGAGGGTGAAATGTTATTCTTAGAAGCACCTTAGATCTCATAGAGTTCGGCAAACCCTGTCATAATTGTCAATTGAAAGGAGAGTCTTGATCTAAAATGATAGTATGAGGAAGCCCATGTAGTCTTACAATCTCAAAGACATTCATCCTTCCCAACTCATCAATAGAGAATTTATCCCATATTATAATGAAGTTGGATTATTTTTATCGTTAATCAAACACAAAAAATATATCATCGCTACCCCTTAGCGTCTTAGGTAAGATGAATATGAAATATATATCAACATCGTCAGACATCCATTTTCGGAATGGAAATGTCTCTTACAAACCGGAAGGTCTCTAGTGCTCCACCTTCAGCAACTGATGTGTGGTACAACTATTGATAAATCTCAATATCTACTATTTTATCCCTTGCCACCAATATTGGTGTCACATATCTCAATACATATTTGAGATACCTAGATAAACTACCCACTGAGAGGTGTGGAAATCTTTTATCAACTCATATCTAATCTTTCTATGGACCCAGATACGTCCATGTAGATAAAGGACTTCATCTCTATATCTAGCAAAATATGGAGGCATGTTATCTCTTGATATACTCTCAGGTATAACCAAGCATTCAGGATCAGAAAACTACATACTATTTACCCTCTAAATAAGGGAAGAGGTAAATTTCAAGGTTGACAGATAGTATGACTCATGACTATCCTGAATCTCTTGATGTATCGTAGAAAATAGATAAATTAACATCTATTAATCACTAGATTCCCATATTCCATGTGTCTGAGTTTTCTATCTTAGTGCATCTGCAACCACATTAACCTTCCTCAGCCTATATAAATTCTCAAGATCAAAGGATTTTAGATATTCAACCTTTATTTGCTATCTGAGGTTCACATCATTTAAATAAAATGTATATTTATGGCTCATGTGATTCTTGTACACCAAAAAACTCTGACCCAAAATATAGTATCTGGAGCAACGTGAGGCATGGAAAACTACAACTAAATCAAGGACTTGTGTCAGGTAATTTCTATAATGAGTCCTCAACTTCTGAGATCAGTACACAATGACTATATCTTCCTACATCAACACTAATCCTAGGTTGAGTCCTTATACATCACAGAAGGTATTTTATCCTTTTCCAGACATTGGATGAATTTGAATGGGTGTAGAGACAAGCCTCCCATTCATGTCCTAAAAAGATTTATCACACAATCCTAACAACAAAAACCAGACCCCCTTGTTTGTAAGACCAGTAAGAGGTGAATGAAGGCATGCAAAGTCTTGTTTGAAATTATTATAATAACTATCCAGCATCAAGAAAATCTTGATATCAAATACGTTTATGGGATTCTCTATGAAAATATGGCACTAACCATTTTTTGGTCAATAGATACTCAAAGTTATGATATTATATGACCAAAGAAGTGGACATTATCGATCCAAAAACAACAATTTTCAAGCATGGTGTAATTCTTCTTCTATATCAGTGTGCTCAGAACAATCTCAACATGTTTGGAATAGTCTTTATGAGTGATATAATGTACAAAGATTTCATCCAAATAGACCATGACAAAAGAATCCAAAGGGGGGTGAAACATGCTAGTCATTAGATCTTTGAAAATTGTAGGTGCATTCGTATGACTGAATGATATAACATGGCACTCACAAAGTCCATATATGCTATAGAAATCTATATGAGGTGTTCCTGGTGGTCTGACTCATAAATGATGGTATCCGTATATCTTTTCGATCCTGGAGAAGACATTTTTTCATCAAATATAGTAAGAGAGATCATCAATTAAGTGAATTGGATACTAGTTCTTGAACATATGCTGGTTCAACCTTCTGTAATCCACAAAAGGCTAATGGCTCCATCCCCCTTCTTGTCAAAAATCATTGGTGAAAAACCTGAGGATGCATGATTCCATATGAAACATTTGGCCTGAAAATCCTCTAACTACCACTTGAGGTCCTAAATCTGTGTTGGTGCCATCCAATATGGGGGAATGGACACCTGAGCTTCTCCTGGAAAAAGATAAATTGTAAACTCTACATCTCTCAGGAGGTAATAATGAAAAATTGTTAGGAAATACATCACTAAAATGACCCACTAATTGATGGAAATCAGCCTTATATAAATCCTAATCCTCTATAATGATAATTATAATTTTAGCAGTGACTCCACCTATCCCATGATGCTCTGGTCCATATATACAATCCTGGAAATCCATATCACCCTTTTGTAGATAACGGATGCCCTATGGTGATGTAAATGACACCCTACGGTGGTGGAATTCTATAAAAAGTGTGATAGGGAAGAAACTAGTCCATTCCAAGAATGAAATTGAAGCCGTTCATCATGAGAATAAAAAGATTCCATAAGAATGAGTAACTTTCATCCTGATGGGAACAATCCCTACACTGGTGTACACCCTATGTTTGTACCCCTAATGGTGTATAGAGGGTCATTGCACCATAGTAATATTTTATATCTAGTCCAAAACATTCCACAATGGATATAGAGAATAATGAGTTCAAAGAGACAATATCAAATAATTAAGATAATATAGTAGAGGCTACTGGAATAGTATCTCATCCTCTAGATGGTCATGTTTCCTAATACTTTGGTGTTTCTTGATGTGCATGAAACTTACTTGGTGAATGGACTTGTGAAAAATATGGACCACCATGATCAAAAATACTCATTTGGTGCTACTGGTGATCATTGGATTGCATACCACGACCCTGACATCCTCATCGGCCAGACTTTTTGGCACTATTCTAACTCCCCACCTGACGCGGCACAAAAGAACCTTATTCAGAATGTGGATCTGGTCCAGATCCATTCTTACATGATATTGGTGGACATTTCCTACAGAATCACTAAATATCACCCATACAGCTATGATCCCGACACTCCATTAGGACTCTATCATACTGAGGGTTCTTGTTCCCCCATCATCCACACTTATGTCACTATATGGAGCTATTGAAACGAGTACACTGGTTGTCACTAACCTTCCAAGAAACCACAAGAGAAAGTCTCCTGCACCAGAATAACTACTGGCCTAAGAGAACACCGGTCCTATATAGCTGTTACTATTACCTTCCATCATTTTACACTCAATGAAAATATCTTGATTGACTATTGTATTAAAAATTACAGGAAAAGTACATTGACCTATGTACGAATGGTTAACTATAGCCCATAATCAAAACATATGTCTCGAGAATGATCATCACCTTCTACAAGAGATGAAAAGAACAGTTACTCTTTGAAATGTGATAAATATTCCACGATTAACATAGAAACCTCTTTAAGATTCATTAACTTCCTGGCTCTGTCATCACTTAGAATCTGATAAATGAGATAATAATAGAAGGTAGTCTAGAAATCCAACCATAAATGCCCTGACGATGACTAGCGTGGGAAATCACAACCCACAAACGCTTGGCCAAATCCCAAAGCATGTATGTGGAAAGATTGACCCTATTCTCTGGTGGTATCTCCAAATGATAAAATATAGACAGGATGACCTCTAGTCAAGAATCAATAGCCTACAGACCACCATCCCCTTAGAATGTAAGAGGATGATGTTGCTTCAGGAACTCACAAGTTAGATCATCCATTATATGTGCAATCCATAGAGCACCATTTATGGACTACATTAAATTTATGAATCTATTCCAAATACCGTCACGAGTGCCCAAATCATGTACAACATGTGGTTCCTCATGTGTCACTCCTAGAGGTAAAAGACTGGAAGCTTATGGCCCCCCACATCTGGAGCATAGTCGTTACAAACCTCCTAGAGAACAACATGAGGTTATTGTGGTGTAATTAGTCTATAAATTCCAAGCACATGGATCTGAAAAAATATTAGAAACATAAGATAGCATCACTAGAATAAGATAAAACGTAAGAAACTCATTTCCAAGTCATTCTTCTCCAACAACCCCCTTAGATGGTTAGGTATCAGAATGTTATCAATTATAAGTTTCATTTCTTTTTACATTTTATTTCCAAGATCACTCCTTTACCCTTTCATAGACATGACATGTTTGGATAAGTATGTTGAACCAATTCATTTTTGATTTCATGATTCGCTTTATAATGTATAGAAATTTCGAGTGAATGAGTACCCATACACCTATCACTACAAATTACACCAATTTAATTATAGCATAATGGCTTGAGTCGATAAATTACACAACTCAACCCATGAGTACCCATACAAATCATGAATTAAGACAGTTAAGCACTCAATTACAACTAAACGTAACACAAGCATAAAATAACTACCACTGCATCACTCAACAATCACAGGCATATGAAGCAATGCAATGACATGAAATGAACCTATATGGCATGTAAATATACCTGACATGTGAATTATAGGTGCCTATAATGATACTTGAGACAATTATCCTTAACCTCATATCATTCGTCTAAGGATGAAACAAAATCGTCAACTAGAGTAATAATTAACTACACCACATGCATGTGTGTCACCCAGTGGTGAAATAATATCAAATGTAATAGGAAAAAGCGTAAAATCAAAAATAAATTAGGAAAATTGGTTTCTACCCTAGGCAAGGGTTTGTCATGCCCAAGAATGGATTATGACCAAGCCCCAAGAATTCCTAATGTCCAACGTATTGTCTCAAAATATTATGGTAGGAATGAAAAATCATTTGATACCACTATTTGATATCCCAGACCAGAATTCCTATCAATATGTTCCCCGAGCGTGATGGTTCACATAGACTCTAGTGCATCTCTTCGAAAGCTAGAGGTTTCCGACTAGCAGGGAGGGCCTAGGGTCTGTCCATGGAGTGACTATTTCCCCATTACAGATGTGTATAAATATAGGTGAATGTAAAAAAATGTAAATAGTGGAAGATATATAGGTAAACTGAAGGAATATGATAATATAGAGGCAAAAATAGTAATAACTGAAACAACTAATATCATATTCCACAACTGTTGGTATGTCATGTCACTAAAATGCTGTAAAACACGGATACAGAAAAACAAGAATAATATGTTTCAAAAAATTTCAACAGAATCAAAAGACTATCATAATCATCTCAAGTTCCGACCCAATATTATATTATCAAGCTCCATTTTAAACACCAGACAATCACATGTTAAAATCCATAGGATTTCCTTCATTAACACTCGTAACCATGTTATCTGTCCCGAGACAAAGCAGTGCCCGAAGAGGGTGTGAGCTAAATCTCAGCGGGCCACCACCAACATTGTCTATAGTATTTGGCTTGTGTAATTGAAATATAATAGTTTGAATTAAAATATATATATATATATATAATGTAAATGGATATTATTTAACTAAATACCCAAGTACATTCTTCATCCCTTAGCTAGTGTCTGAACTTGTAACCAGCACATTTAATTAAGTAATTACTAATTTCATATTGATTTTTCACGTGAGGCATAGCCCACACTAACATCAACTCATGGTATTATAGATAATGAAGGTTCCAAGATGTAATAATGAAACCATGATAAATTCTACTTAATAATGATGTTACATGGTAGTAAATAAGGATACATAAACCTCAAGGGTCTCCAACTCAGTTGTAAGTGTACCTTCAATAAGGACAAGAGGGGAATCCAAGGAGCATATTCTAGTGAATTCTACAATAAGGTGCCTAACAAGTCCAAGGTGACCATCCCAGGTAAAATAGGGGTAACTAGAGATAGGACCCTCTAGGATGTAGTAATGGAACCTACATTTCAATGCTAGATCCAAGGAGTGTATCCAAGGCATCCTATAATAACAATAGAAGGATCCTACGGTGTCATTCTAGGAATCTGAGAATAAATATGGATCGTGATTTATGTGGGTATCAACATAAGAAATCCATTCCATTGAATCAAAATGGGGTTCCCATGTGCTTGTGGATTTATCCAATCAGAATCCAAGGTGAGCTCGAATCAGGCCATTTTTTTATTATGAAGTTATGTAATATCTCTTTTTATTCAAGCCTTTCCTTTCATTAGTGTGATAAGGTCAAGTAGAAAGCAACCATAAAATATTTCATTTACCGAATATTCCTGATTCAAGTTTCATTCCACCACCTTCCATTAATGTGGTATGGTGTGCTATAGATATGCAACCAATTAATCTTTACAATTAATGCCATGTCATATAAACAATATGCTTTCCAATTGACATTTGATATTTTATTATCAATTTGAATCACTTATCTTAGGTAGGTCAAGTGGGGAAACCACATGGTATTTTCCATTATTCAATTCACTAAATAATCAACCCATTTAATATATGAGGATTATCCTTAGATAGTTCTAGTGAATTCAGACCCGAACAGTGACCCAAATGGGTCAAAACACTAAAAACCCAAATGTGGAATAACCATCGACATGGGGAAAATTCAGTTGTGGTTTTAACCACTAACAACATATCACATATTTGTAATGATCATAAAAACTTTTTTATAATGAGTATAATCATGGCATATAAAATTAAGACACAACACTTGATGAAATCGGAGGGGCCCACAATTATATTCCAAAATTGATGATCATTTGGGATAAATTATAGACCATCTAACTTTGGTTTGTATGACTTTACTCCTCCAGTATCGGCCTTTGATTTTCTATAGAACAATGTAGATCTATGAAATAGAGAAAAATGATCATTCCACGATATATTGGTTGAGATTAAAGTAGAAGTAGATCGGCTCAAGGGGACTCGAGTACTTACCATTGTGCATCCTACATGATGGATGAAAGCTATATCAATTTCTAGATGATGTAGATCACTTTATTTTATGTTTGGTCATCAAAAACACTAAATTTGGAGTAAATAGAATAATCTGGCATAAACGTAGATTAGGGGTGAAGGATAGTTCTTAATTAGATCATTAAGGACAAAATTGAAA
Organism: Viscum album; assembly: GCA_963277665.1. NCBI lineage: Eukaryota > Viridiplantae > Streptophyta > Magnoliopsida > Santalales > Viscaceae > Viscum > Viscum album. Next base: position 1,790,821,532 of record OY728133.1, on the reverse strand, counting down.
TTTTAACCAAAATTTTGCTTGTGCACGGTTTGTCTGCACGGTTTGAAACCCCATGCAAAAAAACCAAACATGGGTACCTTGTAAAATGATTACTCACATCATTAGGCTTCACAACCGTGCACCAACCATGTAGGGTGGCACTGTCCAAAATAAAATCCGCACTGTTTTCTAAACCATGAGAGATGTCTGTTTTTTCCAAAAAGTTGGGTTCTAGGCTATGAACATTCTCCAGACACCCCTGGGACCTTTTCATACCCATTACACATCCATACTAGGTCCAAAATAATGCTTTGGACAAAAAATAATAATGAATCCATACTAGAGTGAAAAAACTGGATTCTTAGAACCTCTAATGAATATAATAGTACTTTATATCCCATTAGATTACTATGTTACAAATGAAATTATTTTCATATACACAACAATAATATTTCTAATTTTTATATTATGTAATGTTCATACTTTTATTCAAGGACATGGTTTGATGTCCATAATTTTAGGCGGGGACATGATTTATTACCATTAATGAGTGTAGTGGACCTAATGGTGTTTATATATTCTTGGTATGCTATTATTGGTTATGTTTATTCATACATGATATTCATATGAACATATCATGTTATTAATAATCGATCAGCACATTGGCTTCATGATTATACATATTTTTTATGTTAGGTTAAAATCATTATGCATTGACTCTTGATTTATGATATTGACTGACAAGATATTTTATTGATTAATTATGATCAAATGATCAAACCCATATTCATAACATATACTTAAATAATATCATTATGTGATATATCTCCTGTTTACCCTTACTAAGAATCTGATATCATCTATATTTATGATTATATTTTCCCCAGGTTATGAGGAAGGGTATTAAGTATGATAAGCCAAGAAGGGTACAATATATGATAAATCTTATGGGAGATATTGAATATATTTATTGTGAATAAGTTCTTAATGAATCTAGTCTCAAAATACTATATAACGTTTCAGTATTTTTCTTGTATTATTGTGACATGTATTAAATATTCATAAAAAATAATTTAAATTTATATAAGAAATGATCATGTCACTATAGTTTGTATTATAGCTGGGTTTAGTTATTTTTTCAAATGTGTAGTTTTAAAAATTTAGTGAAACACTTTCAACGAACCATAAGTGTTATGGGTTTATAAAATGGTGTAATAATATCAGATTTTTCATGATTTGTTTTCTATTATATTAATTATATCTCTAATTAAGGATAATTTATCAACTTGTTTTTAAACATTTTGGTTTATTTATTGGATTTAGGTATGATGAATCCTATTAGAAACCATGTTGATGGAAAATACAATGATTTTTCTCTTGTGGAACAAAATTTTATGATATATACAATGAATAAACTTATGGAAATGCATTCACAAATCCATTGATTAATTAATAATTATGTGAATCATGTTGAACTTTTAAATGAACCAAGGAGTGATCATCATTAAATATACCATTTTATGAGATAATACCCAAATTATTTTAATGGTTCTTTAAATCCACTAATTTCATAGAAATTGATCAATGTGAATAAAATGATACTTTTAATTCTATAATTCTCATTCCATGATAATGGTGTATTAACAACATATCACTTAAAGGAAAAAATGATCAATTGTGACATCATATTCAGAGATCATTGAAATATGATGAAATAACCTCAATATAGAAGGAGTATTGTAAGATAATAGTTCAAAAATAATTAATCTACATAGGATATTCATAATAAAATGGAGAGGGACTTTCAAGAACTGAATCAAGTGGATAATGAATCTTTTATTACCAATGAAGAAAACATTACAAGAAAAAAATGGTACACTTCCGATTTTATAATCGATTCAAAATGAAATATATATCGACTATTTAGTGGATTGAACCAATTATTTTAATGAAACTTGTCATAAGTCACTTTTTAAAATATGAAAATATTATTCAATGTGTAGTTAAGGATTAAATTTATTCTAGATACTCTCATTTTAATAGTTATGGTGATAAACAATGGAAGGTGCAGTTTCATGGGAACTACACTATTGGGTTATATGGGGGGGGAGATGATTCATCCATGAACATTGCAAAAACCTATGGAGAATCACTTCATTAATTTAGTAAAAGTAATGTGAATATGTTTCAAGTGTGGGAGGATTTCTCATCACACACTTGACTTTTTCAAGGAAAAAATGAGTCTTGTCAATGAAGTAGTGGTTAACAACATAGAAATGAATAAACCACCTAAAATTTAGTGATCTAGATTAAGGGGGTATGAAATAATAAAAATAAATCATTTAATACAATATAAAATGAGTACAGTAAGCATAAAAACATTAAATGTTAAATAAATATATATAATTACTTTGGAATCACAAATACTAACATGGGACATGTCAGTATGTTGTGATTGGTACACTAATTATACATTATAGAACTGAATTTTTTTAATTTATTTAGTATATACCAACAGTTTTATATTTGAATAATTATATAAGGATATAAAATCACTTCCCAAATGATTATATTTTGAGTTATTTGAGGGAATTTAAAATGGTTATATGATTTCATATCAATTTTATACCTCATCTTAGATGGAATGTCATGAGAATGTTCAACTTATGAATATTTTTATTCTACATATAGTAGTATTTTTATGTGATATTGGGAATAGATTTAATTTATTTATATATATATCATATCAATTATTGAGTAAGATAATTAACTTTTGATATTATGAACTAACATGTTATCATTAATAAGTGTAAGGATATTCATGAACATAAATTGAAAATAAATCCATTATATTAGTCTTAATAACTATTATTAAGGGGTATATATATTAAATTTTTTGGGTGAAGCTAAACATTTAATATATTCCGTTTGTTCAAGTTTATGTTGATGTATTTCCTATATGGTTTCATTTTCTTCCTCTGATCCATGAATGAAGAATTTTTAATAAAACATAATCTTGGTGACACACCTTTTTAAATTACACTTTATTGAATAATCCAATTTGTGTTAATGAAATTAAAAAAACTCTATGAGAATATTGGAAATGAATTTATATTCCGCGTTGAATCACCATGTCGTGAACCCATTATTTTTTAAGAATACATATGGGATAATGTGTCCTTGAATTGATTTCTATGATCCTAATTAGATCACTACTAAAAAAAGTATCCTCTATCTCATGTTGATTATTTTTTGATAAATTATTAAGAGATCAATACATTTTAACGATTGTTTTTCAATCCAGATATCATCATTTTATGGTTATAATGAATGATATATGAAATAAAATGTTCCATATAAGGTATAGACAATATTATATTATACTGATTCATTTTGGACTTACACATTCTTCAAATATATTCATGAAAGTAATGAAAAGAATGTTTTAATATTATTTATATTAGATTGTTGTAGTCATTATGTATGATATTCTAAAACATTATAATATTAAGGAAGTGCATTAAGATAATTTGATTATTATATTGAAGACCTAGATGAAGGAGAAACTGCATAAAAATTTATAGGTGCAAATTTTTTGATGAATATAATATCATTCATGGGTTATGTGATTATAATCTAGGGTATATATATGGATCATCTATAATGAAAGTTATTGAATAATGGAATATATAAAACATGGTGAATAGAATCTTTGTTTTCATAGGCTGAGTGGAAAATACCAAATATTTTTTTTTGAAATTTAGCACACATGAAAAATCATATAACTAATTTATTATTGAAGAGAAAATTTTTCCTTTGGATAATGAATGTGTGAAATATTTCATGAAGCTAAAACGAATTTTGGTCTATTCAACTATGATAATACATCAATATAGTAGATAATGGATTATGATCTGAAGGTTTGTATCATAAAAGGGGTTGATATTTTCCCTCACGTAGAGTAATGTTGTGATAGATTATTTCTCAAGTAAATTGAAGGGTTAAAACACAAATTATCTTACTCATTATTTGAAGATACTAACATAAATTTTTATATTGAATATATGTAGGAATTATCAAATTATGATATATATTCTAATAATAAAATCTTATCATATATAATTACATAGAAATAGATGAATATGTAAAAAACCATATGGTTGGAGTTTATTAATGATTATGACTTCCCAATAAATTACTAATCTATGAAGATAAATATAGTGGATGATGTTCTACGTCAAAAGTATCTAGATATTCTATATATGAATAGGATTTAATGAGATCCAATAATTATGTATTTTCATTATATGAACCATGAAATTATAATTAAGGGATAAATATAATATATTTATCATATGATTGTTTAACCATCTTTCCATGTGATGATTAAATATGTATAAAAGGATGATCTATTTATGTAAAAGAATTTAAGGGTTGTTACAAAGTTCAATCATGATTATGATAGAATGATTGGATTCAAGAATATGGTTTGTGTCCCAATAATATTGGATTTAATGAATAAAACATCAGATGAAGAAAACAACTCATCATTTTTATTCATCCTAGAAAAATAAATATAAATAGTGATCTGATTGAAAAAATACAATAGGAAATCATGTAGAGGGAAGTTATGGGGTATATATCTTGATGCCTTTCATTTTAAAAAGTTAATGTTTAATTTAAAAAGGAAAATTTTATGTTATAACTATTACTGATACCAAAATTTAAATGGGAAATAATAACAAAGTTTTTTATCTCTAAACTCCCTAAGACATATAAAGGCTACAATGCAATTCGGATTGTTGTCTACCAACTAATAATTTTAGTATGTTTTATTGCTATCCAAGAACATTTACCACATGATTAGATTCCCAGAATATTCATTAAGGAAGTGGTATAGTTTCTTCAAGTAACATTCTCAATTGTATATGATATATATATGAGGTTTAGCTCAAACTTTTTGAGAAGTATTTAGTAATCATTCAATATGTTGTTTAATGTTAGTATTGAATATCATCCTAAAAAAGATGGTTTGTCTAAGTGGACTATTAAAATCATATAATATAAAATGAAATTTTTCTCTATATATTTCAAAAGTTGTATTGATTAACATATTTGTAAGGATCAATTACCTTAAAAAATAGAATTAATTAAAGCATTTTGATTGTTCCAGCATGGTTCCTTCCATTATAAGAAGTGAATAATTTAAATTTGATTTAATGAAGTTAGAGAAAGAATGATTTTGCGACATAAGGGAGGTGAGGAAATTATAGGGAGTGTTAGATCCCTTAAACAACCAATCATGTGAATTCAATGTTGATAGAAAATGTTTAATGACTATTATTAGTGAGATTTAGAGTTTAATTTTACTAAATAGTTAATCAATTTACTATATCCAAGGAAACAATTTTGTGATTTGGAAAATTGGAAACCATATCCCTAGATACATCATCCCCTTCAAGATTATTTATTAAATCTGGATTATAGATTATCTCTTACAACTTCCTTAGAACCGCTCTCATTTTCTTGATGTGTTTGGTGTTTTTATTTTATGAAGCAAATACCCAATCCTTCACTTGTAATGAACTCCACAGTTATATAACTAGAGAATAGTCATAATTTTGATTAAAAAATTTGTAGATTCTACATTGATTAGAGAATATTCCATTGAAAATGATATCACACTAGGTACAAATTTTATGGGGAAACCATACATTTTAAGAAGATACTTGGGAACTATAGGATGTGTTGAGGATGAATTATTCAATTTTTCTTGTATCAGTGGTATAATATTTTGAGGAAAAAATTATTATAAGGGTGGTAGAATGTAACACCCAATGATTTTAAAATATATATGTGTCTTTATTATATTTATAGTGAATATAACGTTATTTACACATAGAAAAAATTTATGATTAAGAAATTATACTATTTAAATATATATATATATTCTTTAATAAAATTAATATTCAATTATACATTGATTATCTAGTGCTTAAAAATGATTATAAAACCTATTGAAGGTAAATGATATATTTTTCTTAAAATGTATTTTATGTGTGAAAATTATTTTTATATTTAAATATCAAAATTAATCCATATTTATAAATTATTATAATGAAATTAGTTGATAATATATCTATTAAAATGAATTACCTATCATTTAATGGTGTTTATTAGAAAAGGATTATGAATAAAGTAACTTTCTGATTTAAAATTATATTTTTATCAAAATGGTTTTTTTGAATTTTGGTCATGGATTATAAAATTAATTCCTATAAAAACTAAAACCAGAATCTTGAAAAATGGATTTCATATTTTTAATAATTAATTTCAAATTTAGTAATAAAATCAATTTAATTTCTTATCATTATGAATACTAACCTTAGAAAAAAAATCACCATGGTAAAAGGGTAAAAACAGGTTAATTAAGGGTAATACATCATTATAAGGTCACTAAATCTAATCTTAAATCATATTTTATGTGTTTATTTCGATTTAAATCCCATTATATTTGAAAATTAATTTTTTTCTTTTCACTATTCCATTAGTAAGGCACCTATAATAATAAGAAGTTAATAAAAATTATAAGTGTGTCACTCCCCTATATTATAAAATGGATCATTATCTCCTCAATAATATACATGACATGAGAATAATAACTAAAAATATATATACCCATACTCTGCACCAATATTATTCCCAAAATAATATATTTTTCATTCTCACTAAAAGAACAACCTATATGGCATAATTTGTTTGCAAAAGGATGTTGTCTTTTGAATATGTATGACTCTTAACTGAGTTAATTCTGGTTAATTTCTTCTTCTACCAAATTTAATCTTATCCTAACCATCAAATTTTAATAACATATGTATCCCAAATATTAATAATTTTTATTATGTTAATGTTACACCCTGTTTCATATCAATTTCTGTCCTATGGGAAAGGAAAACGTCCCTCCTATATTTGGGTGAACTACCCCCTCCATGAAGCGATGTACATAGTTTTTGTCACTATCACGCTAGGATTGTTATATATATGGATTTAATGGATATATGTTATATATATATTAATTATAATTCATTATGAGATAAAATATTATCCACCTCCTTGCCTTCCAATTTGTGGGAAAATAATATCATCACCTCTGAGAATGTGTGGATTACCAACACCATGAAGTGATGTGATTTATTTTTTCATTTCCTATTAAAATGCATGTTAATGAGGATATATTTACGGAATATAAATTATATATATGAAATTATTATTATTTTAAAACTATATATATTTCATTTCTCTTTTTCCCTTTTAATTGGATAATGGAAATGTCGCTCCTATGTATGTATGGATTATCATCTCCACGAAGTTATGTAAATAATTCTTCATCACTGATTTATATTAATGTTGATAAAAATGTATATTTTGAATAAATATTATACTTATAACATTATTAAAATTATTTATACAATAATACCATGAAAAATATGTATGAAATGGAACCATAAAACATGAACATGACTGAGAAAGGTAACACATAACACTCAAATGTTGATTTTAATAATAAATTTTTAAGAAATGGGGACTGTGAAATAATAAGGAAATTATAAATTATAATATCAGTGTGATATTTTTTCACTTATTGACATATTATAAATCAAAATTTAATATATAGTAGATTAATATCACATAAGAAGAAATTCATGTCTTGAGATAAGGCTTCTTCTTCCCAATATTGTTTCTCTTAGACATGGTTCTTGTTATTCACATATTTGGGTTTATATATTGTATATAGTTCCCTTTTTATATATGATATCATGATTATATCCATATTTCTTTTAATTAATATTCAATTTGATGTTACTTGTTTCATATCATTTATGATCCAAATTTAACTAATGTGGCAAGGGTTTTTGTTACGATCTCATTCATTTTCATGATTAACTTTGACAAATTCCTATTGATGAAAATTATATAACAATTATCTTTTAATCAACATATTATTTCATTTATATTTTATATTTTTTTGGTTTTACAAGTTTTTCATACATATTCTTATCTTTGTAAAATAAAATAATCAAGAAAATATTTTTAAGAATCAATAATGGTGTTACTTTTTTTTGTTTTGGAATCATTCACCTCTATATTTTTGTTTATTAAAATTTTATACATAATTTTTTATAATCAAAAAAATAATTTTAAAAAATAATTTTTACCACTATTGAATCTCATTTAGAATTTTTGGAAGTATTATTTTCAAATGCTTTTCATATGACTCACTTTTTACATTTTAAAAAATATTTAAAAGAATGTTCCATTTTAACTCATAAAATAAGAATGAATTTTTCAACCACAGGGACCATCATCCTGAATATTACGTTTGATGTTCAAAAGGTTTTAATGATATAATTAACATCCTATTTTTCTTAAAATTTTAGGTTTTAAAAATCTAATACAAGAAATCAGATATTTTCTCTTAATTTTGAAATCATATATTAAATTATTTTATAAAATATATTTTCCATCTATCTCAACATAAATTAATGATTTTTAAGTTTTCTAGGTATATAATCTTATTATATAATTCAATTTTATTCTCTAAAAGGTTTATTATGAATATTTTTTATTGATTATTTCATTATCCCCATTTAATTTAGTAAAGATAATTATTGAATGATTAAATTATTAAATTTTTTATGATATTGTGATACACTTATTTATAGTTTTCATTATGTGATGGATGGTCAAAAAATTACATAGTACTCCAATTCATTGGGTATTGTATTATATTTCATAATAGAACATTATTATGCCTGAACCTATTTACATATTAACATTATTCAAAATAATCCCTTGCATATTATGAAATGTTCACAAATTTCTGTATTGACAAAGTCACACAACTAAAATTTTATTTAGGGAATAAATATCAAGTATTTAAAATTATTAGTGGTCACATAGGTGCATATAAGTTTCCAAAATACAATGATTTTATATGTTTAGGCTTATTCCACATTCGGATGTAATATTATGATGTTATTTTTCATGTAACATGCTTTTAGATTCATGATTATACACATCTGTTATGTTAGGATAAAATAATTATTCTATGACCCATGATTTATAATAATGATTTATTAGGCTTGTTTTTTGTACTTTCTTGTCATATTACGATAAAATTATTCTTATTTTTTTCACCTTATACCATTTATGAAAATCTCTCATATTTAACCTTACTATGAATTTGAGCTCAGCCCTTCTTATGTTTCCATTTTTCCAATGTTTTGATGGATTATATTAAGTAAGATTAGATTAGAAGGGTACAAAATGTGAATAATGTTATGTGTTTTGTTAAAGCTATATCATGATAATTATTTGTTTATTTATCTTGTTTCCAAATAAACAAAACCTTTAAAGTCCCTAGACATTGATTATTTTGAGATTCAATGAATATTAATCTAAAATGTTGTAATATTTATGTAAGAAATGATTGAGTATATATAAATAATTATTATACCTAGAGGAAGTGAAATCAGTTTCTATTTTTTGTAACCATAAAAATTTCATATCAATTATTAATACAGAAATATTAGTTGATCAATACATCATTGAAAAATAGAAAAAAATTTACATTATAAGTTTCAGATAATCCCTATCATAATGAGTCAATTGAAATTTATTTCCATGACATTCCTCTAGATAAGACACGTGAAACTGGGTAAGATCATATAATATGATAATTGAATTATGATTTATGTACAATTTTAATAAATACACAGAAGATTTTTTTAAATATATTTATATTTATATTTATTGATATGTCAAAAATATAATGAAGGGGATCACCAATGTTAATGAAAAATATGAGAAGATGGATAAATCATTGACATAATATGTGATGATGAGAATAGATGTAAAAATAAAATATTAATCCATGAGTGTCATAATTAAGGATATGGATGAAATTTCTTAATAAATAGAAGAATTTAGATTGATGAAATCTCGAAGAAATATTAATCATTTAAAATAATTGATGAATGCTCTGTGAATTAAATAGGGAGATAAGATTATTTAAACAATGTAAACAATAAGAAATTCTAATACAGAGAAAAATAGACCAAATAAATTTACAGAATATTAAAATTTAATAATAAATATCATGAAGAACATCGAAAAAAATATTTCGGATATTAAAAGTGAATTTGAATATAACATGAAATTACTGGGGGTTACCGAAACTATTTTTGATATAAAATTTATTGATATTTATGTTAAATTAGAAAATAATTAAAGTTGGTTATTCTATGTGTTCACAATAATATTGGAGAAAAGTTTTTTCAGACATGAATTCTGATAGGGATCATTATTCCAAAATACTAATATTTAAATAAAATATAATCTTGAAGAAAATTGACTGTAAAAATATATAAATCGAAAATAATAGAATAATTATTTTTAAAACAATTCAATTACAAAAAATATATTTTTATATAGAGGTCATGTTTACATTCAAAAGATAGTAAAAATTGGATGAATTAAAATTGGGATAAACTCACTAATAAATATATGGTTTATACCAAAAATTTTATATTATCTGTCTCTCTAAAATGAACACAAAATAATTTTTTTTACTCAAAAAAGGTACAATGTTATTATACCCAAATATATTAGTAGTCAATGTAAAATAACGTAGTTTGGTGGACACTTCTGGTGTCGTTAAAGGTTTCTCCACAATCCTATTGATTGTTGGGATAATGTTTCATTTTTCAGAAGATAAGTAAAGCCAATATAAAGGGGAATAAAATATGATTTTCTTATTTTCTTATAGTATAATGGCACAGATCATTCTATATAAAATATATTTTATGTTTTTTCCTTATTTAGGATACATTCAATCAAAGATGTCATAATTGTGAAGAATTTACTTCAAATCAAGAAACCATACATCCATAGAATTTAATGAAAGTGGACTAAAAAATATGATGATGAAATAAGGGAAGTTGGTAGGGAGATTCCCCTAGGTTAAAAAAATGATAAAAATAACACTAATTAAATCCATGAATGATACTTAACCTAAAACATTAAGAGGATGGTTCAATTATGGATGAAATGAACACATTGTGATCATTTTAAAAAATCCATGAGTTTTTTAGTCAACGGGGAAAGGATTAAATTAATAAAGAGACTAAATTTTATATATAAATAGATGGATTTTAATAGTGGAAATCATCAATAAAATTCATGAAAAAAATAATAACTTAATAAGAGGTTTTCAAAAATAGATGATCTAAGAGTTCATGAGAATCTATGTGGATGCAACCACAATGCAGGAAAAACTCAAAATATTTTTTAAAAATTATTCATGTTTGATTATAAATGCTATTAAAGAAAAATAAATAATAAAAATATGCATTTTAATTAATGTGTCATACTAGATTAATATCCTATACAAAGATATAATTGAGAAATTAACAATGTGAATGATATATATATAGAGTCATACTATAAAATTTAGAAAATAAATCTTGAAACGTTCCCTTCACAATTATTCTTGGTAATAAAGAGTATTTTTTAAGAAATAAATCTCAAAATTTTATCTCCCACTGATGATCAAAGGAGATCCCACCATCTTCCCATTTATATTGTTCTTGTACTTTTTATGAAGGGAATTAACTATGAACATTCTTTTTTGGGTGAAACTATTGAACATGAGTATGTTTCGAATCAAAACAATATAGTATAAATCATTATCGTGGATGTGATCCATCATTTGGTATCTTTATATAACTTCCGGAACTCCAAAAAACTAATGCTTGAAGTTATGTTACGAAATTGGGAATTAATACTCGAGTTCTCACAATATTTAATTACATAGTTGTGTTAGTAGAATAGATTCATATATATTTTAAAACATAATATACAACATAAACATATTGAGAAATAGTTATTATCCCTTCCATTATATCCTACAAAATTACACAAATTCCTGTAATAAAAATCTTATGGAATGAAAAACAAATATTAGTGGTCTCAGAAAATCAGTAAATATTATAAAAAAGTGAAATCATAAAATCTTAAAAATGGAATAACTTATATGGATAGAATAAAAATATAACACAAATCCAATGTTTATTGAAACATTGTACATTCTATAATAATGAAAATAATTGAAAACATTGATAAAAATAATAGTTGAACTCTTACCTAATGAATGGGTAATGTAGGGCATCAAAACATTCTATCAATTTGTTGTGCCAGGAAATAAATCCTTTTATAGAAATACGTATTCACCATAACAAATCATGTTATTTCTCATGTGAACTATCGATGAATTTAGGGGATATACAATTATGGGCACCACCTATAATAGGATTAAACACAATGTATGGATAATAAGAGTCATCAAGACATTCCATAAAACTCCATATGGAATCCATTACAATATAAAACATGAATATCCTTATAATAAGAGATACAAACCTCAAATAAATCCCCATTAAAAAGAAAATATGAATATCTATGATATCATCCCATAATCAATATGGAAGTCATAGAGTATCAACAAATTAATAGTTAGTACCCTTATCAATGAAAAATATTGTTGAGGGTAGTTTCATTGTTCTATTTTACCCATTGAAGAGAGTAATTATGTCCAATAACATTCAAGTTTAATAGATTTTGGAAATGGTAGTAATAATACTTCATCATGGTTAATTATGAGTGTGTCAAAATTCCAAATCATGTCCCACCTTGACCGTCTCACTTAGTGTGGTGTCTTCATCCCACTGTTCACCAATTAGTGTGATAGTTTAGTTAATTCCCAACCCAAAATTTTCATACTAATTTCCCCGATATACATATATGACACCTCCACATCCACATTTCAGTATATATATAGGGTAATAAATTTTATACACATTATTTAATGAATACAAAGGATTGTTCCTCCACCATGGAAAAGGTAACTCTTTGATCAAAATAATATGATAGAGGGGTAACAATATAGACTTCTGAATCCATTAAATTTCATGGGTAATATGAAAAAAATTATTCTATTGTAATGTATTCTCGACATAGAAGAAAATTTGTGTTGATTGTTAAAAGACCCCAAATAATGAAAATTGGGACAACAATCCCATTTATACACTCAGTAGATATTTATTCATATAATAATGAAAGAGTGGGGTTCAAGTTGATATTTAAAATCATAAATAAAATCATTTATTGATATAAAATCGAAAACTAGTTGAATATAAATCAGGTTAAATAAATTTGGTCCTCTATACAAAATATGTCTCAAATAGTGGTATTTGAGATGGATAACCCTTAAATATTATAATAACATCCAAGAACAAGCATTAAAATCATGTAATATAGAATATATCTCTTAATATCTAAATTATTTACCTTACCCATATCTATGTTCATTCACATTCATCATAAAATATTTTTCTCTATATAAATTCTTCTAAGTTTCCACATATGTGTTTATAGTTTTGATTGTTTGTACTAGTTTCCTAATAAGGGGGTTCATATTCATTATAATTAAAATTTAAATTATTAAAATTTAATTAATATTTATTTTATGGATTAATTATAATAATTTATTATGTTTAAAATTCATTTCATGGGTGTTTAAGAGCTTGTCCATGAAGTGGAAGTCGACAATAAGCATCTTTTGGTGATTTTTTAGGAATGAAGGGTTCTTTAGTAATTGATGAAATACATATTGGTATATTATATCTATGATAAAACCCCATTATTTACACATTTATATCATATGATACCTGTAATTTATTTCAATAGTATTCGATGTTATAAAAGAATATTAGTGTTCAATTGGGTGGTTAAATCGACTCAATCATGAAACTAACTTGATTTACTAAATTATTATGAGGACTTTTGATGTAATATAATTATAAAATTAGAATAATGATAAAAAAATTTGTCTATTAGTGTTATATATTATATTTTTAATAAATAAAAATAATAATTAATGGATGTGAAAATATTATATGATTTAAATATTAGTTTATCATCTAAGCACACTTATTTTAAATAACTATATTAATGATGGCTATATGTTGGTCATTTCTTCAATAATATCTAAAATATATCATATCATAACATTAATGATATTATTAAAATAGTATTCATCCTATAATACCATTATTATATCCAATATTTAAAAGCGATGATGGAAAACAAAACATGTTACGTTGTGGAGGTAGTAGTCTGCACAACTTAAGAACAACCATTTTGTTTTTCAGAATGGATAGATTATATAATTAAATAATGAAAATAAAAAAAATTAAAATTTTATAATATTAATTATAATAATATATTTATACTAGTCTTTCTTGCATATATTTAAATGAATATACTTTTTGTGACAATAACCAATTGATAATACTCATGTTGGGGACATGATTTTTTTGTTAGAATACTCATCGGAAATGAGGGCCTTGTGCTATGTAATGTTGAAAATTTTATTTTTAATTTCATATGGGATTAATGGAATATCAAAATATAATATTTTAGGGGAAAAATTTTAATTAGAAAAGAGTCTTGAAGTGGTGAAGATGATTCCCTTTTATTTGTAAATATAATTGTAGTTTTGGAACAACTAATATAACTTCTATAATTTAATATCACTATAAAATCCAAATGGGATTAAAATGTAACCAATGAAAAAAGTGGGAGTTTTTTGGTCAAGACCCACCACAACCATCCATTCGAAAACACTTTATCAATATGTTTTTTTCCATTCCACCATAGTAAAATATGTTTTACCATTTTTACTTTTTATTAGGGTAACTAATTTGTAACCATAATAATTAATTTAAATAAAATATAAAAATATATATAACTTAATAATTATTATATTACTATTAATAAATTAAAAACCATTTTATCGTATTAAATTTGTATAGGAAATAACTGTAAATGTCACTATATAAACATTTAACTATGTAAAACATTTTTTAGAGAAATTACATTTTAAGATTAAAATTTAAATATATTTTAAAATAAACTTGGATATTGTTTTTAATAATATAAATTGAATTATAATAAAAAACAATATTAGGATTCCCAGGTAAATGAAGACTGAATATCCCTTCAAAAAATACTTCATTTTATAAGAATACTCAAAATATGTTTTTCATTAATGTATCATTTTAATGAATTATAAAAATGTTTTCCCAAGGATTTATCAGTTAAAATAATATATTATATTGAATAATAATATTAAATGTATTAATATTTTATTATATAAAAGGCTTTAATAATATTTACATCATGTTTATATAATAATAAATCCATACTGTTTATATGTTTTGTGTAATTGTATTTTTCAGAAAATAATGATGTTTTTAGACAAAGCCAAAAATTATTTCTAAAATAATTTTGATACCATGAGTTCAAAAATAATGTTTCTGTTTTCAATCATAAATTCAAAAAATAATATTTTAAAAATAATCAACAAAATCTCTTTAATGGGTGCATTTCATGATAGTTTTGGATTTTTCTTGTACCTTCTATAGTAGAGTTTCAGACATTATATTATCCCACAGATAAATAATTTCATCCTAGAAATTACGATATATATCAAATATTGATTAAATTTGGACACAAATTCATTATTTATTTTTTAGGCTCTTATGCTTCCATTTTTAGTTTTCTATTTCTACAAAGGACATTCACTAAATTATTTTTCCAATTCTACAATACATGCTCTCTTTTATCAAGGTTTTAGATATGATTCTTATTGAATGAAAATTATGGCTCCAACTATATTACATCAAATTTAAGAACATCTATTGTATTCCACATATATTTCCTCATTAATGATAAATATAAGATGTTTTTTATTTTAAAATGTATGGGACACATAGTTTTCCGGTAAGTTACAACTCTATTTCATTTTAGTATTTCAAAATGCCCAATATGACTTGGGCATAAAATACACTTTTTAAAAAATCATAATACTACCTTTAATGGTGATTCATTCATGAATACAAGATCCATAACTATAAATTAAAATTTTTTACTTTGATTTTTAGAATACCTATTTTTTATTCATTGGGAATCATTAATGTGATCTTGAATAGTCCATACATTATTAGTTTTCTACTTTATAAGCTCTAGAAAAACAAAATATATTTCTATAAATTCATCTAATAATGAATGAGTAGGATAACCTCCCCTATAAAATTATTCATATAAATACATCTAGTTTCTCAATTGGAAGATATTTGTGTATGAAAATTAAATAAAAGGAAGATAGAAATCACTCACACCTTAGAAGTAAATAGATCTTGATCTTAACATGTCTTACATATTATAGATAGCTCATTCAGATTATCCATCAATCTTAGAATGAGAAGTGGTGTTTAAATATATCTTTGAATTGATTTATAATTAATGACTCTTCTATAATTTCTATATAAATGTTGGGATACAATTTTACATAATTGATCTGGGTACCCCCTTAAGGATTAGTATTTCATTTATATTGAGCTAGGAATGGAAGTCAGGAGGTATATCATCTCTTATTTCTATGAAATTGAAAGACTTAGTAAGATAATCAACATTGAACCATATATATTTTTCCATCATTGGAGTCTCTGGTATTTGAGTGAAAAATTATATTGTGGCATTGTACTACTTCAATATAGGTATATTCTTGGGTTTTATATCTCTATTATGATGTTTTCATCTATCCTTCCACTACTAGAATACTATTAATCTAGAAATATAGTCCATAATCTCTTTATTTGTAGAATCACACTACAAATTTTCTCTTAAATAATATACAACTTTTTTTCTAATTGTTTGTATAGATAAATATTGGCTATGTTATTTGTCATGATGTTGTCTCTTAAATTCTGTTACAGATGGAACAAACATCCTCTTCTAAAAATTCCTAAATACTTCTCTATATATGATGTTTATAAATTTACCATCTTTTACTAATTTAATGTTCATTTATAATTTCTCATCATCCTGGTGGTACTTATCTACTACTAAATCAATATTTTTGAATTTTCAAATGACACTTTTAAAAGGTAAGTTAAACCGGAAAAATTTCTACCGATTAAAAAAATACAAGAATTAATCCTAGATTTAGACTACTAGAAACTTCCCCTCCCCAATAGATGTATCATTATTTCTTGCCTCCACCATCGCATGACCACTCAGCTAGTTTTCCAATGAAGGGTTGCACAAGACTAGTACTGGTGGAAAATACATACCCTATTGTCATCCAAAACCTAATTTCATTCTCTAGTGAAATATTTCGGCTCAAAATCATAGTCTTTGAGTATTTCAAGCCATATTATTTTCTTTATGATGATCTCATTATGATAGAATTTATACATCAAACTCTTCCAGCCAATATACAAAACATCATTAACTATACTGGTAGTGAATCCAAATTTTTGAAGAAAATATTATAGCTTCCAACTTAATATCACCAGTAATATTGTTCTGTTGATGGATTTTCAATTTCCTGGATCAATATGTAATTACCCTATTACTCTACATAATCCCATAAACATGTATTTTTATCCATGAATCACAATAAATTATGAATCCTAATTTACTGATGGAAGAGTTTATACCCGTTCACTAATAATCATCCTCTTTACATCTTCAATGTTTTCCTCACATTCCCTTTACCACATAAATTTTACCCCTTTACCTGTTAAATTGGTCAATAAGTTTTTAAATCAGGAAAAATCATGGAAAAACCTTTGATAGTAACCAAATAAACCCATAAAACATTAGATCAAGGTTATATTAATCATTTTTGGATATTAAAATACAACCTTTTCCTTAGATAGGTCAAAAAATGTTTCCTTATGGTAGAAAATATGGTGAATAAAAAAATTTTGATCTAAATTCATAATTACTATAAATCCCATAAAAATGTTTTTTAATGGTCTAAAAACTTATTTGCATATGAATCTATTTCACATAATAGTTATTAATGTATATCCAGATATCATTAATTAATACTACCACAATTTTATCAAGAATCACCTTCAATAATATATTCATAATAGCCATCATGATGGAAGGTTCATTATTGAATCCATAAGGCACTACCGTAAACTCATAATGTCCATATCATGTTTCGAATGTCATTTTCATTATATCATCCATCATTACCCTTATTAAATGATAACCAGATAAAATATTTATCTTTTAAAATTAGTAGTAACCATAGGTTAGTCAAAAATGTCTCTAATTTTTGTTAAAATATATTTATTCATTATAGTAATGACATTGATCTCCCTATAATCGATGAAAAATCTCATAGGCTCAACATTTTTCATGAATATATTATGGGATCCCCATGGTGAAACACTTGGTTGAATAAATCCATTATCACACAACACCTATACTTATTTATTAATATCCTTAAACTCCAATCCCATCATTCTATAGGAATTCTTTTGATATGGTACTCATACCTATAATGGGTTCAATAGAGAACTCAAATTCATACTCTTGTTTATGGATAGGTAATTTTTCTGAAAACACATAAATGGATTTTTTTTTGATTGGTACATAATCTCTTCTTATTATATCATCCTTATCTATAGGTCAAACTTTTTATTTTTCTATATTGTTTTGAATTGGTGACCCCCACAGGTTCGTATCTCATATCTAATGGTATATTTCAATGCCTTTTTTGTTTTAATTTCATCTCAAAGATATATATATCTTTTATATGTACTTTATTCACTCTTAGATAATATTAGATTATTATTCCCACTAAAAACTATAGTTTTTGGTCACTTGAAGTGTTATGAAATAGTTATACCATGTAATGGATCATGATGTTTTTCTATGTGGGGGATATTATTTTTCATAACATTGGTCAAATATCATATTATTTATATGATTTAATTAAACTCAACTCTAGAATTATTATCTTTATTAGTTGGAACATCCCTATATTGATTGTAGGTGTTGATTATATTCCCACTACTTTTATTTGTCAATTTATCTTTATAATCATATACACATAATTTCCACATGATTTTTAAATGTAAAATACATCTCATATTACACTTTCATGTGTTCCATATAAATCTTGAGGAGTTTTCATTGAAATTTCTCTATCTATGTTGATTCCACAAAATATAGTCCCTCAAGTTACTATTAAACATTCCTTCAATCCAAAATTAAATCCACTAAATCCCAAAACCTAGAGGTAATAGTAATATTACATTTTTGTAAAATAATAAAACATTTCAATGAATATCGAACAACATAGTAATATAAGAAGACTATATGCATGCTTATTTAAGAAAATAATATAAAATATGAGGAAATTTTAAAAAAATTATCATCTCTTCCATCTTATACCTAAAATTTTCACACAGTCCTCGGTCAAGTTACCTAGGGAAAATAAAGAATGGTTGGTTTTAAAAGATCAGTAAAGAGTAAAATAAAATAGAAGCATACATAATATTAACATGAAATGAGTTATGTGAAAATAATAAATGAACAACATGAATTCAAAATTAACTAAAATAATATTCATTCTATATCCATGAAAATAAATGAAAACAAGGAAAACCATAATAATCAATCATACAATATAGGAATTAATAATTGTGGACATCCAAAAAAAATTAGTCAAGGACTTATATCAAGACCTAAATTCTATTATGAAGAGTTGTGTACACTAAAACCTACCAATTTGGTTTCATGAACCCTATTGATTCATTAAGGGGAAATATAATTTTCCTTCACCCATCATCTGATTATGTCCAATGCATTCACTATAAGAGTAATTATTACCTTTCATACCTATTCTTGAGGAACCTTTTGATAAATAAAATATTTATATCCATATAATGATAATTACAAATCTCAATTACACACCATTTAATATAATAATGTGAATATCTAAGGGTGAATATCATAATCAACATGGATGTTGTGGGATGTCATAAAATTTTCTTGTTTTACACTTATCAAATAAGTATTGGTCTGAGGGTAACTTTAACGTAATTTTTTATCCATGGAAGATAATAATTGGGTTCAATTTTTTTCATTGGTTGGAGACAAATGTGATGGTTGGACAAACACTTCATCATATTTCATGTTGGTCGGAGTGGTTTACTCAAGAGGGGGGGTGAATTGAGTACCAATTAAAATTTCTGTTAAAAACAATTTCTATTAAAATCCCCCAATTTCAAAAACAAATTAAACTGTAGTGAATTTATATAGATTATAAAGGTTCAAATAGTTTCTCAAAGATTGATTAGTTCTCAGTTAACTTAATCTTATGATTAAATTGACTTTTGAAACTAACTTACTGATTTATAATAAATATAAACACTTGCGAATTTAATTATCAAAGTAGCTTTGAAGATAAATTATATTTCAAAGTAATAGCAGCGGAATATGAAATAAATATGTAGAATGGATAAAGTATGTAGCTACAAACACAGAGAATTAACCAAGAGGTTCAGTCTCAAGCCGAGACTTAGTCCTCTCAAAAGTTTATATAAAAATGATCCACACCCTGGATCGGGGTTAACAACAGTGAACACACTGTCCAGGTCACAAGACCTCTACCACAGTTCTACGTGGGAAAACAAACAACAGCAGCCAGCTGTCCAGGTCACAAGACCTCTACCACTATCCACAGTGGGAAATGAAGTGTAAAAGGTTTGTTGAGGATTTACAGATCCTCCAATGAAAGTACAGGAGTCAGTGTGTGTGTTTAATACAGCAGATAACACACACTGCTCAAAATGTAGAATAACTAAATCACAGAGCAGAGATATAGAGTTTAGAAATGGCTCTAGTGATTTCAGTGTAGCACTGGACTCGTTTTGGAATTGATCAGAAGTGATTCTGAGTCCTCTTCTCGATTTTGTTTGAGAAGCAGAGTGTCGTGTGCTTCAGGTTCACAGGCAGTGAGATGTAGTCGATGAAGCTCTTCGATATTCTTTTGTATGCACAGAACTCTTCTTGAGTAGGCTTGATTGTATAAATGATTCTGTCTTGCTTGGTTCTTCTTTTATGCACAGAGCTCTTCTTGAGTATGTCTTATGTCTTCCTTGTCTCTGTGTGTGTTGTCTCGCACATCTCTTCAGCAGAGTCTTCTTGTATTTATGTCACGTGCTCCGTAGGACAGAAAAGGTTTCCTTTCCGCAGGTACGAGGTACGGTTTCCGGACATCGGACAACCTTTATTAATTAATTTTCAGGGTATTAAAATATAACTAATATGACCGTTGGGTAGAATAAATAAAGATAAAGATAAAGAAATTCAAACAGTTGTTTATGACTGTTCAAGTGATCGGTAGGTCATCCGCATTAGAGTAATGATCGGTGACTCAGATAGATCAGCATCGGTCTGTCATCTGATCGGTGAGTCATTTGCATCAGTGAGTCATTTGCATCGGTGAGACATTTTCATCGGTGAGACATTTTCATCGGTGAGTCATTTGCATCAGTGAGTCATTTGCATCGGTGAGTCATTTGCATCGGTGAGTCATTTGCATCGGTGAGTCATTTCCATCGGTGAGTCATTTGCATCGGTGAGTCATTTGCATCGGTGAGTCAATTGCATCAGTGAGTCATTTGCATCGGTGAGACCTTTGCATCGGTGAGTCCTTGGATCGGTGAGTCCGATGGATCGGTGAGTCTGATGGATCGGTGAGTCTGATGGATCAGTGAGTCTGATGGATCGGTGAGTCTGATGGATCGGTGAGTCTGATGGATTGGTGCGACCGTTGTCCTTTGATATTGGATCAGGGCTTCCGATGTCTGTTGAATGCAGAAGACTTCCAACATAGTTTGTAAGTCAATAATCATAGACAAAAACATGATAACAAATTCATTTACAGATTGTAATTAAGTTTATGAGAAAACAAACCAGATTAAGCATTAATGGTATGTGATGATTTGTGATTATTAAAACATCAAACATAGACATGAAATCAACAATATTCTAGAGGGCTCAACAATCTCCCCCTTTTTGATAATCACAAATCTTTATCATTTAATATAAATAATATGATATTTAAGAAAAACATAATGAGAATTAAACCATAAGAAGAATAAATATAAAGAGATATATAAATCTCCCCCTTAATTTAGATTACCCATATATATTATACAGATTTCTCCCCCTGAGATATAGACATCTTTTCTCCCATAAAGTATTCTTGTTCTTCTCCCATAAATTATTCTTTTACTTCTCCCCCTTTGGGATAATCAAAAAGGAGGGAAAAAAATAAGAGAAAGTGAAAGTAAAAGCAGACAGTAGAGAGTAGAGAATTTTTTTTTGATAAAACAGATTATTACAAGTAGCACATTGTTAACCCCATCAAAAACAATACACAACTGTTTGGTGGGATACAAAGGGGCT
Organism: Viscum album; assembly: GCA_963277665.1. NCBI lineage: Eukaryota > Viridiplantae > Streptophyta > Magnoliopsida > Santalales > Viscaceae > Viscum > Viscum album. The sequence goes on along the minus strand of OY728133.1, from coordinate 1,790,799,149 downwards.
TTTACTTTGTCTTTGGGATCAATAGTAGGTAAGGTGGAAGGTTTGGAGACATGCTGGTCTTGGCGAATCTGAAGTGGTGGTAGGACAACTCGGGCAGGTGTAGGAGCAGGTACCACAGAGGGTTGTTGTTGAGAAACAGGAGCTGATTGAGGAGCTTTCTGAGGAACTGGTATTAATTGAGAGAGAGCTTGAGCAACAGATAGCTGATTTGGAGCTATATCAGAATCACTGAGAGGTTCAGAAGTAGGAAGTACAATTGCAGTGGCATGTGCATCCAAATAGGGCTTCAAAAGATGAATGAAGTCCTGAATGACTTCTGCTCCATACTTCATAGCTTTTTCAAAATCATCTTTATTCTCTATGAACTGTGCTAAGGAAGGGACAAAATCTTGCAATTGGAGAACTTGAGTTTTGAAGGCCTGAGTGACAGGAGATAATTTCAGATTCTCTGCTAACACCTTGAAGCTTGCAGTCATCTCATGTTTTGTATAATTCTTGGAAAAGTAAGTATCAACTTTTTCCTTGATCTCTTGCAGGTCTTTCTTAGAATCTGCTGAATATACCAAGGCCATCTTATAATTGTTATCATAGAGCTATTTCATCTTCCTCAAAGATTCTAAATCAAGAATTTGTCTTACAGCAGCTAGCTCTTCATGCACAACTTCTCTTAGAGCTTCTATCTCACGAGTAGTGATCTTGGTTACCTTGACTGTACTGGCTTGGCTAACTATGTGAGTTAACTCAGCTTTCAACTTCCTCAGGTCAGACTTGTTGAGAAGTTCAATCAAATTTCTCAAAACTTCCATCATACCAGAGATGGTTGATCGGAATTCGCTTGATAGAGATACCATGTCGGTGTGAAGATCCTTCATAGTCTGATTCAAAAAGGCTATTTGCCTGCCAATAAGTTCACCAGTATTGGCTAGGTCTGGCTTCACAGCATTAGATACTCTCTGTGAGAAGGCTTCCAAATAATTTTCAGAAACTTGTAGGGACACTTGAGTAAGAGCATTAGAAACTTCTTCTCTAACTATGGTTCTCATAGCAGTTAGCAATTCAAACTTAAACTTATCAAGACCAGCTTGACTGATTCTAGAACCAGGGAAATTATTATTGGTAGGATCAACAGTAGGAACAGACCTTGCTTCTCGTGGGAGATTCCTCTTCACAGCTGCAGCAGATTCTGGCATTGCTTATTCGTCTTCAAAATATTCTAAGCCCAACACAGCATAACCAGGGTAGTCATCCCAAACAGCAGCACACATGGTGTATTTTGGTTTCTCATAGCTTGCTGTTCCACTGATTTTTGGTGAGTCATCCTTGCCACTGATATGTAATTCTTGTACTGATTGAGGTGATTCCATTTGATCTTCAGAAAGACCATCCACTGGTCTGTTTTCACCATCAGCAACAGCCTCAGCTTCATCATCACGTCCATCATCACTCTTCTCAGAAGCTTCACTGTGATATTATTCAGTATCAGAATCTTCTTCATCACCAAGAATAGTTTCTGATTCTTGTAGGGTTAAGGGTGGACTAGCAAGTCCAAATTATATTCTTCTTTTGGGACTACCAGTGTCAGGATCACTCCTATCATCAGGATAAGACACACTTCCTTCTACAGTAGCAGCTTCTTCTTGCTCATCATCATCAGAATAAACTGGTTCCTCATCTGGATTTAAGCCAGGGTCTCTCAAATCCTTTGGCCTCTTGCCATGATCTATGGGATTGTAGACTTCATACAATTTATCTTCATCTGCAACCCAACACTTCTTCCATGGATTCCAATTTATTTTCATCCTCTTGAAGATCTCTTTTATAAGACAGAAGGTGTGGTCTGTTTCATTAACTTCATCATCTTCATCAAGACAATCTAGATTTTTGAGCATGGTAGATATCATCTTTGAATAAAACAAGGCAGTGGCTTTCTTGGATGGTTTTATCATTCCAGCTATGTGTACCATCACATATCTAAACAAATTGATTTTCTCATGTGTTTTTAGAAGAAACAACAGGAAAACATCCTGGTATTTTACAGCAGCAAAATCACCTCTCCTAGGGAAAAGTTGATGCTGAATAAACTTGAAAAGAAGTCTGCACTCACCATCTAATTCTGAAGCTGTGATTCTTCGTGACTCTATGTTTCCTGTCAGAATATCCAGAGCTAATTCATAAGAAAAGTAATCAGATGTCGGAGGAATATTCCCAGCATAATCCTCATACCGACCTTCATGAGGTATGTTCAGGAACTCAGCCCACTGCTTAGATAAGAAGGATATTTTCTTTCCTTTTACCACAGACGACATCCTGGCAGCCTCCACACCATCTAAAGTGATTTCCAGATTCATATAGAACTCATGTACCAGCTTCGGGTAGTCTATTCGAGTGTTGTCAGAAAACCAGTCTATCCATCTTTGCGATTCAAGAACTTGCAGCAATAGTGACTTACTTGACAAAAGCCAGGAAGAGTTTACTTCTTTTTCTACAGCAACAATCCGAGATTCCAGGTTCGGATTTACTGATAGTTGAGAGGTACTACTCGACTTGCCTCGAGCACGCTTTGAAGGTACAGGGCTATCCCGTCCTTTGCTCGGTCTCTTTTTCTTAACCATTCGAGGATTTCGAGAAGGCAGGAGTTCGAAGGTTCGAAGTAGAGGGGAAGAGAGGTTGAAATGTTCGGCGGGAAATGAAAGGTCAAAGGTTTAGGGAAGATAAATAGACGCGTATCATTTATTTTATCATTTAGGGTTTCTATAAAAAGTAATTTACTAATTAATAAAAAGTAATTGAAAGAAAAAAAATCGGTTTGACAGAACAGTGTGACAGATCGGTTCCACAGATCAGTTTCACAGATCAATTTCAGAGATCAGTTTCACAGATCAGTTTCACAGATCAGTTTCACAGATCAGTTTCACAGATCTGTTTCACAGATCAGTTTCACAGATCAGTTTCACAGATCAATCATACACAATTCTTGTTTAATAAATTTCATTCTTTCAGAGCATAAAGGCTTTGTGAAGATATCAGCTAATTGATGTTCAGAGCTAATATATTTCAAAGAAACATCACCTTTTTGATAATGATCTCTTAGAAAATGATGTCTGACATCAATGTGCTTAGTTCTAGAGTGACACACAGAGTTCTTAGATATATTTATTGCACTAGTATTGTCACAGTTAATTGAAACATGTTTAAGATCAAATCCATAATCCAATAGAGTATGTTTCATCCACAGAATTTGTGCACAGCAACTACCAGCAGCTATGTATTCTGCTTCAGCAGTAGACAATGCAACTGAGTTTTGTTTCTTACTACACCATGATACTAGGGATTTTCCAAGCAAATGACATGTTCCTGATGTGCTTTTTCTATCTAACTTACATCCAGAAAAGTCAGCATCTGAATAACTCATTAACTCAAATGATTGTCCTTTTGGGTAAAACAAACCTAAGTTAACCGTGTGTTTGAGATATTTAAAAATTCTTTTGACAGCAAGCAAATGAGATTATTTGGATTAGCTTGAAATCTAGCACACATACACACACTAAACATAATATCAGTTCGACTAGAAGTAAGATAAAGTAAACTACCAATCATACCTCTGTAATTTGTTTGATCAACTGGTTTCCCAGTTTCATCTGCGTCCAATTTATAGGTAGTACTCATAGGATTTTCACTTTCCTTGATACTATCCAGACCAAAACGTTTTAAAAGATCCTTTGTATATTTACTTTGATTCAAAATAATACCATTTTCATTTTGAAATACTTGAAATCCAAGAAAGTACTTAAGCTCTCCCATTAAGCTCATTTCAAATTCATTTTGCATACTTTTTGAAAAATCAGTACATAAAGAGTGTTTAGAAGATCCAAAAATAATATCATCAACATATACTTGTACAACTAAAACATATTTAGAAATTCTTTTAATGAGAAGAGTTGGATCAGCAATCCCTTTAGTAAAACCTTTTGAAATAAGGAAATTGCTAAGTCTATCATACCAAGCTCTTGGAGATTGTTTTAAACCATACAAAGCTTTAGAAAGTTTAAAAACTTGATTTGGAAAATGGGGATTAGTAAATATAGGTGGTTGTTCTACAAAAACATCTTCAATTATAAAACCATTTAGAAAAGCACTTTTGACATCCATTTGATATAACATGAAATCCAGATGTGCAACATATGCAAGTAAGATCCTAATGGCTTCTAGTCTAGCTACAGGTGCAAAAGTCTCCTCATATTCTATACCTTCTTCTTGACTATATCCTTGTGAAACTAGTCTAGCTTTGTTTCTAACTATATTTCCAGATTCATCTACTTTATTTCTAAAAACCCATTTTGTGACTATTGTTAAGGTGTCCATAGGTCTGTCAACTAATTCCCAGACATTGTTTCTTTCAAACTGATTTAATTCATCTTGCATAGCCAATACCCAGAATTCATCATTGATAGCATCATTGATATTTTTAGGTTCTGACTGTGAAAGAAAAGCTTGATGTTCAACCTGATTTCTTAGAGAATATCTAGTCAGTGTTCCTCTATCTAGATTTCCTACAACAGCATCTAAAGGATGGTTCTTTAGAGTCCTAGATGGTCTTGAAAAGATAGGGCTAGAAATTTCAGGTTCATCTAGAGATTGAGGTTCAACAGAAGCAGGTTCTGGAGAATTTCCAGAGTTGGATGTTTTAACTATAGGTCCATTGTATTTATCATTGAGATTCAAACCAGAGAGATCATCTTCAAGAGAGATTTTAGGTTCATGTGGATCAGTTTCATCAAATTTGATGTGAACAGATTCTTCCACACATTTGGTTCTTTTATTGAAAACTCTATAGGCTTTACTAGAGATAGAATAACCTAGGAAAATTCCATCATCACTCTTGGATGAAAATTTGTCAAGATTGTCTCTAGTATTGAGAATGAAGACTTTGCAGCCAAAAACTTTGAAGTAATTAACCTTAGGCTTCCTATGGTTCCACAACTCATAAGGGGTCCTCTTAAGAACTGGTCTGATCAAAACTCTATTAATGACATAACAAGCTGTATTAACAGCTTCATCCCAAAAGTAAATAGGCAGTTCATATTCATTGAGCATGGTTCTAGCAATTTCTTGCAGGGTTCTGTTTCTTCTTTATACTACACCATTTTGTTTGGGTGTCCTAGGGGCAGAAAATTTATGAGAATAGCCATTGAGTGAGCAGTAAGATTCAAAATCTTGATTTTCAAACTCACGACCATGATCACTCCTCAAGGTTTTAATCTTAAGTCCACTAAGGTTTTCTACAGACTTGGAGTATTTAACAAAGTAAGAACAAGCTTCACTTTTGTGAGCTATAAAATATACCCACGTATATCTAGAAAAGTCATCTACGAGAACATAGACATAGGGCTTCCCATTTAAACTAGAAACTCTAGAAGGTCCAAATAAATCCATGTGAACCAACTCGAGAGGTTGAGAAGTTGAGACTTATTTCTTTGATTTAAAAGAAAATTTATGTTTCTTTCCCTTTTGAAAGGGATTACAAACTTTGTCTACTAGAAATTCAAGTTTGGGTAAGTCTCTAACTAAGTTCTTCCTAGAAAGTTTTCTAAGTGAGTGTACATTGTAGTGTCCTAATCTTCTGTTCCAAAGCCAAGACTCTTTATGAAACACATTTAAGCAAGGAATGTTCTGTTTAGCTGAAGAATCTAAATCAACAACATAAACATTTTCATTTCTTAAAGCAGAAAATACTAAAACATTTTTAGAGTTAAAAAACATTGCAAGAATCATTTTTAAATTTCACATAAAAACCATCATCACACAACTGAGAAATGCTTAACAGGTTATATTTAAGTCCATCGACAAATAAGACTTTAGAAATTAATACTGAGTCAATGTTACCAATCTGGCCTAAGCCGATGATTTTTCCTTTTGAATTATCACCAAAAGTGACAAAGCCTCCATCAACTTTTACTAAGCTCTTGAAACATGAAAAGTCTCCTGACATATGTCTTGAACATCCACTGTCTAAGTACCATATCTTCTTGTGACAGCTCTTCAAGCAGGTCTCCTACAAAACAGATTTAGATGGGAGATGATTTTGGTACCCAGATTTTCTTGGGTCCAGACAGGTTAGCCAATAGCACTTTTGGTACCCATATTTGTCTAATGGGTCTCATATAATTGGTATAATTATCATTCTTTGAAAGATAAACCTTATTAGATCCATAACTATGAATATAACTGGTTGAGGCATATGAAGTTCCAGAATTAACTATCTTCTGTCCAGATTTAGGAATGAATCTAGTTTTGGCAACTTTCCTTTGTCGAGGTTGGTATCCTATACCAGTAGTATATCTAGGTGCAACTTGCTTTCCTAGCATCTGTGTTAGAGTATTCTTTCCATTTGTGAACTTCTCTAAGTCTTTTTTGAGTTGTTCATTAGACAATTTTAGTTTAGTATTCTTTTTAAGCAACTGATCATTCTTTTCTACTTCTATATCCAGATCAGATTTATGCTTAACACTTAAAGAATACTGTTTCTTTAAACCTTTATATTTATCCTTAATCTCATTACAAGTTTCTTCAAGCATATCAAAATATTCAAACAGTTCAGATTTAGACATGTTATCACCTTCATAATCATCTCCAGAATAATATGAATTAAAAACAGGAGTCTCTGATGTTACCTCAGAAGTGTTTGTCATGAAACACATGTTGGCTTGGTTCTTTTCAGAGTCTAAAGATTCATCTTCACTTGTGATGTCTTCTGAAGCACTCCAAGTAGCCTTCATGGCTTTCTTATACTTGTTATCCTTGTATTAATACTTCTTTCTGTATCTCAGCTTTGGATAGTCTGTTTTTATGTGTCCTTTTCTTTTGCATTCATAACAGACAACTTCATCAGTTCTGTCAGCCTTCTTCCAATCCTTTTTCCATTTTCCTTGTTGGTCATACTTTCCCTTGTAATTTGGTTTCCTAAAGAATTTATTTTTCCTATACAAATTTTTGAATCTCTTGGCTATTTGAGCCATCTCAGCATCACTGTCAGAATCATTCTCACTTTCCTCACTGCTTGAACTTTCATTGATAGCCTGAGGCTTTTCTTTATCCTTATTCTTTGAGGTTGTAGTCTTGAAGGCAATGGACTTCCTTTTAGGTTCATCATCTTCATCTTTATTTACTTTAAGCTCTTCTTCATACATCATCAGCTTACCAATTAATTCCTTGACAGGCAGTGTTCCAATGTCACAGGATTCTCTAATGGAGACAGAGGTTCCTCTCCATCATTCAGGTAGACATCTCAAAATTCTCATGATTTGCTCCTTTGCTGTAACATCCTTTCCCAGAGAAGTCATTGTGTTGACAATTTCATTGAACCTGAGATACATATCATAAATGGGTTCATCAGGCTTCATCTTAAAATTATCATACTTAATAGTATAGGTATTCAATTTCATCTCCTTAACATTAGTTGTTCCTTCATGAGTAACAGCTAGGGTATCCCAAATTTCATATGTAGTTTTACATGCAGAAATTCTATTAAATTATTCATCTCCTAGAGAATAGTACAGAGCATTCATAGCTTTACAATTGTTATTGTAAGCAGCCATTGTAGGTTCATCCCACGTAGATCTAGCAGTAGTGGGAATTTTGTATTCTGATTCAATAGCAGTCCAAATATCAAAACCTATGGTTTCTAGATGAATTTTCATTTTCAGTTTCCACTGAGCATAATTGGTTCCATTGAATAAAGGTGGCCGGTTAGTAGCAGCACCCTCAAGTCTATTGTCCATGATGAGAAAATTTTAAAGAGATAAAAATTTAGATATAACAGAAATTTTAAGAACTTTAAAATACAACTAAAATCACAGTTCAAAAGCAGAGTACTTTTAGAAAGTATTTTCGAACCTTTGATACCAAGTGTTGGTCATAGTGGTTTAATCAAGAGGGGGGTGAATTGAGTACCAATTAAAATTTCTGTTAAAAACAATTTCTATTAAAATCCCCCAATTTCAAAAACAAATTAAACTGTAGTGAATTTATATAGATTATAAAGGTTCAAATAGTTTCTCAAAGATTGATTAGTTCTCAGTTAACTTAATCTTATGAATAAATTGACTTTTGAAACTAACTTACTGATTTATAATAAATATAAACACTTGCGAATTTAATTATCAAAGTAGCTTTGAAGATAAATTATATTTCAAAGTAATAGCAGCGGAATATGAAATAAATATGTAGTATGGATAAAGTATGTAGTTACAAACACAGAGAATTAACCAAGAGGTTCAGTATCAAGCCGAGACTTAGTCCTCTCAAAAGTTTATATAAAAATGATCCACACCCTAGATCGGGGTTAACAACAGTGAACACACTGTCCAGGTCACAAGACCTCTACCACAGTTCTACGTGGGAAAACAAACAACAGCAGCCAGCTGTCCAGGTCACAAGACCTCTACCACTATCCACAGTGGGAAATGAAGTGTTAAAGGTTTGCTGAGGATTTACAGATCCTCCAGTGAAAGTACAGGAGTCAGTGTGTGTGTTTAATACAGCAGATAACACACACTGCTCAAAATGTAGAATAAATAAATCACAGAGCAGAGATGTAGAGTTTAGAAATGGCTCTAGTGATTTCAGTGTAGCACTGGACTCGTTTTGGAATTTATCAGAAGTGATTCTGAGTCCTCTTCTCGATTTTGTTTGAGAAGCAGAGTGTCGTGTGCTTCAGGTTCACATGCAGTGAGATGTAGTCGACGAAGCTCTTCGATATTATTTTGTATGCAAAGAACTCTTCTTGAGTAGGCTTGATTGTATATATGATTCTGTCTTACTTGGTTCTTCTTGTTTGCACAGAGCTCTTCTTGAGTATGTCGTATGTCTTCCTTGTCTCTGTGTGTGTTGTCTCGCACATCTCTTCAGCAGAGTCTTCTTGTATTTATGTCACGTGCTCCGTAGGACAGAAAAGGTTTCCTTTCCGCAGGTACGAGGTACAGTTTCCTGACATCCGACAAACTTTATTAATTAATTGTCAGGGTATTAAAATATAACTAATATGACCGTTGGTTAGAATAAATAAAGATAAAGATAATGAAATTCAAACAGTTGTTTATGACTGTTCAAGTGATCGGTAGGTCATCAGCATTAGAGTAATGATCGGTGACTCAGATAGATCAGCATCGGTCTATCATCTGATCGGTGAGTCATTTGCATCAGTGAGTCATTTACATCGGTGAGACATTTGCATCGGTGAGACATTTTCATCGGTGAGTCATTTGCATCGGTGAGTCGTTTGCATCGGTGAGTCATTTACATCGGTGAGTCATTTGCATCGGTGAGTCCTTTGCATCGGTGAGTCATTTGAATCAGTGAGTCATTTGCATCGGTGAGTCATTTTCATCGGTGAGTCATTTGCATCGGTGAGACCTTTGCATCGGTGAGTCCTTGGATCGGTGAGTCTGATGGATCGGTGAGTCTGATGGATCGGTGAGTCTGATGGATTGGTGAGTCTGATGGATCGGTGAGTCTGATGGATCGGTGAGTCTGATGGATCGGTGAGTCTGATGGATCGGTGCGACTGTTGTCCTTTGATATTGGATCAGGGCTTCCGATGTCTGTTGAATGCAGAAGACTTCCAACATACTTTGTAAGTCAATAAGCATAGACAAAAACATGATAACAAATTTATTTACAGATTTTAATTAAGTTTATGAAAAAACAAACCAGATTAAGCATTAATGGTATGTGATGATTTGTGATTATTAAAACATCAAACATAGACATGAAATCAACAATCTTCCAGAGGGCTCAACAGTTCATTATGAATGTGTTGATATTCTAACTCATATCCTATGGATTGTCTCACCATGGGTGCATTCTCTATCCCATTCATCCTGAATTGGGATGATTATTGAGTCAATTATTAACCAATAAATTTCTAAGTGATCACCCATAGGTGAATATGTGGAACTACCATATCAAAATTTCATTCTCTCTATAGGGATATATTTTCAAAGAAATTATAAGCACATTTGCATTACCAAAACATAGGATGGTTTTCCATCATGGAAAATTTAACCATTGGATGAATAGAATATGAGATTGGGATAATAATATATATGTGTAAATACCTAAAATTTCATTGGTAATATAGAGAAAATCCTTCCATGTAATTTATTCACCACATTAAATGAAATAGGTGGTCATTACAACATGATTCCCATCAAATGAAAATAAAGATGGAAACAACCCAAATTATAGATTTTTTATTTATTAATTCACATCCTCTTTAAATATAGGGGATAAAAATGGTAATAAAATACCCTAAATCCATGAATTTACAGATATAAAATCTCAAATATGTATTATATTAACCACATAAAATAAATTATGTACAAAGTACAAAATATATATAAAAGAGATGAATTTCATATGGATAATATTTACCTCTTGTCATGAATTCCATTAAAATAATTAATAAACAAACACACAAACACACACACACACATATATAACCAATAAATCTTAATAAAATATCATATAACCGTACCCATATCTATTTTCATTTCTAATGATCAGAAATAATCATTCTCTAAATATATTCTTCTGATTTACCGCATATGTATATTTTGGTTTGATTGCTTATAGTTGTTTCATAGTAGATTCATTTTTATTCATTATCAATCCATTGGATAATATTATATATAAATTAATTCTTAAATTAGGTATTTTTTTAATAATTTATGTTATTTTAGATTCCTTTAATATTTTTTTACTCAAAATTTAGTAACATGGAATAGATATTATTCCTGTTGAGGTGTTTTTTGAAGAATGAAGGGTTTTCCATAATTATTAATTTAGATATTTATATAATACCCACAATGTAGAAACTTATTATATACCTATTTATATCATATTATAAAACTAAATATTTTTTCATTGTCATTCATGATATAAATTTATAGTATTGTTCAAGTGGGGGTTTTAACTGACCCAAATATAAACATGCCTGGATTTTATGATCGATTATGTGGTAGTTTTATTTCAATATCATTATACATGAAGAATAATGTTATTAATTAGTTTTTATTGTGTGATAAATTTATAATTTTTAGGATATATGATAATAAGTAATGGATATTAAAAACCTACATGATATGAATATAATATTATCTTTTTTAACGTGTTTATTTCAAACGAATTCACTAATGAAAATTATTTATGATCCTATATTAAGAAGTTTTCTATTTTTATCTAATAAAACCTTAATTATATCATAAAAACCATATTTATCCACTAACATAATCCTAGTGTCCCCCTATATAAATCAGAGAATGAAAATAAAACATCTTACTTCATAAAATTGGTAGTCTATACAGAGCACAAACAATAGTTTTGTTTTTATTAATGGATTTTTTATATGAATAAACTATTATAATACACTTAATATAGTAAATCTATAGTATATAAATGAATATTAATTAATTATATTATTATTATAGAAAACATCTGATATAATACAATTTATAATAAAAAAAGTGGTTAACAATACTCACATCGGTGACTTGAATTTTTCTTTGAATACATCCTTTGAAATGTGGATCTTATGCTACGTAATGTTGACCAAAATATTTTTTATGTGGGAGATGGTTATATAAAGATAACAATTGACGATTTTTATGATGAAAATTTATTTATAACATAGCCTTTAGGTGATGAAGATGTTACACTTTTATAATTTAAGAGAAGAGTATTTTTAGAAATACCCATTGAATTTCAACAATTAAATATCATTATTTAATGGTAAAAGGAGACAAAAATTATTAAATTAGTAAATATTTTGAGTTTCATTCACTACACAACTCAAACATATATTTGGAAACATGTTTTGGTCTTTCCCATTAGTAAAGGACTTTTTACCAATTTTTCATCTTCACTCATTAAATAATAATTAACCTAATTATTTATGTGTAATTACCAAAATTAAAATTGATTTGATAATATAATATAAAAATTATAATTCAAAATTTTAAATCCATTTTATCAAATAAATTTCATTCATGTAGTAAATGTTATTATTAAAATAAAAACACTAAAACTTATAAAATAGCTATTATATTCTTAAATTTTTTAATATTTAAATTTAGGTATATTGTAAAAATATCTTAGTTACTAATTATAATAGAATAAAATTATTTTTTTAAATAACTAAATGATATGATACTTCTATGGTAATAAAAAATTAAATATCCCTTGAGAATAACATTATTCCCAAAAAATGTGGGTACATTTTTTTTATTAAGGTAAAATTTTAAATTATAATAAAAAAGATTTGTCTAGGGTTAATAAGTTCAAAATATATGTTTAAAATAATTTTTTTGCCCCTAGAATTATTATTTTGTTATATATAATATTTTTATATATTCCTATTTCATTATTATATAATGATACATTCATATAAATTAAATGTTTTGTGGAAACAATAATTTTTAACCAAAACCAATTTTTATAAAAAGATCAAAATTCATAATAAGATAATTTTATTATTATGTGTTTATAAAAAAATTTATTTTTCTAAGTTTAAAATATAAAAAATAAAATTTTAAATAAACTCATTAACAAAGTCAGTTAAAATTGTGAATTTTTTTATAGATAATAATGTGGTGTTTTCTTGATACAATATAGTCTAAGGTATTAAACTTGATTATTATTGGATGATGTTATTAAAATTGATAATGTAATGATGGAGTGTATCCATTATGTTCAAAAAGCATTAACATGTCAATATAAGCTAATATTCCATCAAATTATGTAATTTTATTAAAATTACTACGAAAAAGTCATTAAAGTGGTATGTCTCTATATTTTATCATTCTTTCTTAAAAAATATTCATTCTAAAATTAAGGGAGTAAATTTTTCAAATATGTTTAAAGAGAAATTATTATTTTTCAATAGTGTGAGAGTTAAAATGATATTTGAAAATTCTAGGTCTTATATTTAGAAAGAAACCTACTAGTTATTTTTATTATTATTAATCTATTTCAATGATGAGTACAAGAATCAAGGTTAAAAATATCATTAGAATATATTTAATATTTATATTATCCTAAAAATAAATATGAACAATCCATGAAAATTTATTTTTGTATTGGTATAATATTCATTTTCGTTTAGGTACAACATTATTAACAAAAATAGTGCCTCTTGTTTTTTTACAATGATTAGTTACCCCATAGATATAGAGTACAATAATAAATGGAATATTGATTAAAGTGAATTCATACTTCCCACTCTCATGATTCTTTATATTTTTTTAAAATGTATGAGATGGAATCAGAGGGATGAATATATTTTAGAATACATTTTATAAATGAGTATTTATAACAAATCACAGAGGGGATATTTTTTTAACCCAGTTGGTGATGTGTTTTATTTTTTCAAAAATAAGGATTTAACATAGTACGATTTAAATATATCTTGTTAAGATAATATTGAATGGAGTTAGGAGTTTCCAATAATATTTATGATCTTATTGGGTGATGTACACAAATAAGGAATCATTATATGTTGATTTTTTATATTGAATGGTGAGTAAAGAAAACCCTTGGATATCGTATGGAAGTTGTTGGTTATCTTTATATGGAAAAATGAGTTTTATATTGAGATGATTAAATTAGATATATTCTTGTATATTCATTAATATATGTCAAAGAATTTGTGTTAGAAAAATTATTTCTAAGAATCTACATATCTAATAAAGATAGAAGTGTTGTGAATTTGGGATATTATATCTTCCTAAAGAGTCAAGGAATTTGTTTCTTTTAGGCTACCATTTTGTTACATTAATCATGGGGAAATTTTGGATTCTTTGGGACTCAATGGTCTCTCCTACATTCTAAACTTTTGAAAATTTCAATCAATCATGTTGTTTTGATGGATAATTTTGTCTGAAAACAGAATGGGAGGTCCGACCATCCATTAAAGGGACTTATTTCATAGTATGTGTATCTCTTATTGATTTTTTATTTATTAAATAAATTATTACCAATAAAAATTTTAATTGGATTCTTCATGATATAGATTGATTATTAACACTTAGTGATGTGGAAATAAATCTTTATAAGAGGATCTTTATACTTCCCTTTTTAGTTGATTATATTATGGTTTACATCTACTCAACATGAAACCATTGATTTCATCTCAATCCAATAAGGGGGTAGATGTTGGGGAGTTGCGATCAATCCCATGATAATGGATTCATATGTATCCTTATAAAGGTAGTCATCTCATACATAGTTTAGGTCCACTTAATGGGATGCATCATAATTTTAATATTCATGTGATTCGGAACATCATGGTTCATTATAATGTCCAAAACAAATGAAACATTATGTCCCTTTTAGTGTCATATAACTAGAAACAATGATCTGCATTACATGTTTTTGTAAAATGGACAATGATTTATTATAGTATAATGTCATTTGAATAAGTCATATTCAAATCATATTTTTCATGACTTCCTCCTCTAGAACAATTTCAATGCTATAAATAAAGATTAGTGACCCACTAATCCTCCCACTAATATGCCAAGGGATGGAGAAAATAAATGGGTTTATGAAACACACAATTAGTGGAATTAGCCACAATAAATGAATTTAAGAAATAGAGATAAGATTTGAGAAACCAATAAATATTCCAAGATATAAAGTAGACTACGATCACAAAAAAATAAAATATCCCAAAGCAAGCTATTAAATACATGTAGTCTCCCAAAATAAAGTTCGAAATATTATTAGGAAGCACCCGTAATAATCACTCTCAACTGTAATCGAGTACAGTCAAACTCCGTCATTAAACCCCTCCTGATATCCTCAAAATTAAGAAATATATATGCAGGTGATTCTAATATTTATACTCAGTTGGATACTCCTATAGACCAATTTTTAAAACATTATAATAGTATTCTAATTATTTTATAGAAAAGTAGTATAAACAATAAGGACCTAAAAAGTCAATTACCAATTCCCAACCAAACTAAGGCTCTCTCACCAAGAATCACACGCAATGTTAGAAAATTATTTAAAAAAAAGTAACTCATAAATATATTAATATATAATCATGTTAGAATAAATATTATTTTTTCTCTATTTATATTACACACATTTATAAGCTTACACCACACACCACACTGAGATGGCATGTGTTACAAGTAAAACTGGTTATTACCACCATTTAATGGAGTTATAATTTTAAAACAACATTTTCAATAAATTATAAATTTTATTTGTAAAAAAATTTATTTTTTCAATTTTTTATTTCAAAATTATATTACGCTGAAATTTTCAGTATTTTTCTGATATGTTTTAATTTTTGTTAAATAGTGAAAAATTCATTATTTATTTGAAATCGACCTTTTCATTTGAATAAATCTTAATGTTAAATTTTATTTTAAATTTATGTTAAAATAAAAATTGATATATTATTCCATTATTAATCCGATATAGGTCATTTTAATCACTTTGATATTGATATTAGATGTAAAAACATATTGAATTTTTGAACATTTCTACTTTAATAACTAGCATTCTCCCCAGGCGTGCATGTTTAGAGATAATATTAATTCTATCACTTTTTTTATTATATTGATGAAAAATATACATAATTTTTTTATTTTTATAATATTTGTGTTCTAATAAGATCAACTTAATTTTTTTCCAGAAATGCTACTGAAAGGGATTAAAATTAATTACGGTGATTAAGGTAAGATTAATCTTAATAGGGGACTAAACATAAATATTAAGGACCAAAATGAACAGGATCCATATCAAACATTCAGTGTAATCCAATAATCAGAACATATCCCTTATTGGTTATAATTTTATGTATTATTAGGATATTAAAAAATGGAATTTCATTATATAAAAAGTTATGTTAAAAAAAATACAAAAAGTGGAGTTATGTTACCATTAAAATTTATAAAACGATTAGACATGAACCAAACAAAATATCATCACTTATACATAACATTTTAGAATTTAAATTGGTTATATCTGTCTTAATAATTTATCATTGATTTATATAGATTGTTTAGTTGCTTAAAATGCATAAGAAACGCCAACGTAGTGATTATTTAGTTAATAATTAACTGAAATAAATGATACTATAAACATTTAGATTAAAGATTATTAATTAATTTATTGTATATAATTATTTTATAGATTAATATTTAATGTAAAAAATATTTCAAAATAATATATATTTATTCACATATTTTTTTGATCTTATAAAATTAAAAATAAATAAATAATGTCAAAATTTACATTATTGTTTTTTTACAATAAATGATATATTGTTATATGATTTAAAATTTATAAAAATCATATATTATACCAAGTTATTTTTAAGTGTTTACAAATTATAAATATAGAATATTAATGTACAAATTTATCCTTTATAATTAAAATATTGGCATATATATTGTAAAAACTTTGCTAGCATAGTTCGGGTTTATGTACTATTTTAGCATGTCATGTTCCCTTGTATTAAAATTAACATACAAAATACAAGGGTTTTTTATTTTATACACTAGATATCATATTGAAATTTAATTTTATCTATATTTTCTAATAATTCTATCTTTATCTTAGTATTATTGGTTAAATTACATAGGATGGAAAACTGGACGCTTTAATAAAACCCAAAGTTATAAAATTGGGGAAACATATAAGTTAAGTTACCAAATTATTATATTGAACATATTTATTTTCTTTAGAGGATTTTATAGTTAATTATTCCCCATTATTCCATATTTTTCTATTTTTAGTCAGTCAATGTAAGATAAACCTCCCATTAATGAATACCTTTTGGTATTTACTTGAGTGCCCCTCCCCCTCCACTATAAAAAAGAAAGCACTCTACCACTTACTCACACATCTCAAGACACATTGGCTCAACCATGTTTAAAAAAATATATCCTAAAAATTACTTACTTAATACTAGAAGCCTCACCTTTTTTAGAATAATATCCATGGAATCCTTTTGGTAAAAACCAAAGGGAGTTACCCGTTTAAGATGTGAGAAACTACTTTAATATTTTTAGTTTTATATCTATTCTTGAATCCTTAAAAAATTATATTTTTCCACATTATATAATTACATAAGTATCTTCAATATACATTAATTTTTAAATCTAATTTATTTACCAAGACATACACACAATTTCATTTAATGAGTAACAAACTTATTATTTCTATGTATGGTGAAATACTGCCACACGGCACGATGATTCATCATTTTTTCCTTTCCCACCTCTCATGGTGGACATTGTACTATAACATATATTAATATATGATATATATTATATTTATTATGAATTTATTTTTATTTAATTTTTATTAATAAAATACCTTTATTCATTCTATCTTTTGTAATTATGATAATTCTGTTTGAGGAAGTGTCGACTACTACCCCTCAAAGTGATGTGACACGTTCATGCCATTCATAGAAAGTATAATGGTTGGTTTAAATATAAAAATGTTAAATATATAAAATATATATTTTATTTTATATATAATATAAATATGTGTAATTTACATTTCATTCACTTAAATGAAATAATGAATTGAAAGTAGTAGGCATACATATGTACGACCTACTGTCCCGATGAATGGTGCACTTTATTTATTATATCCATATTATTTTGACTATTATAAAAAAAATTACTATATATATATATAAAATTAGCTCATGTTTTATATTATTGATATGATGAAATCATGATCTATGTAATCAGAATAATAAGTCACAAGTCAAATAATATGGGAGAAAACTAGGTAATTAACACCTCAAATAGTTAAAATAATGAAATAGAGAAAACAAACTTGTAGTAAAATATTATAATAAGTTAATATATGATATTATAAACATTATTATGGTTCTGTTATAAGTTTTTAACATATTTAATTCCACTATACAATAGGATAAATATCACACAACCAAAATATAAGTTATGGTGAAGAATTTCGTCTAAATTTACATTCGAATGAGAGTTATTTTTGTTATGCACCAATAATATTTTATATTATTTATGATCATCCATTTTTCATTTTATATCATTTAACTCTTTTTTCTCATGATATTATAATTGTAATTTAATTCATGGGGGATTGTAATTTTTTTGCATCAAAGTCGTATGGGAAACATTGGAATGTTTAAGGATTATTTTTCCTCAAGAATGATTTAATGTCTTCAACCATTGTTGTTACATATTATCCTATGAGAGATTATTGATAAGTCCATATTATTTATTAAATATTAATATATAAGTCTTGTTTTTTTGTGAAATAAATAAATTATTAGAGTTATGAAATTATTTGGATAGGAAAGATGTAATGTCTCCAACTCGAGATCCCCTAAACAGGTTCCCTTAGCCGGGTCACCACATGACTTCATGTGCGCCTCCCCATTTTCCAATGGGTTTTTACTAGAGTAAAAGTTCTAATAGGATATGTGGGGAGTCTATTACCTATATACTATATTAATCCATCATATAAAATCGTTTAAATAGAAGAAAAAAAGAGAACAATCAATCACATGGATAATTAACCAATTCCCAAAACCGGTTACAACCATATTCAATGGTGAATGTTTAATGCCACACTATAGTGTCATGTGAACAAAACCCCAAAAGAAATAAATAGACGAATCCCCAAAATAGCCTGGACACCATGTTAGAAAACTCATCTATACATGTCCCATTTCCAACTCAACTCACCAACATATGGCCCTATCCCTTGTCCGGACCTGTAAGCATGAAATCTTCTCTGGTAACCAATGGCGGCCTGAGCAGGGTGTGAGTATAGCTCTGTAGGCCACCACCAATGACTTCTATAAAATTTCCTGCAAAGTAAGAAGTGAATGAAAATTATACTAATGGAAAAATTAAGGTAAACCGTTAAGAATTATATTCTATACTATGAAAAATTATTTTATACAACCATTTAATCCAAGTTCACTACATAGACATTTCATTGTTTAAAATACCATTTTTCATGTGTTCAGTATATTAGGAATATTAAATAATCTCAATCATATGAGAATCAAATAATTCTCTATCTTATTGGACATCACATTATAAAATCCTCAAAATGCTCACTTTGAAGCCTCAGTCTGGATGGAATGAAACCGTTAGGGTAATAGAACTTTGTCCCCTTCCCTAACACAAGCATTTGGGTGTGGAGTTAGAACCTTAGTCCCAATCGACCCGTGGGTTTAGAACCTCAATTCGATACCCCACTCATCCAAGCCATGTGAACATGTTTATTTAAAATTCACCAAAATTTTCCATATCACAACTAGCATATCCAATACCATTTAAAACATCCCAACAATACCAATAAATGGGAAATTAATATTTTTCCTCAATCCATTAACACTTTCATCATTAATATTACATAAAGCCTCTATCCCCGTTCCCATTTCCCATTCCTATCTCACTAATCATTCTCAAAAATAAATCTAATCCCCTAGCATTTTTTCATTAATCAATTTAACCACATTCATACAAACCAGATATCCTCTTAGGCCATTACCCAACCTATGTTTATTACTAAACACCAATTACACATCCTTGAATAATATTAACATATTCATCATGAGATCTATGATCTCGCAAAATTGCCTTATAATTATATATTTAATCTCTATGCCCGTGTAATATCAGCACAACACATGAGGGGCCTAATTTGGTCGATTAATCATCCTTGAATCCCATGGGGATAAATAGTGGATTAATTAACCACTTGGACACAAAAAATATTGAAATAAATTTATGAAACCAAGAACATAAAGAATGGAAAAATTAAGAACATAACCCCACATGCACAAATCCTTTTGGAACCCCGGGGATAAAACTTATAGACCACCTACCTTGAATTTATTAGAGAACACACTCTCAACTGAAGCCTTAGATCCCGATTCAATCGTCCCTTGAATCCCCAACATAAATCTCACTAACAAAAAGGGGTCTGAGAGGTTCATATGGATAGAACCAGGATATAGAAACCGTAAACCAAAATGATGAGAAAGAGGGATATTATTCGTACCCAGATCTTCAATCTGCAACCAATGACACACCAAATGTCCCAAAAATGAGTTATATTGATCCATGGAATATCTTGATGCTTTTAGAGCATCAATATAGTTCTATGGAGAATAAAAGGGAAAAATACTGTGCAGAACATAAAAAACCGTAATGTCATTTTTGTAATTTTCTAGAAATTTCCTCAGTGCATGGTATGTCAAACCGTATGTAAACTCTATGGTGGGTAATCCTAGGGTTCCCTTATATCACATGGTTTTCTAGACTGTGTGAAACCCTTGTGGATTGTTAATGCCTGCATGGTCTCCCCTTGCATGGTTTTCCAAACCATGTGCAAACTGTATGGATTTCCCAGGAAGCACCCTTTTTCACATTTTTGGTGTCCTGAACCCCTAAAACACACTCGAGCCTTCTTAAGGACTTTTTAAAGACTTAATTTACCATAAGGATGGACTTAAACTGGAATGTTAGAAAAAACATACCTTAACTAAAATATGGGATCTTATATAAGACACGGGTTGTGGACCGTTTAAGAAAAGCCTAAGGGGTTGGGGATCAGGTAATAAAACCCCCTAGATGCCTTTCTAGTCTCATGGGATGAAATTAGGTTTAATAAAATCTTAAATATTGAATCAAGTATAATATAAAATATCTTATGAAATGTGTTGATATTAGAGTTAATGTTGGGAATTTTTTTAAATTGTATATTTTAAACTGTCCTGTGAATGGTCTTGAAGGTAGTTCATTCATGTCCCTAGGAAACATGGTATCAAAAAAAATAAGCATATAAATTTTTGAAAATTAATTAATTACAATTATTTGACTATGATATTTTTCATATATATATATATATATATTCTCATTATTATGAGTTTATTGATTGACGGATGGTGTTTCAGTTATATACCTTTCCATATTGATATTTCCTTATCATGTTATTTGAATGGAATTTGAAATCCGTTATTTTACCCTCTATAATTATTTTTCTCATTGGTTTGTTGTTGATTTCTCTTTCCATACCCTTACTGAGAATTTTACCTCACTCATATATGTTTCCATTCCCCAGGTTAAGAAAAAGAATACATTAAAAAAGCATTCATGGAAGTTTCTTATTTACTTTTATTATATACTATGTTTTATTTTATATATCCCAAAGTATTACTGGTATCATGTATGTAACATTTCATTCCAGGAATGCTAAAATTATTGGTCCTTTAGGATTTAATTCCTTCAAATTATTCTAATGTAATTAAATAATGCACTCACTCTGGGCTATTTGGGTCTTGATGTTATAGTTGGTATCAAAGGATGTTTAGTATCAACCTTGGTAACTACTTTTATAAAAGCATATATCTAGGAGCACAACACAAATATAAAAATTGGGGATAAATATATAATAACATCCAAGAATTTTTTTAATGTATTTATTATGTGGGAATTTCTAACAATACCACCATGTCTAGGTACTACAAGGAGGCGTGGTTTTGAAATAGATTTACCTGGGATTAATAACTCTGTTAAGGTGTGTTGATCCTGACTGGGGGTAACCATGTACACAAAAACATGCCTTGTTGTGAACCTAGTTTGACACTATCAGGGGATAAGATTAGGATAGTTCACATTTTTATTACCGATCATTATAAAGGATTTGGATGTAATGTTTTCTCCAATGTAACCAATGTTTATGTTTCTAATATTTATGATTTATAAATTTATGTTATGGACTATACAATATTTTGAATAATATATTATGATCTAATCCATTATAAGACATTTTTTAGGAATAGTGCATGGAAGGATGAATGATATCAATACCTGTGGAAAATGTAATGATTTCCCACCTGAGTAAATGAATACAAATGTTAATCAAATGGGACAAATTATTTCTATTCTAAGGAAACTTATTTAGTTTATTTTCAATAAACTCACTCAAATGGATAAACCTATTCAAAAATGATAATATAATATGATATTTCACTTTATTCAATAGAATCCCCCATCATTTTTTTGGGACTACTAATCCAAATATAGCTAAGAAATTGATTATGTCTTTAGAAAAGATATTTATGGATTTCAGATGTTGTAAAATGTAAAAGGATACACTTTCATTTATTATCTCAAAGACAATTATTACCAATGATTGCTATTGATTCAGAATACTTTGGAGGGAGATGAAATTGAACTAATGTATTAGAGAACTATTAAGGATAAATTCTTGGATAAATACTTCACTTGTGTTAAAAAAACTAAGTTGAAGACGAGGTTACATAGATTAATGAAAAAGGAAGAGGAAAGTGTAGAAAATTTTGAATCTAACTTTAAATGGATATCTAGTCATGGTGGAGATTGTAGACACAACTTGAAGTGAAATATTAATCACTTCATTGATGTTCTTAATTAAAATCTCCAAAGAGAAATTCATTCTAAAACATTTTCATCATATGATGAAATTTTTTTATGTGATATCAAGACAGAGAAATAATTCTATACGTACTATGGATTCAAAGGGAAGAGAGAGAAGAAGAATATGGTGGATCAAAAAAAGGTTAAGGAAAATATTAGAATAAGGTATTTTCCTGCAAATGAAATTTGATGAATGAAACACCTTTGTACATGCTTTATAGGAATGATAGTTTGTTATAAGTGTGGATAAAAAGGCCACCAACTATACGATTTCATGGTAAATGATTAAAATTCCAATTTTTAATGCTTCCACTATAAGAATATTGGACACTAATAAAATAAATTCCCCAAACATCAAGGGAAAATACCTTAGAGTACAACAAGGTATTTACGTGATGCTTATGTTATTTGTATAACTAATTTGGAATGATTTAAGTTCATATATATGTGTATATTTTTGCAATGTTATAAAATTATTTTATCAATGATGTACTAGTTCTATGAATTGTGAAATATGTGAGGATTCTACATCAGTACTTTTCATTAAGGATTTGAGAGCATATGCAGGATGGTACCTAAAAAAGTTAATCATTATAAAAAAAAATTGTTTTGAAGAAATCTGAATGAGGAAACTAAAATCCTTCTTATATTCTAGATGATAAGCTATTGATGATAAAATTATTGATTGGATAAGGGATAAATACATTGGAACTAATTAATGACTTGTCGAAAAGTGGTATATTCTATAATTTATGGCCTTTACATCACTTTTGGATTGAAAGAAAATATCCAATAACATGTCTTACATATAAAATAAGAAATAATTCCAGTTTAAAAATAAGGTTTTAGGGTTTTTATATTTATCACCATATCTGAAGAGGATACAAGTGAAGTAATAAAATGTTTGGAATGTTAAAAATATAAATCTTCTTCATGTTGATTTATGGCTAATGATAAGTTCATTTTAGAAATTTTGTGATCTTATTTATAACGTTTTGGATAAAATTATTTTGGAAAATATTATGATTTATGAAATGACTTATGTTTAACTTTGTATTTGGTTTTAGATATTTATATATTACATCACTAAATAGTGAATCTTGACATAAGATATGAAGAATAAATAGTTCAATCCATGACTAATGGATAAGATTGTAGTAATGTTCCATTTATGTATATATACATATTTTCATAGAGAGTGGAAGAATTCTTAAACTCTAAGAAAAGTGATCTTGAAACCGAAAATGTTTTCCTTATACCATTATTTTTTATGTATCAGATGTCTGCCAAGAGCATTTAGGGTTTAGGTATTTTTATTGTTATGTTTTTCCTAACAATGTTCTTTAGAACTCTCTATCAGAACATGATTGTTATAATATTTTAATCTGTATCCATGTTTCCATTTCAAAAAAATGTCCTAATATGTAAACTAATAATGTGACCATTTTAATTTATGTTTTATCTTATTTAGATGATTTTTTATTAATCCTATTCACAATTTGGGTTTTTTAATAATATTATTTTCATATATCAATTCCTAAATTTCTGAGACTAGGTTTAAATTACAGGCACACAATTTAGTTACTATGGGGATAATTTAACACCCAAAAATTTAAAATATTTTAAAACTAGAATAAATATTATTTTTTATCACTTTATGGGAAATACTATGTTTTTCTTACTCTATAAACCACACATAGATAGCTTATGTTACACGTAAGACTGTGTTTTAGGCCCTTTTAATGGCACACCTATTTTAAAACTAAATTTTATAAATTTTATAAAATAAAAATTCCAAAATAAAATTTTTTGAATTATGAATTTCAAATTTATATTTGGGTTAATATTTTCTATTTTTTAGAGATGTTACATTTTTTTATTAATGGGGGAAAATATTGAATTTAGTTAAAAATTTCCATTTTTATTAAATAATTAGTACTATTAAAATAAAATATAAATTGGTTCACAATAGATTAATTATTAATATATTAATCCAATTTCGGTAATTTTAATCCTTTTTATATTGAAATTATATGTAACAATTTATTGATATTTGAAAGTTTCTACTTTGAAAACCCTCTTTCTCACCACATGTGTGGGATTAGCGTTAATCTTAATTTCCCCACAACAATAATTTCAATTTTGAATAATATTCATTCAAAGTTGTAATCAATAAAATATTTGTGGTCTTATAAGATCAACCTAATTTTTGACCAAAAATATTAATGAATATGAATAAAATTTATTATGGTGAATAATGTAAGATAAAGATTAATATGTGACTAAACCTAAATCTAAAGGACCAGAATGATATTCACACTCATCTAAAATTCATTAGATGATAATAATTCAACTACTTTACCAAATTGTTTTATTTTTTATTGTTTTTGTTATTTTATTAAATAGAATGTCCCAATATAAAAGGTTTATTAAGGAAAAGACAAAAATGGGACTTTCATTACATTAATATTTTATAAAATTTTGATATATGTAACAAAAATCATCTTTTGATTTATACATAACCTTTTACAAAAAAGGGTTATCAGTAACATAAAAATTTATCATTTATTTTTAGATGTGATTTAGTTTCTTAAAATCCTTATGAAACACCAACATAGTGATTAAATAATTAATAATAATATAAAATAAATAGTTCTATAAATAACAAATAAAAAGTATAATTATTGAATTGATGTATTAAAGTATAATTTTTAGAGAAATAAATGTATTTTTCATTGATTTAAACTTAATATATTGGTATTAAAATATTTCTTTGGATATTCTAAAATCAAAATTAATTAAATAATATCAAAATAAACATTATTTTTATTTTACAATTAATGATATTTTGTTAAATGATTTAAATAAAATAAAAAAAACTATATTATGCCACGTTATTTTTAAGTGTTACTAGAAATTAAATATGTTCTAATAGGGGAACAATTTTTCCTTTATAAGTAACATATTGATCCATATATTTTTAATATGTTGTTAATATATTCTCGGATTATGTAGTGTTTAACATGACAGATGCACTTGTTTTCAAATTAATTTTCAAAACACATGGGATTTTTTATAAATTATATATAATATTATTAATTCTATGGATATAAATTTTTTAAAGAATATTACATTAGATTCGTCTTAATTATAAAATTAATTAGTTTTAAAAACTATATTCTTCAATAAAAAACCAAAAATGATAAAATTTGGGAATATTTTATGTTAAGGTTCCATCTTTTTAAAATGTGCATATTTTTTTGTTTTAAAAGTTTTAAAAAAATATTATTACCTTTTAATACAATATTTTACAATTTTAGAGGCAATTTATTTATGGGATACCTCCCATCAATGAATACCGTTTAGTATTTACAATAGTGTCACTCCTCCACCAGTATAAAAAGGCAATAATTGAGCCCTTATTGACACCTTTCATGCCCCATTGGTTGACCAAGAACTACCAAAATACATCGTAAATATCCCTAAACACATCACAATATCCTACCATTTTCTATAAATCAATCATAGGAATCCCTTTGATGAAAACCAAACTGAGTTACCTGATTGAGGGCTAACAAACTTCCTTAAGCTTTTTAGTTTTATTTCAATTATCCAATACCTAAAATCATATTATTACATTTTAAAAGAACACTGATATTGTTAATATACTATTATTCTCTTATTATGATTCATTATACACATACATACACTTCCATGTAATGGGTATCAAACATATTGTCTCTGTGTACGGTGAACTATTGCCTTACGTAATGATGATTGCTCATTTTTCCTTTACCGCCTTTCATGGTGGAAATTATGATGAATGATATGTTAATATATATATATATGTGATATTTTTAATTCCTTTAATATTATTTAATTTGTAACAAACCTTTATTATTTCCATCATGTGTAAATATGATAATTTCATTTCAATGAGTGGGGACTACCACCCCCTCAAAAAGATATGACTCATTCATTCCATACATGGAATGTATAAAGGTTGGTTTTAATAAAAATATGTAACATATATAATATAGATATGATAATGTAATTATAATATACAAATGTATCATATACGTTTCATTATTTCAAATACAATAATTAATCCAAAGTGCCATTCATGTGTTGGTACAACCTACCATCTCCATGAATGGTGCACTTCATTTCTTATCTCCAAATATTATGGACTACCATAAATACATATGTACTAAATATATAATATTATTATTTCATGTTTTACATTATTTGGATTATGAAATAATGATCTATGTAATTTTAATAAAAAGTAACAGGTGAAAACATACATTAGAAAACTAGGAAACTAACACCTAAAATAGTTAAAATAATGAACGAGTGTTAACATTTGAGTAATAAAATATTTTACAAAGTAAATATATGATTATATAAACATTAGTAAGGTTCATTTATATTTTAGTAACCTATTTTGAACCACTATAGTTGAGGGTAAATACCTCACAACAAAATCAATGTTAAGGTAATGCATTTGGTCATAATTTAAATTCCATTGAGTCTTTTTTTATGCACTAATTAAATTTTATAAGATTAATGTACTTCTAATTTACATGTTATATCATGAATATGATTATTCTAATGATATTATAAGTTTAATAAATTCATCAGGAATTATTATTTAAATGTCTCAATGTTTTATGGAACACTTTCGAATTTGTCATGATTTTTTTTCATCAAGAATGTTTTAAAGTAAACAATGTTTATTGTTATTTATCCTCCTCTGATGTATTATTGATAAATATTGTTATTATTCATTATAAATATATGATAAGGAAAAAATCTTCATTAAATAAATCAATTATTCTATTCTATTAATGATTTGGATAGTTAAGACATTGGTTGGGGACTATTTAAGGTAATCCCTATGGGTTGTGGGCTGGTAAATGAAATCCCCTCAATGTATCGGTAGTCTCATTGGATGATATTGTGATTGGAAAACCCTTATAGTTTGTTACAAAAATGATATAATCTATCTTGTAAAAGTTATTGATAGTAGAGTTATGGTCAGACAAATTATATAGGTTTGTAACCAGTATGTTTTAATCCATCTTTTGAAAGGTCTTCAGGGTAATGGTTCAATATAACTAGGAAAAATGGCGTCTAGGAAATAAGAATTTACATTATTTAGAATTCATTTATTATAATAATTTTTCCTTTATATTTTATTTTTAGATATCTATGGATTACCCTTTTTCTCATTTTATTGATTAATTTCACAAGTTTTACTGTCTTAACAATCACTATTTATATTTCCTTTTCATGTTATTTGAATGGAAAATGTTATTAGTTTTTTACTATTCCATTTTTATTATTCTCCTTGATTTTTCATTTGTTCTTCTTTACATACTCATACTCAGCATTTTAGGACATCCTTATTATGTTTCCTTTCAATAATATAAGTAGGAAAAACAAAAAATAATCTTACATGGATGCAGTTTATTTAATTTTATTATGTGTCATGTTTTATTTTCTATTTCACAAGGTATTATTGGTATAATGTATGTAGTCTGTATTTCCTTGACTTATAAAATTATTTGTCCTTCAGGATTTGATTCATTGCAATCATGTCAATGTAATAAAATAATGTGTCGGCACCAGGAATCTAGGGTCGAGCTGTTACAAAATATAATTATAGGCACCACACAACTTCATGCTCATTGTTATTCCACTCTTGCACCCAAACATAAAATACTCAATACTCCCATCCCTTCCATGTCATTGTACTCATAATAATGGGAAAACCTATATCTCAACTATTTAAAATCACCACATCATAAAAATAGTCAAGACCAACTCTCAACCTATGCCAACCATCCCAACTAAACACCAAAAACTTATCACATCCACATACATCACATCATGAGAATTGAGTAGTTAGATATTGTGAACATAACGGACAAAAAATGCATGCTTTCACCCTCTATGAATAACCCCTACTAAAATACCACCACCAGCTATTCTATATACTACAACTAATGTGAGAAAATGGAAATGAGGATATCCATCCATCCACCCTAGAACCAAAAACATTTATGCATTAGTAGGGTTATCCAGTTCAATTGGGGTGAGTATAGAAATCATAATAAAATATAAGGATAGTTATTCATATGCATAAATCCTATCCTATAATTCACAAAATCATTTTAAAAATAACTCATCTACTCTAAAAATTCATTTGAATCACCAATCATAAACCATCACTGCCTCTACAACACATCCATCAATATAATATAGGAAAATAGAAAACTAACCGGCCATAAATTTTCATTTATACACACACCCAGCAATTTAGGACTGATTATTATCTTTCTAAATCATGTTGATGTATCTTTCATTACCCACATTCAATTTAGAATCATTCACAAGACAAAACAAAAACAATTTCAATTCCATTGCCCTATTTTTTATATTTCAATTCATAAATGTTTACCACAACCCTAGTTCTATCCCAAAAATCCAACTTCATGTTCATTATAAAACCACTCCATTACATATAATAACAAATTTACAGAAAACCCTCACACTGATGAACCCAAAACTCACGAATTTTAGCTAACCCACAAAAAAATCTACATACTATATCATCCACTTCACATTCACTTCCTCATATCTTATCATCTAACAATACCATGAAACAAATGATAACCATAAAACAAAACAAGTCCTTTCTTTTCTCTACTAGGCACATCACCACTAGCATAACATTCCTGGCCATCAACCTTGCATAATAAAATATACCCATCACAAAAATACTCAAATCCACTCATGCACCACATATCATAACCGAAATCACACAATAATAATAACCAATATCAATATAGAAATAAACATTGTAGGCTAGTGATTCTAATAATCTCATGTATGGAATAATCAATCAGCCCCTTTTTGATATAGACACAATCCATTTTTTATATTTTTTTAGTTAACTTTTTTGAGTTGTTGTAACAAAACAAAATCTCAACATATCACCCGCGCATACCCTACATAAATAATCAACATAAAACATATGGAACAAAATTAAAAATCGAAATACACCCTGATACTTGAACTGCCATTAATTACTTCAAAAAATCAACAACATTCTACAATCAAAAATCATCACCCTTCCCATCACACTTATTCCCTGAGGCTCACACCCATCATGATGACCACCCAGCAATAAAAAAACCGTCTCCAAATATCATCATCACTATCGTCATCAATCACTGCAATCATCATTGAAATTATTATCCAATTCATCTTCATCACTCATTACTGTTGTTTCCTCTAGAATAATCACATCATCATTTGTCATTGACCATTAGAAAAGTGAACATTGACCACATCATCAGATAAGAAGCCACTGGACACCACTAGGTAGACAGAAAAGTGGGGAAACACGAAAACCATAAAATTATCTTAAAAAAAACCTCATATCAATCATCCCTAAGAAGAATGCATTGATGAAACCACTTCCATCATCCCTAATCCACTGGAATTACAGTGACTGGCCGACTTAGTTGGACAAACTATGGGACCATCCAACACATCGGGAGATGAAATTCTCGAAACTGAGAAGGTCCCCACAAAACCTAAGGGTTTTTTTCATATGATTTTAATGATAAAAAAACATCATTATCATATATTATCTATTAAATTTATTATATTACCCATTGTTTATTCATTAATTTATTTACCAAAATAAATATATTAGTATCATCACATGAAATTACACCAAAATGTAGGTAAAAACATACACAAGACTTCCATTACTAATTATATATATTTTATGTTAATAATTTTTGTAGTTTAATTCATACCAATTACCTAAATATCCAAAACAAAACAGTTTCATAATTTTCGTAGTGGATAGAGGGATTATTAAATACTACACCTCGATTTAATGATTCAAAGGTCCACTACACAAGAAAAAAGTAAATAAGGTTCAAACCCAACTACTTTTAATGTGTCACTCTCTATAACCTATATAAAGTAATTTATCATCAACAAAATCATGATATTAAACTTCTATATTGTGGAATAATACCAAAAAAATCTCTTAGAGAGAAGGGTAAAATGATAAGATATTATAGAAGAGAGAATACCTAAAACCAAGGGAATCGATCTAACTATCCAATAGTGTTAAACTGTCTAAAGGTATAGTTGTTAGATTATGATAGTGATAGAGTTTGATGATGGTTCAAATGGAATGAAGTAAAATCAAAACATAGAAAATAATACACTTTATTTGTAGAGGATGTCCAATTATGCTCTAATAGAGCATAGTGTATCCCACTAAACCTATAGTGACTTTAGTCAAAGGGGATATATGATTCTCTAATTAAACATAAAATATCATGTGAATTAAATACCATATGAAACACCTTTTACCATAACTACACATTGGACTCTTTTGTGGTTTAGGGAATTTTAAGAGACCAACAGGACACCATTGTAACATCATAGACTCCAAAAACCAGAATTTGTAGTAATATTAAATTATTAGTATATAATACAAGAGTTCCAACACGATATAATGAATTAGTCATCTTGGAATACTAGATACATATTAATATTTAAATTGAAAGAAAAATATACAACATGAACACATTGAGAGCTCATTGTTATCCCTCTATTATATCCATGAAAATTACACACAGTCCTCCAATAGGTTTCATAGGGAAAGGGAGAAAAAGGGTACACTTTTCTGCTCAGAAACCAGTGTTACACATCAAAAGCATACATAACATAAACATGAAATAAGAAATATTGAATGAATAAATGAAATACATGAATCCATAACAAACTAAAACTGTGGATATGATATTTCAATGATAATAATTGAAAACATGGATAACAATAATCATTAATTTCATACTAATGGAACTCATAATGAGGGAAATCTACAATTACTAGAAATTCATCATTCAAATAAAAGTTTCTTTTTATTAGAATATGTATAAAATAAACAAAAATCTATCATTTCTCATGAGACATATCAATGAATCAATTGGATATATAATTCAGATCCCAACCCATCACCTAATCAAGTATAATTTATTCACTATAAGATTCATCAAGAGCATTTATTCCAATCCCTAAAGAAGCTATTAATTAATAAATCATATATATCCATATAATGATAAATATAAAAATAAAATACTTCCCCATTGAGAATAATAATGTGGATGTTTATTATAACAAACCATAATCAACATTGAAGATGTAGGGTATATTAAAAAACATAATGTACTATCATCAATAAAAGTCAAGGAAGAGAGAACTTATAATTTGTTGATTCATACATGGAATATAGAAATTATATTTAATTTTATACATTGTTATGAGATGAAAAAAAGTTAGGAATAACCATTCTCAAGTTTTATTAAGTGGGTTTGAATATTCCAAACTATGTCCCCCAAGTGTGTATCACTAGGCATACAATCTTAATCCAACTCATAAAACATCGAAGTATTGATCGATTCAATGAGAAACCAACCCATTTTAGAGTTATTACCCCATCATAAATATTTTTAACT
Source organism: Viscum album (assembly GCA_963277665.1). NCBI lineage: Eukaryota > Viridiplantae > Streptophyta > Magnoliopsida > Santalales > Viscaceae > Viscum > Viscum album. The sequence goes on along the minus strand of OY728133.1, from coordinate 1,790,767,108 downwards.
TATATATCCACATTTATTTTTCAAAATAGGGATGTATCTAGTTTGAAATTGCGACCACTTTTACTTTACAAGGACATATGATGGTTTTCACTCCATAGAAACGGTAACTCTTGAATCAAAATAATACGTGAGAGGTATAAAAATAAATACATGTAAATCCATTAAATTTCATGAGTAATAATAGGAAAATAACTTCTATTGAAATGAACGCTCCTTAAAAAAATAAAATATGCCATCACTATAATATGAGAAAAAATAGTCAAAATTTTGAAAGAAAACCACCACACATGGGTTTGGAAGCAGTTCATTCATAACCTCTAGAAATAGTAAAATTCAATATGATATTAAAATAAATATTATAATGGTAATTAAAGAGATAAAATATCTCATAGGTAATAAATATTCCAATTACAATAAATTAGGTACATTTTTTAAAAAATATTTCAATGAAAGCAATTTGATACGGAAAACTCTTTCCTAATATCCTAATATCCTAAAACATAAATTGAACACATATAAAATAAAAATATATATATTTATAACTTAATTTAGAACCGTAATCATATCTATATTCATCTATAATCATCAAATATATTTATTCTCTATATGGATTCTTATGATTTTCACATTTATGTTTGTAGTGTTGATCATTTTTACTAGTTTCATAATACTGGGGTCCATATCCATTCTTCATCCAAATTTAATTATTACACGGTATTTAAAGTTACTATTATGGATTATTTATAATATTTTATGTTGTTTTAAATTCCATTCATGAGTTTTTAAGACATTATTATCTAAGATGAAGTGGATAATAATCATGTTTTTGTGATTTATGATAAATAGAGTTTATTTAATTAATTAATGAATTACACATTGACAAATAATTTATAGAAAAAAATAAAACCTCTATTTACATATTTTATAATATTATACTAGTGCATATGTTTTCATTATAATCTTTGATATATATTCATGGTATTTTTCGAGGTTGTGTTTGAACTTATCTAAATATAGACATACCCTGATTTAATCAATGATTATAAAGAGGTTTAACTATAATATCATTACAAAAAAAAGATTAATTATATTATTGAGGGATAATAAGTTTGATATATCTTAATTTTAAATAAATTTAAGTAGTAGTGGATATAAAAAACTTACATGATTTGAATAAACTATTGTGTTCTCAGCATGCATATTTTAAATGATTTAATGAAAAATGATTTCGTGTTCATCATATCATTAATATTGTTTTAATTTTTTCATGAAAAAACCTTAATAGTATCATAACAACATATTTATAATTCAAGCCTATAATTAGAGAATTCCCTGAATGTTATATAAAAAAACATGTTTTATTATGTAGACGACAGTCCGCACAATGCATGAATGGTGGATTGTTTTTGTAAAGGACAAGGAATGTGAATAAATAATGACAATTTATTTTTTATTGTAACATTAAATAAAATAAATGTCACTAATATCATTATAAATATATGGATCACATAAATTTTAAGGGATATACTTTAGAATAATCAATATGAAGTTGTTAATACGAACCCTTGAGGCATGAATTTTCCTTGGATGTATCATTGAAAATGTGTGAAATATGATTGTCAATGGTGGAAAAATTATTTTAAAATTGTTTAGGGCTCTAAAAGGATAAAAATAAAAATTTTCAAGTTTAAATTTGAAAATTAAGTGACTCATGATGTGGTGAATACTTTATCCTTTTATAAGTGGAGATAATGGTAGTATCAGATATACCAATGGAATTTCAATAACTTAATCTCTATAATACATGTTAAAGGGATTAAAATAGTAAATGATGAAAGGGGATGAGTTTTGGTCCATAAAAACATCAAACATCCATTAGGAAACTCTTTTTTAACATTTATTTCATCCTTCACCCTTAGTAAAATTTCTATAACCTCTATTAATTTCTACCATTGAAACAAAATTTTAACCATAATAAAAAATTTAAATGAACATAAATAAGTTTTTACTAAATTTAAACCTTCTAATTTGATATTTTAAAAAAACTATCAAATAAAATTTATATAGTTATAAAAAGATATTTTTAAAATATAAACACTTAATGGAATTAAAGCAACTTTTTAATAAATTGCATTTTAAGTGTTAAATATTTATAAGTTAAAATTATATTTTATAGATATTATAATGAAGTTAAATAAATTACTAAGAAAAATAATATATGTATTCCAATTAATGAAAAAATAACATATCCTATTTAAAATACTGGAATAAAGGAAAGGATAGAAAATAATATTTTCATATCAATTTACCATTTTAATTTGTATAAAAACTGTTTCTAAATGTTTTATAAGTTCAAATAATATTTTTAAATAAATAATATTATTCATAAAATTCATATCTTAATTCATAAAAGGGTATTAATTTATAGGTCATTATTATATAATGATAAATTCATACAAATTATTACTATTGTGAAAACTGTATTTCTTTTCTAAAAATAATCCTTTTCTAAAAAATATAAAAAATATATACTAAGATAATTATTATATAATAAGTTCAAAAATTATTTTTATTGAAATTTAAATTATAAATTAATATTTTCAATAAATTCCTGAATAAAAGAACTTTAAAAGGGAATATTGTAACAAAATGACCCAAATACCCTCTGAAAATGGTACTTGATCTAATAATCCACATAGCTGAAAGGCATTCTTGTTCCCCATGGGCTGGCGACTAGCACACGAGTGATAAAAAAATAGAAATAATGATTTTTCCCAAATTGAAACAAAAACATGACATATATTTATAATAGAGAAAAATACTAAAAGATAAATATATTTCATGATTGAAAAAAATAGCAAAAGCCAAAATAGTCAAGAGTAAACACAATATCCAAGTACAATTCTATCTATGAAAGAGTATCAAAATAGGGGAAAACAACTTCATGTAATTGAATGGGCATAATCCCATCCTCTCACAGCCAGCTACCCAACTCAGGTGGATAAAACATCCCTACCTCACTACGGTGAGTAGCCTCTCCCTATATTGAAATTCACATCCAGATATATGCACCACTAAAGTGGTACGCGAGGTGTGAGATAATATTTTCAGTAGGCTCCCACATATCTATTCCATATGAAGTCTCTAAAAAATAATCTATGGATGCTCAACATTGTAGAAAAAATATAGATTATATAATTTGGCCATTTTTATCTTCAAAGTTGTTAAAAATATTTAATTTCCAATTTTTTATAATTTCCAAATAGAATAGATAAATCAGTTTCAATTCATATCATAACCATATATCATAACATATATATCAGCTCAAAAAAATACATCTCATATCATATTATATCCATGGTATTACAACAAAACAATGCAAGCTAAAAGTAGAAGCATATGTAACATCATTTCAAATATCACACTAGTTCAGGATAGGTAGAAAACAATTATCGATAATAGAAAATCATGTGCACATAAATTAAATACACATATACATCGAGTAAACATTGTAGAGGAACACCACAAAAAGGGAACCTCCAAATAGATCTAACATGTCCATAGAACAACATGCCTATGGAGTAGAGGAAACCCCGATGAAAAACCCCTCAATAGTTGGTGAGACCTAAGACTATAACCTCAAACTACTTACACTGAGCTTCTTATGTGTAGTATTTTACAAAATAGTTCATCAAATAAATTTTATCAAACCCAAATTGGAAACCCATTTCACAAAACCATTATAAATTTCCTTAAAACCCCTTTCCATTAATCATAACCAGGGTAACCCGTTATTTATAAAAAATCATTTCAAAAAAACACAAAATAGTTATATAATTCCAATAAATTTAACAAAAAAATTATCAAAAATAAGGGAAATTCATTTCACTATCACAAGATAGAGACAGAACCACCTAACAGAAACCTTAAGGCTGCTCATTCTGAAAAATTATCCACCAATAAGAAGAATGAAAAATGAAAATAGAGACCATTTAATCAAAGAACATATATTATAATTGGTCCAATTAAAAAAGGGTTGGTGTAGAAGGAGAAACTATACAAACCTTATGAATGAACACCCTTCACACTACAACAAATAAAGGAAAAGGCCTCAGAACGAGATTGAAAAATGTATCTACAGATAAATTAGAAGAACATCACCACAAATCAATCCAACAAATATAATATTGTAAAATTAAATCCCCAATCAAAGGAAATAAATAATTAAAAAAGTATGACTCACCTGGAGATATGAAAATCCAATTCCAACAATGATCAATTTCTAAATGAATCAATCTATATCAAATAGAGACACCCAGAATCACTATAATGGGTCCCTAAGTCGAGAAATGATATTGATAAGAAATAATGAATAAACATATCATCTATACACCACCATAAAAACCCCGTTCGTGATATTTTCATAGTGTGTAATCACTTTACATGTCGCGTAATCCATGAGGATCACATAGGCTGGAAAAAACCATCACTTTTTATTTAAAAACAAATTATTTATAATTATGTAGTGTGTAACCATTACGTGTTGTGTACCCCCTTTTCACATATACGAAGTTCAATGAATCTACCACGACAGATATTACATGTAATTCACTCCCATTACAATGTATTTAATTCTGTTACTGACTAAATAAACTATATATTCCTTACATAAAGCTAAAACTAATTCGAGCATTTCTTTTAACTTAGGTATAACCATTCCAATCCATTGCATGTTCATACATGAAATCAATTAAATTTAAAAAACATACATCCCTAAACATTAGGTTATTTTGATAATGAAAATTATCTATCCTCTTTAGTTTCAAGACATTCCCAATTCAATAGGATAACAATAAAATAGGAGGAAGGTACCTAAATGTGGGTAAGGGGATGTAACAAACTCCCCACTATAAAACTGTTTATCACTGATAAGTCATATAGAAGAATGAATTTTGTTAAATAAGTGAGGATATTTCTCTCTAATTAATGACTCGTTCTCCCTTGTCTAATGATAATATAACCTATATTTCCACAAGACTCTAACCAATGGAATATAATTCATAGACAATACATTCACATGAGAGTCGATAATCTCAAATGGATGATCAATAAAAGAAATATTAATATCAAACTCATTCTCTTACCAAATCATTACAAGAGAGGGATAAATATGGGATTTCCTATTCTATGATTTGTAGAAAATATAATAAATGAAATTTAATTGAGAAATAAATTTCAACTGATCAGAAACATGGCAATGCCACTTAATGAGATCAAACGTTCCAACATATCTAAGAGATAACTTCCCATAATTTATAATCCAATGGTGACCCAATGAAGGTGAAAAATTTAATAAAACCATATAACCTATGGAAACACAAATGGAGGAAACTATTGATCTAAATTAGATTTAGTTCACCTTTATTCTATAACCAGACACCAACATATATCCTAATTCCTTTTTAACATATCCTGAATCGAAATGGGTCCCACCAAAGAAGAATTTCCCACCTCTACCCAAAAAAAGGTGACCTGTAGCAGTGGCCATTAAAATCCATAAATATTCCATTTTAATTTATGATTAATAACTATTTTAATAAATAAACTCTTCGGGTCCCAGATGGTTATCCCATTATCTACAAAAAATATAAGACACGAGCACAAATTATATCCTCCAAAACTATAAAATCATGCTTCGTCTAACCGTCTGTCTATAGATTATAATAGGTACTCAATTTCTCATTTTCCCTAATAAACACCTAGAGACTCCTAAATAACCATGATTTTAACCTAGGATCCATGTAAAAACAATGGTAGAAGTAACCCCATGTAATCTCACAACTTCATTCACATATATCTTACACAGATCGTCCACTTTTGTGGCAACTTTGAGTTGAAAAAATTGAGATGAATTTTTCAACAGATCAATAACCACCTCTATAATAGCCCTCCCTATATGATTCTAGGAAAATAAAAAAAAAATATATCCATTAATACCTTTCCTTTTCAAAATCATCACTTGAATAGAATTTAAAAACCCTGAAGGTTTAAAATAATCTTTCTTTATTTGTTGGTTAGTGTAACTATGGGACACATAATCCGTAATGTCATGATTTATACTTGGCTTCCAGAATCACTGTATCATTTCATAAAAAATCATCATATTGATTAGATATATGACCAATTAATATCCACAAAAATCAAATAAAACTTATCTCCCCAAAAATGATGGGATGAAAAACTAATACTCAAAAATTGAGAAAATTATCTCAAGAGAGAGACCAAATAGAAAAAGTCTCCCCAACATATAGGGTTTCTCAAATTCCTATGACCTCAACATCCTAATATTTATTCTATAGAATATACTCATGTGGAGATGATGACAACTAGAAACCCAACAAAACTATTTATTAATCATCCACCTAAGCATCCAAATTCTACTGAGAACAAAACTCATAAGGTTCTACTCATCATTTTATTCTAATAAATCATGTGATGTTATATTCATTATATGAGAATCTTCGACAACATTTTTAATTTATATAGTGTAAGTGATCTTAATGTCAAACATCTTAAGGTTTTACAAGTGACAAACCTACATTCATTACAGACTTAAACACGATTTATTACATAAAACATCACTTGATAAAACAAAGGAGATCGAGAGGATTAGTTTCTTTGGGGCTTAGGATCATTACAGAAAAACATGAAACATGAAATAAAACATCTTTATTGAAAACTTCTTTTACATGACCACTAAATTTCCTCGTACTAAGCATTTCATGGGATAACCTAAGGAAATGCATAAGAAAAGGGTAAGCTATAAAGCCCAGTAAAGGAATACACAAGGAATAAAATGAGGAGTATAATACGTGTTAGACATTAGGCATATCAACAGAGAACAAGAGAAACATGAACATAAAGGCATGATAAAGCATGATAATCATAACATAGAAATGTGGCAATAACACTTAACATGGAATTAGCATGAGCCAAGGCTCATTGCACATGGAGCATGAGTAAATCCTCATTGCACATAAAGCACGTGTAAAACCTCATTTCACATGAATTAGAATGATTCAAACTCATTTCACATGACGTATCTTGAGACAATACTTTACCCAATGCATTGGAGCACTATAAGGGCACACCCTTCTTAATCATTTCATTTCATGCATAAGTGTGCCACATGGATCATAAAACAAAGATTCAAGAAACATAATAATTTATTCCACGATAATGGAATGTAGAATTCATACATGAATCTTTATAATAAATAAGTAAATTTACATAAAGTTGAATACTCTTAATGTAGAAATGGGCATGGTATTCACTACACAATGGCATTGGCTTAGAAAATCTGTGCGATTTCGGCAGCGTAATGGCGTGACATATGAATTCATAAAAATGGTTGATGAGAGAGAAAGTGGTTAATCATTATATTTACATGTAATGGACAGTAATTAGGTTATATAGATACATTTCCCAACAATTGTAATGGAATTTAGATTCATGATACAAAATTATTGCTTGAATGTAAATGAGGAGAGAGAAGTTCCTTTCGGAATTTTGGCATAGTAACAGGTGTACATGGGAAGAATTTAATCAGAGAGAAAAGGTCTCCCATCATTAAAACATAAAGAGGGAAGTATGAGGGAGGTTCAGAACCATACCCCAAAATTTATAATTTAAATTAAAATGGAAAAACAACTTAAAGAAAATTGGACAAAAATGAGAAAGGAAGAAAAATCCATTAATTGGAAGTGTGCTTCCAAAGGCCAAAGAGTGGCTTGTGAGAGGCTTCATGGTATCTTGGGGAACCTTGGGAGGATTCAAGATAGAATAGGGCATATATTGGACGAACTCCAAAGGCTTTGAGTGAGGAGGAAGTGGGAGCTTGGGTGGGTTTATATAGGAAATGTGTGGAAATTCATTATTATTTAGGTTTGGTTCCCCTTACATTAAATTAATCCAAAACACAAACCATCCCATGGTTTTTTCCCATGGTTTTTGGAAAAGGGAAGAGGAAAAATATATTTTATAAGTACAAAGTCCGATATTCTTAATATAATTGTGTTTCTTATGTGGAGGTGAGTCATACTCCCATGAAAATTAATTTAAAAAGACAAGGTGTTTAATATGTCTTGAGGGGTCCATTAATGCTTTGAAAAGTGATCCAAACAAACCCAAAATGACATTATTTTAATGGTAAAACATATATTAGCCGAAAAAATGATTATAGTATTTTATTACATCACTATTTGGTCATTATGAGGTCATTAAACACATTATATATTTGAACGGTATTTAATTTTTACTCAAAAAATTGACTGTATCAAAAAATTTTGAAAAATTCACCATTGGATACTTTCGACATCCTCATTCCAAAAATGACATTTATTTTATCTTAATAATTTTCTAAATATGATAATTTTTACTTTAAAAAATTGACATTTATCGAAAATTCATATGATTTGACAAAAATGGCTCTCAAACCTTAATAAAAATTATATTTTCATTCATACAATTATATTATCATATATATATAATAAAATTAATCTAATAATAATAATAATAATATTTTGTTAAAATATTATTTAATTCAAAAATCCCTTAATTTAATAAAATATATTTTTTAATTAAATAATAACTAAAAACACCTTTTTTACTTTGAAAAATATTTACAATGTATCAATAATGACATGAAATTATATTAGTTATTATATAAAAAATAATAATGTACATAAACATAGTACTATCGATTAGTTACATAACCCCTTCAAACAGCCACATATGACATATGGGTAAGGTGTGTGATGGTGACAGACTCTTGGGGTGGCTCGGATAACATTGCTCGAGTGGTAATCTCTATCAACTTCCACTTTTCTTGTATACAGTCTCGTTCGAGCTTGACATGATCAATCTTAGCTTGGGATTGGTCAAGAGTGAAGCCAAAGGACACCACCTCTTTTTCTAGCTCCGAAAAATGGGCTTCTTATGGAGCAATTCTACTGGATGAGGCCATCTCTTCTTTTGTCTGAGTAAATTTGGATTTGTTAAATCCCTATATTTAAACTAATCATATGATCACTGTTCAACAGCTATATTAGCGAGGGTAAAAATTCTTAACATAAAACCAAATAAGCTAACATTTTATATAAACAGAAAGATACGTTTAATTAGATCAAGAAGTATTTCCATTAATGAAACTTCGGGTCGTTATAATATTCCCCGGTTTAGAAATTTCACCCTCGAATTTTTCCTTTTCCCACACTAAAACACATGTGGGTAACTCAGCTTCATCACTTCCTCTGATTCCCATGTCACTTCTTCAAACATGCGGTTTCTCCACAACACCTTGACGAGGGTTATTGTCTTATTTTGTAGAACATTTTCATTACAATCTATTATCTTCACTGGTTGCTCCTCATAAGAAAGATCATCTAACAATTGTACCACCTCAGAAGAGAGTACATGTGAAGGGTACGGTATGTACTTCCTTAAGATGGATACATTAATGACATCATGTACTTTGGCCATAGTATGTGGAAGTTCTAGTCGATAGGCCACAACCCCGACACGATCAAGAATCTCAAAGGGGCCGATGTACCTTGGACTTAACATCCCTTTCTTTCCAAACCTCATGAACTTCTTAGATAGAGATATGTGTAGAAAAACCACGTCTCCAACTTTAAACTCAAGGTATCGTCAATGATTATCTGCATAACTCTTCTATCGACTCTGGGCTGCCTTGATATGCTGCTGAATGGTTTTCACCTTCTCTACCATTTCCTCGACCATTTCTGGTCCAAGCAGCTTGTGTTCACTGACCTCATCCCAACATGCCGGTGTTCTGCACCTTTTCTGATACTGGGCTTCATATAGAGCCATTTCGATGATTCAGTGGATATTGTTATTATAAGTGAACTCAACCAGAGGAATATGTTGATCCCATCCTCCTTCAAAGAACATTGAGCACGCTCTCAACATATCCTCAAGTGTTTGGGTGGTCCACTCGGATTGGTCATCGGTTTGAGGATGACATGCCGTATTGATGTTCAGATAAGTATTCATAGCATGTTGAAGACTCTTCCAAAACATATAGTTGAATCATGGATCTCGGTTAGACACAATAGATAGTGGTACTCCATGAATCCTTACCACTTCCCTGATATATATCTGTACCAGTTGATCCAATGAGAAATCCTCCTGAATAGCAATGCAGTGTTCAGTATTTGTAAGATTATCCACAACAACCCAGATTTCATTGTTGCCTTTCGATTTCCTCAGAAGTCCGGTGACAAAGGCCACGGTGATGTTCTCCCATTTCCATTCTGGTATGGGCAATGGTTGCATAATACCCTTAGACTTTTTCCTCTATTCCTTCACTTGCTGGCACACTAGGCACTTTGATGTATATTTTGTGATCTCCTTTTTCATATTATCCCCCCAAAATATTTCTCAGAGATCTCGATACATCATTGTGCTCCCTGAGTGAAGAGAGAAATTTGAACTATGTGCATCATCCAAAAGTTCCTTCTTCAGATCCGGACTAGATGTAACACATAGTCATTTCATGAATCGGACAATTCCTTCTTCATTTACATTAAACTCAGAGGATTTCAATTTTTTGATAGGTTCCACTTTTTCCTGAATTCCCACGTCATCCTTTTGATCATCCATTAACCTTTCCAAAAGGGACGGTTGAGAAACCTTTTTTGAAAGGATTCATGATGTTCCCTTTTTTATGATTCCCATGTCCATATTCATCATGTCTAAGATTATTAAATCCTTCTCAATTCTCATCATTGATAGAATCGATGGGTCCTTTCTACTTAGGGCATCTGGCACCTTGTTCGCTTTCCCAGGTTGGTAATGTATTGAACAGTCATAATCCTTGATGAGATCTATCCATCTTCTCTAGAACATATTAAGATCATTATATGTGAATATATATTTAAGACCTTTGTGGTCATTATATATCTCACATTTATCCCCATAGAGATAATGCCGCCAGATTTTCCAATCAAAGATCACCGCTGACAACTCCAGATCATGCGTTGTATAGTTTAGCTCATAGATTTTCAATTTCCTTGAGGCATAGGATATCACTTTATCATTCTGCATCAGCACATAGACTAATCCCTTCTTCGAAGTATCACTGAATACCACAAAAATTTACCCACTTTTGGGAAAAGTGAGCACGAGCGCAGTGATAAGACTCTTTTTCAACTCCTTCAAGCTTTCTTCACATTAATAACTCCATGAAAACATTACTCCCTTTCAAGTTATATTCGAAAGAGGGCTAGACAATCGTGAGAAATTTCTCACAAATCGTAGATAATATCCAGCTAACCCCAAGAAGCTATAGATATTTGTTACCGATGTTGGCCCTGACCATCCCTCAATTGCATCTGTTTTGGAAGGATCCACAGATATCCCATTGATCGTGATGATATGGCCTAATAATGTGACTTCCTTCAACCAGAACTCACACTTGCTGTACTTTTCATAGTGCTTATCCTTGCGAAAAGTCTCCTGTAGAGTTCTTAAATGCTCCTCATGATCCTCCATGGTTTTGGATTATATTAGAATATCATTCATAAAGTCTACCACAAATTTTCTAGGTATTCTCTAAAGACTATATTCATTAAGTCTATGATGATTTCTGGAGCATTAGTGAATCCGAAAGGCATTACTATGAATTAGTAGTGCCCGTATCTTGTACGAAAAGCAGTCTTGGGGATATCTTCCTTCTTCAGCCTTGATAATATCCTGACTGCATGTCCACCTTGGAGAAGTAATGTGCTCCACGTAGCTGATCGAACATGTCATCAATTCGTTGGATAGGATACTTGTTCTTTATCAGGATTTTGTTAATTTCAAAATAATCGATGCAAAGCCACATTGAACCATCCTTCTTCTCGACGAAGAGGACTGGTGCACCCCATGGTGATGCATTTGGGCATATAAAACCTTTATCCAGATTCTCCTATAGATGTTTGTTCAGCTCTTCAAGCTCTACAAAAACGATTCTATATGGAGTCTTGGATATTGGTAATGCCCCGGGTATAATTTCAATTGAGAATTCAACATCTCTTCTAGGAGGAAGACTGGGCAGTTCCTCGAGAAACACTTCAGAAAATTCCCTCACAATAAGCATTTCTTCAAGGATGGTTTCATCCTTGGACTCAATCATTTGATCCAGATATGCGTGCTCATAAGGAAGTAATATACATGCTTGAGATGATGGAGCTAAAAGAGACTCATCATCCTCCTTACAATTGTAAAGAATCGGGGGTATATTCTCTGTATGGAGTGTGATTTCCCTCTCCCGAAAATTTATGTTGGCTCTATATAAGGAAAGCCAATCCATGCCAAGAATTGCATCAAATTATACCAGTGGGAGTTTGATGAGGTTCGCAGGGAAATTAAATCCATTGATTATAACAGGGGAGGACTTATATTCATGGGATGCAATGATTGCCCCATTTTCCATAGTCACCGACATCTTCACTTCCCTAATTTGTGGTGGTGTTGGGATTGTTCTACTAATATTTCGAGATATAAAAGAATGCATAGAACCTGAATAAAAAAGTATGTTCTATATTCTTGAATGAATAACTAGCATACCTATCACCACTTCGTTTTTGGGGTTTACTTCGGCAGAAGTGAAGGAAAAAGATCTTCCTTGCTGCCTTGGAGGTTGTTGGTTGCCTCCGAAAACCCTTGGATAAGGGCACTGATTTGAAAAATGGCCATGTTATTTGCATTTATAGCATTGAACAATGCGTTGAGGTTATAAAGGAGCACTCCTATCCTCTGTCACAGCCGCGGGTCTTTCTTACCATCAGTTAACAGCTAGGTACCCTTCTCTTCCACACCTAAAGCATTTCCTCGCCCCCTTAAGGCAATTTCCAGGGTTCTTCTTTCTGCACTTTTGAAAAGTGGGGTGCTGGATCTGCTTAGCACCATTGGATTTATCCATCGGACCACGAGCATTGAATTCCACCTTATTCTTCCTATCCCCATGAAACCCCTGTGATTCTCCAATCTCCATTTCGACCTTGAGAGCACATCAGGCAATTTCCTCATAGCTGTCGAAGTCACGGATTGCTAATGCATTCCGTAGGCTAGGCTTCAATCCACCAATGAAGCAGTCAAATTTTCATTCGGCGGTAACGACAAAGCCGGAAGCATATCGTTCAAGCCTTGTGAAGTTTTCCTCATATTCTCAAACAGATTCTTTGTCTTTTTGCTTGAGGGAAAGAAATTCCCTTTCCAGCTTAAGCCGAAGGGTGCGTAGAAAATATTTATCGAAAAACTTCTTCCAGAAATCCTTCTATTCCAACACCTCGATTTCCTCCTCAGGCTTCATATTTTTTATCAACAACCACCATTGATCAGCTTCACCCTCCATATGATAAGCCACCAGGAGAACCTTCTCTTGTTCATAACATTGAAAGATGGATAAGATCTTTTCAATGGATTTGATCTATTGTTCAGCCATCATGGGATCAGATGATCCACTAAAAGTGGGAGGCCTTTGTCTCATGAAGCTCTTTATAGAGACTTGTTCTTTCTTAGGGGGGGTTGAACATTCCTCTTGACAGGTGATTCAATTCAATACATGAGTTAGCTGAGAGAGAAGCGTGACAATGTTCTGGATTCCCGCTCCCATTGGATTGGGAATCTCCTTAGTACAGTCATCACACTGATCTTCACATCGGTTGTTAGCCCGAGTACTCCTATTACTGGGTATTGGCTTGAATAAATGGAAATTTAGGGATAAGACATAAAGGGTAATCCAAAGACAATAGTTGATGACATAAAAATAAACCTTTGTTTCCTTAACTCATGAGTCTATAGGCTTCAATCAAGGGTTTTCATGATCTACTTTCTAACATATATTCTTAAGGGAATTTATTTAATTACCTTAATAAGGGTTTATACTAAGGATGTGAATTTATAAAAACATATCCCCCTGGGAGTGTCGTAACCAATAGTGCAGCAAGGCCTATTGTCGTGCACTAGTTCCTATTTGAGTCTAGCTCGAAGAGGTGTTTTCAGGTTTTACCCCTAGGATACATCTGTTCCAGAGCTGCCTATACCTGCTCGTTCCCCGAAAAGGATATATTTGTTTGATAAACCACAAACTCAGTACTTACCAAAACATAGTGATGTTCTTATTATACTTAGTCTTGTACCTAAGGCTTTACTAGGGTTTTCATGATATGAATCCCAAAAATAACTAAACCTATCCTCTAATACCAACTGTGACAACCCTGCTTTTATTGAAGAATAAAACATGATTTATTACATAAAACATCACTTGATACAAAAAAGAAGATCAAGAGGTTTAGTGTCTTTGGGTCTTAGGATCATTTCATAAAATCATGAATCATGAAATACAATATCTTTATTGAAAACTTCCTTTACATGACCACTACATTCCCTCGTACTTAGCATTGCCTGGGATAACCTGAGGACATGCATAAGAAAACGGTGAGCTATAAAGCCCAGTAAAGGAATAAAAATGGAATAATATGAGGAGTAAAATACATGTTAGAAATTAGGAATATCAATAGAGCACAAGAGAAACATGAACTTAATGGCATGATAAATCATGATAATCATAACATGGAAATGTGGCAACAACACTTTACATGGAATTACCATGAGCCAAGGCTCATTGAACATGGAACATGAGTAAATACCCATTTTACATAAAGCACGAGTATAACCTAGTTTCACTTGAATTAGCACGAGTCAACACTCATTGCACATGACGTATCATGTTACTATACTTTACCCAATGAATTAGAGCGCTATATGGGCACACCCTTCTTAAACATTTCATTTCATTCATAAGTGTGCCACGTGGATCATAAAACATGGATTCATAAAACATAATCTTTTATTCCAATATAAAGGAATGTTTAATTCCTACATGAAACTTTATAATCAATAAGTAAATGTGCTTAAAGGTGAATACACTTGATGGAGAAATGGGCATGGTATTCACTACACAATGGCATTGGCTTAGAAAATCAGTGCGATTTCAGCAGCGTAACGGCGTGACATAAGAATTGAAAAAAATGGTTGATGAGATAGAAAGGGTTTACTCATCATATTTACATGTAATGGACAGTAAGGAGGTCATATATATACATGTACCAACAATTTTAATGGAATTTATATTAATAGTACAAAAGTATTTCTTGAATGTAAATGAGGAGAGAGAAGTTCCTTTTGGAATTTTGGCATAGTAACGGGTGTACATGGGAGGCATTTAATGAGATAGAAATGGTCTCCCAATATTCAAACATAAAGAAGACTGTATGAGGGAGGTGAAAAACCATAACCCACCATTCATAATTGAAATTAAAAGGGCAAAACATCTTAAAGAAAATTGGACCAAAATGAGAAAGGAAGAAAAAACTCTTACTTGGAACTGTTCTTACAAAGGATATGGAGAGGCTTGTGAGAGGATTATTGGGGGCTTGGGGAACCTTGGGTTGATTTTAGAGATAGTAGAGATTAGTTTGGATGAACTCCAAAGGCTTTGAGTGAGGAGGAAGTGGGATCTTGGGTGGGATTATATAGGAAAGTTTAGGGAATTCTTTATTATTTATGTTTGGGTCCCCTTAAATTAAATTAATCCAAACCAAAAACCATCCCATGGTTTTTTCCCACGGTTTTTGGAAAAGGGAAGAGGAATACAGTATTTTATAATTCCAAATTTCGAAATTCTTAAAATAATATGGTTGCTTCTGTGGAGGTGAGTCATACTCCCATGGAAATTAATTTAAAAAGACAAGGTGTTTAATAAGTCTTGAGGGGTCCATTAATGATTTGAAAAGAAAGCCAAACAAAACCAAAATAAGATTATTTTAATGGTAATACATATATTTGCTGAAAAAAATGATTATAGTATTTTATTACATCACTATTGGGTCATTATGTTGTCATAAAACACATTATATATTTAAACGGTATTTAATTTTTACTCAAAACGTTGACTGTCTCAGAAAACTATGAAAAATTCACCGTTGGATAATTTGGACATACTGATTCCAAAAATAACATTTATTTTATTTAAATAATTTTCGACATATGTTATTTTTCCCATTTAATATAAAAAACCAACATTTATCGAAAATTTATGGGTTTTGACAAAAAATTTCATTCAAACCTTAATAAAAATTATAATTTCCTTCCTAGAATTATATGAGAATTTATATATAATAAAATTAATCTAATAATAATAATAATAATTTATTAAAATAATATTTAATTCAAAAATCCCTTAATTTAATAAAATAAATTTCTTATTTAAATAATAACTAAAAATATCATTTGTACTTTAAAACCTATTTATAATGTATCAATAATGAAAAGAAATTATATTCATTATTATATACACAAAAATAATTTACATGAACATAGTACTATCGATTGGTTACATAACCCTTAAAATAGCTGCATCAGACCTAATGGTAAGGTGTGCGATGGTGACAGATTCTTGGGGTGGCTCAGACAACATTGATCGATTGGTAATCTCTATCAACTTCCACTTTTCCCGTAGACGGTCCCGTTCGAGCTTGACATGATGAAGCTCACCTTCAGCTTGGTCAAGAGTGAATCCCAAGGATGCCACCTCTTTTTCGAGCTCCGAAAAATGGGCTTCGTATGGATAAATTCTACTGGATGAGGCCATCACTTCTTTTGTATGAGTAAATTTGGATTTTTAAAGCCCTATATTTATACTAATCATGTGATCACTGTTGAACGACTATATTAGAAACGGTCAAAATTCATAACATAAAACAAATGAAGTTGACATTTTATATATACATAAAGAGACATTTAATTAGATCAAGAGGGATTTCCATTAATGAAACATTGGGTCGTTACATTACACCCATTGAATAAATCTCTGATTTATGTCCATAAGATATACAAATAAAACTCTTATCGTCAGAAAAGAGTGTGTACATTTTCCCAAAAAGATAATGTTAACAACCCTTTAGTGAATGAATATATATTACAAGAAATAAATCATTAGTGGGGTAATTATTCTCATGCATTCTGTGTTTAAGGAAACCTCATTACACCACATGAAATCTTATATGAGAACATAACCAAAATTAGTGATATAAGCATCCCAGAAAACCACATACCACGTATCAGGCTCATGTAATATCTAAATAAGAGATGATGTCAGAGGTCTTTAAATCTCATGGAATAAAGCCTATCATTTAGAATCCTATGTAAATTTCACCACATTCTAGGTAAGATCAGCCTATGGTGAGACCAAATTCATCAATTCCTTGGGAAAATATCAATAGTATATAAAACGAAAAATGAATCTCTAAATTATGAAGAAATTTTGATGTTCCTCCCATAATTACTACCTTTACCTTATCATGATCACCATATAATCCATGATCATAAATCAAATTCCCTAATAATATCACTACTCAAATCTAGAAAGTATATTTATAATTCTTTTCATAGAAATGGTGAATCCTTAGTATTTCCAAAACCATTCTCAGATGGTGTTCATAAACCCTCTTATATCTCGAGTAAACAAAAATAATAACTAAAAATCTACCAAAAAAATGTTGATATAATGATGGAATATTTCAGTGATCAATGCAATAAATACTATAGGAGCATTAATCTGACCAAAATAAATCACAAGATATTTTTAATGTCCATAAAATTTCATGAAATCCATATCTGGCATATCACACCCTCAAAAAATGATCTTAGGATAGCCTGACTAATGATAAATATTCAAAAACTACTTTCCTGCATTTAACTGATCAAAAAATCATCAGGTAGAAGAAAATTAGACATATTCATAGTCGTTAATTGGTTAAACACTTAATATTATACAAAAAATCATAGTGAAACATCTAACTTCTTAGAAAAAATCCTTGGTTCTACTCATAGCATAGCACTAGTGGGAATAAAAACATTGGGCACTAGATCATCCAAAAGAATTTTGAGTTCATCCATCTCTACTAGTGTCATTCGATAAAGAAGGTTTCACAAAGAATTTGGTACCTAGAACCTAGTAGATCATTAAATTTACATCAATATTTATAGGATTCTTATATAAAATTTCTAAGAAAACCTAAGGAATGTCCCTAATAATAGTAGGATGATCAACAATAAAAGAGACACCATTAAGCTAAACTACTATAGAAGAAAACAACCAAATAATTTCTGGGTGGGAAGGTCCTATATTTCAAAACCTCATGTCCCACTATCCCGAAAACACCCTAATCTTTCATCTGGCCCATGAAATGAGACAAACCCATGATAAAAATTAACCTCAGAATGATGAAAAATAAGAAAAACCGTCTGGATGATGACATCAAACAGATCCTGATTGAGAACCAGAAAATCCTACACCTACTATGCATCCTCTATCAATAGTGTAGAAGAAGGAATCTAAAACCCATAATGATTAGTTTTTATAATAAGTGCCTATAAAACCATAAAAAAGTACATGAGTGCCATTTTAATGTTAATAATATCAACAACAAAACAAGATATAGATGACCGAGAAGCACCTATATAAAATAAATCAACCTCTACTAAAGATTCAATAATGAAGTAACCTATAACTATCACTAGACCGATATCTACCTCCATCAGAAAGTAATCTACTTTATGAATTTTATTTTTTCATGAGAAATTTTGTGGGATCCTTATATTCATTGAAGCATCTAACTACAGTACAGCAGCCTTGGGACCCATCGATCCTTGAACATATCAAGTTGTAGATGTAGCCTGATAGAAATGATGGAAATTCCTTTAACATAAACAACTATTACACATATTTTTAGGAGAAGTAAAATAAATCCATTTTTTATAACCATTAAATAGTGAAAAAAGTTCATAAGAACCCCACTAGCTACAACTGGAGGTGCCGCAAAGTCATGCTACATAAAACCACCTCCACCACTCCTGGGACGATCCTTCCATTTCCATTTCTTCTGGCGTAAACCAGTAAAAACTCCAATAGGTAGAAAAGAAGGGTAAAATTATCCTACCATGAAATCCATATTCATTTATAAAATCATATCTCTATCCACTGTCTCCATATAAGATGAAAAATTAAACATAAATACAAGGTATTTTATATATTTTCCCAAACCCTATAGGTCCTTCTGAGATTTCGGTTGGACATTTTTCATAACCATTGGGGAAAACTAATCCAAATCAGTTAACTGGTTAGTGCACACAAACATAAAATTCCCTTACTTATTCATATAAAGGAACTCTATAGACATCACAATAATCAATGAATCTTGAAAAACTACTAGAATAATATAGTATTTAATTTCTTCCAGTCCAAGCCCATGTGCCTATCCCCTTATAGCATATAATCCCACCATCAATTTTTAGGAACCTCAAATATGAACACTGTATATTTTACCATGATACCCTTAGGTATATACTATAATTTTACCATATGATAAATCTTTTCAAGAATGTGCATTGCCTCTTGAGGGCCATTCATACCATTAAGTGACGGTGGATTCTCACAAAAGAACTCCCCTGATCGATCTCTTCTACTATAGCTCCTGGTTTTACCTCATCCACTTTATTCTAGTCATTCAGTATATACTTACCCTGTGCAAGGAAAAATCACAAGTAGACTTGATAATGTTATGATCAATTGGAGGATTCCCTTTAGGAATATCAGATAGATCCTCTTGAGGAACCTATTGAACGCATCCCATATGCATACTGTAGCACCCAAAAACGACATAAATGATCAGAAATAGAATAATATCTGTAAAAAATAAAAAATCCATATTCTAAATCTAATATTAACTTCATGAAATCTATAAATGAGACACACATCCCAACATCTCATGGTAACTTGAGTCTCATTAATCCAAAATATGTATAAGAACACACCACAATCTACCCCTTATATCACAACAATCCTTTCTCTAGTGTACCAAATGTACCAAGAAAAGGACACTGGAGGAAAGAAAACATATTATACCAAAATTTGAAAACATAGTAGAATTACCTATCAAATTGTAACATGATATAATCTCCCACATACCCATAGGGAGATTCAAATCCCCATTGGATGGAGACTAGAACACATGCATCAAATAGAAAACAAAGGAAATGATTTATCTACATCTAAACTAGAAACATGTCACATATATACAATAGATACCATAGAGAAAAAGATAAACATATTTCAAAACTAAAAAAACATCAGAAACCAAAAAAATTCAAGAATCTAATGAATCTTGAAGTACAAGTCCATCAAAAAAGGACTATAAATACATGAAATCTATGTACTCCATGGGATAGTGTGGGAAAACTATCAACATCTCACAACCTTCGACCCAACCCAAAAGATAGAAAACATCACCACCTCACTATATTGCCTTACCTCACTCTACATTAAAATACATAACCAAATCTATGCACCTCTGAAGGGGTACTCGATGTGTGATCTAACATTCATAGTAGGGTCCCACCCAGGTATTCCATATAAAGCCTATTAACCATAATCTTGGAATTATCATCATTAAAATATATTTATATAGAGTTTAGTAGTTTTTATCTCAAACACATGAAAAAACATTTAATTTACCCTTTTTACACATTTCCAAAAAATAGGTAAAATAGTTTCAAATAATTTCATAGTAATATATCAAATCACATATATCCAGTCAAGAAATATTATGCATCACATAAAATACCAAATAAATGGTAGTACAAAAAAAATTCCTAACGTAGAATCATAGGTAACATTAGGCCAATGATCACACTTGGTTAGGACAGCTAAGATACTCTTACTAACACAAATAATCATGTACATATCAATCTAATAGAAATATGCATCAATTCTAGAGAGAATAAGAACACCCCATCAAGGGAACATCTTAACAGATCTAGAATGTCCAAGAACCATAGGCCCAGGGGCAAATGGAAGCCCAATGGGAAAAACCCCCTATGGTGGATGATCCCTATTACTATATATTACACCTTATTACCCAAAGAATAACATGCTCTCTATTTTCCAAACAATTTCATAAATTATTTCCACCATACCATTATTTAAAAACCATTTCAAAATTCTTTGAAAACATTTTTCCATTTACCAAAACAAGGGAGAAAATGTTTTATAAAAATATACTTCCATATACACAAAAATTATTTATATCATTACATTTCATTCAATTAATATTTTTTAAAAAAAGAAATGCACTTCACTGAGAAATGATACAAATAGAACTTCCTACCTCGAGACTCATGGTTGCACAATACCTTTAAGGTCCTAACAACAATATGAATTAAAAAAAAGAAATAGGCCTTAGATTAACCCCACAAATCATTGAATTGATCAAATTAAAAAAATGGTTAGACAAGGAGAGGAAACAACACATACCACAAGAACATACATGCATTGCACCATCGCCAACAAAGGAAATGTACCTCTAATGAGATCACACGATAGATCTAAATTGAAACAATATTAACATCACAATTGATAATGAAATATCACAATGAAATGGTGCTACCTCAGTTAAAGGAAGCAAAGAAGAATAAATAATTACTCACCAACAGATATCTAATGAAACTACAATGGTGATCAATCAATAAATTATACAATCTGTATCGAATAAAGACTCCCAAAAGTTTTGAAATAGTTCCATTATAGGATAGGGGACAACACTGGTGAAGAATGTAAAATAACATATATACAAAACCCAAAAATTACTACACATGAAATTTATATAGTGTGTAATCACATTATATGACATGTAAACCATGGGGTCCACATACACAAAAAAAATTATTTTTAATTAAAAAAATTGATGTTTCATCATTACAGATTTTATATTCACTACATGCAGTGTATCCTTTATATGGAATGCACACAATTCACATTGTGTATCATGTTCACATAATCATCCATCTAGAGCATACACATCATGTACTCCCATTACTGACTGTGTATTTATCCTAAAGACTAGAAATACAATTGATTTATAAAAAACCCTCCAACCAACTTAGGATTTCTCCAAACTCGGGGGAACCCTAAAAATCATGCCACATTTATAATAAGACTCTATTAATTAAAACAAACTTTCATCCACAAACATTAATAAATATTTCTCAGAAAATATTCTTCATACTCATGAGTCTCAAGACTCACCAAATTCAAGGGGAAAAGAAAAAAATAGGTTAAAGATACTTTAAAGAGGGAAATAGGATGTCATACACATTATGTTATAATATATGATATGGTATTTACATGATATATTAGAGTATCAGGTGTTACATTCTAGCATCTAAATATTTTATTCCTTGAAATTGGGATATATATATATATATCAACAATTGGAAAAACAATTGATACTTTTTTATGTATTCTTTTTTCACTATGGTTTACTTCTATAATTTTTAATTTTTCAAGAGAATTTCCCTAAATAAATTAGTCAATTCCAAAACACTTTCTCTATGTTTTTAAGAATATAAAGATTCAATTTTTATAGGAAAATTTACACTCTAACACTATTCCCTTTGATGTGGGATCACGAATTGGATCATTCATGTATTTGCTCTGTAATGAAACATTGAAGATGACTTATAATCTATATATTATTTCTTTATAACCAATTGGAAAGCTATAAATCCAAAAAAAATTACTATTTCAAAAGGGTCAATGTACCTATGGGTTAAATTTACCTTTTACCAAATATTAATACTACCTTCCTGGATAAAACTATCAAGATAACATAATCCATAAATTTAACTTCCATTTATTTCATGTGATTATCATCATAACTCTTTTTTCATATTTGGACTCCGTTAATATTATCTTGAATAGTCCATTAATTATTAGTAAACCCCTCTACAATATCTATGAAAAAATAAACATCAGTCTAAAACATCATCTGAAAAAGAAATAGAATAAAAACTCTTCCCATATTTTTCTTCATATGGTGCCATCAGGATGCTCGAACAGATGTTGTTTTTGTAAAATAAATTTATCCAAAGGTATATAATTATTTCAGAAAAATTAGAATTCAATTGAAAATTATCTAAACATGTATTCTAATGATAATATTTTTATTTCATTCTGTCCATTAGTTTTGTGAGGATTATTTGTTCTTAGATGTATCAAATTGTTGACATCCCTTAGTTGAATCATCCAAAATTTCAATATAAACTGAGAGTCATGATAAGATAAAATTGATTGGGAGAATAGGAAACCCTTGTTTTTTCATTAATATAGAATCTGAAAAGGCTCTCAAAAGGTAGAACTTCTTTTATTACTATGAAATGATCATTCTTAATATAGAGATCAACAATGACCATATAACATCAGACTTCTTTATAGTCTTTCTCATTCCAATGATGTATCCCATTATAACATTTTCCCACATAAATATGTGTATAGATTGGGGATTAATTATTATCTTATGATATTTCCATTCATCCATCACCTATTTGAATACTAAGATTCAATAAACAATGTCTTCAATTTCTGACATCATACATCCCAACCAGAAACGTTCTCTTAAATCCCTATATGTCATTATCCTATAATATTTTATGGAAAATTATAATCTATGTGATTCATCTAGTTGTTCCATATTCAACTCATATACTGGGAAAACACATAATAACTTCCCAAATTTCAACACTCAAATTATATAGATTATTTATGTCAATTTCCCATGATTCCATGCATTAAGCATCCTCTATAATTTCTCATTATCTTAGAGAGACTAATATAAAATTTTTAGTATGTATGGTTTAACAATTTTATCAATAATTAATGATGGCTCCCCTTTCTTAGAAATCATGATATGTATATTTAATATATCTCTTTATATAGGATCCTCATTAATCTTCATCGTGGTCAGAACTCCATGATCATTCCTTCTTGGTGCATGAACTACCCCATTCTCCTTCCCAAGGTTGTAGGGTATAGAGCTATTGGTAGTCCATGAGTAGTTCCATCCAACATTGTTTCCTCATATTTATCTCAATCCAAGGGAATAAATAAATTATAATCTTATGGTCTATATCTATATCTCATTATTCACCATAAATTTAGTTTATAAATACTTTTTTGAATATATTATAGCTTTAAGATCATGTTTTCGAGTTAGATAGTTCTATTCTAGGAATTTAAATTGACTTGTCGAATTGGAAATTAACCAATAATTATATATAAGGATACACAATTTCCCTTTCTTTAATTCAAAAATATAAATTATAAATCCTTTCATACCTAATCGTAATGATAATAATGGTTTATTAATCATACACTTCTTCAAACCATCAATACAATCCTCATATTACCGTGACTATTTGAATTTAACCCCTTTATGGGTTAGGGAGGTTACTATGATAGAAAAACGAGAAAAATTTAAACAAATCACAGATAGAAACATGTTAGGACCCAAAAAATGAAATCTTAATTATCTCCATTGGTGTAGTTGATGCATTGACTACCATGGTATTTGATTGGTTAATATATATGTTGTCCTGTAGATATTATATGAAATAATAAAAAATTCATTGAGATAGAATTCATAATTAATATAAATCCCACATAATTATTTTCTTGGATGGGTCTCTATAATTATTTATTGATAATTCTCTTTCTATTAATAGTTCTTAGATTATATCAACATATCATTAGTGAATACAACAATAAATTTTATAGGATACTCATTGAATATTATATTCATTATAACCATATATAGAAAAGATTATTTTTTTCAATCCAAATGACCTTATCATTATCACAATATTTCAATACCTTATATGAAATGGAATTTTTGATAAATCAACCTTCATTACCCTTATTTGATAGTAACTAGAAAAATATCAGTCATTTAAAAATACTAGGCACCTTGAAGTTCACTATATAACTCATCAATTCATGTAAAAGGAAACTTATTTATTATAGTAATGTAAATGATCAACCTATAAACAATGAATAGTCTAATTGATCTATACTTGATTTTCATGAATTAAATATGGGATCCCCTTGGTGAAACATTTGAAAATATAAATCTCTTATCACTCAACACTAACAACTATTTTTTACTCCACCAACTATATTGGGATCCATTCATTAAGGGTTTTTATATACCGGACATACATAAAGAATGAGATCAATAAAGAACTCAACTTCACACTCTCTTGGATGAATAAGAAATTCTTCTAAAAAATATCAATGAACTATTATACTACATGTACATTTTATATTTTAAAGATATCTTCCTCATCTATATGTCACACTTGATCACTTTATTAAAAAATAATTTCATTTGGGAGAGCTGTTGTGATTGGATATAGACTTCACGTAGATGATGATGTTTCCCCTATAAAGATATGATATTCCAAATCAACTAATTTGAATGTAATATCATTCTTTTGAACATAAAATAATGAATTATACCATGATATAATATTCAAACAAAGTATCATATCGAAGATTAATAGATTTATGATAACAGGTTCTGTAAATAGTGTACACCCATGAATCATAATTGAAACATTCAGATAAATATTTTTATGATAATACTTCCACTATGTGTCTTAATGGATGATTACTTTACAAAGGTTATCAGAAAATATAATTTTTTAGGAAAAAATAGAAAATCAAAAATAGTTTCCAGATCTATAATCAAATAAAAAATTAGATAAGATATAGGTTATGATTATATTTTCTTCCATTAGATCATGTGGAACTTCGACATCATATATGGTAATTGCATAATCCTATCCTTTATACCATGGAATTTCATGAAGTAATTTCAATTGACATTTGGGTAATTAGTTCACATAATATACCTTATACCTATCATTAATGCATTATAAATGGAAAACTTTTTCCTTTAACTTTCATTACTAATCTTGATGACATTTTTCGACACTTGTAAGAATCCATGGTTATTATGTAACAAGACTTAGGGAATTTCTTCTCACAGTTATCACATATGAAAAAACCCCTTTGCTTTCATTTATTTTTTATGATTGTTCTTCCCCTGATTCTCATCTGAGATCTTCTCCTCTAGAGTTACCATAATTACATAAATCATTGAGAAATTATTTTATATTATTATGGTTCGTGATGCTATATGCTCTAATGATGAACTCGTTATAGACCAATTCCTTTAAATGGATTAGATTTGATCCATCAATGAAATTATCAATCATTCGTTCTATTCAATTTATTGATCTAGTAACATGACTACCTAAAAAGTAAATTTTTTTAAAGGCAGTGTTCTTGTCAAAGACCAAAACATAAAATTTATTATATAAAAGAAATGGGTTACACGAGTCAAAAGGAAGGAATTTTGTTTACATCCCGAACATAAAGAGGAAGAATCACATGGAAAAGATCATCTCTCTAGGTTGTCTCCTTATCAACACTCATGGTGGAAAGGGCATCATAAATTTTGTTCGCTTCTCGGTAAGCATGAGTAGTGATGAAGCTGAGGGAGGAGAGTGAGTGCAGACAGTCAATCCCTCGGGAAGTGAACTTCCAAGCCAGGTATAAGGCCCCGGGCCTAAAACCTTACTTAATATTAAAATAAATGAATAATTCACATTGAAGATCTTTTCAGGTTTAGAGTTTTAGAAAATTATGACATAAATATTACATCTCAAAAGATTACAAATTATAAACTTCTACTAAGTTTCCATAAAATAAAAACTCTTAAAAAGAAACATGTCTAGTTCCTTGTTTTAGGTAGCACGACTTTCCCATGATCCCATCCTTAACCCTATTCCACTTTAAGTCCTGTGTAAAACATTTCAAAAAGTTTGGGTGAGCATAAAAAGAACTGTAAGGGGTACACAAAGAATGAAAACTGTTAGTTTATCAAAACAAAAAGTAAACCATGTATACATTTTCAAAGTAATACTTTTCACCTTTATGAAATAGTAAAAACTCTTTTCTGAATAAAAGATCATTAATTAGCCTTTTGTAACCAAACTATTACCATAAAACCCATATAAAGATCACATAACATATAAAGGTAACATGGGACATAAACATACTTAAATGGAATAACCATACGGTCGACTTCCACACATATCACTTAATGGAATAGCCATACGGCCGACTTCCATACCCAATGCATTGGAGGTTATACTGTAACCACCCATCCTGGTATTCACGGCACCACCCATCATATTGTACATCATGTAACCACACGTCAAATGTCCATGTACAATTATAATATCATAAGACATAAAACAAATATAATGGAAGGAAAACATTTTGAAACTTTGATCACAATATATCACTTAAATATATTGACATAAAAAATCCATTATAAAAACAATTTTCAATACCAATATACATAAAAGAGTATATAGTATTTATTTCATTTTAAAAAAACATTACGGCTTGTTCAGGAAGCCAAAGACCAAATAATACTCGCGCCGATGAAAAAGGTCATTGTCAACGCTTATGTTAAAAGAAACTTTCCTGTTAGTCATTTTTTAAAACTCTTTATAGAAAAATATTCCTTTTGTATAAAAGTAAAATTCAAAGTGGTTTATACACCGTACAAAAGAAAGTTGTGTATAAAACGAAATATGCCTCAATGAAAGGAGATTGAGACGAAGTCGCATACAAAGATCATTTTTAAATAAAATAGATCTATTATGTGTATTCACTATAAGTACACATAAAGAAAGTAAAAATACATGATAGGACATAATAATATCATGACATAATTTGAAAGTAGGAGATTAACCCAAAGAATGAAAATTGGGTTAAGAACATCTCTTACCTCGGGTCCGACTTGACTCGATCATTCTTAACATCCTGAATAATAAACATGAGTTAATTTCTACTTTTTTAATATTCTTTTTCAGGTTCATTATTACTTCTATATCACTTATTACCATGTTATAAACATTATGTAATCATTTAAGTTAATAATGTTTGTTTTGTCGATATTTGGTTCTTAAGTCGAAAGTGGACTTCTTACAATTACATATTGTTCATGTGGTCAGAGGTTATTTATATCCATAATTTTATTCATGATTTGGATATCATATATATCATATATATCCAGTATATACATTTATTTCTAATATAACACAATCATTTAGAGGTCAGAAATGAAATGCACCATTCATGAAGACGGTAAGCCATACGTACGCATGAACGCTACCTTCATTTCTATGTCATATCAATGGAATTAAATCTAGATGAGAGGTATGTATATTTTAATTCCTGAATTATATTCATCATTTATATGTAACATACATCATATATATACATTATATATATGTACTTATAATAGTACATTACATCTGGGGATAAGAAATGAAATGCACCGTTCATGGAGACCGTAACTCGTACGTACGCATAAACACTACTTTCATTTCTATCTCATACTTTATAAGAAAGAAATTATAATTATAAAAAGGAATATTATAATTCCAGTATAAAATTATATATAATAACTTTAAATCCATCCTTTATACGTCCCACACATGGCATTAACGAATCAAATCACTTTGAGGGGGCGGTAGTCCGCACTTCCTAAAATGAAGATATCGTGTATACCCATAATGGAAGCCATAAAGGTATGCCATAAATGAAAAAAACAAGATCATAAGGAGATCATAAAAATAGTATATATCATATATAAATATAGTGACATCTAAATGGCCATCTTTCATGGTGTTATATGAGTGTTGAACAATCATCGTTTCGTGAGGCAGAAATTCGCCATCCACAGAAACAGTATGTTCATTAACCCTTGGATGTAGGTGTGTGTAAGTGTAGCTCGAATGATTCTTATAAAAACATCCTAGTATATTTATGATACTGTATTTGTTACAATATAAATTAATAAAAAGAGTTTAGAGGGTTGGAGGGGCAAAATAAAACTAAAGAACACAAGTGAAAACACTACCTTAAAATTGGGTAACTCTCTTAGATTTGAGCTCAAAGGCTTCCTTGGGAAGACATCATCCCAAAGTGAGGCTTCTAAGAGTTAGAGAGGGATGTGGAGAGACAATATGGTCAGGTTTTGGCCCAGAAAAAGACTTTGGAAGTGTGGGTAAGGTGGTAGAGGTGGGGGACATTTATAAGAGGAGAGGACGGGCACTTTTGGAAAGTTATAAAAGGTTACTTTATCATAAAATCCTTTTCAGATTTAAAAGGTCACAAAATTATATATTTAGAGTATAAGGTGATATGAGTTCTATATATACTCATACAATAGGTTTTTTACATGTTTAGGTCTTAGATTTTACATTATCGTTTCATTTTATTTAAATCGTTAAATAATGAGGTAATCACTACATCATCATGATGTTAAAATAATTTAATTTATTTAATGTCTAAAAATTATAAAACAAAAATCATGATTTAGGAAATATTTTTATATTTCTAAAGAAAATTTATAGTAAAAAATATGACTTATATAACCCCACTTAAAAATTATTTTAGTAAAACAACTCATGTTTGTGAAATTTTTACTTTAACATTAAATAAAAAGATATTAATGCCATTTTCCTTCAAAAGTGGCTCTATGGAGTCCCCAAGTTAACCCATGGATTGTATTAGTCGTCCATGACACATCCAATAAGGGTAGGACATGTGTTAAGTTCATTTCATATTATTAAAACATTATTCTAACCTTAAATTACTCTAATTACCTCTAATCGTGATTAAAAACATAAATGTTACTATTCACCAAAAAATTATTTTAATCTTATTTAACCACATTTTATTTCTAAATGAAAACCATGTATGTTGGATTTTTGAAATTCAAAACATAGAGGTGGTAAAATTTCATTTAAACGAAAAATCAGTTTTTTTAAGTACCACTTTGGGGTTTCACTATTCATCAAAAATTGATGTTTTTCAAAAAATTACCAAAACTTCACCCTATGATTTATTTGATATTACGAATTCAAAAATGATT
Organism: Viscum album; assembly: GCA_963277665.1. Classification (NCBI taxonomy): domain Eukaryota; kingdom Viridiplantae; phylum Streptophyta; class Magnoliopsida; order Santalales; family Viscaceae; genus Viscum; species Viscum album. The sequence goes on along the minus strand of OY728133.1, from coordinate 1,790,737,127 downwards.
TCTATTTTACAAAATTAAAAACATATAAGTTTCATTAATTAATTTAATAATTAATTCCCACTGTCAAAGCAAATAGCGTGTTTTTATGAAATAATTAGTATCAAAAGATTGACACTAGTTTAAGTCCAATTTCAAAGTGAAATTAATTACAAGGACCACAATTGAATTAAATTGTAAAAATTTATTCTAATTCAACTCTAAAACCAATTAAAAAGATAATATAATCATATAAATAAATTAGATTAAAAAGTGGTTTTGAATTAAAATACAACATTTTCACTATTCATTAAAAAATGATCTTTATCAGAAAAATACCAAAAGTTTACACAAAGTAAATTTTGATGTCCCAATTCTAAAGAAAAGTTTTATTTGGTCCAATAGAATGTATAAGAGTGAACAAAACTATATTTAATGATGGTTCACCATCAAAAGGCGATAAGTGGACCTTTAGTGAAAATTAGGGTATATATGCCTAAAATTGAATTCTTTCCATATTTTAAGCCTTTATCTTTTATTGGAAGAATGTAAAAACAATTAAAAAACTTATATAATAATATTTTAGTTATTTCAATCCATTCCCACCAATACAACGACTATGTTTTAACTACCATTTTAAATAATATTATTATATTACTAGTGTGCAACGTAAGATTTCTAAGAAACTCATTATTCTGTATCGGGTATGCTATCAAACATAGCAACCCCTTTAAAGTAAAATTAATATTTAATTTATAAATATTAATAAAAATTATAATGATTTATTATTTAATTACCTGGGGTGTTACATCCTTCCCCCCTTTTGTGAATTGCGTCCTCGCAATTTTATTCACTTATCAAAACAAGTGGGGGTATTTATCCCTCATAGCATTTTCATATTCCCACGTTGCCTCTTCAACTATATGGTTTTTTCAAAAATCCTTTACCTGATGAATTACCTTATTTCGCAACACTTGCTCTCTTCGGTCATGAATCTGGACTGGTTGTTCTTCATAAGAGAGATTCTCTCCCAACTGAACTACCTCCGGGCTCAAAACATGAGATGGATCTGGCATATATTTTCTGAATATCGAAACATAAAAAACATTGTGTACCTGAGAAAAACTCGGAGGTAATGGCACATTATATGAAACTGATCCAACTCTATCCAGAATTTCATATGGTCCAATGAACCTGGGACTCAGATTTCCTTTCATACCAAATCGCATCACACTTTTCCATGGATAAACCTTGAGAAAAACATGATCACCTACCTCGAAAGATAAATCCTTCCTCCAGTTATCAGCATAACATTTCTATCTTCTCTAAGTTATTCTCATGTGTTTCTGAATCAACTAAACTTTTTCTACCATCTCTTTTACCAATTTTGGTCCCATCAGCCTCCTTTCAACTACTTCATCCCAAAAAGCTAGAGTTCGAAACTGCTTCCCATATAATGCCTCAAATTGTTCCATCTATATACTAGAATGAAAACTTTTATTATATGAAAACTCAACCAAAGAATGTTTTGGTCCCAACTTCCTTTATAATCCATAGAACAAGCTCGTAGCATATCCTCCAAGGTCTGAATTGTTCATTCTGACTGCCCATATGATTGCGGATGAAAAGCTGTACTAAAATTTAATTCAGTACCCAACAAATTCTGAAGGCCTTTCCAAAAGTTAGAAGTAAACCTGGGATCACGATCAGACACAATGGAGAGGGGAACTCCATGTAACCTAACTATCTCTTTATGATACAATCGAGAAAGTTGATCTAGAGAGAATGTATCTCGAATAGGAAGGAAATGAGCAGATTTAGTCAAGCGATCAACAATAACCCAGATTGCATTATTACCTTGAGATGTCTTCGGTAATCCCACAACAATGTCCATCGATATGTTTTACCATTTCCACTCTAGCACTGGTAAAGGATAAAGAATCCCTTTCAGTAATTGCTTCTCTTCTTTAACCTGCTGAAAAGTCAAACACATCACAGTAAAATCAGCAATATCACTTTTCATTCCATCCCACCAGTAATACTCCTGTAGATCTATGTACATCTTAGTACTGCCAGGATGAACTGAAAATGGGGAACTATGATCCTCACATAGCAACTCATTCTTCAACTATGAATCACCAGGCACACATAATCTCTTCCCAAACCTCAAAACCCAATCATTATCAATGTTTAATTCAGGAAACTTACCCTTCTGAACCAGGTCTACCTTTTTCTGCAACTCACTGTCATCCCTCTGTGCTTGATTAATTCTGTCTGACAGGGATGATCTCACTGATACCTAAAAAAAAGAAGAACTTCATGCACCAATAACATCTATTCCAAAGTTCATTAAATCAAAAACCAAAGGATCTCGTTCCAAACGTAGCATGGTTAATGAAACATTAATTATTTGACTCAAAGCATAATCCACTTTATTTTCTTTTCATGGATGGTAATGAATTGTATAATCATAATACTTGATTAATTCTATCCATCTCCTATTTCTAATGTTCAATTATTTCTGACTGAATATATACTTTAAACTTTTGTGATCAGTATATATTTCACACTTTACACCATACAAATGATGCCTCCAAAATTTTTAAAGCAAAAACAATAGCAGCTAATTCCAAATCATGTGTAGGTTAATTTACCTCATGAATTTTCAACTTGCGTGAAGAAAAAGAAATTACCTGATCATTATACATAAGGACATAACCAAGTCCACTCAATGAATCATCACTGTAGATAACAAACTCACCATTCCTAGAAGGAAGTGCCAAAACTGGATCATTCACAAATCTTCTTTTCAACTCCTTCGGTAGTAACCTGAGTCAATCGAGCCATCACTGCAATAAACTGTTTAGTTTTGATTTTGACCATCTCAGGACAATGATTTTAAAGGTCATTTCCCTATGTATGCCTTCCCAGAAAAGTTGTTCTGTTTCCTCTATGAAAAACCATTATGAAATAACATTTCTTAGATGAAGAAACATGGTAATCTTCAAATTCTACATCATTTGAATTTGACCATAAAAAATATTTTTGGATAATAATTTTATATAATTCTAACTCCAAAAGTTATCTAAACTGACCTCTGATACCAACTATAATGCCTCGAGCCCTAAAACTTACTTAATATTGAATTAAATGAATAATTCAAATTGAGTATCTTTTCAGGTTTATAGTTTTAGAGAATTAGGACATAACTATTACAGCTCAAAAGATTACAAAGTAGAAACTTCTACTAAGTATCCATAAAATAAAAACTCTTAAAAAGAAACATGTCTAGTTCCATGTTTTCGTTATCATGACATTCCCCTGATCCCATCCTTGACCCTATTCCACGTTAAGTCCTGTGAAAAACATTTCAAAAACATTGGGTGAGCATAAAAATCTCAGTAAGGGATACACAAAGAATGAAAACTCTTAGTTTATCAAAACAAAAATTAAACCATGTATACTTTATCAAAGTAATACTTTTCACCTTCATGAAGTATTAGAAACTCTTTACTGAATAAAAGATCCTTACTTACCCTTTTGTAACCAAAATATTACCATAAAACCGATATAAGGATCACATAACATATAAATGTAACTTGGGACATAAACATACTTAAATGGAATAACCATACGGTCGACTTCCACACATATCACTTAATGGAATAGTCATACGGCCAACTTCCATACCCAATGCATTGTAGGTTACAACTTAACCACCCATCCTAGTATTCACGACACCACCCGTCATTTTGTTCCTCACGTAACCACCTTTCAAATGTCCAAGTACCATTATAAAATCATAAGACATAAAACAAATATAATGGAAAGAAAACATTTCCACAAATTGATCACAATATTTCACTTAAATATATTGACATAACAAATCGATTATAAAAACCATTTTCAATACCAAAATACATAAATGAGTATATGGTATTTATTTCATTTAAAAAAAAACATTACGGCTTGTTTAGGAATCCAAAGGCCAAATAATACTCGCGGCGGCGGAAAAGGTCGTTGTCACCACGTACGTTAAAAGAAACATTCATTTTTTCATTTTTTAAATAGCTTCTTATAAAAATATTCCTATTGTATAAAAGTAAAAGTCAAAGGGGTTTATACACCGTACAAAATAATGTTGTGTATAAAACGAAAGATGCCACAATGAATGGAGATTGAGACGAAGTCCCATACAAAGATAATTTCTAAATAAAATAGATCTATTATGTGTATTAACTATAAGTACAAATAAAGAAAGTACAAATACATGATAGGAAATAATAATATCATGACATAATTTGAAATTAGGAGATTAACCCGAAGAACGAAAATTGGGTTAAGAAGTTCCCTTACATCGGGTCCGACTTGACGTGATCATTCATTAACGTCCTGAATAATAAACTTGAGTTAATTTAAACTTTATTAAGAACATTTTTCAAGTTCATTATTAATTTTATATCACTTATTACTAATAATGTTTGTTTTGTCGATATTTGGTTCTTAAGTCGAAAGTGGACTTCTAACAATTACATGTTGTTCGTGTGGTCAGAGGTTCATTATATCCAGTATGATATTCATGATTTGGATATCATATATATAATATATATCCTGAATATACATGTATTTATAATATTACATAATCATTTAGAGGTAAGAAAAGAAATGCACCGTTCATGGAGACTGTAAGCCGTACGTACGCATGAATGCTACATTCATTTCTATGTCATATTAATGGAATTAAAACTAAATGAGAGGTATGTCTATTTTAATTCCAGAATTATATTCAAAATTTAAATGTAACATACATCATTTATATTCAATATATATATGTACTTATAATAGTACATTACATTTGGGGATAAGAAATGAAATGCACCGTTCATGGAGACAGTAAGCCGTAGGTACGCATGAACGCTAATTTAATTTCTATCAGATACTTTAATGGAAAGAAATAATAATGATATTAATTTATATTATAATTCCCGTATATAATAATATATAATAACTTTAAATCCATCCTTTATATTTCCCACATATGGCATTAACGAATCAAATCACTTTGAGGGGGCGGTAGTCCGCACTTCCTAAAATGAAGATATCGCGTATACCCATAATGGAATCCATAAAGGTATTCCATAAATGAAAAATACATAATATTAAGGAGAACCTAAACATATTATATATCATATATAAATATAGTGACATCTTAATGGCCACCTTTGAAGGTGTTATATGAGTGTTGAACAATCATCATTTCGTGAGGCGGAAATTCACCATCCACAGAAACAGTATGTTCTTTAACCATTGGATGTACGTGTGTGTAAGTGTAGCTCGTATTATTCTTATAAAAACATCCTAGTTTATTTAAGATAATGTATTTATTACAAAAGAAATGAATAAAAAGAGTTTAGAGGGTTGGAGAATCCAAATAAAACAAAAGAACACAAGAGAAAACACTACCTTAAAATCGGGTAACTCTCTTAGATTTGAGCTGAAAGGCTTCCTTGGGTGGACTTCTGCCCAAAGTGAGGCTTCTAAAAGCTAGAGAGGGATGTGGAGATACAAAATGGTCAGGGGTTTTCCAATCCAAAGGCTTTGTAAGTGTGGGTAAGGTGGTAGATGTTGAGGCCTTTTATAAGAGGAGAGGAGGGGCTCTCTTGGAAAGTTATAAAAAAGTTACTTTATCATAAAATGCTTTTCAGATTTAAAAGGTCCCAAAATTATATATTTATAGGATAAGGTGATAGGAGTTATAAATATACTCATTAAACAGGTTTTTGGAATGTGTAGGTCTTCTATTATACATTATCCTTTCATTTTATTTAAATCATTAAATAATAAGGTAATCACTTTATCATCAGGATGTCATAAATAATTAAATTTATTTAATGTCTAAAAATTATAAAAAAAATATCATGATGTAGGAAATATTTTTAGATTTATAATTAATATTTATAGTCAAAAATATTACTTGTATAACCCCACTTAAAATATTTTTTAGTAAAACAACTCATGTTTGTGACATTATTACTTTAATATTAAATAAAAAGATATTAATGTCATTTTCCATCCAAAATGTCTCCATGGGGTCCCCAAGTTGACCCATGGATTTTCGTGGTCGGCCGTGTCACATACAACAAGGGAAGGACATGTTTCAAGTTCATTTCATATTATTAAAACCTTATTCTTACCTTAAATTACACTAATTACCTCTAATCACGATAAAAAACGTAAAAGTTACAATTCACCAGAAAATTATTTTAATCCCATTGAACCACATTTTAATTCTTAATGAAAACCATGTATTTCGGATTTTTTAAATTCAAAATACTGAGGTGGTAAAATTTCATTTAAACGAAAAATCTATTTTTTTAAGTACCACTTAGTGGTTTCACTATTCCTCAAAAATTGAAGTTTTTCAGAAAAATACCAAAACTTAACCCTAAGATTTATTTGATATTCCGAATTCAAAAATTATTTCTATTTTAAAAAATTCAAAAAATATAAGTTTCATTAATTAATTTTAATAATTAATTCCCACTGTCAGAGCAAATAGTGTGTTTTTATGAAACAATAAGTATCAAAAGATTGACACTAGTTTAAGACCAATTTCAAAGTAAAATTAACTCCAACGACCACTATTAGATTAAATGGAACATATATTTTAATTAAACTCTAAAACCAATTCAAAAGATAATCTAATCATATAAATAAACTAGATTAAAAATAAGTTTTGAATTAAAATACAACAGTTTTCACTATTCATTAAAAAATGAACTTTATCGGAAAAATACAAAATATTTACGCAAAGTAAATTTTGATGTCCCGATTCTAGATAAGAGTTTTATTTCGTCTAACAGAATTTATAAGAGTGACCAATACTATATTTAATGACGTTTCGCCATCAAAAGGCGATAAGTGAACCTTTAGTGAAAATTAGGGTATATATGCCTAAAATTGAATTCTTTCCGTATTTTAAGCCTTTAACATATATTGGATAAATGTAAAAACATTTAAAAAACATATATAATCAAATTTTAGTTATTTATATCCCTTCCCCCAAATATAACATCTATGTGATAACTACCATTTAAAATAATATTTTTATATTATTAGTGTGCAACATAAGATTTCAATGAAACTCATTGTTGTGTATCGGGTACGCTATCAAACAAAGCAACCCCTTTAAAGTAAAATTAATATTTAATTTATAAATATTAATAAAAATGAAAATTCTTTATTCTTTATTTACCTAGGGTGTTACATTAGGTGGATGGTACCCTTCCAGAATGCATAGGCGATAGTAGAGGAGTCACTTTCAATCCTGATGTTATTCCAATTGTGCATCTTGGCAAACGTGATCGCATTAATGACACTGAGCATCTCGGCTTCTAGGGATGTAGCAATTCCACATGATCTATAGAAGCAAATGAGAATGTGATCCAGATGATTTCTGAAGATGGATCCACAACCCGCTAGGCCTGGGTTGCCCTTAATGGCACCATCTACATTTATTTTGATCAATCTTGTAGGAGGGGGGATTCCATAAAACATCAAGCATGAATTTAGGGCAAGGATACTTACCTACAATCCCAAGATGTCACAGGATCACTAAATCTCTGACCGAGTTGTTTCATTGATCCTTCTGTATCGATGCTGCCTCCTGGGTAGCGATAAGAATTATAATTTTACACACATTAAGGTTAAAAGAACTATTATGAAATGAATATTTATTCCTACCATACCAGATCACCTGCAAAAGCTCTGCAATCGCTTCCACAAAGAGGTTCTTGATTTGTTGAGAGTCAGATGTCTCCAAACATCTTTGGGCCTGAGAGATTAGTAAATTAAAAAACAACCAATTGCATTCAAATATGTCATAGACATAATGACAACGAGCAGTATCTGTATCAAAAGAAAGTAATTTTTGGTTGATATCTTCACGATGTTGGTTACACATACAGAATTTAGAGAAAACATTGATTCCAAATGTTTGTAAACAAGTGTCAGCGGGAATCCTACCATGAGCAATACACCAAACAATAGTAAATCATAAAGGTTTGATCCAAGATTTATTGTAGTTCTTATGTCAGTTAAAGTTGGTCATATCATTGATGTACAAATGTTTTTAGAAACCCTTCGAGTCAAGAATCATATTATGTGAAGGTTCCCAAATCAAGAAATCATCATTAATAGTGAAATGGTATTTTTAGAAAATACTTTTAATCTCTTTAGGAAAAAGAGTATTTTGCATGTTCATGATTTTTTTGATGGTATCAGTTGTATACACAGGGAGTTGAGAGGAATAAATCAAGGAGATCAAGGGCGTGCATGTCTAGTTATCTTGCCAAAAATTCAGATTCACGTCTCTGTTGGCCATCCATCTAGTATTAGACATAAAGGAGTTAAAGGTACATTTAATGGATGTCCATATGGAGGATGTTTAATAATTATGTGTATTTATTCAGAATTTTCCAAGAAAAAGAGCCTGATGGATGTCTGTGGAAGGTGATTTGTTACAAATGAGATTCCACGTGACCTTCTCTTGAAGGGCCTGGTTAAAGTTAGTGTGGTTTTTTATTCCAATACATCATTTTTCAATAGGCTTATAGTAAGTGGACCATGGTATATTGACTAATTTCCTTTCCATAGTTCTTCCCAACTAGACAAAGCTTTTAATGGAAACATTGATGTTTTTTAAGAGACTAGCCAGCCATTTATAGATCATCATGGAATAGACTAGTTTATAAACAATTGTGGATTTAACAAGAAAAATTATCCCTGCCATTGGGAGTTTTTTTCCATTACAAGAGGATAGGTGTCGAAGAGTTTGATCAATAATGGCATAGAAATTGAATGATTTGGGTCTACCCACAAAACATAGTAACACCATGATAATTGAAGGGGAGAGATCCCTCCATAATACCAAGAATATTCTTAATGCTATTTTTCCGACAAGGGGGATAGTTTTTTCCAAAATAAATAACTGATTTCTGCCAGTTGATATGTTGTCCAGACACTTCTTCATAGTGAGATATGATGACATTATGGTTGCTTATGTGTATTTTTTCCCCTTTAAAAAAAGGATTATGTCATCTGCATAAAGCAAATAGGTGGGGTCATTCAAATTTCTATAAGTGGGGATATGATTGATATTACCATTTCCATTAGCTTGGGAGATGACTCTACTAATGTAGTCTTCAGCAATAGAGAATATGATAGAATAAAGGGGGTCTCCTTGTATGACCGATTTAGAACACTTGATGTAACCTCTAGGCATACCATTTAGAAGAATAGAGATATGTACCGAATTAAATAGTGTTCAAATTATATCGATAAAAGTCTCTTTGAATCCAAAATTTATGAGCACTTTAAAAATAATGTTCCAATCAATGATATCGAAAGCCTTAGTAATATCACGTTTAATGTCCACATTCCAGCCACGTGTTTTTCTGTTCAATATTTTTTTGGATTCAGAGGCTAAATAAATACAATCTTGTATAGATCTACCTTTAATGAAACTAAATTGATTCCATGAAATAATTCTATTGCTGATAGAAAAGATACGATTGGAAATAAATTTGGTGATAATTTTAGACAGTGAATTTATCACGGCGATGGGTCTGAAATGATTGATTTCTTCATCACTATCCGACTTAAGAATAAGGACAAGGAATTGAGTGTTTAGTCTATGAAGAAGAATTATTCTAGAGAAGAAAGATTTAACATCTCGGCAGACATCATCCAGAATGATATCCCAATTTTGCTGGAAGAATCCATTATTAAATCCATCTGGACCTGGGGCACAGTCTATGTAATGACTAAAAACAACATCCTTATTCTCTGGATCTAGAGGGAAATTATTAAGTAAAAGATTATCCTCATATATAACCATAATAGGTATAACATCATTTCTACGTTCTCTATCAATATTAGGGCCATTGAATATATTGTGAAAGTGAGTGACCACATGGGTGGCAATGCTTTCATTAGTGTCAAAAATTTTCCCCCTTCCCTAATATATGTGAGAGGTTTACCAGTTTTTTTACTTTTTGAATAGCATTGTAGAATTTTGGGTTTCTATCCCCATCATACAACCATTTGGTTTTAAATATTTTCTTTTTAGGTAATCATTATCATTTAGGACAGTAATCAATTGGGAAGAAATATTAATTTCATGTTGGGTGTTTTGAGAAAAATTAGATGAGGTGTTATAATTTTGAAGATGATTAAGATATTTTTCTAAAATGGAAATATTGTAATCTATTTCACCTGATTTTGATTTACAAGAGTTTTTTAGGATTTTTTTAGAATGTTTAGTTTCATAGGATGGGAAAAAAGATCATTATTTGTGCTCATGATCATCCCAGTGCTTTTAATAATGTTCGTACAGTCTATGTCAGAACATTAGGAAATGTTATATCTAAAATGATATTTAGGTTTTATGCGGATGTAAGAGAAACTAACTAGAATTTGGTGAAGGTCAGAAGCAATCTTGTTAATGGTGATACTGTAAATGTTGTCCCACTTATCAAGTACAAGATCGTTTGTGAAGGCTCTATCCAGTTTTCTAGCCACAGTCTTGTTATAATGATGTATGTACCATGTAATCATAGCACCGAGTAGGTAAACCTATATAAGGTTATTGTGTTTAATTCACTCTTTGAAATCCCAAGAAGATATAGAAGCATGCGGCGGGGCCAGTTTTTCACTAGCATCTAGAATATAATTGAAGTACCCAACAACAAATCAGGGATATGTTGGGTAATTTCAGTCCCAAGAGATCTTTTATCATGATATCTATTATAATCATAGAAAAAAGTAGTGAAATTGGTGTTTGTTCAAACATGTAATCACAAGTAAAAGCTTGATTGGATGTTCTAAAAACATTGACATTTTGTAGGGAAGAGTGAGAAAAACCCCATAATGATTCAATTCAGAGGTAATAAGTGCATGCCCCTACGAAGGAGTTACCAGGGGGACAAGCATGCTGAAATCTAGAAGAAAAATTAATTTTGGGCTCCGAGATAGAAAGTAGTTTCGATGTGTGAGTAAAAATAAATCTTTTCAGTAAAGTAGCCATGTCTGTGTTCCCGATCCCTTGAAATTTCATGAAGATAACATTCATTTATACATCTTTTTTGTGGGGTTGTCCCCTTTATTTTAAGAGGCTACGGCCTTTTCCCTAGTTGATTCTCCAATGATTTTTTTCTTGTTCTTATTACCATTTCCTACCTATATTGAAAAGGGGGTAGCCATGGAGGTATTTATATAAACCGAAACATTTTTAGTCCTATTATGACCTTGCTTGTTACCATCTAGCTCAATTGGTTTTCATGGAGCTTTAGAAGATGCATATGTTTTGTTCTTAGCCTCTTGTAGAGAAGAATTTCTATCAAGAGGAGGGGATCTATCCATCCCAGTTTTCTCATGCTTGTTGTCATTGTAATGAGTCTTGATATTAGAGGACAGACAATCCATTTTATATCCCTGCATCAACATGTCATACTTGCAGTCCTGTTTAACTAGTAAGGATTTACTTGTTTCAGGAATACCATTTTGGGTGTCCAGTGTGGAAAAAGAGGGAAAAGAAGTGTCTTAAGAAGGAGAGTGAAACATTTCCAAAGAATAGTGCATTAAATCTTTTTCAGAGAGTTCTGTTAACTGGGGTCCAAGCCTGTTTTCATTAAATACTTCATAAAATGTTCTCTATTCAATGAAATTGTTCTCAACATCCTATTTATTGTTTTTAATTCAAGGAAACAATTAATATACATTTCTATTCTAATTATAAGCTTCCATGAAGGACTTTTCCTTTAATCTATATCCCAAACTGAGAATTATCATTTCCAGAGACATGATCCTTTATTTATCCACTAATGTATAAGTAGTTACGCAAAATTATTGAGGTTTTATATGAATGTGCCATTACATCATAGTTGCTCTATGTTTTGGATTAGTAGGAATCTCTATGTAGGTGAGAAAAGTTTTTGTAACTTTGTTCAGCTACATTAATATGGTTATGAATTGATTATCTTTCAACTCCAACATTACTAAATTTTGTTATTTGGAATACCCCTACTTACCAGCCCCGTAAACCATATTTGATTACACATCAGTTTATATTAGATTACAATTTTATAGTTACCAAACTACACCAGCTAAAAAGGCATAGCATAACGTTAGTGCGGGGTCAAACCCCCAAGGGCCAGCTTGAAAGATAGTAACATAGCAATTAAATCATGGTTGGTGGATTCCTCACATTACCCACATGGGTATAGTTTTCAAAGGCTTGTGTAGAATGGTTTAAATTTAAAGGAAAAGGGACCGAGTTTAATTCCTTACCTTAATAAAAAGGTAATAAAAAAATTATTTTGTTTAGTCCAATGGCTTTTGTTGTGAATAAATACAGATATATACAATTGTATTTTTGTCAAACCAATTGGATCAACCCACATTAGAAAATACTCATTGATCTAAAGATAGTCAATAAAAACAAGTAAATATGTCTTGGATTCAAATGTCGAAAGTGTTAGAAGATTTTAGTCCTAGCATGGTCCACTGTAACTTGGTCGGGTTCCTTCTATTTGAATTCCCCATATCAAGGTTGTGAAACAAAATATGATTATCAAGATTAATAAAACTAATTACTAGAAAAAGGGTTGTATATTTTTTTTTAAATGATTCATATTGTTTAAAACACCCTTAATCATAAACCCTACCCTAGAGTATTAGCAGCAGCTGATAAAAATTAAATTATATGCATGAAATGGAAAAATTATTGACATGATAATTAAACAATCAATTTTATATAAATCCATGAATAAGTAAATTTAAATTAAATCAAAAACTTAACTAAGTAAAATAAAAATAATGGAAACAAAAAAAATTCATATTCAAACAACAATAAGATCATGAATAAGAAATAGAAAATCCAAGTAACAATGTGCAGCATACAGATAAAATGAAAGAGTGAAGGAAAAAAGATGAAAATAGAGTATGTAATAGAGAAGAGGAGAAAGCATATAATAAAGATAAAAAATATGATTCCCTCCCAATCTGCATTTCCGAAGGTATATATTTAATCTTAAACATGTCAAAACATGTAAATTTTTTAAGTTTTGAGTTTTCATTAAGTTAATTCTACACTGATACTTTCTTGGTGTGTAAATTAATTTCATGTTGTGAACATACACCCACAAAACTCACTAGAAATATGGTATCTCTCAGATTTCATGTCATAAATCATTGGTGGGTTCAAAATTTAAAATCACCACATCGTGTAATGGGTTCACCCATTATACTACATTTTCTAAGTATATTAATTGATTATATTGGTTTCAATGGCTTGAATTAATCTTATATGGGTCTTCCGATCAAGGAATTCATGTCACGAATTAGTTTCAAAAAGTTTAATATATGAAATTTATGAATTCACAGTGGATCCCCTTTTGAAAATTGAGTTCCAACTTCTTCAAAAAACCAAACAAAACTAGTTTATTGTTTCATAAATTATTTGTAAATGTTAATAATGTGTATCCATCAAATATATATTTCATATCAGTTTCCCCACACACATGATCAATTTATTCTCATCAATCAACAATCATCTCAATAAGGATTCAATATGAAATAATTTTTAAATTGGAAAAATGAATTACAATGAAACAAATAAAAAATAATTATTTTTTAAAAAAATAAATCCCTTCATAATCACTTCTAAAGACAAAATTATGGATTCCTTATGTTTAATTTCTTTATTTAGATCATTTGTTTTTTTTAATAAAAAATTATCAACTATTCCTCTAAATATATACCCATATAGAATATTTCCTCACCATGAATGTTCTATCATACCTCTAGTTAAAATGAAACTACATTTATGCACATTACTTGAATACATATTCCAAACCATAGGACTTCATTGGTTCTAGCATCTCATCTCTAAAATGATAAACACACAATCCAATATCAAAGCTTCTGCAATAAGGTTTAAATGACTTTGTTTCTGAGGGTGGGTGTGTAAATGATAAAAATAAATCTCACAAAATGAGGATAAACACTAAAATATAATACATGACCATTACAAATATTGTGACGAGATATATCCACTAGAGGTAAGTATCTTCACACTCCCAAAACCTTAAGGGTATTCAATGGATTGGTTAGAAAAGTGCAATGAATGTATCATGTTTATTTTTTTTAGTTTTTTAAAATTTATTTCTAGGAATGGTCTCAAATATCCATTACCTAACAACATATGATTGATCATAATATTCAACAGTCATCCAATAGTTTTTATTTACCTTACTAATACACAATCTATTTTAGAATATATTTTTAATAGGATAATCATGAATAATATACCAAACATACCATGGATCAATTCCTATGAATCACGTGAAAAAATTACAGCACATCTCCGACTTAGTAAGCATCCCAGATCTATTAGTAATGACCATATCCATTACACCTATTAAATTTTTAATCATGAAAATATATCAATAGTAGGGTAAGAAGGGATTAAATAGCCTTTTATTAGAGGACAATCCTAAGAGGTTTAATCATGGATTCCATGGGATTAAAATGGATAAATGCACATATTTATTTAAAAAAAACGAATCAAAAAAATTTCCTCAATCATTATTATACTGTATTTATCCATTACTTCATTGCCTCAATGAGATTTTAATCCAAGTTAAGATGGGTTAACACACCCCAATTATCTCTTAATAAATATTCTTTGAAAAGAATATGATAATGTAGCTCCATAATCATCTATGTAATTGGAATAATAAACTAGGGAAATCACTCAAGGAATAAAAATAAAAAATATTTTCATCAAAAGAATGTTATAGAAATAAGAATTATTTGAAATTTACTAAAATCATAACTATTTCTAATATTCTATATAATAATAAAAGTAGATTTCAAAATTCTCCAATAATAAAATTTTCATTAATTTAGATGTCCATAATGATATCTCATGTTAAATCCTGATTTCTATGAAAAAAATTTCATAGAATAATAAAAAAATCAATATTACATGTTAATAGATAATAAATCTCAATAATTCTCCCACAGTAAAAATGTAATAGTATCTACACTGTTATGGGAAAAAATGGGAGAGAAATTCATAATAGTAAACACATGTTGGATATGGAAATTATGAATTTAAAGTACAGAATTATGATATCTCTATTATAACGGTCATGTAATGGGGGTAAATGATGGATATTTAAAGCATTAATGGTTTCTAGAAAAACTTTTAAGAAAGTAACATAACTAAAATTTGATAATTATTAAAAAAATGGATGTGAGAAAAATAAAGGTATTAAGGAAATATGTGCACACAATAGTCAGAAATGATGAGTAGTGAATATCACAATGAGAGGAGTAGAGTATGAAAAAGTAACTATATAACTAAAATAAAAAATCTGAAAAAAATTTAATAGAAAACAGTAACAACCCAAAAAAATAAAAAATGTGGGTAGAATCTCTTATGGTTCTAATAGAACATCGTTAGCCAGATGGATGGACTAGTATCAAGTGTGGGGTCTATTCAATTAGTTATACTATCCCAATTTTATAAACTAGTAATTATAAGAATAACGATTCAATTTAGTCAAAAGTTAGAGAATGTACATTAGATATAATAAATGATACTCCAATTAATAGGAAATGCTGTGAGTATTAAAAAAACCAAGATAGATTACAATGGGGGACGTGTATACCTGGATATGAATAAATTTTTTGAGTGGAATTTTTGATATCGACATCATATGTTCCCTCCAAAATAGTACATTTTGGAATCTTCAACACCATATCTATGGAGGTGATAGATGTGTGGTAATGTGGATTGACTACCTCAAAAGGTGTAGAGGTGTTGGAAGCAGGCTCGACAATAGTAAGTGGATGATTGGTTTTGATCTCAACCAGGGTGAATTTTCTGGATACTAGATCGATGACGGGAACCATAGATGTAGATGGTAGGGTGAGAACCTTTCCCTATCTAGTCATCTCTATAAAAACACCAACTAGACAGTAGGGTCTATCAGCACTGGAGGAAGGTCGACGAGGGTAGATGATGGGTTGGAATGGAGGTAAAAGATGTGTCTGTGGTAGAAGTTGGTGGTTGGGTACATGCAGTGGATAATGGTGGGGTAGTGGTGGTGATCCATGATGTATTTGTATAATGTATGTGGAACTTTATTGAAATACACCTACGGTTCTCTAGAATACATTGGAGAGTACCCCATATGTTCATTAGTAATGGTTGGGTAAGTGGAGTGGGGGAGTTAAAGAAGATGGGAAGGATGGTGTTGAGGTAGTGTTAAGGTGAGATGGAGTAGGTGAAATGGAGGGCATAGAATGAGTGGAAGAAATCTTATTATCCTCATGATATAAAGCATGAGCAGTTGGATCTTCATCATCCGTCATAATATACATAGACTCCCAAGTGTTTCATCACCCAATAGTCCATAGAAGATCAATCTTCTAGACTAATAATAGATAAATGGGATCTGTATCTCTTGAAGTGGAAGGGAATTAGTATCATCAAACATCACATATGGAATTTAATATGCAAAATGACCCCCACCTATCTAACATGAGTCTGCCGTGCTTAGGACTTATAATGGAGTTTGAATTGGATGTCTGTTTATACGTGGGGGTCTCCCATGAGAGTGGTTAAGATGACAACATCTATCTGTATGATTTTCTTAGGATAATATCCTCTAATATGGAAAGCATGGTAATGATCTTCATATAGTATCCATAATTCAAAACCCCACAACTGTGTACTCTTCCTCATACATGTGTCTTGAATGCTATGGGGTCATGGGATATCAATGCCTAGCTTGATTGAGTGCATGCCTTATTCAGAAAAATACTTAAAAAATCATAAGAATTTGATGACATGAAATCTTCATTAAAAATACTTATACCCAGGAAAAACTATTCCAACATTAGATTCCTAGGTCATCTATAGAGTTGTAATGTGACGCAAAAAAAGTCAGGCCCTAACATAGCCATGAACTCTAAGAATAGCTCCAAGTATGTATCCTGTCACACCCCTATAATGATCGAAAGGTGCATAAATCGAGTATAATTTAGGACCTCCTTGTGTTGGAGGATCATCTCAAGGATGCACATGTCTTGGGACTCAATGGTTCGCATTGGTTTGGCCTAAAGATGGTCGGAGAGGGGGAGGAAGGCTTATAGTTAGAGGGGAGTGGCACATGGGATCGTAGGTTGTAAGACCACTTATACATCCATGATATTTTTTTTTATATCATGAAAAAATTTATGATGTGAAAAATTAAATTAAATTTCCTGGACCATACATATTCACATTTTTTAAGGATGACGGGACATAAATTAGGCCAATTGGATGTGTTTGGGACATGAACCTATAACCCTTTTAAAACATCACAAAACCATTCTAAACATTATAAAAAATTTAAATCTTATAAAATCAATTCTTGGTTTCATTGTAAATAGTGATTCATTTAATGTTGAGACAAAAATTGGGGAAATCATCCTCAATACTCATATTTTCATCATCCCCAAAACACAATATGGGTATTATACATAATTTATCATTAATTAAATTTTTATTTCCTTTTATAACTATTATGACTATGTAAAATTCATGTAACAATATGATCCACCTAATAAAAATATGTTTGGCATCCTATTAACACAGAAAATATTTTAGTGATTCACGGTCTGTATAATCTACCACTTTTGAAATCACATGTTATGTGTCAAATATCTCAATAGAAAAGACCAATGGAAAAAATAAATTTTATATGGTAGTATAATTGAAATGAACATCATTTAAAAATTTCAGGAATGATATATATGGTAGAAGATGTGTCCAACACTCTTTCCAAAAACTACACCCACTTGACAACTATTGCTGCCATATATCAGTTCAAATTCCTTATCCCAGTTATGTGAAACTGTAACTGGGGTGACCAACATTATAACAAACCGTTACTTTATTACACACTTAGACATGATTTATTGCATAAAATTTCACATATGAAAACTCGGAGGTTCAAGAGTTCAAGTGTCTTGTGAAATTAAGAACATTACATTAAAAATTAGATTATAAATCCCAACATATTTATTGATAATTTCATTTACATGACCACAACATTCCTTCATACTTAGCATTGCGTGGGATAACCTGAAGACATGTATAAGAAAATTGTGAGCTATAAAGCCCAATATGGGAATAAAAAAGGAATAACATGAATAATATAGTACATGTTAGGCAATAGTCATATCAATAGATCACAAGAGAAACATGAATCTAAAGGCATGATATATCATGATTATCATAACATGGAAATGTGGCAACAACATTAAACATTATATCAGCATGAGCCAAGGCTCATTGAACATGGAGAATGACTAAACCCTTGTATCACTTTAATTATCATGATTAATCCTACATTTCACTTTAAATATCATGGTACTAATCTTTAACCAATGCATTGGAGCGCTATAAGGGCACACCCTTTATAAACATTTCATTTCATGCATAAGTATTCCACATTGATCATATAAAATGGATTCAACATACATACCAATTTATTCCAAAATGAAGGCATGTGGAATACATATATTAATTTGTCATTATATATTTATATGTTTATAAAGGTGAATATCCTTGATATATAAATGTGTATGGTTTTCACTTACACAATGATTTAGGCATAGAAATTTTGGTTATAACATAAGTAGCATAACGTCATCAATTAGCAATCATAAAATGGGTTGATGAGAGAGAAAGGGGACTCTCATCATTCATTCATGAAATGGAATGTAATGGGTACATGTAACATAATATCCCAACATATGTAATGGAATTTAGGTGCATAATATAAAATTATCTCTTTAATGTAAATGAGGAGAGAAAAATTCCATACAGAATTTCATCATTGTAATAGGTATACATATGAGGCATTAATGAGGGACAAAGATGTATATCATCATTAAAACACATTTAGGGGTGTATCTGGGATGTGAAAAATCAAACCCCAACATTTTTAATTAAAAATACAATGGTATAACAACATCAATAAATTTTGACAAAAAATGAGAATGGAAGTAATCCATTACATGGAATTGTGATCCCAAAAGGTTGATAATGTCTTGAGAGGGGCTTCTTGGGAGATTGGGGCACCATGGGAGGATTATAAAGAGAGAAGTTCATGGTTTTTTTTGGGCTCCAAAATGTTTGAGTGAATTGGAATGGTTTGTTGATTTGGTTTAAAAAGGAATGGAGAGGGAATTTTTAATTATTTAGGTTTGGGACACCACACATTAAACTAATAAAAACAAAAACCATACCATGGTTTTTTCCATTTTTTTATTCTATATTAGAGTGGAAAAAATTATTTTTTAAGTCCAATGGCCGAAATTATTATAATATTAGGCTTGCATATGTGGAGCAGAGTCACACTTTCAAATAAATATTTTAAAAATGTAAAAATGTTTTATAAGTCTTGGAGGGTCCACTAAGGATTATTAATATATATAAAACAAACCTAAAATAAAATTATTTTAATGGTAAAACATATATTGGTAGAAAATACCATTTATATTATTTTATTAAATAACTATTGGGTCATTATGATGTCATAAAACACATTAAATAAATAAACGGTATTTAATTTTTACCCAAAAATTCAACAGTCTCGAAAAATTGGAAAAATTCACCATTGGATAATTTCTACATCCTGATTCCAAAAATAATATTTATTTTATATAAATAATTTTATATATATGTGAACTTTTACATTTAATGTAAAAATTGAAATTTATAAAAAATTCATCAGTTTTGACAAAAATAGATTTCAAATCATAATAAAAATTACAATTGCATTCATAAAACGTATACAACCAATTATATATAAAAAATATAATTTAGAAACATTATTTAAATAAAATATTATTTAATATAAAAAATATTAATTCATCAAAATAGATTTCTTAATTTAATATTATCTAAAAATACTATGTATGCATTAAAAGTTACATACAAAGTAACATTGAATTTTTTTATGTAAATTCTTTATTATATAAAAAAAATTCACATAATCATAGTGTGAGGGTCTTGATACATAACCCCTTATAACACTCACATATGACCTAAAGGTAAGGGTGTTCGATGGTGACCGACTCATGGGGTGGCTAAGAAAACATTGCTTGGGTGGTAATCTTTATCAACTTCCACTTCTCATGTAGGTAGTACCATTCAAGCTTAATGTATTGAAGCTCAACTTAGTGTAGGTCAAGAGCGAAGCCCAGTGATTCCACCGCTATTCCATGCTCAGTAAAATGTGATTCTAATGGAGAAATTATAGTATATGAGGCCGTTTCTTCCTTTTTCTGAGTGAATTGGATTTGTTAAAGCCCTATATTTATACTAATCATTTTATCACTATTCATCAGGTATATTAGAAATGGTAACAATTATTAATTGTATTTAAAAATCAATAAACATAAAACCAAAAAACTGCATATGTTTTATATTTCCATTTTACTTTTAATTATATCAAGATGGATTTTCATTAGTTAATTTTTAGGGTCTTTACAACAATGACATTTTTTAGTGTTTTTAATTCCAACTAATACACATTCTAGAAATCAAATGTTGTGTCCTTTGAAAATAGTAGTTTTAGGTGGTGTTCTATTATTGTAAAATCATAAATATAGAGGTTATAGAATCATGTATGTCCCAAAAAACGTCATATACCATTCACTATCATGGGTTCATGTAAATCATTAGTCACCATGATTTTTGATGGATCAACTTCCACACCACTTTTTTATATGTTATGTCTGAGGACTATGCCACTTTGGATAATGAGATAACATTTTTCTAGTTAACCACTAAAAAATTCTCTTCACAATGTTTTCGACCAAACTCCTAATTTCATTAGAATACATTTAATGATCATCCATATATGGAGGCATATACCAATAAAATATATAAAAACACCTCCTTCATATAACAGAAAATGTGTCATGATATATTGAAATGTTGCTGTTGTATTTCACGATAAGAATAACATCCATATATAGATGATGGTTCTGAAAGTAAATGTGAATTTTGTTTTCCAAAAATATTCTTGGTAAACATAAATTTAACTATATCCCAAATATCGATAAAAAAGAATTTCTTCCAAGCTAGAATCTTCAAGATTTGATCAATGAATGGAAGGCCAAATTGATCTAACTGAGTTGTCATGTTCAGTTTTTTGTAATAATCAAATACTAATAGTCTCGAAATGGTTTGGCTAGAGATTAAATCATCTTAATTATATTTAATTATAGTTAGTCAACTATTTTTTGCGAATACATGCAGTGGAGTCACATAGTCATTTTAATAGATGAAAAATATTATATACGCGTCACGAAGTTTCATTACTTCCTTCATGAAAAATGACTTCATCGGTGAAGTGAGTTTTCCATTATGGTTGATTCTTTTTTTAGCACATTCTAACTAAACAAATAAGGTGGTGAAAAGTTTTGGACATATCCACTTGTTGTCTTCCAAACCCCATGAAATTAATTTTTTATTCTTTTTTAGGCAAATAATAAGTATATATTCTAAAACATGATTTACCTATAAACTAGTGATAACTAGCAGAGCTCCTACTATTTCTAAAAAATATTTCTTGATGTTTTTTTGGTATAGGATTCAATTCAATCCTCAGTTGCTTCATTAAAAATGGTATGAACAATTGTATTTTATCCCTCGTTAGAGGGTGAATGTTTTCCTCATCCTCGTAATGACTACACTCATCTTCTTTAAGAGATTGGGTATCTCTGTCACCCACAATATTCATGTAATTGTATTACTCATTGGTCATAAATATGGATTAATAATAAAATTAATTGTAGCACCCTAAGTTTTGTTATATATTTTTCTTAAATAAAATAAATTTATTTCATTCTGTGTTTTATAAAAAATACCAAGTTAAAATTTTGATGCATATGATACTGGGTTTTAACAAGGATATATCGTTAAGATTATTTAAAGTCAAACATTATGACATAGATATTAAATTTGTTAATATAAATAGAAATAATTAAATTTAAAAAGCATCGCAAAATTGTTTTATATAAATAAAACATTTTGATAATAAAACACATAATTTTCAGTAATGTCATTATATGATTTAAGAATAATATATTTTCAAAAAAAAAATTATGTAATTTTGTGAATAATAATAAAATTAAATTATAAATCTGTTAATTATTATTTTTAAAAATTAAAATCCATTATAAAATTTATAATTTCAAAAAAATATTATGATATATTTTCAAGATATTTCTAAAAAGATTCATTTTTCGATAAATAGTCAAAAATACCGAATTTTAAATGAAATCAACGTTTTAATTTAATTAATTAATAAAGTTAATATATATTTTGAGTTTTTGTTAATGTATAATTAGTTTAAATATTGCATCTATGAACGCAATTTAGGTCATTTGAATTAGTTTCATATAGAAAATTGAAATAAAAACATTGTAAACTTTTGATCATCTTCACATTAAAAATACATGTACCCGTCATGTCCATGAAATTGATTTTATATTTATTTTTTTCCAATTATATGAATATTATTTTTCAAAAATCGTTACATATTTTTAATTATATTAATATATAATTTATTATAAGTAAAAATTAATTTTTGACTGAAATGAATACTAAATGCAGAAAAAATTAATTAGTTTAGTTAAGGTAAAAATTGGTTTACAATTCGTTAATCTATAATGATAATAGAAAATTAATGATTAAACCTATTTAAAAACTATTTTATGGACATATTTTTAGAATTAAACCTCGTAGGTTTGAAAATTTCTCTTTTTTGATTCTTGTAAAATATGAAAAATATGGAATCAATAATTTATTTACAAAAATACCAAGTGTGTCCTCTACCCCACTTATAAAAGACCACCAACAATCCTATATTCTTTATGCATTAAAACCTATTTTTATTTTACAATACCTCCAAAAATAAAATCCAAAAAACCCTCCCTTATTCATATAATAATAATTATTTTTTGTAGAAAGACATCCTATGCAGTTGTTTTTTGAAAACTTAAAGATGATACCCAGAGAATTGCTAACATTCATCCACTTACGTATTTTTATTATTTCTCCATTAAACCACATGAATTATTTTTTATATCATTATTATATAATAAAATAATACCATAAATATAATTTTATATTTTTAAATTTATGTGAAAACCTACAAAGAGACACACTTCTTTCAAATGGGTAATGAAATCGTGGGACGTGTGTACGACCTACTACTGCCTCACCAACCGATGTCATTTATTTCATTAAAAATCTTAAGGTTATTTTTAATGATTTATTTATAGTTTATATATTTTATTTATGTTATTTTATGATGTAATTGTGATTTCTTAATTTTTATATCATACATAACATCACGGTTTCCATTTTGTGGGGATATGATAATTTCATTTGTGTCTATAGCGGACTACAGCCTTGCGAAGCAGTATGATTCATTCATGCATTACATGAATTATATTAAGTATTTTTTTAATAAAAAATGTGATGTATATGGAATAAAAAAATATTCTATAAGGATAATATATCACTTATTTTATTTCATTCAATCTGTAAATAAAATGAAATAAAATCATTCACGTATACGTACGAACTACCGTCTCCATGAACGACGTATTTCCTTATAACACACGAAGTTTTATGGATTAATATAAATAAATATTTTCTGAATATATATGGAATTTATTTCATTTATTTCATTATTTTTATGATTAAATCATGAAAAAAATAAGAGAACAAAAAAATAATAAATCAAAGCATATATGAAAAACAATGCAGTTATTACTGGAAATGTGACATTAACATGGAATCATAAATAAAAGATCAACTAAATGTCATAATTAATTGAATATATGCTATGATATATTTGAATATTGTTCTAAGATATATTCATCATAAACATTTTTATTTTATTATGTATGATTGAATGATTATGATGGAATTCAAGATTTATTGTAATGGAGTTTGGCCCAAATTTATGTCCTTGAGACGTGCATTATTTTATACACCTATATTATTTCATGAGTGGTATATACAACACCTTTTACATTTAATGTAAATAATATATTAATCGTCATTATATTTTATGTTTAATTTTATGTTATTTCACCACAATTATTACGATTAAATTTTAACAAAGTGGTAATGAATTTACATTACAATCACACCATTTAACAAGATTGTCAATTATTGAATCTCCATTGTTGAAACCTCATGATATTACTCTCAATAATTCTCATTAGTTTTGTTATCCTATTTTTTCATAGTATATTTCATTAATGGAACCGTGTTTCCACATTTTTGTTCTTACTATTATTAATAAACTGTTTTTACTAAAATAGTTCTTTATTTATCAAATCGATCGGAAATTTGTTTTCATCCAAAACCATGTTTTATAATATGTTTTCAATTTTTTTATTTTTTTATTATTAGAAAAAACATTTATACACATTTTATAATTTTTATAAAATTTATTGAAAGGAATCTTAATTTAATATTCTAAAAAACTACACATTTGGATTTTACCAAAAATGTGAAAGGAATCTTCCTTTAAAAGTGTAAGGCATGAACAAAATTTTCTAACGTTATGACCGATCATATATTCACATTTTATAATGTATTTTATCAAATAAATTTTCATATAAATTAATATTGAATGAATTTTATGTTTCAAAATTAATTTTTCAAATAAAAAATGACATTTTTTTTAATAAATGTTTTAACGAATCTTCCAGAATTAATTTATATCGAACATGATGTCAGTTTGTGTTACCTACTACTTAAAAGGGTTATGAGTATGTTTATCATTCATCTTGTTTCTCTGAATGGGATATGATTTCATGGAATTTTTTTATGAAACCTATTTCTCTTCCACTTGTTATACCATTATAAAATTGTTGTGAACCCATCTTCTTTTCATAGGTTTTTCTATATTTTAATATTTATGAAACCTATTAGATTTATATAGGTTTTGATATGATGAAATGTTTATGATACAAATTTTATTTCATATAATATGATATGATGATTTTTTATGATATTTTCCACACATATGGAAGATTTCATTATGTTATGGATGGGGAAAATTTATTCTTTCAATGCGTTGGGAAATGATTCGTAACTCATGTGATAGAGAAAGTTGGAATTGGGAGTGAACTCAATTCAGTATGACATGGCTAGAATGTTATGTGAACCCAGTTTTGTAATATAGGGCTAGAATGTGGAGTGAACCATGTTTAGTAATAGACTTTTTCTTCTTTGATGACTTTTTTTTGAGCCTGGACTAATATAGAAACAATTTTACATATTTTGGTGTATTCCTCAAATTCCATGTGTTTTTATAGTTTTATTATCTAATGTATCATGTTCTTTTATTTCCTTATGTTTAATGCATTATGAACAACCAATAATTATTCCATAACTTGTGATTATTATCATTGATCTGAATTTTATGTTATTTAAATTACAATTGTTATGTTCTTATAGTCTACTGATCTAGTTATGATTACGTATCTCCATTATTTTACCTAACTGAGCATCCAAAATCACAATTTTATTATGTTTTCCTTCCCTAGTATATAAATATATATATTATCTATGATATTTCTAATAAGGGTTATAATTGTGAAGAGCATAATAGTACATGATGTAGCTCAATTAAGGACAACTTTTTATGATTCCAATTTTCCAAAGGCAAAAAACTATTACATTTCTATTGATTGTGTTTATAAAAAACTATGAATATTAATTGAAAATTATGTAATTTATATTCATGTTAATCATAGGTTTTTATATTTTTTATCATATTAAATTTTTAGTTAATATTTAAAAACTATTATGATAATACCTTAGTGCGATCTATAGGTACATTTCTAAGGTTTTGTCAATGGGTGATTGAAAATATAAAAAAATGTCCAGGAAT
Organism: Viscum album; assembly: GCA_963277665.1. NCBI lineage: Eukaryota > Viridiplantae > Streptophyta > Magnoliopsida > Santalales > Viscaceae > Viscum > Viscum album. Next base: position 1,790,711,100 of record OY728133.1, on the reverse strand, counting down.
TTTGTTAAAGGATATAGTGACTACATTCCAAAAAATATATCCCTTTATATATACTATAACTGGATGTGGTTGTGGAACATATGTACTTAGAAGAAACAACCCCTAGGACTCCATATTAACCTTGACTCGATCGGAAAATATTGCATGACAATGGGTCTTGCAAAACACATGGATTGACACTCTTGTAGGATATCATTTCATAATTCCTAAATATTATATTAACCATCATGAATGATTAAAATAGAAGATAACTATATATAACCTAGGATAAACCTATGGTGTTTCAAATTAAATAAGAACATGTCATGATTTAGACATTATATAAGATATTTACCATGATTATGCGGTTCCAAAAATTGATTATTATTTCTTACTTTATTCTTTTTGTTCAATGAATTAAAACTACCTCTCTTAAAATAATCAGACCTAAAATACATCAACAGAAATGAAGATACTTTTTGAAGCACTATCTAGTTGGTAATGGAGGTTGTAGTTATACATCAATCTCTCAGTTTTGATTAGAAAAGAATGATGGAGTTTTAAGTAAAATCCAAAAACCATAGAGGAAAAAATGTGGATTTTCATTTATTCTAAACGAGTGGGATCAATCATGCATGAAATTATCAAAAGGGATTAATTAATTTTTTTTAAGTGTGGGAGACTGTTTCCTCAAGAATTTTATTTTGGTAGTGAAGGAGAGAAGTTATCTAATAATGTTAATATATAGAAAGCTTCTAGGAATTCACCTCAGAAACTTTAGTGCTTCTAGTGCATGAAGATTGTGAATTATTTTATGAATTTCCAATACATTAGAGTTAATGATAATGATCGACATCGATAACCTCTTAAGCCGAGGGACAAGTAGAAATATTTTGTGACTATTATTTTTTCTGAGGGGTGTGATAATGGTGTGGTGAAAATTAATCCTACCATTAACTCTAGAACTACTAATGTCTTATTTGACATTGAATCTATCAATTTTTTCATATCTAGATTTTTTAAATGGGTATAAAGGTTTAACCCAAACTATTAGATGAATAATCAGTAGTGAAACCCCATAACGGTACAATAATCACATCTCAATTTTATAATTCATCTCTTGTCGAGGTTTATGTGAATATGATTCTGGAAAATCCATTCATTGTTCATTTATTGGAATTTGATCATATCTTCGGAATGGATTATCTTTTTTTGGCATAAATCCCACATCAATAATACAGTATGGTAACTCTAATTTTATATTAAAAAATAAAATTTATCATCAATAAATGTGATGATAATTATGAACATCTACTGGATATTGCATCCATTGTATAGGTAAATACTCCCATTCAAAAGTAGTGGATATCCCATATGGTTGGGGGAAAATGACATCGATGATATTCCTATTGTATGTAAGTATTTAGATAAATTAACTGAAATAATTCACAAGCCTTCCACAAAAATGTGATGTCAAGTTCCCAATATAACTTTTTTTGGTGCCACACCAGTTTCAAAGACTCCCTATAGAATGACCAAGATTGAGTTATTGTATTTCATGAAACACCTCCATGAGATCCATGACAAGGTATTAATTTGGCCATGTGTGTCTCCTTTTGGTGCAACTATTATTCATATGAAAAATAAATATAAATCAATCTGAATTTTCACTGATAATTGGATGTAAAACAATATCACAATAATGAAAAAGTCTCATCTTTCGTGTATTTATGACATGTTTATTGAACTATGAAAAGATCAATACTTTTCGAATATTGAACTACTTTATTGATATCATCATTTAAGGGTCAATAACTAAGATACTCCAAAGAAAAAATCTTTTATATGGTACAGACACTATGAATATATAGTTATTCCATTTGGTCATATTGATTCCCCTGCTATATTTATGGATTTAATTAATAGAGTCTTTAGACATTATCTAGAACAACATTTGGTAGTGTTTAAAGAGTATATTATAATATTATTAAAGGGAATGGAAGAGCATGAATACAAATTTATAATAGTAATAAGGACCGAAAAATGCATAAAATGTATGAGAACTTTACAAAGTGTGAATTTCGGCAGCAAAAGGTACACTTTGTAGGTCATATAATCTCAAGAGAGTGTATATAAGTTGATACCTCAGTGATAGAGGCTATCAAATATTAGACTAGACCTACAACGGTGAATGAAATCCATATTTTTTTTGTTAATATGTATATTATCAATGGATTGTGGATAATTTATCAAGAAAACCTAATCTTCTGACTATGTAAACATGGAAGGGAGCCATGTTATTTTGGATAAATAAATGTGACGAAAATGTTAAGGAACTAATGATAATGATAGTATTTTCACCTATGCTTACATTAACATATTATGGTGAAGGGATTATAATCTATAGTGATTTACCCAATAATTTATTGGGACATGTTCTTATGTATAATTACATGGTTATAGATTATATCTCACAAAATGTGAAGACTCGAGAACAAAATTACGCAACTGATGATTTGGAGTTAACTTCATTAATTTTAGTATTAACAATATAGAGGAATAAAATTTTTCCGACAAATGTGTTATATATATAAACCGACAATATAAACATAAAGTATATATTCATACATAACATGAATAATATGAACCAAATAACATGGTTAGAGATAATTTAAGATTATGACTACTCAATACCTTTGCAACTAGGGAAATCGAACAAGGTGAATGATTCTCGGATTTGAAAGTATCATTCTAGCATATCAATTATGAGGATCAAAAAAGGGAAAAATATTTATTTACTTACAAATGTTCGATATGGAAATCATGAAGGATGGGGAAAATATTTTCTCAATCAATTGAATTTTCAACAATATATCCAAGTGAAAATTAACGTGGAGTGGAAGGAAGATTTAGTGCAGAAAAAGAATGTTATAAATGTTCTAGAGTGTTACCTTGATTATAATGGAATGATAATTTTTTGCAACCAAGAATGTATTTTCCCATTCTAGACAAGATGAAAGAGTTTTTAGAGGAAGAACATATATCTTCATAATTTATTAATCCTTGAAGTATTAAGATATATAATGATTTGAAAGGATACATCACATGGGATGGAGTGACATGATATATAATATAGTTTGTATCTTAGTTCTTGGTATGTCACCAAGATAAGGCTTAAGGAAAAAATTATATGGGGGTGTTCCATCCATTACCTGTAAAATAATGGAAATGGGGGAACATATCCATGTATTTTTTTTCTAGCCTCCCAAAAATGTCTGAAGGGTGGAATACTATATGGGTTTTTTTATCTTCTAACTAAGTAAACAAACATCATCATTATCAAAGATTTATTCTCTATGGATCATCTTTCTATGATATTCATTTAGTGTAACAACCCAAACCGTTATAAAAAAAATTCCCATAAGATTTAATTTAATTTAACATTTTGTAATATGATTAAGGAAAACAGACGAACTTCTTTGTATTTTAAATTTCTGTCAAGATTTATTACCATTGAAAATATAATTTTTTAACAGAGATAACATTATTAGTAAAAATATAAGGTATTAACAAATAAAATTGATATATGAAAAGGGGTTGATGACCTCAACTAGTAGGATTGTACTCAATGAAGCCCATTTATCAGATCACATGAGGGAGATTAAGTCACTATGATTTTACCTAGACCAATACCAATAAGGGATCTAATTACTTCAGCATGAGTAGAACCATTGATGAGAGATGTTCCAGATCAACTAGATCATGACCCAAACTATGTATGCTAAAACACCCCATGAAATTATTATTCTTGCACATCTTACACTTTGGAGGATTGGTGTTGTATAAAAGGGTTATGTATTAAGACCCTATAAATATGATTATTCACATTATTTTTATATAATAATGAATATATTTGTATGTTATTCTTGTTTCCATGTTATTTTTTTTATTTTGTTACAGTATAACACAATTATTAATTTGGAGTACTATTAAATTTTTATCATATAATTTATTTTCATGAATTAATGGATTTTTTAAATAAATAAGATTTATGTAATATATTATTATTAAATAATTTTTATCAAATATAAATGATTATTTTTGTTTTATGAAGTCAAATGTAATTTTATAAGGGTTTGAAATCAATTTTTTTCAAACAAAACCCAATATATCTTAATAAATGTGGATTTTATTTTAAAAGTAAAAATTCACATATTTGGAATATTATTTACCTAAAAAAATATTATTTTTGGAATAGAAACATCAAAATTATCAAATAGTAATTTCTTTTATTTTTTTGATGAGACAGTTCAATTTTTTGATAACCATTATATACCTTATAAATATATTGTATCTATAATGAAATTATAATGACCCAAAAGTGATTTATTAAATTTGATAAAGGGTATAAACAACAAAATATATTTCTTCCTTATAATACAATGTAATTTTATATTTATTTTATTAATTTCATAAATTATATATGCATCATCCAAAACCATTAATATAGTTTAAGGTTTTATAAAATTCCATTTAAGAGTATGGATAAATTCCACAAAATCAAGGGTATTATTTCATAAATTTCAGACCCTGTCATTATAAAATAATTAAAAATACTCCAATTTTTTAGAAACCATGGGCATAATCCATGATAATTTTTGTCGTTTTTTATTTTATTAAATATAGTCCAAAACATATGTTTGAAAAATTATATTGACTTCACCACTCATTTCCTATATAAACCCACCCACGATCCCATTTATCTTCACACAAAATAAGTGCAGCTCATCCTTAATCTTCCCTATCCTCTTTATAGTCCTCATATAGAACCCCCAAGACCTCAAGAAGTTTCTCCAAATCATTTGGTGTCACACACTCAAATAAAGGATCCTCACATTCCCTTCTTTATTTATTATTCATTACTATCTTATGGATTCTATTTCGAAATCCTAATTTTTGGATATTTCATTCCATGTTCATATCAGTTTTAAATTTATTTCAAAATGATTGGAGACTCATTTATCTCTTATCAACCCATTTTATTACTTTTATGTGACATCGTTATGCTACCAAAATTTTACAGTGATTCTCTATGCCAAAACAATTATGTTTTGAATTCCATACACATTTATTATCATGGCTGATCACCTTCATGAACTTATTATTCCTTTAATTGAGACATACATCAATTTATTCAATAGTCTATTATCATGTAATAAAATATGGTGATTGATTAATCTATGTCATATGATTTATGCAGTACACTTAAGAATGAAAATTAAAAGAATGTGAAAGTTGCACATAGAATAATATAGCCCCCAAATTCATTGTTAATGTCTAGTCACATGATACTTCATGTCGGGATAGGGAGTGGACATGTGTCTTTTATGGGACTTTTTCCATCATGGTGTCTTTTTACTTATCCTTAACATATTTTTATGTTGTAGGGTTTAAAGTTGATTCTATATTTCCCATGTAGCCTTTATGATTATCATGTTTTATCATGTTTTATTGTTCACATTTATGATTATAAAAACTTATATTCCATATATATATTCTTATTATATAAAAATTATTATTTTATTCCATTTTTCTTCCCCTACTAGGCTTTATAGCCCACCCCATTCTCTTGTATGTCTTTAGGTTATCTCATTCTATTTTAAAATATATGGCATGTAATACCCCAAAATTCTTGTATTTTTTTTTAAAAAATAAAATCGAATTATTTCAAGACCAGGAACATATAAGACATGTGATTCCAAGGCCCAAAGTGCCCAAAATGATCTCTCGAATAATGTTAATTTTTAAATAGCCCACATGTGTATTTTTTTTAAATAGTGGAATAAATCTTAAATGGGATCCTGGATTAGAAATCTTAGGGTACAGATGAATTTAGGATGTCAAAAATACCCTTGGTGCAGCATCAATTTAGTCAGTGCAGGCCTCCAGTGATAAAACCCAAAAAATGAAATCACAGTAAATAAAAGTATTAATAAAATAATAATATTTTTCAAATAACTATAAATAATAAATGGTAAGATGGGTTGAAAATATATGAACTCTTTTGATCTTATGATTGAATGATTTCCTTAGGAATATCCTAATGTTTTCCGGTACGGGCCATCAATGGAAGTTAGTTTTTGGTTGTAAATAAAAAAATAATTTTACAATTATTTAATTTTTAAATCCATATATGTCCAAAATGGTTACATGGATTTGAAATTAGAGAGTACCATTGAGCTCATGAGGTACTGTTACCCATAGGTGGAGCTTATCGTTGACTAGAATGGGTTGAGGGTGAAGCACACCTTTTGACCTTTCATGTGAATTAAGATGGTGTGTGTAAGAGGTTTTGGAAACTACTAGAAGTTTCCCATATTGGAAATCTGAGGGAACCATTATATCCATAATGGAAAAATAATATAATAATGGACCTAACCTCGAAAGGTGTAGGTTAAGGGAAAAAGATAATTTTCAGATGTTTTATGAAAAAAATAGACATAAAAAGATGATTTTATTCAAAAGAATTTTGTTGTTGTAATGTAGCGTTGATCCAACTATTTCATTCCATTAATGAAACAACATAGTAATGATTTAACTAAATCATTATAGATATGTTGTTTCATAAATGAAATGGAATAACCACGTGATGATGCAACACAATAGAAACATTGTGACACGTTTCTCTTTTAATGAGATAACGGGTTTGAGAATCAGAGATGGAATTTATCTGACTGGTGGTGAAGGATTTTTTTCCAATAAATAATCGTAGTGATTTAGAATGTGGTGATGATTCCTTGGAGAATGGATCTAGGACTATATATTGATGAATGCCAATAACTTCTAATAGTTCATCACCAAAGACAAACCATCTCTTTGTAGGGGTTAATTTTGATTTTGATTTCACCATTCTTCTTTATAAACCAATGAATTTGGATCCAAAAATGAATAAGTTGATATGAAATCCACTTTTCCTTGTAGGGGATAATTTCATTGGGTTTTTTTATCTGGTTCGAACATTGATAAAATGGTATACATTCCTCTTATTTCTAAACCTCTAATGCTAAGGGTGCGGGTCGACATAAACATGGCACGAGCCCCTCTACCTTTTGTGTTATTGCTTTTTGTTCATTGCTGAAAATCTAGATTGATGGAAAGGAACATTTGAGGCCCTATTAGTGAATATGAATCCCTATGGAGGCCAAAGTCACAAATGGTCTAAACAACGGACCACAAGAGAATACCCAGGGGTTTGCAGAATATTTTATCACCGCACCGGTGCCGGTGACTAGCAGTGGATAGCAGATGGCATTGCGCCACAATGGTGGGTCATAGTAGACATGGACGCTGTTGTCTTAGGATATAGTGGTGCATTAGGAGCCACTGACAATGGGCAGATATGTGAGGTGGTCAACCGGTGGTGTCATGTTGAGGGGCATGTGGATCACAGGCCACAACATCGCATAGGAATGTGGTCCAGCGGGGACCGTGTGTAGGACTAGGGGGATCCTGGATCCTACCATTCATGTGCAGCTAAACAAGATCCTTAGAGGGAATCTGGGATAAATAATACCAACCATCTATTTGGTTGGGGTTGGAGGAGGTGCAAACCGGGCCGCTGAATGGCCTGGTCTATAGTACGAGTGACTGCTCTTGCGAGTCATGTTGGTGGGATAAAGATGGTCCACTGGGGAGATAGGGTTGGGAAAGAAAACTGATCTGCTAGTGCCGGCTGGGCTGGATAAATGTAGGATGTTTTGAAACCCAATGGGTTGGACCCATTGTTGAACCAGGCTTGGTCCAACAATGCCCAATGGGCATGGCCCAACAGCCAGGCCAGAATGGGTCGGCCCATACCGAAATTGGGTGAGGTCAGATTAGTTGAACCGATAAACGAAATGTGTTACCCACAACTGGCTCAGACCCAAACTGGGTTAGTTGGGAATGGACGAATAGGGTCGGGGCATGTGGAACCCTCGTTATCGGTTGGTTGGGTCAGACCGGGCCCCAACATAACCGACCCAAGATTACTAAAATTCTAATATCTTACAGTAGAGGTTTCCGATTAAAGAGAAGTTTGCATATTAGGAACCCCAATGATGAGGATTTTCTATTATAATAAATTAATGTGGGTTTAAATGAAGTTGAAATGCGGTGAATGGCTTGAGGATTAGTTTCTCCAAGAATCAAGCGCTCTATGTGTAGGTATCTTGTCATTTACTGAGACTCAATGACTGTTGACATGAGACCCAGTGTGTATCAACTATGATGTCCTCGTGGAAAGTGGCTCTATGTTGCCTAACAGACCCATGATACTCAGGAGGGATGTTTACATCAGTTTGATGGACATGGTGTGAAGTGGATCTGTGTGACATGGTAGGCCCACAATAGAGATGCTACTCTATGGGACCCAACATTCCCATCGTATGCATCGTATATGATTACCCCACATAGTCATAGGAGTTTAATGTAGAGACTAATGGTATTTCTATTTATACTATAGATTATACCTTTGTTAGTTGACTCTTAGTTTCATTGGTGTAGTCTCCTCAGTTTTTTACTTAGTGTACTTGACATACTCTCCTCACTGGTGTACATAGTGTTCTTAGAGTACTCTCCAAAGTGGTGTAATTAAAGTACTTGGCGTAATCTCCTCAGTGGTGTACTTAGTTTACATTGTGTACTATCCTCAGTGGTGTACTTAGTGTACTTGGATTACTCACCTCAATGGTGTACTTAGTGTACTTGGTGCACTATCCGTAGTGGTGTACTTAGATTACGTGGTGTACTCTCCTCAGTTGTGTATATAGTGTACTTGGCCTACTATCCTTAATTCTCTACCTAGTATACATGGTTTACTCTTCTCAATGGTGTACTTAGTGTACTCTCCTCAGTGGTATACTAAAATTACCATGTGCATACTCTCCTTTGTGGTATTTCCTTTTTGTTTTTCAGTTTCTACTTAGTATTGTGTTACTCACCCCGTCACTGGCCTCACCCACATATGTTGTATCATGTGCAGGTTATTGACACTTCAACGAATACCTTTGTGGTCCCAGAACAGGTTGTTCTCTGTGAGCAGGGATGGACAAATGCTTCGATAGAGACATTGGTGGTTCGGTACTAGGTGGTTCTCAGTAATATGGGACAAGCACGCAAAATACTATGGAACCATGCATCTACCCATCCCCTACCCTTTAGGTAGGGTCTCAAATGGACATACAGAGGCCGTTGTACTTTCCTTTTTGGTTTTGGGCATGATTTTTGGCCCCTTTGTACATTACTTTGGGGTTTTGGGCTTGTATGCTGGCCCATTTTTACATTCATTTTTTACAATGTTCACATGTCTATGATTAAAGGAAAATTCCATCCCTTTTGGGATATGCCTTCTCAATTCTAGTCGCCAACCCATGGAATTCAGAAGGTGGGCTTGGGGATAGACATATCACATGATTTGGGGGACAATTTTGAACAAAGTGGTATCAGAGGCGGTCAGTTCTACCAAAAGAACTAAGAGTCTGTAAATTTTTATTGGGAAAAAGTGTTGTGTCATTCATCTTTGGAATTTAGGTCAGGGAGTCCAGTGTTGTTTCGGCGGTCGATGTATCCAGACACCAAGGTCACTATTTATTCTTTCTGACACAATACATGAAAACCTCGATTTCATGCATCTCCAAATGTTTTATCATGATCATTCTGAGTCAAAGTTTTCTCACCAGGTATAATATATTAATCGTGATTCATCATGATCTTTCTAAATATGCCTCCATGATGATAGCCAGACATGATTCTAGTGTGTGACCACAAGGATGGTCCACATGGTGATGAGCATTTCGTATGAGGATTAATTCCCAAGATGGCACCTTAAGGTGGGGTCCTAGATTTTCCATCACCAGTTGTCATAAGTAACTACCATCACTATAGGTAGAGTATGCTAGTAGGCTCAGTACCTTATATGAGTTTCAGCGATAGAAACCCTTCAGTTTCTGAGGAAAGTCCAACCCACGGGTAGCTAAAGATTTGCTTGAGGTGGTGAGGGAGTTTTCCATCCAATCAGGGAAATATTAGAACAAGTGATAGTCCTAGAAGTGAGCCTTCTACGTGTCTTATTAGTGCGATGTCAGGTGTTATATTAACTGATCATAAGATGAGGTGACTTTTTGTGGACAAATATTTGGAACCTCTTCTTAGAAGCATCACTTTCCATAAAATATGAGGGATATTTGTGCCCAAGAGCTTCTTCTGATTCATCATATTGACATGTTGGTAGATGGGTATTAATCGACGTGTACCAACATTTCCATAAAATTGATGAATATGATATGATCAGTTCTTCTGGGCTCAGATCTCTTATCAAGATGTATTTAATGACATCCAAGACATCACTATTCCTCTATACATTCCATATTATTCTAGGGTGATAGAAGGAACGTTTGTGGTGCAATTTTCATTGGATGAGCAGATACAGTCAGTGGATGATAGTAGTGGGAATGTAAGAAAACAACGTCAATTTTAGAGACATCGATGGGTATGAGGACGTATTTCAGGAGGATGTTCCAAGTCTATATCCTCTTAGAGATGTATATTTATTCATGGTTCGGTACCAAGGGATGACATCGATATCTAGACCTTCATATCAGATAGATCATGAAAAGCTCCATGAGTTGTCGGTATAGTTAGAGGACTTCAAGTTCAATGGGTTCGTAAGGCCCAATTTTCTCCATGGGTTTCCCTAGTATTGTTCTCCTAGAATGAAGAAAAAAGACTTAGGCTATGCATGGACTTCTAGAACCTGAATGAAGTGATCATGAAGAACATTTATCCTCTACAAAATATTGATGACCTCTTTAATCATCTGAAGGGAGTTGGATGGTTCTCAAAGATGGACCTCATATCAGGCTCTCACCAGATTCAATTGTGTCATGTGGACATCTCGACGATGGATTTCATAAGTCACTATAGCCACTATGTTTAATTATTTATGTCATTTGGCAAGATGAATTACCTATATGTCATCATGGGACTCATGAACTTGGTCTTAGAGTTGTATTTAGACAAGTTTGAAGTGGTCTTAATTGATGACATGTTAGTGCATTCTGCATTAGAGGTGGAGAAAGCGATACACCTAAGGATATTTCTGTAAAAACTCTGATTGCCCAAAATCTATGGTAAACTATCATAGTTTGAGTTATTTATATGAAAGGTCCACATCTTGGTACATGTCATTTTAGAAGCTGCATTTATGGTGGATACACTATGATAGAGATAGAGTTTTCTTGGAGCCACCCAAGTGAGTTATGGAGTTGAAAGCTTCCATTGATTTTCTAGGTAATCTGGGTGGTTGGTACAAAACTTGTCTAGAGTAGTAGTGCCCATAACGACATTGATAAAAAAAGGAAAGCATTTTGTGTGGAAATAATGATGCCAGCAGAGCGTTTAATAGCTAAGGAAGGGCATGATGATTGCTCCTAACATGAGGCTACCAGAGGAGGTAACTGACTACATGGTGTTATGTGACACATCAGGAACCGGTTTTTTTTGTGTCCAGATATTGGGTAAAGTAGTGATTTATTATCTATCATGAAAATTGAGACTGCATGAGCTAAACATTGCATCTCATTAAATTGAGGTGTCTGCGGTACTCTTGACTCTAAATATGTGGAGAAACTACCTTATGGGTGTTTGATTCATCATCTACCCTAACCAATATATTCTCTAGTATATAATTTCTCAAAATGGATCTGAATATGATATAGAGACATTAGATAATGTACCTCTAGAACTATGACTTCGAGATAGTCTATACTCCTAGGAAGGGGAACGTGGTGGAAGATGCTCTCTGAAGGAGATCGTGTTCAAATCTACTGAACGAAGCCTCTGAGCAGTTGTCCTTCCTTCAAATAGCCTTTGTGGATTGAGAGTAGGTAGAATATCATCAGTCGATGGTGGTTTACCCTCCAATATTACAGTGATCCAGGGATGTGAAACTAAGATATTCAAGTAGCGAGACCCCACGTGCCTAGATGGCCACATGGCATTCCCCTAATACATATTCAAAATGTGGGGAGCACATCATCCTTTTCAGAATACACACCATAAAACCAATGGAGTTGTAGGAGGAGGTGTTGAGGGAGTTCCATACATCACATTTAGAGGTGCATCTAGGTGAGGCAGAGATGTACTAGGACCTTTGACATCTGTACTGGTGGTTGGGGTTGATGAAGGCAATGGAAAAGTTTGTTTCCAAATGCCTCACTTTTAAGCAAGAGAACGATGTTCCCCAACATCCAGTAGGTTTGACACAACCCCTTAGGGTACTAGAGTGTATGTGTGATGGAATATCAATTATCTTATTGATGGTCTTACCATTTACATCTTGGAGACACAATACCATATGTGTTATCATTGATCATCTCTCTATGACATACAAATTACTAACTACCTATGAGAGGAGTTTAGTAGAGGGATCGAGATGCCTCTACGTGCTAGATATTTAATGAAGGGGAGACTTTTGTGGTGTTTTTGAGGGACATCAACGATCAACTAGGTTGGATCCTTTATGTATGGTTGATTCCTCTAGTGTATGTTCATTAGAAGCATGAGAATCTCTAAGAGAGCACAAGGGAGCGGGAGGCTCCGATTAGTTCCCAATGACAATTTTTATTTGATAAATCTTTTTTAGAATACAAGGACATAAATCCCTAATATATGGATTAATGTAATACCCAAGAATTAAATTAATTGTTTAAAAAACATTAAATGGGATTATTTTCAGACCATGCGCTTATATGGAGTGAGATTCCAAGTCTTGGAATGCCTGAAAAGATCAATACAAAAAATGTTACTTTTTAAATAGCGCATGTGAGCCATTTTTCTGAAAAAATATGAATAAATATTAAATGGTTGCCTGGATAAAAAAAAGGACACCATTGCATTCCAGATGGAAGGTTTACCCTAGGCACAAATTATGTTCAGTCGGTGTCGGCTTCCAGTGGGAAAACTAGAAAATGGAATAACCTTAAATAAATAATTAAATAATTTTTTTTTATTTTTCAGATGCATATAACTCATGAAAGGTTACTCATATTGAAAATATGAGACAAACTTTATACTCGTAAGGGTATTATTTTCATAGGTAGAGACTAACAATAGTCATTGAGGAGAACAGTGGAAGTTATTTTTTGGCCATAAATAAAATAATCAAGTAACAATTATTATATTTTCAAATCCTTATAACTCTTAAATGGTAACACGTATTGGAAATATGAGATTACCATTGAGCTCATCAGTACATGTTACCCTTAGGAGGAGCATAACCCCGGATACCACGGTCCAAGGGTGAAATGTAGTTTTTGACCTTTTTTATGGGAAATAAAATAGTGCGCATGTGAGGTTTGGGAAACTTCTAAACTAGTTCCCAGATTGGAAATCCAAGGGAACTTTTGCATTCAGAACAACAAAATTACCAATGAATGGACATAACCTCGGAAGGTGTGGGTTGAGGGAAAAATTTAATTTTGAGATGTTTTAAAAATTAAAATAAATAACATATTTTATTACAAAGAATTGTTTCATTTCAACTCAGCAATGAGCCAATTTTTTCATTCCATAAATGAAACATCATATAAAATTGTTAACTAAAGTGTAACATATAAGCTATTACATAAATGAAACAACATAACAATGTGAGGACGCAATGTAAAAGAAACAAGGTAATGAGATTACAGGTCATAGAATTTGAGAAGGAATTTCTATGACAGATAGAGATTAATTTCTCTCCAATAAAGAACATTGGTGAATCAAAAACCAAAAAATATTCCATGGATAATGGATCAAGTATCGAGGATAAATGGATTCAAATGGATTCAAATGAATCGACACCAACGACGAACCTTATATAGGTAATGCTTTTTTTATTTTGATTTCCCCGTTCATCGTACTAAAATAAAGAATTCTGATTAACCGACGAACAGGTTGATCTGCAAGACACTTGTTCTAGTATGAGGGTTCTTTTCATTAAGGTTGTTTCATCATATTATAACTTCTATTTAACCTTAAACCTTCTACATGATTCAAAACCATCAACATAGTGTGTTTGAGCCGACACAAACAAGGCTTGGGCCCCTCTGCCTTGTGAATTCTTGTGTGTTCATCATGGTTGTAACTCCAAATTAATAGTAAGGAACATTAAAGGACTTAATAGGGAAGATGGAACCACATGGAGGTTTGACCTGTAAACTGTCCAAATAACAGACCACTGGAGTTAACCCTATGGTCCATGGAAATTTATGTTGGCCCACCGGCTGTTGTGGCAGTGAGAGGAGGGTGGAATGCCCCAGGGGATAGTTCCACAGCTGGATCGGGCCCCGATAGTGTAGTAGGAGCCACCGGCTGTAGGATGACTATTAGCAGAGGCGTGACATGGCCAACTGGTCGTGTCAGGTGGAGTGGAGCATGCCTGGGCTTCGCATTGGCCCATGGTCCATTGGGGACTATGTGTTGAACCAAGCGGGAGGATGGCTCCTTCCATCCACATGTAATAGAAATGAAAGCCCAGCGGGAATCTGGGCTGGAGAAAACTGGCCTGCAATACGGGCCTGGTCGGGTGGTGCAAACCTATCTGCTAAGAAACCAGTGTTTGTGTATGCCGACCTACTATTGCATGCCGAGCCAGCTGGATAATGTCGGGCCACTAGGGGACTGTGAAAGAAAATCATCACACCAGTGTGGTGTGGGACAGATATATCTGGGTCACTAGGTGACATGGAGGGCTGAACGCACTGACAAAAAGGGCCTGGTCCAGCAAGGCCGAATAGATCGGGTTGGTTGGGTCGGTCTGACCAGATCAAAATGGTCTCTGAGAGAACTAACCCTCAATTAATAAAACACCAATATCTTTCAGACCAGGTGTCTTATTGATGAGAATTTTGTGGTGATAGAACCTTTGCGATGCATATGTTTGTTTGGAATACTATAAGGTGGTTTTCATTGATGTAATAATGAGATTAATGGCTAGAGAAATGGTATCTTTCAAAATCAGTTGCACTACATGCAGGAACCCTACAACTGACTGAGGCCCGAAGACTTCTAACAAGAGACCCTGTGTGGATCAGCTACAAGTGACCCAGTGTGTATTAACTATGATGTAATATTTTGAAGAGGGTCTATGTGACCCACTAGGCCCACTATATGGAGAAACTCTGTGTGACCCAGTAGACCCATGGTACTCATTTGGAATGAGTACCTCAGTACGATGTCCAAGGTGGGAAGTGGCTTTGTGTGACTTAGTAGGCCCATAGTGGGGAATAGCTCTGTGTGACCCAGTATACCCACCATACTCATTATGGATGAGTGCCCCTATAGTCCAAAGTTATGAATGTTGTGACAGATGGTCTTTCTTTCTATACTCTATATTATACATGTGATAGCTAACAGTTAGTGTAATTGGTGTACTCTCCTCAGTTTTTTACATTGTGTACATGGCGTACTATCCTCAGTGGTTTATATATTATACTTGGTATACTATCCTCATTGGTGTATATAGTGTACATGAAATACTCACCTAAGTTGTTTACTTAGTGTACTTGGAATAATCTCCTCACTAGTGTACGTAGTGTAGTTGGATTACTCTCCTCAGTGGTGTACCTAGTGTACTTGGCTTACACTCCTCAATGGTGTACATAGTGTACTTGGCGTACTCTCCTCAGTGGTGCACTAACAGTACCTTGTTCATACTCTCTTTTGTGGTATTTCATTTATAGTTTTGGGTCCCTTCTGAGTATTGCGTTAGTCACCCCTACACAGGAATCACCATTACATTCGGTGTACCATCTAGTTGATTGACGCTTCGATAGAGACCTTGGTGGTCTAGGACCAAGTGGTGTTTGGTGAGAAGGGATGGAAAAAAGCTTCGAGGGAGACCTTGGGGGTCCGAGACCAGGTGGTCCTCACTGAGTCTGGATAGAGGGGCCTACTTCTACATCTAAATGCATATAACCGTAACTTACCCTTCATGTAGGGTCTCGAGCGGATGGAATGGGGATTTTGTACATTCCATTGTGGTTTTTTGAATGTATTATGGCCCCTTTGTACTTTCCATTGTTGTTTTTGGCTTGTATTATGGCCCCATTGTACTTTCTATTAGTGTTGTTTGTATGTGTATAGATTTAATGGAAAATTAATTCCCTTTTGGGGATATTCATTCTCAGTGCTAGTCACTAGAATCAGTCCTTTATAATGTTGGCTCTACGTTAGTCACAGCATGGGCCTCGGGTGACGGGTCCTGACATAAAATTTTAGAAGCATGTTATGGTAGTTTTCAATTATTTGGTTGTATCCCTTGTTAAAAATGTTCTTCTATATACCTAATTCTCCATGAAACTTTTCACATTGACCATTTGAGTTATATTATTTTTAAATTTATGTAATAAATCATGAATTAATATGCAATGATGTCGATGGTTGTTGTAGTAGGTATGAAAGGAAAAGCTTAGTGGTTTTTGATATTTGGATTAGAAAACTCTAGAGAAAGACATATGGATAAGACTATGTATAAGATAACATTAATAAATTATTTTAAATATAGATTAAGTGGTTTATCAAGAAAATATATTCTTATCTAGATACTACATGTGGATGTGGATCAAGTATCAATGTATATATGCGGTAAAATCTTAAAACATCATGTTCAGCTAGACTCGACCTGGAACTAGTTCACGATAATGGTCCTTCCTATACACCTGGTTTGACACCCCTGTGGGATATACTTTGGTAAATTCAAAAAAATCATTATGAACCATTATTATGGTAACCACAAAAAAAATTATTTAAAAGTATATATTAGGAAATAGATCATGGATGGAATATACATAAGCCCATAAATTCATAAGTTAAATAAATAAATTTAATTTATAATTTATCCATTTAATGTTTATAAATTCATATTTATGAATTTATTAGTTTAAAAATAGCCATATATAATTTTCCATATTTTCTATTAAATGGACTTAAATAAGATGAATCAGGTTTAAAATCAATGAAATGGGTAATTTGATGACTATCTCAATAAAAGCCTATCCTGATAGGAGTACAAATCATGAACATTATAATGATATTATCTCAATTGGATTAAATGTTTAATAGAAACATGTATCAGAGGGTTCCACCAAATCCCCCTAAAAATAAAAATCTATAATGCAGTTCTTTTATACGGTAGAGGCTTATATCATTCAACGGATCATCTAATTATTTATTCATAGAGGAATGGATCAACTCCATTGAGAAGATCTTATACATCCGTTAATTTTACGAACAAGAGAATGACATACTTTTTATATCATATAGAGGGTTAAGATGATTAGTGGAGGTAATTGATAAGGAAAACAAATCCATTAGAAGATATTGATGCGATGGAGTGGACAAAATTATGGTATTCTTTTTTATTAATGTTTTACTTGGACTATACATTATAAAATGGAAATGTATTTCCTTTCCCTCAAGAAAAAAAATATGTTTATTAATTAGGTAGCATGAGGAAAAATTCACAGTACATTAACAATATTCCACTCACTATGTTGTTACCCTCAAATAAATTGTTGAATTCTTCTTGGGTAGGGTAATTTCTAGTCTTTGAAAATCCATATCAATCCTAAACATTTCTTGATATGAGGAAATTCTATGATGTACCCTCAAATTTGTAAGGGATATCAGAGAATGATAAGTGTATAGTTGGGATAATAATTGTAATGTGGAGTATAATTCTTATAATATCAAGGGTAAATATAATTATTCAAATAAATTTCAATAACCCACTTGTAAAAATTTTATGAAGAAGTACCCCAGAAATTGCCTTAGAGGGCAAGGAAATGCTTTAGGTGAAGGGAGGAAAGACACTTGGAATGTGATTTGTGATAGGAGAAACCCACTAATTTGTTGGAGGAGAGGAATACTCTATTCAATCGTTAGTTCATTTTACATTTATTTAACAACAAGGAAATATGGAACTTTGAAAACCTATACATTAAGCCATCATTTTTCAAAGACATCCATGAACCTCCAAGGTAACAAGGGTGATATTTTTTTATCACAACCGATGAGGTTGATCCCAAAAATAAATTTTGGATAGTTACACTAGTTAATCATTCGATAATAGATAATTTACATTTAGATTGTCATTCTATTCATAACATTATATAACAAGTGTTTATTAGAACTTTTCAAACACCCCCACAAATCATGGGAGTAGAGTTATAGGTGAAAATATAAAAAAAGGGAAATTATATTATGCCACATATTTAATAACTCCCATGTAAATATTTTTAGTTTGACTTTCCCAATAAACCATTCCATTCATTCATTAGTGTAATTTGATGCCCCTATTCTTGTGGATTGGATTTTCTTTTATAGATTCAAGTGCAATTTCCCTGATATGGTAATCACTCTCTATATCGTAAATGTACCCCCCGATTATATTCAACTTCAAGGAGGATTATGAATTTTTTTTATCTTAAAAATCTCAAGAATTGATATTATTTCTTTATAAGAATTTGTTCCTAGATCAAATTATTATTTATTAGGAAAGAAACGTCCTGGAAGATGTGTCTATTGTGAGGGATTACACTGATTCTTTTCCAAAGGTATTTTCTAGCCTTCCCCTAGATGAGATGTCTAATATTCAATTGATAATATTTTGGAAGAGTTATCGTTGTCCAAGTCTCCATGTATAATGTATTTTGTGGAAAATGGGGATCTAAATAAAGAAATATAGATGAATCTTGATAAAGGGTTAATATTCCCAGGTATTTCTCCATAAGGTGCACTAGTCCTCTTTATCAGTAATAAGGATGGGTCAATGCATATTTGCATTGATTTTAATTATCTCAAAAAAATCATGATAAAGATCAAGTTTCCTCTACAATAGATTGATTACTTTTTGGATCATATATGTGAGAAATTGTACTTATCCATGGTGGATATGTGGTTGGGGAATTACCATGTTTGGGAGATTAATTAGAATATCCCCAAGACTAATATTAATACATCTTATAGTCACTATGAGTTAAAAGTAATGTCATTAAGACTCACTAATTCTCAATAAATATTCATGAACATGATGAATTGAGTCTTTAAATATTACCTCAACAAATTTTTGATAGTCTTTATAGATGATATTTTAGTATTCTCTAACTCTAAGTAAGAGCATGTGAAGAATCTAAAGAATATTCTAAATAATATACAGAAGAATAATCTTTATGATAAGTTTAATAAATGTGAGTCCTATTCAAATAAAGTCTCATTTATGGGGAATATCTTAATAAGAAATTTGTATCCTTGAACCCTTTGAATTAATAAGAAATTGAAGGATGGTAAATTAAAATATATGTGAAAGATATCCATATTTTCCTTGGAACAGTTGGGTACTACCATTAATTTTTGAGAAATTTATCACAATTTTCAAACCCTCCAACCAAGCTAACTCATAATGGAGTCATGTTTTCTAGGAATTTTTTATGTGATTAGATACTAATGGAGATGAAAAGGTGTCTTATAATGGCCCTTGTAATCAAACTACCTTTTTGGGGAGAAATTTTAATGGTATTTAGTTATTATTTGAATAAGGTATTTGTTTGTGTGTTCATGCAGAATGAAAACTACATAGATTATGATTCAAGGCGATTGATTGATTGTGAACAGAACTACCCACTGTATGATCTGGAGTGGGTTGAATTGATCATTTCATTGAAAGTATGGTGTCATATTATATTTAGGGATATGTTTTAAATATATATGGATTTAAAAATAATGTACTATATATTCCCACATAATGTGACAAATAATCACCAACGAAGACAGTTAGATCTGATCAATGACTATGATTGTTTAATACACTACCATCCATTTATATTGAATAAAGTGGTAAACTCTCTAAGTATAAAGGATCCAATAATTGTATATTTGATGAGAATTGAGAAGGAATCGATATTATTGTATTTGAAAATGTTGGACAAGTGAATCATAAAGGAATGAACTTCATCAATATTTTTATAAAAGATTGCCCAATCATCCCATCTAGATATTTTAAAGGATGTACAAGTAGATGATGTAGGAATTAAGAATAAATTAGAAACTTTAAGAAAAGGTAACTCAATAGAGTTCAATGGAAATGAAGAATTTTTTCAGAGATTTGGGAGAAGACTATGTGTACCGTCAAATACTATGTCAAAGAAGGAGAATCTAGATGATGTGAATAGATCAACCTACTAAATCCACCCTAGAATCACAAATATATATCTATATCACTACGAAAACTATTTGTGGGAAAATAAGAATAATTACATCTGAAAATATTAATCAATATGTCTTCTATGTCATCAAGTTAAACCAGAAAGCCATAAATCCAGGGG
This sequence comes from Viscum album, assembly GCA_963277665.1. Taxonomy (NCBI): domain Eukaryota; kingdom Viridiplantae; phylum Streptophyta; class Magnoliopsida; order Santalales; family Viscaceae; genus Viscum; species Viscum album. The sequence goes on along the minus strand of OY728133.1, from coordinate 1,790,690,719 downwards.
GATGATCCAACCATCAACCATACAAACAAGAAATGGGAAAACCTCGCCACGGGATTTTAACTGGTCTTTCGAAGACATCAAGATGGAATAAAAATATATGGGTTCTTGGTGGATATGCATAAAATGACAACACACTTCATTGTTATTCGAGAGGATTTCTATCTTGATCATCCTACAAGGAAATATATTAGAGAAGTTGTGAGGCTACATTGAAAACCACTATCAATTTTACCCAAATGAGATCCAAGATTTACCTCATTGTTCAGGAAGAGACTCCAACATACTCTAAATAAAGAGTTGAACATAAAAACATCTTACCATCCCCAGATGGTTGGTCATTATATGAAACTATCATAGAACACAAGTACATCTTCAAACCATTCTCAATTGACATAAAACGAGGATGGAATCAATGTAATCATCTGGTTGAGTACTCATAGAATAAAAATTTCCTCTAAATCGTTAAAATGTATCCCTATGATGCCCTCTATAGGATGAGGTGAAGAACATCTGTATTCTAGGATAAAGTTGGGAGAAAACTTCATGGTCCTTAAAATGTCAAGGAAATGGTAGAAATGGTTAAGAACATTCTGCAACACATCATGGTTGCTCAGAGTAGAAAAATGTGATTTCCTACAAATAATTGATGATACATATTGTTTCATAGAGGAAACATTGTATTACTCTATGTATATCTAGAGAACAAAGTTAGAATTTTTTGGAATAAGGGAAATTTTAGACGAAGATACATTAGCCCCTTTGATATCCTTGATCACATCGGAGTTGTGGCCTTACAACTAGAGCACACACCTAACATATCTCATATAAATGATGTATTCCTCATACCCATCATGAGAAAATAAATATCAGACCCCTCACATGTACTCAATCCAAAAGTGTTTCCATCAGGGAATGACCCCTGATATGAGGAGCAGCCTGTAAAGATACTATATCTTAGGGAAAAAGTTATTTTACATTTGACAATGAACCTTGTCAAACTATTTGGGAGAAACCACATTTTTAATAAAAAATGTGGGAACAAGAGGAAGTGATGAACCAAAGTGACCCTTATCTATTTAAGAGAGGGTAATAAAAATTTCAATTGCGATATTTCTAAATGGTGGAATATTTTAACAAATAAAACTGTTAAAAACATTTCACTTTTGATTTAGTTTTATTTCATATTATGTAATATGGGTATAGAAAAATTATTCTCATATATGGATGTATTATATCCAATTAGATTTAAATTACCTTAAAAAATTATTACCATTGATAATTTTAACATTTAACAAACATCACATTATTAGTATGATTATTGGGATTTAAAAAATCCAATAAAAAAACAAAGGATGTGATATACTCAAACAAAATTATTGTTCCTTATGAGTTATATTTATTAGAGATTCCATGGAAGATAGAATCACTGGGATTGTTCCTTTCACAAAGACCAATATGATTTCTAATAACTCAATGATATGAAAAATAGTGTATGGAAGAAGTTAAACTAATCATGATCATGACCAAAACAACGTATTCCGAGCAACCCGATGAACGTTTTACCATCGTAACCTTACACATAGGTAGTTTTCTATTTTATTAGAGGGATAAATATGAAGACCCTAAAAATATGAGTATGTATATTATTTTCTATATAATAATGAATATATTTTCATCCAATTATTGTAACATTATAAATTATTATTTTTTGAATATAGTAAAACAAAAAAATTATTTTGTAGTAATATTAATATTCAATTAATGAATTTATATTAAAGGAATAAAAGAATTTTTTAAATTAATAATATTTTAATAAAATATTATTTTTAAATAATTTTTATCAAAAATAAATGACCATTTATTTTTTATGAAGATAATGTAATTTTAAAATGGGTATAAAAATGGTTATTTTCCAAATACCACCATTCACTAATAAATGAAAATTTTATTTTAAAAGTGAAAATTCACATATTTAAATAACTAATTTGAAAAAAATATTATTATTTTATAATAAAAATATATAAATTTTCCAAAATTTGATTCTTCATAATTTTAAGACCTAGTTGAATTTTCGGTAAAAGTTAAATACAGTGTAATTTTACGGTATGTATTATGAAATCCTAATGAATTAAAAGTGATGTATTGATTAATATAAAGGGTATCCATGATGAACTAAATATACTCCAATTAAAATAACGTGATTTTCTATTTTTCATATAGATTTTATAAATCATTTATGATTCCTCCAACACTATTAATATATTTTATGTTTTTTAAATATTTCAATAATAGTATGGCTCAATTCAACATAAGGAAGGGTATTATTATAATATTTTCAGCCCTAGAACACATAAAATCATCAAAAACCACTAAAATTTGAAATAAACCCATTGTAATTTAACATGTTATGTTTTTTGGTATTTGTTTTATTTATGGATTCTAGAACCTATATTTCTGAAATGATAAAGAATTCCACACTAATTCACTATATAAACCAACTCAATATCACATTTATCTTCACAAAAAATCCTTGGATCACTTTATTATTCCATCTTAACTTCTAAATTGTCCTCCCAGGTCACCACCAAACTCTCAAGATGCACCAACCAAGCATTTGGAGTGACACGGTCAAGTTAGGGGTCCCACCTTTTCTTCATTATTCAAGTATCTTATTATCATATGCCTTTTATTTCCAATTACTAATTTTGGTATATGTCATTACATGTACTTATTACATTAAATTTTATTTCCATGTTATGAGAGACAGATCTCCCTCTCATTAATGAATTTTTGGAATTTTTCTGTGACATCATTATGCTTACAAAATATCACTACGATTTTCCACCCCAAATCAATTGTGTAGTGAATATTATACCCATTTACTATAAATGGTGTTTAACCTTATATAATTATACATATGTTACTTGGTAGTAAACTGTATTTAATTTACACTATTTTATTATGGAAAAAATATGATGATGAATGAATACATAAGGTATGATTTTTGGGTCCCACATAAGAATGATAATGAAATGAATATGATTGGTGCACCCAAAGTTATATAGATCTCAGATAAATTGGGTAATGATCATTATCATGATATGTCATGATGGGATAGTTAGTGAACCTGATTCCTTCAAGGAAATTTTTTAATCATGATTTCCTGGTGGTTTTCCTTAACTGATTTTCTTGACATAGTGTTTATGTTGTTTCCACATTCCCCATGTTACCATTAGGATTATCATTGTATATTGTTTCCTTATTGTACTATTTATGATTATCCATCCTTTTATTCAACATTGATATTATTATTAATTAACATGTATCAACTTATTCCATGTTTATTCCAATACTGAGCATTATAAATCACCCCTTTATTATATGCGTCCCCAGGTTTTCTCATAATGTTTTGAAATACATGTAATTTCAGAATCTTGTTAAAGAATATTTAATTGATGGTGTTGTATAAAATGTTCAGGAAGTTATTATATATACCATATTTTCAGAGAAAATATACTTCTTGATCATACAGGTTGTATTAAATGTGTACTTTTATGGAATAAATCATTAATTATTGTGTAATAAATTGAATAGTTGTTATATTTAAGAATAAGTAATGTTGTATATAGTACCACATTCAATTGTATCTGATCGGGATATGAAGTTTTCCATAATTTTTTGGAAAATTATTAAAAAATATCATGATATGGTGTTGAGTTTCAGTATTTCCTATCATCCTTAAATAGAAGGGAAGTCTAAAAAAACATAAAACTATAATGAATATATATTGTGATCTATTTCTTGAGATTTAAAATTTGGCTGGAATCATCACATTTTTCTAGTTGAGTTTTCATAAAATAACATCTCCCACTCAAGTATTCATATTATTCCTTATAGATCCCTATATGGAAAGAAATGTATAACTCTATTATGTTTGAATGAAGTTTGTGGAAGAAAGATGTTGGGACATGAGATAAATGATGAAATGGTAGGGATTGATAAATGCATTCACCAACACATCATGGATGTTCAGAGTCAGCATAAACGTTATTCTGAAATTCATCCGTGTGATATATATTTTTATGTTGGTGATAAGGTGTTTCTATATATTTCATTATGGAAGAAGGTTATATGATTTGAGGATAAATGGAAACATATCCCTTGGAATACTAGTCCATTTAAATTTATTTATCCTATCCGGATGGTATCCTGTTTCTTAGAACATTAAAAAAATCTCTCTTAAGTCCACAATGTGTTCCATGTGTCTCTCCTAATAGATTACATACCTGACCCTCCACATGTATGGAACAAAGAATTCATACCATTATTGCAAGATCTATATAATGACGAACAACTATTTCAGATTCGGTATCATTCATAAAATGTATTATGAAACAAGGCCACTAACCTGGTCAATGTTTTTTTTTTCTGAAACCACCTATTTGGGGAATCTACATGGGAACTTGAGTATAATTTGAGGTAGCAGTATCCTCAGTTTTTGATTTTGGAGTGGGAATTTTTAGGGTGAAATTCAGTTTTAAGGGGGGTAGAATCTAACACCCAAAGTCATTATAAATAGTTTTTTGAAAAAATTATATTTCATTAACGAATTCAATAAATATAATCACCATATTATGCTTTCATTATACACAACACTAGATTAGCTTACGTTACATGCAAAACTGAGTTTTAACAAATATATTCTAATAATATTACTTAATCGAGACTGTTATAGACTAGCCAGTAATGTTAGTGATATGAAAAGAAATTACTAATTTTTAAAAAATTTAATAAGGGAATTATATAATGAAAACATATTGATAACAAAATTCATAATATTCGTTATTGTCAATATATATTTCAAAATTACTATACTCTTAAAAAACGTTTTTTGATGGCTTTTTATGAAATATAGAAAAATTAAAATTTGAAACTATTACACACTCTGTTTGCAAAAATAAAATTCATTTTTGAATTCATAGTGTCAAAATTATATTACAATTAAATTTTATGATCGTTATGATAATAATTTTTTTATTAATAGTGATAAATATTGACTTTTAGTTGAAAACTACTTGACTTTTTAATTTATTTATAAGGAAAATTATACTAAACATTCAATTTAACATATAATTAGTCAAATTAAATATCTATTAATACAATTTATTTAATTGAGAAAATTTTATTATTGATATTTTTTATATAAACATTGTAATCTTTGGGTCATTTTTTCTTTAAAAACATGTTTTCTCATCCCGTCAGCAAGATTAATTTAATATTATTTTTTTCTACTTCTATCAATATAATTTTTAAAAATTGAATTCATATTTTCAATAAGGGTATTTTATTATTTATAATATGGCCAATATATGTTTTTACCATAATGAATAATGATTACATAAAAAAATATTTCAATTAAGGTAAAAATGGGTGTTCCCGGTGTTAAACTAAATAGATAAGTGTAAAATTAACCATTAAAATTATGTAAAAACTATTTAATGGAAATATTTATACAATTACACCACTTATGTTTTTTTATTGGTCTATTTTTTACCCTTCTTACATATGAACAATGTCGGAGAACATATTTATATTTAAAAATACCATGTGTGTCCTCTCCCCCACCTATAAAAGGTCTTCCCCCTCTCCTATCTTCTTCCCACCATCAAACCTATTTGGTTTGGAAAACACTGACCCAAATCACCTAAAATCCTCCGTAAAAACATCTCATAAACCATATTTTTGGAAATAAATCCATTATAGGAATTATTTTAGTGCAAGTATATGGAGGATTGCTGAAGAAGATGTAACATTTATCAACAGCTATTTTTGTTTTATTTGTTCATCAAATACCATAAATTATTTTTATATAAGAATTATAAATTAACCTAAAAAAATTAAATATAAAAATATTCTGTTATAATAAGGCTAATACAAAAAAACACACACATATCCCTCAAATGGGTCGCGAAATCATCATTAGTGTCTATGGTGGACAACTAACTTGAAAGCTGGTGTCATTTTTTCTCCATTACTAAATCCCAATGTTGGTTTTAATGATGGATTTATAGTTTATATATGATATAAATTGAATTTTTAATGTAATTATTATTATTAAATTTTAATATCACACATAACATCATGCATTTTGGTCTGTGTAAATTTGATAAAGGCATTTGTTTTTTAGATGGACTACTATCTCATGAAGCCATATTATTCATTAACAATTTACATTTATTGTATTAAGAATTATTTTAATATAAATATGTGATATATATTTCCTAAAAATGAATCTATAAATATTATATAAAATTTATCTTTCATTCTTTCAAATAGATATGAAAATGGAAAAAGAGTGATGATGTGTACGTACGACCTACCATCTCAATGAATGATGTATTTTATTCAAAATCACAAAATTTATTAGATAAATATAAAAAATATACTAAATATATATGATATTTTTCTCATTCATAATATTCTGTATACGATTAAATCATTTTCAAATCAAGAGAACCCAAAATATAACACATCAAAACATATAAAAAACAGTTATTACTAGAAACATTACATTTACATGGAATCATTATTAAATGGTTAATTATATGTCATAGGAAAATAATATAGGATACAATTTATATGAATATGTATATTAAATCAATTTATATTAATTTTTTTTATTATAAAATAGTTTTTCATGAGTATGAAGGATGTCGAGACATAAGGTAAGGGAGTTTTCTCTCAAATTTATTTTTGAAATGTACATTGTTTTATAAACATATATTATGTCATGATGGGTATATAAAACACCTTTTACAAGTAATATAATTAATTTAGTCATCCTCATGTTATTTTATGATTCAGTTTCTGTTATTCCTTCATAGGGATTATGATTTAATTTTTCCAAAGTGGTAAGGATTTTATGTTACAATCTTAACATTAACTGGGATTGATTATGATTAAGTATTCAATGTTGAGTCCTAATTATATAACTCTTAACAAATCACTTCAAATTTATTCTTCTATGTTTATTAATGTTATATAAAATTAATGGTACCATTCTTCAACTCTTTAGTACTTAATATTATTAACATATGTTTTTGAAAATCCGACATTATATCTCTCTTCGGTCATAAATTTTCTTTCTTCCAAAACCATGTTTTCTGGAAATATTTGAAAAAACTATTTATTAATATATTATAATTATGAAAAGAAATTTTTTAACATGTATGAAATTATAAATTTTTTTTGAAAGGAATCCTCATGTCTATTTCAAAAATAATTCCCATTTGGTTTTTTCTGAAAATGTGTAAGGAATATTTATTATTACTTTTATGGAATTGATGTAGTTTTCAGATCTAATTTTTTGTAATTTATTTGAGATTTCAATTATATGTTCTCATGATTATTTTCAAAGAGAAATACTTTCAAAAAAATTTCAATTTAAAAAAAAATTAAAAAATAGGAATAGATATTTTCCTCAATAAAAGATTCAAAATCATCTTTAGAAATTATTTTACTATTAAGAAAGCATATGTTGGTGTTTACAAGGACATACTAGGGATATGATATATATAAAAACAACCCTTTTAGACATATTATAACATTATTTTAAGAAAAAGTATACATTAAATAAAAAATCAAGGATTAAAAAAGTCTAGTTTATCTAAAATAATAGGTACATAATAAGAAAACAAGAAACTAGAATAAAGAATAATTTTAATAATCTCCATAATGAGCTTATTACTACCATTATGTTCTTCTAAATGTATAGGATAACTTGGGGAATACATAGAGAAAAGGGTTGATCTAAAAATCATAATAATGGAATAAATAAGGGAATAATGCATAACACGTGAATTATAAGGAATAAAATGATCACATAAAAGGCTTATATATTGAATAAACATATAGAATAATCACATATATAACTTTTAGTATTATGATCATGGTAATATTGGAATATTTCTTCAGTATATAACATGACATAAAAAATGATTCAAAGGTAACTGATATGACTATATCACATGGTGGATAAAGTCCCATAATAGATTAGGTTTACACCCTAATCCCATATGTGTTGTCCCATGAGACTAAACATTACCAAATAAATTAGATCTCTATCTTGTAACATCCATCATAAAATATTGATGAAAAACTATTTTGTATAAATAATCAAACATTATAAATGAAATTAAGTGTTTCCCTATAGAAAGAAAGGGGGTTTGTAAACATGTTATAAGATATAATAAAATTGTGTATTATAAAAGTATTTATGAAATAAGTGATTTAAATATTTTATGGTAATTCATAAATAAAAAATAATTGTAGATCAGGAATAATGGTTTCAAACAGAATGAAAATGTTGTGGTTAGGTAACATTTGAAATGTTCCACTTTAGTGTGGTTTTAAGGAAACAAATAATGTATTTAAAGATGTTAAATTCAAAATTATTTTCTTAAAACCAGAAATTATGTAAAATATTTTCTCATGATAGAATAAGTGAAATTAAAAAATTTATCAGTGGAATACAATAGATTATGGAGTGTACATCAATATGGGTAAGAAGCAGAGAAGCACCCTTTAATCGGGTTTTCTAATCATGAGGAATTGAGAAGGGAGACATATAAAAAATGTAATTCACTATAAAAGAAATATTAATTGAGATAAAAAATCATGTGTGGTACATATATACAAAATATTTTATAAGTATATAATAATAATAAAGTTAATTTTTTTTAAAATATAGATGAAGCGTAACTCAAAAATATATGGGGGTTTAGAGTGATCCCTTACCTTATGTTCGAATACGTTATACACATGATCTTAATTGAATAGATACTGAAACTAATTTCATTATTTAATTAATTAATAACCTACTATACATATACATTATTTATTATATATTTTATTAACATAATTTATTTCTATTTTAATGAGTTACAAAGTTCAATTTCGTCGTTTCTGGAGCGTTTGTTTTTGTGGTTTCATGGCCGGTTTACTTGTGTATATTTATGGAAGTTCTTGTAAAATGTGAATAATTATATAGAAGTTACTCTATATATAATTTAAGAATCTTTAAATTTTTTTAAATATTCCCATATATCAATTTTATGGTATGAGGAGATCCATTTAATAAAATGATAATGATAAATATTTAGTTTATTTTGGTGCTTTTTCGATCATCATAAAGAAGTTCAATTTTATTAAATAATATGTTTATATATTAGTTACATAACATGAATTAATATATAATATACATATTAAAATATGGATTAATGATATTAATGGTTTTATGAAAAGACCTTGAAGTCAGCAATAGAAAAAAAAACCATCATTCAAAGAGACAACTAACCACATAGTTTGGACAACGATTTAGTTTCATTGAATAAGAGGAGATGAGAAAATGGGTGGACATAAAATACTGCAATATAAATAGAAAATACAGTTATATACATTTTGATGGACTTATTATGGTTTCATGGATGAATTTGGTGAGGATAAGGTTGAAGAAGAAATAAAATTAAAAGGGATGGTTTGTGAATGTTAACTTGTGAATATGACATCCTTGAAGAACCCCTTAAGTAACATAGGATTTGTATTTTTTGAGGCAAGACACTCTTGGAAATGGAGAAGAGGATATTTAATGGAATTGGGATGAATATTTACATTCTAAAATCTTATAAATTGTGATGAGAAGGGGTGGTGAGGGTGGTATTTCTAGTGGCAAGAGGGGTGTTTTGATTATTATATTAATTAGTTAATTTTTTTTGCTGATGAAAATCAATATTGTTGGTTACATGGATTAAATACTAATAAAAGTTGATTAGGGTTCGATATAATGGATGCTTATATCATCCATGGAACAAAAATCACATATTTATCTTATAATGTTAAATACCACAAATTATAGTACATCACTATTCACAAAAAATTCCTTTATTTTAGAAAAAAACAAAAAACATTTACCGATTAAATTATCTATTATGTATATTTAAAAAAAATTAATTCGATTTTAGGAAATAATTTTTTATCTATGAGAAACAAAACTTTTTAAAAAATGCCTCATTTATCTGAAAAATATAGATTTTAATATTTTAATAAATTTTTTTATTCTCTGACAAATTAATTAATGTCTCATAAAATTCTATTATAAATTTAATAAAACATAATATTAATTTATGGATCTATTTTTTCAAAACATATTTTATTTTAAAAACTATATTAATAACAAAATTATAAATAAACATTTACATTTTACAAAAAACCAACCCATCATTTATCATTTTTAAAACATATATTTAATTATACCATGGTAAAATTATATCATATTTTCATTTCTATGATATTTAAAATTAATAATAATTTCATAGTTTATGTTATTATTATAATAGGTATATTGCTATTTCTAACGAAGAAATTATTATTCCATAGACTAGGTTACAATTCTAACAGTAAAGGTTCTTTAATTTTTATAAATACTGCTAATTTCATTAATTAATTTATTTTATTATAATGTTATATAAATTCATCATCAAAATTAATATTTTATTATTAACATTTTTATTTATTTATATATCTGTTTTCATTAGTGTAGTCATTCTAGTAGAACGAGAAAGTTTGAATTTTTTCATTCTTGTTATAATATTTTTTTATTTTTTCTATCTCAAATATTTTTCATTTTAATTGGTTTATTTGATGAATAATATAACATTATTAATTTATTAGAATTTGTTTACTTGGTTATATTTTTTAATTAAATGTTCTATGACACATTAAATAATAAGGTAAATCTCATTGATAGAATTCTAGGTCGTTACATCCCCCCCATGAAATTTCACCATCAAAATTTCGCTTTATATAATTAGGTGAATATAAGTTTGGGTAATTCTCATTTATTTAGCCCAATGGTTCCCATATTTTCCCTTAATAAATAGGTTTCCCCCATAGTACCTTAATTATGTTAGTGTAATTTTTGTGTAAATACTTATATCTACAGTATAAAATCATCACTAGATGCTCCACATATGAGAGATCATTTTCATGATTTAGCACCTATAACTTAAGTACAAGTGAGGGATATTGTATGTATTTAATCATGAGAGACATATGGAATAAATCATAAACTTGATACATGATTTGAGGTAGTGTAGGTTGATAGGCCACAACTATTACATGATATAGAATCTCAAAGGGTCTGATGTACCTTGGAATTAGGTTTCCATTCGTCCCAAGTCTCATGACTCTCTTCCATTGAGATATGCGGAGGAATACCTTTTCACCAACCAAAAACACTAAGTCATATATATTATTATTTTCATAGATCTTATATTGACTTTGGGAATCCCAGAGATATTGTTGGATGGCCTTCCCCATTTCCTCAACAATTTCATATCCTAGTATCTTACATTCATTAACATCAACCAATCATGAAGGTGTTCTATATATTTTCCTATAATGGGATTCATATGGGTCCATTTGGATGCATGAGGGGATATAATTATTTAAATAGAACATGACCAATTGAATATGTTTAGCACATGATTATTTTAAGACCATTGATATTTCTTTCAATATAATTTCAATTTTATTAATAATCTTCTAAGATTGACTATCGATTCCGGGGTGATACGTTGTACTAAAGTTCAAATTAGTTTTTCAAGAATTTATGAGACATTTAAATAAAATAGAGTTAAATATCATATCATTATCATATGTAATTGATAATGTAACTCTATAAATCCTTACTACTTATATGATGTATATTCAGGAAAGTTGGTCGAGTGTGAAATCATCGCATTATTTAATTTGGATATCTTTGAAAATCCAATGAAAAATTCCATAGTGATATTTTCCCACTTACATGTAGGTATAGGTAATGGTTCATCATTCCATTATATTTTCACCTTTCATCCATAACTTTCTGACATATATGGCACTTTGATGTATATTCATCAATATCATCCTTCATATTGTCCTGCAAATAGTGCTCTCACATATCCAGATACATCTTTGTTCTCCTTGGATAAATTGAGAATATTTTTTATTTTCATCATTCCAAATAAAATTATTTATCTTAGGATTTGATTGTAAACATAATCATGACCTTAATCTTATGAATCCATACTTGTTAATTTTTAACACTGAGGATTTCCTTATTTATACAGCTTCATCCTTTTTCTAAACTTCCACAACATTTCTTTGAGTATCCATTATAATATGTATAAGGGATAGTTAAAAAATCATATTTTAATAAAATGAAGATGTAACATAATTTATGAGTCTCATGTCAATCCATTTCAATTAAAAAAAGATTGGTTCCTTCATAATTCTTGTCATTGATAATGTTATTGGATCCTTTCTACATAGAGCATCTCTCACTTTGTTTGATTTATTAGGATGATAGTGGATTGACCAGAAATAATACATGATGAGCTCAATCCTTATCAATAGAACATATTAACCTCCTTTAATTTGAATATATATATTTTCGTCTATTTTGATTATTATATAACCCACACTTCTCCCCAAATAGATAATGTAATCATATCTTCAATGTGATGATCATGACCGCCAACTCCAGATCATATGTGGGATATTTATTCAGATGTACATTCAAATTACATGAGGAATAGGATATCACTTTGTCATTTTTCATTAGTAAATATACTAAGACCTTCTTTTATTCAACATTGTATACCAAAAAGATATCCCCACTTGTTGATAGTGTAAGAACTACTATAGTGTAAAATATTTTTTCAATACTTCGAAGTAGTCATTGAATATGTTGGTCCATACTAACATTACTACATTCAGAGTCAGCATAGTTAGTGGGTTTGTAAATAATGATATGTTCCTCACAAGGTTTTGATAAAACATTGTTAGATCATCGATACTACATAACTCTGATACAGGTGTTGGTCCAGTCCACTCCATAATTGCCTTTGTTATAGAACCATCCACAAATATTCCTTCACTAGTGATAAAATTCCGCAATAATGATAATTCCTCCATCAATAACTCAAAATTAATATAAATATCAAATATTTTCTCCATTCACAAAGACTTTAACACAATATTCAACTTCTTCTCATCTTTATCATTACTCATGGAGTATATCAGAATCTAGTATTTAAATACTACCAAAAAATTGAAGGTAATATCTAAAGATTCTATACATTATGTCCATGAAAATTTTCAAATAATTATTTCATCTTAAAGGAATTTATATGAAGTCATAATTTCCATAAATCATTCGAAAGGTGGTCTTGGTAATATCTTCTTCACTCACCATTAATTGCTGATAAACTAACCAAAGTTACAACTTAGAGAAATACTTGGCTCCACATAGTTGATCAAAAAAATAATCTATCCTTGGTAGGGGATAATTTTTCTTTGTCATGTTTTTGTTGTGCTCATAATAAAAATGTAGAGGCTCACTGATCCATCTTTATTCTAGATGAATAGGATTGATGCACTCCATGGTGAATCACTCAGATATATAAAACCCTTTTATATATTCTTTTAAAAAATCTTATTTAGTTCTTCCAATATGATAGTGTCCATAAAATAAGATGTCTTTGATATAGGAATATATCTAGATATATGTTCAATTGATATCTCAACTTCTCTATCAAGAGGAAGGTGGTGAAATTATTCATGGAACAATTTTGTGTAGTTCCTCACAGTGGTAATATCTTTTGGCATTATCCTCTCCATTGGCTCAATAATTTGAGATAGATATTCTTTCTCAAAAGGAACTAATATCCATAATTGAGGTGATAATTAATACGTAGATTCATCCTTTTCGATACACGTGTGTAAAATTCTCGGATTCTTTATTATGTAATGATTGATATCCCTTTTCAAATAGTTAATGTTGGTATTATATTAAGATATACAATCGTTTCCCTATATAGCATAAAACTACACCAAATAATGTAATATTATATTTTTTACGAGGTTCAGTACACAAACATTTACCAATGATGTGTTTTATATATTAGATATAATAATGTCACAATTCACTATTCTAACAAATAATTCAACCGTCCTATTTTGAGGTGGTGTCTAAGTAGTTCTACTACATTTTTAATATTTTAAAGAACGTATAAACTAAAATCAAATAGTAGGATATTTATTATTTAACGAATAACCATAAAATATGTGACCACATCATTTTTGGTCTCCACCTCAACAGTAGTGATTTCATATCCCATTACCTGCTGGCTTGGATGTTGTTGTTTTTGACTATCTCTAACAACCCTTGGAATACTGAATTGGATCACATATTTCCCATGTTACGTGTAGTTGAAACACTACACTATAGACTGAGTGTTGATCGAAACCTTCCCATATTATTACACATTTGTGAGATTTTCCAAATCCCTTCAGAAATAACATTCCTAATGACCCACTCTTCCAAAAATTAAAGCATCTCATGGTTCCCTTTAGAAAGTTCTTGGGATGCTTCTTCTCGCACTTTGGACATGTGTCATGTTGGGTATTCTTCCCTTCATGGGATTTATCTATTATTCTTTATATACTAAACACAGTTTTACTTTTTTTTATCTCCAAGACCAAGATATCACGAAGACTATTTGATAACTATTTCAACCATAAAGGAATAATAAAATATCTCCTCATAATTATAAAGTCTCAAATCTCCAAATATTTTCATAAACTCAATTGTAATCCACTAAAGAACTGATCCACATTGATTTTAGTGTTCATGAAAAATCCAAATACAAATTGTGCATGATTTTTAAATTTACCTATTATTCACCCAATTGAATAATCATATATTTTCGTTAATGTGAGGAAATATCTCTCCATATTAAGATATAGTGTTTTAGGAAAATATTTTCTTCAATATTTTCCACTCTATTGAATTAATTTCCACCTAATATTTTTTATTTTTTATCAGAATCTACCACTGATCTTCATACCCATCAAAATGATAGACCAACAATACCACATTATTTTCTTATAATCAATAAAGGATAGATAATATCATTTCAATAGAGATAATCTATTATTCAATGTTGAAGGGATCAAACTATCCCTTATAGATAGTAGGCCTTTTCTGAATAAATGATTCAAAAAACATGATCTTTCTTAGTATAATAGGGAATTCGATATGATTTATTTTATTTTTTATAACATGATCAAAATGAACTAGTGCTATCATGATGTTATGAGATCTTTTTTCCATCAGATTTGGCATTTCATTAGAAAAATCATCGAATTTCAACAACATTTGTTATTAGCACGAGTTATTCTATTTCACAACATTAAGTAAACAAATAGAAAATACAATTACAGTTCTTTAATAAAAAATCAAATAGAATATAAATTTGGAAATATGAACAAAGAATTAATGACATGTAAATGATAATTATATCAAAACATAGTATTGTAAAAGTTTCAATCTTGGTTACAAATGCTGATAGACTTTTTCAAGGTTCATAATAATGTTTTATAGTCATAATCCCCAAAAATAACTATACTATTCCCCAAATAACAACTATAGTATCCAAAATAATTACATATATTATTATGTGATTTTAAACATAATTATCCATGAAATACAAACCAAGGATCTAAAACATATAGTTTATTTGAAAGATGAGGTACATAATTAAAAACATGAATCTAGAATAAAATTTCATTTTATTAATCTCTATAATGAACTCTTAATATCCTTTATGATCCTATAACTACATAGGATACCCATTGAATATATAGAAAACAGTTATGTGCTAAAAATCCCTATAATGGAATAAACATGGGAATAAAGCATATCACATGTGTTAAAAGGAATAACATGATTCTATAAACGGAGTGGACCATGAATAAATATATATAATCATAACATATAGAACATGGAATCATATGATAATGGAAATATAGAAATGTAGTGGAAATATATAACATGACATAAACATGATTCAATGAAAATACTCGTGTCTATATCACATGGTGGGAAAAGTCCCATAATGGATTATTTTTAACCCCTAAGTATGAACATGAACTCTCATAATAATACTTATGTATAGATTTAGGGAAATGGATAAAGAGTGTGAAAGGGGAATGAAGCATAATTGTATGAATATACCCAAAAATGAACTAAAATATTTTTTTCATGATAAAATTTTGGAATTTATAATAATATCAGTGGCTTAAAATATTTTTTATACTGTATATTAACATGGGTGAGAAACTGGTAAGTTCCCTTTAATCGGGTTTTCTTATTGATAAAAATTGACAAGTGAACCTTTTAAAACCAGTAATTAACCTTAAAAAATGATTAATTGAGATAAATAAAATTTTTAGGTACATATACACTAAATATAGGATAATTACATATGAATAATTGAGAGTTAAATTGTGTAACATAGAAAGAAATTTTAACCAAAATAAAATTTGGGGGTTCAGATAGATCCCTTACGTTTTGTCTAAAAATATTCTACACATTCTCTTAATATCCTGGATAATAGAATTTTATTCAAATATTGGTTAATTCATATAATATTCAAAATTGAATTGATTTATTATAATTTTTTTATTTCATTTATTTCCATTTTTTATGTGTTATAGAATTTAAATTGATCATTCCACCAGAGTTCGTTTTCCTAGTTTGATGGTCAGTTTACTTGTGAATAGTTATAAAATCTATTTTAATATTTGAATAATTCAATATAAGTGAAATTATATCTTATTAATTCATGTCCTAAAGTTTTAATGACCCCATATATCTTTTTTCAATGTGAGGATTATTCAGTTGATAAAATGTTAATGTTAAATGATTACTTTTTTTGTAGATTTAGATCTTCCTAAACTAGTTTAATTTTATTTAATATTATGTATATATATTATTTATATAACATGAAACAAGTTAAAATAAACATAAAAATCTATTTTTACTATAGTAATAGTATTATGGCTAGCATAGAAGGATGTAATTGAAAAAAATCATTATCCATAGAGACTATTAACTTCCATAACATGGATAATTTTTTCATTTCATTGAATAAGAGAACATGAGAAATGTGGTTTCCAAGAATAAATTCTATTATGAATATAAAATTATACTACATACATTATACTATAGTTATTATGATTCTATGGATAAAGGATATGAATAAGAGGTAGAATAATAATTGAAATTAAAAGAGATAGTTTGAGAAAGTAACCTCTTGAGTGTCACCTCCTTGAGGGACTCCTTAAGTAATATAGAATATAAATCCCCAGCCTTAAACAATACTTAATCTTGAGTTACTTCAAGAATACATGTTGAGGATCTTTTCAGGTTTATAGTTTTAGAGAATTAGATCATAAATCATGCATTACATTCCGCATTTAAACAATGTGGTTACATAAAAGATAGTACTCATTTTTCCCAACAACAGAAACATATTTAAAATAAAACATGGATTCTTTCTTGAAACTTCTTTGACACTATCATCACATCATGTACCTTTCCCATTACCTGTGAAAAACATTTCAAAAACTTGGGATGAGAATAAAAAGCTCAGTAAGGGATATAAAAGTACGAAATGAAAACATTAGTCCATGTATGAAATCATACTTTTATCATAAAAAAAATCATTTTAACATACCTCATCAAATCATGAATAAATCATAGAAATCATAAGACATAAAGGTATCATGAGGAATTCATAACATTTTACGTAGTGAGTAACCCTCATGGTTACATTTGGAATACCCATCATAGTATATTCCCTAAATCTATTCGGAGAAACCTTAACGTTTAACCCATTCACATTACCCAATGCATTGGAGAGCTATATCAGGCTCACCCGCCCTTAGTTTATCATGGAATCACCAATCTTCATAAACAATTCCCAAGAACCATAACATAATCGTATGACATGAAACATGTATAAATGAAACATAACATTTCCACATTTCAATCACAAGATATACATTATACATAGATATAATAAAAAATTATCAAAACCATTTTCAATAACAAAATAAAGTAAAAGTAAAACATGGTATTTATTTTTCATTTAATAAAATTTTATGGCTTGTAGAGGAAGCTGAAGCTCAAAAAATGGTCATGGCAGTGGAGAAGTCGTTGTCGCCACATACGTACGACAAAAAAAACATTCCCTTTTGTCGTTTAGTAAACTCTTCATATAAAAAATATTCCTTTTGAATAAACGTAAAAGTAAAAGGGTTTTATACACCGTATAAAATAAAGTTGTGTATAAAACAATATATTCCTCAATGAAAGGAGATTGTGACAATGTCCCATACCTCAGGTCCGGCTTGACTCGATCGTTCTTTAAAGTCCTGAATAATAAACTTGAGTTAACTTATACTTGCTTATGACTCTTTTTCAAGTTCATTATTCCTTTTATATCACATATTACCATGTTATGAGAACTATGTAATTATTTATGTTAATAATGGTTGTTTTTTCAGTCATTGGTACTTGAGTCAATAATAAACTCTTTATAATTACAGGTTGTTCATGTGGTAAAATATAAATTATATCCATAATTATATTCATTATGTTGATATCATTTATATCATATATATCCAATATATAAATGCATTTATAATATTACATAACATTTAGAGGTAAAAAATGAAATGCACTGTTCATGGAGACAGTAAGCCATACGTACTCACGAACACTACTTTCATTTATATTTACTATTTAATGGAATAGAATCATAATGATATAAAGGTATATTATAATTACAATATAATATCATATATAATATCATTAACTCCATCCTTTATATGTCCCACATATGGAATTAACAAATCAAATCACTTTGAGAGGGTGGTAGTCCGCACTTCCTAAAATGAAGATATCACATTTACCTATAATGGAAGCCATAAAGGTATTCCATAAATGAAAAATACAGAAGCTTAAGGACAACATAAAAATATTATATCATATATAAATATAGTGACATCTTAATGGCCACACTTGAAGGTGTTAGAAGAATATTGAACAATCATCGTTTCGTGAGGCAGAAATTCTCCATCCACGGAAACAGTATGATCTTTAACCATTAGATGTAGGTGTGTGTAAGTGTAGCTCGAATTATTCTTATAAGAAAATCCTAATATATTTAAGATACTGGTGTTGTTACAAAAGTAATTAATAAATATATTTTAGGGGGTTGGAGAAGAAAAATAATACAAAAAAACATTAGCGAAGTCTTTACCTTTAAATCAGGTAACTTTTCTGGGTTTGTACCAAAAGGGTTTCTTAAAGAGTTGGCTGCCTATGTTAAGGATCCTAGGATGAATATCGAGATGTGTAGAGATACAATGAGTAGATCATGGCCGATCCAATGGATTGAGATGTGTGTGTAAAGAGGTATAGGTGGGGGCCTTTTATAAGAGGAGAGGAGGGGAACTCTTGGAATGTTATAAAATGTTACTTTATATTGAAATGTTTTTCAAATTTAAAAGGACCCAAATTGATATATTTCGAGGATAAGGTGATAAGGGTTTTAAATATACTCATCTAATAGGTATTTGACAAGTTTAAGTCTTAGATTTTACATTTCTTTTCATTTTATTTAAATATTTCATTAATGAGTAAATCTCTGCATTATCGTGATGTCATAAATAATTTAATTTATTTAATGTCTAAAAATTATAAAAAAAAACTATGATGTAGGAAATAATTTTATATTTCCAATGAATATTTATAGTCTAATAGATCCTTTATTTAGACAATATAAAAAATGTTTTACTCGGGTGATACATTCTTTAGTGATATTCTCCTTTCTTTAAAAATAAAATGATAAAGTGTCACTTTCACCCAAAAGTTATTCCATGGGGTCTCTAAGATTAGAATAAGGCATCCCATGGTCTGCCATGACACAACTAGTATCATTAGTACTTATTTTGGGGTCATTATTTATTATTATGATATTATTTTATTATCCTTAACTACCTGATTACTAATTAATCAAGATAATAAAAGATAATTACCGTCGTTACTATTCATAATGTCCAAAAACAAAAGAGTCTTAATTTAATAAATTGGACCTTATGATTCCAAATATGGTATCCATTTTACCAAATTCCAAAAAAATAAATTAAAATAATGAATTGAAAAATAATTCTCGTTGTCAAAACAAATAGAGGGTTTTTTTGAAACAATATCTTTGAAAAGATTGACACTTGTTTATGCCCAATTCCAACGTGAAATTAATTCTAATGAACACCATTGGATTAAATGGTAAAAATATATATTAATTTCACATTAAACCCAATAAAAAATATAATCTAACCATATAATTAAATTAGATGAAAAATCATTTTTGATGTAAAATGTAGTATTTTTCACTATTCATTAAAAAATGAACATTGTGAGAAAAATACCAAAAATTTATCCAAAGTAAATTTCAATGTCCCAATCATAATGAATTAGTTTATTTTGACAAATAAATCTTATAAAATTTTCTAAATTTTGATTCACAAATGGTTTTCCATCAAAAGGATGTAAAACAATATTTTAAAAAACTTAGTGTATTCCATTCTTACGATTGGATTTATTCTTGTTTTAAGCCACAAAAACACAATCTAATTCATAAATAGACATAGATAAGAATATCTATTATTCATTACTTACTTTGGATGTTACATCCTTCACCCCTTTAGAAAATTTCATCCCCACAATTTATTTACTTATCGAATAAGTGAGGGTATTTATCCCTCATTGCATTTTCAGATTCCCATGTTGCCTCTTCACTCATGTGGTTTTTCCACAAAACCTTTACTTGATGAATCACCTTATTCTGTAACACATGATCCCTGTTGTCAAGAATCTGGACCGGTTGTTCCTTATACGATAGATTATCTTCCATTTGAACTACCTATGGACTCAAAACATGAGATGGATCTGGCATGTACTTTCTTAACATTGAAACATGAAAAACATTGTGTACCTGAGATAAACTCGGAGTTAAAGCCACTCGGTATGCAACTGATCCAACTCTCTCCATAATTTCATATAGTCCAATGAACCTTAGACTCATCTATCCATTCTTACCAAATTGAATCACACTTTTCCATGGTGATACTTTCAGAAAAACATGATCACCTACCTCAAAAGAGAGATCCTTCCTCCTGTTGTCTACATAACTCTTCTGCCTGCTTTGAGTTGTTCTCACGTGTCTCTGTATCAGCTGAACATTTCCTACCAACTCTTCTACCAATTCTGGTCCCATCAACTTCCTTTCACCCACTTCATCCCAGAAAGCTGGAGTTCGACACCGCTTCCCATATAATGCCTCAAATGGTGCCATCTGTATATTGGAATGAAAAATGTTATTATAAGAATACTCAACCAAATAAAGATATTGGTCCCAAATTAACTGATAATCCCTTGAACTAGCACGTAGCATATCCTCCAAAGTTTTAATTGTTCATTATGACTTCCCATCATATTGAGGATGAAAATCTTTACTAAAATTTAATTCAGAACCCAATGACTTATGAATGCCTTTCCAAAAGTTAGAAGTAAACATGGGATCACGATCAGATACAATGGAGAGAGGAAATCCATGTAACCTGACTATCTCTTTAAGATACAAATGGGAAAGTTGATCTAGGGAAAAATTATCTCATATAGCAAGGAAATGAGCAGATTTAGTCAAGCGATGAACAATGACCCAGATTGCATTATTACCTCGAGGTGTCTTCAGAAATCCCACAACGATGTCCATGGATATATTCTCCCATTTTCACTCTGGCACTGGTAAATGTTGAAGCATCCCTTTCGGTAATTGCCGCTCTGCTTTAAACTATTGACAAGTCAAACACTTCACAACAAAATCAGCAATATCCATTTTCATTTCATCCCACCAGTAATACTCCCAAAGATATTTATACATCTTAGTACTACCTGGATGAACTGAAAACGGAGAAATACGAGCTTCAAATAACAACTCTTTCTTCAAATTTGAATCACAAGGCACACAAAATCTCTTCCCAAATCTCAAAACACAATCGTTATCAATGTTGTATTCAGGTAACTTACCCTTCGGAACCAGCTCTACCCATATCCACAACTCATTGTCTTTCTTCTGTGCTTTCTTACATCTATCCGATAGAGAAGATTTCACTGATACCTGAAACAAAACAGAAGGAAATCCTACACCAACAACTTCTATGCCAAAGTTCATCAAATCATTAACCAAAGGATCAAATTCCAAATGCAACATTGTTAATGAAGAATTACTTTTTCGACTCAAAGCATCAACCACTTTAGTTTCTTCTCTCAGATGGTAATGAATTGTACAATCATAATCATTGATTAATTCTAGTCATCTCCTCTTTCTCATGTTCAATTCTATTTGAGTGAATACATACTTTAATCTTTTGGGATCGGTATATATTTCACACATTACTCCATACAAATGATGCCTCTAAATTTTTAAAGCGAAAACAACAGTAGCTAATTCCAAATCATGTGTAGGGTAATTTACCTCATGAGTTTTCAACTAAAGTGAAGCATAAGAAATTACCTGATCATTTTTCATTATGACGCAACCAAGTCCTTTCAATGAAGCATCAATGTAGATAACAAAGTCCCCATTCCTAGAAGGTAGTGCCAAAACTAGAGCATTCACTAATCTTCTTTTCCATTCTTGAAAACAATCATCACATTATTTTGTCCAGATAAAATTAACACCCTTCCAAGTTAGCTTAGTTAATGGACTAGATAACCATGAAAAATGTCTAACAAAACATTGTTAATAGCCTGAAAAACCATGAAAACTACGAATCATAGTCACATTTGTGGGTCTTGGCCATTCTTCAACAACCATTGTTTTTGCAGGATCAATAGTTATTGCATCTTTAGAAATAATATGACCAAGGAAAGAAATTTGTTACAACCAAAACTCACACTTTCTGAATTTACCATACAGTTTATTTTCTTTTAAGGTATTCAAAATAACCCTTAAATTTCTTTCATGCTCCCCTTTACTTTTATAAAACACCAAAATATCATCAATAAAAACAACCACAAACTTATCCAAGAACTCATGGAAAATTCTATTCATCGGGTCCACGAATACAGCAGGTGAATTGGTTATCCCAAAAGGAATAACTACAAATTCATAATGGCCATACCTTGTACGAAACGTGGTCTTCATAATATATGCTTCCATTACCTTCAACTGATGGTACCCCGATCTCAGGTCAATAATTGAAAAATACTGAGCTCCATGGAGCTGATCAAACAAATCATCGATATGAGGAAAAGGATATTTATTCTTATCAATGATGTTATTAAAGGCTCTATAATCAATGAAAATTCTCATTGAACCGTCATTCTTTTTAACAAATAAAATAGGAACACCCCATGATGATGTGATAGGTTGAATGAAACCTTTATCTAATAAATCTTGAAATTGCTCCTTCAACTCTAAAAGTTCAATTTGAGCCATTCGACAAGGGTGTTTTGAAATTGGATTAGCATCATGAACTAAGAAAACATTAAACTCAACTTTCTGATCAGGTATTATTCCAGGCAACTCATCAGGAAAATCATCTGGATACTGTTTTACCCCTAGCACATCATTAATCAGAACATTTTCTTTTGTTTTCAAGAATAAGTGCAAGGTAACATTCATTTCCATCTTCTACAAGTTTCTCAGCCTCTTGATATGTTATCAACAGTAAGAATTAATTGTTGTATACAATCATAAAGTCTTTCTAGAAAGAAACTTCTTTAGATCTACATTCAATTTTAGCATGGTAAATAGAGAGCCAATCCATACCCAGGATAACATCAAACTCTACTTGAGGTAAAACAATAAGGTTTTCAAGTATGTTCCTTCCACAGATATGTATAGGAAGATTCTTATAAATTATTTTTGCCTCAACATTTCCCCCAGGTTTTTTTACCACAAGATTAGGAGTCTTTTTTTGAGATGGTATTCGCATTTTACTAGAAAAGTTTTCAGAGAGGAAAGAATGTGTAGATCCTGAATCAAATAACACACTGGCATAATTTGAAAAAACAAAAAAAGTACCTAATTCCACTTCATTTGAAGGCCCACCATCTGCTGAGTAGTTGCAAAGGATTTCACCACTCCTTTCTACTTGTAGTCTAACTGCTTCTCATCACTCGAGCTCTTTGTCGGACAATCGTTTTCATAGTGACCCATCTCATTGCACTTAAAACATGTCACTACCTGTAAATCAAATTTGGTCTTACAATCACCCTGATCTTTTCTAGTGCAATAACAGGCCTTATGTACCATGTTACCACATCAGTAGCACTTTACAGAATTCAGAAGACATTCCCCAACATGACTTTTACCACATTTATCAAAAATTGGAAACTTAGTTATCTTACCATCAGACCTTTTTGAAGAATTCTTCCCTTTCTCCTGCCACCTCGGTATCTTATTCTGTTGGTTGTTATATAACACTTGATCATTGACAAACTCCATTTCTACCTTCTCAGCACATCGAACCACCTTTTCATAACTTTTTAGATCACGAGAATCCAATTCCCTTCGATACAATGGTTGTAATCCTGAGTAAAAATTATTGATTTTACTATCAAGGTCTCGGATAAAATTTGGAGCATACCCTGCCAATCGAGTGAACCTTTCTTCATAAGAAGCCACTGAGTCATCCTCTTGCCTCAATTCAAAGAATTGTTTTTCCATCCTAAGTCAAACAGCCTTAGGAAAATACTTCACAAGAAACATACCTTTGAATTCATCCCAGTCGAGAGCATCAATCTCATCAGCGTCCCTGATATTTTTAACCATCGACCACCACTGATCTACTTCACCCTCCAAATAGTAAATTTCATGACTAACCTTTTGATTTTCTGAACACCCCATGACATCAAAAATTTTCTCCAGTACTTTAATCCACTCTTCAGCTAGCACATGGTCAGATGATCCTCTGAATGATGGGGGATGTTGCCTCATGAAATGTTCCACTACTAACATGTTCCTCTGCAGTTGATCTGGCTGATCTCCTGCATGGATACCACCACCATTTATCGATTGAGTCAACTATGCCATCACTACAACTAACTATTCAGTTCCAATTTCGACCATCTCAGGATGCTGATTCGGAAGGTCATTTCATTCTGTATGCCTTCCAAGCACTGCTTCCCTATTTTATCAGTGGAAAACCATTCTGAAAAACATTTCTTAGATGAAGTAAAATGTTAATCTTCAAATTCTATATTATTTCAATTTGACCAAAGCAAAAAAAATATTTGGATAATCATTTAATATAATTCTAACTCATAAATTTATCCAAACCGACATCTGATACCAACTATATGGCCCCAGACTTAAACATTACTTAATCATGAGTTACATAAAGAATACACGTTAAGGATCTTTTCATGTTTATATTTTTAGATAATTAGATCATAAATCATGCATTACATTCCAAATTTAATCAAAGTGGTTACATAAAAGATTGTACTCATTTTTCCCATCAACGGAAACATATTTAAAATAAAACATGGATTCTTTCCTGACACTTCCTTGAAACTATCATCACATCATGTTCCTTTTTCCTGACCTGTGAAAAACATTTCAAAAACATGGGATGAGCATAAAAAAGCTCAGTAAGGGATATAAAAGTAAAAAATGAAAACATTAGTCCACGTATGAAATCATTCTTTACTCATAAAACATAAGAATTTTAACATACCTCATCAAATCATTAATAAATCATTGAAAACATAATACATAAAGGTAACTTGAGGCATTCATAACATTCTTACATAGGGAGTAACCCTCATGGTTAAGTTTGGAATACCCATCACATTATATTCCCTAAATCTCTTCAGAGAAACCTTAACATTTAACTCCTTTGCATTACCCAATTCATTGGAGAGCTATATCGGGCTCACCGGACCTTAGTTTATCATGGAACCACCCGTCTTCATAAACAATTCCCAAGAACCATAACATTATCATATCACATAAAACATGCATAAAGGAAACATAACATTTTCACATTTCAATCACAATATATCAATAACACATTGATATAATAAAAAAATATCAAAACAATTTTCAATACCAAAATAAAGGAAAAGTAAAACATGGTATTTATTTTTCCTTTAAAAAAATTTATGGCTTGTAGAGGAAGCCGAAGCTCAAAAAATGGTCATGTTGGTGGAGAAGTCGTTGTCGCCGCATACGTATGACAAAAAAAACATTCCCTTTTGTCGTTTAGTAAATGATTCGTATAAAAAAGATTACTTTTGAATAAACATAATGGTCAAAGGAGTTTATACACCATATAAAATAATTTTGTGTATAAAACAAAATATGACTCAATGAAAGGAGACTGACACGATGTCCCATACCTCGGGTCTGACTTGACTCGATCAATCTTTAACGTCCTGAATACTAATCTTGAGTTAATTTCTACTTTCTTATGATACCTTTTCAGGTTCATTATTACTTTTATATCACTTATTAACATGTTATGAACACTATGTAATTATTTATGTTAATAATGGTCTTTTTGTCAATCATTGGAACTTGAGTCAAAAATAAACTCGTTATAATTACAAGTTGTTCATGTGGTAAAATATCCATTATATCCAGAATTATATTCATGATGTAGATATCATATATATCATATATATCCCGTATATACATGCATTTATAGTATTACATAACTTTTAGAGGTAAGAAATGAAGTGCATCATCCATGGAGACGGTAAGCCGTACGTACGTAAGAACGCTACTTTCATTTATATTTCCTATTTAATAGAATTGAATCATAATGATATACTGGTATATTATAATTCCACTATAATATCATATATAATATCATTAAATTCATCTTTTATATGTCCCACATATGGCATTAACGAATCAAATCTCTTTGAGGGGGTGGTAGTCCGCACATCCTAAAATGAAGATATCGCGTTTACGCATAATGGAACCCATAAAGGTATGCCATAAATGAAAAATAAATAAAATCAAGTAAAAAATAAGCATATTATATATCATATATAAATATAGTGACATCTTAATGTCCACCTTTGAAGGTGTTATAAGAATAATGAGCAATCATCATTTCGTGAGGGAGAAATTCACCATCCCCGGAAACAGTAGGCTCTTTAACCGTTAGATGTAGGTGTGTGTATGTGTAGCTTGAATACTTCTTATAAAAACATCCTATTATATTTAAGATACTGGTGTTGTTAAAAAATAAATGAATATAAATTGTTTATGTGGTTGGAGAAGAAAAATAAAACAAAATAACATTAGAGACGTCTTTACCTTTAAATCGGGTAACTTCTCTTGGTTTGTACCAAAAGGGTTTCTTAAAGAGCTTTCTGACTAAGGTAATATTTCTAGGATAAATAGAGGGATTTTTATAGATAAAATTAGAATATATTGGCCAATTAAATGTCTTTATAGGTGTGTGTAAAGAGGTAGAGGTGGGGGCCTTTTATAAGAGGAGAGGAGAGGCACTCTTAGAATGTTATAAAATGTTACTTTATATTGAAATGTGTTTCAGATTTAAAAGGTCCCGCATTGATATATTTCGAGGATAAGGTAATAAGGGATCGAAATATACTCATCCAATAGGTCTTTGAAAAGTTTATTTCTTAGATTTTACATTATATTTTCATTTTATTTAAATCGTTCATTAATGAGGTAATCGTTGCATCATCATGATGTCAAAAATAATTTAATTTATTTAATCTCTAAAAATTATATAAAAAATACTATGATGTAGGAAATATTTTTTTCTTTACAATGAATATTTATATTCCAAAATATCATTTATGTGAAAAATCTAAAAATGTTTTATTCGGGTGATACATTCTTTAATGATATTCTTCTTTCTTTAAAAATAAAATGATAATGTGCCACTTTCGCCCAAAAGTGATTCCATGGGGTCCCTAAGTTTGGCACAAGGCATACCCTGGTCGGAAATGACACAACCGGTAGCATTCGAACTTATGTTGGGGTCTTTTTGTATTATTATGATATTATTTTATTATCCTTAACTACCAGATTACTAATTAATCAAGATAATTAATGATAACTACCGTCGTTACAATTCATAATGTCCAAAAACAAAAGAGTCTTATAACATAATTTTGAAATTATAATTCCAAATATGGAATCCATTTTACCAAATTCCAAGAATATAAATTGCAATAATGAATTTAAAAATAATTCCGGTTGTCAAAATAAATAGAGGGTTTTTTTAAACAATAACTATGAAAAGTTTGGCACTTGTTTATGCCGAATTCTAAAGTGAAAATAATTCTAATGAACACCATTAGATTAAATGGTAAAAGTTTATTCTAATTAAACTTTAAATACAATTTAAAAGATAATCTTACTATATAATTAATTTATATGAAAAGCAGTTTTGATGTAAAATGCAGTATTTTAACTATTAACTAAAAAATGAACATTGTTTGAAAAATACCAAAAATTTATCCAAAGTAAATTTAAATGTCCCAATCATAAATAATAAGGTAATTTTTAAAAATAGATCTTATAAAATTGTCAAATGTTTGATATAAAAATGGTTTTCCATCAATAGGTAGTAAAACAATCTTTTAAAAATATTAGTGTATTTCATGGTTGTGATTGGATTTATTCTCGTTTTAAGCCTCTAAAACACTATCTAATTCATAAATAGACATAGATAAGAATATCTATTATTCATTACTTACTTGGGATGTTACATGTAATTTGAATTTTTTTATACAAGTATATATCAGAATTGGGATAAAGTCATGGTATGGGAATTGGGTAGAATATTGGCAAGCTATAGTGATTAAACTGTGTGAGGAAAAGTGGTGTTGAGAGGTGTTTTTGATTTTTATATTCTTTACATTATTATTTTAGCCTAGGACTAGAAACAATTCTAACACATATGACTAAATACTGTCAATAGATAAGGATGTTTCGAGTTAGTGGGATATTAAATCAGGAAATACTCAAAAATTAATGTATTTTAGCATAAAATGTTAATTACCGTAAATTATCGTATTTCACTATTCATACAAAATTCATATATTTTTGAAAAAACACAAAAATTAACCATATCCATTTTTTTATGTGAATATTTCAATATTGGAATCCATTTTATGAAAATAATTTTCTATATATGATAAATTAAATATTTTAATAAAATCATAATTTCTTCCAAATATACTAATTTTAATATTATAATTGATTTTATGATCCGTTGAAAAATTATTGTAGTTTCAGAAAATTATCATATAATTATAGTAAATCATAATATTAATTTTTGAATCTATTTATGAAAATAAATTTTCATTAAAAACATTAAATTATTTATAAAATTTTAAATAAACATTTTTATATTAGAAAAAACAACACATAATTTACCATTTAAAAAAAACTATTTTCTTGTACCAAGATATAATTATATAATAATTTTTTTTATACATAAATTTTATTTATACTATCATAGGTGAGTTTACTATTCTATGGTCCATATTAATATTCCTAACTCTCATATTACTATTCCAACATTCGGGTTACTATTCCAATGCTATAGGTTCCTTAATTTCAATAAGTACATATTATTTAACTAATTATTCTATTTCCTATAAAGTTTATATACATTAATATTAAAAATTAATGTTCTATTATTATAATTATGTTATATTTCTATAGCTTTAATCGTGATTGTTGTCATTCTAGTATATCGAGAAGATAATTTTTTTCATATTCTTGTTATAAATTTTTTCTATTTTTGATCCCACTATAATATTTGGAATTAATTTTTTTTCCAAATAATGTATCTATCTTAATCTATGAGAATAGTATTTTTATTGTGTTCTCTATGTGATTTATTTATATTTTGTGATAATTATATGAAGCTAAATTCAATTGATAAAACTCTGGGTCATTACATGATCCTAGGATACCATTCATATTAATTATTTGAATGGTTTATGTTTTTATGGAATGATGTTTATGAAAGCATTGTCTGCCCCAGATCATACCATGATAAATTTCATAAAAACCTTCTCATTTTCATATGTTATTATATGATGAAATGATAATGAAACCTATCTCTTCTCCATATTTAATAATATGATGAATTGTTTCTGACATCCATTTAATTTCATGGGTTATGATATAATGAATGTTTAGGATCTTATGGCCCACATATATTTTATATCATTATGTGGCGGGTGCCACCTATATCTCCCTCCAATGAATTGGGTGATTTATATCTTATGAGGGAGATAAGTCTCAAATAGGGGTTGTACCTGGTCCTGTAAGACAAAGAGGTAATGGGAAGTGAGCCTGGTTCAGTAATATATGGTTGGAATGGAGAGTGAACCTGGTTCAATAAAGAACAATGTATAATAAAATAGTATTGGTAGTTAGCCTTGACTAATATTCAAATGTTTTTATATGCATATGTGTATGACACAGATTCCAATTCTTGTACCATTTTTTCTCGTAGGGATCATGTCTTTTGATTTCCATAGGATTTAATTCTTATAAAAGTTCTATATTTATTCAATGAATCATGATTATGATGTCTTATATATAGGGTATGTTTATCATATGATTATAATTGTGTTCGCATTCCCTTATGATCTTGTTATGTTGGGTATCTCCCTTGTTTTTCCTTACATATCATCTAAGATCACATTTTATTATTTTACCTTTCCCTAGGTTTGGAAGATACATATTATGTATGATATTTATAAGATGCTTGAAAATTTTGATGAATATATGGGGATATGGTATATCTCACCTATGGATAGATGCTTACATTTCCATGTTGAAAATGGAACGAAACTATTATGGTTCTCAGTCTTGTGTTTTTTTAAAATAATGTATATTCATTGAAAATGGTGTAATATATATATATATATATATTAGTTATTTATGGGTCTCTACTAGAACTACCACCTTATTTGGAGGCTTTCACTAAATCAAAAACTACCTTTTTAGGGCCTACACTGAAAAGCACATTCCCTCATTCACATCAATAAAATCCTTCCTAGTAGTGAGAAATGTTCTCTCTATAATGATGGGGATATCAATTTCTTCCTCTATAACCCAAATAAGGATATCTGTAAGAAAAATGAATTTACCAACCTTGTCTAAATCTTCCATGAGATGTATATAAGGGTATATAAGTGACTGGTAATCCAATTTAAGTGAAACACTTATTGGATTTAAATCATGGATCTCTAAATTTTAGAACACAATCAGAGTAATGATATTGATACATTTGATGAGGTCTTGCAAGTATTTTTTTGAATTTCCACATCTATATAGCGAAGGGAATCGAGAAGCTTAAATGGTCCCACATCATTAGTGGGAAATGAAGATAAAAACAATAATAGAATTATTCATTAGATGAGATTAATCTAAGGTCTTCCATTTTCCTTTTATTTGAGAGAAATTTCATTAAGAATTTATCATAAGCTGGCATCTGAGTGATAGTCTCTGCAAAGGGATAATTATATTTAATTGCGTAAAAATATCAAAATACATTTTTTTATTATCTTACTATATTTTATAATTATATTTATAAATGGAAGATATGTATTTAATGGTGATGGTTCCACATAAACATCATTGTTAGAAGGATTATCTTGTATCAGATATTTTTTAGTTGGTTTTGATTCCATATTTCATTCTTTGAAATGTTTATCTGTTCTATCATCAATATCTTTCTAATGAATGTGGTAGGTTATTCATATAATTATTTCTTATTTTATGTCTATATTAATGAATTCAGAAAATTAAATGCTTTTCAACTCTTAGGGTCCACAACATTAACTTCTTATATTGTACATGTCTTAGTATTACCCGGAAACATTTGTGGTAATAAATAATATGGGTTCTTATAGATTATACTCAATTGGGGATTAAGATTTCAAATAGAATACCTCACATTAGACATCTTAGTTTCTTGGTTATTAATCCCCTAATATTCCCTCATAATAAATGTCTTGATCAGGTTTTCATGATTTTATTTTTTTGGTGGGGCTTGTTTTGGTTACCTCGATAGAGATTTTGAAAACTATTGTAGGTGTAGAAATTACTAGTGTCTTGCAGGAGAATGATATTGTGGAATATTTTTGGATGTTAAGGATGTAAATTAGAAGGTGGATACCATATTTTTCTATAATTTAATTGTGGTTATGGACCAATACTCAATTTCTAGTAACATTAATTTATTATTTGCAGTAATTATGCTGGTCTCTATTGATAATAAGGATTCTATTATTATGGGAGTTTTTGAAATTAAGGATTTTAACATAAAAAATTTATATATTTAAAATATTTATTTTAGGGTTCTCTCATCCCACATATATAGTCATAGTATCGGTTCCTAATACTCCCCATTTTAGAGGATTGGATTTCCATAATAAGGGTTGGAGGTGGAAGTAATGGAGAAGGTTGCCAAAATGTTTCTAGAGACTTTGTTAGGGATTCAACTTGGGCTGAAAGATGTGTATTATTTTCCACCTAATGAATTATGTGTTAAGGAGTTAATTTGTGTCTCTTCCGCAAACATGAATTGTTCGTTGTTTCTTCAAAAATATCTCTTCCAACTTTTGGAATCTTGAGCATGATTCAACCATCAGCGGTGGAATCCACTATATTACCTATACGTAGTTTCAGTCATTTGTATAATATTTGAATTTGTATCCAAACATCAAGTCTACAATTTTGTAATTATCAATATAGTACTTTAAAGTTATCCCAAGCTTCCCAATATGACTCTTTATCCACCAGGTCGATGCTATGGATCTCATTTATAAGCTTCCATGTTCATATTAGTGTGACATACTTATCTAAATACTTATTTTTTTTCTAAATCATCCCATGTAATAATGGAATCAGGAGCTTGGATTTTGATCCAATAATTGAATCTATTATGGAAGGTGAAATAGAAACTATTGACTCTGATAGTGTCATATGTCACACCTTAACATTAGACAGTGTCACAAACATCAAGTAATCATGAACTATTCCCATCTGTATCTTCAACCTGAATTTTACTAAATTTTCCCTAATTATGGATCATGTGAATGATTCTAGTTTTAACTCTCAATTTATTTTATAGGATATAATTATATATTACTATTCACACACCATATATAATGGATGGAAATCCATATTCCATTATGGTTACCTCCAGTAGAAACAATCTCTCTCCATGTTTTTTATTACCACACATTGACCATTTTTCAGGTTAGGTGGTGAAAGGTTTTTTTGAACATATTAGAATGGAATACTGTAGACCAAAATCTATCAATAACGAGATCAAAATAATGTAATTCTAGGTTGTAAAGGCTCTGAAAATGAGTCAGATGACCCTAAAACATGTTCTAGTCGAATGACATATATTTAGGTTTTAATCTATGTGTGAAAATTGTAACAAGAATGGAGGGGGAGAAAATTTATTCTGAGGTAATCAAATGTTTTAATCGAAGGTCACAATTACTTATCAACTTCTAGTCCCTCTAAATTTTAGAAAACATTGACTAGTCTATAGAGTGTTTTTGATTCCTCAACGAATTTTATCATATTAAAAATTTATATGTCCAAAACTACATTAACTACAAAGGCAAATCATATTGGTATTATAGGGTCCAAGATAATAGGGATAGCTAGAAATCTGGTAACTAATTTATTGGGACATGAAGGTAAGATTACTCATATGAATCTCATGGCTTTACTCTTCTAAGGATTACATAGTTCAGATTAAATGCAAGGGAAAGCGATTAAACATGGTCAATTTAGGACTTATGAAAAAGTAAATCATAATCATCGATTGAGATAGTTCTATTGAATAGGGTGTGATTCAATTTTAAAGTCTCCAAATGTTTTGGTCAAACCAATTGTATCTATGTAAGCTATAAGAAACTCATTGGTCTAGAGGATTTCAACCCCTATGTTTTATAAGGATTAGATTCCATTTCAAAAAGTTTCATAAGTTATAGGACCTTTATTTATCAACTCCCATATACAGTAATTCCTCAGATCACGTTTCTGAAATAGGATGTGATTCAAAAAAATAAAAAATATAATTTGTATCCAATGATTTATAGAAGTATTTATTTATCGTTTCAATATGTATAAAACATCCCAACTCTCAACCCTTAGCCATATGGAATTATATACAGTTGCTAAAAATGATATTAGATGGAAGAAATAAATGGTGACATTCTTGACAAGATAATTATAAAATGAAACTATAACAATTCATTATTAAATTAATTTAAAATCAATCAAACACATACTTGAATCATAGAACAAGAAATAAAATACAATAATTTAGGTTGAAACAAAAATTGGAAGAGAAACAACAATCAGATCACGAACAAGAAATCAAAAATCCTTGAAATAATGTGTATAAGTAAAAGAATTATAATATAGGAATGAAAAAAGAGGAAAATAGATTCTAGAAAAATGTGTAGATTAAATATTTGAATAATGAAGGACAATATGGATTCCTTCGGGTTTTTGTCACCATTAATATATATATTCTCAAACATCTGATGATGTATAAAGGTTCAACATCATTATATAATCTTGTAGAGAATTATTACATGAAACATTCATGTCATTTAATTTTAATTTAGATCTTGAACTCATATCCACAAAAGTATCTTAACATATTATATCTCTTAGATCTCACTGCTTGAATCATCAGTGGGTTCAAAATTAAAAAATTTCACATTGTGAAATTGATTCATCTCATGTATATATTTGGCCTAGAGGATTCATAGTTTTTACTTATTTCACGAGTCAGATTTCGGATGGAAGGGGTCCTATGATCATTTAATTAATATCATGAATAGGTTTCATGATGTGTAATTTCTGATATTATCTAATTTTTAGTGGCTCCTCTTTTGAGAATTGTGCTCCCATTTCCAAAAAAACCAAAAAAACCAATGAATTGTAAAATAAATCATGAATAGTCATTAAATAAGTCTATCCAATGTATATATTTATATATATCATATCACATTCATTTCTTATAGAAGATTATATGATTCTCAATCCTTCTATTCTTAACCATCTTTATAAAATGGCATACACATAATTAGCTTAGGCTATTGCGCTGTAAAATATAATTCCTTTTCAATTAAATATATTGTTCCCTACAAATATTTTGGTTGTTTAACAAAATAGACTCTATTTAACTTGGAACCTCTTAATCTACTCACTAAGGATCCTACTAAAGTTTATCTAGTACCAACTATAACTTCTTGGACTCAAGAAACCTAAATATCGTAGATATAATTAATAATTTTTATAAAATAAAAGAGTTCCCAATACATCAAACAACCTAATAGTCTAATAATACTATATACATACCAAAATGACTATTGAAAACATAAGACACAACACAAAAATATTGTGAGAAAATTATCAGGCCTTCCATTATATCCAACAAAATTTAACATAGTCCACCTCTAGCATTCTAAGGGAACGGAACGTAAATAAGGGTGAGATAATATGCTCAATAAAGACTAAAATATAGTGGAATATGACATAAAATAGTTATAGAATAAGTGATATACAAAGAATAAATGAAAAATATTAATCCCTAATAAAAAAAACTGGAGAAATTATATATCCATGAAAATAAATGAATTCCAAGATAAAAATAATAATTGATTCTATACTATTGGGATTAATAATATTGGATATCAAATTTTTTTATCAAGGGATACTGTATACACAATCCCCTATTTTGGAAATGTGTATATACAGAATCCCATCATCTTTTTTAAGATGAGTGCATTTGATGCATTAAATGGATATATAATTTTATGCCCTACCAATCATTTCATTAAGGTGAATGATTTCAAAATCAGAGTTATCAATAAATTTTATACCATTCCATAAATAATTTTTCAGAATAATCCATGGAAATCCATGTAATGATAAATATAGAAATTATATAATTTTTTATTCCATAAAATATTTTGGATTTCAATGAAAACAACCCTTATGAAACATAGAAGTAATGAGGTATTGTCAAAATAATATACAATACCATCATTAAAGAAATACAGTGGTGGGGAAAATACTATATGGTGAGACACATATGGATGATATAAATTAGTTTCAATAGTTTTTATTAGTGGTAGGAGAAATAAATTGTATGAAAATTCTTTTATCTTTGTTCTTTAAGAAGATGTGAATATTCCAAATCATTTCCTTCATGAGTTTCTCTTCAGGTGTGTGGTCATAGACCCACTCGTTGAGCATCATGGTGGTGACTGAGTCAATTCTCAAAAAATTATTTTCATCATTAATTCCCATAGTTACTTTAATGCCTTAACTTCATCAACATTCCACTATCCATATAGGGAAGAATTTTCTAGGAAATAACACACACTTTTACATTACAAAGACTTAGGATGGGTTTTCCATCTTGGAAAAGTTAATTATGGAATGAAATTAACAAAATATAGGGATAAAAATAAAATCATTTAAATTCATTATACATACTAAGTAATATGTAAAATAAAACGTCCTCATAAATTTATGCACCATACAAAAGAAAGTATGTGGTGATTATAACATGATACCCAAATAATGAAACCTGAGTTGGAAACCCCCACACATGTATTGGTTAGTAAACTAAAAACCTCTAGAAAGATAGGAATTAAAATGTATCATAAAATACCATGAATAATTAAATTTCATGATTCAAAATCGATATTAATTAATATATAAACAAAATAATGGAAACTAGGTGCATACCACAAAACGTTTCTCAATGAAATGAATATGAGATTGAAAAAACTTACCTCTTGTATTAACATCCTCAAATATAATTTATCCTTATTTATTATAAAATTTATTTATTAATAACATAATTTATATCCATATTCATATTAAATTCATCTATAATCTTCATTAATATTCATTCTCTACATTAATTTATTTGATTTTTCACAATGGTGTTTATAGTTTTGATTATTTTCACAAATTTCATAATAACAGTGTTCATATTCATTCTATTTGTAATTTTCATTCGTACTGGTTAAATAAAGATTCTATTATAGATGATTTGTAATTTTTTTTTTAAATTCTATTCATGGTTTATTTTTAAACAAATCCAGTAATTTTATGTTGATAAAAAAAATATTTTTGGAATTTTTTATGAATACGATGGGTTTCATTAATAAAAGATATAGTTATTGATATTACATATCTAGAATAAATAAGTAATTATTTAAAAATTATATAATACTATACTAGTAAGAATTGTTTTAATATTAGTCCCTTATATAAATGCATAGTAATGTTCATTTAGGTAGTTTAAATAACCAGAACATGAACAGACGTTGATTTAATTAATGATTATGATGTGGGTTTGTTGTAATATCAATATACTAGAATATTAATGAACTTATTTCCTGTTTATTTGTGTTATATTTTTAATTGGAAAAAAATTTATGAATATTTAATAGATATGAAAAGTATTTATGATTTTAACAAAATATTATCTTCATAATATTATTATTTTATATAATTAAACCAATGATGGTTGTTTTTTATAATATCATTAATATTCACTCCAATTATTTATAAAAAACATTAATAATATCATAAAATCATATTTTTCCTTAAAAAATCAATAGAAACATATTTATAAGGTTGTGAAGTAAAATCAAACTTGTTGCGTTGTGGAGGACGTAGTCTGTACAACTGATAAATGATAAATTTTTTCATAATTGATGTGGTATATAAATTAGTAATGACAATAACATTATTATTATAACATTAAATATATAAATTATAATAATGTAATTATAATGGAGTCTAAGGTAAATTTTATAGACTATAATTCTGAATAAAATCTGTGTTGTTGAAAATAGTCACGTCGAGGACTTGAATTTTCCTTGGAATTCTCCTTTGAAAGGTGGGCATTATGATATCAAATGGTGACCTGAATGTTGGAGAGAGGGATCTAATTTGGATGTAATGGGATTATTTTGAGTAGTTATTCTATGAATAATTGAGTCGTTAAAATCTTAATATGATAACCTTTTATAATTCAATAAAATTGGTGTTCTTGAAATACTAATTGAATTTAAATAAATTAATTGCATCATTAAAGGGGAAGGGATTAATAAAATAGACAAATAGGGACACGGGGTGAGGTTTTTCTGATCTATAAATCATCAGTCCATTTGAAAAAAATAGATATGTTTTTTCCTTTCCCCATAGTAAATGAACATCTAGAAATTTTATTTTTCAATGAGTAAGTAATTGTTAAACTTAATAATTAATTTTATAGAAAAAAATTAAGAAAACCTGATTAAATAATTTAAAAAAATTAAAATTTTAAAAGAATTTTTTGAAATAAATTTTTTTTCAGTTTGAAACATTAACATTAAAATATTAACACTTTAATGTTTGGAACCATTTTTAGAGAAATAAATTATTTATTTATTAAATATTAACACATAAATGTTTGAAACCATTTTGAAGTTTTTTTTCTTTATGTTTTCTATGATAAAATTCTATTTTTAAAAGAATAATATCATTAATAAAATTAATATTCTATTAAACATAATATTTTCTAAATTTTTATGTCATTATTATAGGATATTATAGTCATGAAAATTATAAGTTTCTTGAAAAAATTATTTTTCAACAAAAAATTGTCCCTTTCTGAAAAATCGTAAATATTCATAATAAGATAATTTTAGTATTATGAGTTGAAAAACGAAATTATTATTTTTAATTTAAATTTCTAAAATACGTATTTTAAATAAATTAATGAATGATTTCACATTAAATGGAGCATTTTTTTATAGTTCAATATATGGTGTTTACCTACTATAGTATAGTGTTAGGTTTTACAATCATGGCCCCTCATTATAACATTGGAATAAATCCCTAGCCATTTTGACAAACCATGAAAAGGAATTCGTTGTGGATTGATTCGTATAATTTTTCTCGCCCATGGGAACTAAACACTAACTTAACCTTACACTCTAATATTTTAATGTTAAGGAATTTTTTTGAATTCCATTATAAAAATGAGGACCTGAAAAACCACTATTCCTAGTAACAAGTGTGCATTAGTTGTTCATAGTTACAATAGGTAGAACCCAAAATAAACCTAGTGGAACCAAAAAAAACTCCACTATGGTGTTGATCC
The DNA here is from genome assembly GCA_963277665.1 of Viscum album. NCBI lineage: Eukaryota > Viridiplantae > Streptophyta > Magnoliopsida > Santalales > Viscaceae > Viscum > Viscum album. The sequence continues at coordinate 1,790,651,533 of OY728133.1, read as the reverse complement.
CTTGTCTATTTTCTTTATATGAAACATATAAAGATAAAAAACTTCAAAAATGACCATTATAGACATTTCACTTTCCATGTCTCAGCTAGAACGACAAAACCAACTCTAGAATGCCTAGGATATGAAAAACCTATGACAAAATGGTCTACGTTAAAAACAAGCCTCTAAACCATTCACCACGACCAACACCACACCCACATTAATAGTTTTATGGCCCTTAAAATATGTATTTCTCACACAAAACCTTTAGAACCCCTCCCAACATCCTCACTTTTCTATCCAAACTACTGAAAACACCGGGGAACATGAAAAATATTTCCAAAAACATATATTAGATACCTCTAAAAATATTTTCATCATCAATATTTTAATAAAAAACATATAAAGAAAATAAATAATGAAAGGTTCAAAAAATCACTCCTTGAGATACCTCTCAATATCCAAATATATCCTAAACATGATGGCCACCTATGAAGCAAAAAGAACATAAATCAGGTAATAAAAACCTCCATGATCACACTCCTAGGGAAGACAGCTCTAAAACATGATTGACACCACTACTAAAGCACAATAAAACATTAAACATTATCAATCCAAAATATATATAAGAAAAAATTTAATTCAACACACTAATAAAAATATCAAAACAATCAATGATACTGAGCACACATTTGTGACTCATATTCCCATTTATATTTCCTCAAACATCCATTCCACTAGAGAACATGAACCAATTGGTCAATAGTTCCACAAAATATTATCTCTATATAATCCTATATCCCAATTAGTCAAACCAAAAATTTGGTATAATGATTTTTACTCTCCACAATCAATCACATGAGAGAAATCAAGAAAATTGTATCAGAGCTGCAACACATGGAAGAAATAATTGATTCATTCTTAATATGGGGAAGTGAAAATCATTATTCAACTTCTTTAACACATAGAAAAACTAAAAAGGAACAATAAAACAAAGATATAATGTATTCCCTTGACAAAAACACATCAACACATAGATAGAATAACCATTTAAAAACACGTTATCTGAGACTGAAACACCAATGGATTCCTCCCCTAATTAAATAAGAATTTATGTAACAAACCATTTCCATTTTTACTTTATTATTTTTTATAATATTTCAAGGAATAATAATAAATTTTGTAATGGTTTTAGTGGTTTTGGTTAGTTTTAAACATAATTATGAATTCCATTACATAGTTGTGTGTGTGGTGTTGGTATTGGGGAGAATTTTGGAGGCTTGGTCATGGAGTAGACCATTTTGAGCTGGTCTTTTTGAGACATGTGAATTGTAGATACAGTTTTTTGGTTCTTGGTACACCACTATAGGAAAAATTTAATCTATATCAATTTTATATGGTGTTTCTAATATGATAAGAAAATTATGGTATCCACACCATTGTGGAGGCCTTAGTTCTTTTAAGATTCTTAGGGATCTTCTTATTGGATACAAGCACCATTGAAATACCCATGTTATCAAACATGGTTATTGTCGAGGTAATCCTATGTAAAATTAGGACCCTCAAAATTATATGAGTAGGGTGTGTTAGGGTGAGAGGTAGAGGTAGGGATGAGGACACGAAGGAGGAGAAAATGGAAATTTGTAACTCACTACACCAAATTCCTTGGATTAGAAGGTCAAAATATTTATTGATTTCTATGTATGTTTTTAATAGAGTCATTGTGGCCTACTATGTATCTAAAATTATATTAAAACCTAAATACTATAAGGTTTGAGGGTTTCCAAATGTTTTTAATATTATTTTTAATTTATTTGAGATTCAGGGATTCAATGTCAGGATAGTTTGACCTCCCCTTTGAATGGAAACTCCAATGTTGTAGTGCGAGTCTCAATGTTATGGTGGAGGGTATCCCAACTTCCAAAATAAATGTGAGCCTAAATTACACTTATATTAATTTTAATTCATTCCATTCATGTCCTAGTTTCACCATATCCCTCTCATCATTGATAAAGCATCCTTTAATGATCTTGAACATATTTTATTATGAAATTTTTTATCTTGGATTAATGAATAATCCATTAACATATTCTCATTGTCTTTTGATCTGAATGTTCGTAAAATAATGTTTCATTATTTTAAGAAAATTTGTATACTATTAAAATGTGGTAGATTACTATGGATGGGTTTCAATGACTTTCCCTTCGAAGACAGTTCTAGTCGATCCTTGTTTTTTCTCTCTCTTAAGTAGTGGTCCTTTGAAACATCTAATGAAGGTAGTGGATTCGAGAAATTCATTTTTTCAATAAGTTATAACGTATATTTTTTACCTATATAATTGGAATAAATAAACATTAAAATATAATCGACTATAATTATGGATAAATGGGATGGTAAGTGATGTGTATGTTGTTTATCAGTATTTATATCTTATTTAATTGAATACTAATATTGTTTCTATTTAATTAATGAAACACTAGAATAACTATGGGTAATATGATTAATCTAATAAATAATATGTGATAATTAAATATGATTTGAAATATAATATTTTTGGATAATGAACCAACTTAAATTAATTAACAACGTCATATTTTCATATCTTTATATGTGTCCCATTACTACATTTATTTATTTCCCTAAATTTATTATTTTTGATGTTTTTATATTGTAAAATCAAATAGTATAATTGAATGAATATTAAAAATTGTAAAAAATGGTATGGTAGATTATTTGATACCTAAAAAGACTATATGAAATGGATCATATTGTTGATTCATTCAAATATGAATATTGTTTTTGTAAGAGTGTTTTGTTATTATATATGGTTTGTGAGTGGATGAAAAATATTTGTATGATGGTATGGTTTTGTGGTGTTATGTTATTAGAAATGACTTTATTAATAGTTCAGATGAATTTGGATGAGAAATGAGGGATTTATTTTGGTTACTCAGTTAGCATGGAATGCATTGTATTAATAGTTTATGAAATGTAAAGTGTTGGATGAGAATTGGATTGTATAGTGTGGAGACATTTTTGATATTTGGTTGTGATCCATGATGTTTTGGATATGTGATGAGATTCTTTTATAGATATTCATTATAAAATCATGTGTAATGGTTTAAAAATGGATGATAAATGAGAATATTATACAATAACATGTAATGTGGTTTACATTTAGAAAACAAAATCTAACAAATTGTTCAAGGAAATTGAAATATCATGGGTATTTTATTTTGAATGGTTTTCTATTAAGTGTGTATTACTAAATAAAAAACCATGAAGCAAAGATAATTCAAAAAATATAATTTAATGGTCAAGTAATTAATTAAAATATTTTAAAAGGATAGTATGTTTTTTATTAGGTTATATTGTTGGTTATAATATAGAGGTAGTGATGGTTTTTTATTAGTAGTTGTGATGAAATTACGGAAGATATTATTTTTTGTAGGTTTATTTCCATGTAAATCCATGCTATATTATTTTTTGGTGATGTGTCTTTATTTTCAAGTGATTTTAATACGCACTCCACCCAATTTGGATATCCATGCCAGCAACTAAATTTCATGGTTTCCATGATTCTTCCCAAAAAATCAATGTTGGTTATGGAAGATTTTGTCCTATCCCCATCCTATCACACTCTATTAAACAATAGTATGTTTCAAAATTTGTGGTTGTATATAATTGTTATGTTTTTAGTGGGGTTAATTATATGGATGTGACAAGAGAATATGACATTCAATGTTGGGGTGTGAGAGTGTAAAAATATTGGGGAATCGATTTTTGGGTTCCTATAATTATATTATTAAGATATTATGATCATATATTCTGCATGATTGTAGTTGAGAGAGACATGGTGAGTCTGTGAATGGGTAGTTGGCATTTAGTTTATTTTTGGTTCAACTACTTGTTTAATATAGCATTAGTATGGTCCTATCTCATTCACATTATAGGATTAGTTTTAATATAATCAAAATGAATTCATTTTTGATCTATGCCTTTCTATATGGGAGTGGAGAGTTCCTATTGGTGATACAACAAAATAGTCTTTTTAACTTTATTTTGGGATGCGTCTTGTATTTTAATTAACTCATTTTATGATTCCATTGTTATAGGTCTTGGTCTATTTTAAATTATATGGCGTTAATTGGTCCTTCTCATATTATATATTGTCCATGAATTTATATGTTGAGGGTAATTCCCCCAATACATTATTTTATACACTTGGTACTATTCAATCACACATTTAATTTTGGATGCAGGTTTTGGGGGCGATTAAATAATTTTATTTCCATCCCGGGAGGGGTAGAAGTGGTGGGGGTGGTCTGTGAAGAGTTTAACATCATGTGTAATACACAATTTATTATTTAGTTTAATATAATGTGATATGGAATACTATGTGAAAGGTTCCTACCAATTTTTGGAGTGTTTCTTATGAGCGTAACACCCACTGTGGTTCACTATATATGTTAGTACTTAATAGTAGATGGTATGGTTGAGGATTAATCCTTATTAGGGAGCTAAGATATTTATTTATTATTGATATGGGACATATGAAAGAGATTATCAATAATAACAAGATCTTGTATTACACCAAATATGAAGCAATTATATTAATTATCATCTCTCATTTACTATTAACTTAATGGATAAGTATAGATGGACACATGGATGAAGTGAACAACCAAAGGATGGTCTTGACATTCATTGAATTAGAATCTTCTTAAATATTTTGGTCCATTTATTTAAAAAACCAAAGGTATCATGATAATTAATATCAAGGTATTCATATTTAGGGTATCTATGAAGTGTATCTTTATTTAGTGTAGGTATTAATAGTGTAAAGATGAAGACGAACCTCATTATAAATTTAATTTAGGATTTTTAAACCCCTGAGGGTCCTGTCAATTTTGAATGAAACTAATTATATTCCTTCTACAATTAATACAATTTATATTAGTAAAGGAATACAAAATAAAAATGGGGCATTCTATAGTTTCTAACCTAGTCATATATCCTATGATATAGTGGAGGAGGCTTTGGAAATGGGATCTAATTTAGGTGGACTAGGAAAAAGGGGTGCATTGGTAGGTGATATGGGTTTTAGGGATTCTATGTATCTGTCATCGGAAAATGTGGTACCCAGTTATGTGACGTGGTCCCAAATACACTAATGATTACTTAGTATCCAAATATATGAAGTATTATATGTTAAACTCCACTCTTATCAGATACCTATGAAAATTGGTGCTAAGATGGGTGGCCTCTAAGGGAAGATAAATGTTCTTTAATGATAATATCCACACATCCTCTTTATGGTAAATTAAAAACCAAGGCAACATACCATAGTGTCTTGATAGCTCTTATTAATTAACATATTTCACCCAAGACTTTTGGATTCCCTTGGTAAAGTGGCCTTATATGTTTATAACCATTAAAAGAGACAAATACCCTTCACATAAATCATTTTTCCCTTAGTTCAGAGTCAATGAACACATAATATGTAATCTTATTAGATATTTTAATAGATTTATTACACTAAGGTTCTAACAAGGATTATTATTTTTAATTCTTTAACACATGGTCTTGCATCATTTTTAAATTGGGAGTTTTGGTGTCCTTATATTGGATATTTGAATTTGGAACCCAAGTAATCAGTTGTAACCACTCGAGGAGACCAAATATTTTGAATAGGGTGCGTGGAAAGAGCATGAGAAAAACTGGGAACATGGTGTGGAATTCTATTAGGGAAGGATTATTGTGAAAGTGTTTTGAAGATAGGGTGTGTGTGAACCTTCTTAATTAATTAGCGATATAGTTGAGTTGCTATAAATTTAATCAGTCCATCATAAATAATTTTATATTCTCAATGAATGTTTAAATTATACCTTTAATATGATTTGGGAAACAAAATATAACCCATATCATAATTTGATCTTATTAGCATGAAGATAATTTAATTTGGTGTTAAATACAACAAGGGTGAGAATAAGGGCCATATTCTCATAATTATTTAGATGGGGTAGTCATGTAATTAGATTTTGTTCGATCAATAAGGAATCAGGTTAATGTGTTGTTCAGTGATTGGTGTTTAATGTGGGATGTTGTTATCACCTATAAATATATGTTTGGTTCCATCTTAATGATGCATCAAGTTACATGGTTAACTTGTGGTATTACGCTCTTTGTTTTTTAGGTCTCACATTAATCTTTGTAAATACTAGGTGTTGATTCGTTTTTAGTGTTTGGTGTGAGCATGAGAGTACATGGAAAGGGTACAAGTGTTACGATATATATAACTAGAATTCACTACATTTTTGAGTGAACTAAGAAGGTATAACAACTAATATGGGCCTACATAGATTCTTTCTATTCAAATAATTAGGCACCATTGCCTAGGTGTTGTGACGTAATCTTGAAGAGACGTGTGAGATTTACTTCATAGTAAAAAATTTCCCACTAATTGTCATGGATTATACCATGCCTTTATTATCACATTCCCATTCTGTTATATGACATTTCATATTGGATGTAATTTTTTTTAAATGGATGTATCTTCAAATACTATGTATCTTGGGGTAGAAGCAACTTCCATCAATGAAATCAAAAAAACATCACGTTCAGGGAGATTAGATAGTGTCGAATGTTAATGTCAACTATTTCTCATTATTTTATATTTAATTATCAAGGATTTCCAAAATAATATTTCCTTCCCTTTTATGAATATGGTGTTCTATTCGATACTGACATCCCCTAACAAGAATAAAATCACCCATAATCATAGTTTAGAAGCTACAAATATCTAATGTGGGTAAATGTTTTGATGAATTGTGTGATTACAATGGTGGATTTTGGAAACCCAAGGCCTATCATGTTGTACACATATCACTATTCTGATAATAACATACCCCAAATAGATCATCAAAAACAATTCTAATCATTGATCCTTATTGAATATGTTAATGATCAGTTTTAAGGATGGAATGATTTCTAGGACCTTCACACATTGGTTGATTCAATAGAAAGAGGATATGTGCATACTAGGTCTCCTATGAATGTGTGGAATTTTTGAACTAGATTCGAGCCACTGTAATATATGATGTTCTTTGTGTTTGTTAAATTTATGTATATATGAATTCAGAAATAACTCTGGATCCTTTTAGTTGATGGCTCTATCAAACTAACACCCTCCAACTACTGTATAAGGAGACATGGATTAGTCTATGGACATGTAAAACCATTACAAGGAACCAATGAATGGTGAGGTGAAATAAAAATTTATCCAAAACAAGTCCACCTTCAAGTATTTAAGAGGATTAACCTATAAGAATATAATTATTTATGTAATCAAATAATGTTTCATAGATGTATTCTCATCTTCACACTGGCATAAAATTTGAGATGTAAATGAAGATATTTTTAGTCATGTATGCTAATGAACCAACCACTCATTACTAGAAAATGTTTCATTACATTTTAAATATAGGATCATCTGTTACCTATCATACTAAACTATAGTTTGGATAGTATGAAAGATGTGGTTATAAGGTTAATATAGACACAATTCTTTAGTCTATCTTGCTGGGTTTCCCATTATGTGTCTACCTAAGTAAATTTTTGAAATCAATTATTCAAATATATATGTAAGACCCCTAAAATTCATCATGTTGGTGAGGTTGGTGTCCTATAACCCTATGTCCATCAACTATGTGGTGCCTATGTATTAAATAATAATAATAATTTTCCACATGTCTAAGAGGAGAATTAATTTACAAATATTTCTAAACTATTCCATGTGTTTTGTAGTTAAATAAAGAAATATTTCATGACATATTAATTACATAACAGACTAAAGATTATAATGTATAGATTTGATACTTAAATTTTGGTTATCCTTATCATGTGGGTTCTTACAATGGATAAGCTAACAATTTCCATGACCATGGGGACATATTTGGAGTTCAATTTCATTTTATACAATGAAGTCCCAAAAGGAACAGTATTAGATGACAGTTTGAAACACCTTGATCATCATTTCCTCCCATGGTTGTTAGTCGGAGATCATAATTTATTAACATGGAGTAATAATAAATATAATTCATATGTTATTATAGGAATTTTGAGTCTTTATATATAAAAATTGTGCACCTGATGATGATACCCTGTAAATTTTTTCTTTATTATTGATTCAACGAAGAGAATGTATGATGATCAATTGAAAAAAAAATTGATTGGGAAAAAGAGCTAAATTTAATATGATAAAAGAATAAAGAAAAATCTTGGATTAATGGAAAAAAATAAATGATAATCATATATGTTGGATTGATTTCATAGGAAATTTTTAAAGGATATACTCTACAATCGTGTAAATCAAGAAGGATGATATTTTTTAAGTTCGTGCGTCGGTCAAAAATAGAGACAAAATTTATTAAGAAAAGGAAAGAAAACTACATGAGTCTCAAATAAAGAATCTTATTACAATATTGTTAATACCCCAAGATTTCATAGTACGTTATTTCTTCAATGTAATTCAATAACTTGAACTACACGCAACACCGAGTTCTAGAGCACCATGACTTACCAAACTAGCCCTTTAAAAGTGGTTATCAATATTATTAATATAATTTTGTACTTTATATAATCCTTATAATTTTAGAATCCACATTGAGAGTATATTATTCATAATGTAATAAAAAATTGATTTTTTTCAAATAAAATATGTATTTTTCAAAAAATTGTAATTTTACCACCTTTTAATGGAGATCCATCATTAAATCCAATATTTTTAACTTTTATATATTCAATTTGGAAAAATGAACTTCTTATTTAGAATTGGGACATAAGAATTAATTTCAATATATTTTTTTTTCTGATAACATTCATATTTGGGTGAATAGTGAAAAATACTATATTTTAACTGAATACAACTTTTTTAATAAAAATAGTTTATAGTGTTAAATTATTAATTATACTGGTTTGGAAGTCTAAATATATTATATTTTTACCATTAAATCCAAGGCTGGTCATTATAAGTAATTTGACATTGAAATTAGACATAAACAAGTGTCAACCTTTTGATAGCTATTATTTCATAAAAATACACTTTTTGTGTTGACAACATGAATTAATTTTAAATTAATAGATGAGGATTCTGTGTTTTGAATTTGGTTAAATGGAATTCATTTTTGAATTCATAATATCAAAATTATATTAGGATAAATTTTTGGTATTTTTCTAAAAACATTCGATTTTTGATGAATAGTGAAAATAATGTGTAATTATTTAAAGATGACTTTTTATTTAAATAATAATTTATTTTATTTTAATTTATTTTAATTCAAAATTTATATTTAATACCTATATACGTTCAGTGTAATTCATTAAATTCATTCTATAATAAAATTAGATATATACAATTTTATCGAACGTTTTACCATCTTTTACCCACCTCCTATGAGCATTTACAAATTTTGCATAAAACATAATTTTACCACATATGTGAGTTGAATTACAGAAATAATAGAAAAAGGGTTGATCTCAGTATGTAAAATTTTGTTCAATAAGATGAAAATAATTTTTGGTGAATAGTAAATTTTGACTTTTATTTGCCATAGTTAAAATTAAATAGGGTAATTAAGGGTTAAAATGATATCACAATTACCATAACACATTTCATAATTCTATTGAATAAGTTTAATTTGAAAAAAAAACTTAGGAATAAAATATGATCCTTTAGATCCACTTGGTTTAGATTTATACATTTATTATTTTTTAATTCAAAGAAGAGTTAACAGTTTTAAATTTAAAGTTTAATAACTAAACCATTTTTAATACAGGGTTACACAAAAGATAAATTTGACTATAAATAAACATTAGAAATCTAAAAATATTTCCTACATAATGGTTTTTTATTTATATTTTTAAGATATTAAATAATTAAAAATATTTATGACATAATGATGATGGAAGAATTACTGTATTAATAAAATATTAGAATAACTGATATTATAAATATCAAAATAAATGTTATTTTATAATTTTTATGATTTAAACTAATTTAATCAGTTAATATGACATATTCGGGTTTGTTGGATAAATTGTTTTCGAATTAATAATGAATTTGGGAATTTTGAAAAAACAAAATACCAAATAGTGTCAAAATTGACAAAAAAGAGTTTTTAAAACAAATATTATATTATTAATTGGTATTATATTCTAAAAATCTATTATTATGCCAATGGGATTAAATAATAATATATATGTCATTAAAGAACCACTTGGGGTTCTCTTATATGTTTATAGTATGTTAATTAACGATATACTATAAAAATACACAGAGACATGGTAAATGTCAAACTATTTAACTAAGAGTTAAATCTAAAATATTTGGTTAGTATAGTAACACAAAACTATCTAAAACCTATTGGTTATTTGTTTTTCAATCCATACCCACCTTATCCTCTAAATAATTCATTTTGGAGCCATTAGAAATGAAAAATTATTTTATTATAAAATAATACTTTATTTTTTCCTAAGGTGCCCCTCACCCCACTTATAAAAGGGAACTTCCCCTTATCTCAAATTCAAACCTCCAAAGCCATTTGGATCGGCTAAAACATGCCCAAATATCCTCCAAACTATCTTACCTTTACCCTAGAGGCCTTAATTTGGTCAGAAATCCAATATAAGGATCCCTTCTGATCAAATCAAAAGGAAGAACCTGAAGAAGAGGTAATGATTTCACCACCCTCTTTCAAGTTCTTTTATTATTCCACTTAAAATTTATTTTTTATTACCATAAAAAAGTAATAACTCTAGTACCTTATATATACGGTGATGTTATTAAAAAAACGGCACAACCATATTTATTATTCTATCAATCCTATGAATGATAATGTCACCATGCGTGCGTACATACAGCTTACCATCTCCATGTTGTGGTGTAATTTTTTATTCAACACTGTGTTATTTGGATGGATATAATGATAAGTAATATGAAAATAAAATTCTAATGTCATTTTAAAATTAATATACCATCCAATTCCACACCATTAAGGAAATGATATTGTCACTCGTGCGTACATACAGATTACCGTCTCCACGACGCGATGAGATTCATTTCCACATTCACCATTAAACGAGGATTATAAAAATATATATTACTAGTAAGTATGTATTATATTAAATATTAATTTTACTAGGGATATGTATATATGTGTGTTTATTTATGTACTTACATATATCTTATTCACTTACTTTCGTTCAATACGATATGAAAACAGAAACATTGTTTATGCGTACGTACGGCCTACTATCTCCATAAACGGTGTTTTCCATTTCATATATCTATATATTATAAATATATATGATATATTAATCATGGTTTGTATTATTTATGTATTTAGAACATTATCTAAATGATACGTTCAATAATAACATGTTAAAATACGTACAATAAAAAATCGATTATTACCCGAAATGTTAATTTAACATGAAACTCATTATTAAATTGGAAGTATAAAGTCATAAATGAATAATGTATGATATAATAGATATGAATATGGTTCTGTTATAATCTAATAACATTCAATGGTCATTATATAGGAGGTTAAATGTACCTTCGACCAAAGGACAGTGCAAGGTAAAGGTTAATTTCACAATCTCTTTATTATCCGATGTTGTTTTTATGTAAGTATCTACTGAGACATATTTATTATCCATGTCCATTTTCATGAAGGAGTTTTCAATTGGATTATTTTATGGTAATTTTTACTAAAACATCATTTTGAATGTATTAAATATTTATTCCTTTAAATCATTCTCATTAATGTCCATGTTTTCAAAATGGATTTTTATGGATTTATCTATTAGGACATGAATTATTTTAAAATGATAATTCCATTCAAAAGATTCAATGTTCCATGGGACACTTTGATTCAAAAATGTCTTTAAAATGTCTTCCATTATAAACTGTGTGAATTTTAAATGTTATGAAATAAGTATATTTCTCTCAAAGTGTTTTACAAACCATTTTCATCTATGTCAACTTCATTTGATGTATTTTAAACTAATTTGATGTTGATTTATTATGATACAAATCATCCATATTGTATTGAAGTTTATGTGTTATGTTTCACAATAGATGTGTTATTTTTATTCCATTCATGGTTTATGGATAATGTATTGAAATTTTTTATGCCAGTTTTAATACGAATGATTCTATTATGTTTATGCCTTTTCATATCAGGAATGCATTGGACTTAGTAAGTGACGGGTGGAGCCTGCTATAGCTCTTCTATGCATCGGTAGGTCTCATGATAATAACTAGTGTCTTGGCACATGTCCTTGAAAAAATATTATTTGTAGTTTTGGCACAAGGCATTGAATATGTGGTTATGAACATCTGGAATTATGCATTCCATCATTATGAATGTGGCCATTGATATTACATGTGATTATTTGACTAGTAGAATATCCATGTGAGTAAGTAAATGGAATTATTTTGGTTTCTATTTTCCAAATTATTATTATGCTTATTTGGAAAAGGTTTTTTTTGTTTTATACATATCCTTAAATCTTTATGTTTATTTTTGAAAGTTTCCTCTATATTATTATCCTTAATGAGAATTTGATCTCACCCCTTTCTAATGTTTTATTTTCCCAGTATCCCAAGAAGTGTTTAATGATTGAGATTTAGGGTTAATCTAAGTGAACAATGTAATTCTAAAAATATTTTTTTGTTTAATTTTAGAAAGTATAATGTAATGTTCATGTATGTAATCTATTTTCCAAGAATTATAAACTAATCGGAAATTCAGAATTTTATTCCTTGTAATCATGATAATGTATAAAAATAATGCACCGACTCTGGGTAACTGGGGTCGGGGAATTACATTTGGCATCAAATTATGTTTAGCAATAACCTTGGAAACTAGATTTTGATAAAATCTTATTAAAGCACATTACCCTAAGATAGACATTGAGGATTAGTGTACATGAAATTCCTATAATTTTGTTAAGGTAGAGATTTTTGAGTTTTCTATCTAATACATCCCTCTCGGGATACAAGGAGGTAGAGGTGGCTCTGGAACAGATGTAACTAGGTGTAAAACCCGAAAACATCGCTTTGAGCTAGACTCGAACGAGAACTGGTGCATGAAAATGGGCCTTATAGCACTCTTGGTTACGACACTCTAGGGGATATGCATAAGATAATTCACATTTTAATTACAATCCATTATGAAGGATTTAGGAGTAAATACTTATTTAAAGAAAACATTTAAATGATTTTGGATTATATTCATAAACTGTTCAATTTACGTTAGGTATTTTACAATTTTGAAATTATGAATTGTGATTCATAAACTATCCTAGTTTATTCAATTGTTAAGAAATTCCACCTAGTAGAAGGAATGATAACTCCATCAATACGTATGATCCAAAAAGCAAAAAAAAGGATCATATCTTTCCTAGTATTATGAAAACATGTAGAAGGGAAATAATCTCCCACGTATTATCAACAAATTATTAAATAATATCGTGTGTTAATATGATAAGTAAATAATTCTATGAGTCATATGGCTTTGAAGGGAATAAATAGAAGAAAAGGATGGTATAGAGAAAGATGGATAAAGGGAAGAGATGAAAGAAGGGTTTTCCCATATGTGATAAATGTTGAAATAATCAACTTGGATAATGCTTGAAGGGAATGGGAGTTTGTTATAAGTGTGGTGAAAAAGGACACCAAGAATGTGATTTCAAGGGTATGAAAAAGGTTTCAAATGTAAAATGATTCATCTGCAAGGTATTAAGACACTACGAGAATCAATGTCCCAGTCATCATAGTATACCTAAAAGGATGCTATTGTATAATAATCGAGTTTTGATACTACCTCAGATGAAGAGGAACGACTAGTGTTCTTATGTTGTTATTATATAATTATTTCATTTGAGTGTTTTATCAGCAATATACTGGTTATATGAATTTTAGAGATAAATAAGGATTGTACTGCAGTATTATTTTATTGAGGGTTTGAGATTATATAGTTCTAAGAAAAGTGACTTAATAGAAATCTACAATTTTTGGAAAATACATGGTTGAAGGAAAGTTAATCCATAATATGGTCTTGATAATGAGGTATTGATTTTGGAATAATAGATGATCGATTTGGATAAAATTTATCGGATATTCTTGAGTTCCTTGGAATTGATTAATAGTTTGTTTCATCATTGATGGGCTATTTTATATTTTTGATAAAAGGATTATATATAGTATTATATAAAGGATATGGGAGCAAGAATATAATCAATAAGGTTTTATGGTAATTCATGGTGTTAGCATGTTTTTAAATAATACATGATGAAGGTGTTCACATGTTATTACGTGGAAAAAAGGATCTTCATTGTGTTTAACTTCTTTATAAATTTTTGACTGTGAGTTTGGATATAAGTGTTTAGGATAATTATAAAGGTTGTAATGGATTAAGTTTGAAATTGGATACTATTGTTAAGGTTATTTTTGTATTGTTATAAAAATGAAAACACACATACCGTGTGGCAATCCATCGCGTCAGACAAAGCTTCGGGAATTGAACCCACAACCATAGTGAAATTCGGATTTATCGCCTACCACTGGACTATGTGAAGTCATGGGATTGTATAATCTAGTTTTTTAAAGGGTATGATATGTGAATTATAAATTCTTTATTTATTTTTCAACCCTATATTATTACGATAAATAGAATATATATATATTTGAAATATTTTGGAATGAAAGATGAGTTTGTGGTTGGAATTAGTTGGAGGATGAAACATTATTTATCGAGTATATATATAAATATATAATTTTTTTCCTCTTATTCTATGGGTAAATTAATTCTCATTTTTTAGGTAGGGGATCTTAAAAAGAAAAATGTGTTATCCTAATATCTTATATTTTTTTGAACCAATGGTATTTTAAATAATCATAGATTGATGGATTTGAGACCCTCAATTTTACATTTTTTTGTGATAGATGACCTCAGTCACTACCTATAAATATTTAAGTTTTCCTCTAATTATGTGTCTCTAATTTCCACCAATGTTCACCTAATCGAGATCATAATTTGGTGGTTCCCCTTTCATTTCCCTTTTCCTCTTATTAAGTCTAAATTTTATTAACCCACTTTCTGATGTGGGTTTTCCCAAAAAGAAATTCCTTATTTTCAACCATTTACTTTCGAAAAACAATTTCAAATAGCAAGGACTCAATTTATGGTATGGATGAAGAATTTATCACCCCAATATTTCGTAGTACATTATTTCATCAAAGTAATTCAATAACATTCACTACAGGGAACACAAAGTTCTAGCACACCATGACTTACCAAACTAGCCGTTCCAAAGTGTTTATAAATAGTATTAATAGAGTTTTGAACATTATATAATACTTATAAAATTAGAATCCATATTTATAGTTTATTATACATAATGTAAGAACAAATTCATTTTTTCGAGATAAAAGAGTTATTTTTCAAAAAATACAATTTTACAACATTTTAATGGCGAACCCTCTTTAAATAAAATATTTGAAACGTTTATGTTGGTCGGAGTGGACACTCAAGAGGGGGGTGAATTGAGTTCCAATTAAAATTTCTGCTAAAAACTATTTCTATTAAAATCACCCAATTTCAAAAACAAAATAAACTGTAGTGAATTTTTACAGATTATAAAGCTTCAATTAGTTTCTCAAAGATTGATTAATTCTCAGTTGACTTAATCTTATGATTTAATAAACTTTTGAAACTAACTTACTGGTTTATAATAAATATAAACACTTTCGAGTTTAACTATCAAAGTAGATTTGAAGACAAATTATATTTCAAAGTAATAGCAGCGAAATATGAAATAAATATGTATTTTATGGATATAAACATTAACTAAAAACACAGAGGAGTTAACCAAGAGGTTCAGTCTCAAGCCGAGACTTAGTCCTCTCAAAAGTTTATATAAAGATGATCCACACCCTGGATCGGGGTTCAACAGTTTACAATTGTCCACGTCCAATACCTCTACCACTGTTATTCGTGGGAAACAAAACAATAGCAACCAGCTGTCCAGGTCACACACGACCACTACCACTGTCCACAGTGGGAAAATGAATGAAAAGATAGTGAGTGAGGGTTTACAAATCCTCCAGTTAAGGTTCAGGAGACAGTGTGTGTGTAAAATACAACAGACAACACACACTTCTCGTAATGTAAAAATGAATCACAGAGATAAAGATTTAGAGTTTATAAATGGCTCTAGTGATCTTCGTGCAGCTATTGACTCCTTTTTTTATTAGAATTCATTATGAGTCTTCTTCTGGTTTTTTTTTCTGGAAAACAGAGTATCATGTGTTTCCATGACTTCCAGGTTCAGCTTGCTTATCGGCCCAATGAATGAAGAGTTTTGTGTAGTTCTTCTTTAGCATATATTTCTCGATGCATGCTCTATGTTCTGGAGGCTGGTAGTAGTAGTATCGTGAGTGAAAGTTCTCCAGTTGTTCTTGGCACGTTTTTAGCTTGATCGCAAGTGTGTTCTGTGTGCTCGATCTCTTTGAGTCTAGTGTCTCTCTCACTTCCTTTTGATACATGCACGATGTCCTCTTTTGTGCCCCTTTGTTTTTTGTTTTTTTTTGAGAAGAATGAATGATTATGCTTTTTAATCGTACTTGGTACGGTTTCCTGAAATGGAAACACAAATCATTTAATAACATTAAATTCATCAAAAGTAACAAATTTAACCGTTAGTATAATAAACAAATAGTGTCGAGGATATAGGATTTGAATCCGCAGTTCATTATAGGTAGTTGTTTGTTTGTAGACGTGTACTGTTGACTCGGTGTAGTAACTTCCATCGGTATCTCTTAAAACTCTTATCGGTGGCTCTTATCGGTAGCTCTCTATCCATCAGTAGCTCTGTGCATCAGTAGCTCTCTTATCGGTAGCTCTGGCTATCGGTAGCTCTGGCTATCAGTAGCTCTGGCTATCAGTATCTCTGGATATCGGTAGCTATGGCTATGGGTAGCTCTGGCTATCGGTAGCTCTGGCTACCGGTAGATCTGGCTATCGGTAGCTCTGGCTATCGGTAGCTCTGGCTATCGGTAGCTCTGGCTATCAGTAACTCTGGCTATCAGTAGCTCTTTAATCTCTTATGCAACCCACATCTAATTGACTTAGAATTGTTTCAAAGATTTTATAAACAAGGATAATCGAGATTAACATAAATCAGAAACTATTTAAACATTATTATTAACTGGATCAATGATTTGAAAGAATTAAAGTGTAGATCAACAGTAATTGAGAATATCATAATATATGAACACATTATTGGGATTATCAAAACATATAAATACACGATTGGGATTATCAAACCAGGTGAGGTCAACAATCTCCCCCTTTTTGATAATCACAACATATGATATGACCAAAAAAATAGTGAGAATATAGTATAAGAGAATATAACATTTATATTCTAATTTCTCAAAGAAATTAGTATCAGAGGAAATAGAGGAAATAGTAATAGAATGAGAGAGATCAAAAATTATCATAGTTAGTATTAAATACAATAGTATCAGAGATAAGCTTTGAAAGAATTGGTACCAAAGAAGGAAATGTAATAAATAGTATCAAAGGCTCAAATTTCTCCCCTTTGATATTTCTCCCCCTCTATTTATATGTTCTCCCCCTTTCTTCCCCTTTCTTTATATTTTTCTCCCACTTTCTGATAATCAAAAAGTGGGAAAGCAGACATAGAAAACTGATAAACAGTGATAGTGTAAAGAAAAGCATTTGTATTAGACCAGACAAAACTTACATAAACAGAATATAAAAGAAAAAACAATTCCTATCAAACAGCCTGGCTACTTTAGCAATCCTGATCTTCAACATGAGATTTTCATTTTGGATCAGAAGAGGATGCAGGTGGGGATGATGTGGGTGAGGGCTTTGGAATCCTAGAAATGATCACAGGAGGCTGAGCCACTAATGCAGTGCCTGGCCTGTATTGGGAGGTTTGTTGAGTGATCATAGGTGTGAGGCTTCGGATGGCCTGAGCAGGAGTCATCTGGACTGGAGACTTAGTAGAGGCAGAGGCAGGCAAGGCAGGAGGGACAATAACTAGTCTGGCATCAACATGCAAAAAGGGAAGCAACAGAGTTCTAAAATCCATAATGATTCCTCCTCCTCTTTCCATAGCAGATATAAAATCATCTTTGTTCTCTATGAATTTTTCTAAGGCAGGAGTCAGCTGCCTTAGCTTGGTCACTTGTTCTCGGAAGGCTTGAGTTACAGGGGGTAACTTCATGTTTTCCAACATCAGCTTGAAATGATGGTTGAGTTGTTGCTTGGTAAAAATCCTTTGGAAATTATAATCCACCTTGTTCTTGATTTCCTCCTGAGAGGCAGAGGCCTCTTTTATATGGTCGTGGACGATTTTCACTATTTCCCTGACTGAATCTCTTGTAGACAGCCCTACTCGGCTTAGATCTGATGAGTCCACAGAGCCACTGGTTGAAATAGAACCAAGCTCCTCCTTCATCATATCTCGTAATTGATTCAAATCAAATGCAGGTTTTGAAGCTAGAGGAACAACTGAGAAAGATACAGTTTCTTTAAAACATTTGGTCAAACCACTAATCAGAGTTTGCAGTTGAGAGTCCTGATTTTTAACATGATCCTTTATAGAAGAATTGAAATCATCAAATACTGAGACCATTTGTCTTAAAACACATTTCACATAGGCTAAATCCTTATCATCGTGAGGCTTTGAGCTCATGTAAGAATCTAAGGCAGTAACAGACTTCTTTAAGGATTCACGATCTGCTTCTATTCTAGAAGATTGGGTCTGGCACTCTTTGACTGCTTCCATCAGCTCACCCATAAAAGTTGACAGATTGAAACCAAGAGAAAGCTCAAAAGATTGTTCTAACAACTTCATTTCTTCACTAAAACAGTGCTTCATCTCAGCAACTGAGGCACTGAAGGATTCTTTCAGCTCATGCTTTAGGGATTCGAGATCAGACATTGTAACAAAATCAGTATGAGCAACTGTAGTAGATACTCTTGCAGAAGCTAAACTGACTACAGAATCATTCATGACTGATTGAATCGAGGATACTAAACAAGATTCTATTGTCTTTACTTCTTCTACAAAATTGACTTTGAGATTTTCTTTCAGCACATCTAAATTATGTACTCGGACCACATCATCAGGTAATAACTCAGAATTGATGTCATAGATGATCTTTGGTCTATTCAACGATACTTCATTATACGAATCAGGATAATCCAAACCATAGACTATAAAGCCTGGGTCTTCTACCCAGTCTTCAACCTCAACAGTCACTATAACATTTAAAAGATTGGCATGATGCTCCCCCTCAATGGGTGAATTATTATGTACAATAGCTACATTCTCTGCTGGTCTTTCTTTATCAGAATCTTCCACAACAACTTCCATCTCAGCAGCAGTAAGAAGATTTTCTGAAAAGGTACAGCTTCTTCTCTTTCTTTTTCTACTTCATCAGTAGGCACAACTGTGTTTCCAATCAATGGACTCAGACTCAGCCTAGCAGAATCAGACGATTCAGATACATTCTCTTTTTCTCCTTTTTGCAGAGGAACTGTCTGGTCTTCCTCATGAATAGATAACACTTCCTCTACTATTCCTTTTCTTGAGTATACAAACTCAGTAACAGGACTTGGGGGCACGTCTGTATCTCCTCCAATATCCATAGGAGTTTCTTCCTCTTCTTCTTCTTCTTCTTCTTCTTCTTACTCATCACTGTACTTGGGTTCCTCTTCATCAGGTCCTAAACCTGGATCTCGTTTATCCTTTGGCCTTAAAAGATAATCCACAGGATTAAATTTATCATACACCTTCTGGTCATCACTGACCCATTCTCCCTTCCATGGGATCCAATTGATTTTCATGTACTTACAAACTGTAGTAGTGATACAGAAGTTATTCTTAACTACAACTGTCTCATCTTGAGACTCAGCTATCCCTTTCACTTTTATCATTACAGAGATCATTTTGGCAAAGAATAAAGCATTAGTCTTTGATTTCGGCTTTATCATGTCTTCCATTTGACTCAACAGCAGTCTGCACAGATTAACTTTCACACCATGTCTTAACAGATGTAGAAGATAAATATCTTGATATCTCATATTAGAAAAATATCATCTCCTCGGTATCAAAACATGTTGAACAAATTTGAAAAGCAATCTGTTCTCTCCATCCAATTCAGTAGCAACCACTTGCCTTTGACTTCCATTACCCGTTAGTTCTTTTAATGCGGTCTCATAGTCAAAGATGTTACTGGTAGGTGGAATTTCCCTTGAGACATACCCTGAAACACCTTCATGTGGGACTTTTAAACATTCAGCCCACTCTACTGAAGAAAACGACATTTCTTTTCCATTTAAAAAAGAACTTACCCGATTCTCATTCTCAGACTTCTCAAAGCTTACGAGTTCGTAGAAATGTTTCACTAACATCGGGTAGTAGGGACCATTGTTATTTGAAAAACAATCTACCCATCTCTGATCTTCCAGAATTGCAAGCACCAACGACTTGCTTGGTAGCAGCCAATCTATGCATAGCTCCTTTTCAATCACAATATCTCTATTCTGCAAATGAGGGTTTAATGGTCGCTTTCCCGACCTAGTTATGACAATACTTCCACTAGCTTCTTGCTGTACTTTCTGCTTCTTTGTTTTAGGCTCTACACTGTCATCTCTACTGGAAGGAATCTTGGTTTTTTCCATCGCGGATTTAGGGTTCTCAGTCAAATAGGGAGCTAAGATTTGAAGGTGAACGATTTTGGGTCCGGTGGAGTGAGAAGCGGTTTAGGCTTAGTTTTATCATATAGGAATCATAAATAAATGAATAAAGTAAAATAACAAAAAAATAAAACGATTCATATTCTTGGCGGCAGACAGAAGTTTTAAAACATTGCATCGGTGAAAATTTCCGCATCGGTGAGAATTTCAGCATCGATGAGAATTTCAACATCGGTGAGAAATTCAACATCGGTGAGAATTTCACAATCGGTGAGAATTTCACAATCGGTGAGAATTTCAACATCGGTGAGAATTTCAACATCGGTGAGAATTTCAACATCGGTGAGAATTTCAACATCGGTGAGAATTTCAACTTCGGTGAGAATTTCAACATCGGTGAGAATTTCAACATCGGTGAGAATTTCAACATCGGTGAGAATTTCAGCATCGGTGAGAATTTCAACATCGGTGAGAATTTCACCATCGGTGAGAATTTCAACATCGGTGAGAATTTCAACATCGGTGAGAATTTCACCATCGGTGAGAATTTCAACATCGGTGAGAATTTCACCATCGGTGATAATTTCAACATCGGTGAGAATTTCAACATCGGTGAGAATTTCAACATCGGTGAGAATTTCAACATTGGTGAGAATTTCAACATCGGTGAGAATTTCAACATCGGTGAGAATTTCTACATCGGTGAGAATTTCAACATCGGTGAGAATTTCAACATAGGTGACAATTTCAACATCGGTGAGAATTTCAACATCGGTGAGAATTTCCACATCGGTGAGAATTTCAACATCGGTGAGAATTTCAACATCGGTGAGAATTTCAGCATCAGTGAGAATTAAACATCCCCAGCTCGTGCCTATTGTAACATAACCTATCAGAACTTAAAGGTTTAGTGAAAATATCGGCCAATTTATGTTCAGTTCCAATAAATTCAAGAGTAATATCAGCTTTTTGATAATGATCTCTAAGAAAATGGTGTCTTACATCTATGTGTTTGGTTCTAGAGTGAGATATAGGGTTCTTAGATATGTTTATTGCACTAGTGTTGTCACATTTGATTGAAACATGTTTAAACTCAAATCCATAGTCCAATAAAGTGTGTTTTATCCACAGAATTTGTGCACAGCAACTACCAGCAGCTATATACTCTGCTTCGGCAGTAGAAAATGCAACTGAGTTATGTTTCTTACTACACCATGACACTAGGGATCTTCCAGGTAAATGACATGTTCCAGATGTTATCTTCCTTTCTAACTTACATTCAGCAAAGTCAGCATTTGAATAGCTATTGAGGTCAAATGATTGTCCTTTTGGATAAAACAAACCTAAATTTACAGTATGCTTAAGATATTTAAAAATCCTTTTAACAGCCAGTAAATGTGATTATTTAGGATTAGCTTGAAATCTAGCACACATACATACACTGAACATAATGTCTGGTCGACTAGCAGTACGATAAAGTAAGCTCCCAATCATACCTCTGTAATTGGTTTGATCCACTGGTTTCCCAGCTTCATCTGTATCCAACTTACAGGTATTACTCATAGGTGTATCATTTTCCTTAATACTATCCAATCCAAAACGTTTTAAAATATCTTTTGTATATTTACTTTGATTTAGAATAATTCCATCTCTAGTTTGAAAAATTTGAAAACCATGAAAATACTTAAGATCTCCCATTAAGCTAATTTCAAATTCATTTTTCATATTTTATGAAAAATTAGTACATAGAGAGTGTTTAGAAGATCCAAATATAGTATCATCAACATATATTTGTACAACTAAAACATCTTTAGAAATTATTTTAATAAAAAGATTTGGATCAGCAATCCCTTTAGTAAAACCTTTTGAAATAAGAAAATAGATGAGTCTATCATACCAAGCTCTTGGAGCTTGTTTTAAACCATATAAATCTTTAGAATGTTTAAAAACATGATTTGGAAAATGAGGGATTGTAAATCCAGGTGGTTGTTCCACAAAAACATCTTCAATTATAAAACCATTTAGAAATGCACTTTTGACATCCATTTGATATATCTTGAAATTCAGATGTGATGCATATGAAAGTAAGATCCTAATAGCTTTCAGTTGAGCTACAGGTGCAAAAGTTTCTCCATTGTCTATACCCTCTTCTTGACTATATCCCTGTGCAACTAGTTTAGCTTTGTTTCTAACTATGTTTCCTCATTCATCAACTTTATTTCTAAAACCCATTTTGTGCCTATTGTCAAGGTGTCCTTGGGTCTATCAACTAATTCCCAGACATTTTTTCTTTCAAATTGATTCAACTCTTCTTGCATGGCTATTACCCAGAATTCATCATTGATAGCATCATTGATATTTTTGGGTTCTAGCTGTGACAAAAAATCTTGATGTTCAACCTAGTTCCTTAGAGAAGCTCTAGTTTGTGTTCCTCTATCAAGATTACCAACAACAACATATAAACGATGATTCTTTAGAATCTTAGTCGATTTGGTAAAGGTTAGACAAGAAACATCAGGTTCATCTATAGGTTCGGGTTCATCAGAAGCAGATTCTGGAAAAAGTCCAGAACTGGATGTTTTTATAACAGGTTCTATAGATTTATCATTAAGGTCCAGAATAGACAAATCTTCTTCAAGATTCTCAAGAGGGGTTTTAGGCTCATGTGGATCAGTTTCATCGAATTTGATGTGAACAGATTCTTCCACACACTTGGTTTTCTTATTGAAAACTCTATAAGCTTTACTTGAAATAGAGTAACCCAGAAAAATTCCTTCATCGATTTTGGGAGAAAACATATCCAGATTATCATTAGTATTATGTATAAAGACTTTTCAACCAAAAAATCTGAAGTAATTAACCTTAGGCTTTCTATTGTTCCACAACTCATAAGGGGTTTTCTTAAGAACAGGTCTGATCAAGACTCTATTGATAACATAACAAGATGAATTAATAGCTTCATCCCAAAAGTAAATAGGCAGTTCATATTCATTGAGCATGGTTCTAGCTATTTCTTGAAGGGTTCGGTTTCTCCTTTCTACTACACCATTTTTTTGGGGTGTCCTAGGGGCAGAGAAATTGTGACTATAGCCATTGTGTGAGCAGTAAGATTCAAACTCATGATTATCAAACTCACGACCATGATCACTTCTTAGGGTTTTAATCTTAAGTCCACTAAGGTTCTCTACAGACATGGAATATTTAATAAAGTAAGGATAAGCTTCACTTTTGTGATCTAGAAAGTATACCCAAGTATATCTAGAAAAGTCATCTACAAGGACATAGACATATTGCTTCCCATTTAAACAAGAAACTCTTGATGGTCCAAACAAATCCATGTGAACGAACTCAGGTGGTTGAGAAGTTGACACTTCTTTCTTTGATTTAAATGAAACTTTGTGTTGTTTTCCCTTTTAACAGGGATTACACACTTTGTCATTTGGGAATTCTAACTTAGGTAAGTCTCTAACTATGTTTTTCCTAGATAGTTTTCTAAGTGAGTCAATGCTGCAGTGTCCTAATCTTCTGTTCCATAGCCAAAATTCTTTATGAAAATCATTCAATCAAGAAATATTTTGTTTGGCTAAATAATTTAAATCAACAGTAGAAACATTTTAATTCCTTAGAGCAGAAAATACTAAAGAATTTTTGGAGTTAAAAACATCACACTAATCATTTTCAAACATGACATTGAAACCATCGTCACATAATGGAGATATGCTAAGAAAGTTATATTTAAGTCCATCAACGAATAAAACTTTAGAAATTAATACTGAGTCAGTGTTACCAATCTGGCCTAGGCCGATGATTTTTCCCTTAGAGTTGTCACCAAAGGTGACATGACCTCCATCAACCTTTATTAATCTCTTGAAGCAAGAATAATCTCTAGACCTGTGTCTTGAGCACCTACTGTCTAAATACCATATCTTCTTGTGACAGCTCTTCAAGCAGGTCTCCTATAAAACATATTTAAACAGGAAATGACATTGGTACCCAGATTTTCTTGGGTCCAGATAGGTTAGCAATCAGGGCTTTTGGTACCCAGATTTTTTTATGGGTCCCATACAATTAACAGAAACAACAGATTTTGAAAGATAAACTTTATTTGGTCTATAACCATGTGAATAACCAGTTGAAGCATACAGATTTCCAAAACTAGAACTAGCAGAATTTTTTTCAGACTGAAGAATAAATCGGGTTCTACTGAACTGTCTCTGTCCAGGTTGGTATCCTAAACCAGTAGCATATCTAGGTGCAACTTTCTTTCCTAGCATTTGAGTTAAAGCATCCTTTCCATTTGTGAATTTTTCGAAGTCATTTCTGAGCTGCTCATTTGACAGTTTTAGTTCTGTATTTTCCTTTAGTAGATGAGCAATCTTTTCCTTTTCTATATCAAGATTAGATTAATGCTTAACACTTAAAGCATACTATTTCTTTAAACCTTTGTTTTTGTCTTTATGCTCATTACAGGTTTCTTCCAACATATCACAGTACTAAAATAGTTCATATTTTGACATGTTTTCCGAATCAGAATCATCTCCAGAATAATATGAATTTAAAACAGGAGTGTGAGATGTTACCTCAGAAGTATTTGTCGTCAAACACATGTTGGC
Source organism: Viscum album (assembly GCA_963277665.1). Classification (NCBI taxonomy): domain Eukaryota; kingdom Viridiplantae; phylum Streptophyta; class Magnoliopsida; order Santalales; family Viscaceae; genus Viscum; species Viscum album. The sequence continues at coordinate 1,790,626,134 of OY728133.1, read as the reverse complement.
TCGATTTCTTTCAGAGTCCGAAGATTTGGCTTCACTAGTGAAGTCTTCTGAAGAACACCAGGTAGCCTTCATGGCTTTCTTGTACTTCTTGTCTTTTTAATCATATTTCTTTTTGAATTTTAACTTTGAACAGTCTGCTTTGATATGTCCTTTTTGCTTGCATTCATAGCAGACAACTTCATCAGTCCTGTCAGCCTTCTTCCAATCCTTTTTCCATTTTCCTTGTTGATCATACTTTCCTTTGTAATTTGTTTTCCTAAAGAATTTCTTTTTCCTATAAAACTTCTTGAATCTCCTAGATATTTGAGCCATCTCGGCATCACTGTCAGATTCTGAATTTTCACTCGTTGAACTCTCAGTCTCCATTTGTAGTTTATCCTTGTCTTTACTCTTCAAGGTAGTAGTTTTAAACGCTACATATTTTCTTTTGGGTTCCTCATCTTCTTCTTTATTTACCTTAATCTCTTCTTCATACATCATCAGCTTACCAATTAACTCCCTGAAAGGCAGTGCTCCAATGTCACATGATTCTCTAATTGAAACGGATGTACCTCTACATCTATCTGGAAAAAATATCAGTATTCTCATAATTTTTTCTTTTGTAGGAACAATCTTTCCGAGTGAGCTCATTGTGTTTACTATCTCATTGAACCTGAGATACAAGTCAGAAATAGGTTCATCAGACTTCATATTGAAATTATCATATTTAATAGTATAAGTGTTTAATCTCATTTCTTTAACATTAGTTGTTCCTTCGTGAGAAACAGCCAAGGTATCCCAAATTTCAAAAGCAGTTTTACATGTAGAAATTCAATTAAATTCTTCATCTCCTAAAGCACAGTATAGAGAATTGATAGCTTTACAATTATTATTGTAAGCAGTCTTTGTAGGTTCATCCCAAGTAGATCTATCAGTAGTGGGAACTTTATTTTCAGATTCTATGGCAGCCCAAATATCAAAACTCATGCTTTCCAAATGGATTTTTATTTTGAGCTTCCACTGAGCATAGTTATTTCCATTAAATAAAGGTGGCCGATTAGTAGCAGCACCCTCTAGTCTATTATCCATGATATCACAAAAATAATTTTAAAGAGATAAAAATTTATAAATAACAGAAATTTTAAGAACATTAAAATACAATTAAAATCACAGTTGAAAACAAAGTAATATAGAAAATATATTCCAACCTCTGATACCAAAGGTTGGTCGGAGTGGACACTCAAGAGGGGGGTGAATTGAGTTCCAATTATAATTTCTGCTAAAAAAATTTCTATTAAAATCCCCCAATTTCAAAAACAAATTAAACTGTAGTGAATTTATACAGATTATAAAGCTTCAATTAGTTTCTCAAAGATTGATTAATTATCAGTTGACTTAATCTTATGATTTAATAAACTTTTGAAACTAACTTACTAGTTTATAATAAATATAAACACTTGCGAGATTAACTATCAAAGTAGCTTTGAAGATAAATTATATTTCAAAGTAATAGCAGTGGAATATGAAATGAATATGTACTGTATGGATATAAACTTTAACTAAAAACAAAGAGGAGTTAACCAAAAGGATCAATCACATGCCGAGACTTAGTACTCTCACAAGTTTATATAAAGATGATCCACACCCTGGATCGAGGTTCAACAGTTTACAACTGTCCAGGTCCAAGACCTCTACCACTATTATTCGTGGGAAACAAAACAACAGCAACCAGCTGTCAAGGTCACACACGACCTCTACCACTGTCCACAGTGGGAAAATGAACGAAAAGATAGTGAATGAGGGTTTACAAATCCTCCAGTTAAGGTTCAGGAGACAGTGTGTCTGTAAAATACAACAGACAACACACACTGCTCGTAATGTAAAAATGAATCACAGAGATAAAGATTTAGAGTTTAGAAATGGCTCTAGTAATCTTTGTGCAGCTCTTGACTCCTTTTGTTGATTAGAATTCGTTCTGAGTCTTCTTCTGGTTTTTGTCTGGAAAACAGAGTATCATTTGTTTCCTTGACTTCCTGGTTCAGCTTGCTTATCAGCTCAAAGAATGAAGAGTTTTTTTTAGTTCTTCTTTACCATAGATTGCTCGATGCATGCTCTATATTCTGGAGGCTGGTAGTAGTAGTATCATGAGTGCAAGTTCTCCAGTTGTTCTTGGCACGTTTTGAGATTGATCACAAGTGTGTTCTGTGTGCTCGATCTCTTTGAGTCTAGTGTCTCTCTCACTTCCTTTTGATACATACACGATGTCCTCTTTTGTGCCCCTTTGTTTTTGTTTTTTTTTTGAGAAGAAGGAATGATTATCCTTTTTAATCGTACTTGGTACGGTTTCCTGAAATGGCAACACAAATCATTTAATAACATTAAATGCATCAAAAGTAACAAATGTAACCGTTAGTATAATAAACAAATAGTGTCGAGGATATAGGATTTGACTCTGCAGTTCGTTATAGGTAGCCATTTTTTTGTAGACGTGTACTGTTGACTCGGTGTAGGATCTTCCATCGGTAGCTCTTCAAACTCTTATCGGTGGCTCTTATCGGTAGCTCTTATCGGTAGATCTCTATCCATCGGTAGCTCTGTGCATCGATAGCTCTGGCTATCGATAGCTCTGGCTATCGGTAGCTCTGGCTATCAGTAGCTCTGGCTATCGGTAGCTCTGGCTATTGGTAGCTCTGGCTATCGGTAGCTCTGGCTATCGGAAGCTCTGGCTAACGGTAGCTCTGGCTATTGGTAGCTCCTGCTAGCGGTAGCTCTGGCTATCGGTAGCTCTCGCTATCGGTAGCTCTGGCTATCAGTAGCTCTTAAAACTCTTATGCAACCCACATCTAATTGACTTAGAATTGTTTCAAAGCTTGTATAAACAAGGATAAACATGATTAACATAAATTAGAAATTATTTAAACATTATTATTAACTGGATCACTAATTTGAAAGAACTAAAGTGTAGATCAACAGTAATTGAGAATATCATAAAATATGAACACATAATTGGGATTATCAAAAAATATAAATACATTATTGGGATTATCAAACCAGGTGAGGTCAACAGTTTATATATTCAATTTGAAAAAAATAAACTTCTTATTTAGAGTCAGGACATATGGATTTAGTTTCAAAAAAAAATTGGTGTTAATCTGATAACATTCATATTTTGGTGAAAATTGAAAAATACTATATTTAAACTGAAAATAACTTTTTTAATCAAAATAATTTATAGTGTTAAATTGTACAATATAATAGGTTGTAAGAATAAATAGATTATATTTTTACCATTTAATCCAACGTTGGTCACTGTAAGTAATTTCACTTTTAAATTAGACATAAACAAGTGGCAATCTTTTGATAGTTATTATTTCATAAAAATACGCTTTTTGGTTTTGACAATAGTAATTGATTTTAAATAAATAAATACATCTTCTGTGTTATGAATTTGGTAAAATGGACTTCATTTTTTAATTCATAATATCAAAATTAGGTTAGGGTAAATTTTTTGTATTTTTCGGAAAACATTCAATTTTTTATGAATAATGAAAAACACTGTGTTATTATTTAAAACCGACTTTTTATTTAAATAATTATTTATTTTATTTAAATTTATTTTAAGTCTATATATATATATAATACATATATATGTTCAATTAAATTAATTGGATTCATTTTATAATAAAATAAGATATTTAAAATTTTATCGAACGTTTTACCTTCTTTTAAGCACCTCCTAGGAGCATTTGAAAATTTTGCATAAAACATAATTTTACCACTTTTGTGAGTTGATTTTCAAAAATCTATGAGACGTAGTTGATCTCAATAAGTAAAAATTGATTCAATAAGATTAAAATAATTTTCGGTGAATTGAAACTTTTGACTTTTATTGACCACGGTTAAAAGTAAATAGGGTAATTAAGGGTTAAAATGATATCTTAATTACCATAACACATGTTCTAATTCTATTGGATAATTGTAATTCGACCAAAAAACAACCTTAGGAAAATAATATGACCCTTTTGGTCCACATAGATTAGATTAGGACATTTATTATTATTTAGTTCAAAGAAGAGTAAAAAGTGTTAAATTCAAAGTTTAGTAACTAAACTATTTTTAATATATGGTTAAAAATAAGATACATTTGACAATAAATATTTAATATAAATCTAAAATTATTTCCTACATAATTGTTTTTTATTTATATTTTTTATATATTAAATATTTATATATATTTATGACACATTGATGATGTAGTAATTACCGTATTAATAAATGATTCGAATAATTGGCAATATAAATATTCAATAAAATTATTTTTGAGAATTTTTATGAATTAAACTAATTTTATAAGTTAATATTACATATTAGGGTTGGTTGGATTAATTTTATTCTAATTAATAATGTTGTTGTGAATTTAGAAAAAACAAAATACCAAATAGTGTCAAAATTGACATAAAAGAGTTTTTAAAATAAATATTATATTATTAATTGGTAATCTATTCCTAAAAATATAAGGTTCATACAAAGGGATTAAATAATATTATATATGTCATTAATGAACCACATTAAGATCTATTGGAAGTTTATAGTATGTTTATTTACCATATAATATAAAAATACAAAGAGACATGGTAAATGTCAAACAATTTAACTAAGAGTTAAATCTGAAAGATAAAGTTAATATAGTGACCCAAACCTATATAAAACCTATTGTTTGAGTGGTTTTTGACCCATACCCACCTTATCCTTTAAATAATTCACTTTTTAGCCATTATAAATCAAAACTAAATTTATTTTTCCTAAGGTGCCGCTCACCCCTCTTATAAAAGGGAACTTGCCCTTATCTCAAATGAACACCTCTGAAGCCATTTGGCACAGCCAACCCTGCTCTAATAACCTCCCAACTATCCTACCTTCACACAAGAGTCCTTAATTTGGTCAAAAAGCCAACCTATGTAGCCCTTTTAATCAAATCAAAAGGAAGAAGCCGAAGAAGAGGTAATGATTTGACCCCCCTCTTCCAAGTTCTTTTATTCTTCCACTTACTATTTAATTGTTATTTCCATAAAAAATAACTATAGTACCTTATATATACAGTGATATTATTATAACTATGGAACAACAATATTCATTATTCAATCCATAATATTAATGATAATATCACCATGCGTGCAAACGTACGGCTTACCGTCTCCACGTCGTGGTGTAATTTGTTATTCAAAACTATGTTATTTGGATTGATATAATGATGGGTAATATGAAAATAAAATTATAATGTCTCTATAAAATTAATATACCATCAAATTGCAAACCTTTAAAGAAATTTTATTGTCGCTCATGTGTACGTATGGATTACCGTCTCCACGACGCGATTAGATTTATTTACACGTTCACCTTTCATCGATGATTATAAAAATATATATTACTAATATGTAATATATGACATAATAATTATAATGGATATATATATATATATCTGTGTGTGTGTGTGTATTTATGTACATACATATATCTTATTCACTTACTTCAATTCAATTCGATATGGAAATAGAAACATCATTTATGCGTACGTACGACCTACCGTCTCCATAAATGGTGTTTTCCATTTCATATATCTATCTATTATAAATATTTATATTATAAATATATATTATATATGAATAAAGGTTTGTATTCTGTAAGTATTTAAATCATTATCTAAATGATATAGTAAAGAATAAAAAGTTAAAATACATAAGTTAAAAAAAGCTATTATTACCAGAAATGTAAATTTATCATGAAAATAATTATTAAATTAGTAGTAGAAAGTCATAAATGAATAATTTATGATATAATAGATATGAATATGGTTCTGGTATAATCTAATAACATGAAATGGTCATTATTCCGGAGGTTAGACGTACCCTCGATCTACGGAAAGTGTAAGGTAAGGGTAAATTTCACAATCTCTTTATTATATAAGGGTGATTTTACGTAAGTATCTACATGGACATATTTATTATCCATGTTCATGTTTCATGAAAGTTTTTTGAAAAGGATTATTTAACGGTAATTTTAACTAAAACATCGTTTTAAATGTTTTATATATTTATTCCTCTAAATCATCATCATTAACGTCCATTTTTTCAAAATGGTTTTTACGTATTTATCTATATAAACTTGTATATTTTTAAAATGTCAATTACTTTAAAAAGATACAATGTGATATGGGACAATTTCATTCAAAAATGTCTTTAAAATTTCTTCCTTTCTAAATTGTGTGAATTTTAAATGTTTTCATCAAAATAGATATTTCTCTCAAGGAGTTTTACAAATCATTTTCATCTATGTCAACATCCTTTGATAAATTTTAAACGTGTTTGATGTGGATTTTCGATGATACAGATCTTCCATATTGTATTTAAGGTTTAGTGATATTTTTTACTATGGATGTTTTATTTTTATACCATTCATGGTTTATGGTTTATGTATTGACATTTTTATGCCGGTTTTAATACGAATGTGAATGTTATGTTTAAAAATTTTCATATGATGATTGAATTGGACTTCGTAAGGGATGGGTGGAGCCCACTATAGCTTCTTGATGCATCGATAGGTCTTATGAGATGAACTCGTGTCTTGGCACAAGGCCTTGACTAAATCTTATTTGTAGTCTTCGCACAAGGCCTTGACTATGTGGTTATGAATGTCTGGAATTATGCATTCCATCATTATGAAAGTGGCTATTGATATTGCATGTGATTATTCAACCCGTAGAATATCCATTTGAGTAAGTAAATAGAATTATTTTGATTTATATTTTCTATATTATGATGATTTTTATGTAGAAAACGCTTTTGATTTAGTATTATAAATCTCCTTAAATGTTTATTCTAATTTTTGAATGTTTCCGCTATATTGTTATCCATACCAAACATTTAAGCTCACCCCTTTCTTATGTTTTATTTTCCTAGGATCCAAAGAAGTGTTTTATGTTTCAGAAGCATGGTTAATGTAAGGGAACAATGGAATTCTTAATGTATTTTTTTGTATGTTAGAAAGTGTAATGTAATGTTCATGTATGTAATCTATTTTCTGAGACTGCTAAACTAATCATTCTTCTAAGACTTCATTCATTATAATCATGAAAATATATAAAAATAATGCACCGACTAGGGGTAATTGGGGTCAGGGAGTTGCAATATTTATCCGAAAGAGGGAGATGCTCAACCAGCAAGTCATCCTTCCCTGTTTTTCCCGGGTTGATTCCTTTTTTTGCAAGACCATATACAACCATGTTCGCTTCATAAAAGGTATTGAGTTGCAATGAAGTTAGTCCCCATATGCGAAGAAAGGCAGATCATCCCATGGTGGTCAGTGGCAAGGCAAGATGCACCACACCCTCCCATATAGCATCGAAAATAGTGGTAGAATAACATTCAATCAAAATAATGTTATTTCCCTTTCTCTTAGAAGAGCTAACGAAATGTATCACAACCATAATTTCCACCTCCAGAGACAACAAAATACCATATCTGCCAAGAGTAACCCCTAAAACTGACCACAGTTATACCTGATTATATAACCATAATCCGAGTGACTCGGGTAGCATTTATAAGCACCAACGACATTCACATAAATCGATCCTAAGAGTGGGGATTTCCAGAACACCTCAAATGTGTGCAATGGTGGTTTGTAGTGCCCATCAATCCAAAGTCGAAGAAGGACCTCAAAGTCTCTAATAATGTTTTCACAATGATCTTTCTGGATCAAAGCAGCATCCCTAATAGAAATGAGAATTTACATCCAAATTGCATTAAGATTAAATGAGAAAGTGTTGTGAATAATATAATTTATATCCTAAAAGATCAAATGGAGGAGTTCGACAACAATATTTAGGAAGAGGTTCTTGAACTATTGATAGGAATCTAGTTCTACACATCATTTTTATTGAGAGATTATAGAGTCAAGGAATAACCATCTGTAGTAAAAAATGTCAGAAATATAATTCCAAATGGTAGAGACAGTAGCAAAAGAAGAAAAATAAAATCAATACCTCAATCGCCACCATTAATATTTTTTCAAATGACCTTATTTTAGATAATTTCTTTTAGCCTCAAAAGACAAATAAAACCAATACCTCAATCCCCACCATCAATCTCCCACCTATAATATGTTAGATATTAAGCATAAAAATGAGAAATGTTTTATGTAATGGGATAATAAAATTTATTCCCTTTCATCAAAATTTCTCTATGTTTAGGATAAATAAAGAGATCAACCGAAATTTCATTTTCATTATAATATTTTTTAATATCATAGGATTAACAACACACGTTTTCTTTCTCCAATGAAGATCAATAAATCATAAATAAGATTTTATAAAGCACAGAATACTCTACATATTGAATAGATCCGAAAATAAAATCCATGGACTTTATATATTTTAAAATTATTAATAATTTGGGTGCATGATAAGGTCCCATGAGAAAAAAATTTCAAATTATGGATTCAATTATTTTTATACAGTTATAAATAATAATATTTTCTTGGGAAAAATAAAATTATAGAAGTTATGAAAATACTAAGAATCTATCAAGAAATATGGTATACCAAAAAATATGAAAATTAATTTATAGAATATCATTCATGAATTGAAATTTAATACCATGAAATCACTTTATAAAATAGAACTGATGATCAATATAATAAATTAAAATATGATGAATAAAAAAATCAAACCTTTGTAAAATCAATAATAATTTTCAAAATACAAATTCAACATAGGAGTGGGAATTAAACTATGAAAAGATATAACTTACATCTCCATCATCAATGTATAAAATTGATCATGTATTTTAAAATGTAAAAATTATTTCTCTAATGACTTATGTGTTATAGTTATGTCATGGTTCCACACATTTAAATAAAACTATGGATTCCTCCCCAAAACATGAATTACACAATATCCAAAATGATTAAAAATAATGAGAAAGAAATGAAGATGGATTTAATATAAAAATTAAATAATTATTATACATAATGGTGGGAAAAAATGATTCCCTAAAAAATGAATACACTATTCAATGATCCATGTGTATAATTAATTAAAGAGGAATTTATAGATGATTTAGTTTTATATACCAAACATTCTGATTTGCGTACATTAGGAATAGGGGCCTAAAAATGTTTGATTCAAATATATCATTTTATAATGAGATATTCTTAATTGATGTGCCATTTATACTAGTCATTTAACACAAAAATAATCATTGAAAATTTATAAAGATCATAGACAACAAACACATCATAAAAAATAAAAATGGGGAACCAATATTATTAAATACTGGGAGGGAATTGTCATTAGAAACTTTACTGTGAACATTGGCATCCCTAGAAATCTAATCCTTTTACCTTAAAAACATAAACTAGAGAAATTTAATGAATAAAGGCCTTCTGTCTACCCGTGATATTGTATGAACTATGGGAGAATCAATGATGGATTCCAAAGTGGGCTCTGACTATAAGTCATTAGGTAGATTCAAAATCATGAGGGATTTAAACTAGAATGAAATAAGGTAAATTAATGGAACCTCATGGGTTTCATCAGACATATTCCAATTTCGATTCCTTTGGGAATTGATATCTAACCGATGAAGAGTGATAGGATCAATATGATTTTTGTGACCCTCCAAATATTGTGTATGTCATGGAGTACTTTTAAATATTTTCTATAGGAATGTATATTGGTATATCCTATTTTTATAAAATACCCTTGGGTAGGATGATACAACAACAATAGTATGCATAGAACTTATTAAAACGTCATGGTGGGTCTTTGATGTGGGAGGTATATGGAATGAGGCCTGTGGTGGTATATGTGGTTCCTAAAAAGGTTGTTCAACACCAATAAAAATTAGATACTAGTAGTGAATAAAAATGATCTTCTATACCAAATTATTCTTTCATCCCATCTTGTGGAATGTACCACATAATTAATTGATCTATTTCATTAATTGATTCCTCTATATGTTCTTTAGGGTGGTTGGTAGCCTAAAATATGGTGTCAATGCCCTCATCAGTGGTTGAGATTAGGGCATACTCATCAGACCAATCTTCATGTTATATATATTTTCTGAATAATATTAATTTTATAGTAAATGTGAATTATGAATTTATATCTCTCTAAGAGAGGTAACTGGATTGGATGTAATGATAAAATTTGAATGTTTTTTTAATTGGTACAAATGTTACCACCCATTATTGTCCCATTTTAATTCTTATTTTGACCCACATAAAACTAATGATCAATGATTTAATTTTTCATCTAATAAATCAATGACAATATGAGCATGCCCATTTAACTCATATAACCCTTAGAATTGTACTTTATTAGTGAAAAATGGGTAATGTATCAGTTGAAAATCTATAGAATATCCATCAAAACAAAAGTGATATTGGTCATGGAAAGATCATGTTAGGTGATAATATTTATAACCAAAAACTTCAAAATATCCTATAAATAATCCCAACTAGGCAGGTTCTTAAATTAATTATAGGTTGATATGTTAAATGTCTTAACAATAAAAATGGAAAGTACTATACTAAACTCAAAAAGTATCTTTTTCCAACCCCTCCAACCAAATCTAAAGGAGACAAATTCCACTCCTAGATCTAAAATTTTCCTTAACTCTAGTGTTAAATATCTAAAATATTTCTCCCATCCCAAAATTATATATTATAAATTAATTTCCCAAAGGTACTACACTAAATTGCACAATATATATCTTTTCCTCATTACTAAAAAATTATCTTTCTTTTTCATCCTGATTGGAATCCATAACAATTTTTTGAGCTTTGTGAAATGAGAATCATCCATGAAATTAAGGAATTTATATCTTTATTCCATTATAATGTTGACAAGAATAGGAATGTATTAGGGAAAGGGGGGCATGATAAGGATGAGAAGGGGAATGGGATGGGGATGGAGGTGAACTAAGTGTGGACTTAGAGAAGGTGGTGGTATTTTTCATCAGTTGATATTGGGGGGATTTATGATTGGGGAAGGTTATATTTTAGGAGTTGGATAAGTATTTGGTGGATTATGGGTTGTGCGTGTTGGATCATGGTTAATGGTTAGGATGGGGTTTTTTACATAGGTTTTAGGGAGGATAAATGGTTGACCCAACCCATGATAGAAGGGTATAAATATGGTTTATGAATTTTTTCTAAGTTGTGGTTGGAGAATCGGGAGACACATGGGGAAAAATTGGGGGTGACAATTCAAGGAAACTCAAAGTGAATAAGATATAAAAACTCTTATTGGTGGGGAAATGGAATTGAAAATGGATATTAGGGTCTTCCCTTCTAGGCCCAAAAACATATAATATTGAAGTTTTAGATTATGGATATGAGGAGTTATAATAGATATGTATAAGTGGATATATATTATTATAACATGGTTTTAGGATTTACGATGCATATTTCAAAATATTTAATTCATTATGACAATAACTTATATATTTATGTGTGGTGTTTGCCTCTTAATTTTAGAATTTTAATAACCAAATATCCAATGTAATGTGACGCTCTCTTATGGAATAGATTTATATTGATTTGTCCTTTATGAATTCACCTTCTGAAATGGCCACTGGTTTTGGTTTAGAGGTTCCAAATTTTTCAAAAATAATACTCATTTAATTTATCCTTCAGACTGATTTCTATTGTGTGCAGAAATGCCTTGCACCAGTTCAACTAAAATATGCAGTAGGGTTGAAATGTTATATATGAATAATTTTGATAAATGCAATAATTTTCAGCATATATATAGGATTTTTCATTTTATCATTATTTTATTTATCAAATTGTCTTAGAATGGACCACAATTTACATAATGGAGGTTATAAAATCTCTGAAACAACCAATTTTATTCCATTTATATCCATTAGGGATTTGTATTGTAGTTTATGGATAGTTCCATGGTCTATAAAAATATTAAAAATGAAAATATTTCCACTGATTCCCCAAATTTTACTTATTGGAATGACATACTAATTACTAAATGATTCACCCTTCTCATTTAGATTCCATTTCACCCATTAAAAAACATATCCAACTTCATCAGTATAGTTCCTTAATTTTCACTCCATTATTTTTTAAATGTCAGATATTCCCAATATAGAGTTAGGAGAGAGTAGTTTATAGCCTCAAAGACTACCATTATGATCATAAATATATCTACCATATGAATCAACAATAAAAAAACTCAAATGAATCAAAATATAGACATGGTTCCCCTATAGTCAACTCTTTTTTTAAGGTAAAAATTTCAAAAAGCCATGAATAGTTATTGAAAATTAAGTGAATAGAATATCCCCACTTTTTACTTTTAATTTATGGGTTGAGAAGATGTCGATTTACATTGGGGGATGCCTCTCCATCCTTTAGATTCTTCATATATCCATGTGGGAACACTTGTATAATCTTAAATGATCCCAATCATCTTGAGATCATCTTTTCTAGAAATAATCATAATGTTCATTAACTAAAAGTAAAATATCTTCTATGTGTAGATATATCCTAATCATGTTTCAATAATTCCATATTCTTTAATTTTATTTTTAAATTTTATCATTGGAATATTTATCTATTCAGATCTCATTGGTCACATCCAATTAGAGTAATCTCTTCCTACATGATTCATCATCCATCAAAATAACTTTCCTAGCCACACAAAGTTGTTAATCCCTGAGCTTATTTGTTAGATGTAATTATTTCTTATAAATTAGTAAGAATGGTTAAATCAAAAATAGATTCCTTCAGGATATTTGATATGACCACAAAATTATTATTTTTACTCAACCAATTTATGGAACATGAGATCATGTTATTTTCCAAAATGTGTATCATATCTCAATTTTAATGTTACAGCATTTCACATATTATTGGATGATACGGGGTGATCATATTATAAGAGACACCTTATTTCATCCCCACTTCTCTCAATATATGATAATTATAACTAGATACCTGGACACAAATCCATATCATGGGCACAATAAATCTAAAAAATATCCACATTTTAAAAAAATATGATAACCATATTTATTTTCTTGGTTTGTGTGGCCTCTGTTTGAATGCACATTAAAAAATTATTCATCACACGCCCAAATATATTTATAGCCAAATGAGTGGGTGGAAGTTCCATGAAGTTAGTCACCCATACATAAAAATAAAATCTACTTCCTTGATTGTGTTTTTCTTCATCTCATCACCTTTTTTTATATTAATATGAATTGTACCACCCTAATTGATTCCACCCCAATGTAAATGGTAAAACAATATAGTTTATGATAATTTATTCATTGTTCTCTTCAGTCCATGGTGTCCCCCAATTAGTGAGGTGTGATACAACTCCAATAAAATTTCCACATCAATCTCAGAGACACAAATATGAATCCATCCATCTATTCATTTATTGAATATAAATATCTATTCATTGAAATAGGGATAGATTTTAGCTAAAAAAATTCTTCTTATGATATAAATTTATTTGATAGACGATGTATGTTTCAAAGTGTTCTAAAATTTTAATGATTCGGGATCTAACTGTGACCTCCATTTAAAATAATTGATCACATAAGAGATCAAACTAAATTTACATTTATTTTCATCTGTAAAAATTGTGAAAAATCACCCTCAAAATATTTTCTAAAAGATTGTTATTTATCCACCTTTTATCATGAACATCAATAGAAATAAAAATAACTAAAAGAATAAATTTGATCAATTAATTTTGAACAAAAGTAATTGTCAGTAAATATTTTAATATTTTTTGATCAGTGTAGACAACTACATTGGAGATCACAAGTTTTGGATTAAACATATAAAAAAAGACAATAATAATTAACTTTATATTCACAGTGGGATAGCTGATATATACTTATGTTAAGGTCCTGATATCAATGTATATTTTTTGGGAAATTTTATTCCTCCTCTATCCATATACATCTCCAACCATCTAATCATTTTCATCATACATCAAGTCAATTGGATCATCAAAATTTGAAGGTAGCATTTTATGTGCACTGAATAACCTTTTACCCAACTCTTGATAACCATCCTTACTCTTCTCTTCAAATATGAATTATATAAATTATTCTATTTTGTGAGTAAGTGGTTGAGATATTTGTGGTAAATCATTATCAATACATTGATAAAAATCAACATTTCCTATAAACCATTGAATCTCTGACATTTTTATTAGATTTTTTGTACATTTATCTCCTTGGTTTTTATAAAATAAAATTCAATTATTTATCATTATATTAGGTGGAGAAGAAAAATTCTGTATAATACCATATTTCTTTAAATTAATTATAAGGAATATCACTTCACACATATTGGGATCCAAGTTAATATTCATCATCAATACCTCAAATTAATGAAAATATATTGAAAAACAACTTTGAAAACATTATAAATCATCCCCATCATCCCATGGAAATTATAATTCATGCACTAATAAAAATTGGTGTGTGAGTTACACATTCCTAAGGATAAGAATAAATATGCAATAAATGAGGGAATAAAAATCACTATACCCATTCCTTTGGCGTTTATATGGTTTTAGGGGAGTTGGGGATGTTTTTATTGATTTTAAAGGGTTGGAGTGGTTTATCAAATATAAATATACAATTACTAATAAAGTTAAAAAATTGATTTTAATTATGTAATTTTGGTTTAATTAGGTAAATTTTTTATCTGTTTGGAATGGAATATAAATTTTTATCTCCTCCTTAGAAATGAACATTTTTGATAATTTTCTTATTCTCGTAACAAATTATTCGTGTTTGAAAAATAAAAGTCATTTATTTCACTAAATATTATAATGTAAGATTCATATGAGGGCATGTAGGAGGCATTTCCCTAATTATTAATATTAGTTCTTTATTATATTAATTTCAAACCCTTTGGAAATTTTGGATGTTTAAGAGTAAGTTCTCCCACTGTGTAAGACTCATTCACCCCTACTTATGTTTAGATTCCTATGTGAACATCCAATTTTTACTACTTTTTCCATAATTAAATGTCATGATTTAAGGTTTCATTTTAAATAATAAAAATAAAAATATAGGTAATTTAAATTGTAAATAAAAAACTTTCCTCCTTGCATGGTGTACACTATAATTTTTTGAGATTTCATTATCAGTAAATGATGATAAATTAGTACACCTAAAAACTAATTTTAATGGACTCGAGTGAATTTTTAAAATGATAATTTTCCCCAATGAAATTTAAAATGTGTCATGCATATGGTATTTTATATTTAAAATTTCCTATCCTTTTGTTTTCTCCTTTAATTTCAATCCAACTAATACAACCAAAAATCACCACTCAAAAATTGTGAGTAATTCTTTATGACCTCATAGCCTTTTCAATGTTCTACATCTCACACCATACTTATTTATCAAGAATCATATCGATAAAGGAGTCACATTGTAGGTTTATATTCATGTGAACCTCTCTCAATCCTTCCAATGCAAGTGCAGTATGTTTTTGGTACAACCTATTCAGTTAAGGGATATGAGAACTCTATTATTTATTTTTTATTAAATTTTAAAATTTCCATACAACTATTTCATCTAATTAAATTATGACAATTGACCAAATAAAGATAATAATGGGAAGGAAAAAAATAAACGTAAGAGATTATTTTATGATATTTATATGGGTTCATGTTATATGATATATTAAATGAATATTGTTAATGATTCTATGTGTGTTCTATTTGATGTTATTATTATTGAGATATTTCTGTGATAAAAAATAGTAGTAAATTATGATAAATTGTTAATAATTTATTTTTATTTCGTTAATTATTTGTCTAGAAAACGTATGAACTATGATGATGATTATAATATTGATAAATGGATTATATGGATAAAATAGATCAGATTCTTGTGTGTGATATTACTGTTAGTATTGTTATTATAAGACCCCAACCTTAAATCTTACTTAATATTGAATTAAATGAATAATTCACATTGAGGATCTTTTCAGGATTAGAGTTTTAGAGAATTAGGACATAACTATTACATCTCAAAAGATTACAAAGTAGAAACCTTTACTAAGTTTCCATAAAATAAAAACTCTTAAAAAGAAACATGTCCAGTTCCATGTTTTAGGTTGCATGACTTTCCCTTGATCCCATCCTTGACCCTATTCCACGTTAAATCCTGTGAAAAACATTTCAAAAACATGGGTTGAGCATAAAAAGCTCAGTAAGGGATACCCAAAGAATGAAAACTATTAGTTTTTCAAAACAAAAAGTAAACCATGTATACTTTATCAAAGTAATACTTTTCACCTTTTCTATGTAGTAAACACTCTTCACTGAACAAAAGTTCATTACATACCCTTCTGTAACCAAAAGATTACCATAAAACCCATATAAAGATCACATAACATATAAAGGTAACTTGGGACATAAACATACTTAAGTGGAATAACCATACAGTCGACTTCCACACATACTTAATTGAATATCCTTACGGTCGACTTCCACACATACTTAATGGAATAACCATTTGACCGACTTCCATACCCAATGCATTAGATGTTATAACGTAACCACCCGTCCTGATATTCACAACACCACCCGGCATATGTTTTATCACGTAACCACCCGTAAAATGTCCAAGTACCATCATTACACATAAAATATTGAAAATATAAACATTTCAATAACAACATTTCATTTGTAATCACAATAAGTAATTCCTAGATACTGAATTAGTCAATCCATTTTCAAAAACCATTTAGAAGAGATTTTTGAATCAAAGTGTCCCATACCACTTTGATGTTTTTAATGGAATTATAATTTTAAAAAATTAATGTCCATATAAATAAATAATGAAAACCATTTTGAAAACAAGGAAATTAATGTTAAATATTTAGAATAATAAATCTTTAAAACAGTTAAAACGATATTTTTGTTAAATCGTTTTTAACAAAATGAGAGACTCTTGAATACAAATAATAGAGGAATAACATTTAATCCGTACTTTTTATATCATGAGAATAAAGGTATTCATGATATAATAAGTCAAAGGACAGTATACACACCATATAAGAGTGAATTGGTGCATAACAACAATGAAGTCTCAAAAGAAAAGTAAAATGAGATGAAATCCATTATAAAGATGGTATCCTTAAATTAAGGATAAATAAATCTCATAATTATGTGTGACAAATATAAATACACCCAATATAAGTGGATATTATGTGTAAAACAATCAACGGTTATTCACACATATTCAAAGGATGACATATTCAATAACTACATATTGAACCCAAAGAAATCGAAATTGGGTTAAGAAGTTCCCTTGATAAAATTCGACAGCCTAATGGCGTCACATAAAATTTTACAAAAAGGGGTGATGAGAGGGATAAAGGGGATCTCATCACTTGGACATAAAATTTACATAAATAAGGAAATATAAGAACATATCCCATCATAATATTATGTGAATTAAAAGACATAACAAAAGATGTCTTTTAAAAAAAAGAAGGGTGAAAGGTTCCCTTACCGACATGGGTATCTTTCAAATCATACACCCAGTGAAAGAAGGACAATACAAAATTGATGTAAATACTCATAAATGAAATTATATTACACAATGAGTAAAATAATTGGCAGTACATACACCACTCAAAGTAAATTGTAACAAATGTAGCATAAATCCCACAGGAATAAAACTGAGATGAAAAATCCCTTATGAAAACTTGGCAGCCTAATAGCGCCACATAAAACTTCCAAAAATAGATTGATGAGATCAAATAGGATCTCTCATCATATTAAAATAAAATTTACAGAAAAGGGAATATAAAATAACATCCCCCATAATAACAAAGAGGAGCCTAAAAGAAGTAACATAAAGGAGAGTACTTAAAATGAATGAGAGAGAGGTTAGATCTCTTACAAAAATTCGGCAGCATGACGGCGCCACTCAAAACTTCCAAAATGGATTGATGATAGAAAATAGGGTCTTTTATCATATTAACATAATAATTACAGTAGTATTAAAATAAAATAACATCCCAATCATAAGAAATATGAGCTTAAAAGGAATGACATAAAAGAGTGTACTTAAAAACCAAGAGAGGAGTAGGATCCCTTACCTCGGGTCCGACTTGACTCGATCGTTCTTTAACGTCCTGAATAATAAACATGAGTTAATTTATACTTGATTAAGAACCTTTTTCAAGTTCATTATTCCTTTTATATCAATTATTGACATGTTATAAACATTATGTAATCATTTAAGTTAATAATGTTTGTTTTGTCGATATTTGGTTCTTAAGTCAAAAGTGGACTTCTTACAATTACATGTTGTTCGTGTGGTCAAAGGTTCTTTATATCCAGAATGAAATTCCTGATTTGTATATCATATATATCATATATATCTAGCATATACATTTATTTATAATATCACATAATCATTTATAGGTAATAAAAGAAATGCACCGTTCATGGAGACGGTAAGCCGTACGTACGCATGAACGCTACTTTCATTTCTATGTCATATTAATGGAATTAAAACTAAATGAGAGGTATGTATATATTAATTATATAATTATATTAATCATTTAAATGTAACATACATCATATATATCCATTATATATATGTACTTATAATAGTACATTACATTTGTGGATAAGAAATGAAATGCACCGTTCATGGAGATGGTAAGCCGTACGTACGCATGAACGCCACTTTCATTTTTATTTCATATTATCAGAATTAAAAATGAATGATATATATATATATATATATATTATAATTACATTATAATATATATGTTATATAGGTCACATATGGTCATTAATTTCGTTCTTTATACGATCCATGTATTACATTTACGATTCGCATCACTTAAGGGGGTGGTAGTCCACACTTCCTCATTTAAAATTATCGCATTTACACAACATTAAAAGAATAAAAGTATGGTTTAAATATAAAATATAGAAGCATATAGTAAACATAAATACCATATATATCATATATAAAATACAGTTACATCATAATGGCCACCTTTAAAGGTGTTAAAAGAATATTGAACAATCATCATTTCGTGAGGCAGAAAATCGCCAACCACAGAAATAGTATGTTCCTTAACCATTAGACGAAGTTGTGTGTAATTGTAGCTCGAATACTTCTTATAAAAACATCCTAGTATATTGATTATACTGGAGTTTTTACAAAAAAATGAATAAAAAGTGTTTAGGGGGTTGGAGAAGCAAAATAAAACAAAAGGACACAAGTGAAGACATTACCTTAAAATCGGGTAACTCCCTTTGGTTTGAGCTCAAAGGCATCCTTGGGAAGACTTCTGCCCAATGTGAGGCTTCAAGGAGATAGAGAGGGATGTGGAGAGACACAATGGGAAGGGTTTGGCCGAGCCAAAGGCTTTGGAAGTGTTGGTAAGGAGGTAGAGGTGGGGGCCTTTTATAAGAGGAGATGAGGGACACTATTGGAAAGTAAAGAAATGTTACTTTATTTGAAAATGAGTTTCTGATTTAAAAGGTCGCACATTGATATAAGTAGAGGATAAGGTGATAAGGGTTCTAAATCCACCCATCCAATATGTTTTGTACATGTATAGGGCTTAGATTTTAAATTATCGTTCCATTTTATTTAAATCGTTAAATAATGAGGTCATCGCTGCATCATCATGATGTCATAAATAATTAAATTTATATAATGTCTAAAAATTATAAAAAAACTACTATGATGTAGGAAATCCTTATAGATTTAAATTTATTATTTATAGTAAAAAATCTGACTTGTATAACCCCATGTAAAAATTGTTTTAGTAAAACATCTCATGTTTGTGTCATTTTTACTTTAACATTAAATAAAAGGATATTTTTGTCATTTTCCAACCAATGTGGCTCCATGGGGACCCCAAGTTGACCCATGGATTTTCTTGGTCGGCCATGACACATCCAATGTGGATAGTACATGTGTCTAGGTCATTTCATTTTATTAAAACATTATTCTTAGCTGAAACTACACTAATTACCTCTTATCGCGATTAAAAACTAAATAAGTTACTATTCACCAAAAAACTGTTTTAATCCCATTGAACCACATTTTACTTCTTAATGAAAACCATTTATGTCGGATTTTTGAAATTAAAAACTCAACGATCGAAAAATATCATTTAAATGGAAAATCAGTTTTTATAAGTACCACTAAGTGGTTTCACTATTCATCAAAAATTGATGTTTTTCAGAAAATTACCAAAAGTTCACCCTAAGCAATATTTGATATTCCAAATAAAAAAATGATGTCTATTTTACAAAATTCAGAACATATAAGTTGCATTAATTAATTTAATAATTAATTCCCGCTATCAAAACAAATAGCGTGTTTTTATGAAATAAAATGTATCAAAAGATTGACATTATTTTAAGTCCGATTTCAAAGTGAAATTAATTCCAACGACCACTATTGGATTAAATGGTAAAAATATATTCTAATTTCACTTTAAAAACAATTAAAAAGATAATCTAATCATATAAATAAATTATATTAAAAGTGGTTTTGAATTAAAATACAACATTTTTCACTATTCATTAAAAATTGATCTTTTTCAGAAAAATACCAAAAATTTACACAAAGTAAATTTTGATGTCCCTATTTTAAAGAATAATTTTATTCTATCAAAGATAACACATAATATTGTCAAAAAGTGGATTTAAAAGAGGTTTTCCATCAAAAGGTGGTTAATCGACCCTTTAAATAATATTAGAATGTTTACGCTTAAAATTTGATTCATTTGCATTTTTAATGCTCTAACATTTCTTGTAAAAAGTAAAAATATTTGACCAACATATATAATCATTTTGTAGTTAGTTCTGTTCATTCCCACCATTACAATGGCTAGGCGTTAACTACTATTTGAAATAATATTATTTTATTATTAGAGAGAAATGTAAGATTCCCAAGAAACTTGTTGTTGCGTGTTGGGTACGCCATCGAGCATAGCGTCCCCTTTAAAGTCATATTAATATTTTATTCAGAAATATGGATAAATGTGAAAATTCCATACTCTTTATTTACATGGGGTGTTACATCCTTCCCCCCCTTTGGGGAATTGCGTCCTCGCAATTTTAAATTTGGGCTCGAAAACATCCTTGAATGTCCCACATCGGAACAAGAGTCAGTAAAACAATCACGTTAAAATAAAGGGAGAGAAGTATAGAGGTCATCCGAGTTAACCCATACTATGATTCCAATTACGAAAATATGGATATGGAAGAAAAAAAGGGTCATGTTCTAATGGAGAGTGATAGTAAACATGTCTAGGAGAAAGTTAACCATAAGAAAATCACAAACTTGTGATGGGTTATATGGTATTCGATTCTCCAGTAAGAAAAGTTAATAGACAAAATTATTGTTTTAAGTTACTTTTTATTGAGGAATTTATTCATAAGGAAACATAATAACTTATCATGTTGACTTTCAACTTTTACTAGATTCCTTAATCAAACTCATATTTTCTCCAAAAGACAAGTATTTAGGAAGACTTTTCCGCATTAAGAGAACTATAATAAATTTCTAGAGAATCACCTAAACCACAATAGAGAACTATATACATTCCATGTCTTTAGACTCTAACCAAAACCAAAACAAAAAATGTTAGTACAAGATCAGATAATCCGAAAAAGGATAACCCTTTATAAAAAGAAAATATATTCTTAATCTCCAAAAATTTTCCAACAAAACCCAAAGTTCAACGGCGACTATTCGATAAACAAATTGTGTATAAAATACTTCAAAGTAAACCAAACAAATATTGAAACCTAAATATTTGAAGGATTTAGTCACATTGTCTTCCAAGATTAATCATAACATTTATCTCCAAAAAACATAAGTTGCTCTTAATGCCTCGTATTGAAAAGTATTTAACCCAATCACATATCCTCCATGATAGGTTAATAAATTTCCATAGATAACCCAAAATCAATTTAATCTTAATTCATAAAATCATACAACTAAAACGAATCAGTCAAACTAACCATGGACTTCACGTAGTCCAGTGGTAGGTGATAAATACCAGTCGCACTTTGGTTGTGGGTTTGATTCTCGCAGCTTTGTCCGACGTGACGGGTTGTCACACAGTCTGCATATTGTCCTTTTTCCAAAACTATATAATTCTCAAATTATTCCCAAAAAGAGATAAAATCATCACAAATATCCATAACATAATTTAACCTCAATTTAATCTCATCCCTTTCACTTCCATCATAATATATAGTAACCCATAATTACCACAAAAGTAAGGATCATATAAACTCTAATGGTTACCTTTTTAATTATTACCTGAAATTCCACATCGATTGGTCATCTCGTACATGATGCATTACAGAACATACCAAGGTTCATGTGGTTGATCATGACTCCTAGATAGTTGGTTTAGAACAACCACGAGTTTCCTCATTGAATCCCCCATTTCATCCAGTCTCTTAATCAGAGAACCACCACGGTTTCCTTCAAACCTATTTTCAATTTGGTGCCTGATAGATCCATCCATTCACTAAAAAGAGAAATTTCACTATTAGTATATCCACAAAACCCTCATGTAATAATGAGGAAGATAAACACTAAGATATACTTACTCATTCATTTTGTCTAAAACTAGGACTCTTTCTGAAATCCTAACCATTATGGTACTGTCACTTATACTTAAAGATTACCCTAACCTCTAAAGTTATCTAAACCGACCTCTAATACCAACTATAAGACCATATCCTTAAACCTTACTTAATATTGAATTAAATTAATAATTCACATTGAGGATCTTTTCAGGTTTATAGTTTTAGAGAATTAGGACATAACTCTTACATCTCAAAATATTACAATGTAGAAACTTTTACTAAGTTTCCATAAAATAAAAACTCTTAAAAATAAACATGTCCACTTCCATGTTTTAGGTTTCATGAATTTTCCTTGATCCCATCCTTGACCCTATTCCACGTTAAGTCCTGTGAAAAACATTTCAAAAACTTGGGATGAGCATAAAAAGCTCAGTAAGGGATACCCAAAGAATGAAAACTGTTAGTTTTTCAAAACAACAAGTAAACCATGTATACTTTATCAATGTAATACTTTTCACCTTTTCAAAGTAGTAAAAACTCTTCACTGAATAAAAGTTCATTACTTACCCTTCTCTAACCAAAAGATTACCATAAACCAAATATAAAGATCACATAACATATAAAGGTAACTTGGGACATAAACATACTTAAGTGGAATAACCATACGGTCGACTTCCACACATACTTAATGTGATATCCATACGGCCGAATTCCACACATACTTAATGGAATAGTCATACGACCGATTTCCATACCCAATGCATTGGAGGTTATAACGTAACCACCCATCCAGGTATTCACGGCACCGCCCGTCATATGGTTTATCACGTAACCCCCCCCCCCCCCCCCCGTAAAATGTCCAAGTAACATCATTACACATAAATTATTGAAAATATAAACATTTCAATAACAACATTTCATTTTTAATCACAATAAGTAATAACCAGATATTGAATTAATCAATCCATTTTCAAAAACCATTTAAAAGATATTTTTGAATCAAAATGTCCCGTACCACGTTAAAGCTTTTAATGGAATTATAATTTTAAAACATTAATGTGTATATAAATAAATACTAAAAACCATTTTGAAAACATGGACATTAAAGATAAATATTTAGAATAATAATCTTTAAAACATTTAAAACGATATTTTTGTTAAATCGTTTTTAACAAAATGACAGACTCTTGAATACTAATAATAGCAGAATAACATTTAATACGAACATTATTATATCATGAGAATAAAGGGATTCATGATATAATATGTCAAAGGACAGTATACACACCATATAAGTGTGAATTTGTGCATAAGAACAATGATGTCTCAAAAGAAATGTAAAATGAGATGAAATCCATTATAAAGAAGGTATCCTTATATTAAGGATAAATCAGTCTCATAATTATCTGTGACAAATATAAATACACCCAATATAAGTGGATATTAAGTGTAAAAAATCAAAGGTTATTCACACATATGAAAAGGTTGACATATTCAATAACTACATGTTGAACCCAAAGAAATCGAAATTGGGTTAAGAAGTTCCCTTGGTAAAATTCGACAGCCTAATTGCGTCACATAAAATTTTACAAAAAGGGGTGATGAGAGGTATAAAGGGGATCTCATCACTTGGACATAAAATTTACATAAATATGGATATATAAGAACATATCCCAACATAATAGTATGTGAATTAAAATACATAACAAAAGAAGTCTTTTAAAAAAAAGAGGGTGAACGGTTCCCTTACCGACATGGGTATCATTCGAAACATACACCCCGTGAAAGAAGGACAATACAAAATTGATGTAAAGACTCGTAAATGAATTTATATTACACAATGAGTAAAATAATGGACAGTACATACACCAATAAAAGGAAATTGTGTCAAATTTATCATAAATACCACGGGAATAAAACTGAGATAAAAAATCCCTTACGAGAACTCGGCATCCTAACAGCGCCACATAAAACATCAAAAAATGGATTGATGAGATCAAATAGGGTCTCTCATAATATTACAATAAAATTAACAGAAATAGGAATATAAAATAACATCCTCTATCATAACAAAGTGGAGCTTAAAATAAGTAACATAAAGGAGAGTACTTAAAAAGAAAGAGAGAGAGGTTAGATCTCTTACGAAAATTCGGCAGCCTAACAGCGCCACTCAAAACATCCAAAATGGATGGATGAGAGAAAATAGGGTCTCTAATAATATGAACATAATAATTACAGTAGTATTAACATAAAATAACATCCCAATCATAAGAAAGATGAGCTAAAAAGAAATGACATAAAAGAGTGTACTTAAAAAGAAAGAGAGGAGTAGGATCCCTTACCTCAGGTCCGACTTGACTCGATCGTTCTTTAACGTCCTGAATAATAAACATGATTTAATTTCTACTTGCATAATAACATTTTTCAAGTTCATTATTCCTTTTATATCAATTATTGAATTGTTATAAACATTATGTAATCATTTAAGTTAATAATGTTTGTTTTGTCGATATTTGGTTCTTAAGTCAAAAGTGGACTTCTTACAATTAATTGTTCTTCATGTGGTCAAAGGTTATTTATATCCAGAATGACATTCCTGATTTGGATATAATATATATCATATATATCTAGCATATACATGTATTTATAATCTCACATAATCATTTAGTGGTAAGAAATTAAATGCACCGTTCATGGAGACTGTAAGCCGTACGTACGAATGAACGCTACTTTCATTTCTATGTCATATTAATGTAAATAAAACTAAATGAGAGGTATGTATATTTTAATTCTAGAATTATATTAATCATTTAGATGTAACATAAATCATATATATCCATTATATATATGTACTAATAATAGTACATTACATTTTGGGATAAGAAATGAAATGCACCGTTCATGGAGACGGTAAGCCGTATGTATGCATGAACGCTACTTTCATTTCTATGTCATATTAATGGAATTAAAAATGAATGATATATATATATATATATTATAATTAAAATATAATATATATGTTATATAGGTCACATATGATCATTAATTTCATTCTTTATACATTCCATGTATTGCATGTACGAGTCACATCATTTGAGGGGGCAGTAGTCCACACTTCCTCATATGAAATTAACTCATTTAAACGACATGAAAATAATAAAAGTATGGTTTAAATATGAAATACAGAAGTATATAGTAAACATATATTCTATATATATCATATATAAAATACAGTTACATCATAATGTCCACCTTTAAAGGTGTTAAATGAATATTGAACAATCATCGTTTCGTGAGGAAGAAAATCGCCAACCATAGAAACAGTATGATGTTTAACAATTATACAATGGTTTGTGTATGTGTAGATCTAATACTTATTATAAAATAATCCTAGTATATTGAGGATACTAGAGTTGTTACAAAAGAAATTAATAAAAAGAGTTTAGGGGGTTTGAGAAGCAAAATAAAACAAAAGGACACAAGTGAAGACATTACCTTAAAATCGATTAACTCCCTTTGGTTTGAAGGAAAAGGCTTCCTTGGGAAGACATCGGCCCAATGTGAGGCATCAAGGAATTATAGAGGGATGTGGAGAGACAAAATGGGTAGGGTTTGGCTGAGCCAAAGGCTTTGGATGTGTGGGTAAGGAGGTAGAGGTGGGGGCCTTTTATAAGAGGAGAGGAGGGGCACTCTTGGAAAGTAAAGAAATGTTACTTTATTTGAAAATGTTTTTAGGATTTAAAATGTCCCACATTGATTTAATTTTAGTATAAGGTGATAAGGGTTCCAAATCCACCCATCCAATAGGTTTTGGACATGTGTAGTTCTTATATTTTACATTATCTTTCCATTTTATTTAAATCGTTAAATAATGAGGCCATCGCTGCATCATCATGATGTCATATATAATTTTATTTATATAATGTCTCAAAATTATAAAAAAAATACTATGATGTATTAAAGCTTTTTATCATTCCATTTATTATTTATATTCAAAGATCTGACTTGTATAACCCCATGTAAAAATTGTTTTAGTAAAACATCTCATGTTTGTGTCATTTTTACTTTAGCATTAAATAAAAAGATATTTATGTCATTTTCCAACCAAAGTGGCTCCATGGGGTCCCCAAGTTGACCCATGTATTTTTTATGTCGTCCATGACACATCCAATGAGGTTAGGAAATTTTTCTAGGTCATTTCATTTTAATAAAACATTATTCTTACCTTAAACTACACTAATTATCTCTAATCGCGATTAAAAACGTAATAAGTTACTATTCACCAAAAAATTATTTTAATCCCATTGAACAACATTTTACTTCTTAATGACAATAATGTATATCATATTTTTGATGTTCAAAACACAATTATGGCAAAATTTCATTTAAATGGAAAATCAGTTTTTATAAGTACCACTTAGTGGTTTCACTATTCATAAAAAATTTAAGTTTTTCAGAAAATTACCAAAAGGTCACCCTAAGCTATATTTGATATTCTGAATTCAAAAATGATGTCTATTTTACAAAATTCAGAACATATAAGTTGAATTAATTAATTTAATAATTAATTCCCGTTGTCAAAACAAATAGCGTGTTTTTATGAAACAAAATTTATCAAAAGATTGACACTAGTTTAAGTCCGATTTCAAAGTGAAATTAATTCCAACGACCACTATTGGATTAAATGGTAAAAATATATTATAATTTCACTTTAAAACCAATTAAAAAAATAATCTATTCATATAAATAAATTATATTAAAAGAGTTTTTCAATTAAAATACAACATTTTTCACTATTCATTAAAAATTGAACTTTTTCGGAAAAATACCAAAAATCTACAAAAAGTAAATTTTGATGTCCCGATTATAAAGAACAATTTTATTTAGTCAAAGATAACACAAAAAATTGTCAAAAAGTAGATTTAAAAGAGGTTCTCCATCAAAAGGCAGTTAATCGACCTTTTAAATAATATTAGAATGTTTACGCTTAAAATTGGATTCATTTGCATTTTTATTCCTATATCATTTATTGTAAAAAGTAAAAATATTTGAAAAACATATATAATAATTTTGTAGTTACTTATATTCATTCCTGTCATTACAACGGCTAGGCGTTAACTACTATTTAAAATAATATTATTTTATTATTAGAGTGCAACGTAAGATTCCCAAGAAACTCGTTGTTGCGTGTTGGGTACGCCATCGAGCATAACATCCCCTTTAAAGTCATATTAATATTTTATTCACAAATATGGATAAATGTGGAAATGTCGTAATCTTTATTTACCTGGGGTGTTACAGTTATGGTCGCTATTATTTGGAGTTATTGTTTTATAATAAATGGGAAGTTTTTGATATGTAATATTATAAGTATTTAGTGGTGCTATGGTAATCTGATTTGGTGTTAAGGTCTGAGTGTGTATTAATTAGGGTGATTGGTGGAATATATTTCATGGATGTTCATGCAGTGGATTATCATGTGTTGTGGGGCTATGTTACTTTTTTCATGGTTTTATTGAATAAAATAGAGAAAAATTGGAAATGTGTAGTGGGATGGAATTTAATAATAATGGTTTTATATAAAGTTGTTAACTATAGAAATAAAGTATTAATGGATAGATAAAATATTGTGATGAATAATAAATGGTATGATATTAAATATTGTTAATGTATGGAATTATGAATATAATGTGGTTTCTAAATTGTAAATCTATACGTAGATAAATTTTCTATGTGATGGAAATTTATGTTTTTTTGTTGTTTGGTTAAAAAATTAAGGGTTTTTTATATTGTAGAAGTTGTTATTGTTGTGCAGAAATTTTCTGGGGGTGTGTCAGTGGTTATAGTCTTTACTTGTACTATTCTATATAAACCCTTTTGGATGGTCTTGAGCATGTGGACGTGATATATATATATATCTTATTTTTCTTGTGATTTCATATACAAGCCACTTGAGTTAGATATCATTATCCATGATACAAAACATTTTGGTTAAGGTGTCTTCATTAAACATCTAGGTTGGTGATTAGAATCAATGACCGACTACTCTCTCTTCCTTATTATCTCCTTTATACAAGTAATAAATATTATGGATTGATGATTTTAATATTAGGATATGATGGATATAAGACAAAATAACGATGTTGGGATTATGATTTTCCATGAAGTGGGGGCCATGTATGGTAGGAGGAAGTCACAAGGTAAATGACCTTTATGTTTATAATACCCAACTATAATGGAAATGTAATGTATTGTTGAGATATATGTGTGTGGTATGTGGATTTGGATATGAGTTTAGTTTATTATGATTTTTATGTGTTTTAAAAATGTGTGGATATGGTTATGATGGTATGGAAGGGATAAGAGAGCCACTATGTCTATCATTGGGGAACACGAGTGAAAAAAGCAAATGTGGTAGTGGTGTGGAGTAAACTATTTCTACATTCCAGGATATTATTTTATTATTCATGGATTAGGAATATAGTGAGTGGACCTTGGGTATTTTTGGTTTGTTGATTAGGTATAGGTTTAATTTGGTTTTGTTATTTATTCAATGACGACTTAATATGCTTCTTCCACATTTTCATGAATGTTCTTGAGGATGATCCAACTAATTATAAATCTATAATAACCCAATATATATAAAAATATTTTACAGGTTTTTAAGAGGGATTTTGAGATCAATATCAACATTACTAGATTAGATCTTGGATTTGAGGTGGGAGTTGTTTCCAATGGTGTCTTATTTTGGAATTTTATCATAGAATCATGTACATGTTTAATATTTCCAAGAATTGAAGTTATTTTGGGATACAATATTTATTTATATTCATGATTTTATATATTGATTAATATTTATATTCGTATTATATGGTGTTTAATGCCTCCAATTTTCATGACTTATATACAGAGTGATATTTTCCAACTCATGGACTATAGAATATGGGGTTCGAGCATCATTTTTATCATCACAATAGGCCCATGTAGGGTACATACAAGTATATAGTGACGCATAAGTTTTATAATATATATATATATATATATGAGAGTTCTGAAGGGGTTTTTATGAACTAATTGATGAGTAATTGAAGTGTTGGTAGTAATACATAGTTAAAAGATCTTATTATTTGATGTATCAAGGGATAAGAATGATGAAACATGTGATTAGGTTTCTTTTTGATCTAACATATAGACCGAAGCTTACAAAAAACCCCTAAGGAATATAGTTTTAATTTAATTTCATAGACCAATAAGTGGTACCTAAATTATTTTTTTGAGTGATTGTTGTTTAATTGAGGTATATTTGGGGAAGCTAAAAATAATATATTTACATGATCCTAAATATATTCCATATGACCATACATAATATTTTGAATTTTTATTTACTGAGATAGATCCTAGTCAACATCTCTATTTTGGTTGGTATAGAGAGGTTCTATATTATGATCCATTATAAAACTAGATGATTCACCCAGATGAGAATGAAAATTCATAGAGGATAAATTTTTGAATGTTCTAGAATCAATGCTTGGAAAATCATGTGGTGAACATCAAAGATTATTAAATAGGCAACTTGTTTGAGGATATAAATATCTACTTAAATTTTATCCAACATCAAATAAAGTGTTGGGTTCCATTTTCATCTATCAAAATTTGAGGATAGGTACACCATTGATGAGTTATGTATCTTGGAGAGTATAAAGAGGCCTAGATTTTGTGGGATCACCTTGAAAGTCAGTTTCATACATAGTGTCGACTATTGATTGTGAAAAAAACTAATAGGTAGTATTTTCTCTTCCATTATTATGGGATCCTTAGTATATTATGTCTTAGGATTAGATTCAACGAACACCACTTATATTCTCCCAATATTATTCAAGATGACGAGGATAGAGTAAGAAATTTAGTTGAGGAGAGATGTCCATATATTTCATATGTGGTTACCCCATTTAGCCAACCTACATATCATTAGGTGTAAAAGAAGACTTATGTGATGAAGAGGAAGCATTCACAACCCGAGTCATCATTGGAGGAAATTAATCAAAACATTCCAAGGGTTAGGGATTTAGAATGGGGTCTTAGATATTGAGTTTGTTATGGTTTTTAATGGCGGAGAGTTGTTCCCTTACAATTTATTCTCATTTATTTAGAGCTATTTGATACTATGTATACACAAGAATATTTTCACTATTATGATTTTTTTGGAGTTCATTCATGCTACTAATATTACTACTCGATGATTCTTAAGAATAAGCATGGATTTGGTTGTTAGATTCCACATCAACACTAATACAAAATTCATGTAATGATATAGAAATATTATAGATAGTAGGCATGTCTAATATTGGGAGTATATGGGGATGTTATAGGTTATCCTTATTATATCTATTTCCCTTAGAGATATAGGGATAAAAATGGCTATGAGCATAGTCATCAAAAGGTCTAGTTGGGTATAAAAGATGGAAATTACTTGATAATTTTCCTTATTTGTTCTATGGAATATATTTATTTTATTTCTCCCCCTTGGTAGATTCCTTGGGACTCTAGGAGGATGAGATTCTAGTTCAAATGGTTGGGACAACAGTGGTTCTATTTTAGTCTTGTTTATTTGATATATTTCAAGGTTGTGAGGTCATGATGGTGAATCCTTATTCGTTGGTGTTTTTATTCTCATTGTAGATAAAAAATTAAAATTTAATTCTTAAATTAAATTTGTTAAATTAGATGAATGATTAAAAATATATATTATAAAGGATATTGTTTTCTATGATTTGTAAGGAAAGTGTGTAGTGCTCATTTTCAAACTAGACCATATGATGGGTTGTAGTTATTCAAATCACATTTTTTCTCTAATAGTGGAGATATCATAGGTTTCAATATAATCATATGAATTTTCATTACTTATTGTGGTGGTTGAGTTCTTGTATGTTTTACCCAAATAGTTTTTTATGATTATACGTTGATTTAATATCAAATTCTAGATGGATTTTTATCCTGGAACCTCTCTAGTTTTGATCGCTCCTTACCAAATTAAATATTATGACCTACGAGAGTTGATAATTCATAATTAATATTTAAATAAAATGGGTTACTTCAAATATAGTGTATCACTATGGGATGCATTGGTGTTTCTCCCTAAGAATTAATAAGTTGGAATTATTCTATTTAAATACTAATGGTTTTTAACCAGGTGATGATCAATAACCACTACCCCAGTTTGAGGATAAATTATTTTTTCAACTAGTATAAGGAATATATCTATTTTTAAATGTTTGAATTCTAGTCTGGGTATGACAAAATGAGGTTCAAGGAAGAGTAAATCTAAAAGACTATTTGCATATGACACGTTCAGAAGTTAGAGTCTACTGTTAAATTATTCCCTGTAATGAACACCTAGGATATTTTTATAGGAATGATTAAATCTATATTTTACATATTACCTAATCATTTTATAATCATCCTCATATAATCTATGTCATCAAATCATATTTTTGAGTATATTATATTATTTTACAAGTCCTTCAACACTATTAACTCAATTTAATGTTTTATTGAAGCATTTTTTGAATGCTTTAGGTAAAATTCATTATGAATGTGGTATCCTAGAAAATATAAACAATTGATCTATTGATGATTGAGGATATCATTTTTGTGGTATAACAATGGGAGGTTGAATAGGTTCTTTGCCTCTATGGTTTCATGGGTTATGTTCAGAGTTTCATGTCTGAATAATCCCAAATTTAGCCACACTGACTACACTAACATGGAACGATAAAGATTTATCATGGAGTAATTAGTGGTAAAAATATTTTAATTACATTAACGTGTACTTGATTAGTATTCATGTTATTCAAATATTAATGGAAAGAGTAATTTTTTTATGTTTTCTATGATACGTAGTATTTGATTTGGGTTTCATCATTATGAACCATATAGAAGTGATCACATTTGAGTATTGGAAATTATATATCCATGAGAATTACTATGCCACTCAGGATATCATGTCTGCAGATGTGGTATTATTCATAAAGTTATTTAATTATTACCTCATCGATGAGAACTTTTTGTTCTTTATAAATTAAAATATATTGATGAATGACTTATTATAGATGGATTTATATTTATTTCAATGGATTTACATTGTGTTCTTATAACACTTTGAATTAAATATCTCATATAACCTAGTGAAATTGAATGTACTTTCTAATGCACTGATTAGGAGTTCATGTTGTGATATCTTTTGAGAGTGTAAATATTTTTATTGAGTGATGGAGGATATTTCAACAATGTATATTTATTCGGATCAGGTTAGTGGTAGATATTTTCTATATGAGATGACTCTATAATCATCACTAATGTTTTAGGTAGTGGTGTCTTAGTGAGGAGACTCAAACATGGATGTAATGAGGAATAATTTTATCAATATTGAATTTCATTTGGTCCATTAGAATGATGATTAACATCAAATGTTTTTAGGAGATGTGTTTTAGTACATTGGTGATGAAGGATGTTGTTCATCATGATTTTCATATCACGCCCTTGGTGGTATATCTTGGTTCATCCTAGATTTATCATTCCCTGAGGATTCTGTTTTAGTGGTTGGGGGTGAAGTAGTTCACATCAATGTTTGTTCTGTGTTTTTTTCTCCCAATAAGAGAATATGGATCACTGAGTTTGTGGTGGGTTGTTATGACCATTCAATATCCTTATATATATGTGAGATAACATTTTTATGGGTTTCCTAACTGATTTACCATTATTATGATCTCTCAATTATATATATTTACTATATTTTATAAATTTTTTCAATGAATTTTGGACACTGAATAGTAAATTATTGTACAATTATATAGTTTTTTGTGATTTTTTAAAATATCATTCATTTTAATGGAATATAGAGTAACCTAGAGAAAAATAATGAAAAATTAAAATTTGTTAAGTTTTAAACTATTTATGCCCAAACTGGGGGAATGGTTTTGTGGAGAGGTTTTGAGAAGAGGATCATGTAGTTAGTTAGATACTCTCAATGTCATGACACTTTATTTTTTTAGACACTATAATAGGGAACAATCCATCTGATATATCTTTATGGAACAATATAATGACTCTTATCACAACATGATCGTGTTTTTATGGAAATCACGATGAAGAGTTACATACATTCATTCCATGAAAATGTAGATTCACACTGATGCCAGAGTCATAAAATAT
Source organism: Viscum album (assembly GCA_963277665.1). NCBI lineage: Eukaryota > Viridiplantae > Streptophyta > Magnoliopsida > Santalales > Viscaceae > Viscum > Viscum album. The sequence goes on along the minus strand of OY728133.1, from coordinate 1,790,592,293 downwards.
TCTAATAGAATCCCAAAAAATACACTCATGGTGAATAACATTACATGTTAGGAACTATATAGAAAACATATAAAGAATAATATATTGGTTGTCCTTAAAAAATATCATTTCATGATTTAGGAAAAAGATTAATAGTTTGAAAATTGGAAACGCTTCCTTACACTATTAGTTTCCAAAACATGTTGTGTTATTTTTTCAGATAATGAATTTTTTAAAGGACATTTCACTATAAATGAAATTATGGCCAACTCAAACCTTGAGGGGTTTGATCACAGATTTAAATAGTTTTAGTTCACCATATCATTAAGGGATTTTGATCTAAGTGGATTGTGGTATTTTAGACATGAAATTAATGGATATTATTATACAATTAACCCAATAGATTTATTTAGTTTATTCACCAATGATCAATCACAAGGGTTTCGACACAAGGGATATTCATACTATAATGTTTTCTTATCTATTTTTCTGAACTTTTTATATTTACATAATTCTTAGAGTTCTATATTGTTAATTATTTTATATTTCCGTTATATCTATCATATGATCTCTACTATTGTTCCAAATTTATTTATCATTTCATTACAATAAATTATGTTTTAAAAAACCCTATAATAGGGATTTGTCCTGCTATATGATGGTTTTTACTAAAATGTTTTGACTCTATGATAGTACATTAGATAATATGATGTAATATGTTTTTTCTATTATATAAAAAATTATATTTTAAGTTACATTAGACCATTGAATTAAATTATTTAATAACAAACAAACCCCATCATAAAATAAGTCATTAATACAAGAATAATATATTAGATTACCCTCCTACTTTTGGGATAAACATTAAAAACATTATTTATTTTCTATTTTCAGCTCATGTTATTTTGTGACTATGTTGTTTTTCAATAAAATTATAGCTACATATCTTATTAATATTACTTTTACTAAATAAATGTTTCCCTTTTGGTGATACCTCTTTTGGAAATGTGTTCCCCTCTCATCATCCATTCTATTTTCCATTAGATTGCTATTAATTTTTGTCGTTAGTTTAATAGTCAAATTTAATTAATTTCAGTGTCACAATCATGATAAGATCATGAAGACCTAATATTTGGTAAAATTATTTCACTATAAATACTTGTATATTATGGTTTTTTCTTGGGTAATCACATTTATATAATACTTTTTGGTAGAATGACTTTTTTATGTTTCTATATATAAAAAATTATGTTGCTAAGAGGTCATGGAATATAAAAATTACTATAACCCTACTATGTTATTGTTAAAAAATCCATCAAAATACAATAACATGTATAAAAAGAAAATATTGAGTAATTTGTTAATATAATTTTTCATGTTCCTATTTTTTTACTAAGTTTATTAGGTCTTTTTTTTCTTTCAATTTTACATTCTTGGTAGTTTATAGTAGTGTGAATGATAGAGTATCTTCCCAATAATTATAGTGTTACAAACTCAATGGATTTAATAGAATACTACGATGAATCTACTACATGGGAAACAAAAAACATGAATGTTGGGCGCATCATTGAGAAAACTGAGATTGTTAATAATTAAAAATATACGTAGACTCAAAAAATTAACTATAAAATGTCACATACGACCACTCTTAAAGTGAATCTTATGAATACCTAAAAAATATGTAATATACTAGAAAAAATGGGAATATATAAGTGAAATTCACTTTTTAATACTTATCGAGCCCGAATTAATATACAAATTAATAGAATTACTCGTGATGCAAAAATATTTTTTTATAGGAGAACAAATTAGAAAGAGTAGTATCTTGGAGTACAAGGTGGAATAACCGATAATATTTCCCAAAATATTACAAATTTAGATTCAGTTGTGATTAACTTGCTTATATGAACTAATACATAGTGATATAGAGGTACATTATAAGTGGGAGAAGCATATGAGGTTGGATAAATATAAGTTAATGAAGAAAATAATGAGGTGGATAAAGAGGAGAATGAATACTGTAGAATACCAAAAAAATTCTACAATATAAGAGACTCAAATTATTGAATTAGATAAATGTGATAATTTCCAACACATATACTCTAAATAAGAAGTATAAAAATAACATTAATTGTGACACCATGTGATTTTTTATATATTTCCATTGAAATAAAACATTAATTATTTGGGAGATAACCTTTCATTAATCCCCACGTCAATATAAACATATAACCAATATAAAATAGATTTTAAATTCATTAGATTTAAAAATAATAAAAAAATTTATATATAGATATAATTCATTAAATAACCTAAATTTATTTATTAATTCATAATAAATGTTTAAAAATTGTTCTGTAATGTAATTTTTTGATTCAAAAATATGTTTTCATAAAAATTGTTTTTATCACACTTTTTCATGCCAAAATTATAAATAATTTTTAAAATTTTAAAATATTAAATTTATGAAATTAATATCATTGTTAAAACAGGTATGTTAATATTATTTTTTATGATTTTTCTTAGAAAATGTATTTCTCAGTGAAAAGTGAAAATATTGCTTTAAGAAAAAATCGTTTATTTTGATATAAATGTACCATTATTTCTTAAATATAATCATGAATAACATAAATATAAAATACGTAATAATAATATAACTATTTACATTTGTATCGTCATTTTAAAATATTTTTTATAAGAAAATTCATGTGCAAAAAACACATTTTCTAAAACAAATTTTCCATGTGATGTTAATTTATCATAATAAAAGAATTTATTATGTATTTATTTATAGTTTAAATTAAATTTATAGATTATATATTTAAGATAAAATCTCAAAATTCATTTTTTTCTTTTTACAAGGAATCAAATTGATGTAAATTATTTTTTATGATTAAAAATTCATTTTTCAAAAATAAGATTTCATTGTAGTTTGTATGATTAATTAAAATTAAATTAATCAACATATAGAATTTTTTTGGTAAAATGAGTTAAATATTAAGAATAAAAATAATTAATATTATTTAATAACTTCAATATAATTTTGGAAATACTGAGTTAAAAATTTAAGTTTTCTAACCATAGTTGAGGTTAAAATAAGTTTATCAGGGGTTAAAAAAATAGTTAAGCATGAGATTTCCACCCACACCAATAAAATTTCTATTGTTTTATGATATTTTAAAAATATATTATCCTACTATAAAATATTATTCTATTTGGGGCCTCTTTCTATGAATGTGACCACAAATCATTGAAATCATTTATAAAATTACATGGGTGTCACTCCCATTACATATAAAATGGAACCTCTTGTACTTCCTTTTTAACACCATTTGATCCTTATAAATCAAGAATAAATTGTAAAAAACGTTTACATAATCCTTACCTTAAATCTAGTTCTTTATTTTTCTCTTTGTACGAATCCTTTTAGGATTAATGAGTAAGCTCAGGGGTGGGTCTTAAGAAAGAGGTATAGATCCTAACTAGGCTCTATCAATCTTATTTATTCTTCTACCTCGAATAAAAATTTTCAATCCCAAAAAAATTTATTAATATATTATCATAAATACAATAATATGTTGTTATGATTATATAACAATAATTTATCAAATAATCTCAATCTAATGGGAGATAAAAGTATCACACATCCATACATATAATCTATCTCCTCCACTAATCAATACGACTAATATTCCTTAATAGTTATCCATGGTTTGTTAACATGATATATTTTTTTCATGTAGTTTTTATTTTATATTAATTATTCTGAAAAGGTTAATATATATAGAACATTCATTTTTTCCATCCATCAAAAATGGAAATGTCACTCATGCATATGTATGGACTACTGTGTCCACATAGTTATGTAATTCATTTTAATGAATGATTATTATTAATTGTTATAAATATGTATATAATTAAAATTTATTATATTTAGATCATGATTAATATTTTTGATATTATTTAATGATGATAAAAGTGAGATTAATATTAATTTTGAACCAAAAAATAAATGAAAATCAAAAGAAGTTAATAATAGAAATGATGATGATAAGGAAATATTGTAAATGAATGAGTGATAAGATATTATAAGTTAAACATGTATGATATTATTTGTAGGACTATTGATATTTTATAGAATTATTATAAATTTAAAAGTATTATTTATGAGATTAAGGTTGTTATAAGGATAAGAAAATATAATGTTATGAATTTTTTTACAATGCCATTTTTACAAATATTGTTTATGATTAAATTTTTGGGTGTTGAAATGGTATGATCTATCTATACTAATTAATACATATCTCTTATTTATTTATTCCTAGATATTTCATTTTTTTCTTTACACATTCATCTATTTATGTAGTAATGAGATCGAACAAATTTTATTAGGGAATATTGGCCTTGTTTTTTCAATGGTCACTAATATTTTCTACCATATTTTATTATCATTAAAATGTTTTCATGAATTATTTTAAAAATATAAAAATATTAATAAATTTATTTTTTAACTATACTAGAAATTAATTTCAAATGATTAAAAGGTCTCATCTTATCATTTTTCAAACATGGTAATGTGGACATCTACCAAAAATGTGAAAGGGATTTTTTTTAAATATACAATGCATGAACAACTTTCCCTACCATCATGTATACTATTTTAAATTAAAAGTCAAGTTTATGCATCTTTTTTTTATTTAAAAAAAATTCAGTAATAATTTTTTAATTTATATTTTCTTAATATGTGATTTCAAATAAAAATAGTATTTTCTTAAGGAGATGTTCTTGTGATATTTTAATTGTATTTTAATTTGTAAAAGCATCATTTTATGATTCTTAGGATTAATCGAGGACATTATCCAATGATAACATATTAATTATTTATGTGGATGATTTATTATTTTAATGATGAAATTTTTATGAAACCAGTATCTTGTTGATGTGATATGAATCAATTATTTGATTAATTGTTTACAATATTATAGAGCATTTAAGTATGGTTTTAATTATGTTAAGGGTGAGCTTATAATTTTATAGTCTGCTATTGATTTGGGTGAATTCGACTATCTCATGATATAATAAGGTATGGAATTGTGTGTGAACCTAGGTATGTTAGGGATTTTTATAATAATATAGTTTTGGGAGTGAACCTAGACCAATGAAAAAATGGAATGAGGAATGAACCCAGATCCACTATAATAATCTTAGTAGTGATATGTGACTATTTAAATGATTTTATATAATTATTTTTAATCCATAAACTTATTTATTATGTTTATAATATGGTTCCTTGTCTCATGATTGATTATGTGTGACTCTTTACACTTATTTACTATGTCTATTGATTGATAAATCATTATGATGTTTCCAGACATGTCAGAACTGTGTGATGGGTCATTCCCTAATTTAATTTATTTCATGATTTATGATCAATATAAGATTTACACAATTATAAACTTGAGGATCATCAAAATAGAATCAATGAAAAACTTAAAAGCTATTGAACACCAGAACCAATGGTATGATCATCACATATTATTTATAATTAATTTAGATTATGATGATTTACTATTGGTGATGTTTCTATTAATTGGTGGATTTTACCATATATATAATTTGTATTTTCATTTTGTTTAATGAGTCAATATAATATTTCCTTTAGTGGTAATCCATATGTATACAACAAATCTCCAAAACATCACCATACGAAACTTTAGGTGCTATCCTGTAGATCTAATCGTTTGGGACATTCACCTTTGATCACCATGAGAATCACATCCAAAGATTTCTGCTTGATCTCTATATACTTGAGATTGAGAGATGGAGGAATAAAACTCTCTACTCTTGGGATATTTCTTGGACAATGGTTCACTCTTGGCCATCAAGATGATTCCAACAAATCAAATGAATTTCCTCTCTTTGAAAATAATCTAGTTGGGATTATATATCTCTAGGCACTAAATATCTACCTTTTCTAGTTCCCTTTATTATATATTCAACCTCTCTTATGGAACCCAAAGTTTATATTAATTATATTATTATTATTATTTCTTAACATGAACTTAAAATTTGATTTCAAAAAATATTATTTATTCAAATAATATTCCTTGTATTTTATTTCTCCTAAGAACTATTAATAGATCCTCCATTACAACAAAATATGTATTGACCCTTAAATAATGTCTATTTATTTATTAAATAAATATGACTGCATTATTTTCTAATAAATAAATAAATATTATATACACTAAATAAAAAATATTTTTTTAAATATTCCAATCATATAATATTCACTCAAATAACACGTGAAGAAATATATGTGATCGAGAAAAAATGAATAATTAATAATACCAAGAGTGTAAAATATATTTATTCAATCAATTAAATAATAAATAATTTAATTTAATTTAATAGATATTGTGGATAGACATAGTGTGTCTGACCCTCAAGGCCTTTTTTTAGTGGCATTAGAAGAAGCAGCTTTATAGTCATGATTATTGTCTAGAAACACTCCAAAGAACTCATATATATTGAAGTTAAAGTCTCAATGATGTAATACCTCATTCGAAGACACACTATGTAATATAATCCCTTTATCAGGATATATCTAATCAATAATGTTTCACACTAATTCCATCAACCAATATTCTCAACATCCCTTTCATTGAATTTTTGAAAATCAAACATTCTAATAGAACACCATGGAAATAGATTTATTTATGATATATCATTTCAATAAATGAACATGCGATGTCAAAATTTATTAAATTACCGAAGGTAAAAAAATTCTCAGATTATTCATTATAGCAATATTACTTGTGAATCACCCAACGTATCGTACCTTTCCATGAACACATTTCATCACGGTTATTGTTGATAAATAAAAGTATCTTTCTCAAAATAATCATTAATATTATTATTAATGACTAAGGAACAATATAGTCAATTGTAGCTAAAAATATCCAATGACACATACTAATGGTGATTTCCAACTAGCGTTTCTCATTCTCATAATATCATACACTAGATATTACTAAGGGTGTACACCATGAGTAGGTGCCTCGGCGTCCTATGAGTCTGCACACTTGAAATCTCATATCATCTGTTTCCCTAAAATGATATAATCAAGATATATAAAATATATTTCTGAATAATTTTTTGGAACTTCCTATGATCTCATCACAATGGGGAACTGGTATGAACTTTTTGTGTGACAACTACTCTTAAAAAATTATTACATACTATTTTAGGTATAAGAAAAATTATTATGTGATAAACTGTTTATTAATATTAAAATATATGAATACAAGTAATCGTATAGTACATGGAAGTTGGTTGTAGAGAACCAACTCAAACTAACTCCCACTTTCACAAGATCACACTACTAAAAAACCTTTATTATTCAAGCTCCAACAGTATACCTATGATTCTAGTGATATAGGCCCTAAGTCACGGGTTCTAAATTTTTTTATTCCATGGGAACCGTTGTTACTAAAACATCACCCATATGATAAAAAATATCTTAATAGGTGATACATTTAGAGGATTTTCATTATCAGTTGGTGTGACTATGGCTCTATTGCAAGATCCACCATTGAAGTATTGAAACAATAAAATTTCATAGGATATTTAATTCTAGATAAAAAAATAAAGACACTGGACAATGTTTTATACCCAATCAAAATCCTTTTCCGCAGTAGAATCAAATAAACACTTGGAATCTATTATATAATCATCAACAACTAGCTAGTTTGATACTTTCTATCTCACATCTCCTCCATTGGGAAAAAATATATATAATCGGATTGTGAATTTAGGTCATTCTGATCTTCTTACAAACTATCATCAACATTCCCCATGATGAAAAAAAGCTTCTTTTCCTCCATATTCTAGGAACGTATCCTTAGTTTTTCTCAAATACATGATGATATACTTAACATAAAACCCATGTTGTTCTCCATGATCTTCTTGATATCATTCAACCATGCTCAATGCATAGGTGACATCTTGTCTACTACAAAATATGGAATACATGATTGATCATATTGTTGAAGAATATGGTATATTACACATTCCATATTTATAATGTTATTTATGAGGACATATACTATTAGAAATATGTATACCATGTTACACTAGAACTAGTCCCCTCCTAGGTTGTTCCATACTAAATCTATTTATTATTTAGAAAATTTATTTACTTTAACATACTCTTGGAAGATACTTATATCTATCACAAATGATCTTGAACCCATGAATATAGGCTACTTCCCCTATGTCCTACAGGGAGAGACATTTTTTAACCATTCTTTAACATATTGTTAGACTGGTATGCCATTTCCAATAAGTAATAAATCATCAACATATAAATATATCATATTTACTGCATTTCCACTAAACCACATGTATACACATAGATCAAATTCATTATTAATCAAATAATATTCTTTTACAGCTTCATCAAATTGTTTTTTCCATGACATGGATTCATTCTCCAATCCATAAATGAATCTTTAAATATAGAAAATCTTGTAGGAATCACCTAGAGTCACAAACTATTATTGTTGTGTCATATAGATATCTTCCTAAAGTTTCCCATTGAGGAATTTTGTTTTGATATCGATCATAAAAATTTCATATTCATGGTAATATGTAAAAGAGAGTATAAATATGATGAACATAAACATGGAAATTGGTGAAAAGGTTTTATCATAGTCAATTAATTGGTGTTGATTAAACCATTTAACAATAGGCCTTTCATTATAGGTTTCTAATATTCCTTCCATGTTTATTTTCCTATTGAATTCCCATTTTCAAGCTTTATTATTTATATTAATAGTAGAATAAACTAGAATGGAATCATGGTTTTGATACATGTAATCCATTTTATATTTCATGTTTTTTCCATCTTGTAGCTTATGTTCTATCTACAACCTCTTTCATGGAGGTAGGTTCATTATTTTCAAAAAATAATGAGTCACCATATTCAGTGAAATGGAATCAATATCTCTATGGTTCTCTTACATATCTTGGAATCCTATGCAGTAATCAAGTTTTAGGAACTAATTCTTCCATGATGACCGATGGAATCTAATCCTATACCTAATATTTAGTATCTTCGGTAGAAAATTCGTCCAAGTTAATCTTCATCATACTTTCCTTTTTCATTATGTTCTCCCTCTCAAGAATGATTTATTTTCTAGTAATAATGTCATTATTTTCTGGGGGGGTTTATAGGTATTATCCATTTTTTCCTTATTATTCTCTGTAAACGCACACTTTCTGTTCAAGGGTGGTGGTTTGTTTCATGATAAGGCCTTAGAAGAATCCTTATACACCCAAACATATGTTTGAAATGAAATGTGTTTATTTTCACTCCTTAACTCAAAGGGAATTATTTTTTCTACATTAGTTGGTTGTTGGTTTATTATGTATGTCGTGGTTTGTAATGAATGTTCCAAAATATGACAATTTAAGATCATCATGACTCATCATCGACTATACCATGTCTAACAAGTTATGGTTCTTACATTCACTAACACCATTCCAATTTTTTGTGTATGGAGGAGTGAGTTGAGAATCAATCGAAAACTGTTATAGAAAGTTGATACACTCATGAAAAATATATTCACCACCTTGAACCGATCAAATATTCTTTATTTTATTTCCAGGTTGATTCTCTACTTCATTCTTGAATCCCTTTTATTTCTAAAAGGGCCGAAACTTATACCTCATCAATTAGAAATTACCATATCAACTTAAGTTATCAGTAAATGTAATGAAGTATGAATACACACCTATGGATTCTACTAGAAATGGTCTATGAACTTAAAAGTGTACCAATCCAAGAAGCATGGTGGCCCTTTCACACTATTTAATTAATGATGTTCTGTTCATTTTTTCATGTAAACTAGCATGAAAATATTCAAGTCATTTTTTCACAAAAAGTCTAAATAACCATATTGATACATCTTTTTCAAATTATTATTGTTTACATAACAAATAGAGTTATTCCGTAGCCGGTTATTATATGAGTCATGTAAACATGATTCATTATCAATTAAAAATACTAGGTTATTGTAATTTAATACATAAGTAATTTTATTTAAATGTTTCATATAATTAGAAATGTTGTTTTAAAAAAAGAAATAAGTTTTATTTATAAAAATTAAATTAAAGTCAATATTTTCAAGGCATGATCGAGAAATTATGTTCTTAGTAATAGTGGTACATAATAATAATATTTTAAATCCATAATTATTCTTATTGAAAATGAAAGGTGGTATTTACTATTGACTAGAGCAGCCAGCCTTGCACCATTGGTATCTCTCAAATACCCCTCTCCTCTAACAATATTTTGGAATATTCATGGTTCCTACATTTCTATACATATGTGAGAACTGTAGGATGTATCTAATACAAAATGAGTAGATATTGAATTATTAAAGTCGATTAATAAACTCCCATTAGCTTATTCTTACATTTGGGTGTATTACTTCTCCTGATTTCCTTTCCTTCCCCATGAAAAACATAATACCTCATTTTCCTTAACCTAACTATGGATCATCCTCTACATAGAAGGTTGTTGGTAGACATCTTTTGACATTTTAAACGTCTTGGGACCCTTTTCCTTTTTCTTCCTTTCCTTATTCACTATAAAGATCATGGTTTTTTCCTATATAATGTCTATATCCCAATAGAATATCAATGAAAGAAGTTATAAAAGTATATTATCATTATTATTCATTTTGTAATTAACAATATAACAAGATAAGTTAATGGTCACTTATTAATGTAGGAGAATTTTGTGAAAATCATAAAGGAATTGAATCCCTATTATGCCTAAGAATTCAATGTAGTTAATAATCGTTACTACATGAGGCCTAGATGGCACAATATGTCCAAACATAGTTATAAACATAGAATTAGTGATCTCATATCTCTCTTGTATTTCACTCTATTTATAGAGATCGTGATGTGGAGACATCATTTTATACACATACATGTCCTCATGTCACTTCCAAAGATCATTTTTCATTGATGATAGCATGAAACAGTAAATATATGTGGAATTATTCAAAATATTCTAATATATGGTGAACTCTTCATCACTAACCTCATTTATCGGAATATTAGTAATAGGTTCTTCAATAATAAATAATTTTCATTTCATGGAATATGATAACACATATGTGCCTTTCTCATCATGGAATTTTTTTCTAGTGAGAAGGTTGTCATTCTCAAATATATATCGTAGTGATATGTTTGAGGTAATTTTTACTAATGTTTCAACAAAAAATGTGAGAATTGTTTTATTACTTTATCTGATAAAATTTTATGAAAATAAATAAATATTATATTTATAAATATCTCATTATTTTGTCAAAACCCAATAATTCTCATAATATGATTCAGAATATACTATTTCAAGGACATTCTAGAGGTAAGGATCCATACATCCCTTCTTATTACCATAGGATTGGTTGGTAAAAAACTTAAATGAATTTAGGTAGGTATTACAAATTACAACTACATTAACTCACATTTACTTGAAATAATGACTGGACTCCCCAATCTTAAAATCTATAAATTGGATTTCATACAATATAGCCTTTTAGTTACAAAATTTTATACATTGTAAGTCAACCCTTAATGTAAAAAAAATTTAATTCAACTAAAAAGATCATGTTATAATTCCCCAATAATTGAAAACACCCTATATTTGGCGGGTCGTGAAGTTTGAACTATGGTTCTATTTTAACTAAAGTAGGGGAAGGTAATACTTTAATAATATATATTATTGATGGATTTTGTCCCTTTATTTTTAAATTTAAAATTATTATATTTATTACATACTTTTAAATATAATTCTTATTAACTTATGTGACAAACCTTGTCACAGATAATTTAAACACATATGAGAATTTATTTGTGTTCTATATTTCTAGATTGTTAATTGATTAATTCATGTGGTCATGAAACAATATCCATAAGGAAACAACCATTCCACATGATATAGATTAAATAATAAAGAGTTATGATCCTGAGATTTTACCAATGGTTAGTTTAACTAATGGATTAGAAACTAACTATTGACCTAGGAAAAAAACCTTTAACCAATTAAGGGTCATGTTACAGCTTTCAACCTATCCACTTATGTATCTTTCTTGGATTTGTTTTACCTCAATTACAAACATAAACTACCTTAAATAGGATATAATCTCCATCCATTACATATCCTTTTACTCACACATAGGTTAGTGAAACAAGGGGTTTATATAAAAGATACCATCGGCACACATGACCTAACATAATTAGATGATACTGACACGCTTGACAACAATTTAATTTAATAATAAATTAAATAAAACCAATTACATGCAACATTCTTTTTATAATATCATAATAAACCATTATCATGAAATAATATATGCATTTAATATAATTACCATTAAATTCTTTAATTCTTATTTCAGATAAATTGATCTCAAATCAATTAATTATCTTTTTTTAATAAATCAACTATTTTATCTAAATTCTCATTCAAATTTCCTTGTGATTATCATCCATAATAATTTTCAACAAATTAATTAAATTTATTTAAAATTAATGCATATATAAATTTACCTCGGGGAAAACATAGTGATTAACCATCCAAACCACACAACATGTATTATACACATATATTATTTACTCTTGAGACATGTGGAATGCCTGATTTATCACAAAATTTCATGATGTGTACTATAAAGATAATTTTTTCATGGATTAAATGATTTTTCTGTCACGTGTTATTTTCTAATATAACTAGAGTAATAATTGTAATGTAACTCATACGAGATATGTAGATATGAACATTACACATAAATTAATTAAATAGTTATACATACAAAAACCCATCACATGGCATGTCCTCTCAACTAAAAGACTGCACTCAAGTACATGTCAACAAGGTTTAAATAGTGTAATGAATAAATTTTAATTCAATACATTTGGTTGGAGTATATATTGTATACAATCTTGATACATTACATGTTTATTTCATGATATGAATCAGAGACACACACTTAGGGATTCATATTATATCTATGCCTTAGAAAAACCAGAGTACGTGGAATGTACAAGGGGTTTATGGAATGTGGTATCTAAGTTACACAGTCTCCAATCGTGTAGGACATGTAAGAAGATACAAATATCATATATGACTAAAGAACTACATTCCATGCCTGTGGGTTACACGACATGTACTCTGGCTAACATTGTGACAAGCTGTCTTGGTCAACATGCAGTATATAATTTAATGCAGACTATATATTTAGTAAAAAAGGTTTTAATTAACTCTGAATTAAATAAGAATTAATTTTTGTTGTATTGAACACTAGTAAATGGTGTCTACCTATGGGGACATGGAGTGTTCTCTTCTGTTATCTGGCCCAAATCATCGGAGCTTTTAGATGAGATCTTCAATTTTATTTCATTCATACAATTTATAGATTTGATTATATTTATGATAAATGAATTTTTAATAATTATATCACAAAAAATGGGATTAAAAATTGATTAAACACGAAATAAAAACCAAATTAAAATGGGTAAATCAATTAACGATCTATAAATAATAAGTAAAAATTATTCCACCGCTCTGATACCACATTATGGTTATAGACATTGTGGAAGCACGTGATTGGTAGTTCCCAACTTTTCTTTTTCCCATGATCTATGATCAATCTAAGATGTACACAATAATAAACATCAAGATCAATGTAATTAATTTAATGAAAAACAGACAAGGGATACAATTTCGGAACTAGGTGTTGAATCATCACATATTATTGGTTAATATTTTAATTAATGAAGAATTACCTTTGGAGAATTATTTCTTCATTGATGGATCTAAAAATAGATATATGTTTTTCCATTTTTTAGTTAAATGAATCAAGACCATATTCCATCTAGAAATGATCCACATGTATTTCACAAATCTCAAAACATCTCTCTAGGAATCTTCATGTGCTAGTATGATAGAACATATCTCTTGGTTTATTTATATCATGGATCTCCATGAGACTATATTCCAATGAATTCTCCTTGATCTCCCTATACTCGAGAGTGATTGGTAGGGGATGATTTCTCCCCATTTTTGGGGAAATTATTATTGAATTTATACCTCTAGTGCATCGAGAGAATTCTGTAGATTTTATGGGAATAAAAAAATTTATTGGATCTCTTAGAAAATAATATATTTAGGTTTATATATCACTAGGGTTATTAATTAATAATTTTACATGTTCTCATTATTATGTATTTAATCCCTTGAGGAACCCCAAGTCTATAATAATAAGATTATTATAATTTATCAACAAGTTCTTGAAAAAACGTATTAAAATTAAATATTATTCATTCAAAAATATTCAACGTATAATATTTCTTATTAAACCATTAGACTTGGTCCATCATTACTACAGAACATTTATCAGGACATGAATAATGTCTATTTATTAATTAAATAAATATCATTTCATTATTCTATAATAATTCAATTAATATAATATTCACAAAAGAGAAAATAAATATTTTTTAAATATTCCACTCGCATATTATTCTCATAAATAACTGGGTGTGATATATATTTGATCAATATAAATTATTAATTATTAAACTATGTGTCTGAATAATATTTAATCAACATTTTAAATAATAAATAATATTATATTATTTAACCAATATTATGGATACACAAAGTCTGTGACCCTCTAGGCATTTTTCTCATTGGCATTAGGTGAACTAGCCTAAATTCTAGGTTTAGTGTCTATAAACATAGCAAGGCACACATATAAAATGATGTTAATTACATAATGGCATAATACATCATAAGGATTATCCCAGTGTAATGTAAGACCTTTATAATGATATCTCTAATCAAGCAGGTTGCTTGTTGTTGAAATCAAACTATGTTCTAAGTGTCTCTTTCTTCAACCTTATTGAAATAAAAAATTCCAATAGAACACCAGGGATATTTATTTAATTTGGCTATATCATTTAGATCAATGGTCTTGAGATATTTACATATTTAAAATTCTGGAAGGGAAAATTTATTTCTGTCATTATTGTTTAATGTAATATTACTCATGATACACCAACATATCATACATCATTGTGAACACAGTTTGTCCGAATTTGCATCAATACATCAATGTAAATGGGTCATAATACTTATTAACAATTACATTAGATTCTATAGATTAATAAAAACATCCATAGATAGAAACATCTAAGGACACATAAAAATGTGGATTTCGTACTTGTGGGTATTGTTCTCATAGTATCCTACACATAATATTTCTAAGATCACACACCATGGGAAGGTGCCTCAATGTCTAATGAGTGTCCACCCATGATATCCTATATCCTTTTTGTCCCTAAAATGATATCATTCAACTAAATAAGATATATTAAATAATATTTTCTTGGAACTTATGGGATCTCATCTTATCAGGTAACTATGATGACCTTTTAATGTGATAACTACTCTTATGATATTATCTCCTACTATGTCATTCATAAGAACAATCATTATTTTATAACATGTTTTTTAAAATCAAAAATATGATTACTTGTAATCATAAATTACATAGAAGTTGTTTCTAGGGAACCAACTCCAACACTATATTCCATGATTTAGGATTATGATATTGAATTAATGGGTATGATTTTCTATTATTTAATTGATGATATTATACATTTATTCATATCTTATTATCACTTATGGTCATTTACTTATATCTATTTCATTGAAACTTTTTAGACCATTTGATCTCACCCACAATTATATTTACCTTCCCCATGTTATGGAGAAATGATTTAGGTATATTATGTATCTCAAGGTTTACACTTATGAAGTAGTAAATCGGAAATGATATAGATCTTTAACATACTAGTTATTTATATATCCATGTTTTCAAGGAAACTAAAATTATATTGTCTACAGGGATGTATTATCTTAATACTTATTATATGTTCATAAAAATGATTTAATATTTATTTTTGAAAGGTATGGGTTTCTATAGTTGGATTCACGATGAGGATATATTCATGATAATTGTGAGGATAATTCTTAGTATAGGATAAAATAATGTGTAATCTTATCTAAATGTGTGTGTTTCCAAAATAAAATACATCACTATCTTGATACATCAAGTGGCTATGGTTTTTCAAATTTGCATCTAGGGTTAGTAACCCCTAAAATAAATGGTTGAGTATATATCATCCATCACTTTGTTGAAAGGTGAATGGTCTCTTACTAAACACATAGTTTGACACACTCATGTGGTATTATTTGGTTATATAATATGTTCTATAAGATAAATTATGAATTACTTTTATAGATAATTACCCTAGAAGACCTTGGATAAACATAAGGATTTATATATTGAATAATGTGTTTCGCTCTTAAGAAATTCTATAAATTATTTTTAAGATTATATAATCCCCCACTATGATTATTTTTTGTTATAATTTTATTTTTTTAATAAAATGCATTGATGTAAAAGGAAACATGAGAACACTGAATTTCGTGGATAATGAAATGGTTTTCCTCTTATGCAACTAATTGATATTTGTATATTGATAGTGAATCCTTGTAATTATTCGGAATCTGTTATCATAATATATGACTAAAAATATAAACATCGGTGAGTTTCCTAACACATCAACTAAGATGAAAATAATATTTCATGAATGTTTAGGTCACAATGATCATGGATGTAAAAACATATAATTTCATTCACGTAGATATTGTGGTAAAATTTGTATCTACATAAGATTTTATTATTTATTTCTCTTCAAAAAAATTTAATTTCATTGATATCATTTGAGACATGAAATGTAGAGTCCAAATGAACCAAAATATTATATATCATTTAATAATTTTTTAAAAATTCGATGTGTGAATATGAATGGACACATTTTGAATATTGTTTTAAATATAAGATATGGGAAATATATTGATAAATATATACTAAGTTTTTAGTAATGTTTTTTTCGTTTTAGAAAAATGAATATTTCTAAAAAATATATTTCTATTTCTAGGATATAAATATAATTAATTTATGAGAAATTCCAAAACAAAGTATTCAAAAAATAACTACAATTTTTAAATGATCTAAAATGACTCAATATTTTTAATTTTTATAATTTAGAATGATTTAAATAATTTCTTGAAATCTATGTGCTAAGATAGTGTGGGATTTTGGGGCCCAAGGGGCCTTAATATTGATATGACAATAATATTAAATATAATATATCAAAAAGATAAATTTTTTTAGTAATAGAATATCGTAGTAACAATTTTCTAGATGGGAAATTGAATACTTCCATTATATCCATAATGTGGGTTTTACTCTATGAGTGACAAAACCTTTGTGCACATCAGATGATTTCATTAAATTTGTTCATGGGGGATTTATAAATTAATTAATTGATTAATTTTTTGTTTATTAAATGGCCCAAAATCCTAATCTAGTCTATATAATCGCATTTATGGAAAATAAATTTGGTTAGATTCATAAGACATGATATTATAGGGGAGACATTAGAATATAATCTTTGATGAATGACAGTAGATCGTCATTTGGAAATCAGTTCCCAAAGAGTTCAGCTAAAAAAGAGTTCACATAACTCACCAACGATAATGTTGTAGAAACATTATTTAGTAGTGATCACTCAAAATATGATATATGTGTATTTTTTATAGGTTTTATCCACATTTAATTAACCTTTTTTGAACGTGAAATAATTTTTCTAAAAAAGTAATTTTTGGTCGTTCATTATTTTAGTGGTATGAATTAATCTTCTTCTAAGTAGGAATGGATAATTTTTATAATGATACATTATCATTCCCATTGTTATATGATTCTACCATAATCAGATTGAGGATAACCCAAACAATGGATGATGTTTATTCCATATTATTAATTTATTTTTTCTCCCCTTCTTCTTTGTGCATAAATATTTGGTATTTCATTTTGCCAAAAGTTCAAGGATTACCCTGAAACCAATAATTGTGAAATATTATTTGGAACAAAATATCATTACAACATGTCAAGATTTTTTATCGATATCAGGGTTGTGGTATGATGCAATATTGAAGATGAATTATGTGTCCATCAGTTCATGGGATTTTGTGTTTGGTGTTGTGGTAAAGTAGGGATCATTTTCCAAATGGATGGGTGGAAAACATATTGGGAAAAAATGATGTAACAATAATAGTAAACCCTAGATCTAGGATCTATGGGTTCATTTTATGTTTGAAATGATATCAGTTGTAAAATACCAGGTAAATAAATAATACTACATTCTAATGTTTATCAATATTTGGGAATAAAATGTTAATACTACTTTAAAGGGATTGCTATGCTCGATGGCATACCAATTACGCAACAACGGGTTTCTTTGAAATCTTAAGTTTCACACTAATAATATAATAAAATTATAATAGTTAACACCTAGATGTTTTAAGGTATGTAATGAACAGAAATAACTACAAAATGATTACATATGTTTGTTAGATATTTTTACATTTATCCAATAAATGTTAGAGGCTTAAAATGAAAATGAATCAAATTTTAAGCATAAATATTCTAATATTCTTTAAAAGGTCGATTAACTGCCTTTTGATGGAGAAACATTTTTAAATATACTTTTGACAATTTTATATGTTTTATTTGACAAAATAAAATCCTTCTTTAAAATCTGGACATCAAAATTTACTTTGTGTAAATTTTTGTTATTTTTTCAATAAGATAATTTTTACTGAAAATGTTGCATTTTAATTCCAAAAATCTTTTTAATCTGATTATTTATATGGATAGATTATCATTTTAAATAATATTAATGTGTATTTAGAATATATTTTTAACATTTAATCCAATGGTGGTCATTGGAATTAATTTCACTTTAAAATTGGACTTAAACTAGTGTCAATATTTTAATAGATATTGTTTCTTAAAAGCACGATATTTGTTTTGACAGCGGAAATGAATTATTAAATTAATTAATACAACTTATATACTTATAATTTTGTAAAATAGACATCAATTTTGAATTCATAATATCAAATATAGCTTAGGGTGAATTTTTTGTATTTTTCAGAAAAACTTAAATTTTTGATTAATGGTGAAACCACTAAGTGGTAGTTAATGAAACTGATTTTTCATTTAAATAAAACTTTACCACTTATGTGATTTGATTTTAGAAAATCCGACATACATGGTTGTCATTAGGAAGTAAAATGTTGTTCAATGAGATTAAAATAATTTTTTAATGAATAGTAACTTTTATGTTTTATTAATCATGATTATAGGTAATTAGTGTAATTCAATGTAATGATAATGTTATAATAATATGAAATTACCTTGACACATATCCTACCCTTATTTTATGAGTCATGGCCGACCATGAAAATTCATGGGTCAACTTGGGGACCCCATGGAGCCACTTTGGTTGGGAAATGACATTAATAACTTTTTATTTAAAGTTAAAATTAAAATGTCACAAACAAGTATTATTTTACTAAAATAATTTTTACATGGGATTATACAAGTCATATTTTTTACTATAAATAATAACTAGAAAACTAAAATTATTTCCTACATTATGATATTTGTTTTATAATTTTTAGAAATTAAATAAATTTTTTTATATATGACATCGTTATGATGCAGTGATTACCTCATAAATGAATGATTTAAATAAAATGAGAAGATAGGGTGACATCTAAGTCTTACACTTGTCCAAAACCTATTGGATGGGCGAATTTCGAAACCTTATCTCCATAGCCTCGAAATATATCCTTTTAGGACCTTTAAAATCCGAAAATCATTTTATAATAAAGTAATATTTTATAACATTCCAAGAGTGCCCCTCCTCTTCTCTTATAAAAGGCCCCCACCTCTACCACCATACCCACACATCTCAAGACTTTGTTTCAGCCAAACTCTGCCCATTCATCTCTCCACATCCCTATCTTCATCATTGAATCCTCACCTTTGGCAGAATGCTCTTCAGGAAACCCCTTTGGTTCAAACCAAGAGGAGTTACTCGGTTTAATGGTAATGTCTTCACTTGTGTTCTTTTGTATTATTTTGCTTCTCCAAACACCTAAACTCTTTTTATTCACTTATTTTGTAACAACAAGAGTATCTTCAATATAATAGGATTTTGTTATGTGATGTATTCGAGCTACACTTACACACACCTCCACTTAATGGTTAAAGAACATACTCTTTCTGTGGATGGCGAATTACTACCTCACGAAACGATGATTGTTTAATATTCTCTTAATACCTTTAATGGTGGCCATTATGATGTAAATGTATTTTATATATGATATATATGGTATTTATGTTGTCCATATGCTTCTGTATTTTATATTTAAAACATACCTTTGTTATTTTCATGTTGTGCAAATGCAATAATTTCATACGAGGAAGTGTGGACTACCGCCCCCTCAAGTGATGTGACTCGTTCATGCAATACATGGAATGTATAAATAGTGAAATTAATTAACTTATGTGACCTATAATAAATATATATTATACTGTATTTATAATATATATATATATATATCCAATTATTTTTTATTCCATTAATATTTCAAAGAAATGAAAGTAGTGTTCATGCTTACGTACGGCCTACCGTCTCCATGAACGGTGAATTTCAATTATTTTTATCACCAAATGTTATGGAATAGTATAAAATGAATATTTACTGGATATATATGATATTTAAATCATTAATATTATTCTTGATATGATTTACTTATATCTAATGGACAATCATTTTCAAACAAGTTCATTTTTGAGCCATGTACCAAACATCGGAAAAACGTCTGATATGAACACACATTATTAACTAATTATTATAACATTTTAATATGTGATATAAACTGAATAATAATATTTAAATGTGGACCATAAGAAATTATAAATTGAACATATATTATTATTCAGGAATATAAAAAAATGAACAAGACAAGTCGGACTTGAGGTAATGGATCTTACCTCTCTCTTTCTTTTTAATTACCTTTTTTATGTAACTTACTTTAATATCCTCTTTCTTATGTTGGGGGATATTATATAATATTCCTCTTCCTAGAAATTATATTTTAGTATGATTAGAGACTATATTTGATCTCATCAATCCATTTTTTTGGATGTTTTATGCGGTGCCATTAGGCTGCCGAATTTTCATAAGGGGATTTTCATCTCACTTTTTATTCCCGTGAAATTCATGCTACATTGGACACTATTTTCTTGTGTCTGTTGTATGTACTGCACATTATTTTACTATTTTTATAATACAATCTCATTTATTGGTAGTTACATCTTCATTGTGTGACCCTTCTTTCATGGGGTGTATGTTTCGAAAGATTCCCAAATCGGTAAGAGAACTTTTCACACTCCTCTTTTAAAAAGTCTTATTTTGTTATGCCTTTTAATTTAGATCTTTTTATGATGGGATTTGCTCTTATATATCCTTATTGATGTAAATTTTATGTCTAAGTGATGAGATACCATTTTCGCTCTCATGAAATAATTTTATGATTTTTAATGTGACACTGTTAGGCTGTCGAATTTTACCAAGGGAACTTCTTCACCCAATTTTGATTTCTTTGGGATCAACATGTAGTTATTGAATATGTCATCCTTTGAATATATGTGAATGACCTTTGATTGTTTTACACTTAATATCAACTTATATTGGTTGTATTTATATTTTTCACACATAATTATGAGATTGATTTGTCCTTAATTTAATGATACCTTCTTTATAAGGGATTTCATCTCATTTTACATTTCTATTGAGACTTAATTGTTGTTATGAACCAATTAACTCTTATATGGTTTATATACTGTCCTTTGGAAAATTATATCATGAATCCCTTTATTCCCATGATATTATAAAGTTCTGATTAAATATTATTCCACAATTATTGTATTCAAGTGTCTCTCATTTAGTTAAAAACCTATTAACTAAAATATTATTTTAAATGTTTTAATTATTTATTCTTATAAATATTTCTCATTAATTTCCATGTTTTCAAAATTGTTTCAAGGATTTATTTATATGGATAATAATGGTTTAAAATTTTAAAAGCTTCAATGTGGTATGGGACACTTTGATTCAAAAATATCTTTATTAAATTTTATAAATGGTTTTGAAAATGGTTTTTATGGAATGGATTCATTATTTCATTATCTTAAAATGTTATATTGTTATTGAAATGTGGTAATGTTATCTTTCATTTATTCTTAAGTTATGAGCTATGATTATGTTATGGTTCTTGGGCATTGTTTATGAACATGGGTGGTTCTGTGATAAACTAAGGGCGGGTGAGACTAATATAGCTCTCAAATGCATTGGGTAATGCGAAGGAGTTAAACGTTAAGGTTTCTCCAAATATATTTAGGTAATATACTCTGATGGGTATTCCAAACGTAACCATGAGGGTTAGTCCCTACGTAAGAATGTTATGAATTCCTCAAGACACCTTTATGTCTTATGATTTCTATGAGTTATTCGTAAATCTTATGATTTCATGAGGTATGTTAAATTGCTTATGTTTTATGAGTAAAGTATAATGTCATTGAATCTTATGTATACATGGACTAATGTTTTCTTTCCGTATTGTTATAACCCTTTACTGAGATTTTTATGCTCATCCCATGTTTTTTTTGAAATGTTTTTCACAGGACATTATGTTGAATAGGTTCATGTATGAGATCAAGGAAATGTCAGGCTATCTAAAACCAAGAACTAGACAAGACTCTTTTGTTCAAGAGTTTTTATTTTTGTGAAAAAATATAAGCTGAGTAGATGTGTCTAATTTTTATTCTTTGAGATGTAATAGTTATGTCCAAATTCTCTAAAACTTTACACCTGAAAATATCCACAATGTTAATTATTCATTTAATTCAATAATAAGAAATGTTTAAGTGTGGGTCCTTATAGTTGGTATCAAAGGACAATTTAGATAACATTAGAGGTCATAGGGTTAAGTGAGAAGTTTTGTATAACCACAATGGTTATTATATTAGATAGTTTCATTGTTATTTTTGAAGGTTTGAATGAGTTTGAGATAACTTGGATACGTATATCTTATTGTTTATCTTAATCTTTAGTACATAATGATTTTTTTGATATACTCACACTGACATTTCTAGTTTTTGTAAATCGATGGATCTAGCATGCACCAAAGTGACAATGTGTTTGAAGGAAATTTTGGTGGTTCTCTAATTAAGAGAATGGATGAAATGGGGGATTCAATGAGAAATCTCTTTGTTATTCTAAACCATTTATCATGAGTAATGATCAGCCACTTGAACCTTGGTGAGTTCTCTAATGCATCATGTACGAGAGAACCCACTCGACATAAAAGTTAAGGTAATAATTATAAAGGAAACCATTAGGGTTTATATGATCCTTACTTTTTAGGTAATTATGGGTTACTATACGTTATGATGGAATATGAACGACATGAGATAAACTTGAGGTTAAATTATGTTATGGTTATTTTTGAAGATTTTATCTCTTTTAGGGGAATGTTTTATGAATTATATAGTTTTGGAAAAAGGACAACACACAGATCGTGTGACAACCCGTCGCGTCAGACAAAGCTGTGGGATAGAACCCACAACCAAAGTGCGACTGGTATTTATCGCCTACCACAGGACTACGTGACGTCCCTGGTTAGTTTGACTAATTAGTTTTAGTTAGATGATTTTATGAATCATGAGTAAGGTGATTTTGGGTTATCCATGGAAATTATTAACCTATCATGGAGGATATGTGATTAGGTTAATTACTTTTCAGTATGAGACATTAAGGGAAACTAATGTTATTTAGAGATAAATGTTAATTTGTACCTTTGGAGACTATGTGATTAAATCATTCCAACATTTGGGTTTCAATCTTATTTGGGTTTAATTTGAGTAATTTTATGGAAATTTTTTTTATTGAATGGTCTTCTTTGAACTTTGTGTTTTGTTTGAAAAATTTTGGAGATTAGGAGTATTTTTCCTTTTTGTAAAAAAATATATATCCTTCTTGGGTATTATCTGATCTCGTACTAAACTTTTTTGTTTGGTTTTGGCTGAGATATAAAGAAATATAAAATATATAGTTCTCTTTTGTGGATTAGGTGATTCTCAAGAAGTTGATTATAATACTCTTAATGCAAACATGTCTTCCTAAATACTTGTCTTTTGGAGAAAATATGAGTTTGATTAAGGAATATAGTAAAATTTGAAAGTCTACGTGACAAGTAAGTATGTCTCATTATGATTTAGTTAAGCTCAAAAATTAATTCCTCAATGAATAGTAACTTAAAACAAAAATGTTGTCTGTTAACATTTCCTACCGGGGAATCGAATACCGTTTAACCCATCACAAGTTTGTGATTTTCTTATGATTAACATTATCCTAAACATGTTTACTATCACTCTACATCAGAACATGACCCTTTGTT
This sequence comes from Viscum album, assembly GCA_963277665.1. Taxonomy (NCBI): domain Eukaryota; kingdom Viridiplantae; phylum Streptophyta; class Magnoliopsida; order Santalales; family Viscaceae; genus Viscum; species Viscum album. Next base: position 1,790,567,788 of record OY728133.1, on the reverse strand, counting down.
TTCTCCTCCATATCCATAATTTCATACTTGGAATCCTAGTATGGGTTAACATGGGTGACCTTTGTACTTCTCTCCCATTCTTTTAAAGTGATAGTTTTACTTACTCTTGTTCCGATGTGGGACTTTTAATGAAGTTTCCAATCCCAATTTTGAAATTGTGAGGATGCAATTCCGAAAAGGTGGAAGGATGTAACATACCGGGTAAATAAATATTATTACATTCTAAAGATTATCAATATTTGTGAATAAAATGTTAATACTAGTTTAAAGGGAATTCTATGCTCGATGGCGTACCAAATACACAACAACGAGTTTCATTGAAATCTTACATTGCACAATAATAATATAATAATATTATAATAGTTAACCCATAGCCATTGTAATGGAGGGAATGAAAATAAATAAATAAAAAATTATTACATATGTTTTTTAAATATTTTTACATTTATCCAATAAATAATAGAGGCTTAAAATGAAAATGAATCCCATTTTAATCAAAAATCTTCTAATATTCTTTAAAAGGTCGATTAACTGCCTTTTGATGGAGAAAGATTTTTAAATATACTTTTGACAATTTTATATGTTTTATTTGAAAATTAAAATCCTTATTTAAAATCTGGACATCAAAATTTACTTTGTGTAAATTATTGTTATTTTTCCGATAAAGATCAATTTTAGTGAAAATATTGCATTCTAATTCAAAACCTCAATTTAATCTGATTTATTTATATGGATAGATTATCTATTTGATTTAGATTAAATTTTATTTACAATATATTTTTACCATTTAAACCAATGGTGGTCATTGGAATTAATTTCACTTTGAAATTGGACTTAAACTAGTGTCAAATTTTTAATAGATATTGTTTCATAAAAACACACAATTTGTTTTAACAGAAGGAATGAATTATTAAATTAATTAATGAAACTTATATATTTATAATTTTGTAAAATATACATCGTTTTTGAATTCGGAATATCAAATATAGCTTAGGGTGAATTTTTGGTATTTTTCTGAAAAACTTCAATTTTAGATGAATAGTGAAACCACTAAGTGCTAGTTAAAGAAAATGATTTTTCGTTTAAATGAAACTTTAAAACTTATATGATTTTATTTTCAAAAATCCGACATACATGGTTGTCATTAGATATTAAAATGTGGTACAGGGAGATTAAAATAATTTTTTTGGTGAATAGTAACATTTATTTTTTTTAATCATGATTAGAGGTAATTAGTGTAATTTCTGGTAAAGATAATGATATAATAATATGAAATGCCCTTGAAACATGTCCTACCCTTATTGGATGAGTCATTTCCGACCAAGACAATCCATGGGTCAACATGGGGACCCCATGGAGCCACTTTGGTTGGAAAATGACCTTAATAACTTTTTATTTAATGTTAAAATTAAAATGTAACAAACATGTATTGTTTTACTAAAACACTTTTTACCAAGGGATATACGAGTCATATTTTTTACTATAAATATTAATTAGAAAGGTAAAAATATTTCCTACATTATGATATTTTTTAATAATTTTTAGAGATTAAATAAATGTTTTTATTTTGACATCGTGATGATGCAGTGATTACCTCATAAATGAAAGATTTAAATAAAATGAGATGATTGGGTAAAATATAAGTCATAAACTTACCAGAAACCTATTGTATGGGTTTATTTCGAAACCATATCACCTTATCCTCGTAATATATCCTTTTGGGACCATTAAAATACGAAAATAATTTTATAATAAAGTAATATTTTATAACTTTCCCAGAGTGCCCCTCCTCTTATCTTATAAAAGGCCCCAACCTCTACCACCTTACCCACACCTCCCAAGCTGTTGGATTAGCCAAAACCTGCCCATTTCATATCTCCACATCCATATATTCATCATTGAAGCCTCATCTTTGGCATAATGATCTTCATGAAACCTCATTGGTTCAAACTAAGAAGAGTTACTCAATTTAAAGGAAATGTCTTCACTTCTTTTCTTTTGTTTTACATTGCTTCTCCAAACCCCTAAACACATTTTATTCATTTCTTTTGTAACAACACCAGTATCTTAAATATAATAGGATGTTTTTATGTGAAGGATTCGATCTACACTTACACACACCTTCGTCTAATGGTTTAATAACATACCATTTTTGTGGATGGCGAATTACAGCCTCACGAAACGATGATTGTTCAATCTTCTCGTAACACCTTTCATGGTGGACATTATGATGTCACTGTATTTTATATATGATATATATGGTATTTATGTTTTCCATATGCTTCTGTATTTTATATTTAAAACTTACCTTTATGCTTTTCATGTTGTGTAAATGTGAAAATTTCATAAGAGGAAGTGTGGACTACCGCCCCCTCAAGTGATGTGACTCGTTCATGCAGTACATGGAATGTATAAAGAATAAAATTAATGATCATATGTGACCTATAAGACATATATATTATACTTTAATTATAATATATATATCTCTCAATTATTTTTAACTCCATTAATGTGTCAACGAAATAAAAGTAGTGTTCATGTGTACGTACGGCCTACCGTCTCTATGAACGGTGCATTTCATTTCTTTTATTCTCCAAATGTTATGGAATTGTATAAAATGAATATTTACAGGATATATATTATATTAAAATCATTATTACTATTCTTTATATGATTTAATTATAACTACATGGACAATCATTTTCAAACAGGTTCATTTTTGACTCACATACCAAACGTTGACAAAAAAGTCTGATATGGACTAAGATTATTAAACAATTATTATAACATTATAATATGTGATATGAACTGAATAATCATATTTAAAAGATTTACTTAAGAAATTATAAATTTACCAATGTTTATTATTCAGGAATATAATGAAATGAACAAAACAAGTCGGACTTGAGGTAAGGGATCCTACGTCTCTCTTTCTTTTTAAGTACCTTTTTTATGTAACTTACTTTAGGATCCTCTTTCTTAAGTCGAGGATGTTATATTATATTCCTATTTCTTTAAATTTGATGTTAATATTATGAGAGACCATATTTGATCTAATCAATCCATTTTTTTGATGTTTTATGTGGCGCCGTTAGGATGCCGAATTTTCATAATGGGATATTCATCTAACTTTTTATTCCCATGAGATTCATGAAACATTGGCCACTATTTTCCTTTTTGTGATGTATGTACTGCCCATTATTTTAATATTTGTAATATATTCTACTTTATTGGTAGTTACATCTTCATTTTATGAACCTTATATCATGGGGTGTACATTTCGAAAGTTTCCCAAATCGGTAAGGGAACCTTTCACACGCCTCTTTTAAAGAGACTTTCTTGTTATGTATTTTAATTTACATATTTTTATGTTGGGATATATTATTCTATATCCTTATTGATGTATATTATATGTCCAAGTGATGAGATACCATTTTCTCTCTCATCAACTAATTTTATGAATTTTAATGTGATGTCGTTAGGCTGTCGAATTTTACCAAGGGAACTTCTTATCCAAATTTCGATTTCTTTGGGTTCAACATGTGGTTATTGAATATGTCATCCTTTGAATATGTGTGAATTACCTTTGATTGTTTTACACTTAATATCCACATATGTTTGGTGTATTCATATTTTTTCACACCTAATTATGAGATTGAGTTGTCCTTAATTTAATGATACCTTCTTTTTAAGGGATTACATCTCATTTTACATTTCTATTGAGACTTCATTGTTGTTATACACCAATTATCTCTTATATAGTGTATATAATGTCCTTTGGAATATTATATCATTAATACTTCTATTCTCATGATATTATAATGTTCTGATTAAATTTTATTCCTCAATTATTGTATTCATGTGTCTCTCATTTTGTTAATAACCCTTTAACTAAAATATTGTTTTAAATGTTTTAATGATTTATTCTTATAAATATTTCTCATTAATATACATGTTTTCAAAATGGTTTTAAAGATTTATTTATATGGATATTAATGGTTTAAAATTTTAAAAGCTTCAAAGTGGTATGGGGCACTTTTTTTAAAAAATATCTTTATTAAATGTTTTAAATGGTTTTGAAAATGGTTTTTTGGAATAGATTCATTATTTCATTATCATAAAATTTTATATTGTTATTGAAATGTGGGAATGTTATCATTCCTTTATTCATAAGTTATGTGCTAGGATTATATTATGGTTCTTGGGCATTTTTTATGACTAGGGGTGGTTCCAGGATAAACTATTGGCGGGTTAGCCTGATATAGCTCTCCAATGCATTGGGTAATACAAAGGAGTTAAACGTTAAGGTTTCTCCGAAGATATTTAGGGAATATACTATGATTGGTATTCCAAACGTAACCATGAGGGTTACTCCTTATGTCAGAATGTTATGAATGCCTCAATATACCTTTATGTCTTATGATTTCTATGAGTTATTCGTAAATATTATGATTTAATGAGGTATGTTAAATTGCTTATGTTTTATGAGTAAAGTATGATTTAATTGATTATTATGTATACATGGACTAATGTTTTATTTATGTATTGTTATAACCCTTACTAAGCTTTTTATGCTCATACCATGTTTTTTTGAAATGTTTTTCACAGGACATAACGTTGAATAGGGACAAGGATGGGATCAAGGAATTGTCAGGCTGTCTAAAACCAGGAACTAGACATAACTCTTTTGTTCAAGAGTTTTTATTTTTGTTAAGAAAATAGAAGCTGAGTAGATGTGTCTACTTTGTAATCTTTGAGATGTAATAGTTATTTCGTAATTCTCTAAAACACTAAACCTGAAAAGATCCTCAATGTGAATTATTCATTTAATTCAATAATAAGTAATGTTTACGGTTGGGTCCTTATAATAGTGGGGTCATGGAATGATGTGTATAATAGTCTATAAATGTTATAAATTTCTCAACTAAATGATGTGTTGTTTGTAAAACTCACATCTTGTGGAACCTTTCAATAGAGGAAAGGGTTTACACGCATAGTAAAATATCACATGTCGTGTAAGACTTCTACACATAATGTGGAAAAATTTTCATAGCGTTATATGTACCATTGGGGTACATTGGCCCATACACGACTAGGTACATGGACATGACAAGAGTAAATGGGACTGCACATGTACTCAAACACAACCAGGTGATTGGTTATGATCAAGTACATGAGCATAGAAACACAACATGAGAAGAGGCATATAATTGAACATGACAAGGTACTCATACCTAACCAGGTACACATGAATGAATGTGTACATAAAACCAACTAGTATACACAGGCACTGCCAGAGTACATGAGCATATATGATGAATATGGGAAGGGAATTGGGTAGGCCCTGACATAGTGGGACACACAATGTACTCCCTGTACATTCAATGTTATTTTACTCATGAAGGTTTAGGACCTCTTTATTCTTTTTGTAGATTCATATTTATTGGGTACACTAACATATCCCATCACTATGAGGGTATAGTGAGGTATCACATTTTGAGTATATTATGTGATCCCCTCTATGAGATTAGTTTTGTTAGAGTCATGAATCCATACTAATGGATCGAGTTGTGAAACTATATCATTCATCCCTAGGTAGGGGTTGGTATCTAATATAAAATTATATTGTGTGTGATCTCTATGTTAGCAGGCATACTTTGGTTAGGTTCATGAATCCCCCATAAGACCTAAGAGTAATCCCTTATATACGTGTCAACCTTTTCCGAGTTCCAGCATGTAATTCTTCATGGAATGTCCTGAAAGGCATAAGCTCTCAGATTATGATCATCCATCATAGTAAGGATTATATAGTGAGTCCTCTATGATTAGTGTTACCTTGAAACGTCAAAAAGAATCCTAGGATGGTAGTATGATTGTGAACCTACATTGAAAATCAGAGTCTATCATGGGTATATTTGGGTTAGCATTTTAATTTTATCATATTATGATTTAAATTCCTCTATGATTATGATATAACTACTCAGATGATGCTTTCATTTTTTTATTTCATGATGTGCTACTAGGTTTGTACATACTCAACCCTATATAGAATCTTCCCAAACATGTCATGTCTTATGTAGATGAGGGACCATTCAATGAATTCCTAGGTGGACCAAGAGAAGGTGGAGAATTATTGAGCTATATAAACAACATTTTTTCAGGTGCTTCATTTGATAGCACCTAAACCCTTACTAGCTAGACAGACTCCTTTTTTATTTGTTATTAATCCAATATTTTTTACTTTATGCATTCTTATACTTTTTCTACACTCTGATGTGGGATATGAATACATGCATGCATTTTTGTATTAGTTATATCATTCCTTTCAACATTACAGAGTTCATTGGATATGTGTGTATATACAGATACCTTAGTCTAAGGCTTCACAAGTGTTTGTGATGCCTACTTAGTGCTTGTCACCCACACCTATACAATTAAAGGTGGGAATGGGGTGTCACACACATCATTCCGCTAGCCAGGTGGGACCACAATGATTTGGGTTATGATAGAGTGGTATCATATCAAGTCATATTAGGATAAATGTTTAGATATTTTTTAGATATTAGATTTAGGTTGAGAATTAGGGAAATAATGTAACAGTGTTTTGAGTTCAGATCTCAGGCCAGCAAACCAAATTTTGGTATACAAGATGATATATTCATCCACAAGGACTCTAATAACTTACTTATTGACTTGACACAAGTTGAAAATTATTATAGGGACTTTTTTCTTCATCGTATAGGAATGGTTTTGGTTTTCATTTCCTTCTTGAATCTTCTCCCACCATATACATTTTTAATATGATATGTCTTAAATTTTTCATGATGCCTCATTCACTATATCAATCTTGGATTCCATAGTAATATTGTGATGATGATCCAAAAAGGAACGAGGCTTTGTTATAGGGACCTATGAAAAAGGTGGAACCTCTGGGATGTTTTCTAGTCCTACCACCACTCATTGAACATTACGAATAAATGTCAGTGCTAGTGGATGATGGTTTTTGGTTGCACATGCATCATTATTTTTCATGATAGTGACTCCTCATGTTTCAGGGTGACACATACCCACAGGATGCAAGGGACTGGGTTAAGGTATTGGGGCATCCTTTTTCTTTGTCAGGATCCCTCATTATTATATGGTGGTCTCAATAGTGAGCCTTCTCCATATATCTATAGGGAGATGGTAGATTCTGTTGATTTAGAAGCATGACACAAAAATAATTTTCATGAAAAAGATCAATAATATCTTTAGAGAGGAGTTCAACCGAGCTATTTTCTGTGCATATCACATTTAAGAGCATCTAGAGCTTCATTTGGGTAGTATCATTGCTCTAAAGTATGCACCGATGATCAATAACAACTCATGATACTCCATGGATAGGGATAAATATGCATTATTTTGATGTCATACCATCAATTGTACCCTTTGGAAAGATATATGAGATATCATGATAGAAATTTTTATTACTACTTATGATACGATGTTAAAGAATTCATTTGTATTATATAGCATCTTAGATGAGAATTCACCCAAAGTGGGTGTTGTTAGTGGGAAATCTAGAATTGGGACTTGAAAAACTAGTAGACGACATCAGACATATGGACCTAGGATGGTGATGTACTTTATGAGATACACCCTAGTTATAGGGTCTATAGGTTATCTCACTCAATACAGTTTTAGTCAGTTAAGGGAGAGGTTTTTTTTCTTCTTTAATAGGTGATGACATATCACGTCATATTTCCTAACCCATCATCTATCTAATAGAGATATTTTCAATGGAATAAATCAGTAGATACATTAGCTATAGAATAGAGGTTTCTAGGATGAAAGATAGAAATATTTATGGAAGAGTAACATGGAGTGGATAATGATTTTATATGTTTCTATTATGACCCATAGATGGTCCATACAAGGCTTAGGGAGCTGGTGGTCAGGGACTTAGGAAGGTAGGGGAATTTTAGTATTTTGACCTAGAGGCTATAGGGATGATTCTAGGTATGATGCATGTCTTATATACCTTAGATACAGTATTTATAGACATGGGTGAATGTAACCCTTTTCATTCCATATCCATTATTAAATAGTTAGAGATTAAAAGGGATTATTTTTCTCATCCTTTTCAAATAGAGACTCCTAGAATATGAGATTTAGATATCACACACTTGTACCAATAGTGTGACCTAAATATTGGAGTTGAGAGATTATTATTGGAAAATTTCAATGTATTCATGAGTATTTTGGAATTTATTCTTTATATGGAAATGTTATCCATAGTTCATTTATAAATTAACAATTTTAGGAAGAGGGTGAGGTTTTTACACTTTAAAGGGACTATGTTATCCTTCACGAGTGAGAACATAACCCAATAAGGTCAATACATGCTAATTAATTGGAGGATATAGCTGATTACACATCATTTGTCTATTACTACCCATGGAGTATGAGATGTTTTGAGATTTTAGCATCCATCAATGATGATAGAATATGATTATGTCATTCAATGTGTTGTTTTAGGTTTTAATCCACACTAAAGATCAACTTAATCCTAGGAATTCATCAAAGGAATAATTATATAATTAGTCCATCATATTAGATTTTCCCTGTAGAGCATTGAGTGAAGAAGGTGAAGTTGGATTATTTAAAGTGGTTGGGATTTTGCAGATCCATTGTGTCTTCCTAGGAAACCACAATTTGGTTCACTAAGAAGGTGTATGATAACATGATGTTATCTATAAATTACCATCCCATGAATCAGGTGACTATCAATAATATGAAACCACTTGCAATAATACATGACGGCATCATCTTGTTAAAAGGGTTTAGGTGGTTGTCAAATGTTGACCACCAATTGGGATATCACCAACTCCATGTTTGAGATGGGGATATACCAAAGATGGATTTTTGATGTACCTACAGTGACATCGAATACATAGTTGTTCCTTTTATCAGGATTAATTTCTCAGAAGTGTTCGTGGGGCTTATGATCCAGCTATGTTATCCATTTTTCAATCGGTCCATTATCGTCTTCATTAATGACATCCAAGATTACTCAACATGAGAGGACAATCACACAAGACATTTGAGGATGGTCTTGGACATACTCTGAAAGTACCTACATTATAAAAAATCTCAAAGTGTTAATTATGGATTTGAGGGGTCAATTTCTTGGAACGTGTCATCTCAGTAATGGGTGAAACAGTGGACCTAAAAAAGGTGGTTGTAGATCTAGCTTAGGAGTTACACTTGAGTATTACTGAGGTATAGATAACCCTTAGTTTTTTTGGAAACTATCACAGCTTCGTGATATTTTCTATGAGATTTAGGAATCCATTATTACTTTTATAAAAAAAGATAAACCATTTTTTTGATGGAGTGGTTCTAGTAGGATAATTAGGAGTTGCAAAAGAGGTTGATGAGCACACCCATATTGAGACTACTAGATGTTGATGTTCAGTATGGGATGTTCTATGACGCCTCTAGAATTGTTCATTGATCTGTTTTTATGAATATTTGGAAGTTTATTTCTTATAGATCCAAATAGTTGATACCCCATAAGAATAACTACACAACCCACTATTTAGGTCTAACAGCACACTACAAAACAAAATTCAGGGGTGTTTTTTTGTGAATTTTTTTTAAAAACATCATACACTTTTAGATTTAACAACAATTTTCAAGAAACATTGCTAATTTTTTTATGTTTGATGAAACGTGTAACTAATTAAGCAATTTTTCATGAAAATCCTCGCTAATTTTTAGATGTTTCCAGAAAAGTGTGACTAGAATATTCATTCTTTTTAAAAACGTCAAAAATATAATGATTTTTCCTAAAAAGTGTTTCTAATTAGAGATGTTTCTAACAGAATCACTAATTTAATGACATTTCCTAAAAAAAATTCTAATTTACTAATGTTTTCAATAAAGAGTTTTTAATTTTGATATGTTCTCAGAAAATTGTCTCTAATTTAGCAATGTTTCACGAATATAATCGTTAATTTATCAATATTTCAAGAAAAAGAATCTCTAATTTAGCTACGTTTTTAGAAATCCCATCTCTAAATTAGGGATATTTTTAGGAAACATCACTTAAAATATTCAAATTTATATAGATCATTTCCCAGAATTGGTGTAAATCTAAATTTAGATATATATATATATATATTAATATTTTTAAATACGGACACATACATATATAAACACATTTATATTTATATCTAACACACACACAGAGACATATATATATTAATATATTAATATATATATATATATATATATATTGTATGAATAAGAGACTTATGTTCTTTTATTTCTCTTTGAATCCACAAGTCTTTAGGATATTTCGTGAAGGTTAATTCAAAGAGTGTTTTTCCTTATTTGATCCATTGTAGTGTCTCTTTCTAGCTTCTATATTATTTTATTCTATAATCTCTGCCACATTTGATATGGGTAAGGAAAATTTGACTGTATGTGCTTTCAGGAGAATTCATAAAGAACCTACATTAGAGGTACAAGGGATGTGGTATGGCGAACAACCCCAAACCAATTTTGTCTCCCAAAGAAACTTGGGAGTAAGAAAAGATGATTTTTTGGTATGTAAGGACCTTGATAACAAATTATCCCTAAATAAAATAATGAGGAATCCTAGTCGGTGTCATTCAATTTCAGCTTCTCCTATCAAATATGCTATATCCTAAGATATTGTAGTCTGTACTAGGGAGAAACATCATTATATTATGGATTATATAGAATCCCATTATAGTTCGACAATGATGCCTCATTCCAAAACTAGGCCATGATTGTTCCAATTATTCTAAAGATCATATGGGATGCTCATGGAATTAGATCATGAGTGAATATTGAATTATTATCAATAGAGATTAATGAAAATATGGTATGTATTGCCACTATTATAGAGGATAAACAAAACCCATGTAGGATCAAAGATTTTTCTCATAAACTGAGAATTAATTCAGGGTTACATGAAAAACCAGATAACCACCATATAAAGGATTTCTAGAATAAAGATGTGTCAGTAGACTTAGTCAAAGGTGGTAATCAATTCATTACGGTGAATGTTACCACAAGTTTTGATTTCCTTTTTTAGATCCTTTGTGTATGGATTTTGTGAGGCTAAAAATAGGATGATTTTGAGGAAGAACATGAATAGCTTTGATTCGGAGGAACTTCCTAGGATTATAGGTCGAGAAATTAACATTATTTCAGATCTAGGTGAGACGAATTGATGGGGTTTGTTTACTCGTGTGTCTAGTTTGTGTTTTTATTAGTTTATGGAAGGAAATGGGCTTCTTGATATGGGATATTCTAGGTATTCCTTCACATGGTTTAATAACTAGGAAGGGACTAATTGTTCTTCACTAATGATCATACAGCTTTCAGGTTGTCTAATAGAAAAGTGGATAATCTTGTTCGTTGGATTTCATACCACTCTCCTCTCTACGTATCCTTATCTCCCAGATAAATCAGAATAGTTCATTTTTAGTTTTTTGATCATTGGAATGATATGCTTGAGTATCACCATCTGGTCAGAGGTTGCTAGTAGGATCTTGTTTAAGGTTATTCCTGGGTATCACTTTATAATAAATTGAGATGGCTTAAACATAGGATCCATGCTTGGGTGAAAAATATTCCTCCCTTTGATCGAGTCCTAGAGTGTCTGAAAATGAAGGTTGATAGTATAGAATGATATCGTGAAGACAAATGGGGTGAGAAGGTCTTTGAAGACCATATATGTAATAAAAATGATATGTAAGACCCAATTCCGAAACATGAAAGCATATTAATCATGAAAGATAAAGAGTGAAGTGGCTTTATAAAGGAGATAAAAAATCGAGATTATTTCGATGCATGTATAAATGAACTAATGAGGACAGTTAAACCGAATATTCTTCTTGAATATGGCTTTTTCTTAGGAGACAGAGACGTGGTTGGGTCCTTGTCTTTTTCCTTCTTCAAAAATTTAATTTTTTATCCTAATAAAAATGTGTATAAAGGTTATCCATGTGGGTTTTCATAATTTTTTGAGGAGATTCCAAATATGATTTCGATAATTGATAATAATATAGTAGATGGTATTCTTGAAGAGCTAGAGATACACGATGCTATGATGAATCTTATCCTGGAGAGTTCTCTGAGTCCTGATGGTTTTCCATGGGATTTTTATTGGGGGCCTTGGGAGGTGGTTGAAAATGAGATTATTTTTTCCATTATGGACTTCTTTCGTGGTGGTTCTATTCCAACGGTGGATGGTGCTACAACTATGGTTTGGATCCCAATGGATAAAAATATATCTTCTATTTGTGACTATAGGCTAGTCAGTCTATTTAATTTTCTATACAAAATGTTATCATGTATCATCAACTCACGCATGGTTGTGCATGTTCCTTGTAGGTTTCTCTAGAGCAACACGGTTTGGTTAGAGGCCGTTTGATCTAGGGATCAGTTTCCTTGGATCATGAGATGATCCGCAATATAAAAATTAAATTCCATGGTTCAAATATAGAATTTAATCATGATATGAATAATGAATATGATCTAATGGAGTATTTATTTATCTTCAGGGTTCTTAAAGGTATGGGATTATCTTCATGGGCTACTAATATCATGTTTAGATGTTTTAGCTCGTCCTGGATGGTTGTTTTCTACATGGTAAAAACTCATGTATTTTTCAAGGAGACTCATGGTCTCAGACAAGGGGACCCTATTTCTTTGAACCACTTTATTCTCAGGCAAGATACTCTAATCTGCCTTATCAACAAGAAAATTTTCACGGGTGAACTTCTTCATTATCGATGGAGAATTAACTAGCCAACGATCTGCCACATGTTTTTTTGAAGATGATACTCTAATTTTCATCAATTATAGTGTTTGATGGGTATGTGGGATTAATAAAATTCTGGATTAATATAGCTTCTAGAGTGAGAAAATCAGCAATTGGGGAAATATAATTTTTTATATCTATAACAAACGAGGTAACATGAAAGCCTTATACCTATCCAGGTCATTGAACATACAAAAAGGTTGTATTCCCTTGGATTATGATAGATCCAATATCTCTCCATGTAAAATCCAAATTAGGAATTTTTATGGCATTATTGACAGAATCATGAGTCGATTTTTTAATTGGGAAACTCATTTTCTATTTTTTGGATGTAGGATTTCATTAATAGATAGTGTGTTAATTCCTATTCTGAATCATGTGCTCTCAGCTACCAATTTACCAAATGGGGTTAACCTTATTTTTGGCAATATCATGGATAAATACATATGGTATTCTCATATAGAGCTAAAATTACTTTGGACATCATGGGATATATTGGCTTGACCTGTTCATGAGGGTGGGATTAATGTCAAAAGTCTAGGGAATACAGTGCACCGCAAGCATGATAAACTTTATTTGGAGGTTGTGGAGGGATGAACATTTTGGTGTAAAATTATTTCCCTACAATGATGAGACTCTTTTGAAGAAAGTAGACCGTCCTCACCATTCTGGTCCTCACTCTAGAGTATTATTCCTGGCATTCATCATCACAAATGGTGGATTATATGGAGGGGAAATATTTATTTTTTGAAATATAATTGTATAGGGATGATTATTTGTTTTCTAGGATACCCTTTTCTAGGATTTCTTTCAGGGAGGCTAGTAGTTTCATTGATTTTATCAATTTTCTCTCGATGAGGATCAAAGAAATTTTTTGACCTTATTTAATTGAATTTGGATCTTAAAAATTGTGTGTTCATTTCATCGAGTTCTGGTATGTTTTCTACTAATGAATTTTAGAATATTTCTACTTCCTAGGGGAAACATGATTTTTGTAATGATGTGGTTTGGTGTAATATTATTCCAACAAAACTCAATTTCCTTATATGGAGGATTAGAAGCCATGCTATTTCAACAGATGATAATTTTAACAGGAGGGGCATCAACCTAGTTTCTAAATACCACTAATGTAATATGAATAATGAGGACGGATCTAGTCATATGTTCTTTGAGAGTGAATGGGAAATGGTTGTTTGGAGTTTCTTTAGAGAATTCATAAATTTAATATTCTCATATACTTTTGAAACACTATTTTTGGATAAATGGTTTCATTGTTTGTATGATGAAGGTGAAGAAAACAACATAATCTCTGATTCTAAGTGCAGGTTGCTGGGTATATGGAAGGAAAGAAAGAAGTCATTATTTTATGTTATTTATTCTTCCAAAAGATATGTTTTCATGAAGACAATATATCTCATGATTTTTATGGTAAGTTACCCTAATATTTCGAGTGATACCCCCTCTTTGAGGAACGCACAGACATGTGTTTCTTTATTGTTTTTATTGGATGAGGTGATAAGTGGTAATTGGGTTCGCTGGTTACCTCCTATCATGGATTGTAATCATAACTTTGATGGTTCATGTGTGTGGGGGGGGGGTCATTCGATGTGGTTTAGTTTGGCATGAATGTCGCGATAGTATCCTGCATGCTTCTACAATATTTTATGGGAAGGGGAGTTCTATCAGGGAAGAGGTCGAGGATACTCTTACGTGTATCATGTTGTGTTCTAAGAAGAATTAATCTCTTAGTCAAGTTGAAATTGATTCCAAGATTATCCATGACTCGATGAAAGAAAAAATTAACCTTCCATAGTCAATTACCTATATTATCTAGAAGTGTATAGGCAACCACGACAACCACAACACCCAGATTATTTATACATGGTGTAATGGAAGAAAATAAGTAGATTATCTGGCTTCCATGGAAGTGTAATATCAAGGTATCAACATATTTTTTTCTCTAGTTCTCTTCAAATTAGCCCAGAATGGGTAAACATGATTTGGGGATACCAACATGGCCTCTAGTATGTTAGGTTACTGTAGACGCCGGAAAAGTCCGTTGTTCCCAAACGAAGCTCCGGATGCGGAAAGCGAAGTGATATTTGGAGACAGAGGCACGTTCTGGAGGGACCGGAGGACTTGCGCGAAATTTCAGAGGCTCGCGCGCAAATTTGAGTCGCGGCCCGCAATCCTCCCGGGATGCGCGCAATGCGCTGGGCCGGCGCGCTATTTTGCGCGCCCGTGGCCTGCGCGGCTCCCTTGCGCGCCGGGTCCGGAATCCGCGCCCGCGAAGGAAATTCCGCGCCCGAGACCGGATTCCGCGCCCGGGGTTGCCTATAAATATAAGGCGACCCCCGACGTTTTGAAGGTTGCCAGAATCCGAAGCGTCGCTCGTTCGCGCAATCCAACCCCTTCCGTGCGCAATGCCGATCTTCAGGTAACCTCCTTTCTTTCGCGCAAAAGAGCCTTGGGGTTCGCCTTCGCGCGCAATCCCCTTGGCTCCTTTACTTTGAATAATCCTTAACCCGAAGGCCATTGCGCGCAAAAGAAGTCTCTTGCGCGCAATTGCCCCCGGGTGCGCGCAATCCAGCCCGATTGCGCGCACCCCCCATTTTCAAAGTGGCCATTCGTTAGAGAATGAGCCGTTGCCCCTGCGTGCTACCCGAAGCCCGGTGCGCGCAATCTCAATCATCCGCGCGCAAAGGGCTGGCCCGATTGCGCGCCAGCCCGCCATTTTGCGCGCCGACCTGCTGTTTTGCGCGCAAAGCTCCTCTTTTGCGCGCAATCCGCCAGGGTCGCCCCCCTTGACCCCCTGAGGGCACCCGCCTGCGTGGCGCCCGATGATCTTCATCCTGGGTGCCCGCACCGTGCGTTGTCTTCCCGTGCGGCCCTCCAGGCTCGCGCGAAGTGACACGGACCCATCAGCGGCAATCCATCGTCCCGCATGACGTTAAACTGCATTCGTCCAACACGACGTTAAACTGTGCATCGTCCAACACGAAGTTAAACTGTATATCATCCAACACGACGTTAAACTGTACCTCGTCCAAACTACAAGACGTTAAACTGTTCAGCATTCGTCCCGCATGACGTTAAACTGCATCCGTCCAACATGACATTAAACTGTACCACGTCCGCACTGCAAGACGATAAACTGCCAAGTGTTTTGTCCAACATGACGTTAAACTGTACCACGTCCGCGCTGTAAGACGATAAACTGCCAAGCACCTTCGTCCTCAACACACGACGTTAAACTGTACTTCGTCCGGCAAGACGTTAAACCGTCCGCTTCGTCCTCAACACACGGCGTTAAACTGTACTTCGTCTGGCAAGACGCTAAACCGTCCGCATCACCCGATCCCGTGCCCCGCACGCAGGGTCCCCCCCGGTTTGGATGTGGCCCCCGCCCGCTCATCTCTGCAGGGATGTCGGGATTGTCCCTCTTTAGGGACGATTTAATGGGAGTGGATTTTCCCTACGGGGGTAGGGTATTACAAACCCCTAGTTTCTTGTGGGGGGTCGCGCATGTGTATCTCCATTGCGCCTCCCCACTGCCGAAGCCAGTAGAGGGTGTTACTGGGATCGAGGTGTCTCCTACTTTCGGTCCAAGTCCCTTCCAACTGAGTTTTGCCGCATCCGGGCTGCCTCAAGTGCGTAAGTCCTGACAGAATGAACTACGTGGACTTTGATCCCTGTCTTCTAAACAGGGTACGTAGGAAGCCTCCGTGAGGTTCAAGCCCACCACCTGGTCATCCCGGTCGTATTCACGTCGGTTCGTCCATCAGTGGACCCCTCCAGGGTTCAGGCTTGCATCGATTCACCTATGAATACGCCCCTGTGGGAGACTGCCCGTGTGTATCTCCATTGTGCCTCCCCACAGCCCCTTTTTCCATTTCTCCTTTTATCGTCCAGCATGACGTGAAACTGTGATCCACCCGGCCTTTCCATCTCCCCATGTGCGAGGTGGTTCGGTTCAATCCTCCGCCCGGCGGCCTCGACCCCTTCGTGAGTCGGCTTGCCGACGTCCAGCATGACGTTAAACTGTATACCCGAACTACGTTGACTTTGATCTGTGCTAACGCGCGGTACGTAGGAAGCCCCTACGGGGTCCAAGCTCTTCACTCCATCATCCATCCTGATCCTTACCCGGGCCGCCACATCCCGGTGGGGTCATGCCACTTCACTCCACTCCATATCACTTGGGAAGCCGCCCATGCGTTGGCCCCAACGTCGGAGGTTCCCCGCAAGGGGTTCTGTCATCTGATCCACTCTTCGTGTTGATCAGTCCGACGTCGTCCCCGCTGGACGTTAAACTCGCGGTGTACCCCGTGTTAAACATGGGAAGCTGAGGAAAACCTCAGGGGACACAGTTCCCCGCACCCAGTGCGGGATGCCTCAGGCCATCATGCCTTCGAGAAGCCCTATTAGGGACGGAAGACAGACGTGCAGAGCCGCAGTGTTACGACACGCCCCCAGCACCCAGAGCCACCCGGCCTCCTCACCGCAGGTTGCTGCCCCAACCAGACTCCTTGGAGCGTCCGGGCGGAAGTAGCGTAATTAACCGGCGTCCATGAAGATATGGCGCCGGGAACGAGATTCACGAGCATGTCTTAAATCTATGAGGGAGACCCGGATTAGGCGATGAGTTCCGAGGAGACGTCCAAGGAAGGAGGAGCCGACATCCCATCATCCCGGTTTCGATCAAGGAGCAGACGCCCCAGAATAAGGGACGGATGCCGCCCGCCTTTGGAAAGCGGGACTGCGGGACCACAAGCCGCGCGCCCATCCCCTCAGGTTGACGGGTGCACGCGCGAACGCGTCCTGGCGGAACAGCGTAACCTGACGCACATCCGCACCGAAACAGTAAAATGGTGAACCCGACGTGAATCTCTTCTCCTCGATACGAGGACCTATGGCTTTCAGAGGTGTTGGAAGACCGGCGTGTTGCCCGGCCAAGCATTTAGTCTTACCCGCCAGGGGCTGGGGAAGGGACATCGGGCACTCCGTCTCGCAACGTCGAGGGCCTGGGTTCCCCCCACGGAAGGCGTCGTGGCGCTAATGGTTGGTTGTCGATTCCTTTTTCCTATCAGTGTTAATGGGTCCTTCTCCCTGCTTTCACAAATCAGGTCGCCCGATCCAGTGCCCGATCACCGCCCGCCCACTGGCGCAGAGGTAGGGGAAACACCAACGCGGCTCCTCCGCGCTGTCCCGCCCGTTCCACGGCCGTCCCAGCAGCCGCGATTGCGAGACGACCACGCCCTCTCGCCCCCTCGGAGGTCATCCAGAGAAGGGTGATCAACACCCTGGTGCGGAGATATGAGGAAGAGGGAGTCATCCCCACTAGGGACATGGCTCGCCTAGACCTTGAGGAGGCTGCACCTCGCCACCACCGCCGCCCCCGAGGGCCGCGCAGGGAGGCACCGCTTCCTACCTCAACGTCCAACCGCTTCGGGAGCTTATCCCCAGAGCGCTCTGACAGTTCCCTTCCCTATGCGGATGAGGTGGAAGATTCCCGGGATCCCCCTATCCGGGATTCGCTCCAGGGATCTACGGTAAGGACTCCCGCCAGGCCACGGCGACACCGCCGCCAGGCCTCTCAAGTCGAAGAGCGGGCTCTCCACCTTCCCGCGCCGCTCATCCCGGCTCGTCTGTCCCGACGCCAACATTGGGAACGAGCGGAATAGGATGCCCAGCTTGGGGCCCTAGCAACAGCGGCCGCATTGGCCCAAGCCACTGTTGGCCCCAGTCGCCAGGCCCCTGCGCATCCTGAGCAGGGGAACTTCTATGCCCGACCTGGATCGAGGCCTCGACCGCCCCAAAGGCAGGTTGGGTCGACTCTCCCGGTTGCTGGTGCAGGCAGTAGCCACCGCGGACCACCTCGCGGTAGCGCTATTCACCAGCGGGATCTACTCCGTGTGGCCGATCCAGGATGCATGGGTCATCCCACCTTCCGTTCCCGGCCCGGAGGCCTGCCCGGAATCATCTCTCCCCGCGTCCCCTTTGATATCTGTCCCGGTGCCCCTCGCACCTTGGTTTCCAGTCCTCTTGGCCCCAGCACCAGTGTGGCCGGAGGACGCCAGGACAGAGATCAGCCCTGCCCCGAAGAACCACCCAGGGGCAGGAAGGCAAGGCGTCGACGCCGAGGGAAGAATGTTACGGAATTCTGGACAGAGATCCGACCGGTTCGCTTCTCTGATTCAGAGGCGGAGTACGATTCGGCGACAGAGCCCTTTCCCCAATCCCGCCAGTCAAGGGCAGGGGTAGGAATGCGGCACGTCAGCCTCGTGCTCCCCGAGAGCGAGATCGATGTGATCCCCACTTCTCTACGAAGGTATATCCGGAGTAACGAGGGCCTGGTAGACCCCCAAGGATCAAGCTTGCGGTTGGTACCGGCCCCTCCGGAAGTGTCTTCCGTCTCGGTCGGAGAAGCCGGAGACTTTTTCTGGGGACCGACGGTCGAACCACGATCTGGTGCACCCTCGGCGAGCACCGATGCTACGGCAGGATGTTCGATCGCCGGCCTGTCCTATCGTGATGTGGTAGCCAGGGCACCGCCACCCTCAGAGGGCGGCCCGAGATATGGAGGCCAATCGGCCTGTTCGCCGTATTCTCCGCCGGCCAGCCCGTCAGCCCGGCGGCCCGCCTCGGCACCACTGCCGGTTCCCCGTCCGTTCCCAGCCATTGAAGAGGACCAAGGAGATCTGGGTCCCGAGTTTGAGTCGTGGAGCTTCTGGACCGTCCTTGCAGAGGGCCACTTCCCTGAGAAGTTTTGGCCAGTCGCAGGACCGGGCTTTGATGCACCCGAATCGCTCACCCCGGATGAGTTCGAATGCTTCCGCCGAACTCTCCGGGAGACTCGCTCCTGCCTTCACTGCCTACAAATGCCATACCCCGGGAGTCAAGTGCACCTGGAGGATATTGGTGAGCAGTGTCGTCAAATTGACCTGGCCATGCTCCCCGCGGCTCGGCACCCCGGGTCATTTGAGCACCACGAGGCCCTCCAACAACGATGCGTTGAGTGTTTTCAAGTACTCCGCAAAGTTATCGAGGAAGCCACTCCCCACGTGTATATCCGTGGATGGGGGCTGAACGCTGCCCTACGCTTCAGTGTGATTCGCCGACAGCCCGATTCGCTGGGTGGCCCTGAGGGTATATCCCCAGGGACAGAAACGGTCAATATGGCTGACCTGTCGGGAGAGGGGAACGACTTGGAACTTCTCGACGGGGGATTCCCCCCGAAGACAAGCCGTCGTCAGAGCCATCGGTGAGAGTCACTCGTCATAAGAGGAACCTCCTGGGGCTCCCCGCACCCACTGAAGCACTGACGTTGAGCCGAAACGTCAGCAAAGGAAAAGAGCACAGCGAGGCTATAAAGCCCGCCGACCCATCTGCCTCCATGCAGAGGGCAGAGGAGGATCCCGAGAAGGCTACGCTATGTCAGCAGCTCGCCGAATAGAAGAAGCTGGTTGACCAGCTCCTCGCCGAGCGCGCTGCAGAACGGTGTCCTGACTACGGTGATCCTAGGCCAGGACAGCAGGGACCGGAACAACCGCTCCTCGACGAGACTCTCCCGGGAAACCGTGATTACACCGTGTTCGCCGACAGGAGAGAGGCCATTGCCTACGGCAAGAGGGCGTGGTATGTTTCGCCACACCCTCCCGAGCGGCGTGACTACCTGAGAGACCCCGCTCGGATTCCTCCCGCTGCCCCAAGGGCCGCTCCGCCCGCCATCCCACGAGCTGCCGAGTTCGATGACCCGGTCGACGACCCGATTGAAGGGCCATGCAATGCGCTCGTGGTTAGAGATCCTCGCCAGGACTGGAACCCATGTCCGGACGATCCGATGGAGGCACTCATTGCCCGCTTGGAGGCCTTGGAGACTCGGCAGGTGGCGATCCCACCGGACGGCAAGCCCTACCCAGCATGGGTGGGTGACATGCCGGCGCCTCCGGGATTCGGGAATCCCACTTTCGCTCCCTTCAACGAGACTGGAGATCCGCCACAGCATTTAGCCCACTTCAACTCGAGGTGCGGGCCTATGTTGGGGACTCCGGCGTAGCAAGAGGCCGCTAAGCTTCGCTGCTTTGTTCAGACACTGGAAGGGCCAGCATTTGTCTGGTACAGCCAGCTCCCCGTCGGGTCGGTAACCAGCTGGGAGGACCTCCGTAGACAGTTCCTCTACCAGTTCAGTTCCACGACCCGGAAGACAAGTATCGCAGACCTCTTCAAGTGCAAGCAGAGGCCTGATGAGCGAGTCGCGGACTTCGTCACCCGATGGAAGGGTCTCACGTATTCCCTTGACATGCCATTGACCCAGGAGCAGTTGCTGACAATGTGCGTCGGGAACGTCGAGACCGAGCTGGTCCCTTCCCTGATCACTCAAAATTACCCCGGAGGGTTCAGGGACTTCTCAGACAATGCTCAACGTCTTGAGGAAGCCCTGCAACAGGCCAGCCAGGCACACCCGCTGCCTCCTATGATTCCTGCAAGGAGAGTCAGCAGGGCTGAGCCCGCTGCTGTTGCCCAGATAGAGGCCCCCAGGCCATTGGAGCTGCTGCCGGTGAGGCCAGCTCCACAGCCTCACAAGAACCTGCCTCCACGGGCTCAGTTCCCGGCCCAGCAGCGGCAGCCCCAGAACCGGCCGGCCCCTCCGCGTAATGTACCGCCGCAACCCAGGCGAGATAATCAGGGTCCACCTCCTCGGCCGGCCCCTCCAGCCCCTCGTCAAGACCACGCTCCCAGGGGCCCGCGACACCTGACTTACTCATTCCACGAGGATCAGGTCCCCGGTTATTTCCGGAGCGCCCTGGAGCAGAGGATTGTGCGACTGCCTGAGTGTTGGAGGCCAGAGGAGGCACATCTTACGAATAACCCCCGCTACTGCCCCTACCATCGGGCCCTGGGGCGCACCATCCAGCGGTGCTATGTGTTTAAGGATTGGCTCCAAGACCAGATTAACAACAATGTAATCTGGTTGGGCCCAGCTCCAGCACAAGTGGCGGGCGTGTTCGTGGGATCAGATGACGATAGTGGCAACGAGGATGAATGGCAGCTGGTCTCCGACCGCGGATCCCAGAAGTATAATAACTGGATGGCCCGCAAGACGACCATTCGCGCCCATGGAATCATCCGTGTGCGCTTGAATCAGCCTGAGCCCCCAGAATCTGCGGGTGCTTCTTCGGCATCATCGTCCCAGCCTGCCTCTTCCAAGAGGAGCAAACGGCGGCAGCGCAAGAAGGAAGAGCGCGCCCCGCCGGTCCCGCCACTATCCCACACTCTCGGCGATTTCATGCCCCCGGAGATGGGGGTCCCTCCTCGGATCCGCCCGGTGATGGATGATTCGTCCGATGACGGTGTTGGGTACGCTTCGGTTAATACCGTCGAGCTGGTAAATCCTTTCTCGGTTCCCGACGTTGAAGAACACCAGGTGGACCTCCCTAGTGTCCCCGGTCGTCGCCACCGTCGGAGGAGACGCAACAACAGGAGTCGCCGGGGCAAGGCAGTTGGTACCTCCAGCCAGGCCGTGCACGCCACTGAAACTAGGCAGCAGGCTCAAGATCGAGCTCAGCGTGCGCAGGCCCCCCACCCGGGGATGACAGATTCGCCTCCGCCACTGTTTGTGGTGTGGGACCAGGCAGAACCGCCTCAGCCGCGTCGCAATCAGCTCCGCCCTGCCGCGAGTCCATCCCGGCCTGCTGACCCCAGTACGGTGACCATTTCCCGGACTGCATCCAGTGAACAACGAGATACGCCAAGTACCAGTCGGCCGCCGATCCAACCGGCAAGGCCCGTCATGCCGCCAACCGCAGAGCAACCTCCTGCAACCAGGGGCTCGCACTGGGCCAAAAAGTATGATTTCCTGAAGCACTTGGCCGACATCCCAGCAAGGCTCTCCATCCTTGAGGCTCTGCGCATGTCATCTGAGATGCGCGAGGCACTCGCTGAAGCCCTGAAGAGCCCCCTCCAGTTTGAGACAGAGGTTGCAGCTGCAGAGGCCTTTCACGCCGAAACGATCGAGGACGCCGAATGTCAGGCAGTTATCTCGTTCTCTGGTAAGGATGAAGACCCTCCTATACAGGGACACATTCGTCCGCTGTATGTCATTGGCCAGTTCAATGGCCTTGAAGTCCGGCGCTGTCTTGTCGACATGGGGTCCGGGATTAACCTGATTCCAACTCGGACGCTCCGGAGATTGGGGTTGTCTGAGGATGACTTGATTCCCTCCGACCTCAGGATCCAGGGGTACGACCGCACCGAGCAAACCCCGGTCGGCAAGATACGTTTGAAGACCCAGTTCGGTGACTTGGTTGCCAACACCGAATTCATGGTAGTCTCTCAGGACACTGCGTATAACGCATTGATGGGCAGGCCATGGCTCCACCTTCACGCGGCGGTTCTCTCGTCATACCACCAATGCCTCAAATACTCCCTTAATGGTCGAGTAGGCGTGCTTCAAGGAGATGCCTTTCCTTTTGCCTCGTGTGAAGCCCGCTATCTGGACGCGGACTATTACAAGAGCAAGGATAAGCAGATCCTGGCAGGTGAGGTTGAGCCTGTCACAGTTGCAAGTGATCCCTGGGAAAGTCTAGATGACGCTTACGTCCTCCCGATTCACCGGTTGGACGTCGCCATGGTCTTGACGGCCCGCGAGTCTCCTGATGAGATGACCGCGACCGCCCGCGCCAGCACCAGTGGCCCAGCAGGATCTGGTAGCCCCAATGCAGTTTCCAACGCAGTCTCTCCCATGGACGATCCCTCCCCGAGTGGAGAGGATATGGAAGACGCACCCCCAGCCTTTGAGGAGGGCGTCCCCGCCATGGTCGATGAGTTAATACAGGTGAACCTTGGAACCGAGGCCGATCCAAGACCCACATTGGTCAGTTCCGCCATGCCCTCTGAGGAGCGGCAGCAGTACGTGGACTTTCTCAGGCAGCACCGTGATGTGTTCGCTTGGGGCTATGACGAGATGCCGGGGCTAGATCCTCAGGTAGTCGTCCACCACCTTGGTCTCCCGGCGAACCATCGCGGGTTCAAGCAGCCTCCCAGGAAGATGCACCCGTCCCACGGTGCCATGGTTGAGGCCGAAGTTGACAAGCTTATCAAAGCCAACTTCGTGAGGGAAGTTCAGTACCCCAAATGCTGGCCAACATTGTGCCGGTCAGGAAGAAGAACTGGCAGATCAGAGTCTGCATCGACTTCCGCGATCTCAACCGCCACTGTACGAAGGATGATTTTCCCCTTCCAGTGACAGAGCTATTGATTGACGCCATGGCAGGGTTCCAAGCCCTCTCCTTCATGGATGGATACTCCGGATACAACCAAATTCGGATGGCCCCTGAGGATGAGGAGTTCACTGCCTTCAGGGCCCCCCAAGGTACCTTTTGCTACCGGGTCATGCCCTTCGGCCTGAAGAATGTAGGTGCCACCTATCAACGGGCGATGCACCGCATATTCAAGCCAATCCTCGGCACACTGGTGGAATGCTACGTCGACGACTTGGTTGTCAAATCGCGCCAGCGTCAGGACCATCTCAAAGATCTTGAGAAAGTGTTCGGCTTCCTCCGGTCTCGCTGCCTGAAGATGAACCCGTTGAAGTGTGCCTTTGGGGTCACCTCCGGAAAGTTCCTTGGAATTGTGGTAAGATACCGGGGTATTGAGATCGACCCAGAGAAAATCAGGGCGATTAGCCAGATGCCTCCCCCAGGTACCATCCGGGAACTGCAAGGGTTCCAAGGCCACCTAGCCTATATATGCCGATTCATCGCGAATCTGGCCGGCAAGTGTAAGCCCTTTTCTCGGCTCATGAAGAAAGGTGCCACCTATGTATGGGATAAAGAGTGTCAGACCGCTTTCGAGGAAATCAAGCAGTACCTGCTTCAACCTCCGGTTCTGATGCCGCCTGTATCCGGGAAGCCGCTGGTCCTCTATGTGACCGCCCTGGAATGGTCCCTGGGTGCCCTTCTCGCCCAGAAGAACAACGAGGGAACGGAGAATAGCCTCTATTACCTCAGTCGCATGCTCCTCGATGCGGAAGATAGGTATTCCCCCATCGAGAAGAGCTACCTGGCGCTCTTATTTGCCGTACAGAAATTACGGCACTACTTGCAGCACCATGAGGTACAGTTGGTTTCTCGGGTAGACCCGTTGAAATATATCCTGAGCCGGCCTATGTTGACTGGCCGTCTAGCATGGTGGGATGTGATTCTCCAGCAGTTCGACATCAGGTATGTGTCTCAGAAGGCCATCAAAGGGCAAGCATTGGCAGACTTTCTGGCAGCTCACCCGACCTCCGCGGATCAGCCGCTGGATCTAGGCTTTCCTGATGAGACCATTCTCTCGGTCGATCGAGCCGATCCATGCTGGCAGATGCACTTTGACAGTGCCTCCCGGAGCCCCACCGGTAGAAGACTCGATAATCCTAAGCTCAACAGAGTGGGCTTGGGTATCGTCTTCATTACCCCGGAGCAAGCTGTACTGCCATACTCTTTCCTGTTGTCAGAGGGCTGTACCAACAATGAGGCGGAATACCATGCCCTCATCACCGGCCTCGAGTTAGCTCTCGAGATCGACGTGCCCCATCTGTGCGTGAAAGGGGACTCCGAGCTGGTCGTTAAGCAGATCAATGGCGACTATGTTGTCAGGAAGCCGGAACTTGTGCCATTGCTGGAGTGCACCCTCTTTCTGATGGCCCGGTTCCCTTCTCAGCCAGAAATTGTCCATATTCCCCGGTCGCAGAACGGTCGAGCAGATGCCTTGGCCAGCCTTGCTGCGTCACTTGCAGAGCCTGAACAGGATAACCTGACCGTCCGCGTGACGCACCGCAGTCTCATCACTCCCGTTATCCTGGAAGGAGATCGCGACCCGTCGGTAAGTAATCTCACCGCGGTTGCCCCTGCGCCCGGATCCCCGATTACCCCAGATATGGCAGTCGAACCAGCCCCTGATTGGAGGACGCCCTTGGTTGAGTACCTCCAACATGGCATTCTCCCGTCAGATCGGGCCGAGCGCGAGCGAGTTCGACGCCGCGCATCGCAGTTTGTCCTCCAGAGCAGTCCCGGCCTGGAGCAGATCCTCTATAGACGCGGATTTGATGGTGTTCTCCTCCGTTGCCTTCAGGGAGTTCAGATCCCACGAGTCATTCAAGAGGTTCATGCTGGTTCATGTGGCGCCCATCATACTGGGCCGAAGCTGTCCCACCAGATTCGGAGGTTGGGATACTTCTGGCCCTCCATGATCCATGACATCATCGAGTATGCCAGGAGGTGCCATGCGTGCCAGGTTCATGCAAACTTTGTGCATCGGCCGCCGGAGCCTCTCCATACCACTAGGTATTCCTGGCCCTTTGCAGTCTGGGGTCCGGACGTTGTGGGACCTTACCCACCGGCGACAGCTCGCCAGAGCCGGTTCATTCTGACCGCCATGAACTTCTTCTCCAAATGGGCAGAGGCGATTCCACTCAGAGAGGTCAAATCCTGTTCGATCGCTGACTTCGTGACCTCCAACATCATCTATCGATTTGGAGTGCCTCACGCTATCCTCACGGATAACGTAACCAATTTCCGAGCAGCCGAGTTGAAGAAGTTGTACGCCAAGTATAACATTCGCTCGAACCATACATCTCTCTATCATGCGCAGGCGAATGGACAGATCGAGGCGTTTAACAAAACCCTCTCTAACATTCTGCAAAAGATGGTTGGTCAGAACAAGAAGAGTTGGCCGGACAAGCTCCCCAACGCCCTCTGGGCTTATCGGATGACGACTCGCAATTCCACCCAGATGACCCCTTATTCCCTGGTGTATGGAGCTGAGGCCGTCCTGCCCATCGAGATCCAGTTACCGTCCTTGCGCACTGCGGTCTACGACCAGCAAGTGCCGGACAGAGTTGCTGAAGCCCGTCTAGTCGAGTTGGAAGCACTGGATGAGAATAGACTTCGCGCTTTGCACAACTTGGAGAGGCATCAAAGCAGAATGGCTCGAGCTTTCAATAAGAAGGTTCGCCTCCGCTCCTTCCTGCAGGGTGACCTAGGGCTAGCCCTGAGAGCACCGATGATCCCCGGCCGGAAGCCGCCCAAGTTGGACCCCAAGTGGGAGGGACCTTTTGTCATCCACAAGGTCTATCCCAATGGCGCGTACTCCCTGGCGACTATGGATGGTGAGCGTGTCACTCCTCCCACCAACGCTAGGTTCCTCAAGCAGTACTTTGTCTGAGTGTGCTCACATCCTGCACGACGTTAAACTGCATTCGTCCAGGCTACAAGACGTTAAACTGTTCAGAATTCGTCCGCGCTGCAAGACGTTAAACTGCCAAGTGCCTCGTCCTGCATGACGCTAAACTGCACCACGTCCAAGCTGCACGGCGTTAAACTGCCCAGCGTATCGTCCTGCATGACGTTAAACTACCCCTCAAGAACTACGTGCGGCTTGATTCCCATCCTTATGGGATACGTAGGACCGCCTGAACATTCATGTTTCAGGCCCAACCCCATCCTTTGGTAATTTCCATCCCATCTTGGGCCCTTGGCCCAGTTGCCTCCGGGTGTGCGGCGTATGGTGTGAACGCGGGGCTATGCCCTCATTCACGTCGGTTTTCTCGCCGCGCTGTACGCCCCCCACGTTTGAGGATGCCTTCTGCTCCCCCCTTCTTTTCTTGTCCTGCATGACGTTAAACTGCACTTCAAGAACTACGTGCGGCTTGATTCCCATCCTTAGGGGATACGTAGGACCGCCTGGACATACATGTTTCAGGCCCAGCCCCATTTCCCGGGAATCTCTATCCCACGTTGGGCCTCTGGCCCAAGTTCCCCTCCTTTTTGTGTGAGGCGTATCGCGTGAGCGGGGGATCATGTCCTCATTCATGTCGGTCTACTGGCCGCGCCGTACGCCTCCCCCCGTGTGTGGGACCACCTCACACCTTTCATCGTCCTGCATGACGTTAAACTGCCTCTCAAGAACTACGTATGGCTTGATTCCCATCCTTATGGGATACGTAGGACCGCCTGGACGCTTGTGTTTCAGGTCCAGCCCCGTCTCTTGGTTGATCACAGGGATCTTCCCTCTTTCGGTTGCTCTCAGGGTGAGTCCTCCGACCCTTTCCGGTGATCTGTTAACATGTTTTGGGTACTTCGGTCTATGACTCGTAGTGTCAGATTCAATCCCGACAAGTCCTGTGTTGCTTGTCAGGACTCGCGCTTCCTCTTGTTCGAGCCTTCACTCAAAGGGATCCTCGTTAGCGGTTCGGGTACGATGCCTCAGTTCTCTCATACCGCTCCGGGTCGATTTACCGGCGGGTCTTGGGCCGCAAATCGATATGAATCCTGCGATTGAGCGGTCGATGCTCGTTTGCTTGCCCCGTCTTAGGCTGACGCGATCGGATGTTTTGTTGCGAATATGGTCAGCAACGTCCTTGATCGCCATGTCGGCTCTTTCAGGCTCTGAACATTGGTTGCGCAGTCCTCCTCACACTCCACCTTTGTGTGTTGTAGTGGAATCTCGACACTCTCTTCATACTGACCTTCAGTACACCTCTACACGTTAGGCAGACCAACCAGGGTAATGATGTTGTTCGAGGCTCCCATGATCTGAGCACCAAGGATATATGCGGATATCCTCCCTAAGGGCCATGCGTAGCAGGACCCTCGTCCCCATAAGGAGGAAGGAGTCGCCCGAACAATCGCGTTCTTGGCCCAGTATATCTGGAGGCTAGCATCTCTTCCCCTCGGGTGATGGACATACGCAGACCCCTATCCCAAGACTCTTCTCCTGGAATCGTGCATGACCGCAGGGCTGGGTATGTTCCCACCTCCGCCGTGTCCGCCGTACCGCGATAAGCGGATTCCTCCATGGTCCGAACCACACGACCTTAAACTGTGTTGTCTGGTCCTACCACACGACCGTAAACTGTGATCGTCTTGGCCGCCCGACGAGAAACGGCACTGCATCGTGATGTTCTCCTCAGGGGGCACTCATGTTGGGCGCTGGTTAATAACCACGCCATTCATCAATGCCTTCCGTGTCTTGATTATTGTGGCGATGCCAGAGATTTCTCAATCACAGGCATGTCGCCGCAAAAAGAAAAACCATTCATCTTTAAGGACAAACAAGAAATATCAAATGCCGCTCCTTCTGTGTGTAAGGGTCAGACCCGCACTCTTCCCCGCGCTGGGGCCCGATTGTGTTGCGCCGCGCTTCAAGAACTACGTGTGGCTTGATTCCCATCCTTATGGGATACGTAGGAACGCCCGGATGTTTGAAACTTCGGGTCCAGCCCCCCACCTCTTAGAGATTCCCCCTTCTCTGGGTAATCCGCCGCCTTCAGGTCACCCTCAAGGCGTGTTCCCCGACCCCTTGCAGTGGTCCACCGGTGTCAAGAGTACTCTGGTTTATTGCCAGGAGGGTCAGGATCCGCTTGGTCAGGTTTCCCCCACTTTTCAGGCTTCGTGCTCCCTTTCATTCGGACCCATCGTCTACGCCCTGGGTGGAGCCCCCGTGAACGGTTCGGATACAATGCCTCAGTGCTCTCCCACCGACTCGGGCCGGTACCCCCAATGGCCTCGGGCAGCAAATCGATATGAATCCTGCGATTGAGCGGTCGATGCTCGTTTGCTACCTCATTCCACCAACGGTTAGTGCGATATTGATGCTGCTTTTCCGCCACGGTCGGCAGTACTCCCATATCGTTACTCCGGTGCCCCCAGTCCTTGAGTGAATGGCCGCATGATTCACATTTTCCACCTCCCATTCTGACCAGGCGAAACCTCGACACTCTTGACACTATCCCACAGTGCATCTTCGCATATCCAGGGGATATGACCACAATGTGGCGTACTTTGAGGTCCTTATGGTCCGAGCTCTAAGACCTTAAACTAAGATCTCTCCTTATGGTCCGAGCTATAAGACCTTAAACTAAGATCTCTCCTTATGGTCTGAGCTCTAAGACCTTAAACTAAGATATCTCCTTATGGTCCGAGCTCTAAGACCTTAAACTAAGATCTATCCTTATGGTCCGAGCTCTAAGACCTTAAACTAAGATCTCTCCTTGTGGTCCGAGCTCTAAGACCTTAAACTAAGATCTACCCCTATGGTCCGAGCTCTATGACCCTAAACTAAGATCTCCCCTAAACGGGATTCTACGTCCTGCATGACGTTAAACTGCACTCTCAGAACTACGTGTGGCTTGATCTCCAGCCTGATGGAGTACGTAGGAACGCCCGGGCATCTCAACTCGGGTCCAGCCTCAGGGATCGTTAAGTCCTGCCCCTCCTCGTCGCCGGCCGTCTGGCCTGGCTTCTGGTAGAGTGGTGCAGTTGTGATATTCTCCCCGATTCATCTCGGGATGCCCCATTGCAATGATGGGAAGTGACGGTTTCCTGGTCAAAGAGGTTCTGTCTGAGAATTGGGGTGACTCACGACCAGATTAGTGCATCCGCCTAATACGCTTTCCCCACGGTGGCGCAATTTTGAGAGCATTGGATTCTGTCCGAACAATCGTCACTTCGCCCCACGCTTCGCATGCCCTGTTGATCTGGATTTCCACCCTTGTGTCTGAAGGAACCCCCAAAGCGGTATTCATGATGACATGTGGTCCGCCTCCTGCATTATGAATGATGACCTTCGGTCCGTCTATTGCAGTTGTTATGGTCGATCCACTGTCCGCCTACCGTCTTGGGCATTTCCTGGAAGGCCGACCGTTGTGGATGTCTGGATTCGGGACACGCGATTCACCCTTTCTCATTTCCCTATGTTCGGATAAAATCTCAACGCCCCTAGCATTGTCTCGCTCGTGTGTTGGAACACGTTGGGGGGATGATACATTGATTAGGCTTGAGGTCTCCTTTCCTAGGAATGACCTCCCTCTTTTCTCCAGCAATCCAGGCCCAACTATGGATGCCTGATGCTTGGTTAACGCTCCCGCAAGACAGTGAATTATGGTTGAGCATGTTAAGCCAAAAGATGCAGATAAATATATTGATTCATACAAATGGATCAAAGTAGCGGAAGCAAATGTTTTGGGAACGGCAAAACAAATCCCTTAGGGATTAGCGTGCTGAATGAGTCTTTCTAATGCCGCTACCCTTTGGCTGGTGGCCTCTAGAGCTGCTTCTCGCTCTCTGCGTACCCTCTCTTCGTCGGCGGTCGCAGCACGCAGTTCGTCGATTCTGGCCTGTGCACGCTCCCGCTCGACCTGAATTGTGACCATCTGTTGGCCCGCCTCCGTCAGCTGTACCTGGGCGTCAACCAGCTGGGCTGCTAGTTGCTCCACAAGCTCGGTACACGTTGCGACGAAGGCCTCCTTCTCTGCCGCCTGCCCTTCGAGACGCCGGACTTCCTGCTCCGCCGCGAGGAGCGCCCGCGTGCTCTCCGACATGTCCCGACTTTGTGTGATGTCGGCACGCCGGCAGCTCTCGCGCATCTTTTCGGCCATGAAATCACGAACCGTCAGATGGAGGCGTTGAGCATCACCTCCCCCAGCACACAGGAAGCGCAACCAGGTTTGAAGTGATCCCATGCGCCCCAGCCACTCCGACGGGTCTCGCTTGAGGAAGCGCTGGATGCACTTCCACCCCCTATGGCGCGTTATCCGGCTCTCCTCGACCGCCTCCGCGTCTGAGTCGTCCATCTCCTCGGGGTCGGTAGGCTGGTAGGCAGGGAAGGCAGCCAGCAGGTCTGCTGCAGGGTCCGCCCCTGGGAGGTCCTCATGAGGGATGGGTTCCCCAACATCTGGGCGAACTTCTTCTCTCTCCCCAGCGGCGCTGACACCCTTGTCATCCCCCGACCTCTCTCCGATGTCAGCACCGCCGGCGTCCGCATCCCCCTGATCAGCAGTTGGTGGGGCCGGCTCGGTGTGGGAAGTCTGTTCCGGAGCAGGCGGCATGTCTGCCACCGGTCCACTCGTGGAGGGCCCGGGTTAGGCAACCCGACAAGCCTCCAGTGTTGAGATCACTGTGCAGGGCATGCCGTGGTTAGTCACGGATCGTCAACGGCAAGCACCAGCAGTAATGTAAGGAGACTTACGGGAGTTTAGAGCGTCATCTTCCGCTATCCCGGCCGCCGCAGGAACAGTTGCAGCAGGGGGCCCTTCCGCGCTTGTCAATTCGATAATGGGTGCCTGGCCCCCGCCTTGTCCTGCTGGCGCCCCTCCTACTCCCTCTGAGGACGCCTGAGCAACATCCGTGCGCTCCTGAGAAAGGTGGAGAAATGGGTTTGAAGCTGCATAAGGGAATGGATGAAGCAGGTTGAGTAGGGATAGAAGCGGACCTCGAGTAGCTCAGTGACATCAACATTGTCAGAGCCGGCCACCTCGCCGCTCTCCCGCTGACTCCCCTGATGGGATCTTCCCTCGGAGCCTTCATCCTCCCCCATCTCCTCCTCTTCCTCGGAGTCGTTGCTACTGTCGCCTTCTTCCGGCGGCATCTGTTCTGGAGCGGGATCTAGACCGAGGATCACCTTCACCAGAAGGGATGGCTCCGCACGCTGACCACGTTGGCGCGCGTAATCGTCCATGGCCGTCAGATACGCATACTGCCAGTTGAAGTCCACCCTGTCGGCAATATGGAGGCGCCAGACCTCTGGCAGATGGATTCCTTCTCTGAGAATCTTTCGCCAGATGGCGTCGGTCCCCAGTGACTGCCGCAGGGTCATCCAGGCCGACCACAGCGCCGGAAGACTGCATCGTGGGAGGGTTCGAGCAGACGTCTCACCTGCTTCCCGGGCCGCTCTTCAACCACCGCGCGTGCCCCCTCTCTGGGCGCCGAGGTCGTAGCGGCAGCCTGCGATGTGCCCGCCGCCGAAGTCCCTGCTCGCGCCGGCTCCGCTGCTTGGCGCGCCTCCGTTCTCCCCCGTGTGGCGGCGCCTCGCCTCCTTCCTTGACGCCCGGTCTCCGCACGGGTAACCTCGAGCCGCCGAACTGGCTTCCGCAGAAGCCCCTCGGGGTACGCGATGGCCCAGTGTTCGGCGTACTCGGTTGCCAAGCCTGCGTCAACCCCGGTAGGAGGGAGAGTGATGACGTCGCCGGAGCCAAAAGCGACAAACATCAGCCACATCTGGCGAAGGACGCAAGGGTTCATCTCCTCCCGGACAGCAGTGAATACCCTCTTCGGCATCCGCTGAAGGCACCCGAACTTCCTGGCGAACCGGATTGGCACGTAAGGCTCGCAGATCACCTTCCCGTCGATTCGAGCCACGAGCACCCCGCCCCGCCTGTTCAGGAAGTATTCATGCTGCTCCAGCGGACCCTGCCCATTGTCGATCATCTGGCCGACGGGAGTGGGGAACGGACTGAAGTTGAAATTGGAATGATTGCCAATCCGAATCCTCACGCCCTCCTCACTTAGGGTCATCGGAGCGACCCCCGCGATGTTCAGCAGGGAGGGTCGCAGGCCGTTGCCCGGAGGAATGATGGCGTTCGGAAACGTGTACCCACCGAGGTGAGCAGCCACCCAGCCGTGGAAGAACTGAAAGGGCCCACAGATCCTTCGTGGCGACCCCCCTCGTGAGATGCGTCCCAGGATGGCGTACAGCTTAGCCAGCACTGGGACCCCGAGGTTGTATCTTTTGTTGGCGGCCATAGCGCCCGCCATCGCCAGTGTCGCCGGGCGAATGCCCATTCTCGCGTCCCGCACTGGTAGGAGCCACCCACTCAGAAAAGCAGCCAGGAACGCCTCGTACCGGACATTTGGGTCCCGGGCCTCGATGACGCAGTACCCCCATGAGCGGTAGTCGCCCGTCTCCAGGACCCGCCAGTAAGACCCGTTCCGGCTCCTCTGAGCCGCGGTCGGACACCGCTTCCCCCTGCCTGGCATCTTGACCGCTGGGTCATGCTCCAAGAACTGGCTGAACCACTCCTTGTAGGCTATGTCCTTCTGGAAGTCCTTGACCCTGAGCCGCTCTGTAGCCAGGTCCAGCAGATGCCACGTCAGGATGGGAGTCCGTGACCTGTCACCCCAGGTGTTCCTCGGAGGCAGGAACCCATCATACTGGTAGCCCTCCAGCGGGACACCTCCGAGGCAGTGGATGTCCCAGAGACCGATGCCGACCTCCCCATGGTGGAGATGGAAGGTGTTGGTATCCGGAGACCAGCGGGTGAACAGCTCCGGACCGAGCTCGGACTGCTGGTAGAAGTGGAACTGCGACGTCCACACCGCCTCAAATAGGCCGATGTACCGCAGCTCCTCTGCGAAGTGATCGCAAGTGTGGCGTACCCAGAACGCCCAGGCCCACTCGCTGGTGAAATTGCCCCCAGACCGCAAGTCCCAGTCCTTCAGCCAGCCCTTGGTGTCGTCAGTGACACTCTGGTGATATGTGCTCGAGTAGAGGGCTGGAGAATTCTCCGCAGTAGGCTCACCCCCGTCAATGGTTCGTGTCCTCGGGTTCAGGACATAGACGTCCAAGTGCCTGGTCTCCCTGGCAGGATGCCCATTGTTGGTGATGTTATAGCGGGGAAGCTCGTCCTCCCGAGTCACCCAGGTCCGTGGCGCATCAACCTCGAACCCTGGCACCGGAACCTCATCTAGGATGCCGAAGTTCCAGAGCGGCAGGTTGTCCGACAGTGGATATGTCTTCTGGGCCGGCGTCAGCAAGTCGAACAGGGATTGATTGTTGGAAACAATCTCCTTGGCTCCGTAAACCTCCTCGTTCGCCGCCATCTCTACTCTGCGAATGGCGGAATCCCCCTCATTTCCTTGATGTGCGGCCATCTCAGATGTTTCAGGAGTTGTGCGGGTTAAGGGATGAAGCGTGCGGGATCGGACGAGGCTGGTAGAGAAGTTTGAAGGTTGGCGCACAATCCAAGTGGACGGCGCGCAATTGGGAAGAATGTCGCGCAAAAGTTCCGGGTTTTCGCGCAAAGACATGCGAATTCCGGATGGTTTTGCGTGCCGATCGGGAGAATTTCGCGACCGGAAAAGGCGATTTCGCGCACGAGAGCGTTGAAGCTTATCGCGCGGAAGGCCTGTGTACGGAACGCGGAACCCCGGACCCCTATTTATAGACGAGGCCGAGATTCCGCGCCGCGCGGAACGCTCGATTGCGCGACCGCGGCGGCGAATTGCGCGCCCGGCGCCCCTTTTTGTGCGCCTAAGTCCCGCGTAGCCCAGGACTTCGGCATTCCGGCGTATCCCTCGGAACCCGATCGTTGCGACCTCTCGCCGATCAGATTCCGAGGGGGGGCTTTTGTAGACGCCGGAAAAGTCCGTTGTTCCCATACGAAGCTCCGGATGCGGAAAGCGAAGTGATATTTGGAGTCAGAGGCACGTTCCGGAGGGCCCGGAGGACTTGCGCGAAATTTCAGAGGCCCGCGCGCAAAGTTGAGTCGCGGCGCGCAATCCTCCCGGGATGTGCGCAATGCGCTGGGCCGGCGCGCTATTTTGCGCGCCCGTGGCCTGCGCGGCTCCCTTGCGCGCCGGGTCCGGATTCCGCGCCCGCGAAGGGAATTCCGCGCCCGAGACCGGATTCCGCGCCCGGGGTTGCCTATAAATATAAGGCGACCCCCGAAGTTTTGAAGGTTGCCAGAATCCGAAGCGTCGCTCGTTCGCGCAATCCAACCCCTTCCGCGCGCAATGCCGATCTTCAGGTAACCTCCTTTCTTTCGCGCAATAGAGCCTTGGGGTTCGCCTTCGCGCGCAATCCCCTTGGCTCCTTTCCTTTGAATAATCCTTAACCCGAAGGCCTTTGCGCGCAAAAGAAGTCTCTTGCGCGCAATTTCCCCCGGGTGCGCGCAATCCAGCCCGATTGCGTGCACCCCCCATTTTCAAAGTGGCCATTCGTTAGAGAATGAGTCGTTGCCCCCGCGTGCTACCCGAAGCCCGGTGCGCGCAATCTCAATCATCCGCGCGCAATGGGATGGCCCGATTGCGTGCCAGCCCGCCATTTTGCGCGCCGACCTGCTGTTTTGCGCGCAAAGCTCCTCTTTTGCGCGCAATCCACCAGGGTCTCCCCCCTTGACCCCCTGAGGGCACCCGCCTGCGTGGCGCCCGATGATCTTCATCCTGGGTGCCCGCACCGTGCGTTGTCTTCCCGTGCGGCCCTCCAGGCTCGCGCGAAGTGACACGGACCCATCAGCGGCAATCCATCGTCCCGCATGACGTTAAACTGCATTCGTCCAACACGACGTTAAACTGTGCATCGTCCAACACGACATTAAACTGTATATCGTCCAACACGACGTTAAACTATACCTCGTCCAAACTACAAGACGTTAAACTGTTCAGCATTCGTCCCGCATGACGTTAAACTGCATCCGTCCAACATGACGTTAAACTGTACCACGTCCGCACTGCAAGACGATAAACTGCCAAGTGTTTTGTCCAACATGATGTTAAACTGTACCACGTCCGCGCTGTAAGACGATAAACTGCCAAGCACCTTCTTCCTCAACACACGACGTTAAACTGTACTTCGTCCGGCAAGACGTTAAACCGTCCGCTTCGTCCTCAACACACGACGTTAAACTGTACTTCGTCTGGCAAGACGCTAAACCGTCCGCATCACCCGATCCCGTGCCCCGCACACAGGGTCCCCCCCCGGTTTGGATGTGGCCCCCGCCTGCTCATCTCTGCTGGGATGTCGGGATTGTCCCTCTTTAGGGACGATTTAATGGGAGCGGCTTTTCCCTACGGGGGTAGGGTATTACAAACCCCTAGTTTCTTGTGGGGGGTCACACATGTGTATCTCCATTGCACCTCCCCACTACCGAAGCCAGTAGAGGGTGTGACTGGGATCGAGGTGTCTCCTACTTTCGGTCCAAGTCCCTTCCAACTGAGTTTTGCCGCATCCGGGCTGCCTCAAGTGCGTAAGTCCTGACAGAATGAACTACGTGGACTTTGATCCCTGTCTTCTAAACAGGGTACGTAGGAAGCCTCCCTGAGGTTCAAGCCCACCACCTGGTCGTCCCGGTCGTATTCACGTCGGTTCGTCCATCAGTGGACCCCTCCAGGGTTCACGCTTGCGTCGATTCACCTATGAATCCGCCCCTGTGGGAGACTGCCCGTGTGTATCTCCACTGTGCCTCCCCACAGCCCCTTTTTCCATTTCTCCTTTTATCGTCCAGCATGACGTGAAACTGTGATCCACCCGGCCGTTCCATCTCCCCCTGTGCGAGGTGGTTCGGTTCAATCCTCCGCTCGGCGGCCTCGACCCCTTCGTGAGTCGGCTTTCCGACGTCCAGCATGACGTTAAACTGTATACCCGGACTACGTTGACTTTGATCCGTGCTAACGCGCGGTACGTAGGAAGCCCCTACGGGGTCCAAGCTCTTCACTCCATCATCCATCCTGATCCTTACCCGGGCCGCCACATCCCGGTGGGGTCATGCCACTTCACTCCACTCCATATCACTTGGGAAGCCGCCCATGCGTTGGCCCTAGAGTCAGAGGTTCCCCGCAAGGGGTTCTGTCATCTGATCCACTCTTCGTGTTGATCAGTCCGACGCCGTCCCCGCTGGACGTTAAACTCGCGGCGTACCCCGTGTTAAACATGGGAAACTGAGGAAAACCTCAGGGGACACAGTTCCCCGCACCCAGTGCGGGATGCCTCAGGCCATCATGCCTTCGAGAAGCCCTATTAGGGACGGAAGACAGACGTGCAGAGCCGCAGTGTTACGACATGCCCCCAGCACCCAGAGCCACCCGGCCTCCTCACCGCAGGTTGCTGCCCCGACCAGACTCCTTGGAGTGTCCGGGCGGAAGCAGCGTAATTAACCGGTGTCCATGAAGATATGGCGCCGGGAACGAGATTCACGAGCATGTATTAAATCTATGAGGGAGACCCTGATTAGGCGACGAGTTCCGAGGAGACGTCCAAGGAAGGAGGAGCCGACATCCCATCATCCCGGTTTCGATCAAGGAGAAGACGCCCCTGAATAAGGGACGGATGTCGCCCGCCTTTGGAAAGCGGGACTGCGGGACCACAAGCCGCGCGCCCATCCCCTTGGGTTGACGGGTGCACGCGCGAACGCGTCCTAGCGGAACAGCGTAACCTGACGCACATCCGCACCGAAACAGTTGCCTTAACAATTTATTTTCGGTCTCACCCATTACCTTTTTGGTTCTGGGTTTCTTCTATTAATAACAAAAAATGTAGTGTTGGATGGATATATATATATATATAAATTAAAACACAAATACATTTTTAATTTACTCATATTTTTTATTAAACATTACTATTTTAGTGATTTTTTACCAATGTTTTAAAACATTAATAATTATATTTATTTATTTATTTATTTATGTAATAATAATTTTATATGTTTATATACCTATATTTACACACACACACATATATATATATAGTTATATATATATATATATTATAAACATAAAAATATTAATATAACATTTTATATCTATAAAATATAAACATATAATATATATCAAATATAAACACACAAAAAAACAGAAATATATATATAATATTAATATATATGTAAACATAAAGTAACATCCTATTAAATTTTTTTAGGTATTCCTAAACTCTAATTTTTACCAATATTCGGTTGGGATTCATTTGGGGATTCCTAGGGTGAAATTTTTTAAATTCACCAATTTTCTAGGCTAATTGATAATTTGTGAAAGTTTTTCCCAAACCATGTGCCATCTCAAGAAAACTATGCAACACAAGGTAGTGTAAATTTTCATGGTTTCCACAATTTTAGTTTAAACATGTTACCTTCTAGTATAACCATGTGTCCCTTTTTATAATAGTAACATGGCTTGCAAACAATTAATCTAAACCATGCACCTTTTCACAGCAAACAGTGTGGATGAGATTTTACATGATCTAATATTTTATTAAAATTTCCCAAAACCCTATTTTAGACCCCCGGTGGACTGGTATGACCTATTATTGTTTTATCCCATCTGTGGATCTCCCAAGATAGATTTTTCCCCATTGTATCCCTCCTGGATGTGATCTGAATCTTGAGGTACACCCTCTGATTTTTTCTCAGTTTGTTTACTCATCCCAATACCATTTTTATGTGATATAACTTCTCCTCTCCAAAGGTTCATGGATCTCCGTGATTATTTGTAGATCTAATACCCAGTAGTTTGGATTTTAACCTAATATTGATTCATATATCTTTGTTTTCATTGCGCACCATTGGAGTTTTCTGTTTATGCATTTGTGATTCATGATCTGTTAATCCTGAGGTATATAGATCCATTACAATTCCCAGATCCTATTAACCCTAACTTTCATTTTTTTTAATTTCAATTGTTACAATTATATGAAATTTTCCGATTTTGATTGAATGAATTCCAATTAGTTTGTTGAAAAAAATCCTTTCCATTGAATTGGGGTTTTGAAAATGGGTTCTTGGAATTAATTGGATGACCCCCAAAATTCCATTGAATTTGGGTGTGTTTATGGAAATTTTTGGAATTTTAATTTTTTAAATATAAATTCTACTTTTGATCAAAATTTTTTCAATTAAATTGTTGAATTTAATTTTGTAAAATTTATTTTATGGAAAATTGTTGAAACTCACCAATTCCATTGAATTGGGGGGTTTGTGATGAAATTGAGGAAATTGTTTGAAAATTAAATTGTTGAATTTAATTATAAAATTTTATTGTGAAAATGGATATTTTTTGGGTTTCAAATCCCTATTTGTGAATATTTATTAAAATGGTTTTGATAGAAACCTTGCAGTTTTTTGTTGGCAAAAATGGATATTTTTATTAGAACATCATTATCATTTTAAAAGGGATATATGGATTTTTTGAGATGGTGAATGTGATTAAATTTTATTTTATGTACTCTTAAAATAAATTTCCTGTCATTGTTTTCTATTATTCCATATGAAAACCTTTGTTTGTTAATGATTTATTTGGACAACACATTACGATTTACATGTTTCTAAAATATCATATCATCACATCACATTCCTTAGGTGACAGTGATGAGTCCTCTTTAGACTCGGTTCAAAGGGATGTATGTACATATTTTTCATTTCATAATGTTGGTTACCTAATGTCTAAAACTATCATACTATATTATAAATATGACCATGTATCTCAAATATTTTTATTTAAAATGAATATTTTTCATTGTTGTAAACTTTTTTACATGCCTTGTGAA
Source organism: Viscum album (assembly GCA_963277665.1). Classification (NCBI taxonomy): domain Eukaryota; kingdom Viridiplantae; phylum Streptophyta; class Magnoliopsida; order Santalales; family Viscaceae; genus Viscum; species Viscum album. Next base: position 1,790,527,875 of record OY728133.1, on the reverse strand, counting down.
ATATTATAAATTGTTTTATATAAATATTTCTATTTAATTCATTTGTGAAGTGTTATATTTTTCTAAATAACCTCTTTTCATAAACGTAATTCCATCGTTTGAATATTATTTCCATCATTTGAAATTTTCATCAAGAATTGATAAATAATTTCTATACATTGAAATGTAAATCACAGTTTAATTAAGTATGTTTTTGAAATGAAAAACCTATTTATTTGAAAATTGAAATAACTTTCTCGGTTAATTTCATTTGGGAATATTATAATGAAATATTTGGGTCAAATACTACTATTATATGGCTCACACCCTACTTGTTCCTTCAGTTGTTTGTAGATTACCTCTTTCAAGGAGTGAGTAAGGGTAAAGGATCACTTGGAGGTGTTTCTAGTTGTCACTCTGTGGACTTGGTGAGTTGCATTCGAGTTGGGCCTTGAAATGTTTTTCCTATGTTATGGTACTTAGATGTAATATATGGGATTTTTTATGCCTATTTTACATATGGTACATCATTCTAAGTGGAGTTTTTTTGGTATTCAAATATTCTTGTTACTTTTACTTCATCATCATTTGTGGCACAACCATTCCAAATTACTTTTTGTAAGAAGCTAGATGCTAGTACCCGATCTGTGGGGATCGAGATCATCCTTAGATCTATGGGAGTTCTGACTCAGTTTTTGGGTTACTAGGTTACCCTATATGATTTGTGACATAGTGGTATCAAAGGTTTGGATTTAACTTTACATCTTGATGTAATTATGCATTGTGAAATCTGATCAGGACATAGGAGGCAGTGGTGATTGTGTTTCTAGCCAGCTCTCACCGCAATGAACATGAATTTTTCAGGGGTGTTTAGAAAAAGTTTTATTTTGTATTAGTTCTAGTCTTTTCTCGAATTTTAATTTGGATATGATTTAAATAAAAATAAATATTTTCTATTTTTTGGGGAATGATTTCCCTTGTTTCTCAGTTTGAGTGTAACTGGAAGTCATCCTTTTTGTCTGATGATGTTGTGTAGCATCCTACCTTTGAGAAGATGTATAAATAAAATCCAAGAGAATTTTTTTTCTAAACATTATATAGTTAATATTATTTTATATAATAATCTTATAGAGGTGATTCTATTCACTGTCCATACTCTGGGATATGCACCACCTTGGGGTCTTGATTATGGTCTAGCTATGGAACCTCATATTAATGTTCTTAAGATTTGATCTCAAGAGTTCCTTCTCCAAAAGATTGAACAATTCAATTTCCCAAATGATCCTCAAGAGGATGAGGAATAGTTGAGTAGAATGGAGTCCTTGTTTGGGTTCTTAGACACACTCAGTAAAATCAAGGGGAAGTGTTCCACCTTCATCTACTAAGGATAGAGTCGTAGATGGTGGGACACGGTGGTGACTATAGTGAAATGTGTGGGATTAGAGTGGAAAGACATCAGCATTTTTTTCTCAAAATATTTCTATCTATAGTAAATGCTATTATACAAGTCCACTAGTTTTTTCAAACATGAGCATGATGACAGAACCATGAAAGAGTTTGTAAACCATTTTGTTGAGCTAGTGAATTTCTCTCATCAGATTGTAATGAATGAAAAGATGAAGGATTGAAGGATTGATTTGGTACTTCTTTAGGATATTAATTCCAAAGTTTTATTGAAAAAGTCACCTACTTATGTTAATGTTCAACATGGAGAGATTATGGTTGAAATGGACCTGACTTGAAGGTCACGATTATCAGTTGTTTCTTTCTCTCCCAATTATAGTGTGAGTTACAACAGGTGAAACTGGAATCATGATGATTTTCATGGTAGTTTTGAACATTAGGGTTGTTCTATACCTCATGTAGTACTAGGAATATATCCTTTAATTTTCTACCAATATTGGAGGCCAGGACATTCAAATTGGGTTTCCACTAATCCCCCCAATAATTTTGTCTCCTTCAAATGCTCAGGGAATTTACATATATTATTCCATGTATACTGTACTATGTATAGTGGAAGATGACCATCATATCCTCCAGAAATTATGGTGAAATCACATGATTCACATATAAAAGGGTTCTATCAACATGCATCAAGAACGAAGCTAATTCAAGCTGGAAGAGTTTCTAGAGGAAGCAGATATAGGTCCAACAACCATGAGAGGTACCACTACCATAGCTTTATCATTAGTGATTACTCAATTTGATAGCAGTATAACTCATTCATTTATATCACCCATTATTTTTTATATTTTTAATATTCCTACAATGATTTTATCTTATTTTAGGAGTGTTACTACACCACTTGGTACGAAGAGAGAGAAAGGAATCCACCGTCCCTCTTATGTTATATCTCTATGAGATATCCAAATTTATTGGAGTTTTCTAATTCACAACATGAAACCTCTTGAGGTCATATTAGTGATGGATCATCTCATTTTCAGTAATGCTTGAATTGATTTTTTTATTTGATGGTTATTATTTACTAAACCTACTAGTGTGACTCATGTCTACCATGGACAATGGGACCAAAGGTTGAGTAGGGAACAACATTCATATCTAGAGTTGGGGAAAGTAATATTATTGTTTTATTTTGATATATTGAGAGAATACTTGACTGTTAATATCCATCCATTTGATGTAAATTGTCCTAACTTGTTTCCTTCTAACATCGTTGTTTATTCACCAGTAAGAGAGGTTGAGTTTTCCATTTACATAATTCTAGGTAATCTACTAGTATCTATTAAATATTACTAAAATAAACCAAATAAACTAAAAGATTTGAACTCCCTATTGTATGAAATTATTTGAGAAGGGATTTATAGGTTTGGGTGTGTGACATTGGGTTTTACCAGTTCTCTTTGCTAAAAAAATTATGGTTCAATTCACCTATGTGTTTATTAACAAAATAATATCAAAGTTATTGTAAAGAAGCAGTATCCTTTACCATAGATTGATGATTAATTTGATCAGTTGAAAGAGGAAATGTTGTTCTCAAAGATTTATCTTTTCTCTAGTTACCATAAATTTAGGTTAAACAAATATGACATTCATAAAACAACCTTTCGATGAAGGTATGACAATTATGAGTAACTTTTTATACCTTTGAGTATAACCTATTCACATAATGTATTAATGGGTTTAATGAACCTGTTTTTGAATGATTATCATGATACCTTTGTGTTATTATTTTTGGATAACATCCTTGTTAATTCTATGTATGAGGAGGGTCATGTGCATCATCTGAGAAGTTTTCTAGGTTTCCTCAGAAATCACTAACTCTATTCCAAACATTTAAAATGTGACTTTTGGATTTTGTATGTATAAATATTTTGACACATGGTGTCAAAACATGTTATTTAAGTTGATTATAAAATGTTGAGAGCAGTTATGACATGGGTCCAACCACGAAATGTCTCTGAGATTCAGAGAATACTAGGTCTAGCTGGTAGTTATCACCAGTTCATTGAGGACATCTAAAAGTTTTCTTCTCCAATGACATCCCTAAAATAGAAAGAAGTTTAGTTAATTTTGAATTATAAATCTCAGAATTTTATTATTATGTTTTAAAGTCTTTTGAAAACTATGCTAGTGTTGACACTTCCATAGGTTGAGTAGGAAAAATATGGTATTCTATGATGAATTAAGTTTAGTCTTGGGATTCATTCTTATGAAAGGTGATCATTTCATTGCCTATATCTCCCATAATCTTATAACATACGAGTACAATTATCCATCCCATGACCTTAAACATGCATTTGTGATGCACACACTTACGATTTGGAGGTATTACCTTATAGAGAAAGGTTTATCATGTCTTTAGGAAACAATATCACGAGTTATATCTTCAATAAAAATGATTTTAATCTCCCATAGTATCAATGGATGGAATAACTAAAATAATTAATATTTTAAATATTCAATACCCTGGTAAATAGAAGGTCTTTTTGGATTATTTGATCAATGAACATCAGACTCCGGTTGTGAAAGAAGCTTTGGAAGAATTTAATTTAATGGATATCTTTGCACAATTTCATATTATTGTGCAGGAGTCAGAGGATGAGGATTCCTTATTTAGTATTCTAGTTGACATATAATCTTATAAAAAATAATTTTGACGAACAATATCTTGGTGATTAGTTCTATAACACTAAATATTCTCTTTATGGTGGGGAGAGAGTAGTGGAGTGGCCATAATCTAGAGAGGGAATTCTATTCTTTCTGAAACATTTTTTTATTTTATTGTAAAGAAAATATATTATTTGAGATTGTAATAATTCCTAGTGGGTTGTATACCCTATAACCATGAAGATATTCCATGACATTTGGTTGTAGTTCTAGTGTCCAAGTATAAGATGGTGCATCTCTATGTTTGTTTCATATTGTTATATGTGCCAATAGGTGATGTCGTAACAATATAATCCTTCCTGTTTTCTTTATCCACTTCCAGTCCCTACATAGAAGTGGGATGTGATCTTTATAGACATTGTAGTTCGGTTTCAACATACCCAAATAAAGAGGGATGTGATATGAGTTGTTATCAATCCTCTAACTAAATTCACTCAATTTAAAACTATTAATGATACAAACAAATTTGGGGAGATGGGAAATATGTATGTGTAAGATATTTTTCATTTTCATTGAGTTCCATCTATTATATTCGCTTATAGGGATACTTGGATCACATATCATGTTTGGAGGGTCCATCAGGAGGTACTATGACTCACAGTAGTTTGAGTATGGAATATCATCTACAAGAGGATGAAAAAATAAAAGGATATATATATATATATATATATATGAGGATATTATTCGCACTTGTGTTATTTTGACAACTTGGTCCTGGTGAAAGCACAGACACCGCGCCCTAACATGGTCGTTAGGTCTTGGCCTGTCAGGTACCACCATTTGCCCTGCAGACTTGTTGTCCCCACCCACGAGTCCACCCACACGCATGAATGGGTCATCTGACTAATGATATTTCCCACATTCCAACACATGTCATTTACAACATGCTTTGTCCTCACTCATAAACACCCTGGGAACATCCCAGAAGGTCACCCATCCTGATCAATACTCAAGGCCATGTATGCTTAACTATGGAGTTTAAATTAGGAAGGCTTATGAAAAGGAAGGTTCAACTTTTTGACAAGAGTCATATCATTTATTCATTTTACCATGTATCATTTGGGGATGTTACAATCACCCCCCCCCCCCCAGATCACAATACCGTCGTTGTGGGGCCTACGTCTTGACCCAGACAATGCACCAGACTTAAGGGTGGGTTCCTCCTCTGATACCAAATGTGACAAGTGGGTCTCAGTGACAGAACATACACATATCCCTAACATGGTTGTCGGGTCATGGCTCTCCAGGTACCACCAATTAGCCCGAAGACATGTGGTCCCCACCCACTGGTCCACCCACATCCCTGAATAGGTCATCTGACTAATGATAGTCCCCATAGGCCAACACATGTCCTTTCTAGTGTGCTTTTTCCTCACTCACACTCACCCAGAGAAACTTCCCAGAAGTTCACCCATCATGATCACTACTCTAGGCCAAGCATGCTTAACTATGGAGTTCTAATAAGTCAAGCTTCTGAAAAGGAATGTGCACCTTATTGACATGAGTCATATTATTTAGTCATATAGCCATGTATCATTTGTGGATGTTACAGTTATAGAAATTTGTGGGGCTTAGGATGATCATTTTGTGATGGTTGAGTTTTATTATAAATATATATACTAGTTAGTGATCAAGATGGATCCTGTTGAGGCCTTGTATACTCGACCGTGGAGATCTTTATTGTGTTTGTCAAAGGTTGGTGAAAATTTTGTGGTTGGACCATGTTTGGTGCTAGATGTAGAAGAATATATCCAACTGATTCATCCAATAAATATGAAAATATGTAGCCAATATATGCCTTATGCTGATCATCTCCATTGAACTTTTGATTTATCTGTTGGTGACCTGGTATTCTTGAATGTCTCACCCCAGTTCGGCCATCGACGGTTTGGGAGGAATGGGAAAATTTATCCTTGTTCTTTGGGACCTTTTAAGGATATTGAGTAGGTGGTGAATTTGTTTTATTATTTAGCATTACCATCACAAATAACATTGATACATAACATGTTCCATGTATCTCATCTATTAATGTATCTTTATTGTCTATCTCATGTTCTGAGATGGTATGATATTGAAGTTGATCCTGATTTATTCGTGACAAAATGACAAGTCATGATAGTTGATTCGGAAACAAAGGGACATTGTGAGATTAAGTTAAATTTCGTTCATGTGCAATGTGAGAATGATACTGATTCTCATGAGATTTGGGAAATGGAGTAACTAATGAGTGATGAGTGGACTTGTCTTTTTTGGCATGGATTCTTCTTCGTAGGCTTTCTAGGGACATAAACGTTTTTATTGTGGGGAAGTAGTAACATCTTATTAATGTTTTTATCTATTCCTAATCCCATATTTTTACCATTTTTTTGTTTTATTTTGGGTTTTACTTGGGATAATTTTTGAAAATTTTGGAATATTCTAGGCTACTGCACGGTTGGCACACGGTTTTCCCAAACCATGTTCCCTCTCAAGAAAACCATGCATCCAAATGTAGTGGGAATTTTCATGGTTGGTTCAAGGGTATAAAAATCATGCACCCTCATAAGATAAGCATGAAACCCATTTTATAATATGTTCAGATCTTACACATGGGTCTTCTAAATCATGCACCTCTTCCTAGGAAATTATGTGGGTGTTATTTTAAGTGATCTGAATTTTTATTAAAATTAGTCAAACCCTAATTTTAGGCCCCCAATGGATTTTTAGGACCTAAGATCAGTTTTTCAAATCTTGGATATCCTAATAACTAGTTTTCCCCCTCATATTCCTCTTGGATGTGATCCGAATCTCCATAGATTCTTTATGATCTTCTATCTGTTAGTTTCCTAATTCTGATCAAAATCTCCCATTATCTCAAAAATACTCCTTAGGGTTCCATGGATCCCAGGGATGATTTCTGGATATAATACCATCATTAATGAATCTAAAACAAGTTTTGATTCATCCTAAAAAATCACCTCACTTCATTGGAGTTTTCAATTTATATATTTGTGATTCAAGATTAGTTAACCCTGAGGTTGGTGGTTATGTTATGATTCCCAAATATTATTAACAATAAATTTAATTGTTTATTTCAAATTATTTAAATTACATTCAATAGATTGATTTTAATTAAATTAATTTCAATTGGTTTATTGGGAAAACCCCAAATATATTGAATTTGTGTTTTAAAAATAGGTTTTTTATCATGAAATTAGAAAGCCCTTAAATTCCATTGAATTTTGTTGTGTGTATGGAAATATATTGAAATTTAAATTTTTTATGTTAAATTATGGTTTTTATGGAAATTATTTTAATTAAAACTTTAAATTTAATTTTTCAAATTTTATTCGATTGAAAATTTTTAAAACCCCCAATTCCATTGAATTGGGGTTTTTGATGAAATTGATGTAATTGTTTGAATACTAAATTATTGAATTTAATTATGAAATTGGATTGAGAAATGTAATGGTGAATTTGTTTCAAATCCCTATTTTTGAAATCGATTAAAATGGGTTTGATATGAACCTTATAGTTTTATCAGGGTGAAAAAGGAATGGTTTTTATTAAGAATCTGTTATGGGTTTTAAAGTGAAAATTTGCATATTTGTAATAGATAATTGGATTTAATTGTATTTATGTAGTCTTAAAATAAATTTCTCATTGCTATTTTTTTGTTATATAACACTCAATCATTAGGTAGTTACTGATTAATTTGTATGAAACATTATTATTTAAAACATTATAAAACATCATATCAGAAAATCACAACCCTTAGTTGATGGTGATGGGTCATCATTCATATTGGTTCAAAGGAATGTATGAACATATTTCTGGTTTCACAATGACCGGTCCATATATACTGAAACTATTGTACCTTATTAGGAATATTACCACGTTGATCGCTTCTTTGTATTTCAAAGGAATATGATATATTATTGTAAACTCTTTTATATGCATTTTTAATTTATATAAACTTTTTTATAAATATGTGTTTAATTAATCCATTTGTGAAATGTACTATTTTTTTAAATAAACCCTTCATTTAATGGTAATTTCATTTTTTGAAATGTATTTCCTTCATTTGAAATGTGAATAAAGAATTTATAATTTATTTCTATCCTTATAAATGTAAATCATTGAATGTTTAAATATGATTTTGAAATTTAAATACTATTTATTTGAAAATTGAAAAACATTATTGGTTAATTTGATATTTATATTTTGTTACGGAACCTTTGGGTAAAATCATACTGTGCTTTGTCTAACACCCTACTTATGCCTTTAGGTGTTTGTTGATTACCTCCTTACATGATTGATAATGGGAAAAAAGATCACATGGAGGAGGTTCTATCTATTGATCACTGGACTTAGTGAGTGGCATCTGAGTTGGGGCTTAGGTGGGATTTCATGTCTTTTGGTATTTGGTTGTAGTACATGGGATTGTTTATTCCTTTTTGACTTATGGTAGATCACTCCTTGTAGAGTTTGTTTTGATTTTCATGTTTTTTAGTTTCATTTACTTTTTTAATGTTTTGTCAAAAAAACTGTACCAACATTCATTTTGTATGATGTCAAGTTCTAGTCATCAATCTGTGGGGATCGAGAACGCGCATCACGCTGTGTCAGCACCGACTCAGTTATCGGGTTACCAGGATACCTAGGCTGGTTCGTGACACGTAAAATATAAACATATATATATATATTATATAAAATATTTACATATATATAAACATAAAATATAAACATATATATAATATAAAATATAAAAAATATATATATCATATAAAATATAATCATATATATAATACAAGATATAAACATATATATATATATATATTATAAAATTTATACATATAGATATATAAAGATATATATATAATTGAAATATATTTATATAATATAAAGAATATATATACATATAAATAATATATTAATATATATTAATATTTAAAGCTATATATATAATATTTAATTTTTTTAATACTGATTGCATATATATATATATAAACATATATGAACACATACACATATATAAAAACATATATATAGGAAGTTATATATTTATATATTTATAAACACAAACACACACATAGGCATATATATATATACATATGTTAATATATATATATATAAACACATATATATTTTTAAATTTAGTCATTTTTTTAAAAAATGTGGTTTTTTAGTTACATTTTTACAAGCATTTTAAAATTGGACTGATTTTACATATGTATAAATACAAACACAAATGAATGTATATATATAATATAAAATATAAAATATAAACATATATGAAAAATTTAATAAAATATATTTTAAACTAATATATGAATAAAAACATAAAACATAAAATATAAACACACTCATATATATTAATATTTTTAAAATAGACACATATATATATACACAAGCGCGCGCACACACACACACAGATATATATATATATATATATATATATATATATTAACACAAAGACACACACATATATATGTATACAAATATTTATATATATAAATACATATATTTAATATTTAGTCAGTTTTTCAAGAAAATGTGGCTATCTTAGTGACATTTTTACCATTGTTTTGAAACATATCTAATTTTATATATTTATTCATACACATATATATTCTTGTACACAGACACATAAATATATAAATATATATATATATAAACATATAAACATATTTATATATTTATAATATAATCGCATGCACAAATATATATATATATATATAATGTAAACATATATATAATCATAAATTATAAACATAAAATATATGAACATAAAATATCAAATACATATAAAGATAAAATATAAGCATCTATATATAATATAAACATATATATATTTATATATTTATATAAAAAATATATATTATTATAATTTTATAAATACATAAAATCTATATATATATATATATAACATAATAAAATTATATAATTAAAATATTGACATGTTAGTTGGTGTGTTAACTTTTTGTGATAATAGAGGTCCATAGATGAATACTTATTGTAGGAGTTTTATTAGGGGGAATTGGAGGCATGTGAGTTATGGAAGTCATACACAAACACAACGACGAAATAGAGTACTAGAAGGGTGAATGATATTATAGGCCTATATGGACACAACAAAAGGATGGGTACTAGAAGCCGGGTAGGGGTAAAGGATAGGGAAGTTGGATGTATGCTGACTAAGGCTGGGGGAATGGTATGTAGGGACAGGAGTGGGGTATTGGGTGCATGCATAGGTACAGGATGGGGGTTTGATGGGTTTTAGGTACAGGACGTAGGGGATTAATAGTAAAAACTTATAAATTTTAATATATATATAATAAAATATTCAAAATAAATGTGGGTAAACTAAAAAATATAAAATTTAAAAAGGACTCTATATTATAATTTTAAAAAAAATCAGTAAATGTGGTGTCACTTAATAGTTACATCTATAAACGTCACTAATTTAGCAATGTTTCTTTACAAACATTTCAAAAAATTATTATAAATGTAGTGTCACTAAATGAAAAAAAATTATAAAAAAATATAATTTACCAATATTTAAAAACATCTCCAATTACCTTTGTTTAGAATGATCTCTAATTTAGCGATATTTCTAAACATTTTTAAATTAGTGACACTACATTTAACAACATTTTTTAGAAACGCCGGTAAATTAATTAGTAACATTTATAAAATTCGTTAATACAAAAAAAGTCACCAAATGGAATTTATTTCTTGTATTGGGGGTGGTCTTCATCAGGAATATGTGTATAAATTACCTTATGGGTGAGCATTCGATAATCTATTCTGATCACAAGACTCTCATGTATATATTTTCATAGAAAGATCAAAACCTCTGATATCCGCAATGGCTATAGGTACTCCAGTGTTATGAATTTAAGATAGTCTATAATACCCAGAAAGGGAACATGGTGGTTGATTCACTCAGTGGGATATCATGTTTCTTGTTTTTGAGTGAGTCTTTCGAGTAGTTATCCTTTGTTTAGTTGTCCATAGTGTACTGGAATGGTGCATCAAACCTCTTATTGACAGTTCTTGCACCTCTACTTATATAGTGTGTTAGGTAGGAACATCTTTCAATTACTGTCTATAGGAATTTATGTGTTAATTTATCCACTAGCCATTCTTCGAATAGATTTTATGAAGGTGATGACAAATTCAACCTTTTCTAAAAATCGATAAAGGTAACCTTGATGCTATAAGAGAAGTTCTATGGCAGATTCACACATCACCCTTATAAGAAAATAATTATGTGGATATGATGTTCGAAGAACATTTTCATGATAGATTTAGTTTCTAGGTATGAAGTGGTTTGTAACTTATTTTGTCTCTCAATCCCCCAGCTATCAATTGGTGAAGGATGAGCTACAGGTTCCAATTGGCCTAGCTGAACCCCTAGACATGCTAGATATGAAGTGGGATGGAGTCTCTATACACAAAATAAAGGGCCTTCCATGATCAGATAGAGGACATGATGATATCATGGTGATTACACGCTATCTCATGAGTTAAACCCACTTGGTAGCCATCTTAGAGAAGTATTGTTTAGAGAGTTTGGGAAGCCATTACTTGCATGATATAGTTGGAAATAATAAATTTACGCCAATTATCATTTCAGACTATGATTCCTGATTTATGTCATGATTATGGATTGGATTACCATAGGACTTTATGAATCAGTTTTGTTTCAACAGGGAATTTTAAACCCATATTAAAAATTATACAAAGCAGGGCATTCATGATCTAAAAGCAATGATTTCACCATCCATTTTTTAATTTTATAATTGTTGGGAGGATTTTCTACCCTTGGTGGAGTTTTCATATATCAGAAATTACCATTCTACAATTGGTATGGAACCATTCAAGGAAATTTATGGGAGACCATATAGGTTACCACTACGTTTAACTAATACAGGGGAGTTAATAATGATCATCCACGACATGGTGCAAGAGATAATAAAGAATGAATATATTATCTAGGAGTAGATTAGAACTGCCCAAATCCATTATATGTTTAACATAGACTAACAATGGAGACCTTTGGTGTTTGATGAGGGAGACCAAGTGTTCATGAAGGTCTCACCACAGTGAGTATTACATAAATTTGGTGGTGGTGGACTGTTATATCTAAAATTTGTTATCCCTATCCATATACAAAATAGGTTTGGTGAGGTATAGTACTTATTGTCTCTACTGATGTGGTTAGATTTCTTACAAGGTTAATTCCATGCATTGCAACTAAATAGTTATGTGAACAATCTATTATATGTTATCGAATGTGGTGAGATTGAAATCAAGGATGCATCTACCTTCTTAATGTACCTAGAAGTTATCAAATATTGGTACAAGAATATCCTTTGTGGGGGATTGATTCCATTGGTACATGTTTGGTGGCAACGTGAGAATATTGAAGAGAGAACCATGGAGTGAGAGAACTAGATGTCCTCTCTTTCCCATTACTTGTTTATGTAGGTCTTATACTTATTGGAAAAAAATATAATTTTGGGTGAATGTAATGTATCTATTTTTTATTTGTTAAAAATTGGAATATTTTAAAAAATATTTTTTATTCTTGGCACGGAGTCATCCTAATATTCTAGGGCCCTAGGAGTCTCTGTGTTGATATAATTAAAATATTAAATTTATTATATCATAAGCATGTAGTTTTTCTAAAATAATGGAATTCAACCCAAATAGTTTTCTATGGTAAATTTGATATATTCACTTTTTAGGAATTTATGTTTTACTGTAGGGATGAAATAACCTTTGTGCACATTGGGTTCTCAGTTTAAATGAGTGTGTGGGCCAATTGATAGAGAAATCCATAAAGAAGTAAATTTATTAATAATTAAGTGGATCAAAAACATAATCTCTTAAATATAATAACATTTATTGAAAAGACCTAGGGTTATCCCTCTACCACTAGGGATTTGAGAGGATATATTAGAAGAGAATATTTGAAGATGGATAATGAATTGTGGTAGTCTAATCGATTTCCATGGATTTTTTCTACAATAAATAGTTTCATGGATCTCACCGATGGTGATGGTGTAGAACTTTTTTCATCGATGATCAATAAAAACTCTTGTTAAGGATTTTTTTATATTGGATTAAACCATGTTTGATCATTTCTTATAAAAGATGAATAAATATTATTTGAAAATTGATTCATGGGTAGATTTTTTATTTATTGGTATGGATTTATCTTCTTATAGCTAAGAATATATAGTGTTTTTATGATTCTTTATTATTCCATTTGTTTTAAAGCTTCTAAATCAATTGATTTAGTCCAACCATAAAAATGTTACAGTTTAAATACACACTTTTATTTTTTTTATTTATAAAAGCATCCTTTGTACATTCATCATTAATATTTCATTTGGTTTTTGGTTCAACAAATACCTGATTATTGATCATTATTTAATTGATCTGTTGAACAATAGAACATTACCATGGGTTTAGTATTAGATTGTGTGGAATTTTAAGGCATTAGGTTTTTTAATGGGAGATCAGTGATGGATCAAGTGTCCTTTAGTTTACAGGTTTCTGCATTTATGAATGTATTGTGATGGGGTTCATATTCAATACAAACCAGTGTCCAAATTCCATCCACTAGAGATGCATCAGGTGCATTCAAACATCGATCTAGGATCTATGGGTGTAATTCATGCTATAATTGGTGATAGAGATAGTATAGGTGAGATGAATTGACATGTAAATAATATATGGATGTTTTTGAACAACACAGCATGTATTTCATAGAACACACAATGTGTTGATCCATGATATGGAATCTAGGGATTTCATGAAAAATAAAATATCACATGCCATATGGGACTACAGCATGCCGTGTGACCCATTTCTTGTTTAATGGAATTTGTGCTAGGGGTAAAAAGGTATAAACAAGGAAAGGTACATTGGCACAATTAGAGTATAGGGGAACAACCAGGTACTCATACATTTCCAGGTACATGATCAAGACCAATTTAAATAGGAGTGACTATATACATGGACACAACCATGTTCTCAAACATTGATAGGTACAAGGGAATGCACAATTTACACGATCATGACCCGAGTACACAATTATGAATGATGGACACAGGAACATATACTTGTAGTCTCCGATATATGGGACATGTTGTTTACTCACAGTACATGTGATTTACATTTACCAAGGTAGGTAGAGGCCCTAAATATCTTATATGTATACCATTATCTATAATTTCTATCTCCATGGTTCATCCTTATTGAGTACAATAATCCATCAGGTCCTGATAATAATATGTGATCTCCCTGATAGTGTTTGTCTTGGACAGGGTCAAGAATTCCACTGTGTTCCTAGAGGATTTATCCTCTATCATTCATTAAAATGTTGGGACAAGTGTTTGTAATGATTTCAAGGATGTGTGATTTCCATCCTAGGGGGTTTCCTCCCAGGAGGTACAAGAATACTCTATATCAAATGATACAATGTCTTTTTTTCGATGACTCTTTTATTCAAATGTGTAATTATTGATGGAATGGACAAATTATAGTGACCTCTTGGATGAGAACCATCTATGATAGAATTTCCTAAGAAATTAGTTCTCCTAAACGAGAGTTACCTTTATTCCTTATGAAGAATCCTTGTCTGATAGTATAGTTTTGAAATTACTTTTACACTCGGTGTATCTATTATGTATATTTTCATTAATTTTGTTGCAAATAATTTTTTGATTTACATGTCATTGAGATGATGAAAGTGAGCAGGTTGAATCGAAGGGTGATTATAGAGAAAATGTAATCTCTGATGTTAAATATAAAATGTAAACTAAGAGAAAATGGAGTGGAATAATGGCTCTCACAAATGAAAAGAGGCCCCTGCCAAGGAGCTAAACCCTTCCTCAATGAAAACATTATTTCGTGAACTGTCAAGGGATTGGGAACACCCCAACAACCAGGGAAATTATACATTACATTGTGGCCTATAAAATAATGTTGTTTCACATTGCTGATCCTAAAATTCTCTATGAAATGTGGAATGCATTCAAATGGAGTTCCTTTGGTTACCAGTTTATTTCTCCAAATATGCATGATTTCAAAAAATATGACCTCTGGGTTTTCTTGCATGAGAATATACAGTTAACCTTCTATGATAATAATCCAAAATGGTTCTCAGCCTCATGAATTTATCAAGGGAATATCCATGAGGCTTCCTTTTCTTATGCCTCCCCATACAACAAAAAATAGGGGAACTTTGGAGTGAGATTGAATCCTTTTTGGATATACCTTAAATAAATGGGCGTTGGTGGATGATTTCAACACTATCATGATATTTGATAAAAAAACCCTAGATTTAACACCAATATGGTGGCCTCCATGGATTTCTCATCTTTCATTGATCAATGTAATCATTCTGAAATCTTAATTGTGGTAGATGCCTTCACATTGAGCAGGTATACTATGTATGGAAGGTAGTCGGGTAAACATGACAGATGCTTTGTCTAGATGGATGATTAGAGTGCAGACTCTGGTATATTTGGAAAAAATTTACGAAAACATCAATCGTATAACAATCCCATTGTGATTGATATCACCTCTCAGGATTTCACATCTGGTCCTCTTCCCTTTATCTTTTATAATTTGTGGCTGGTGACTCCTGGAAGTAGGGAAATCATTATTAAGTCTTGTAATTTTTATTTTCAAGGAATCCAATTGCATATTCATGCTACAAAACATAATATTGTTAAAGAACATCTATGGTAATTGTGAAAGGAATCCTTATCTAAGATTGATAGTGAGATCAAGGATACTGAAGATCAATTGGCTAGCTATCTAATTAGAAATTAGAACTGTGAAAGTCCCTCACATGACGAAACTCAATCACTTGCAAGGCGTGATGAAATTTTTACTTCCAAAGAAAGGATGGATCGTAATCAGTTGAATGTAATTTCGGTGAAATATGGTGATAGAAACTCTAAATTTTTTCAATGGATGGACAAAGAAAAAAGGATCCGAGCAGGACTAAATGCCACTAATGTTTATGGTTGTCTCCCCAACTTTGAAAATGAGATTTCAAATGCAATTGTGAATTAATTCACTGGCCTTTATTATAATGATGGCATGGAAAGAACTTATTAGATGATTTATAACCTCTCCCCTTTTATTGATAAGCGTAAAAATCTTTCTCTTATAAGGGTCACATCAAAGGAAGAAGTCAAGGAGGACTTCTTCTCTCTTAACCTAGAAAGTACAGTTGGACCGGATGACTTCACAAACATGTTTTTAGGTTATATTTGGATATTGTCTATGATCACTTGGCTAATGCCTTTTGGGATTTCTTCACTCGAGGATACATTCCTTATGGATTAAAATCTAATTTCATCACCCCGAATCCTAAGAAGGACAATGCAATTGATGTTAATGACTTTAGGCCAGTTACGATTAGGAACACCACCCCAAAAATAATATGTAAAATCTTGATGAAACGATTACGGGGATTAATCAAGGACAACATATCTCCAAATTATTATGGATTTATACTTTGTATAAACATTCATACCTACCTCTTAACTGCATCTAAAGGCATCAACCAAATGAAAAAGAAGGAAAACCATATAAATTTTTGTCTCAAAATTGACATCTCCAAAGCCTTTAACCCCCTCAAGTGGATCTTTATCCCAGATATTATCTATATATTGGTTTTCTCAAGTGGATTCAACAATCTTATCAGATTTATTATTACCACCACAAGGCTGACCATTTTAAATAATGGATCTCCACTACACCCGAGGTGTTCGACAAGGTGCTCCGCTCTCTAGGCTTCCTTTTTCCATTGCTGAAGAATACATGAGAAGATATATTAACGAGCTATACCAAATTGGTATATTTAGATAGATAAAAGCTGTCAGGGATAAACTTGTACCATCTCATCTTCTATATGCAGATGACATCTTGTTTTTTTGGGAAGCCTCAATGAAATCAATTTTTGCACTCAAAGCATTCTTCTCTCACTATGAGACTATTGCTTGAAAATATATATGCTGGAGTAGATCATTCATTATTTTTTCTTATGGGGTTATAGTTGGTAAACATAACAGGGTCAGCAGGTCCCTTAGAGACAGAAAAAGGGTTCCTCCATTATTTTATTAAGGAGTTCTAATCATTTTTGGTAAGATACGTAGGCAGTATCTTGATGGAATTTACTCTGGTATCATTAAGAAAATGGAGAAATGGATGGGTAAAGAACTATCTCATGCTGGGAGGATGTGACTTGTTAACTCGGGGATTACCTCAAAGATTTTTTTACTCCTTCTCACTCTATAAATGACCAATAAATCAGCTCCAAGAACATCAGTTCATGATGTGGAATTTCGTCTGGATATGCCCTATCACTGAAAGGAAGTTGATTACTATTTCATTGATGTTTTGTATTAAACCCCTTGATATGGGTGGTCATGGAATCTAGGTCCTTCAAATCTTCAATGAGGGATTTATTAATAAATTCACATGGAATATTTCATCCTCCAATGACTCATCCCTGGATTTTATGTCATGTGGGTTCAAAATGAGGATTATTAATGGTTACCCTCAATATATTTCATCATATGTATGGACCTCTCTTCGGCACTCCTTCAATGACATTATTCATAATTCTAAATGGATTGTGTCCTAAAACTCTATTCCCAACTATTGTAACATTCACTGGCTAGATAGCGCCTTTTATACTGGTGATATCCCCTCCTACCTACTGGATATGTCCATAGCATATTTTCTGGATGAGTGTGATAGTTCTGAAATCATGGTTACTCCCCAAGATAAACTTGAATCTAGACCTACCCTTTCATGGATTTTGATATCCTGTTATGTAAGAACAATATGAACAGACATTTTAATCTCAAAGAGGCCTATAATCTGCATCTTGATGGCTTCACACAAGCTCATTCTTGGCTTCCCAGGTTTATAATGACTTTCCATCCCACTGGACTTCTTATTCTCTAGAAAATACAGCGGAACAAGGTGCCAACCCTGGGTCAATTATGAAAGTTTGGTCAATGTATCATGTCTGCCTGCTATCTGTGCCTAAATGCTACTGAAACTGAAAAACACCTCTTCATCTTATATCCTTTTCATAAAAGCTATGGAAAAACATTAGAGATGTATTCACCATGGATTTAGGCTCACATAGATTGTTGTAAGACTTTGGGATATACATCCCCAAGTCTGGGTTGATGGAGTATGTCCAGAATATGCTACTGGTTGATATAACAGCGGTTTTTCACACCATCTAGACATCCCAAAACAGCCTCCTGTTTGACAGTAAGTCATTGTCCTTCCATGCAAGTGCAATTCTAGATCATGGAGACATACACACTTCCAATGTGATACAGAATATATACATGGATAATACCTATACTTATTTAACTGTATTGTAGATGCTTGGTATTACTGGTGAACAGAAGAATCTACTGATGATTAAATGTATTCGTTGGATACCACTGATCTTTCCATGTGTTAATGTTTATGTTGGTGGAGCTACATCTAGAGTGCCGGGAATATTAGGTTTTGGATGGGTCTTCCACAAATATTGTGGATTTGTCAAGGGCTATTTTCATCTTTTTATTGGCATGGGAACTTCTTATGAAGTAGAACTATGGGCCATTATCTATGTCGTTAGGCATGTAGTCTTTCATAATTGGAACCACTTATGGATTGAATTAGACTCTGAACATTAGGTTCATGCTCTCAATATGTAAAATCGGGCTATTCCATGGAGTATGTTTCCTCATTGGATTGGATTTCCTATCCAGGAAAAGCATCTCAACTTAATGATCTCTCATGCCTACCGAGAGGCCAATGTTTTGAGGGATGCCTTGTCCAAGAGGGCAGAGAAAGAAATGACTACCATGTGGTCCTTTAGAGATCCTGACATTTGTGCACCCTTGGTAGAGGATGATATGTGGGAGTATCTTATTCGAGGATTTTTAGAACCCCTTTATATTCTTGACATTTTAATTTTTCTTTTTTGTTAATATTTTACGGGGACGGTCCAACCAAACCTGATTTTCTTGGTCTATTTATACATAGCCCTATGTGGGATCTAACAACACTAGTCATTTATTATAAATATTACATGTATTTTGATGAATTCATAGATATTATAGGATAAATCTAATCACAATTGAGCTAGATGGGACACAATTGTTTCCAACTGTTTTGTTTGATAGAAGTACCATCCTTATTAGCAGGTTGGACACTTTTATAGTTTTTGTGAGCTTACATTTATCCCTTTATTCTTTTTCATACATGGGTCATAAACTAATGTGTTATATATACGTATGAATGTAATTTTGTAATAGTTGTGTCATTTCATTCTACATTTAGAGGTGTGTGGATATATGTGCATGTGTGCAGATACCTTTGGCTAAGGGCTCCAGTGTGTGTGTTTTTCTTACTCGACATTTGTCACCGGCCCCTGGCATATTAGAGGCGTGCTTAGGGTTTAAAAATTGGATTACCAATGTCCATGTATGCCCTAGTGGTTTGGTTTATGAAATTATCATTTAAAATTATCTTATAATGAAAAATTTATAATCCTCTAAAAATATTTATTTATCACTGAATAGTGAAAATTACATATTTTTATTCAAAACAACTTTTAATTTTCATCCATTAAAGTGTATAATTTTAATATTAAAAAATTTAAAAGAAATAGTAAATAATTTATATTATTATGAATCTAATTAATGTCATTAGAATTAATTTTTTGTGGATTCTGGTATTAAAAAATTTACTACTAAAGAAAACTTTTTTTCTATGAAAAGGTTTTATGTCACGTTTTGTGGGATTAATTTAAATTAAAACTCAACCACTTATATTAATTAATTTTTTTAAAATATATTTAATAATAAAAATAATTATAATTTATGTAATATAATATGTTATAATTTTTTTTTCTTAATAAATATTAAAAACAGTAAAAAATTCTTTCCCTGGTAAAGGTTAAAATATGTTTTCCAGGGGGTATAACCAAGAGATAAGGGTGGGATTTACAATTTCATTTTTCTAAATACTATAGTATAGATATTTTTGGACCTCATAATATCTCAAATTGGAATAAAAATCTATTGGGAATCATTTTCATGATTATGGAATTATTATATTTTCATCTTTTAATTATTTCCATTTGTGTCATTTATGCCTTTAATAAAATAAAACCCTGGTTTTTCTTATTTACACCAAACTGAAACATCTAGTTTAACCAAAACACTATTTATTATGTTATAAAAATAATTTTCAATTTATTAATTGTTATTTTCATCTTAAAATACCATTCCTAGGATTTTTAATAATGAATTTAAAGGTGGTCTACCGAAAAAGAGGAAATTATATTCCTTGACCACCATAAAATAATCTATTATTATACCTCCTATAAACATTTAATATTAATAATAAAATATTGAAACCACTATCATAAATAAACTGAAATTTTATTGTTATTATTTACCCACCTTTATAAACCTTTTTTTCAACCAAATGGAATTTAGAATTATTAATCATGCATACGGGTGGATCGCCGCCTCCATATAGTGATACAATTCACCTTCTATGAAAATAACTCATGGATGGTTATTATGATGGGATTAAATTTTATATATGATATTAATGATACAATTATACATCGTATATTATAATATCATATAACCCTTTTTCCTATTAAATCTATTGGAAAATGATAATGTTTCTTGTGTGTATGTATGGACTACTACATACACGAAGTAATGTGCTTTGTTTTTTTCTTCAATTTTCATGGATGGTAATAATGATATATTTAATATATATATATATATATATGTTATTTATGACATAAATATTTTTCAATAATGATAAAATAATATTTCTCTTCCATTCCTGATTTTCATTGTGAAATGAAAAAAATGTTCATGTATATGTATGGATTACCATCTCTATGAACAGTGTAAATCATATTTATATTTCAGCCTTTCTAGATATGACTCTAAATATATATATATATATATATATATATTAGTTATATATTAAATTTATATGATTAATATAATTATAGGGATTAAGGTAACCTGAAAAATCTACAAGGACTATAACTAAAGAACTAGAACTTCTATTAAAAATAATCATGTTAATACATAGAAATGATAATTCTAATAAAGAATTATTAATAAATTAGAGTTAAAATGATGTAAGTGGAACTTATATGATATTATAAGTATTTAAATTATTATTTTATATAATTATAATTAATTTTAATATATTATATGTTATTATAGATATATTGTAAGGAAATTCAAATATTATTTTAGGGTTTTATGTTACAATATCATTATTTACCCAAATTATATACGATTAAGCTTCTAATGATGAAATTTCAATAAAATATATCCAAATAATATCTATAATTTTATAGAAAGATGGTTACGGATGTATTTATCTACTAATATTACAACTTTTATTTTTTTGGTACAAAATATTATTGAGAAATTTTTTTTATGAAAAATCATACATTATTTCTTCTTTGGATAGGGATCCTTTATTAAATTTCCCTGATTTATTTAAAATTTATTAAATAATGTTTTTAATACTATAATATTATTTTTAGGTCATTATTTTATCAGTTAATGTTTTTCAAAATTACTTATAAAGAATATTATTTTCATTTCCAAACGAGGACTTTTAACTTTTTACTGAATATGTGAATGGAATAACTCTTTTAAGCTACAAATTATGAATGAAATTTCCCAAATTATTGAATAATAAATTATTTGAATATTACATTATAATTTTCTATGTCTTGTTTAAATTAAAATTTACTCACTTTTTATCAAAAGTTTCAAAATTTGAAATATGTGATTTCAAAATGAGAAGGGTGTTTTCATCAAAAAACTATAGAGTTTTTTTTAAGAAAATTTTCATTTATTATAATAACCTTTAAAATAACATATAATTTAATGTGGATATGATAAAAGGATACCATCCTTAATCATTCTCTAGATATATTGTTTTTATGATAGTGAAATTTTTTTTGAAACATTATAATTTCATGCATGTTATGTTATGATGAAATGTTGAAATGTTTATGAAACTCATTGACATTCCACATGTTATAGTATATGATGAATGATGTAAGATATTTATCAAAAAAATTGAATATATTAATTTTATATGATAGGTGGTCCTATAATTATATACCCCTCTAAATATATGGGTATAGATAGATATCTCATGAGATGATAAAGACTATAATGGGATGTGAACCCAGTTTAGTATGGGTCTCTATATATTTTGACAATATTGGGAGTGATCCCTAAATAAGGATATTATGTAATTGGGGAGTGAACGACATCCAAAATGATAGTATTGGTAGACATCCTTTATATAAACTATTATTTTTATGAATATGTTTAGTAAACAAACATATGTCTTATGCCAAAATTATGATATCGTGTATCGTGTTCTTTGATCCCTTTATAATTCAAATCTTTAAAAATAACATGATTTATTCACTGATTCAATGTTGTGAACTATGATATGCTGAGTATGGTTTTTAAAATTTTAATCCTATGTTCTTATATCATTATTCTCATGTTATATTTAAGGGATCATTTTTATCTTCCTTGTTTACCCTTATTGAGAATCTATGCACAGCCTTTATTTTATTTCTTTTCCCTATGTAATAAAAAAGGTTTTGTGAATGATATATATTAGAAGATTACTTTATGGGACGGTCCTTGTGAGAGATATCATATATCGTTCATTATGTAACAATATTTTCTCTATGGTGTCCCATTAAACTAAACCTTTAAGGTCCTTAGTTTTTTATTGGTAAAATATATGGAATATTCATATATTAAGATGAAATATCTATGTAGGAAATTTATCATTATTTATTATTGTAATCAAGGAGAGGCTTGTTTAATATTTGGATACTAAAATTAAGTTTCTCTCGTGAAAACCATGGGGATAATTCATTGTACATGATAACATATTATGTTTTGGTGAGGTATTGATTATATGGTTTTACTAAAAATAAATCCATGTATGGATACTAAAAATAGAATTAGATCTGGTATAGATACCTATAGGGGTAATAAATCAAAAAAAATGGTTGAGTATATATCATCCATCATTCTGATTCTAAGTGATTGTTCCCTTACAGCGCACCTTATTAGACACTCATGAAGGATATGTTGGGGTTAAATAAAATTTTCATTATGGACCTCCTAAAAAATTAACATTTTTATTATTCAACACTTTTAAGAAAAATGTGAGAACCCTCATATTTAAAGAAGATCAATCATCAATGGATAAAATTGAATTATTAAAAACAATTCTAAGGTGATTAGAATCAATTTCACTAAATAGTTTCTAGGTAAAGGAACTAACATGGATGTCTGGATCGTCCTCTAGTATTTCTTCATAGTTTCTTTTTAGATAATCCCAAAATTTCATATAATCATCTTTGATAATATTATCCATGTTAACTCCATGAGCCAGTATGCTGCCTTTCTTGTCAATCCAATCATCTACCCTCTGGGAATTTCCACTTGGATAAATATTCCAATCATTTGATCAACATCTTCCCTCGTAGCCTTGATCGCCAGGGATGCCCCCATAATTTCTTCACAATAATTCACGAGTAGTTCCATCTACTTCTATAAATCCATTTCCTTCCGAATCTACAAGCTATAAAGAGACCCTACTACACACTGCTATCCAGGGGTAGTGTCATCCTTCACAATCAGGATCACCTCCTCATATAGTAAATGCATCTCTCTTGATGATCTGATATCTAGGGGGAGTAACATCCTCTTATGCTTAATGGTTTTTGAGAAATATATAAGTATCAATGATGTGATATCATCCATCCTCTATATTTTAGAACATTGTAAAGATATTTTATTATTTACTAGTAGGATGGTAATTAATAGCCTAATCTTATCAAGAACTTGAAGAAACATAAAGAAATTGACTCAATGTCATGTGAAGAGTTTAGATAAATATTTTTAATATATAATTTCCAATTATTATTCATATAAAAATAGATATGTAATTAAATGATCTAAATAAAAAGTATGATAAATCCATTAGTAACTTTGAGGAAAATTTTATAATACTTTCAAGGTACATTTCTAGTATTATCATCTAACCAAAAATTAAGACTAATAAATTCTTCATTAGATTGAAACCAAGTCACTTAGGGGAGTTATATATAATTGACATCAATTTCTATAAGGAACTAATTTGATGTGATGTCAATTTGGAAATGAATATTTTATTAGTACAATAATATCATGGTTTTGATATGAAAAAAAGATTGATTTCAATAGAAACTATAATAATAAAACCCAAAGAGAGATGAATATGATCAATCTTTGTGCTTGAGGAGAGGAAGTAAATATGGAGGAATTTTATTAAAGGGTGTGTTAAATGTTTTAATTATGGAATTGAAGGTAATTGAGTAAATTAATTATAAAGTGATTTTAACTGATAAGACAATTAATGGAACAATTAAAAGGCTAACCAAAATTCACCCCCACATGACATTGTTTCAAAATAAAGGAATTTGGACATTATGCTAACGAGTACTCAAATATGAATGTTAACATTGATTATTGATATTAATAACATCTTAATACTAGAGACAAAGTTAATTCCCACATGATCTATATTACCTTTTTGGTGTTTGTTAATGATGTGGTTAAATTTACAGTTGTCATCAACTCTAGAACTATTACTGCATTATTGGATTTTAGATATACCCAATGTATTATATATTAAGTGTTTTATATGGGTATCACAATACAACCCTAATGATTATACGTTGAATTTTTATTGGAAACTCTTAATGGTACAATGATTATAAGTAAGGGAAGTCACATTTGATATTTTAAACCAACCAATAATTGATTATCATTGTGACCAAAAATGTGAACTTTCCATATAAATTACACCTATTAAATGGGTATTGATTCCTATTCAGAAGTGTTTTTATCTTATATGGTTGAGGATAAAATCAACATCAATTATATGAATATTTCATGATTGGTTTTATTACATTCTAGAATAATTTCATAATCTTCCCCCAAATTTTGATGTTAAGATTACAATATAATTCATACCTATTGTGAAACCCTTTTCTTGGAATGCATATAGAATTGTCCTAATTGAGTTACATGAATTTGAGAATCAACACCATGAGAATTATGATAAAAAATTATTCCAAGTGCATCACCATGGGGTGAAACTATTATTTATTTACGAATAAATGCAGATTTCTGTAACTCTACATTTATTATCATGAAATAAAAATATCACAATAAATAATATGTATCATTTTTTGCACATTGATGATTCGTTTGATCAATTATGAAGAGCTCAATATTTTTCAAAGATTGATCTTTGATCTGGACTTTACTAGTTCTCTGTCAAAAGTTAATACCTGCCAAATATAACATTCCACTCATGGTGTGGACTATATAAATTAAGTGTGATTCTATTTGGTCTTACTAATTCTCCCAATATTTATGTATTTAAGAAATATATTCTTTAGACATTACATTGATAAATGTTTTTAAGTGTTTATAAATGATATTAATATATGTTCAAAAACTAAAGAAGATCATGAAGATCACATAAGGATTGAAGTAAATACCATATAAAAGTATAATTGTAAGCATCATTTACCAAGTTTAAACTTTGGATATATAACATTTTCATTTTTTTGGTCCTATTATCTCAATATAGGATATATAATTGGATCCATCAAAGAGGGAATTCATAGAATGTCATCTCAAAATAACCACTGGGATTAATTTCCATAGTTTCCGTGGTTTGGAAAGATATTATTGATACTCTATTAGGAATTTATCATGCATATATAATCCACAAACCATGTCAACAAAGTATGGAGACAAGTTCATTAGGATAGATGAATGGGGGGAATATTTCAAGGAATTAAAGAGAATTTCAGTCAGCACACTTATGATTACACTACCCGCTAGTAGAAAAGGGTTTTTGATCTTTAGTGATTCTTAAAATAATATATTGGTAACTGACTTCATTAAGAATGATATTTTGATAGCTTATGCTTTTTGAAAATTTATGGTTCATGATAGAAATTACCCAACCCATGATTTCGAGTTATCATCATACATATTTTAATTAAATATTTTTTAGAATTGTAATTATGGTGTAAGGTGTGACATATATACTGATCATAAATGTTTCAAGTATATAATAACTCAAAAATAGTTGAATATGAATTAGTGAATATGTTTAGAGTTGATTAATTATTATGATTTATTAACACATTACTACAATAATAAAGTGAAAAATGTGCCAAATTCATTGATTCAAAAGGATGATGGTTGATTATATGTGAAGAGGTCAAAAACATATCAAATAAATCTAGATTTTTGAATGATGGATATAGAAATTATAAGGGAAAGGGAGAATTATTTTCATTCAAAAATGATTTTCCAACCATATATCCAATAAAAGATTAATGGGGTATAAAATAAAGTTGAAGAGTTGTACAAGATGGTATGAAATGTTCCTTAGTTAAAAAATTATTGTGATGAAATGCAATTATTTTTGAATAGTGTATGTGAATTGTCTATTCAATATATTAAGAAGTATAATTTGGATAAAGAACATAGACCGTAATTCTCTATTCATCCTTGATGTATGAAGATGTTTAGGGACCTAAATGATTATATTTATTGTAAAAAAAAGAATAGAGATATTGTAGAGTATATATCACATTTCTTATTATGACATCAGGTCATAGTTTATAAAAAAATCTATGTGTATGTTACAACCATTAATAAAAGTAGAATATAATTGGAAAAAAAATCTACATGGATTTTTTCATCAAACTCTTCAAAATTCAAAAATTACATACGGTTATTTTTTGTTTAGTTAATCGCCATACGAATTCATCACAATTCACTTATATAAGAGAAAATTTATCTCTTGATTGTCTTAAAAGAATAAATATTATAGAATTGTTAGTGTTTCATGGAGTACCAAATTTTATTTTATCTATCAGGATCTACAGTTTTCCTTGATGTTTTGGTGACATATTTAGTAAGAAATAGATTTAATGATCTATTCTATTACTACTTTTCATCCCCAAACTAGTCTCAGATTAAACATTAAAACCCTAGAGGATATTATGGAATCTTTTTCTATATATTTCAAAGGTGGTTGGGATCAAAAAATTCATGTAGTCTATTTTTCATGTAGTAATATATTTCACTTGAGAATTCATTTGGATCCTTATGAATCTCTATATAAAATGATTTTAATAAAACCAACATCAATGAAAAAAGTAGAGAATGAAATCTACTGGGACCTAGGTTAGCTGTGGAAATGATTAATAAGGTTAGAGATATTCAATGATAAAATATGGAAACTCTGAGTTGATAGATAAGTTATACATAAACTCATCTACAAAATATGGAATATAAAGTTAGTGAGAACTAATTCTAATAAATGTTTACATTGAAAAAGGTTATGATATTTGTATATAAGAGAAAACGAATCCCTATTTTTATGGTCCCCTTCAATTTTCATGGTTGATCAAGGATGGTACTATATCTCTGGGTGCTCAGACTAAACATATCTCATGTTAAGGATGTGCTCAATCTATCCATAATGAAGAAGTATATACCTAATCCTTCACATGTAATGAACTCAAAGGATTTAATGTTGGAGTATGATCATCCATATAATGAAATTTCACTATAAATCCTGAATCATAAATATAATTTTACAAAAATAATACTACACATATGGTTAAATATCTATGAAGAAATCATAAATTTGAAAAATATACATTCTAAACGGAGGTTGGGAAAAAAAGATATCAACATTCTATTATATCAGGGTATGAAAATTTTGAGCAGAAATTTCATTTTAAGGGGGCGTAAAAGGTTTCATATTGATATTTTATGATATAGTTCTCTTCAAAAAAATTAATTTTTTCAATAGTTTGTGATACATTCCTACCCGAATCTAAATAAACCATAATATAGAACATTGTTAAATCATATCCAACAAATTAGAACTGTGAATAAGAATAAAAAATATTCAAAATTATGTATAATGTTTTGAAATAAAATTAAATATAATGGTGAATAAGTATTAAATTTTTAGTAATGTATTTATATGCTTAAAAAATACATTTTTTCTCACAGAAATAGTTTTTTATTTCTTTTTATGAAAAAATATTATAATTAATTTTTAACACCTAAGAAAATTTCATTTCATAAAAATAAATTTAAATCTTCATGATTTAATTTTTTAATGTATAATATTAATAATTTTATGATAAGATTTATTTTTCAATTGACAGTGAATAATAATTATTTTCACTGAAAAATCCATTTTTATTACAAGAATTTAAAAAAATTTATTTTGAAAAAAAATATGTGAAAGAAAAAACATTTAATTTATATTATTAATAAAAAAATTAATTTCATTGGAATTAAATTTATGTTCTTTTTAGTATAATAATTTTTTAATCTTTAGATATCATTTTTCAAGTAAACTGCTTTTCACCACATTTTATATGTCTAATTTTAAATTATATCCCACTATTTCTGGGAGTTGAATTTGGAAAAAAATTTGCAATCAAAATAGTTGAAATTATATAATAAGTCCAATATTATTTTTAGTCAAAATGAATAGTAAACATATTAAAAAATTGTTACCAAAGTTAATGTTAAAACATGTTTGTCATGGGTGTCAAACAAATAGATAAGGGTTATATTTAAAATCAATCCTATCAAAATCCTATTATATGACCATAATTTTGCCTAATCATATCCCACTATTGAATATCTACACAATTGGGAGAATTTATCTTGACTATGAAATTATTATTTATTATTATTTTAATAAATTCTAAGTGTGTCCTCTCCCCCACTTATAAAATGACATGCCTCCTTTATATTGTTTACATCACATTGATCCATCTATCTTGATATAACAATTCACAATTATATAATATAATTACCTATAAATTAGTTAGTGGTGTTGGAATTCTTAAATTACTATTTTAATGATCTTTAATAAGGGATCTAAAGGGTGATTATTAAAAAAGAGGTAAACATATTACCTGTCCACTTTAAATTATTTCTTCTTATTCCTCCTCTAAATATATGGTATTTTTAATAAAATAATAAATTTATTATCATAAATATAATATAATTTTATTATGACTTTTTAACCACCTTTATTCTCCATATTTTTAATTAAATTTAAAGGTAAATATCTCTTGTACATACGTTTGGAATACTGCCTCCATGTGGTGACATGATTCAATTTCCATCACCACCTTTCATGGATGGTTATTATAATGTGTATTGACCAAGACCCCAGTAGACCAGACCATGTTCCTTGCATTATTACACTGGTAAAATGAACCATGCTCTATGTCCCCAAGGACCATATTGTTTAGTAGTTTTTTAATACTAGATATAAACATAATTATTACATTAAAACATTAAAGTTAAAACAACATAGGCAAATAAATGGAAAAACTCAAAATCTCCTAAATTATCCCTAAAATTAATTCATAATACAAACCTTGACATCTTGGGAAAATTGAAAACTTAGAAATGGGTGATCTCAAATGATCAGTGAGGGTATGAATTACAAAAAAAGCTATCATAAATAAACATATACAATAAGGTAGGGTGAATAACGAAAGACAAATTACATTAAAACATAATCTTGAGAATTGTATGGTAGGAATAAAATATTATTAAATAATTCTATATAAATAATCATATGGAATGAATCCTAGCCATGGATATTATACTAGTCGAATAATCACATGGATTATAAATTAATAATATCATAATGATCGACTGCATAATGTTGGGTATCTGAAATATACCTTCAAGGCCTCAAACAAACATCTAATAATACGTGGTCAATGCCTCATACAAATCTGATTTGCAAATAAATGGACAAGGCCCCAACCAAGTACATATCTAGTTTGTCTCATGAGACATACATATTCATTGAGGGGCTATATAGGTCCTCATTCTCACATACTATGTCCAATTCAGACGCCTTATAAATGGGGTGAAACATAAACAACATATATATATGAAATCTAAATAAATTTCCCCAATCAGTAAACATAGTTAGTAACCATTCTGAGTAATATGGTAAATGTTAACAAAATAGCACATCTATAGACAAACTAATCGAAAACATTTAAAAAATATGGATGATGATATCATAAAATATCAATAACAATGAGTCATGAGATTCAATAGTTAGTGTTGAAGTAGATAAAAATAATATAACAAAATCCTCGAGGAATTCTTGAGAGAGGAAACTTTTTTACTTTGAAAATAAGAGTAATATTTTGAATAATAATATGTATTTGTCAAAAAATAAAATTATAAACATTTATATCATATAAATTAAAAGGAAAGTACAATGAAATTGTAGAATCCAATGTTTTGAAAGGGACTAAAATATAGAAGATATTTAGCTTCATAGTTTACTAAACCGGTGTTTTTTAAAACTGAGGTTCAAAACATAATTTTGAGAGTAGGAATACTGCTAAGTGATATTTTGGGTCATGGGAGAAGGGCTGAGAATCTTCCCGATCGGATCAAGATGTTTTGTGAGATTTGGATTCACTAAAAAATATGTTTTAAATGAGAGTAGAGGGCACAATGTTTGTGCATGATTTGTGTAACCATACAACCCACACTTGTTAACTGTCTGAACCTATTTAAAATGGGGTAGTGGCTTATCACACAGGATGCACATGGTTTCCTAAATTGCGTTCCAAGAATGTGGATGGATTGTCTTGGATGCAGAAGACTCCACAAAGATTGTGCATGGTTTTGAAAACAATGTGGGTCAAACCATGGCAATGCCCAGTTTTAAAATTTTAAATTTTTTTAATTTAATTTATTTAAATTAAAATAAATAAATCCTAAAAAATCCCTTCTCCCCCTCATATTGTGACACACTAAGGGGTGCTCCCCTCCACCTCACGCTTTGACACCCTCCTAGATCATCCTTCGACCGCTGTTTCTGTCTAATTTATTCCGGATTCATCCTCAAATCATCAAGGTATTGTTTTGTACCATAGTTCCTTACTTTTCATGACTAATTTGTGATTATTCATAGATCCAAAAGTTTCAGCTCAACCGTAGGGATTTGGGGGTGATCTTAATATTGGTTTGATCTAGTTCTAGGTTGGTGCAAATGGTCTCTTATGACCTGTCGATGTGTGTTCCAAAAACCGCCTCCAAAGGCAAGGCGGTTTGGGTGTTTTCAGTTCATCAAAAATGTTTCGGGGTAAGGTGTATACCATCTCCTTTGTTTTTAACCACTTGAATTAAGATATTTATTTTTCCTTGACTCCCTTTTGTTAAATCGTTAGAATGTTGAGTTATTCCAAGGGTTTTCACTTGGTTTTGGTTTGTCACTGAAGTGGACGGATTGGCTCCACCATGAGGTAGGGTACCATTCCAAGCCATCAATCTTTATAAATTCATCAATAAAGTTTCATAATTAATTTTTATTATTAATTAATTAATATAATTAATTATTATGCCCAATGCCTCTTAAATGGGAATTTATATTGTTTCTTCTTTTAAATTATAAAGATGACAAAGGATTTTTTTGATAAACAATAACATGTTTTAATAATAAAACCCATCCAACAGGGGTGCACTACCTTCCTTCTTAATGGAGTTTTTAGAACATTCTTTCTCAACTTTTCACATTTATAATATTTTCATTAATGTTATTTTGACATAAAATATTCCTAGCACATGTCCCTAATGGCATTAGAAACACTGATTATCTCATTTAAAATGAATAAAGGATCGAAGCACCATCTAAGTGTTTGGTCTAGTTTTGGATTGGGATTACCCAAGTTGGTAATTTCCCTTCGTACGGATACATGGAGCCATTTAAATGAAATCGACATGTTTTGTAAATTCAATGAGTTGAGTTAAAGGAATGGTTAATGCATAATGATTTTCTCTCAAAACAAGTGACCAATTTTTTTATAATGATTTAAATACTAATAAAACTGTCGGTGACATGTGGCTTCCCTAGTAAGAATTACATGATGGACTAAATGGGTTTCATTATAATAGGTAAAGAGATACATGAATCCCATATAATAATTCCCTGGAAAGGCTCGGGTTCATGAGACAATGATTGGTTCCACTTCTATGGAAACCCTTACCATGGTAAGAGAAGGCAGTGGTGTGGACCTTACCCTTTGAAAATTCCTTAATGGTTTTTATGAAAAGGTTACAATTTTACTTGACCTTTATAAACTAATCCAAGGAATAACTTGAACAAAATTAATTATCATGACTAAAATATCAAATCAGAATGCACTGACTCATGATCACCTTGGATTTTGAAAGGAGAATACCATGGCTCTTAGGAACCTCATTCTGATTCAACGATACCGTTTTATAAGGTTGATACCCACCTAGACTCTAGTTCTTGTATATTCCTTGGATGTCCAGTATACTACTGTTGGGTCCCTTATTTTTATAGGATACATCAGATAAAGTCCTTGAATCTAGCATTGACTATTTGGTTCCATGGTTAAAACCCATCAGGACATGCCTTTTTTTAGGCGACATATAGTGGAATTCCATGTATTACACTCCATAGATTACACTCTTACCCCTTATCTAGACCCAGATACTTATGAGTTTGGTTTCTGTGAGTTTATGTTACCTTGGTATCTACCATAAAACTCCCTCACTAGATATATTTTCAAGCTTTCCTTATTAATCCATGAAACCATAACCCACTTATACTATCACCGATTGACCTAGATACACTCCTTGTGTATAGCATTGACCAGTTGGTGCCATGGTTGAATCCCATCATGCCCAGTCAATACTTATACCTGTTTTACGATGGAGGAATCTCCTTGGATTCGACAGGAGACTTACTGGCATGTGACTTATAAATAAAATGGAAATACTCAATTAATGAACTGGTTACTTGTTCATACGCAATATGAGGGTTGAAGAATGTTCTTGGGTATTTAGTTACATTGTACTGTTTATTTAATTTATACATGCTTGCAACATGTTTAATTTATATTACACAATCGGAATTGGTTCATAAATAGGTGGTGTCATCTTTCTGAGATTTATATCTCACACCCAACTCGGTCCACCATTACACTTGGGTACCCGAGAATACATTTCTAGTTCACAGGTCCTTGAACCTTGTTTGTTGCGATTTTCTTGTACCTGGAGTAGGATAAAAAAGAGTGAGGTGGAGCTCGGGATGATCGTGGAGATCACCTTTGAGCTTTACATTGTTTTCGTTAATTGAGTCCTATATTTCATTGTATTGAAAATCATTTGGTACTATTTACTTTATTCCTTCATGTATAAATACCACGCCACGCATTCATCTATTTTATAAACAAGTGTTGGCCGATTTTGTTCACTAAAATAAAAATCTATCTTCTGTTGCATTATGATCACCATTAATTCTTCCAGTGTTGAATTTTATTTACTCTACAATACCACTAGTAAACTCTAACAAGGTGGTATAGTCTCCCCATTGTCTAACCTTACACCCTCACTGCTACTCGCAAGCCTCTGGCATACGGGGAGGGGCGCTTATGGTCAAGTGGTGACCGGTCAAGCCACAGTCGTAGTGGGGTGCTGGATCGGGTAATTACAATGGGGTATCAAAGGTGGTTTTTTCCTTTTGCCTTACTATTTTGGGTTGGTAGATATGAGACTAGGAATGATTCTGTGCTTGGTTAATAGTGGTACTTGGGACTGATCACCCCACGTACAGGGGATGACCATGTGGCCCGGGCTATGATTGTTGTTTATTTTGTTAGCTATTTTAATTTATATGATTTCATGTATAGTTATTCGATTAATTTCTACTGCTTATGATTTATGGAATTTTGAATATTACCCTGGGCCTGTTATGGAAAGGATGAAACAGACATGCATCATATTAGGGACTTAGAAACTCACATGCCATGCATATATATCCTTCCATGTAGTTTCATTAGTAAGATTCCAACTACGTATTATTTAGTGCCTTATCAATATCCCATGCATAGATTTATACATGTTTAGTTAATACATTAGCATGCCTTATATGCTTAGTTCTCATTATAACAATCTCTTATGATTAAATTTCCATTCTTATGTGATTTGTTCTTATTATATTATGGTAGATACTTGTAGTGACGTGCTAGACTACCTTAATAATTATAAATAGTTTAATGGGATTAGTTTATTGGTTGTCATTATGATGGGAGCCAATTCTCAGTTGTAAGGTGTATGGGAACCTTACATCTGGGGAATGGTAACTCGAGAAATAGAACCACTGTAATAAGATACTAAATTCAATTGTTGATGTAAGTTGGTTTTGAATGAAGGGAGCCAAATGCCAACCTATAAAGTGTATGGGGTAATTTCATGTTGGTAGATGGCATCCCATATAATTTGGACAGTTATGTTTGACAATGTTAAAATTTTAATTGACATTGGTACCAGTCAATGGGAGCCAATTTTTAATCCATGGAGTGTATGGGAACTTTATGAATTGGAAAATGGAAACCCTTATTAAATGAATTGTAATGATGCCATGTAAAATTCTTATAAACATTAATGATGTTTAGTGTCAATATGAAATAAAAATGGTTAGATTTTAAAATTCAACTGGACCTAGGTAGGTCAGTTGGGGAATGTTTTTATGAGATCACTTGTTTTGGTGTATAAATTTTAATAATTGTGTGTTTACTATTGGGTTTCTTTATAGAGAAACTAGGATGGTTAAAAAGGGACGCTTGTAGGTCTCTTTATTTTCCTAAAAGGAATTTATTTTGATATGTTTCGAAAATGACAGTATGTCAACTAACGTAAAGTATTTTAAAAATGGTGTTTTATAAAACATTCCTATTTTTCCTTGGGGCGTTGGTTAAAATCAAGTACCTTGTGATTTTTAGAAAATGGTACTCTGATGTTTTGATTAAAACATTAATGATTAAAAGACTAAATTTGATTAAATGTAATAGGGATGGAAATTGGACCAATAGAGGTATCCACTATATAAAAACCTTTGTTTAAGGGTAGTTCAAACATCTCTTTAGTTGCCTTGGTACAAAATTGTGAGTACTTTCTGTAGGCATTATATTCTGTAGAATAGAATTTATGATCAACTTTGAGCCTTCTACATTTAGTTTGGCATGACTCGGTGTTAGAATTTAAACCTTTCCTTCATAAATGGGCTAACCCGTGGTAGGTATAGCCCTCATAACATGAATTCCAAACTAGTGGTGTGACCCTTCTCACTCTTTTGGTGTTGTTGGGTGTCGTTGTCCCAACCCCGACTTTCTTTTTCAAATAAAACCCTTTTTCGGATGGGTGGTCGTGTGTTTCTTGACCTTGTAATGCACCTGAGCATCATGTAATTCTTTTTTCAGATATAAAGACGTGCCACTGGCATGGTCGGTCGCTAAATAGGTCGTTTGAACCTATCTTTTCTTTGTAATGGATGACTGATTATGGCATCGTCCATGTTGATGGTCGTATGAAGCATGATGAATCCAAAATTAATCATCTTGTGCTATTTAATATGGTCTCAGGTCATCTCAATGTAGAGTGAATTGAGCATCAATGAATATTTACCTTCCAATACTTTAGATGGTTTATTAAAAACTCGGGTGTATTGACATGGCGATCTCATTATTATAATCTATCACACTTTTTAATTGTTCTCTTTCTTCCCCTTCGGCCACAACACCCATAAGGTGTGTAGTGTCCTATTGAGGTAGTTAACGATCCCATTCATGTATAAAGAACACCTAATGGGACCTTTGGGAAATGGTCAAGCTGCTTGATTGACCTTGAGTCTTGCATGTCTTAAATATTGTCGTTGCTTGCTCAGTAGCACGACCCTAATCTGGATCAACTATTTTACCTTTCAGTTTCTTGGTGTGTTTTAACAGAACCCCCATATTAAATACACTTAGTTTACTCTTCTTATGAGATGAGCATGTCCCCTATCATGACATTTTCCATGATCCACTAAGAGAGCATCATTCTTACACCGCGCTAAACCTTTAAAAGATGTTGATATTGTTGGGGGATATTTGTCAGTGTTACACACCAAAGTGTGGTTCTCATCAAGGCTTTGTAAGGCCTGATTGATTCCTAGTTTTCTAATTAGTAACTCCTTTTTCAGACTTAGAGACTCCATTTGTTTATTTTTAATTTCTCTAGCCTCTTAATCCAGACTTCTACACGATATGACGGCTTAGAGGCTCGACTCATAATTTCTTACATTAGTTTAGTGTTTAAGGTTGTAGGAATCCATTTTATACCACGTTTATAGGTAAAGGAAAGTGTGGTCTCAAGGTCAGCAGTGTCTTCTGCGAAATAATGATCGATTAGTTTTTTTATGTTGATTAGAATTTTTTTATTTTCTTTCTAAAAAATTATGCTATAATTGTCGAAAGAACACATTGAATTATGCCCTAAAGAAAATTTCCAATGGTGGAGGAATCATGGCTTAGAATTTATCCCTTCTTAAGTGTATAACTATGGTGGGAAGAACCATCGGTCAAGTGGTACCTAGACATTGATATGATATTTTCTCTATCTAAATGGGATCATGTAAACATAGTTTCGGTGTTTTAGTTGAATATTGACCATTGTCTCGGGTTGTAAAGGAATAAGTCTGGAATGATTAAGATATGCTGAAAGGTGCATTAGACCTAGTAACACAATGAAATCATTGGAATGAAAATTCACTACAGTTGTAGGTTGGGTGGTGTTTATGTTGTTACAAACGGCTTCTCAGGGATGATAAAATTTTATGGAGGGTAGATTATAGAATCATGTGTTCTAAACCGGACTAAAATACAGAAGTTTTTAAAATTCTCTATTTACTAAATCATCCTTTTTTAAAAAGGATCTTTGAAACATAATTATGAGATTTGGAACAGTCCTAAGTGATTATTTTGGGCATGGGTGAAGGGGTAAGAAGTTTCTGGAGTGGCTCGAGATGTTTTAGGACTTTCAGAAGCTAAAAACGTAATGATTTAAATGAAAACTGATGGCACATAGTTTGTGCATGGTTTGTGAAACCCTGCGTCCAAATAATGTAAACCATGTGGCCCTATTTAAAAAGTGGTATTGTCTTAGTGGATGGGTTTAAAAAAAAATTCAAAAGAATGCGCTTAGCTTGTTCGAGGTGCATCTTGGAGAAAGATGACTCCTCATTGTTTACGCATGATTAGGAAAACCATTTGGTTCGTACCGTCCTTGATGCCATGTTTTTTAATTATAATAATTTTAATTTAATTAAATTAAATTAAAATAAATAAAACCTAAACACTCCCCTCACCCCCTCAGATGGCGATGCACTAGGGGGTTCTCCTCATCCCCTCATCCTCAGACCCCCTCCTTCCTCCTCCGACCCTCGTTTTCATCTGATATCTTCATGATTCTTCCATGAATCATCATGGTATGGTCTTCTAACTCAGTTTCTTTCATTTCTAAGCCCAATTTTGGCTTATTCTTTAATCCACATGTTTTATCTGAACTCTAGGGATTTGGGGTGATCAAATTTTTATTTTTCTATAGTTCTAGGTTACTTCAAGTGGTCTCTTAAGACCCTTGGATGTGTGTTTCAACAACCGCCAAAAAAGACGAGGCAGTTCGGGTGTTTTCGGTTCATTGGAAATGTTTCAGGGTAATTTTTATAACTTCTCCTTTGTTTCATGCCTCCTCAATTATGATCTTTATGTGTCCTTGATTCCATTTTATTAAATTGGATGGGTGTTGAGTTGTTCTGGTTTGTTTCACTTCATTTTGGTTCATCGCCAAAGTGAACAGATTCATTCCACCCTAAGGTAGGGTCCCTTTCCAAGTCATCAATATTTATAAACTCATTAATAAAGTTTCTTAATGAAATTTTATAATAAACTAATTCATACAATGAAGTATTATGCTTCGTGCCTCTTAAATGTGAATTTATAATTATTCATTTTTTAAAATCTAAGGATGATAAATGATTTGTTGATAAGCAATATCTTGTTTTTATAATAACACCCCTCCAACGGAGGTGTGTTTCCTTCAATATAAAAGTAGTGGTCAGACCATGCTTGATTGACTTTTCATGTTATAATCATTATGATTGAAGTTATGTTGAGATACATCATGCTTAGCACATGGCCATAATGATATTAGAAACAATTATTTTCCAATTTTAAAATGATTATAGGACTGAAGAATCATCTGAGTGTTTGCCCTAGTTTTGGATTTGAATTACTCGTGTAGGTGAGTTCCATTTGTATGGATACTTGGATTAATTTAAATGAAATTGACATGATCTGGTAAATGGAATGAGTTGAGTTAAATGAATGGTTAATTCTTAATGATTGATCCTCAAAACGTGTTACAAAATTATTTTTAAATGTTTTGAATACTAAAAAAACCCTGGGTGATATGTGGTTTCCCATGTAGGAAATACATGATTCACTCAATGGGTTTTCATTCTCAAACCATGGGATATACATGTATTGCCATGTAAGAATTCAATGGTTGGACTCAGGCTCATGAGACAAGGATTGGTTCCACATTCTTGGGAACCCTTACCATGATAAGGGAAGGTAGCAGTGTGGACCTTGACCTTTTAAAATTTCTTAATGGGTTTTACTAAAAGGTTTCAATGCTACATGACCATTCCAAACTAATGGTAGGAAAAACATGAACCAATTGAATTATTTTGATTACGACATCAAATAACATTGGACTAAATCGATCTCACCTTGGATTCTAAGAGGAGATACCTTGGTTCTCGAGAACCCCATTCCAATTCAATGATACAGTTTTCATAGGTTGATACCCACCTAGACTCTTGTTATTATCTATTCCATGGATGCCTAGTATACTACCGTTGGGTCCCTTCTTCTTACAGGATGCCTCAAATACACTCCTTGGAACCACCACTAACTAGTAGGTTCCATGGATAAAGCCCATCGAGCACTGTCTTTTCTTAGACATGTTTTACCTTGGTCGATCACCTTTGTATCAGTAGGATACCTATTGTTGAATTCCTTGGATTACACTCTTACCCCTTATCTAGATTTAGATACTACTTATTTATCTTTTCGCAATTTTATGTTACCTTGGTCTATACCCTATAACTCCATTACTGGAAATCACTGATAGGTTGTATTTTTTACATCCTGAAATCTTTACTACATAAACTATCACATGGTTCCTTGGATACACTCCATGGGTCCGGAAATGAGAAGTAGGTGTCATGGTTAAATCCCATTGGGCCCGGTCATTCCTTTTCCCCATTTTACCTTGGAAGAAACTCCTTGGAATAATTAGAAGCATTAATCTCATTTTAATCATAAATAAAATGATTATACTCAATTAATGAATTCATTACAAGATCAGACATTAGTCGAGGGATAAAAAAGGTACTTGGGTATTTATTTTCATTGTAATTATTACATTATGTATGCATGGTTGCACACTATTTAATTTATATTACACTATTTGAATTGTGTTAGAAACTAGTGGTTTTGTCCAACTAAGATATATATCTAACACCCTACTCAAGACCCCATTGCACTGGGGTTCCTGAGTAGAAATTTCTTGTTTACAGGGACATGTACCTTGTTATTGTTGTTTTCTTGTACATGGAGTATGAGTAAAGGATTGAGTTGGAGCTCAGGATTCTCGTGGAGATTTCCATTGAACTTTTTTTCTTTATGTGAGTCCAACATTACATTGTATTGAAAACCCTATTTGTACTGTTTACTACATTCCATCATGTAAAAATTCTATGTCATGTATTCATCTATTGTATAAACTAGCATTGGCCGCTTTTGTTCAATAATATAAAAATCTATTTGTGGCTTCCTTATTATTGCTATTAATTCAACCGCTGTTGAATGTTATTTACTCTATAATAATGCTGCATAACTATGATAAGAGGGTATAGTCTCTCCACTAACTATCCATACAGCCTCACTGCTAGTCGGCAGCCTCAGGCATATGTGGAGGCGCAGATAATGTCATGTGGCAACCATTCTGGCACCATCTAAGTGGTGAGCCAGGTCGGAACACTAGAGAAATTATGTTTGAGTCTTAAGAGATGTCCAGCTAAATTGAAAACATGCAAAAAATAGTTTTAAAAAACATTATAAATGGGACACTTTAGTGTGGTTTAAGAGAGAATATATAATAGTATTTAAAGAGGACACACCATAATTTTTTACCTGAAACTATAAAAGGGATAATATATTATTTCATGTTAAAAGGATTGATTTTTGAAAAATATTTTTGTCTTAAAAAATGTGGATTGTACTTGAAAGAAGGTATGAAATTGGGAAGTACCTTTCAATTGGGCTTGGTTATTGGGATGAATTGAAAAAGAAACCTTATAAAACATTTATTTCCACCATATAAAAGGAGATAAAGATATAGATACATGAGTATAAAAAATATAAAAATAATTTATAATAATTACATAAAAATAATGAAAAATTACATTGGGTTAGATTGACAAAAAGCATCAGCCATAGGAAATATGGAGGTTCAGAGAGAATACCTTACCACTTTGTAATCAGTCAGACCGTATGGCCCATAAAAGAAATAATTATAAAATGAATAAAATTTATACCATTTAAATAAGTATATTAATGATATGATAAATGAATTGGTACTATACATAAACTAAACACAGGAAAGTGTGATGAATAAGTTATAGACCACCTAAATAAAAGTTAAAGGAGAATAAACATACCTTATTTCCAAAAGTGTTCTTCACCTGTACATAATGTCCCCGATAATAATTTGAGATTCATTATTAATTTAATTATGAAATTATTCAAAAATGTATTTGGTTTAGTATAATTTTTTTAAGTTAATGAATGGCCTTTTATGGGTTATATGATTCAATTTCATCATTCACGAGTGTTTACTTTTTTGTTTTCATGATTTGGTCACCTATAAACGGGTACAAAATATCATGTAAAATAGAAATAGTAATCCAGAATTGAAATTATATGTTATTAATGAATTATAGAAGTATGAATGGCATTACATATCATTTTTTCGTATAAATAAAGATGATTCATTTGAGGAATCATTACGGATAACCATTTATATTATTTTTTCATTTTTCAATCATCACGAACTTGTTTTAACTTATGAATTAATATTATGTATACAAAATGACTATAAAACATTAAATATGTTTTATAAAATATATTAAAGTGTTTTTATCAATAAAAATGATTTTATCATCATCCATAAAGGTATAATTGAAAACAAACTCATCATCCATTAAGGCTATAAATCGGCACCTCATAGACTATGTTTTCATTATTAATCTAAAAAATCAGAAGAGAAAAGAATTGATAGATGATGTAAAATTCACACAATAAAATTCCAGTATATAAAATATAATTAATTTATCATGACACTTTTTACAGGGGAGGAGATGTAAGGATAAGAAAATATAATAAATTAAAAGATATAGAGAGAGAATGTTTTACCTCTTGAGTGCCTCCTCCTTGAGAACCTCTTTAAGGGGATTGTAAATAGTATTTAGGAGAGAACATAAAGAACTGAATTTGGGGGAATGGTTTGTGGAAAAATGGGTAAAATATAAGACATATTCAAAGATTTTGTGGTGTGATGAGAAGGGATAGTATTTATATTGTAGGAGAAATGCATTTTTTGATAATTTAGTTCATTTGATTATTATTACGTGTCAAGACAATGAATAGTGATGATTTTTGTAAAAAACACAGTAAATAATGCATGTGAGATCGAAAAAATGGGTTATTACATCATCCATGCATCGTCCATGACTTATTAATTCTTGTATTTTTCTAAAATGTTGAATTCAAAAAGAATCATATTTCACCATTTAGCAAAAAATCAACTATATCAGAAAAACCCAAAAAATACAACCAAACATATTCTTAACCTGTATAATTCAAAATTTGACTACATTTTAGAAAAAATATAAATATTATAAAATAAATTTATAGTTTAAATCATCATTTTTTTAGAAAAATAACGATTTTAAATTTAATACTCATTTTATAACACTTTAATAAATTTATTAAGGTCTCACAAAAATATATTATAATAATAAGAAAAAAATATTAATTTTTTTTGTATTTTTTTAGTATATATTTTCTTTTAAATCATTATAATTTTTAAAAAATTTAAATAAATTAAATTTTTTCCCAAAAATACCAACACATAATTTATACAATAACAACAACAACAACAACAACAACAACATATATTATTAATAATGGAAAGGGGAATCTAGAAGAAAATCGGAAACCAAAACAAAGCATGGGCACAAACCCTATAAACAAGAGAGGCCTAGCTCGAGGAGGCCTATAGAAATGGAGTCTTAGTGCATCACCTTAGAAAAGCAGGCACAGTTTGGAGGCAAGGATCCCAATCTAGAGAAATAAACAGGATCGTCATCGTGGGTGAACTGAGAAGCCTGGAAGTCTTCTACCTTGTTGCCCTCAAGACATGTATGTAATAGTTTTGTGAAGTTGAAAATGAGTTGCCTACATTTCCACATATGGTATGAGATAGTCCATGGAGTTTCCCTATTTTAATTTTGGAATCAGTTTCAATCTCTAAGAGAGGGTTGTGAGAAGAAAAAAAAGCTAGATCCCATTGACTAGAGCCCAGGCCTCCCCCTGAAGAAAGTCTCCTCTGCCAAACCTTGAACTAAATGTAGTTACAACCCTACCAATTAGATTACAAATAACCCCTCTGCCTTTCATGATACCCGTAGTACAAGACCCATATCAGATCAGTTCATCCCTTGAGAAGTGGGTC
This sequence comes from Viscum album, assembly GCA_963277665.1. Taxonomy (NCBI): domain Eukaryota; kingdom Viridiplantae; phylum Streptophyta; class Magnoliopsida; order Santalales; family Viscaceae; genus Viscum; species Viscum album. The sequence goes on along the minus strand of OY728133.1, from coordinate 1,790,484,847 downwards.
TTCAGCAGACCCATCGTCCCTTAGACACCATACTATTACCTACACAGGAAGAATATTTATATCGAAACACCTTCACCAATGACTGATCCTCCTCTCATTCTTTCAAAGGCACAACCATGTCAGCGATCATCTACTTCGTTTTAGAAACTAGACCCATCATGGTGCACACTACACCTTTGAACTGTGATCTGATCCTTGCCTCCCATATTCACCAAAAGTTATCCAAGATAAGGATTTTGTAAAACAAATATTTTCAGAAACTAAAATATTTTCACCTAGAGATAATTTTGAAAGTATTTTTAAAAGAAAAATTTAACCTATAGAATTTTTGAAGGTTGATTTTTTTTAAAATATGTATTCCATTAAATGGTGGAAATATTTCCCTTTAGAAACTATATATTTCTATTATAAAAATTAAATTTATTCTTATCTAAAGCCTGTCAAACATATTGATTGAATTTTAAAAATAATGATTGAATATTGAATATATAAATTTGTATAATATCATTCGGTAATAATTATAAATACAAGTAAAATTTTCATTGTGGTCATGTAAATAATTTTTTATATAAACACATATTTTTTTTCAATAGGTTTTTACGTTCATTTCTAATTAACTAGTAACCAATGAATTTATTTTGTAAACATTTTTAAATAATAATTTTAATAATTTAATTAATCCCATTATTCTGATCATTTTAACTGACATGTCACAATAATAATATTTAATCAACTTTTTATGCTCGGTGTTCTGTGTAATGTAAGCTATCAGAGATGTATGATTTTAAAAATAGATGTACAGTAAAATCTTGTTGTATTATATTCTCCACTACTATAAATTTTGTAATTTCAAATTATAATTTCACTACAAAAATTAATGGATGATACTAAAAAAATTCTTTTTGTATATCTCACATCATAAAAATGGTTTATAAAACATACTCTTAAAACTAGGTAAAGAGAAATGATAAGGTCCCCACAAAACTAAATTATAAAATATGAGAAAATTCATGAAAATATGGACATAGAAGAGAAATAAAAATATCACATCTTGATGGAGAGTGATATAAAACATAGTCCTTATAATTTCTCTTATCACAACATCATGAATTTTTTATTAGTTAAAATACCACTGATTTCTCGGAAGGAAAAGTTTATGGATGATTTATTTCTTCTAAAATCATTTTCCTAAAGTTGAGGATTTCTCTTAATATCAACAAAATCACTTGAGAAAATAAACTTATATGAGTCCTATCCATTTTATAATATAATCCCTTTTTCTTCTTACATCTATCTCCATGTAATTTCATAAATTTTGAGAGGGATATACAAGACAAATTCTTACGCCTGATGCGCTTTTATGAATCATAAGATCTAAAAGTCATTCCTTCAGATATTAAATGTTTACCAAAACCAATACTGTTATAATCGGTTATCCAATTTTATAAATCATACTTTAGTCATTATAAATAATATCCATAATCTATTTTGTATATAGTTAAGCTTAAGACTCATTAAAAATATATCCTTCCAAATTCAAAAACAAAAAAAAAATAGATGGAAGGTCACTATATTTCTCTAAATAAACATGATGTTGTATTATCCAAATAATTCATCTCTTACTGTCACATACCAAATATATGAATAATTTAATCTCTTTAAAATTTTATGAAACATGCTTTCTTCCAATAGTAAAATCCCATGTTGTCCTTAAATCCAGAGATCTAATAATTCAAGCATAACATAAACCATCTTATCACTAACCACCTTCATGGTCACCAATATTGTCCCATAAAATCTATTTATTATAATGTCAACATAAAGCACATATTTAGGGTTATCTTTCCAAAGTCATCTGATTTCAAAAAGATATTCCTACAACAAAATCACTTATTTTTATTATTGGTGTTATTTATATCATCCTTCCAATTCCTTAAAGAATATGTATAGTAGTATGATCCTTATCTATATATCATGATTCCTATAAAAATAGAATTAATGATAAAATACTCAAATAAAATAATTCCTAAATCCAACACTAGCATATTAACCATTCCTCTTCATCTGAGGTAGTAGCATAAGCCTGATCATGATCCCTTTTATTATATTGAGTTATATTCCCTTGATTCTTGGTTCATTCCTTGTATAGTTCCCCATCTACATACAATTGATCTATTGAAATAATTCTTTCATTATTTTCTAATAATGATCCTATTCCCCTTCCATTAAACACTTGAAACAAACTCCTATGCAAGGAAATACACATGTGCAAAAATATATATTTCTCTTCATCCTTTTTTTCTAGTGTTACCCTATTTTTACTCTTATTCTTGTTCTTGTCTTCTAATATATAACTCTTATATAATTATTAATTTATCTATTTTGAATATGATGTTATATCCTCATATTATGTTAATATTGGGAAGACTTATTCCGTTCGAAATATTGGCATAAGATCATAAAATATTTGATCCTTCTTACTCTTTAGTTCATGTGCAATAGTATGGTTTCAATTCCTTATAGTAGTTGCCATTTTAAAATATTCCAAACATTATATTAGGTTATGAATCATAATTCATAATTTTTAACTACAAAAAACATAAGATAAATTGATAATTTATCCACAACTACTCTCAAAATCATAAACAAGGTTTCTTTGGGTACATATTTAATTTTAAATATATCATAATGGTTTGTAAAGAAAATATGAATTTTCATAAAAATATCTTCAGTGAGTGTCGAAACATGTGCGTAGTAAGTCATGTTTTCATGTACCAGGTTTCACCAAGTCAAGACCGACACACGTTGTCATTGTTGTTTCCCCTATGTAGATCTGTTCTAGAACCATGTACACTTTTAGTATTCAGATTGGGATTTATTTCTAGGAATTCCCATATAATCTATACCTTACCAAAATTATAGGTTGTTCTTATATGCATTCCCTTAATGTATTTCTTAGTGTTATAGTCCCTAATCTTTGTTTCATTGATCATGTTTATAATGTTTCAACTAAAAATTATCTTATAAAATCATTAAAGACACCAACCCCAGTATCCATGTGCTGGTGCCATACTTTATTACATTGGAACTATGAACAAGCATTCACATCCCAAAAGACTAAATAGTTAATTAGCTTTGGAAAACTAGATACCGATATAATTTTTAAATCAAAACATTAAAAGAAAAAAATAGAAACAACAATGGAAACACTCTTAATCTCCTAGATTATCCCTACAATTTATTCATAATGTACATCTTCAAGTCCTAGGGAAAATAAAACAAAATAATGGGGTGATCTTAAATGCCCAGTAAGGTTAATAAATACATCATACGATATCATAAAATACATAAAAAAAATATGGATGAGTGAATAACTAAAAATTCATTCCATTAAAACACAATCTAGCACATAATATTCTAAGAATAAAGTATGATTAAATAATTCCATATAAATAATCATATGAGAATGAAGAATAACCATGGATATTTCACTAGTTGAATAATCACATGTATTGTCAATTAATAAAATCATACTTATGAATTTAAAAATGTTGGACATCTGAAACATATCATCAAGGCCCTATCTAAGACATCTAAAAAGAAATGTTTAAGGACTAGTCCAAATATATATATATATAAATAAATAGGAAAGGCCTCAACCAAGTCTATATTGGGATTTTCCCTTGAGACCTATCGATGCATTGAGGGGATATAAAGGACCATGTCTATCACATACTGAGTTCAATGAATTCCTCATATTAATGTGGTGAAATATAAACAATATATAAATATGAAATTAAAAAAAATCCCTAAATCAGATACTATAATCACTAACCATTCTGAGTAATATGTTGAATACTATTAAGATAACACATCCATAGTCAGACAGTTAATGACCCATTTAATAAAATATATAAGATGGTTTCATAAAATTTAAATTCCAATTTAGCATAATTTTCAATAAAGGGTATTGAAATATTAGAAAATACATTATTAAAATCATAAATGAATTCCTGAAAAAAATACCAATTCTAAATTTCAAAAGAAGATTTCTTTTGTAAAAATCATTTGTATTTGTAATAAAATATTATTACTAGGATTTATAACCCAAAAATATAAGTGATGTACAACGAAATTATTTTTGATTCATAAAATATTTCCAATTGAAAAGAAATCAAGATGAAAGGGTTTTTAATAAGATATATAATTGGGTCACTTTAGTGTGGTTTAAGAGAAAATATAAAAGAGTCTTTCTAGTGGACAAGTTTTAATTTCCAACATGAAATTAAAAAAGTGATAAGATAGTTTATTCATGATAAGAAGATTGATTTTTGAAAAACAATCGGGTATTAAAATAGATTATATATTGTACATGAATGTGGGTATGAAATTGGGATGTACCAATTAATTGGGATTCCAAAACAGGAGTAATTGAAAATGGAACCTTATAAAACATATATTTCCATATAAAAGAAATATAAATTGATCTAGATACATTATTTTTGAATATTTAGTTATATTTTACCATAATTATGTGAATATAATAGAAAATTACATTGGGTTAAAGAGAGATAAAATAATACACTGATGAAAAATTGAGGTTCGTGGATAATCCATTACCACTTTGTAAACAGTCATACCGTATGCCCCAAAAAAGAAAGAATAATCAAATGGAATATTTTCTAAAATGGGAATAAATATATTCATTATGTGATACATCAATTATAAATATACGTAAACTGCATATAGAAAATTGTGGGTAATAAGGCATACCTTATAAAAACAAATGAGAGATGAAAAAACCCTTTATTTATGTCCGAAAGAGTTATGAACCTGCACATAATGTCCTGGATAATGAAATTAGATTAATTAGTAATTTATTTTATAATCTATTCATAATTTATATTATTTATTATAATATTTTATGTTAATTTATTTCCATTGTAATGAGTTTTAAGATTTAATTTCATCGTTTGGGGGTGTTTTGTTCCTTGGTTTTCATGATTGGATCACATATATACACATTTGAATGATCATGTAAAATAGAAATTGTTATATAGAATTGAAATCATATGATACTAATTAACATACATAAGATTTAATGGTCTTATAAATAATTTTTTTCATGTATGGGTATGAATCATTAGTTAAAGCAATAATGATAACAATTTAGATTAATTTGGTGTTTTTTCGATCATTACGAGGTACTTTGCTCTTATGAATTAATATTATGTACATATAATAGTTATATAAAATTAAGTATGTTTTATTAAAAATATTAATTTCTAGTTTAAAAATAAAAATTGTTTTATAACCACTTTACTGGAGGAATTAAAAAACAATAAATCATCATCCATAAAGGCGGTAAATCGGTACCTCGCGTATGCTGTTTTGATTTTTAGAATAAAAACGTGGAAAATAAAATAATTTAAGGTTGATTTACCATTATCATAAAAAATTATACTATATAAAATTTACTATATATGTAGTTTCACATTGGATAATCATGGTTAGAGAAGGATAAGAAAGTAAAAAAAATTAAAAGGGAAGGACATAAGGTTTTACCTCTTGACTGTTGCCTCCTTGAGAACCACCTTAAAGAACTTCAAAATTCAATTTTGGTGAGACGAGATAGAAAAATGTGGGTGAGAGGTTTGGTAAAATAAATGTGAATAATATAAGCATTATTAAAGGATTTGGAGCTGTGAGTATAAGGGGTGGTAAGGGGTGGTATCTATTATCGATGGGCGGGGTGTTTTTTATTTAATTCATTTGTTTATTATTTTGGATCAAGACTATGAATAGTTATGATTACTGTTAATAAATATTATAATAAATTCATATTATTTATAAAAAATGTTTGTTATCACATCTACACATCAACCATGGCTCTGGAATTCACGTATTTGGCTAAAATGTTAAATACCAAAAATTACCATATTTAATTATTCACTAAAAATTCAACTATATAAAAAAAATCCTAAAAATCAGCCAAAAAATTTTATATTTAGAAATAAAGAATGGCCTCTATTTTATGAAAATAATTTTCTAAATATTATAAATTTAATTTTATATTAAAATTTTTCTTTATTTAAAAAAATTACTAATTTTAAAATTAAAACTAGTTTTATAACACATTAAACAATTAATTAAGGCCAAATAAAATATTCTTATTTTCATAACATAACAATATATTAATTCATGAATCTATTTCATGAAAATAAATGTCCATTTAAATAATTATACTAATTATAAAATTCTAAATAATCATTTTTTTCAGAGAAATGCCAATAACTTTTTTATCCTTATAAAAAAATTATCAACTTTTTGTCAAGATTTAAATATATCATATTTTTATTTATAAGGTATCCAAATTCTCTTGAAGCATTCATAGTTTATTTAAATATAATATTCATAAATATACTATTAATATTATGAAAGAGGCAATTTTATAAAAATCAGTGTTTTTTCTATTCACTAGAAATTAATTATATTGAGAAAAATACCAAAATTTCACCTTAAATTATTATTTAAATTATTATTTAAAAAATGAATATTATTTGGATCAATATAATTTATAAAATTGTAAAAATTTATTTTTTAAACATGTGCTCCATTACAGGGTGGTAAATTTCATTTTAAAAAATATATATCTATTTAGGCTTAAATGTGAAATTATTCTTATATTTATCTTATCAAATATATTCAATGATTTTAAAGATATTTGATAGAATATTTAATAAATATATTTTATTAATGTATTTCATTAATACTGATTAATTTAATATTGAATACCATTGTGTTCATAAATATATGTTTTTCATAAATGCATATCCTTTATGCTCGATTTGTTTTTATTTTCCTTTATAATTAATTAGTAACCAATGAATTAATTAAAAAATCATGTTTAAAAAATATTTTAATAATTTAATTAATCATTTTATTCCTTCTATTCCAATAGATATGTGACAATAATAATATTTTGTCATTTGTTTAAGCTTCGTGTTCTGTAATACGTAAGCTATCGAAGAAGTAAAAATATAAAATGAGACATTCAGTTAAATCATGGGGAGTTTCATAATTTGTTTATATATTTTAAATTAAAATTTGAAATTATTATTCTTCGTGACATTAAAATGTTATCTACTTTCTTACCTTCACATCAATTGGAAAATGACAACATCGTTCATGAGTATATGTGGACTACCACCTTCAAAAAGTGATGTGATTTGATTTTAATTTTATCATTCTTTTGTTTATAATAAATATTTTGTTAATGTAAGTATAAATTTTTTATATAAATATGGTTCTATAATGATAAAATAATATTTATCATTCTTTCCATCTTTTCATAATAAATGAAAACAGTGTACATGTTTACGTATAACATACTATCTCCATGAATGATGTAAAACATCATTCAATCTATACTTCTATGGATGAATCTAAATTTTGTTTATAATTTTTATATGTTATATATATATATCATGAACCAAATTTTGTTGATTATAGTCTCATGATCAATGTATAAGTACCAGAACTGAAAATTTGATACTTACATGAAAAAAATTGGCAACACAAGGAAACAATGATTTTAATAAAGATTTATTTGTAAATTTTCTTTGAATTGATATATATAGATCACATATGATATTAGATGTATGTATGTTATTTTGGTATAAATACAAAATAAATTTGAATCTATTATAGATGAGGTTATATAAATTTTTATGCAAGTCAAACTTAAGGGGAGGGCTTTACATTACAATATCATTATTTAACAGGATTAATTATAATAATGTTTATGATGATGAAATCTCTTAATCTACCACACCATTATCATACTAATATTTTTATCCTTTAGTAATTCATGTAATTTTAAATTAATTGAGGCATTTTCCTCTAGTTGGTACTTAAATTGATTATAAAAATATTTTCAATAAAAATATTATTTCTTCATTGGTAATGAGTATTTTTATTCCATGCCCATGTTTTCCTAAAAATGTTTTCAATAATGATTCTAATAATATCATATCACTATTAAAATACATTTTTACATTCATGTACATTTTGAATTTTTTTGAAAGGAATGTTCTTTTTATTTGCTGAATTAACTAATTTTTAATTATTATTAAAAATGTGAAAGGATCATTTTTTATCATTAAAGACAAGAATGATATTTTCTACTATCATTACTAACAAATGTTTTTAAGGTTTATTTAAATGTTTCCATATATCATTTCAAATAAAAATGTTTCATTTATATTAAAAAAAATTCATGATTTTAAATGAGTGATTTGAAAATGAAAATTATATCTTTCCCAATAAATATTCCAAATATATTTTAAATAATTTTTTTCATTTATGATAACTTCCTTAGATATTATTAATGATTTATCAAGGATATTATCCGATGATAAGATCATTATTATTTCTCTATATTTTTATGATTATGATTATTTTTTATGAAACACTTTTTTTTGTGAGGTATGTTAGTATGAAGTGTTAATTTTTTTTTATAAAATTTGTTTCCATTCATTGAATTATATTACGTGATGAATGATTTATGGTCTTATGGAACACATATGGATGAATTATTATTATGTGTTGGGAGGGAGTAAAATTATATATCCCTCCAATCTGTTAGGAAAAGATGGATATCTTATGAGATAATATAGAATGAAATGGGGAGTGAACCTAGTCCAGTAAGGGTATCTTTTTAATTTGATAGAACTGGGAGTGATAATTTAAAATATGCATGAAGGAATGAGGATTGAATCCAGTACACTATAATAGTTCTTGATTCCTATGAAATGTGTATTAGAAAATTTCAATTATAATACCAAAATAAAAAACACTATTTTAGAAAAATGGGAAAATTGATAAGTGTGGCCACATGGGGATCTAGAACCTAGGTCATGTTGTCACACAACCCTTAGTAAGAGTTTCAATAATGTAACTTAGAAGACATCATGTGATTCCCTGATTAAAAGTACAATTGTATTTTCATGTAAGTGGTTGCACACTGATGCTATATTCATGGATGATCACGTGATTCCCTTTGGATTGATGTGACGGAATCCATGATAATTAGATCGTTTAAAGGGATTAAACAATTCACATAATCAACATATTCATATCATTATTCCTTATTAGAAATAAATTGAAACATTATTTGGGATTCATGCAAAAAAGTTGGTAAATGATGGGACATTTACAAGATGGAAGTCACACTATTTTGTATGGGAAGAGATTGAACGGTTCAGATGATTAGTTCATCTAACAAGTAAAATACTATGGACATGTCATATTGGACATGAATAATAGATTGTATATGTCAGATTAAACTTGTGAAATCACTTGTAGATTCTAGATTAATCATGAGAAATCCCTTGAAAATGTTGGATTGATGACATGGAGTACATTATACATGTTTTTGTGGTAATTTGAAAGCCATTGGACACATTGGCCTATTCATTAAAATATCCTATGGAATTTTAAATTAGACATGACAATACTCTTGGTCTTGTCAGTATTGAACACCATTAAACACCTACATGTGGCCTTGGACATGTAACTTGGACACCTGTTTATGGTCCCTTTGTAATGAATGCAACATCAAAAATTTCAAGGCTACATGGAAGATTGCAATTATGTACTGATAATAAATTCATTTATTTTTCTTAGGATGTGGGGGGGATACCACTGATGATGTGCGTATTGATCACACAAAGAGCATGAGGTGTCTCCAAATTATAAGGGAGGTCCAGATAAAGAATAAATCCAGTTATGTGTCATGTAACCCATAAAAATAGAAATATATATAGGGCAATTCATGCCAATAAATCTCCCCCATAGAAATATAATGAAGGAGGACTCACAAAGTATATAACTATCTATATAAAATGGATCAAAAGATCAATGGAGTCTTCCACATAAAAAATACCATTGAGAAACATTAGTAATATATACAGAGAAATATTTTTATTGGGTTAAGTATCATGATAGCCCCTGGTCCTATGAAAACAAAAATATTCCATGGTCAAGTGACATGAATTCCATCACTAGATAACTTGTTGTCCATGATATGGATTTGTGATCATGATATAGTATTTTTTTCATGTGACCATGGCGTCCAATCACTTGTCCCCATATTAGTAACATGATTGTATAATCCTCACATCCTTACACACCTTTGGGAATTCAAATACTTCACGTGAATTACAAGACTACCCCGACATTATGTGCTCTCATTCCCAATTACATTGTGTGTCTATGTGGCTTAAAAACCTTCACATGAGGTATATTCATTCATATTTATGCTCGTTATAGTGACTTTATCTAGGTCACAGGAAGTGGTTGACCACCCACTCCTCACATTTAGTGCATGACCCCATGGTGCTCAAAATTTTTAATGGAACCCCAATGACTGAATCGATTATTTTTGTGTCACCCATGGTCTTCGGAAAGAATGTGTTTAAAATTTTTTAATGAAAAAATGATACATTAACATGTGTGAAGGTATTAGAATATTTGAATGTTTTCACCAATGTTTATATTATTCTTATTTTCTGAAAACACCAAACAACTCCTACATCTGTAACGAGTTGCAAGTCCAATTTCTAAAGGCAGATGGTCATGGGTCTTTCTATCAAATTACAAATAGGATCTCACATTGGTCAAGTGGATAGGAGGTTCAGTTCATCATACCTTGTTTGGGGGAATTATTTTTTAGTATAATATTTTTCACGAAACATTCTAAACCCCTGATATAGGATTGGATACCAAAAAAATATAATTGGGAATTTTATTTTTTGGATGAGAATCCTTATTCATATATGAGGACATCCAATTACTGACACCATTTGTATGTATCGAAGTATATTCCTCTTACTACCCATTGTCACTTAATAATGATTTACAACATCTACATTGAGTCCATAAGATGGGGAAGTGTGGAGTATATCTACATAGAGAGTATTGATTGGTTTTTTTGAATTGGAATTTCACCTATAGGAGGCATCCACCATATTCTATGGAATTAGGAATCGCACCCCAAATAGTAAATATTAGACCACACGATGAAGTTCAATTTCATATGGCATGGAAATTTATGAGAGAATTTGAATATTCAATATAGAGATCATTAATTTGTATGGTATCCTATGATTCCTATTTATAATAATAATTTTAGTCCACATAGTTTAGTTATATGGGATCTTCCCATAGATAGTTTTTTGGGTAATATTTACCTCTAAAAGAATAGATGATGTAACTGTATTAACATATAAGAGGAATAACATATTTTGAGAATTTTCAACATTATAATGACACAATAATCCCTTGTATGTAATCCAATGTGATTCATGATTGGTGTGATAAATAATTTATTGTTGAATACTGAGAACATCATATGGAAAGGTAACATTCAAATGTTTAGGGCCTATACACCAGGGTCACCTTGATATTTCAATTGGACTTGCGAATAAGGGTCACCCTAATGTTTTAGTTGGGCTTACACATTGTGGTTTCCCATATATATTAATGGGTATTAATCATAGAGGACTGCAGGATGTTTGATCGGGGATTACAAACTGAGGTCCCCATTATATTTGTACTTGGATTTCACACTGGGGTCTCATTGATGAATGAATGGGGCTTTGATCTAGATTCTTCCATGATATATGAATGGTATTACACACATGGGACACCATGTTGTTTTCTTCATTTTAATAATTTCCCTCTAAAGGAAAATATTAATTATTCATGGCTTACACCTAGAGAGGATGTACATATTAGAGTATTTTACTATGTTAATGACATGATCATTACAAGTCTCAAAGATTAGGAGAGTCACACTATGTGTGATATACTAGATATATTATGATATTAGATGCATTTCATATATGTACAAGGAATATGTACTGAGGCCTCCCAAAGAGATTATGATTATAAGCCCATGAAGGATTTCACTCAACGAGTTTTAATCAAAGGAATTGTAATGTGAAGGATTATACAATGATATTATGGTATTCATGGGGAATATGGATGTGTGAAAATAGATGATGAAAATATGTTTGGTATGGAACTCAGGACATAGTATGTCTTCTAACATATCAAGTGATTTAATATTTAGAGTCCTCATAGTTCCAAATTCCATTAACCAATGATGGGTAAGAATTCATGGTTGGGATTATATAGATCTTAGGCCTATGAGTTAGGGACTTTTAGAATATATTTAAGAATTATTCTATTTATTAGAGGATAATAACTTAGTATATTTTGAGTGAAACTATTAGGATTCATGAAATAACAATGGTTTCAGGTGGTGATATTGGAGTCAAGGGATCATATAATCTTTGTGAAGGTATAATGGTTTTGTGCCTTATGTGATCCATTTAGAGTCATGTAAATGGTCGATAATGTGATTCTATGCACCTCACATAATGGATTGGGAGAAATGAAGATAGGACAAGTCATGTATAGAGGTGGGGTAGTCATGTTCTTCATGTGATGTTTTGTGAGACTCGTGTAACATAAGGGACATGAGTGTCATAAAATTATGTCGATGATCGGGGTCAAGTGACCTCATGGACTGGTCACAAGACCAAAAGTATATCTCTTAATCCCACATATGTTGCATGACAAAGTGGTGATGTCATGTTGGAATGATTATTGTGTGACCATGGAATTTTCATGCATTCTCATAGCAGGGGATATCACATGACCAACCCTTAAACAACTCATTTTCCTTATATTTTGATAACATCACTCACTAAGATCTATTAAGAAAACCAAACATGAAATCGTATGATCCCTCCACTCTAGAATTTTAACTCCCATATGTTTCCTTTTTCATTGTCTGGGGTGGGTTCACAGTCATCGCCAATATTGCATCTATACCTCTTATCATGGTGACCAATCCATGCACCTCATCAAACTTAGAGGAAAGGACCATCTTCATAAGTTGGTTTTGTATCACACACTTTATGTGATCAATCCATACGTTATTTTCATTCCCTTCCCTCATCACATTAAAAAAAGTGACCCCATTTTTGATCTGTCATTAACACCTTCCTTGAACTAATTATATGTCCAAAATTTCACACGTGACAAGGGGTACATGGAAAGGTGTTTGAGTTTTATTCCTATGAATTATTTTAGGTGTCACATGATGTGCACAACTGGCATGTCCTTGGGTTTTCCGATGAAAAAGATGATAAGTACAAGGTATTTCACATGATTAATCCAATATTTCCAATGGATTTTTCATTCTCAATCAAAAATTTACATGATATTTCACGAGATCAGGATGATATTTTCAAGTTTATTGACATGATTAAGAAGACATTCCCAATCTATTTTGTGTGATTAAAAAAGCATATCAATTCCATTTCACATAACTGACATGATGAGTCCAAGCGATCTCGTGTGATAAATGAGATGGTCACATGATTTGGCTAGCCCTATTCCCTCATATTTATAGGGAATCTTAGGAAATCATCATGTCTCCACATTTTCTATACAACTTGTATAACCAATAACTAGACAAATCAATAGTAATTGATTTAAAATGTACTGTGAATATTTGGACATCGAGTTACATCACATGATTTAATTGTGTTTTACATGGTAGTATATTGTTTTATGGGATTCACATGACCTCTCTATAGTAATGTGATTCATGATATCTTCTCTTAGTCATGAAATAACCTGATCTTCAATTCGGTATGTGACTGTGTAACTCAAAATGGTTCACATGCTTCACATGATGTCATCCAAGACATCAACTTGTTTCATTTTTTTATAAACCATTTCAATATTATAACTATCCATAACAATAGAAACATTACATTTTATTATATTTAATATGCCTTTATGAAAGGATGTTATGATAATAGAGGCTTATCGGAATGCTATGACTTTCACCATGGACATAGATCAAATATTCATTGTCCATTAATATCATAGGTAGATAGAAATCCATATGAGAACTAATATTTTAGATCGTTATTTTTTTAAATAATTTTCCTATAAAGATCTAGCCTCTAGAATGAAATTCAAATCTGGTCACCATAATTTGGGATAATAACCCCTTATTGTATTCTGAAGAGACAAAATAATTTTATAGCATATTTATCTTCCATGGGTTACATTATCTCATAGAATAAACCCTATAATGTGTATATGTTGATTTGCGTGGAGAAATATTTTGAATTAATTTATTGTGAATATGATCCCATCATCCATATGATCTAGTAAATAATGTATAGTTATATCTCAGATACGAATTTTGGATGTCTACTCAGCTAGAATATCCAATCCGTCAGAAGATTTGGAATGGAATGGGGTTGGGATTTCTAGGGGAAGTGTCCAACTAAAAAATTCACTGCTGAGTTAAAATATAATAATATGTATGAGGCTACATAGATTTTTCAAACCAAAACCCAATATAATATATTTTCTAATGATTGAATTATTCAGTTTTTTGGAGAATAGATTCATGAACCTTTAATATGATGCATGGTGATGTTGAAACCATTATCTAGACCCTCGACCAGATTTCCGGAGCACCAATATTGGTAGATAAATGTGATGATATTCTCCCTCTACCATCTGTCTAAAATGATGTAGAGTATAACCTCTATTACAAGAGAGTTAGTCAATTTAAATTAAAAGGACCTCATGAATGCCCCAATTTTTTGTGCAGACATCACATTAAGGAAATGTAATGAATTCTTTTTCAATGTGTCCCTTTATGTTCTTATAATAAATAAGGCAATGGAATATCCATCATGACAATCTCATGGGGTGGAAGGTGTATATTGGATTATGGTTGAAGATGAATTTTCCAACAACAAGTGGTGGGTGGTCATTTATGAAGTTGATCAACCTATTTATGTTGCTAGATTTTTAATTATGCACCTTAGTGGATAACTTATATTAGTTCAGAGGAAGGGTTGGGTCAGGTTTCCATCTTTTTTATTGTGATGACCATGGATGATGGAAATTATATTGGTCTGGCCATCCCATACTTTCCAAACAATATCTTCCTCTACACCATATCTATTGGAGAAATCCCCCATATAGGTTCTTTTAAAAATTACATTTGATGGGTGGTAAGATGGCTTCCCACCAAGGTGGATCTGAATGTTTGATCACCCAATGCTTTCCTAAAACATGGATGAAGCCATTTTTATGTTGTATTAGAGGAATCATTCCCACTACATTAAATAACTAGGAAATCTTTTGTATCATAATTCAAAAATTATCATTTCACCTACATGTCATATAAGGAACCCACTAAAAGTTTAAATGAAAATAGAAAGTGATACCCTGAGCCTTGATACTATTTGATTATAATTCACAAGCGTGTTCTCTCTACTCATATTGATAGTATGATATTCTATGAGTGGTACACACCCTATCGATTAATGATGAAATTTTGATGTGATCAAAAAAGATTCCATAATACCCCACACATTTGGTAAAAATTAAACATAATTGTGGTTCCATAGTTTTCATTCATGTTTTCTTGGTTGGATAATCATAAACAAGTCATATTTATGCTGACTAGTATAGATTTTGGCCTTTGTAATACCGATAACAATGCATGATCCATTCATATGTAAATGAGAAACTGCACATATTTGTGAAAATGATATTTGTTTACCACTGATGATTTGAATAAAAACTGATCAATTTCTGAATATTAATCATTGTTTAATAGACCAATGACAATATATATTCAAAAAAAGTCATTTACCAGACCAACTACTCCATTTTTTTCCTGCAAGCTACTGAAGCATCTCGATTCTACTTGATCATCAGAAAAGGTGCCAACTACAATGAAAACAATAAGGTGTGCACCTATAGTTAAATCCACGAACATGATAGAGTTTCCAATTTCATGTAACAAATGAGTAGAATAAATGTAATTAATATCAGATGATGATGTATGGAATCTGATATGTTATGTGGATTTTTTGCAAGGTAGAATTTCACACCACCCATATTAGAGGAATATACTTCAATAATCAAACATCTGAGGTGGATGAATTCATATAGGCCCCTGAGGTGGAAATTTATATTATGAGTAGAAAAATATTTTATAAATCTTTGGTGGAATAAATTATGGTTCCCAGCATAGTGGTGGTGTCTCTGGATAATGGAGACCAACACAAATCCATAGAATATGTAAAAAACATTATTATTATCCAATTATTCTTTAGTTTCTATTTAAACTATACTGATATATATATATATATATATATATATATATTTATATATATATTACGCTTTGGGTATTAAAAAAAATTGAATATATATGGTCAATCATTTCATATCCAGTATATTCCCCTAGGGGTATGGAATTTGGAGTTGACTAGAATAATGTTTGGGAGGTTTAGGTCTATGCATCCCCTAGTTAGATGAAACTAATGAGGATAGTTTATATTATTCAAGGATCATCATCATCCTTGCATTTTTATATTACATCACTAGGGATTTCAGTATAACCCCCTTTTAAAAACCTTCCTCAATAAATACATGGAAGATGATACAGGTCGATTCATTATACTATTCTCACCCATAATCGCCAAGTGAGTGTTACAATTTTTGGAGTCATCTGATTTTGATTCTTTATGGGTTCTTTATGTAACTTATCGTGGACATGCCTATTATTTAGATCCTCTATGAGTCTTCAAGGCAGAACATTCACCTTTATCTGAAGATAAACGTGTGACTTTTACCCCTATAGTGGACAATTCAATATTAGACATAGTCTACATAGAGGTAGAGATTCCCAGGGTTTAAGTGAGATCAGATACAATGTCCAATATTGACGGATTCAGTCTCATTACCTATAACCTAACATTGGTTAGTAGACTCTTGTAAGAGGTTGACACCATAATACACTCGTACACTGCCTTGGTTGTGATAGAGGCATCATCGGGATAGAGTAATCACCTATTTAGAAAATACACATTCCATTAAATCTGTATCTGGTAATTTATCATTTCTTTTCACCAGAAACCGTTCAAGGTGGTGTGTAGACTATGATGAGTGATAAAACAACATTTTTGTTACTTGGTCCCCTTATGCATGAAGACATAACAAATCCCCTTAAAGGTGGAACAGGGAAGACATATGTTGCTAGAGACATGGCTGTAATGGTATTATTTTAATGATTATAATAATAATTTATTATATGGTATAATTCTATAACTTATTTTATAATTTAAAATAACATTCACTCATCATTGCAATAGCCATTCCACAGAGTTCAAAGTCCCTTAATCCTTCATTGGGATTTCCCCTCATAGGGTTGAATTCTACAGAAGACGGTTCTACACCTAACTTATGATAGGATGTAAGTATAGGATCTTCACTAAGAGTCTTGGTTCCAAAATATATCCATCTTACTTGGATAATCCTTATTATACAAGCAGAACATGAAATACATCATCATAATTTGTGATGATATGTCTGGGGGTACATCTGATGTTTAATCACATATGACCCCATAGAAGATATAAAGGATCGGTTGGTCCACCTAAAATATATGGTCACTACCCTTATCTTTGTGGGTTCAAATATTGATAACATAATTTTGGGGTGAAGGATATTGTTTCCTTGAGT
This sequence comes from Viscum album, assembly GCA_963277665.1. Taxonomy (NCBI): domain Eukaryota; kingdom Viridiplantae; phylum Streptophyta; class Magnoliopsida; order Santalales; family Viscaceae; genus Viscum; species Viscum album. The sequence goes on along the minus strand of OY728133.1, from coordinate 1,790,467,207 downwards.
GAGTATAATATGGACCATGAGCTAAGGGTGTTATCATGAGGGGCCTCATCTTCAACCAAACAACATTCATATAAGTGTATGAACAAGGATTAAAATAATGAAACATAGGTAATACAACATTATAATTTGGTCGATGATATTAATGCCAATGTTTATAGTCTCTAGTAAGAGCTATCCCATTTTTAATATATACTAAAATTCATGAAAAATTTGATTTTAGAGAAACAAGGTCCTGTTAATGTGGTGGAAAAAGTCATACTTCTTTATTTCTATGTTGGAGGCATTGTGATAGGCTATAGTGGTGGAGAATGATTTAGTCAATCAATCACACAAATATATAGTTTTCCTTGAGTATAAGTTATTTGTGTTTTGGGAGTCCTATGAAAAAAAATTATGTTATAGTCCTATATTTTCATTCACCTAATTTTATTTGAGGGATTATATGAGAGACTCACGGTTTTGGAGATTCAAACCTCATATTCTATTTTATTATTGAGTGGAATTTCATAAAATCCTTATTATTCTATAAATCATCATATTCTCTCACCATGTTCATTGAATCTTGATGATCCGATATCATAAAAATCACTCCACAAATCATGAAAATCCTAATCCATACTAAAACACTCAAAAACTAATTTACATTCTCAAGATAATGGATCAATAATGAAAAATCTGTATAAATACATAATTTATATGTTAGTGTTGTTGTATTTTGGACCGCCAACATCAAAGGGATGGATTGAGGAGTATGTGTCTTAGAGAGATAGGGTGATCTATTTTTTTCAAAGGACAGTAGACCAAGGGAGTAGATGTCATATTTTTATAGGGCCATAGAATAGTTGAAACAATACTTCAATCTCTTCTTTTTATCCAAAACATTTTCATATTTCATTTATGGAGAGTCTTAGTAGACATGAACTCATTTTTTTCTTTAGGTTTTATTTTTCATTTTTCACTTATAATGTACCATGCCTCTTTATATTAGATATTTGGGTCTTGTAACTTAGACTAAAGGTGTGAAATTATTTTAGGCCAAAAATCATGGAATTTTTTTTAGTAGAAGGTCACATAATTTCAAATATGTTTTTAGTTTTTGGTTATATTGCTCAATCCTTTGGTGTGGAATATCTCCAACCATATTTTTCTATAGTTTTTGTTCATATAGCTAAAACGTTATATTATTTTAGGAAAGGGTTGTATATCATGTAACTTATTTCACTATATTTTAGAATAATATATAATGAACCTTCTTTGTTATTGTTTATGGTTGTATTGATCAGAACGTCTATGAATTTAGATACTTAATACAAGGAGGATGATTATTCAGGACATATTCTAAAACCCTAAATCATAAACAATGATTATGAAGGTTGGATATTCAATAATGGATCTGACACCCTAAATCATTATTTATATTACGATTAATGAATATCCCTAATGGTTTTTGATACCCCGCTTCCCTTTGGAAGCTGTGAAGGATGAAGAATCATGAATCCTTATAACACCATATATTAAAACATCAAAGGACCTTGGTAGATAGTGACATAATACTAGAGATGTCAAATCCACATGGATAGTTAGAATTTGAGTTACATAATTGATGAGCCAATGAGTTTGAATCTAAGGTGATGAGATAGGGCAGACACACAGGGGATGAACACATGAACCACTAAGGTGTTGAGCTCCCTTGTGATGTTTTTTGGGATCATGGGGATCAGATTCGCTTTCATGTAAGGAGGAGGTTTCTCTAGTTAATAGTTTAGGGTTTGTTATATAGATATAACCTATTAATGGTCAATAATAAGTGTCCCCACTCTTTTTCAAGTGTTGTTGGAAAATTTTTAGGATTATAAAACTTGGACAGTGATGTAGGGTGTAGACAAAAGGCCATCCAAATACAGTCATGGAACTGTGGGTGTAGTTTTTGGAATACCCTATAAAATGGGTCTTTTAGTTCAATGTCATGAAGCGTGGGCCCACATATCACGTGGTTTAGGGTTATTTGATAAGGATAATTGGATTGTTCTAGAATGATGTACCACACTCTTTGTTTAGGAACATGCAAAATACACAGTGATTTAACATCATGGATGTCAAATACACTTGAATAGTTTAGTTATGAGACTTTTAAATCACTATCGAAGACTATCCGAGTTAAAAAATATATATTAGTAGGAATAGGTCGATCATTATTAATGGAAGAAACCAGAATCACGCAAGTTATGATAATATATCATGGGTTTTTGGGGGCCCCTTCTTGTTAGACAGAAACATAACCTTGGAACATGGTCTGAAGATTTATTTTTCACACCATGGAATCCTAAAGGGATCTCATCTAATCAGTCTTTACCAATTCCCAATACACTACTAGGAATAAACAACAGAACTAAATCTAGGCTATGGGGTTCCAAAAGATATGTAACAACTCATGGAACTGTCGAGTATTAACTCAGACATGAATGATACGATGTTGGTTTATGAAAAAATTATTATTCAAGGAGGGATTGATCATCATTAATGATTATTATCTACATACTAAACATGCAACTAAGGTGAGTGGATTTGATAAATCATTTGAATATCATTTTCATGGTATTGAATGGTTCAACGAGCATGGATAATATTCTTACAGGGTCATAAGATTTTTACTATGATCATTATGCCTTTTTTATGTACATTGTAACATTCAACTAAACATTGGATATGAATTTCTTTGTACGTAATAATTGAATTTTTCTTAGACCTCCCTCTATTAGTTTTTATCTAGAAAAGTTATGTATCTCTTTTATAAGAAATTATACGTCTTGTAATTTGGATCATAAAAGTCTAGAGTTTATGGTTGTATAGCCTTGAAAGAAGAATATAAACATTAATTTCAAGCAACCGGAGTGTAATTGTCATTTGTCTTAACATCATATGATAAGGATGTCCCCCATACTATTTAGTTTCATGTGTCTAGTACTTCTTTCATGCAGTTTAACATCATATGATAATGAAATAATTTTTTTAAGGTGAACATCATGTTATCAGGACATTGTGAATCAACCTAACATTATGCAATGTATCATTAAACAAAATTTTCCTTGTTTGTGGGAAATTAAATGTGGGAGGAATTCTTTCCATACATATGATTACTAGTACATAAAGATATTTCAAGGTACCTTTTCATGATGATATAAATCAAGCACAATAAATATATACATAGATCAAACTAATGTATAAGAGAAATGAGTCTATATAACTTGTAAATTCTTAATCAGTTAATTGGTTTTAATGGTAGATGAGAGCATGGGGGATATGATACTTCTATTCATGGCATTCCCTCCAGTTTAGATATTCATCTTGTGAGGTAAGGAATTATTCCACAAATAGAAAGTTCATATACGATCCCTATACCTAGATCTGGATCATACAAAAAATAGAGAGGGGACATTTTTATTTATTTTGTATAGGGGACCATGTTTAAAGCGGCTGGTAATTACTATGTTTCATGTGGAAAATTGAATAAAGCAACACATGGTTCTCATATAGATCCCAAAAAATATCATACTCATTTTTGGAGAGAGAGGAATATTTGTTATAATCCATTCATATTATTTTTGAGTATTCCTCTACAAGGATCTTGATCACCTATAAGAAATCATAATTAAATACTCCCTTATAATAGATCTTTAATGGAAGTGATGTGTCACCGCAAATGATCAATCACAAAGGTATGAGTGGGAATTATTTTATATTTCATTTTGTTCTCAATAAATGGTGAACTTAGCATTACTAAATATCATATAGGAATTGAAATCAAGAAACATATATTTCACGAAAATCAAATAGTCCCCTACATATATCTGACTCATATTCAAGAGTGGAGACATTCTATTTTCCCTCCTAGTTATTATGGTTGGGCCTAGGACAAACAGATCTAGGTTCCTATACATATCATTTACTAACATGTACCATGACATGCATAGTTTTAGTAGAGAAAACTAATGTTGAAAACCATACCCATATTCATTTATTGGTATTTGTTTCATTTAATTCATTGTTGTAGGGCTTATTATTATGGGATCTAGGTGTTACTTTGTATCTTGAAGGCCCAAGAATAAATACAAATATTGTTCTAGTGGAGAAAGTTCCTAAACTTACCAGGATCATGCGTAAGGATGGTGTGGGAACTTTTTTTGTAATTTTTTGAGTGAACCATGAAATAAATGACAACTAAAAGTCATCTACATATATCGATTTAATATACAGTGAAGGGAATTTCTATATTCTATTCTAGTATTGAGATGAAACATTAATCCATATCACATACTTTTGGATAATGAAAACATATTCATATATGGACGTTGATCCTATATGGGTAGTAGATCCCATATGATGGTCAACACTACGTTGTTTCAGATCATGAAGGATGGAGTTTATGTTCCATAATTTAACATCATGCAACCAGTGCATAAGAGGGATACTGTTTTATATTCTAGAAACATTGACCAAATGGGATTCCCATAAAAAATGACCAGATCAAGGCATTCGAGTTTTTACTGAATATACATAACACTTAATGAAAGTGTATAGGAATAATATGTTATAATCGTTCTATGAAAATTTATACAATACAAAGTTGTGTAACTTCAATGGTATTCAAATTTTCATCAAGTGTTCTGTTAGGTCATGTATAAATCATAACCCAAGAATATTAGATTTAATGGGATCTTGAGACCAAGGACCTGATAAATAAGCGGATGGGATTAAATGAAAAAAAAACACATCAATTTATAATCTATATGGGCCCTTATAAATTAAAAGAGGTGATCCATATTGTTTAAACTTTATGAGAAAATTCAAAAATAATTGAGTAAAAACTTGAATGAAATTGATTTATGAAATGAATGATTACCATTATATAAAGATTCAAATTTTTATTCAAATGGATATTTATGCTATAAATTGAAAATGAAACTCTGTATATAGGAACAACTGAATTATTAAATATATCTTGACCCAAACCCAAAATTGGTAGTGGGAAGTAGCCAGTGTGATTGTTGTTCTTTATGACAGTTCATGTCACCTAGTACAAGATTTAGGAGTAGGTAGAAGGATATGGCATGTTTTTTAGAAGGAAAGTACATTTTTTTCTTTATATTTCAGAACTATTTCTTACTAAATCATTTCTTGTGTGTTTTGGGAAGTTTTAGAGATATGTCACTCTGACGACCTCTAGTTGTGTGCCAGGAGGGTGGCAATAACCATGATTTGGAGGTGTTGGGTCCTAGTCCACCAATTGAACCTCTAGTATATTCCCTTGTGGAAGCATCAATTTAACTAGATATGGGTGATGATTCCCAGATCTAATAGGTTTTTAAATACATTTTTTATACTATTTAGGAATCCACACAACGTAACTCAACTATGGAAAAGCTGATGCATGTGTTCCAACAACATCATCCACTCACTTTCTCGAGGGATGGAGGTTGACAGACTACTGAGATATGGATTGAGATCATTTTATCAATAATATAAAATTTGAAAACTACTCAGGATTATAGATTCAAGATCTCAAGATATATTATTTGAGGAATCCACCAAGAATTTTTGGATGTCGTTAAGTAGGCAGTACACAATTGGGATATTGTTTGGTGGGATTTCCAATATGGATTTTACAACTGTTTTTTCCTATAAAAATAAGATCTGTATTGGCTAGTGATTTAATGTGTATGCAGTAGGGTGTGATGACACTTATGGAGTTGTCAGGATGATTAAAATATCTTCGATTCATTATGCCTATATGTCTTATTTTCAAGCCGTCTATAGAGTGATGCCTCACGAAAGTTCACAATCATGTCATTTGATCACATTTGAATGTGTTTGGGTTGACTACTATAACTAATATATTAAATAATGAAATTATTATGGAGCATATCCTAGGGAAATATGGGGTCTAATAGTAAAGTAGTATAGCTTCTCCATCTAGTGTTTTAGTGTCTGTTGGTTGGAAGTAGTGTTTTGAGGGATATCGTGATAGGAATACTAGATAGGGTGTTACTGCTAGTTGTTATATATTCTTTCATCAGTGTATAATGTAGGGAAATGTTAGTTTCCAGTGCGATAGAGACTAAATTGAGTGTATATCAGGTGCCATGGTGAGGCATATATATCGGCTTGGCATGACATTTTCTTCTATTGTGATTGGGAGGTGTTTGACTCTTGCTCTAATTTTGATAGAGGGATTCACAACCATCCATCAATCTATGTGCTATATTAATAATGTTTGTTTAGGTTGGGGGTTGTGTTGGTCGGGGGAGTTGGAAACTAATTGAACCTTGACAGCATAATGGTCCTGCTTAGGGTAGTTGTTCTATTTCTCATGGTTTTGGTTCCATATATATATATTTAGTATATACTATTTATAACGTGACACGATTTGGAAAATATGAAATTAGATGTATGAGTTTATTAGTTTATACTCATTCATCTATCCTTTTAGATACATTTTCTTAACATACTATCAAATCAGAACATATTGTTGAGATACATATGCTTGATATGCAGTTTTTTATTTTGTTATAACACTATAAACTCATTTTGGGATTCGATCAGAGAATATACTCTAGTGATGGGAATTAAATTTGATATATGTGTGTTTCACTTAATGCGCGACAACAGTTTCATTAAAATTATTGAGTTTGACATCATTATTAGGGTGGACTGGTGGGCTAAATTTCATGTTTTCATTGATTTAAATCACTATAGGGTGACCATCACATCACTAGAGGGTGGGGTTGTAATTCACAAGGGTGAATGGTATGTTTAAGAAATCCAAGATAGACCCATGTATCATGGGACGGGCTGGTTCACATCCTAAATAACAGGTTTTAATCTGGATGATCATAGAATTTGTATGAATGAGCTCCCTTTCATAGCAGATCAATTCATGAATGTCTTCTTAGAATTTTTTTTTGGTTTGCCTCATGAGTGAGAGGATGATTTATCTATTGAGATGGTTTAAGAAACTTCACTTCTATTCATTTATCCTTATAACATGGGAACTACGTAGCTATTGTATCTAAAAAGGAATCTAGAGAACAAAGAAGAAAATGGGTTTTTATAGACCGGTACATCATAAAACTGTTAACCAGTAATTTTTATGAAAAGTTGGATGGAACCCTTAGTATATATGTCGATTACTAAAAAACAATCCAGTTGATATTTTAGAATTGGTATCCCATTCCATGGATAGGCTACCTATTTGATCATCTATGAGAAGAGTGGGTGTTCTCGATAATTGATTTGATATCAGGTTATCACCAGGTGTCTGTTCGACCTAAATGAATACCTCATATAGAATTTTTAGAAGATATAGAATTTTTGAGTATCTGGTTATGTTGTTTTGTCTTACTAAGGAACCAAATGTTTTCATGGCCCCGATGAATTGTGTTTTCCACAAGTATTTCGACTCTATTATGACGGTTTTTGTGGATAACATATTTTTGTATTATCATAATCTACAAGATCATGAAAAAAAACACTGAACTCAAAATAAATACCCTATGAGGTGTAAGGTTATAAACCAATCTCAAAAAACGTTACTTCTGAACAAATGAAGTTCACATATTGGGTCACATCGTCTAAAATATAGGATTATCTATGGATCAAGGGAAGGTGAGTGTTGTTTTTTCATGGTAGAAACCTAATATTTCACTTGATATCTAGATTTTCATGGAATTTTATAGATATTACAAGTGCTTCATCCAATACAATTGACATATTGCTATGCCTCTCATAGGCTTGACCAATAAGGGTCGAAACTTGTATGGTCTGAGGAATGTCAAAAGTATTTTCATAATCATAAGGGTAGGTTAACTTCAATGATAATTCTGATTCACCCATATCCCATTAAAATCTATATGTTTCACTATGATGCATTAGTTATCAGGATCAGAGTAGTATTAATGCATGGAAGAGAGTCACATATTATGGGTCCCTCAAGTTGAGAACTCATGAGGGGAATTACCTTACACAAGATATCGATTTGGATGCCATGGTACACTCCATGAGTTTTTGGATACACTATCTATAGGGAGAGAGTTTTTTGGTGTTCATGGACCTAAATTCCTCAAGTACATAATTACGATACATGACTTGAACCACAACAGAGAATGCAGATTGAGTATCTACATCACTTTTATTTTGATTTATCCAATATGCTCCGTAATGGTAATGCGATAACGAATTTTCTAATACGAAAGACTCAAAAATAGGATGTTTAGGGGGCCAATAGTGAACAGAGATTAATGGAATTGTCCTCTGAGATGAAAATGGTGTTTTAGGATAGTCATAGGAAGACATTTCTCTCATCTATAGTGATGAATTCCACTCATCTATATAGGGTGTGGGTTAAAAATCTATTAGATTATGAGAGATTGGTCCTAAGGAAGAGTGTGTGGGTGATGACCCAACTACTGGTAAGACCATTGGTGAGGATTAAATTACGCATATGCATTATCGAATTTAGGATCTAGTAGACATATGTGAAGACTTGATGTTGTAGATTCATGCCTCTTCTAGGGAAATAATTCTCAACATCAATAAAATGTACCGAAACATACATCGCCAGTATTGTTGTCCTAGTATAAAATGGGATGTAGAATTTTTATTAATGAGGTGTTCCACCGATCTGTAGGTGAAGGTAAAACACATGAGACCATCTAGGATTTTGCCTCACTTACCCATTCTAAAGAATAAATTGGATGATGATGTCATGGATTTTGTGTGTATATTCTATGTTCACCATGAGTTTGTGATGTCATATTGGTTGTTATTGACATGCCCACAAATGATGCATAATTCCAAGAAAACTGGGAGACCTTCTCAATAGGTTAGCTTGGGAGAATTTATATCCATGATATTGTGTTCCTTCATGGGGTTCCTCATACCATTTTTTTGGATAGGGATTCCTTGTTTACATCTTAGTTTAGTTAAGTCTTACATAGGGTATTGGGTATATTGGTGCTTCTGGTCACAACATACCACCCTCAAATTGATGGCTAGCCATGGTTCACAATATACTTTCTAGAAGACATTCTTAAGACACATATCCTATATTTTAGGGGTTCTTTAGTGATATATATACACCTACATGAGTTCACCTACTATAATAGAAATTATGTGACTATACAGATGGACCCTTATGAGGCTCTGTGTGGTGGGTCATGTCTATGACCTCCATGATGGTTGAATACAAGATAGGAAGCACTACTCCGACCACAAGTCAACTCGGAAACATTAGATTAGGTCCAGATGATACTAATGTGGATGGATACTGCAAATTATAGATATAAATCCTATAACAATCATCATCGATGACCCCTAGATATAATGTTTTGTGTTGTTTTTTTATGTATCTCACTGAGGATGGGGCATATGAATATTTTGAGGTAGTGTAATATATTTACAAGATATGTCGAGCCTTTTAATATAATGGAGGGACTTCGGTTGGTAGCCTATTAGTCTCAGTTGACTCAAAGGTATTGATTCATGAATGGTTTATTCCATGTATGTTAGATATGTCATTATCACTCCGACCAGTGTTATACTCTTCATCTGGACATGTTAATTTATAGGTAGATGCATCCTTCAAGGAGAATCAAATATTTATTATTGATCAAAACAAGAAGGCTATCCATGGTAGTTCAATCCATCTAGAACGTCTTTTTTGGTAGCACAGTCATGTATAAGATGATACATGGGATAAAGAGGTTGATTTACATGCACAATTTCCTGAGTTCTTTTATGATACATTACCGTCCTTAGAAGTGAAACTCAGGTATGAGTTGTCTTAAGTAGTAGATATTATAAGATTCCATATTTTTTTAGGTACAAATATCATTAATATAATTTTAATTTCTTGTTTTTGATTGAATGTGATTTCTTAATGAGGTTAGAAGAGGTATGGGGGTTTTGGGCTTTGTTTGGATCCAAGAGGCTCATCATTTGGAAAAGGAATCTGGGTTTCATGTTTAGTAGATTTTATTATTCCCCTGCCACATGGTTCATCCTAACTAGGGAGGGTGATCTAGTGCTCTATCTCGGGCTACACAGTTTGATAAAACATATCAGTTAGGGTTCCACACCTATGCAATGTACATTTAATTTTTAGAAAAGGAAAAGTGCATGGTGGGAATACAATTTGTCTAACTTTGAACCCTGACCATGTGGGGGGGGGGGGGGGTTGGGATAGTGAAGGGGCCACATTTCAAGCCAATTTTTTCAACCATGTGTCGAAACCCTGAAACACAATATTTTAGGTGGAATGACCATTTAAGCATAGATTATAAATGAATTAACCCTCCTCATATTTTATTATCTTCTTATATTGGCCTAACATTATTCTCCCACTAGTTAGCTCCTTAGTCCATCAAGGAAGGATGTTATCATATTTAATTTTTTGGACTCTGATTCATGAATTTTTCACCTCATTGGATATCCACCGATGAGTTCTCTATTCTTCTTATATCATTCTTCATTTTCCTTCCACTCAGTGGAGTTATTTATGTGCAGTCTCTTATTACCAATTTTCAGGGCATTCATTCATTCATATACTTTCTGCCAATCTAATTCATGAAGAGACCGGATAATTTATGAGTGTTCTACAATGGGAATAAGGTAGGAGTTGTATTCCTTTTCCTATAATTGATAGCAATTTTTTGTTATGTATCATGTTGAAACATACGGTTGCTGCTCCAAATTTAAATAATTCATTGATTAAATTATGGGAACCATGTTAGGTTTCCCAATTAGCACCATGATATGGTTGGAGTTTGTCAACCTCATCCCAGACAACCTATGAACTGTGTTTATATATATTACAACTTATATACCACCCTATTAGGTGTGTGTGTGTATGTTTGTGAGCTCTCATTTTAGTGGGATCCATAACGAATTAAATGAGATATTAGGATAGGGTTTATGACCCAATTTCTATGTGATTACATTAGATTAATATGATTAAATTGATTAAATTAAAAACATATAATGGGTTTTATAAACCGATGGATTATTATACGAGCTCATTTATGGCTATGGTGGTACAAGCTTGATCTGTAGAATATATGCTTGGACTTCTCTTTAAGAAAATGGTAACACTCTCCTTCCATCTGATCCCTCATAATGAAAGAAAGGACCTACCTAATTGACTGAAGGCTGATTTGGTATGGTAATAAGGTTAGATGGAACCCCATGCTAGGGGTCTGAAACATAATTTTGATAGCTCATGATGGAATGGTGTTATGCATTGTAGGGGTGGTTTGTTACAAAATAAGTTATATTAAGCTATCCTTCAGTGTTTTTTGTCATAATGGAGACTCTCTCATGGCTGAGGCTGCATCCATGCTCATAGGTTTTGAGTATTTCTCTCTCACAATAACCCTCTAGATTGGGTGGATACTGACTCCAATACTATATATAATACCATTTCAATAAAATCACTATATGATATAGGATCACATATCTTGTTTTAAAATGAAAATTCATGTTATGGAGTAACATAGATATGTCACATACATGGTGGTAGTGAAATAATGTGGCTGATTTCTTGGCCACATGATTAACACCTGAAAGTTCATGCTCCATTTTTATATCCCCTAGGTCCCTTCCCCTTGAGTTTGTTAGCCATGTCAAGGTGAATACGTTTAGTGTTCATTATTTCCATCCTCCTTGAGATTTTCAGTCTTCACCCATTCTACTAATAAATAAGTGTTAATTTTGGATTGAAGTGGTTATGATTAATTTGGATGTCATAGATATTTTTACTCTATAGATACAAATTTAATTAGATTCTAAGGAAATATTTACTCCAAGGTTAGGAATTTTGTTGGATACCATGGACATTTCAACTCCATTAATTCTGGAAATTTGGATCACTGGGGCATCTCTACAGTCATCATATTTCTTTATTCGGCCACCTTAGCTGTTCTCCAAGGACATAATCCTTGGGCTCCACCAAGATCATTACTATGTTTTCTAGGGGGATGCTCTATGTTCTCGATGAGGATGCCATTAACATTTTTTTAGCCTGGATCCGGTCAAATAGTCCTAACACTAGATTACCTTACATTTGGTGAAGTGGATGTTTCATCATAATTTATAGAAAGTCCTCGTTATTGGTGGTTGATTACTATTGTTAGACTAGACAATATCACTTTTGATTTATCATGCATTATGGTTATCCCAAGTTTACAACTTATTGTTTATAGTGAGCTATGTTGGATAGACAGCTTCACACGTGCTTATTCATATATATTACTATTATATATTTAACACTTATTTAGTTTAAATAAATACACTAAATATTTTATAGACACCATTAGTGGTGGCCTACTTAATGTTATATCAAATCATGGTTGGGTTTCCATTGGATACTCAGACAAACTACACGGATGATGGTAGGGATAGGGGAATGCGGCTGCCATATGATTCTATATTGTTCATTGATTAGGGGAAGGGTAGAATAGGGATGAGCAATGATCATGATGTTATCTAGAGAAAGTTATATTTGGTATTTTTATATTTTGATTCATGTATTTTTTTGGATGTATGTTCCCATGTATTTAATTCCATTTTGTATAGATACATGACATACTAATCATGTATATGGTCTTACCTCGTCTTGATTGTTATTGTTTTGGTAGTATACTAGATGTTTTAACTTCCATTTATTAGATATTTGATATGGTTCCATTATCTATTTATTTGATTACACCACTATGCTACTGACTGATTATGAGGGTATAGTCTCCCCACTATACCACCTTAGACTCCCGCTATTAGATAGAAGCCTCTGATGTACATGGAGGTTCTCCCAAGTAAATGAGATCCATTGGCATGAAGAACTATATATTGGATCTCAGGTAAATATGTTATAGTATCAAAAAAACTCAGGACAATATCTCCATTGTATAATGGGTTCCTATCCTCTAGGACCAAATAATCCTCTAAGAATAAGCTCAATGGAATTTATTATTAACCAGTGAATTCTAGTTGGTTCTCATTAGAGTAGTTAGTGCCCATTATCAATAGACTATAGGGGAGAACTAAGAGTATGCAAGATCAAGGTCAATGGAATACTAATAGAATACATAGTCAAAGAATCATTTCTTGTCAACTTAGATATCAATGGTTTGAAGTTATTTCATGGAGTAAATAATATTCAAGAAGGTTTTGTGTATTCTAAAGGACATACTAAATAGTTGTGAACACGTTTTCATGGATAAGGGAAAATAGATGTTATTATTTAGTGTAATATCATCAGAGGTTAAACTATTTAACATAATGAACTCATGTCATACTGTTTAATTTCATGCAATAAGTATGTGGTTCCATGTATCTGAATGAAATGGATCTGAATCATGATATTTAGATATAAATTCTAAGTAATATAATATCACATGAGTCATTCTTGGAATTGAAAATAATAGAAACAAAAAATCCATTGCGATTTTATGAGAGTTCATTATAAGAAACATGTGGGGGAATTCACATTATTATTTGAGTAATAATCCACTAAAATATTTGGCCCACATAAAGGAACAGAGTTAAAAGTAAATAAGATCCCTGGATGGGCCTGAAATTGATGATCATGGTGATAATATGTGTCCCATAATGGTGGGAGCCAATCCAATCATAGTTGTCATATATAGTTTCTCTATTTATATGACTTTGATATAGGGATTCAATAATTTGATTTTTGTAGTGATCTGGATCATATACATATAATTTTTAGTGTAATATATATCCTGAATTTTTATAGAAGGAAATAATATATCGACAAGGATTCAATTACATGATAAATGTGAGACTAATTTTCCCTCATCCATGGACATTGGAAAAAAGTTGATATTAGATGGTAATCACATACCTCGGAATGCCTTTATGTATAATTGACATATATGTAAAGGGGGTGTAGGTCCCACATGGTAAATAAATGTTGTGTAGTTTATGGTATTTGGGAAGTAACATTGTTTAGTTTAAAGTTATGTAATAAATAATTTTGATGTTGTATAGTTTAACCACATATGATCTGGATGTGTTTCATGCAGTTTAGCATCATGCGGTAAGGAAATGTTCCATGCAGTTTAACATCATGGGGTAAAGAAGTGTTCCTTGTATTTTAACATCATATTGTAAGGATGTCTCCATGTATCTTAACATCATGTGGTAAGTATATTTTCATACATATTAGCTTTAAAGGTGATAGACGTAGGTGTTCCACAGTTTAATGTCACATGATGAAAACCTCAATGGTATGTATTTTAAATTCATTATTTCATTACTTACTCTCATGGTGGTAGTTACACAAAGTATCTATGAAGAAACCTCACTCTAGTTCAGAGTGAATCAATCCCCATCCATCATGTCCAATGAGTAAAATCCATTAGAATAGAAATTATAAATAATGTATGGCCCTTCCCACATTGGTTCTAGGTTTAGAGGATTCTTCCCAATTATTATCATGGTTATGTGAACTAGTTCAAATTCAACAAGAGAGATTCAACCCATTAAAACATTTTTATTGAAGGCTCAAATTATCCATATTTAATAGAGTTTGATTTAGTGTAGAATCAGGCACTTTTTCACGTTGATTTATTATAACTCATCAATTCTGTTCGATGTTAGTTCATTGTCTGAAAGTTTCCCATATATAGTTTTTCTATGAAAGAAAAACTTGAATTAGATGGGATATACTTCCTCAATTCTATAAATGAGTGATTATGGTGTAAATTTCATGGATGTGTAGTTTGTCGTGTGATATGCCCATAAAGTATGAAATAGATTATCTGACCAAGAAATCCTGGCTTTGTCCACCATTTTTTGGATTATATATGATATCATTATAAAATTCTTATATCATCCCTTTTTCGACTACAAGATAGTGAGATGAGTTGTTAGACTCAATGTTATACTCCTAATAACACCTCTTCATCATGGAAGAATATAATTTGATGTCATTATCCATCAATATTTTTTGAGGGACACCAACTCTATTAATGATATTTCACATGATGACGTTGATGTCTTAATTTGTATAAAATTAATTCAGTCTTATATCCTTGGCTTAATTAGAAATGAAATTGGTAGTAATGTGGATGGAATTAAACATATTAGTATTTCTTAGGAGATATGGTCCCATAATTTCCATTCCCCATATAGAAAATGTCTATTAATATCTAGCCAAATGGTGAAATTGTGAGGTATGATGGATGAAGTTTTAATATATATGAAATATTCATAACTTCCTTATGTACTCCATTCAGTGCTATATTATCGTATACTAGAGGATAACAAGCCTCCAAAGTTGGTAGAATATCATGGATGGAAATATTTTTTCACTGTAGGAGAGTGCACAGAAATCCCTCATAAAGTAGGGACTCTCTTCTTCTATTATATACCTAAGGAGAACTATATCCAATCCCCATATATATATATATATATATTTGTTTATATGGTCCAAACGAAGGCTGAATTTCGCAACCCGATGTTGAATATTATCTCATTTTTCAATATGATGGGAGAGTTCCATTTTTGAGGTAATCTATTACATGATTAATCATTCCAAGAATGGATATCGGATCATCATGATTTGTGACAACACTGCATTAACTGATTTTCTACATGTTACATATTATGAATATTGATAATACTCATTGGTGTGTAATGTAAATGAATTCTTCATATTGGATAAGATCAGCTAGTATTGTGGTTCCATTGACCACTATAACAACATAAGTATTCAGTGAACATTGGGAATGAAAAAGTGTTGGTTTAAAATGGAACTCTTCCATCAGTATCCTTACATAACCAATGAGAGGGTAAATTTTATCTTTTTTGTAGGCATGTTCACAATTGATTTTTTTGATAACTAGATTCAAATCATATCTGACATTTTGAAATGATATTTTCATCAGCAAGGGTAGATCCAGGACAATAATATGGGCATTGTATTTCACCTTATAGTTATTGAAACCTTTGGATATTGAAACTGAGTTGGAAAAAACAACCCTATTTGGGGTAATGTAGATAATCCTCGAACCAACATATCTGAGCTTTGAATTTTTTAATTTTCATCTTGGATGGACTTCTAGGGGCCCCTTAAAAATACATCTCCCACATTTGGTGTGTTTCATGGGGAAATAAAACTTCTTCATCTATAAATTTAGTTTTCTCTATGATATTTTATGGGGTAGGAATTTCTTCAAAGAAGTTAGCAAGTGAACACCCTTTGATTTCCCTCTATGAACCAAATAAAATGTTTTACTCTTATTGGATAAATAACATTCATGAAATGACCTAGACAATATAGAGAGTAGATGAATAGACATTAGTGGGTCGATATGAGATACTATGTGGACTTTGTGTTTCTACAAATAATTACTAATTATATTGTCTATGAGAATGAGTGCTATTTAATTATTCTTGATATCAGAATATTGGGTCTCAATATCCAACATCATTCACTATAAGTAGTATATTCTATTTACATTAAATATATCATTTAATTTTGTGAGGTTAAAGGGGCAAGGTAATCCCTCCACGATGATCATATATAGGATTAGTGGCTTCCCATATATATAATAAATGAATACTTATGGACATATAATATAATCTATGAGGGTCTTATAAGCGTATTGGAATTCTTCGTCTCATTGGTAAAAGAATCGATTATTCATTATCTTAGTGAAGAGGAGACATCAACTAGGTAGGTTGTCTATAAAATGTCTAATATAAGTGAGGTTACCTTTTTTCCATATAAAATCATTGATATTTTAAGGGGGTATAATTTATAGATTTTCCCTAGTATTTATTAGATCAAGCTCGATGAAATAGTGGCCTACCAAAATGCCAAGGAATTTCCCTGACATTTCTACAAAATTAAACTTTATTGGATTCATCTTAAATCTATGGAACCTAAAATTTTTAAGGATTATTTGAATATCATTTATGTGATTAGAAAAAATTTGATATTGAACCACCAGGTTTTCAAAATATAACTCAATAATTCACCCCAAGTATGGTTTAAATATATGATCCATGTTTCTATGATAAGTAGATCTATCATTCTTTAATCTAAAAGGCATGATCTATTATAAAACTATTCCATGAGGTTCAATGAAGGTAGTGGTTTACTCAACATTAAGGGACAGCTTGACCTTATTATACCTTGAATAATCATCCATAATGAAATGGTCTTGGATACTAGTAGTTGTATCCATAAAATGAGATGCGATATGTGAATGGAAATCATCATTCTAGAAAGGATGATTAAGTCCATAAAATTGATGCCAACCTTGATCTTTATTATCTATTTCCTAATGGTAATGATTTTAGAAAGATAGTATTGTAATTACACCTCTTAGATAAATTTATCATTGGAAAAATTATTTAATACATATTCTACCTAGGGTATGAGAGAGGTTAATTCTCCTAGTAAATTGATTGAAAAATCAATTATCTTATAGAAATACTTAGTTATGAGTTCCTAATCGATATCCATATTTGTAAATTTTAAATAATTTCAGGTTAGTGTTTATCAATTATTACTTATAAATTAAATATAATTCTCATTCTCTTCAAGAGGAAAGACAAAAATAATCAATGTGGGTCACAGGTCCTCTTCTCTACTTAGAGTTACCTTCTTGATATCATCAATGGTGGTGGTGACATATTTAAAATTTTTTTATGGACTCCTTGATGTAATCCTCATCTACTTTTGTTTTATCTTCAACAAAAGTATTTCTATTCAAGGTAGAAAATATAGGGGTACCTCTATTAATAATTAAGGATGATAGGTTCCAAGAATAAGCATTGACACCCCAAACTTATAGGGGAATTATGAAGATATCAATGAAATGTTTCCTTTCATTTATTTTTCCATTTGGGGAATGCGAGGTTTGAAAATCCAGATTCATAGGTAATGTTTTATGGGAATTATGAATTTCATTGTCATAGTGGAGAAATATTTTGACTCAAATGGGGAAATGTTGCAACTTTATATTGATTGACCTGTGTTAGTAAGCACAACTGTTATTACATATCCATGGGAAAGTGAATTTTGTGATTCAAATTTCCTAGTGGTACAAAATATACAACCTCAAACACATTTATATGAATAAAATAATCATTGATGAGAAAACTCTAGGAGTTTATAGAGGTGATGCCCAGGATATTTAGAGTGGAAATAGGAATTCCACCCTTAATCATTAATTTTTTCTTTCCCTCAAATAGAATTTATCCTTGACATATCATGATTCATATGATTCAAAGGGGGGATATCACTATATATTATCCCAACTATTTTCTTTCCGGGGTATTTAAATAACTGATCAATTATTGATATCACCATCATGTGGTAATAAATCCACTTCCTCTTGAGTAGGGAATTGGTTTGTATCATCATGGAAAACCATGAACGTAGCATTTGACATGATATCACTAAACTAATCATTTAACTTGATCATCCAAAGTTTATTTTTAGTTCTTCTATCATATCATTGAATGGTCACCTTATACGGGGAAAAATAAACCTCACTATGTCAAAAATGTTGAAGGTACAAATTGAGATGTGGGTAAACCCATAATTGCTATCATCCAAATCACTTCAGATATAGAAATTATCATGATTTTCTGAAACGTAAATGGTAATGATATTTTTCTATATAGATTCCTTATGATCATTCTCTATGAATGAGATGGTGGTAATAAATTCCATTGGATTAGTATCTGCTCTAAAATTCATGGTGGCATTGACTTCCATCAGAAAATGTTGTGAATATTAGATGGCATCGATAAATTCCTATATGTGGTATTTTTAAATTTAGAGTGCAACTGATATTGAGTGCCTCGATGAGATAATCCCTGAATGTTTTAAAATGTCATATTTATGAACTAAATTTTTTCACTTCACTAGGTGTGGTTGCTACTTGGTATGTGGATTTAGAGTTTATGTTCTTGAGGTAGAAGGGTGTGGTTCTGGGATAGAGGTTGTGGGAGTATTTATTTCTAATGGATTTATACATGCATTTATACCCTTTTTTTGGGATGACCGAATAACAGTGAACCTACCTGTCAATATTCCCTAACAATTAGGCATGAATAAATATTGGAAGACTCTAAAGAATATCCATGACCATGTTGGTCTCATTGAGATTTTCACCCATGGTTATCAACAACATATATGAATTGAATGGGTATATGGATAATATTTTGGTTCAATTCATGATAATGGAATCTCTTGTACACTAGGATTTTGCAACCTCGGTCTCCAACTCCATGGTTAGGTATAGTGAATTCATATTCAGTGGTGATTAAATCATTATATAAAGGGACTTCTAATTTAATAATGTTAGAAGATATAAAAATGATATCTTCATCTGATGATGATCTCATTAATTGGGATAGATCCCTTAGTCTAGATATTGATGGGAAAAAATAGATAGAGTCCATGTTAGTGAATTTTTTAGGTAAGACTATTTTCCTTATGCCATCTCTATGAGTTAGGTTTAATTGAATCTATTTAGGTGTACAGGTCATGAACTATTTACAATGTGACACTCTTTGGTTTTTTTAATCTTTTGAAATTGTCTTTCAGGTTATCATTTTATTGAAATTTTGTTCATGCCTGACAAAAATTCTTTTCTAGTAACACTAAACATCTAGTTGGGTGGTGGTCACATAATTAACTTTTACAAATGAATTCCCTAGTATCACAAGACCTAAATAAACTATATCATAGATGATATAATTGAAAAAAACACATTTTTAGATGGTGTGACCTATTCTCCCTAGAAAAGGGAAATAAAAAACAGTCTTTATTGAGGCTGGCCCAATGAGTTTCCTACCACTAGGTATATTAATGTGATTTTTTTCCACGTCTATGTGGAAATAATATAGATCCTTTTAATTTTTGAAGGAATATACTTTATTCTTCTATTTATCACATTATAGGTGATATTTATCTCTCTTTTCCACTAGTTGAGAATTATTTTTCTATTATTGTCATTCAATATGATTTTCTGGGTGATATAGGGACTTTCATGGTGTTCTGGCATGCACCATTACTAGTTTGACCATTATAGTGATGGTTTCTGCTTTTTTACATATTTACTTGTGTCATGGGTTGGGCCAAGATTTGGCCTTATATTTTCTGAATAGAATCATCTATATGCTATTTCAATTATGTAAACATGATGCATCCACCAGGGTATTTTATCATGAACTAAGGTGCTTACATCTTAACAGTGATGTTCTCAAAACAAAGCTATAATATTTTCTCTTGTGGGAATGGGATGATGATTTAGTATGTTATAACCTTATATCTTATAATAAAGTTATATACCCTCTAATTCTATATATATTTAAAATTAATGAGATCAGTGAACTTTGTTTAAATTAGCCAATAGGTAAATTGATAAAAGATATTAAGAAGAAGGTATTCCCAACAGTCAATAGACCCTGATGGAAGGATGCTATACCAAAATTAAATATGGACCCAACACATTATATACAAATAATCTCAATTTATTGGATAATTTCTGGTCTCATGGTCCCATCATACGGTCTTATTGGGTCATGAAGTGTATGTGATGCAGTTCCGGATCCCCTAGGTCCTTGAATAATAAAACTATCAGGTTGTTGAAATTTGGAATGTAAAAGGGGTCATTAAACCATTTAGGGTATTGAATACTATCAGGAGGTAAGGTTTGGCATCTCTGCTCTATGGATTAAATCTGATCTTCTAGAGAGATGATAGTGTTGATTATTTTCTGAGGTACTACCATCTACATCACCCATGGGTACTGGGAGTGGGTAAGGATTGACATGGTTCCCCTATATTAATGTCATTAGGATTTTAAATTCATGTGGGGGATATATTCCCATCCTAATAATGAGGCTTCTTTCATTATAATGGGAAAATTTTGATTTTCATCACTCACTCAAAGATCCTTTTTTATTTTAAATAGAAAGACCAACAAGGTAGAAAGAGAAACCAGAACAACAAGAAACACATCTGGCATAAGGATGTCTGAAATGGTGCAATCCGAGGGTATCCCCTCTAATCAACGAAATGCCCTCTGAATTGAAGAAAGATATATTTGGATTACTGGTGACTTCAAGGCCTAGTTCAGCTTGGAATGCAAGATGGTCCGCTAACTTATTTCCTTCTTTCCACGTGTGGGTGACTTTTGTGCTATAGTTGAGAAGAGATTTGCATTGTCTGGTTATGTAAGAAATCGACCACTATATTTGACTTTATCCTTGTAAAGATCTATGGATAATCATTGAGTCTGTCTCCACTTGGTAAATATAGATATTTTCCTAGATCCTCAAATTGATCTCGTTCAACATTGCATTTTCCTCTGCTAGATAATTGTTCCTTTTCCATAGTGAGACTTAAAAGCCACGATGACACTCCTTCTCTAATCTCTAACAATTACACCACTATGAGCAATACCCTCTTCGCTGGAACCATCTGTGTTCATCTTAAATCCTTCATCAGTGGGAAACCACCTTACCCAATGCCCATGTACCCTGGTGTAGGATGAAATGGCCAATCTAGGTGGAGCACATAGGTACTATAGAGACGATTCTTCCTGCCATTTTTTGAAAAAAGGAACCATGTCTGTCAGTAATTTCCCGATCCTAGTGATGATAGACCGCCCAGACGATGGGTTCCCCTCGTACATCACCATGTTCCTCGCTTTCCATAAGCACCAACAGCCTACATTGAGAAGTATGGAACTAGCCAACCTTTATAAACATGCTTTGTCTGTCCCATTAAACCATCTTTCTAGGAAAGGTTCATGTTGTTGGGCCTATGAATAATACGCTGTAAACTCTCTAAGAAATCACCAGACAACCTTCACCCATTCCACTTAAAAGAAGATGTGATTTTTATTCTCTTTACTTCAGTTAAAACAAAAACGGTAAAAGGGCGCAAAGCTAATGCTCAACCGCTTTATGTTGTCGTTGGTAGGGATGGCGTTGTATCTACTCTGCTAGACAAGAAACCAGTATTTGGAAGCGATCAGGTTGCAGTAGAGCTCTTTGATCTCTATAGCAATCTGGGCACGAGGATAATGAATCCCACCAAAATCCCTAGAAATAAAATTTCCCAAGGAGGATGGAGAGATGACTCATTTATGCAGTTTAGAGATGGTTTTAATATGATAAAAGTATTCTTCCTTATTTTTTTCCAAAGCCATCAAGATGATGTTGGAAAAATAGTGTTCTTCTTCGAATGAAATGGTGGGTGCGGGGTAACCTGGGTACCCTAAAACCTCGCTAGCCTAGTTGTCAAACCAAAACTAAATGTTCCCCTATCCGACAATCCACTGAGAATTCTAGATAAGAGATGGGATGAAGGAGGTGATTGGCTACCAAAGAGGAGATCCATTCGCGTTTTGGTTATCCGCACCATACCCTTGTTTTAATGGCATGTTCTTTCCCCACTAGGTTTTCCCTTCAATCGATTCCCATGCGAGCTTCACAAGCATGTATTTAATAGTGGATTCTAATATCATCACATTGACGGCCCCCTCTTGAATAGTCCTGGCCATCGGATCACACGAAACCCAATGTTTCTTCCCCTTTAGATCAGCTTCCCATAGGAAGCCCACCAAGATTTTATCAATATATTTTATTACCCCTTTAGGAACGTTCGTGGACTCCATCGCATGTACATGGATCTCTATTAGAAGACTGTTAACTAATGCAATGAAGCACCTAAACGAGAGCAGGTGGTTCTCCCAGTTGAGGACATGGTTAGTGATCTTACTCACCACCTTATCAAAATCCCTGATGCGCATTCCTCCTGGAGGAACCGCCATTCCCAATTATTCCAGGGGAAACTGTCCTCTTTGCATGCCCATCCATCTTCCTAGGTGCTCTTCTCTCCTTGACCCACACATGTTTGAGATGTAAAATTGTCTTTTATCTTTATTGGTAGCATGGCCACTCCAATAAAAGTATTCCTCTATAATTCTATTAATCCCCTGTATCGATCTCCGACCGGCATTCATGAATACAATGGATTCATCAGCAAATATGATATGAGTGAATGATGGTGGGCTCGATTTCCTTCGGTAAGGGGGGATGTCTCCCTTCACTATTCCTCTGTTAATCCGTCGGCTGAGCACCTCATGTGTCGGGATAATTAGGCTTGGAGAGATCAGATCTTCTTGACGTAGCCCTCTAACATCATTGAAAAACCTGTAGGATCTCCACATAAAACAGACTGAATGCCAAGGGGTACTGAAGCAGCAAAAAAGAATATCACATGTCCTCACCGAAAACCCCATGTGAATCTGAACTCTGTTAATAAAAACCAATTCCAGCCTATTATATTCTTTTCTCGTATCCAACATGATGATGATATTAGACATATGAGACCAGTTGGTTATGTCTCTGATCATTTCCTGGGTGAGAACCATTGCACCTAGAATTGATCTACATTTTACAAATCCATCCTGATGGTCATATTCAATCCTAACATTAATTTTTTATACCTCTTGATGGGTGGGATGAGATACATTTTCTACCACTTAATGGTGGTACCCAATCGGAATTGGTCCCCTGAGTAATTCCTTATTGATTGGTCTGTGGCTGTATGACTCAATTTCACATTGTACTAGTCATTCTTCAATGAAGGTGATCTCAAAATTTATCAATCGTGAGTTGGATGTGGATATTCATGTCCCTTTATGAAAGGGAAAATATCATTGAATAGGTGAAATCTCATCATCTTGAATCTCTAATTTCTAGTTCCTCCTCTGATTCTATAAACATACGGCCTTGGTTAGTTTATAAATCTACCCACAACATTTATACATCGAAATCACATATGAATTATTGAATTTTTATTACATAATATATAGATCTACTCCAGAATCAGTTTTGTCTAGTTCCATTGGAAACATGGATAAATAAACAATTGTGTTGTACATGAACACATCATCTATCATTTAGTTATCCATAACTAGTAACCTTCTTTGGAATATCATACATAATATTTTTCTTTATAACCTAGGGAAAGGAAATAGAAGAAATAGTAAGATCAGATTCCCAATAAGGGTAAAAAATTAGTATATCAACATAACATGATAATAAAGGTATATGAACATGATAATAACATATTAAAACCATAGATTTATATTCCTAGATCATAAACATGATTTAGGGAATAAATCATGGTAGTTATGAAGTCATGAATGCTTACGAAAACAAAGGACATGATCCATGAGACCATAACATTGGAAGAAGAAAAATATATTTTTGAAACACAAAAGCATATAAAATATTATTTCATGGTTTTCAACCATATAATTCACACAAATTTAGGATTGGGAATTCCACTCATGTACCTACATTAGGAAGGGGATAACCTCTTATGTACCCTCATTCAGTCTTGGGATATCCTCATGTGTAATCTTTTTTGAGTTTTGGATAACCAATTATGTACCATATTTTGGGATTTGAATAACTTCCCCTATACCCTTGTTTTTTATTTGTTGATCCGAAATGCTTTGGGAGTTTTATGATAATAGGATAGAGGGTTCCCTTTTATATGTGGGGGAGAAGAGCCACCTAGAATTTTTGAAAATAAAAAAGTTATAACCACATTCTACACATTCCAAAAGGATCCAAAATGGATATTTTACAAACATTATACGAGATAAAGTATACATATATATACTAATTAAGAGTCATACAAGTTTTTAGGTCATTTTAACCCTGATCTTTATAGGTTTACCCTATGTAAACCTATTTGAACTTTATCTATAGTAATTAATTATATTATTCTATTTATTCCTTATGCCCACAAATTATTTTGATATTATTATATAATATTATTTATTCATAGTCCAAATATGAAATCTAATTTATTAAATTCAATTCACATAATCAGAAAATATTAATTTAAAATTATACCCATAATTCGATTAAAAAATGGGTTTAAAAAGAAAAAATTTTCATAAGTATTGAAAGTATTAACATCAAAATTCAATATTAAATTGATTCCAATTACCTTATTTAGAATAATTATTATATAATTGAACTAATTTTACTTTAAAAACCCATAAAAAATATTAACATATATATTATTTAATTAAAAATGTGGATTTTAATAAAAATCAATAATATTCACTATTTATTAAAAGTTTAAACTTTTCAAAAAAATTTCCTCCTAATCATTTATTGAAATGTTGATAAAAATATAGTTTATTTTTTATAATAAATTTTATATATTCGAAAAAAAGTTAATATTATATTTGTTCCCAAAATAAAATAATGATTATTTATTGAGAGAAATGTACAATCAAAGCATATAATTACTTTATAAAAAACAAAGTACTTATTTCTAAATAAATTTTTCTTATCTAATAACTTAAAACCTTATTTAATAATTTTTAATCTCATTCATACTTTCAATATTAATAAGAAATTATTAATAGCCTTATTTAAATATTAATAATAATATCATATCATGGTTCATTAAAACATGATATTTCTTGTAATGCATGACCTCAAAAAAATGATTTTTTTCATAAAATATCAAGGTGTGATAGTGAATAAACAACTCTCACCTATTGAGGTAACATCTAAATTTCCCCCCCATCATCTACATTTAGGTTATATTCATGATTGAATATGACAATGTTCACTATGGTGTGCCAGGAGTCAGTGTCACCTAGTCACTCTCCAAGTAAAATGAATATTTTTTAAATCCCAATCTGCTTCTGAGTTTCATATTAGGGTCTTCCATATAGCCCCCTATGTTTTTGGGCCATCTTTACTTATGTACATAATGGGTTTTGATTTCTTTTTCCATACATTCCACTAATTTTGTTTTTCGAATATTTTCCTTGATGAATATTCAAACCATGACCTCTGATAAGGCCTCGACTATCAAGGTTATGTGATTCGGTTGGAAGATATTTTGGGGGATATCCATTGGAAACCACTACCTATAATGGGTATAGTTGTTATTTAATTTCATTTATCCATTACAATGAATGATTATTATAAAACATATGACTCCTACCAAAATGAGGAAATTTATTTATTTGTATAATAAACCCATAAATAGTTGACATATTTACCCCTAAAAAATGTTTTAGACTCAATTGAGTGAAGATGATGGTAATGAAAAAAAACTACATATCATATTTTAGATAGAGAAAAAATTGTAATAAAGGGTATTTCATAGTTATTTTTAAGTTTATTCAAAATTTATGCATTAAATATTCAAAACCTAAAGATAAAATTATCTACTTCGTGTGATTACTTTAAATAATTTTTGAAATTATCAGTAAAATAAATGAGTGAACACGTTAAAGATTAATGAAACATTGAGCTAGTTTTTTAGAGAACATATTATCCATGTATTATTACGTCATATATGTGGATTAAAGGTAATACCGAAGTCACTTTTTCTTATACACCTCATTTGTTTGACTTTAGTGAAAGGAATATTATTATTGAGTCTTATATATAGTTCTGCGAAGATAATTATTTCAAATAGAAGAGAAACAACTAAAATGTATTCCAAACAAATTTTCTAATAGATATAATATCAATAGTTAAAAACCATCAATTATTACTAATGAACATAAAAAACAAAATTGGATCTGAGTTAATGACCCAAGGTATAATAAAAATATTAATAGCTATTAATATATATTTGATATCAAAAAAAGAAGATAAAATATTTTAATATAGTGTGAGTAGATTTTATATCCATGAGATAAGTCTGTGGATGCACTTGAATTAGCATAGGAACACTGGAATCCATATAACTTAGTCTGGGGAGTTGTTTTAGGGAAAAAAACTTCATAGGAATTCAAAACAAAATAGGTGGGGTATATTTACCATAGTTTGTGAGACATGTATTATTCTTTTATAATAAATATTTATACAATATATAATTTATTAGTAACATTATAATGTTGACATGCATGTAGAAATATATTCATGTAATAGACTCCATATATCTAGTTTCATGGACATTGTATCTTGGATGTTTCTAATACTTCTATTTTTGGTGAGTTTTCATGAGAAATTAAGGATGGTATGAGAATGTACCAATAAATATTGATTGATTTTTTAATGGTCTAGAATTTGAAAAAACCTTATCACCAATCATCATGAATAAAATCCATCTTGAATATTACATTCCCAAAGTATATTTTTAGGCCCATAATATAGGGCTATTTATTGTCGAGGCCACCTCTCTGGGAGGAAACCTTACAATAGATTTCTATATGATGCGTCCAAAAGGAGACCCTATGGTATATGTCTACTAGTAATAACATAAAAGGGTCAATGAAATCTATATAAGAAAATAATATATACATGTTATATAAATTCTTTTATGAATTATTCATGCACATTGGCCATAGAATATTCATTTGGAAATGAATTAGTAACATGTTTCTCTATCTTGTTAGTGGGATAACAATAATTTTTCATAATAGATATGTTGTTAATATATGGAAAACAAATTTTGTGTCTTACCAGTTTGTTGTGACTAAGGAATGCAATTTCTCTATGTATGACGTACAGAAGAAACCACATTATTGGGTGAAAGATCTAAAAGATAGATACATGAGCATTCTCAATTAAATAAAATTGTATATATTAAATAATTATTGAAAAATATAAATTGTTACAATTCAAGACCAATTTATTATTGGAAAATAATCCTTCCAACATAACATGAATTGGAATTGGAAGTAGTTATTGAGAATAATATAATCTCACACATTTATGTGCTAGGAAATTATCGCATGTTTCATGATATTTACTTAAATTTGATATTATTAATGCATGATGTACAATATGAGAATATCAAATAGATCCAATGTAACTACAGTGAATTAGAGTTAGAACTATCTAATATTAATTTTCAAATAACTTTATGAGTGCTTTGTGTCCCGAGAATTGAGAATACCAGTGATCAATTGAATTGTAAAATTTTCATCATTTAGTTAAATTTTATCTAGAATACTATAAAACTAAATGTTAATATGTAAAAATTTTACTACATCTATTAGTAGCTATATCTACAATATCAAAATGAATTGAGAGTTAGGGAGTAATATGAGGAGTGGTTTACCAACATTTTTTTATTTCTGTTTATACCAATTGAATGTGTTTTCTCTTTATCATGATAGTATATGAATATGGATTTAGATAGGATTTTAAGACCTTAACGTGGGTAAAATTGGTGGATAGTCAATTACATCATTACATGAGGGATTTTCACAAGGAATCAATGTTTCAAAAATGGTTTTTTCAAAAATACATGTCTCTTTTTCCAACCCTAGACAACAAAATTTGATAGGCTTATAATTTTAAACCATAAAAAGTGGAATCAGGTTTCATAATGTGACAAATAACCCTTTTTTAGCAGTTCACTCTAGTACATGTTCGAGTTTTTTGGAATTTTTTGCCTAGAAACAATTAATTTTTTACCTTAGATTAAATTTATATTATAACATTTGAATAATAATTTAATTATATTATCATATATTTACTTTTTTTCTATATAGAATGTATGTGATAATGTTTAATAGTATCTATCATACTGAAAATGTTATATAAGTCCCCCACCTAGATGAGAACCTTGAGATGCTATAATGATATTTTTAAAACTAGTTCTACGGTAGGGTAACATGCTATGAAATGGTATATACTATAGATAATTTAAGGAGTGAGTACTCATAAGTGTATAATGTTTCTTCTCATGAATTTCATACTTGGTAGTCTCTAAGATAAGAGATTATGAAACTACTATTCTCAAAATTTTCTATTTATATAAAATTTCAGGAGAATAAATATGAATATGTGAGAAACCATATGACAGTTGTGTGATTATAAAGAAATCAAAAACGGTCGAAGTCAAGAATTGAGATGTCGATACACTTTTATATTGTAGAGTTAGAAGAAAAATACTTAATAGGGTATCTATATAATTGAAACTATAAAGAGTGTGATAAATACTAATAAACTTTATAATTATCATTATTTATTGATTTATCCGGATAAGTGACCACTTTCACTATTGTGACCAAGGATAAACATATGGGATATTATATCATTTTAGATAAATATTCAATACATTACAAATGTACATGCTTGAGGAACATAATAATTATGTGTCTTCGGAAACTTGGAGAACATTCTTCTAATTTTGTGATCTATTTTCAACATCTCAAATAATGATATTCATCTTTAGTAATCCAAAATAAAAAATTCCTTCATAATATAGGGAAAGGAAACATATGAAAGGGTGAGATCAGATTCTCAATAATGGTAAATAAAGGAGGTACATAAGAATAAAATCATCCTAAGGGTATTAGAACATGAGAATAACATGTTAGTATCATGCCCTACATATCAATAATCATATACTTGAGTCATGAAATAAAAATTGACTTTTAAAAATATATGAACTGTAAGGGAATCAAGCGCATAATCCATGAAATAATAACATAAAAATAAGACATATAATCTGTGGAATACAAATCTAAAAATAACATTATGATCATATATAAATAGAAATAGGTTTAGTCATGAAATTAGTCCCTCACATAAACTTACTGATGTGTAACCATGTCCCCACATAACATTGAAAACATAATCAGGTTCACAAATTACATCATAGTAGTCACAATTCACTCACATGAATATAAACATAATGGATGAGAATATATCTATTTCCCATTATGTATCAAGACATGCATGTTTCCCATTTGGAATCAGGACAAACATGTTTCCCATTGTATATTAGGACACAAATGTTTTCCATTTTGGATTAGGACACACAAGTTTCCCACCTGTCACATAATGAAATCAAACATATGTGTGTCATAAGATCATAAATATTTATCATATCATTACCCATGAAATGAAATGGGTATCATAATCATATCATCATTTCATAACATATGGAAAATAGATATTTTTTATAATAATTTCATTATAAAGTAACCAATGAAAGGAAGCATGTATTATAAACGTTTTATCATGGTATAAACCGTGGAAGAGAAATGGGTTTCAAAAACAACTTGAATACATAAAAATTAACCATTCATAAAAATAATGATAATTTTATCCTTATATCATATCCACATTAAATATTAAACTATCTCAAAGGATTACATCCAATATAGAGAATGATTTTAAAAGATAATTTTTATAATTTCTTAATGAAAAACAATTCTTATAAAATAATTTTTTATGGAATAAAATATTTTCCAAATCCATATATTGGAAAAACCACTTTGAAAATATATAAAATAATATTTAAAAATCATCTGAATTTTATATTGATTATTTTTAAATCATAAAACATTTTGAAAACCATTCTCCTTAAATATAACCTCGATAAATTATAAAGGAGTACTTGGAAAAGAATTTAAAACCTAAAAAAATTTAAATTAATTTTCCATTAAAATTAGAAAAAATATAATTTAAAATAATTGAAAAATGTTTAATAGAAAAATGTTTTGAGTAAAGAAAATTTCCAACCAAAGTTAAATAAGTCAGGTTTTCCTAAAAACACTTTTCTAATTATCTTAAGTACCAATGACTTAAAAAATGGTACCATTACATGAATGTTTAATTAATAACAATATGGTAATAAATTTCAAGAGAGTTCATGAGATATGGATCATAATATTTCATCAATGGAATTATAATCATAATCAATCCAGAAAAATGATGATATTGTACCAATAAATAGTAACTACTTTGGTAACATTGAATCATAATCTACATGAACTAATAAAATTTTATGAAACATAAAATATCATAAAAGTAATTATATTCATTATATAACATTTAAAATTTTAGTATATAAACATCATTAAATAATAATGGAGCACCATATAAAATGATTCTCGAATATGGAAAACTGAGACAAAATTACCTTATCGATTTGGTAACTTTTTAACATTAAAAACCATGAAAAAACTATCATGAAATTAATATGTAAATACCCATAAATTTAAGTATAATAATAATTTAATATATTCTTCTAAATTATATACATAATACATAATAAATGACTCTTGAATATGGTATAATTATCGTTGAAATAAATTTGAGACTATAAATCCCCTGACTACTTGAGTAACTTTTAAATATTGATCCTCAAGAAAGAATATCTTCAATTGAAACATTAAATATCATTAAATAAATTAAATTCTAGATATAAAAATTCATAGGGTAGTACATACACTACATAATAGAGTCGAGTGGTTAATTTAGTATATGTCCAACCAACATAAAAATGTGAGATGAAATCCCTTTACAAGTTGAGTAAATCTTGAATCCTGAGACGCATGAAATAATAACATCAATTTAATATGATAATTTAATAATGTAAAATTAATTCATGATATGATACTTCATAGGTCAGTATACACATCACAAAAAATAATAAGTGGTGAATATAGCATATATCTCACATAAATAAAAGTGAGACGAGAAAACCCATACCATATGTCATGAATTTTATTGTACAAGTTTAATCAACCAGTATAATAACTGTATGTTTTTTATAAATTGTAAAAATAACTATATTATTATATAAAATATATTATATTATATTATTATAACTTTATATTAACCATTTATTTACAATTCCATGTTAATTTCACATTTCGGGTAATATCCACTTTGTTTTTCATATATGTTTTGACTTGTTAGTCTATATCCTCTTACATAGATCCCGATTTAACTGTTTTGTTAATTTAAAACATGATTTTAGTATAATATATGTTAATTTAATAAATATTTTTAATAGTCTATGAAAATATAAATGTTAAAAGAAATACACTATTCATGGAGACGGTATGTTGTACATACACATGGGCGTTGTTTCAATTTTCTTTTCATATTGAAAAAAATAAAGTAAATGACACACATGTATATATTATTATTATAGTATATTTATTATTTTTTATATATCATATATGTCCATTAAACCATCTTTTATACGTTCCATGATATTTTTAAATGAATTACATCGCTTTGAGAAGGTGGTAATCCACACATCCATAAACAGAGTTATCAAATTTCCACAATATGGAAAGCATGAAGTTATTTGTTATATAATTTTTAAATAAGGATAAATAAATCATAACTAAAAAATAGATATTATAAAAATAGATATTACATCATTATTTCCAACCTTTGCATGTGGAAAATGGAAGAATGAATGTCATCAGTTCATGCAGTGGTACTCCTCCGTACACATGAACCATGATTACATACCTCATACGATGGAAGTTTATGATAGTGTAGTTTGAAAACTTATCATAAAAAATTTCAGTATATTAATAATAATAAAGATATTATATAATCATGTAATTAAAATAATTAAGGTAATGTTGAAATAAAATAAAATAAAAGTTCATGTTGAAGGATGTTACCTCTTCTTTGAGTAATTCCATTTTGATTGCACCAAAGGACTAACATGGGTTTATTTCTTCCCAAATTGAGTATTTTAGGAATATAGTGTCGAAATTTATCCATTATTTTCACTAGGTTTTTATGATAATTTTTTTTGAGAAATGTGAATAAGTGAGGGGCATGACTACTCTTTTATATTGGATAAGGAACAACATTCTCGTAAATATAAAAAGATAAACACTATTGAGAAGTATCCCATAAATAATGTGCCTCCAATAATTATTCATTTTCATTAGAAGGTATTATATGGTTGATATAGTTATAGAAAATATCTTTAGATCATGCTTCTAAGGTATTTTCCCCCTTTTGTTAATTTTTAACCACAATGTAAACTCATTTTTACTGTAATCATGGTAATTAATTTTAATTACATTTACAAATATTTTTTGTAAAAAAACAAGTTATCCTTATTATAAATTATAAATTATTAATATTCCAAATATTAAATCTATTTTTCTAAATTATAATCAAATAATTGCAAGAAATAATATAACAATATTCCGTCAAATGGGACGAAACAACAGGTTTTTAATGTTTAAATATTTAAACGTTTGAAATATTTTTATATCCATTTTAAATGTAAACTTGATTCTGATGAAATTAATTGAATTAATTTATGTATAATTTTTCTAATTAAACATTAAAACAAAATTAAAATATAATTTAACTATATAAATAAATTTGATTAAAAAGTAGTTTTCAATTAAAATTCAATATTTTTATTATTCATCAAAAAACAAATCTTCTCTGAAATATACAAAGGTTCACCCAAATTAAATTTTCATTTTACCCTTTAAAAATTATGTTTATTTTTTCCAATAAATATGATAAATGTTTTCAAAAATATATTTAAAATAGTTGCGCCATTAAATTTTTTGAAAATTACCTTTTATAAAAATATATCTTTTGTTTATAATATTATATTTAATCATATATCTTCTCTAGAAAACACATAATTTGAAAAATGAATAGTTTATGTTATAATATATATATATATATATATCCTCAAAACAATTTATTAATTGATTTTAAATTTATTTATTAAGTTAAATCTTTTTTTATTTCATAAATATAGTTCTCCAATAAAATATTTCCTATATTTTCAAAAGGGTTTTTATCATTTCTTGTTAATTGATCACATGATAATTCATACTATATACCTGTGTAAAAAAATATTTTCATAATTTAGTTATTCTTATTCATAATATTCATTCCAACAACATGGTGGGAACTGCAATAAAATTTTAATAATATTAATAATAATACATTGATGTTTTGTAAAATTAGGTCTTTGATGTAATGAATGATATCGAAGGAACTCATTATTATGTATAACACAAGACAAACATAGTGTTTCATGTACCACAAAATAATCTATGTGTTTCATGTAGGGCAATATTAACTTTGTGTTGTGTATAATGAATTCCAAAATTAGTGCTTTTATATAACAAAAAGATACATTCAGTTTTTTGTGAAATGGAAAATATCAAGCATATTAAATTAATTTGAACAAAACATAGGGGTTATACATTCTGACACCCTAAAATGGCATTATCCATATAAATTTAGCTTGGTTATCAAATACTTAATAATTGAAAATTATTTTCTGAGAAACCAACATCATAAAAATGGATATTAAATATTTATTTAAAAATAAAATGTTAGAACCATAATTGATATAAAAATTAACTCATAACTAGGTTTACATATAAGAGAATATAGTCAAAGAGTGAATATTGGACATAGAATAAAAGTGTAAAAAAATTATAGGGAGTGATAAATATCATGGATCACCTGTAAGTGAAAGGTTAGTAGAATGTTAAGGGACACAAAACCATAATTATATTATGATTTATATGATCATCAGTTCAATAGAAATGAAGACTTTAGGATAATTATTTTTTAGTAATATCTTCCTAGAGTTGAGGAATACTTTTACTTACTATGAACATAAGTAAATAGACTTACATGATATTATTCCAATTTATATACACAATATCACCCTTTCGTTATGCCTTTCTCAATTTTCACTTCATATCCTACTCTAAAAAATAATGGTGAATTTTTCATTCTTGATGTACTACTAGGTCATGAGGTAGAATGATAAGTCAATCCATATCTCTTTAGTTAGAATCATGGAAAAATGGTTAGCACATATTATTCAGCATGCATAAATCTGTATATAGTGAGATACTACATTAATGTAAAAAACTAATCTAAAGCTTAACATAAACATTCCAAAAATGGTTAACCCTATTACCATTCCGAAATCACTAAATCCAAAGAATTATAAATAATTTCACTAAATTTCTCAAAATCATCATAACATTGATCCCCAACATATCATAAATTATCTCTCAATTCTCACATACCAATCATGAAAATACCTTCATCATATATTCTCTTGAAATATAGCCATAATCAGGATTACCATAAATCATCATTGAAAACATACATGCTTCTTCATTACATAAATGAAACAAAAATTATTATATATATTCCATAATAAAATAATATTGTAAAATTAATCCATGATATCATAGACCACTTTTTCAACAAATCAATAATCAGTTCCCTAGTATACAATACTATTCAATTTTCTTTATCCATATCAATCACTTATTCATACAAGAGAAATACAATTTTATCAAAATTTAAAAGACATTATGGGTTGCCATATATTAATAAAAATATCACCCATCCATTAAATCACTTTTCTATATATTTATAACCATTAAACATATCGTTTGAAACCCTTAATGAAAACCTAATAACAAAAATATTTATATATTTCATGATTCATATAACATAATCATTGAATTCAAAAACATATACACTTAAATGATCTAAATTTATTTATAAACCATTACACAGGATTCATAATCGTATTCCTTAAAATCCCAACCTTAGAATATGGAAGATAAATAAGTTCTTATGGTTCCTCAACCACACTTTAATCATTCTTCATATGTTTAATGTAAAAAATATTGTTATAACATCCCATACCATTCACATTTCATTTATAGTCTCTTTATCCTCAATATTATAACCAATACATGTACCACCTTCCAGATTCCCTTCATGATATTTCCACTTAGGAAAATGATTTGTATAATTATCATTCTTTCCATATCAGAAACATTAAATTTTACCCCTGTTTATTTTAGTTTTCTACTATTGAATATGAAAATAAATCATAGTGTGAGAAACACTTATCATAGATGATAACCACAGAATCATGAAGAATTACATATAGGATGCCTAAATATTGAAACCTATATTTAAATATATGACACCTTATGATTATCCTTATAAACATCCCATGACATATCCTTAGTAATATCCCTCAATATCTCATTAATGTTTTCTTAACATTGTTTCCAAATTATGACTAATCCTTTCCTTTAAATCCAACTATAGAAACCCATGCCTAACATAAAAGGATGTTCCATCATTTTAGATGAAAATTCATTACCTTAAAAAAGTACATGTTATAGAACCATAATAATTTAGTGTATTTGTAAACATGGAAAAAATTATTTTAATTTGGTTAAATATCTTCAACATATCCTGCAAAGATCAACCCCTTTAGTACTCCTACTTAAAATTGTTGTTTATAATCTTGGGAATAGAACCATAATAAATGATGAGCTCAGCTACTCAGTAAGAGAAAATAAAGGAGACATTTAAGAATAACTATAGTATAAGGATATGAGAATGTGAGAATAACATTTGAACATCATACCATGAATACCAAAGATTATATATGTGAGTCAAGGAATACATATTAACAATTAAAAATATATGAATAATAATGGAATCAAGAGAATAATCCAAAAAATTATATAATATGAATAAGGCATATAATTTTTGGAATACACATCAACTTATAACATTGTGAACATATATAAAAAAATAGGTTCACTCATAAAACCAATCCCTCAAAAAAACATATAATCCTATAACCAGATCTTTGTATAATAGTGTGAAAATTTAATCAGTTTCACACATAAAATCATTGTAGTCAAGATTCAATCCCAGAAATTTGAACATTGAGTATCATGACACAAATGTTTCCCATTACGTATCAGGAAAAACATGTATACCCTAATGTATCAGGACACACATGTTTCCCATTGTGCATTAGGACATACTAGTTTCCCATTTAGGATCAGGGGACACCTATTTCCCATTTTGGAACACAACACTCCTATTTCCCATTTTGGATCAGGATGCACTTGTTTCCCCTTGTGCATCAATCTTGTTGACTTATTTACCATCATTATCTCTTGACATATAAATCATTATGCATTGTAATGGAGGGAGATATGGGTCCCAGATAACATTTAATGAAATCATAAATATGTGTTCCATAAGATCATATAAACTCATCATATCATAACCCATGAAATTAAGTGGGTATCATTAATTTTTTTTTCCAATCATAACCTATTGATAAGAGATAGGTTTGATAATAAATTTATCAGAAAATAATACATTATTGGAATTTGGTTTCATAAACATTTTAACATAGTATAACCAATAGAAGAGAATTGATTTTCAATAATGGGAAATATTAAACAAATACCATTACATGAAATAATGATAATGGATTCTTCAGATCATATCCATATAAAATCATAAACTATATCAAATAATGTAATCTTATATGGAAAATAATTTTTAAATGTATGTTTGATATTTTTTTAAGGAAAATAACCATTCTTTGAAAATTACTTTTAAAGATTAAAACATTTTCAAAATCCTTATATTTGAAAAAAAACATTGAAAAAATAATAATCTATAAAAGTCATTTGATACATTTCATAAGTAAGATATAATTTCCACAATGAAAAATGCTTTTGGAATCCTAAAACATTTTGAAACCCATTTTCTTTGAAAATAACCAAGACAAATTTTAATAGAATACAAGAAAAAAATTAAAACATAGAACAATTTTAGATCAATATTTCATAAAATGTATCATAAAATATCATTTTAAAATATTTTGGAAACATTTTTTAGAAAATTCTATGTTTGAATAAATTAGATTAACAACTGAGGACAAATAAGGTCTTATTTTCTTAAAAACACTTTTATAATTATATTAAGTACCAAGGAGTGTAAAATTTATATCACAATATTAATATATCATGAATAAATAGTGTATATTAAATTTCATGATAGTTATTGATATATTGATCATAATATTCCATCAATGGAATCACAATCACAAGCATTCTTGATAAATGATGAGATTGATGCAATAAATTTCGACCACTTTGGTGACATGGAATCATAATCCCCATAAAATAATAAAATTACAGAAAGATAAAATATCAATAAAATAAATATATTCATGATATTGATTTCAATGTTTATTATATAAATATCGTAAAATAATAAATGTTTGTAACATAATAGGAGTCTCAAAGAATGAAAATTGAGACAAAATTACATTACCAATTTGGTAACTTATGAATAATAAAAACCATGAAAGAGTTGTCATAAAATGTAAATGTAAATACCCATAAATTTCGTGATAATAATGATATAACACGTTCATTTGATCTATATACACCCTACAGAAATAAATGAGTATTGAATATGGAATAAGTCTCATAGAAATAAAATTGATAATAGAAATCCGCTTACTACTTGATAAATTTCGAATCACGGTCCCCATGAATGAATAAAATGAATTTAATATTTTAATATCATAATGTAAAGTAAATTTATAATTTATAATGTCTTAGGGAATTTTATACACCACATAAAATAATCTAGTGCAGAATATGGCGTGTCTCTCACGGATATAAAAAAGTGAGATGAAATTCCCTTACTAAATTAGTAAATATTGACTTAGAAGACCCTTGAATGAAATTTTAAAATAATTAATTAAACATAATTCATGATTTAATATTTAATATGATATTATAAACTTTACACAAAAATAATATGTGGTGAATATAATATATATCTCACAGAAAATAAAGTTAGATGAAGAAACCCTTAACTTAAGTCTTGACATTGTTCATATACATTAAAACCTCATGTATAATTAATATCAGATTATTATAAATCATAAAATAATCATATTATTATAACTAATGAAATATATTTTTTATTATTACTTTATATTACCATTTTATAATCAATTTGTTGTTAATGTTATGTTTTGGGTAATATCTGCTTTGTTTTCCGTATATGTTTTGACATTTTATTCTTGAGCCATTTACATAGATCATGACATAATTATTTATTGAATGTTAACAATATATACCTATAATATACATTCATTATATACATATTTTCCATAATGTTTAAAAGATAAAAATATCAAATGAAATACACCATTCAAGTAGACGATGGGACGTGCATATGCATGTACAATGTTTCCATTTTTTTGT
The DNA here is from genome assembly GCA_963277665.1 of Viscum album. Classification (NCBI taxonomy): domain Eukaryota; kingdom Viridiplantae; phylum Streptophyta; class Magnoliopsida; order Santalales; family Viscaceae; genus Viscum; species Viscum album. The sequence goes on along the minus strand of OY728133.1, from coordinate 1,790,428,265 downwards.
CATATTGAAAGAAAAAATGAGAATGAAATATATACATATATAATATGATTTTAGTATAATATATATATATATATATCATATAATTTCACTAAACTCATTACTAAAACATTCAACGTAATGTGTGAACAAATAACATCGCTTTGAGAAAGAGATTTTCGACACATCAACAAATGAAGTTATCGTATTTCAAAAAATAGAAATCATGAATTTATGTTTTTTATAATAATTAAAGAAACATAAATACATATAAATTTCATATATATCATAAAAATATATATCAACTCATTATTTACAAACTTGAGATGTGGTAATGGAAGAATGAATGATATCGGTTTGTGAGGCGGTAATATGTCGTACAGACAGACGATGATTGTGTGTCACATTTGATAGATTAGTGTATGAGTTTAGGTTGAAAAAATAATATAATAAATTTTACTATACTAATATATATATATATATATATAAACATGGAATAGTAATAATTGGGGGTGGAGAAAGAAACTAAAACAAAAGTGGTTGTAGAAGGATTGTACATCTTCTTTGGGCATTTCCTTTTTGTTTGAACCAAAGGACTAATATGGTTTTATTTCTGCCAAATTGAGTCTTCTTGGATGAGAGTATGGATGTTTTTTTATTATTTAGGGGGGTTTTGGAAGATCCAAATATCATTTCATGTGTGAATAATTGAAGGAGTGAGTGCCCTTTTTGTAACAGCCCAAGATTTTATAAAGAAATATTCATTTTAATTTTATTAATGTCTTGTGTTGTACGCTACACCAAAAGGAGCTTGCACAACACGCATCCCTGTCTTGCCTTGCATTACACGCAATCACGACCTTCCTCGATAGCGTGTGTAATACGCAATACCGAGTTTCACTAAACAACGATATGCTATTAAAATATTATTAAAACTAGCCGTTATGAATAGTAATAACCACTTTTTAAAAAACTCTGTAAAACTTATTTTTCAAAATGAACTTCATTCTTGGATTCGGAGTATCGAATTTAGCCTAAGGTGAAATTTTGGTACTTTTCGGATAACTTTCATATTCTGATGAATAGTGAAAAATTACTAAATTATAATTAAAAACAACTTTTTTAATCGAAATAATTAATAGTGATAAATTATCAATTTGAGTGGTTTTAAAGTATATTTAGAATATATTTTTACAATTTAATACAATGTTGGTCATTGGATGTAATTTCACATTTAAACCAGACATAATCAAGTGTCAATCTTTTGATATATATTGTTTCCTAAAAACACGCTATTTATTTTAACAGCGGGATTTAATTATAAAATTAATTAATGCAACTTCTATGTTATGAATTTGGTAAAATAGATTTCATTTTTGAATTCGGAATATGAAATATAGCTTAGGATGAAATTTTGGCATTGTTCTGAAAAACATCAATTTTTGATGAATAGTGAAACTACTAAGTGGTAGTTAAAAAAACTGATTTTTTCATAAAACGTAATTTTTCCGCTTCTGTGAATGGAATTTCGAAAATCCGAGAGACACGGTTAATATCAAGGACTAAAATGTGGTTCAATGAGATGAAAATAATTTTTTGGTGAATAGTAACTTTTTACTTTTTTTTTACCGCGGTTAATAGTAAATAGGGTAACTAATGGTAAATATGATATTACTATTACCCTAACACATTTCCTAATTCTATTGGACAAGTGTTATTCGACCAAATACAAACTTAGGAATAAAATATGACCATTTAAGCCCACTTGGATTAGATTAGGACATTTATTATTAATTTATTTAAAGAAGGGTTAAAATAGTTAAAATCAAAGTTCAATAAGTAAATCATTTTTAATATGGGGTTATACATAAGATAAATTCGATTGTAAATATTCATTAGAAAGCTAAAACAATTTCCTACATGATGGTATTTTATTTGTAATTTTTAGAAATCAAATAATTTAATTTATTTATGACACAACGATGATGCAGTAATTATCTTATTAATGAAATATTGACATAATTGATGATATAAACACCAAAATAAATGTAATTTGAGATTTTTTATGAATTCCACTAATTTTCTAGGTTACTATGATATATTAATGTTGATTTAATTAACTTGTTTCGAACATTTAATTATGTTATGACTTTCACAAAAATCATATATCAAATAGTGTCAAAATTGACACAAAATAGTTTTTAAATCAAATATTATATTATTAATTGTTATTGTATTCCTAAAAATCTAAGGTTCGGTCAAATGACTTAGATAAGGATATCTATATTAATAATAAACAATTTGGGGTTCGTTTGGCATGTTATAGTAAGTTTATTAACCATATAGTGAAAGAAAACAAAAAGACATGGTAAAAGTTAAATTATTTAACTTAGAGTTAAATTTAATTGATAAGGTTAAAATAATATCATAAACTTGTCTAAATTCTATTGGTTGATAGGATTTCGACCCATACCCACTTTAGCTTTGAAATAAGACCCTTTGGAACCATTATAAACCGATTTTGACTTTAATATAAAATAATATTTTGAGATATTCCTAAGTTGCCCCTCTCCTCCCCTATAAAAGGACACCTCCTCCCCCTCCTACTCACACCAATTTGAGCACTCAAGCTCGGCCAACCCCTGCCAAAATCTCTTCTCAACTTCCCTAGCAACATCCTAGAGGTTCTGGTCTTACTCAAAGACCAATTTTAGTTCCCTAAGAGGAGGTCTCTAAAAGGCGCTTCAAAGAAGAGGTAATTACCGTTACCAATTCTTTCATCTTTATTTCTTCTTACACTTCTTCTTCTTAGGTTGTTTCATTATGAAGTAATAACATCAGTATCACTCATATACTGATATGTTATTATAAGTATGAAACATACCTATTTCACCATCTATCCATCCTACGGAAAAAGAAATCACCGCGCGTGTGTACGTACGGAATACCGTCTCCACGCCGTGGTGTAATCTATTTTCCACCACCACCTTACATGGATGGGTATAATGGTGTAAAGAATAACTATACATAGTTATTACAACATCATATTGATTCTGATATATTGTATAATCCACTCCAATTCAATTCAATATTTATAGAAATGATATCATCGCTCGTGCGTACGTACGGAATACCGTCTCCACGACGCGATGAGATTCATTCTCCATGTTAACCATTTAAGAATGATTATAATGTATATATAAGAAATAATAATGAAATATATGACATTATAAAGCTACTGGATTTATGTATATATATACATATGTATGTCATCTACTTACTTCCATTTCAAGACAATAAGGAAAGGAAAACAGCGTTCATGCGTACGTACGGACTACCGTCTCCATGAACGGTGTTTTTCATTTTATTTATCTACCTATTATATATATATATATATATATACTGAATATATATGATATATAAATCATATTTTATATTCTGGAAGTAAGTAAATGATGATATAAGTAATAATGATGTCAAGAACAACAAGTCAAAACACCTACGATAAATGAAACGATTTTACCCAAAACGCTTCTTTAACATGGAATTTACAAAAGAACTGGTAATATAATGTAATAAGTGAACCATATATGATATCATAACAATGAATATGATTCTGTAATAAGTCAATAACATGATTTAAATCATTATACAGGAGGTTCGGACACTTACAAGCAAGTCGGACCTAAGGTAAGGGAAATATCACAATCTCATTTTTATCCGAGATTGTTTATTCATAAGTATTTACTGGGGTGTATTTTATCATCCACATACATGTTTCATCAATATGTAATATTATTTCCATCCACCTACAATTGTTTAAATCCATTTTTACCCTTCGGTGAGTTTTTAGTAATATCTATGAAAGGAATCTTTTGTCATACGAGGTACTTTTTGACTTTTCCGACAAAAGTACGAAGAATGTTTTTTTTAACTTATACGGCACGAACGGATTTCTAATGTTTTATAAAGCCTTATTTTCATGAAGCTTCCTCTAAAATATTTCATGACTATTTTCAATAAAATATCTTTCTTTTAAAATTGCATGATGTTTTTTGAAAAGAAATTGATTTTGAAGAAGAAAGGATATTTTCCTCAAGAATTCAATTCAAGGGTTTTATCAAAATTATTTTCCATCTAAGATAATAAAGGGTTCTGTTTCTATCCATATTTTTACATTGATTTGACTATGTTGTGATGGAATTATGTTTATGAATTCCTTTATCTTATATGAATTGATTTATGATGTCATGATGTTTCAAGAATCCCATTTTTGTTACATGTGTTATGCGATGATGTATGTTTTATGATTATGTGGCACACATAAGAAAGGATTCATTATAAGATGGGTGGGACCTATATCTCCCTCCAATGCATTGGGTAAAGATTTTATATCTCATGAGATAGACATGGCTGGAACGGAAGGTTATTTCGGTTCAGTGATACAGGACTGAAACGAGGAGTGAACTCGGTTCAGAAAGGGACTTTGTCCACTAAGATAGTCTTGGAAATGAGTCATGACTAACAAGAAATGATTTTCCATGATTATGTGTGCATGCCACAAAGTTTCATGTTTTATGTTATGATTATGGGGATCTCATTTTCAATTCTATGATTTATCCCATGTTATGATATTATGAGCTCTTTTGCAGGTCAAGATTTCCAAAAGCTACGTTCTTATGTATATGATGTGATTGATATTTCTTTTGTTTACCCTTACTGAGCATTTGAGCTCACCCTTTTTTTGTTTTTCTTTCCCCAGGATATAAAGAAAGTTTTTAGGTAAAAAAAAAGGGGAAGATCATTTTGGGAGATATTGAAGATCTTTCACCACGTTTAGAAGATTACGTTCTGAGTTTCCAAAGACACTAGACTATTACGATCCTTGTGTGTGTGTTTTTGTTATGTACTAAGTATTCCGCAAAAGTAATGTAATGTCCATGTACGTCAGGATACGGGTCTCTACACTTTTATAGCGGTGGATTAGTGGCATTCATGTAAATTTTAAAAGGTAAACACTATTGAGTGGTATCTCTTACATAATGGACAACCAATAATTTATAATTTTATATAAAAGGGAGTATATGGTAGAAATATTTATATAAAATTCACTTTTTACAAGTATCTAGGCTATTCGGACCATGAAGTTTAAGTATAACCACTAAGTAAACTCATATTTACCATAATCAAAATAAATGATTTTAATTAATTTTACTAATATTTTTTTTCAAACACTATTTTTACCATATTATAAATTATATATTATCATTATTACATATATTTATTGCATTTATCCAAATCAATATCATATAATTGGTATTAATGTATTTAAAAATAATCCTATAGAAGGGACAAAAAACATGTTTTTAAAATTAAAATGTTCAAAAGTTTGAAAATTTTATTTATCAAATATCAAGTTTAAATTAATTATAATTACCAAAACATAATTAATTTATATATTAATGATATATTTATACTTTAGAACCAAATTAAAATATAATTTAACAATATAATTAAATTAGTTAAAAAACAGATTTCTATATAAATCATGGGTTTTTCACTACTCATAAAAAATGATTTTTTTTAGAAAATGCCAAAGATTCACCCAAATTAAATTTGGATATTAATATTTCAAAAAATAATTATATTTTCTCAAATAGAAATTAAACAAATTAAAAAATTATATTTAATATTGGTGATCTATTAAAAGAAGGTAAAATTTTATTTTATAAAACAATATATTTGTTATCATAAAATTGGATTTATCATTTTCTCTTTTCTAGAATGAACACAATATGACCATTAGATATTTAAATGAATATAATATAATATATATATAATTATTATTAAAATAATTTTCCAAAAGTGTTCTAATTAATTTATTATGTTAAAACCTCTTTGAATGCATTTTTTTAGAAGGTAGTTTCTCGATCATATACAAAAGAACAAGTTATTAAATTGAAATAAAGAAGATACATTATTATGAAGTATGGAATCTTATTACAATATTTATCATAAAGAGGTACAATATCAACAAGAATGTCATTTTTCCAATGTTCTACCAGGGTTAACTCCCTTGATACCAAGACTGTCTGTAACCATGTTTGCTTAAAGAAAGGCACGAGTGACAATGTAGCTAGTCTCCAGAAGTGAATCAAGGAATTTCATCCAATGGGTAGTAAGAGACCACACAAGATTCACCACACCATTAAATATAACATGTAATATAGTGATCGAATCACATTAAATCCAAATTTTTTTCCATTGCTTTTTCTTGTAAAATTCAACAGCATGGATCACACTCATCATTTCTACTTCCAGAGATGAGGAAGTATCATAGCGGCCAATGAATCATCTATGAAACTAAGAAAGATAGTCTTTGAAAATATAAACCTAACCCATTGGACCAATGTTTCCATTAGAAGCTCCACTGACATTCACCTTGATCCATCCTGGGAGCAGGGCTTGCCAGAACACCTCAAAAGTGTGCCTTAACTCTTTGTAGATACCATCAATCCATAGATTATGGAAGATCTCAAAGTATCTAATAATATAATCATAATACGTATTCTAAATTGATGTATCATCCCTAATGTAAATGAGAATATTCTTCTGACCGCTGTTAAGATTGATAGAAATATTGTTGTGGAGAATCACATTTCTATCATATTAGATCACATGGAGGAGCTCAAAAATAGTAGTTTAGAATATATTCATGATTTGCTGAGAGGTTTCAAGCTACACAAAATTTTTTAATTGGGAAATGATTCAATCAAGGAATAACCATATTCAATCAAATATGTCAACAATATCGTTCCATATGGCTGAGGTCATTGCACAAGAAAAATACATATGTTTAGTATCCTCTCTTTGTTGGTTACAAAAATTAAAAATAGAGAAAAGTCGAATCCCAAAATAATGAAGAAATAAATTAGGGGGGACTCTGTTGTGATAAATATTCCAAACAATAGAAATTATCATGGGTTTATTACATGGTTTATCGAAGGATTTCGACTAACAAATGATAGAATTAGAATTTGAAAAAATTTGATTATAAAGACATTTGGAATAAAGGACCTCATTACTAGAAAGATCCCAAAAAATGAAATCGTTAGAATTATAGTTGGAAAAATTATCAATAACATGATTGATTTTATCTAGATGGTCGGAGTGATGAGATTGAATTACATCCTATATAGTGAAGTTAGTGTTCTCTAGAAGTGAATTGGGAGGCAACATAGAGAATAAAGGAGCACCAGTACAGTTGTCTAGGAAAAAGTTCATAGATTAATCAATACTAACCATCCTTATAGAATTACTGATGATATTGTAGAAATATTATCTAATTTATGGCCATATAGAAGAGTTAATGTAGTCCATATTTCCTTTAATTAACTTAGTAAGGAATTTTTTTCGTAAAATCAATGGAATCAATGTTTTTGTGAATCAGTATCCATGTGAGTCTTGCTTGAAGAGCATAAAGTGGAATGGAAATGCTATGAAACTAATATTGTGATAAATATATTATAGAATCAAAAAGTTTATGATAATTTACCCAAAGATAAGGCTCCCAAATATTTTGAGAAAGACTAGAGGAATAAATAGGGAAATATCTAAGGAGAATAAAAAATCTGGTTGATATAAGAAAAAAGACTCTAGTATAAAATGAATTAATTTGATATTAAAATAATATAAGGATAATCACTCAATACATAGAAAGAGAAAAGTTGATTTTAATTTTAAGTCTAATGTTACAAATGGTTTGGATACCACATTCTTTGAAGTAGATGGATGTTAATAAGATGAGTTAGAGCCAACGATAAATAATGATTTATATAATTTTCATGAGTAGAACATAGAACACGAGAAGAAAGATATTAATATAAAAAATGAAAATTATAAGACGATGGATTGAAAACAATATCATGTCAAAAAGTACATATCACAAGTTTTATGTGATAAGTAAATAAAAATTTAGTATCTTAATGAGAGAAAATGGGGAGAGATATAGATGGAAATTTTAATGAAAAAAAGATATTTTTAACACAAAATCAATGTATCTTGAAGAACAAAATTAGTAGTAAAATATTAAAGAATACTACTATAATTCAGTTTCAAGTAAAACCGAATCATTCACAAGATTTCTAAAATCAGGGTCCTGAGAGTAATGTTAATTTTTTCCAGATTAATTTTATTTAAAATAAATTATTCTTAATAGATTATTCTTAAAAAATATACATGAAAATTTTTGGACCAAGACTAAAAGTGAGATAAATTCATCCATATCAAAGGAAGAGTTGAAATTTATATGAAGAAAATGTCCCCTAGGAAAATCAATGCCCATTTTTTATTTGTAAACCACAATAGTTATATATATAGGCTCATCGATAATATTGAAGAACAAATTTTTAATACTTGTAATTGTACTATGGTGTTTTTGGATTGAATCCTACTATTTCTTTTTTAACATATATTTATAAAAGAAGATTCATTAATTAATGGAAGCATATAGTGATAAAATGAGATAAGTGTTCCAAATAAATAAATATGTGACTAGGTATTTATGAAATTTTTAACAAGGAAGAGAAATTTTCTTTAGAAAAATGTTATTGAATGTGTGACTAGCAGTCACCTAGATGTGAGTAATTCATGACTATCTTACCTAGATTGATTCCCTAAGATGATAAAGGTATGTAAATTTATATGGAAAAATAATAATAATAATTAATTTCAAAATTTTCTATGAAATAATCAGAAAACCGGAAAAATTTGTGAATCCTACAAAAGAGTACATAACTGTTTACCTAGTAGAACTAGTTATTAATAAGCATATGGAGAAAATCGAATATAACTATATCACTAAAAAATCATGTATCCTAAAAAATGAAATAAAATATCATAAGAGGATATCAAAAGGTGATAACATAACTATTCACTTAAAACTATGTGGATGGTGTGAATAAGTTGGTAATTGTATGAAATATTGTATGATTATCCCACCAACACAATATGAAATGATAAAACAATATAATTCAAGAACAAGATAATAAATTTTCCTTTGTGGATGATGATAAAAATAAAACTACGCATAAAAAATTAACTCAATGGAAGAACATGGATTTGAAAACTATGAAGAATTATCATATGAAATAAAGTATACAGAATACTCACCACATTGATATCTTAAAAATTGAAGGACATTGGTTGATAAGAAACTATCATCCAATCTATTTTGACTATGTATATAAGAGGTTCCTCATTATTTCCATATATATTTGTCTATTTATACTTACATATTGAGATTTAATTAAGATTAATTAATCGGAAGATGGTGATGTTTAACATATTGAAAAAAATATAGAGGTTCCTTTCATTGTGTACTTTTAAGATAAATTAAATCCAATGATGAAAGGTCAAGTAAATCCATTAAGGGGGAGAAAAAAAAGATTTGTAAAAACATCATTTAGAAATTAATATGGAATTTTTAGATAGCTCATTATGATTATATATAGAGGTTTTCCAATCACACATTGAGTAAAATAATCTTTCATATAAAATTTATTTATTTTATGGGTTTTGTGTTTGATCACTATGATAATAGAATTAGGGTTTATATTACATCCACATTAATCATTCTAATTAATTTATTGAATACATGAAAATATTATTCGTTTTCAATGAATATTTTGTTATAACCCCAAAATTATGAACTCATTAAATTGTATCACATGATAATAGATTGATGGATAAAGTTTTATTCTAGGATTATTAACAATGTTTTTTCTACACTGGTTTACCCCATGTAGACATAGAGTTGAAAAAATGATCTCTCATTGACCGGACTCAGGTGATATAATAATTATTTCAAAAAGTGAAAAAAGTATTTATTATGAATAAAATAAGTAAATATGATTTTTAGATTCATGGAATAAGTATATAGATAAGAGGGTTGAGACATTATCCATACATTTCTACTGTATTTATTTTCAATAAGGGGAGATCAAAGTGACAAAAATATTGACATATTTATGTTATGGTGTTTAAAATAATACAAATGGATAGATTCAAGTACCTATGAATGTATTTTTTCAAATGATATTATTTTTATATAGAGAAGTCATTATGGTTTTTGGAAAGAATAATAATTATATATGATGAATATGTTGTTAAATGTGCTGAAGGATAGTATACTTGTTATTATATAATACATTAATTAATATATTTTTGATTTTATATGAATATATCTGATACTTTTTGTGTAAATATTCATGTTTAAAATAATAATTGATTAAAAAATAATTTATAAATGTTTGGAATATTTTTTCAGCAACAATCTCAAGGATTGATTAGAGAACCAGTATTTGAGACATCAAAGTGTAACACCCAAATATTCTAAAATAAAAAAACATATTATATAGTGTGTATGAAACAAAAATACAAGATTAGACGTAAATAGAACATCCTAGGACTTTACAATATATTGATTTTTATATAAATTCAATATTTTGGACAGTTTCAATGCATCAAACAATAAGTTTGAATGAAAATTGATTCTCTATTAAAATATTAGTATTTAAACATTTCCATTATAACCGTGATATTAAATTTTAAAGTATAAATATTACTAAATAAAGTATTAAAATTACATTTATTACACCTATATATAAAAAATTCAAGATCTATTTATTAGATATAAAATTAGAAACATTTAAATGAAAAAAATAATTATTTCCTTAAAAATTTTATTCTTATACAAGGCATTTAGTCAATCAATTCACAAATAATTTATAATATATGTTTTTCAATATTAAGAAATCTATTTTATAAAATTAACTTCATTTTTGAAATCTTACTATCCAATGTATCTCAGGATGAATTTTAAATTTTTTTCAAAATTATTTCATTTTTATGAAAAGTAAAAAATACTAAATTTTAATTTTAATATGTCATTTCATTTAAATTATTTATATACTATCCCTCCCCTACTCATCAACTTAATGAGAAAGAAGGCCATTAATTGGACTTAAGTGAAATCCCCAAGGATCCAATTGTAGGAAATAAAATCCATGGGCTTCAATACCATTCTTGGGGGGATTTACCATTTGATAAATAAATAACCCAACCAAAAACTCCATAATGAAATAACCACTACATGATTCATGATATAAATATAAAAAAACAAACTAATACCATTGATATCAAATAAAAATATATAATAGAGTACCACACTATAAGGATACTAAAATAAATGTACATAGTGGATGAAAAACCAACCAAAACTCAAAGTCTCTAAAGATATAACTCCACGGTTCCCAACATGCACCATTCTTCAACATCACAAAATATCCCAAATTATCATTATTCATCACTAAAGAATGGTGATTCATTACTTTTACCTATTTTTTGAATCAAAACATCAGAAAAGGCACAAAATATCCAAAGCACGGGGTGGGTAATGAATATCAGTATGTTTTCCCCAAATGACTTCCCTACCAATTCCACTATGAGAGGTAAAGATAGTAAATTTATAAAAAATTACGATATAAATTACATAAAAATATTTTATATTATATAATTAAATAGTTTCTATACTAAAAACTATTTCCCAACCAATTCCATTTTCTACAGAAAGCAACCAAAAAATGCTTTCTAACCGATTTCACAAATCCCATTTTGCAATAACCCATCCCATTACTCATATCCACAAATCCCCACAATCATTATTCAATACAATTTCATAATCATTTGTGGTCTCTCATTTATATACCAAGTCATCACATGGTATCCAGTACCCCATGTGTCTATACACCTTTGGTAGCAACCATTATGTCATATTTCATCCCAGCCTCCTATACAATATGAATGAATGCCAACCATTTATACCAAAAACCATTAATAATCAACCATATTAATGAAACTGTTATTTTATTTAAAACTTATCCAAAAAACAATTTAATATAACTAACCATTTATTGAAATTACTTTTCCATGAATCCAAACCAAAAATCCTTTTTAAAAACATGATTTTATAATGATGCTACTATTTTCACATTCTACCACAACAAACATTTTTCAAAATTCATAAACCATCACTATAGAGGGTTTCTATAATGAAATGCACAAAAAAATCAATAAATTTCAATAAAAACACCAATTTGAAATCAATCCTTCAACTTCAAATAATAGGAGTCGATAGTGAAACCACCAACCATGAGAGTTATAATGAAAACAAAGAACAAGATAATTCTCCAACAATGTTTGGGTTAAATCTCCAAAACCACCTTAGATATATTTTTCTAACATAAAAAAGCCACATATAATATTGATTGTCATAAAAATTTGTATATCTATCCAAAAAAACTACATAAATAAATTAAGAGATGGAAGATGAGTAATTCGATGAAACAACACCAAAAACAAAGACATACCAAGGGAATCAGGCTTCAACTCACCAAAAAAGCCTTCAAATAAATTTTTATAGACTGTGGAAGACTCCAAAGAATTTGGGAGAAGGAAATATCAATTTTTGGTTGAGATAGAGGGAAATGTAGAGGATCAGAGCTTAATCATGAATCAAATCCACTTTTTAATGATCTAATTTTTAAACTGTGCACAGTTAGTTACATGGTTAGGTAAACTATGTGCTAACCATGTGACAACCTTGACATTAATGAAAACCATGTATGGTATTACCATATAGTTATACAAGACATGAAATAACCCTAAAAAATCACTTTATCCCACTCAACATGGTTTCTCTTGGGTGGTTTCACAGTTTGTAAAAATTGTTCTCCTAAAAAAATCACATTTATCACATTGCACATTTTCCGGTAGGAGTTTCACAGTTCCCACTAACCATGAACCATTAAAAATATCTAAAAAATATTCCTAAATTATTACAAATCCTCCCAAAAATCACCCAATGACATTACATAAATAAAAAGAATATGTAAAGAGATACTTACATGAAATCGGTGGTGCTACATTCTCCCCACCATTGGCCTTTCCGTACTGAGAATGTAGAAAACCAATAGTGTACCAAAACAGTTTGGTCCAATGATCGATAATTTCCTTCTCTTATTCCCCATTATCTTCTGGAATCTGAACATGTTCCACAAAAATAGTACATGACTGATACTTTTTCCATGAAATACTTTTTGTTAGATGTCCATAATCTATACTAGATTATGAACCAATGAAGCATCCATCTCTTGGTCAATGTGATCTTATCTAATCACATGGTTAGTATCATGTTTATACATTATTAATTGAGATACCTGAAACACATTATGCACTATTATAAAGCACGGTGGTAAGGTTAATCGATATTCCACCTCTTCAACACATTCAAGTGTCTCAAAATGTCCTATGTATATTAGAGATAACATTTCATAGTTATGAAAATGAATATGTCCAATCCTTTGAGAGACACATAAGAACATCTGATCAGTCACATCATAAAGAAAATGGACATTGATGATGATCCAAATTCTATTTCTGATGACTCTAATCATTCTTTATCCTCTTCCTGATCAATTGAATCTTCTATGTTGTCTCTTGAACTATGCTCGGACTGACAAGTGAAGCCTCACATGTTTCCACCAAAAAATGTAGAGAATGATAAGGAAGCTCATACAATGATTTAAGAGGATCCATATGTATCAATTCTTGGTAAGTATTGTTCTATGAGAACTACACTAACTGTGCCTGATCTTCCCAGGAACCACCAAAATCCATTACACAAGCTTACAATGTCTTCTAACATTTGTATCATCCTTTCTAATTTCCCTTACATCTATGGATGATACGTCTTACTCATAGTCCAATTACTCTCATGTTATTTCTATATGTATTTCATGAAATGAGACATAAATATTTGATCTCTATATAACACTATCAAAAATGGTATTCCATTCCTCTTTACCAAATCCCGAATTTATATTTTTTACATATCCTTCACAATATGAGATTCATGAATAGGGATAAAATGGGAAGGCTTTTTGAGCTGATCCACTATCATGCGTGTAGAATCATTTTTTCAAACTGTTATTATGATAAATTTTTCAAAATAAATGGATTTTTGATCCCTTTTCAAAATAGAGTTAAAAAAATATTACAACATACCTACTAGTCGCAAATTATTTTTCATAACCTGCAAACAATGTGAAAATCTCAAAAAAAAACTCTACAACCATTTTTCATATTGGGACAGGAAAAAAATGATTTTAATACCTTATGCATTATTTGTATTCTAGGATGAAAATACCAACTTGAATGGTGGTAATCATGAAGAATGTTTTTATGTAGAATCCATACGTAAGACCATCTGATCTCGAAACCACAAAAAGGAACTTCCATATACCTTCTATCCCTTTATGGTCTCCTCATCATTGTGTTTTGACCCCATTGCAACACATTTTGAGTAGGATGTAAGTTAATATTTAATGATAAAAACAATATTATGTAAAAATGGAAATAATACATCAATGTAACCTCAAAATTTACATTTTGTGTTTATCTATACAATCACAAACCTCAAATTCCACTAATCTGAAGACTATTTTTCAAATTGAGCATTTGAGTTTCTTATTAATTCATCTTCTACCATATTTTGTTCACATGTTTTATTCATCAATTAATATTCAAATACTTTTAGATACTCCATCCATCTTATTTGTCTCTAGTTATAATCCTTGTGTGGGAAAATATGTTTTCAAAACTTATCACCTGTAAACATCAAGAATTTCTCAACAAAGAGATAATGACACCAAGTGTTGAATGCATGGAATAAGGCATGTATCTCCAAATCATGTGTTGGTTGGTTGTTCTCATGAGGCTATAACTATATTAATCCATAAAAAACAAGAACTCCTTTCATAAAAATGCATCCCAACCTAGACACCAAGGCATCACAATACACCATGTTCCCTTAACATGATTCAATAAAAATCATTATTCATGATGATGTAATACAAAATTTAAGCTATTGAACAGATTTATGACATTCCTTATTCCATTGGAATGGAAAATTATTCCTCACCAAATATTTCAATAGTGAAGCTACTCATGATAAATCACGAAAAAAATTGGTAATGATTATCCAATCTAAGGAAACAATGTATCTTGAAGATATTATTTAGTGGTTTCCATGTGATAACAATCACAATCTTCTCTGGTTCCAAAAATACACCTAATTTATAGATTATATGGATAAGGAAACAAACCTCTCGTATCCAAAAATCTCACTTTGATCATTGGTCCCAAAAATTATTATCTCTCATAGTTCCCAACACTATCTCTATGTATTCTCATGTTCATACTGTGTCCCTAAATACACAAATATTTCATTCAAAAACACCACAAAAAATAATACAAATACCATTGACATATCTGATACATAAATTGCATAATGATGTTGTTGCATTCATAAGCCATGCAGGCATAACCACATATTTTTATTGGTCATATCAACTTATGAAATCTATTTTTGGAATATCAATCCTTCCAAACAAAAAATTTGTGATATCTGGATGGAAAATCAATTTTAGATAACCATTGATATCCCCTCAATTTATTGAATGGATCATCCATGCATGGATGTGTATACTAATTCATTACTGTAACTTGGTTAAGCTTATGATAATCTACACATAGACGAAGAGTTCTATCTTCCTTTTTGACAAACAAGATTGGTGTTTCCCATGGAGATGTGCTTATCCAAATGAACATTTTTTCATCCAACTCATAAAAACGCATATTCAATTCCCTAAATTATTTTGGTACCATTAGAAAATGTGGAATTGATATAGGAGTCATTCCCATAAAGAGATCTATCATAAACTGCACTTATCTTAATGGTCAAAACCGAGAGAAGTATTTAGGAAAAAATCTAGAAACTAATCAATGGTATCTGAAATGCATCTATTATCAATTTATTCCGTTGATTTTAGGTTCAATTATTCTAATTGGTATGAGATAATTTGAAATATTGGTTCCAACATACCGGTGTAGCTGCCTTTACATTCCATTCTCTTTAAAATAGAAGATCAATGCCATCATTAGTCATGAAACTAACCAACCTAGTATAACCATCAATGTGTATCATAAACATATTCAATAAATACACAAATTGGATAATGTTATTATAATCCATTAAACACACATTGAAATCCCAAATAAATTTATCTCCATTAATAGTTATATAACAGTTTTAAAACATGAAGGCTCAACATTATCTTCGACCATAGGGAGTTTGATATTTCCAAATATAAGGCATCATCTCATCATTCAAACATAGTAAATCTACAACATAATAAGGAATAATGTAATGGCTGCAACTCTTTCAATCAATTCCTGAATATGGGTGGAATCCAAAAATAATCTTTCCTTTCTTCATGGATGGTCTGTATTGATAATCCACTACAACATTCTCATCTATATATAATTGTTTACTCACTGAAATTTGTTCCTTATTTCCTTAATAATATTTCCCTTATTGTGGAGTCATGTTATTACTAGATTCACCATGGATATATGTGTTCTATTGATGAAAGGTATTCTATTTCCCTCATCTCATCAAAGCATAAAACATCTGTGAACATCATAAGTGTCTTAAACACCCCACCTTGGAGCACTTAAAAAATAATGTTGAAGATGCCACATATGGTTGAAGTTATGGCATGATCATCACAGTGTCGTGCACTATCATTTAATGTGGTTAAATGAACCACATAGAAAAAATATATCTTTTCTCTTGGTTCATGAAGAAATATTCATTGATACAGCCATCTAAGTTTGATTCACACTCCTATCTTAGAAGAAGGGACCCCTCTTCTAATTTCTCCCAGCAATGTATTTCCCACTTTTTCCAATAGGTAACAACATTATTCCCCCACATATAGCTTAAAATATGTCCCTTCAATCCACTATCTCTATTGGAAAACTTTGTATAATCAGTTATACCATGCGTAGAAATATTTGACTGAATCTCTTTCCTTAGCCCCAATTCAGAAATGTGTGACTTCAAGGATTCTCTAGCGGCAACATCAGGTGAAAAGAAGAAAAAATTCAGAAATTTTATTTCATACTCTGTCACTAGGAAGATCTCATATTTTAAGTTAAAAATTATATTGTTCTTTCAATACTGAATGTTCTAGGATATAATTATTTGTTCCAAAATTCTTCAAAAAACTCCCAAGCCAGGTCTTGGTCTAATTTAGCCTGACCTACTAAATCACACCCCTAGCATGAATGATCCCCTATTATATAAGCATAAAAATTGAATTTCATCTTTTCTATTGTTCCAAGGAAATCAAAGATATGATTCATCCTATTCATCCCCACATTTTCTATTTTATGTTCTCAATCACGCAGAATTATGGGTGGAATCTACTTAAAGAACTAAACAGAATGACCCACTTTCTAGGGTGTACCTATTTGATTCCCTAAATCCATAGATTGAATGGATTTTAACACACTCAAAACTATTTATTGTTTTAACCTTGGATCTAGTGAAATAATGTTCTCAGCTACTTCTTCTGGTTGGTTTCTACAATGACTATTGGGTTATATTTTCTATAAAAATAATAAATATCATAAATATCATCCTCTGGTAGCTGAAAGTATAATAATTGAAAATTATACCACATATGCTATCCTAAAAATTCTTTTAAAAATTCAATATTTTCCCAATTCAGCCATTTTTGAAATTTTCATCATATATTAGAAAATCAAACCAGTTTCAAAATAACACATCATGTCATTTTCTAAATCTCTCATTTGAAAAAAAATTCAACATTATTTTTCAAAAATAATCATTTTCAAGATAAAATAAAAAATCCTTACTCAAAAAAATATTCACTGATAGTGGGAATAAATTTCTAAATTTCATGTTTTGCTCGTCTCATTTGTTAAACCCATACCAATGATATTTCTTTTCCAATAAGTGTATCCAAAACAATTATTTACTCAACTCCCATATAACAATAAATTTACCACAAAAATTTTAGATGCATCAATTTATTCTCTACATTTTATGGCCGAACAAGGATACTCCCTGATACCATCCCAACAGAAGGAATAGACCACAAGTAATTATAAACACTAATACAGACACAACTCATAACCAACTATTAGGAAAATAGATTTTACTTGTAAGTCAAGGGAAAAACAAGTTGACACCAATTTTAACATCCCACCTTCCCCATTTTTTTGAAAATTGTAGAACGAAATTACATAGACCAACGTGATATTACCTTGGTTTCAAAGAATGATACTAAATTCAATGGGCTTCAATACAATTGCGGGATGATTTTACCTCCCCAAAATAAAATAACCCAACGAAACACACCCTAAAAATAACAACTACATGATACATGATAACAATGTAAAATAACTCAAAGTAATACCATTGACATCAAAAACCAATATTTAACATATTACCCCAATATAACAATTCTAAAATCAAATTAGATATTTGATGACAAAACCAAAAAAACTAAATGACTACAAACACATCAATCCACCATTCTTAAGATGCTCTATTATCCAAATCCACACAACAACCAAAAGTATCAAAATGAAACACTAAAGAAATAGGATAAATTACCTTTACCTATGTCTTAATAGACAAAATCTGCAAAATAAATAATGTTACAAATAATGGGTTGAGTAATGAAACTCATTTTGTTTTCCCCAAGTCACTTCCCAGCACAATCTACTAGGATAGAACAAGTAAGCACATTTATATAAAAAATTAATACAAAACACTTAAAAATAGTCTATATTGGTATAAAAAATAATTTCCCTACTAAAACAGCATTCCAATAAAAATACATTTTCCAACAAAAAACAACCAAACAATGATTTTAGACCTATCTAACATATCCCATTTTGGCATTACCCATTCTATTACACATATCCAAATATCTACACATGTATTCTAGGTGAATTTTATATAATATTTAGTGGTGTTTCTTTGATATACAAAGTCATCACAAGGTATATGATATCTCATGTGCCAATATACCTTCTCCACCGAGCACAAAGTCATATTTTATCTATACTATATATGAAATATGAATGCAAGATAACCATTTTTGGTAAAAAAAACATGCATAATAAACCACTTAAACCATTTCAATAAAACAAATATTTTATTTAATACCTTTCCAACAAAAAAATCAACAAAACCAACCATTTATTGAAAACACATTTCTAAGAATATAAACCAAAAAACTATTTTAAGAACATCATTTTAGAATCATGATACAAAATTTACTTTCCCCCCAAACACCGAATTTTAATAATATGATAATTTTTCACTAAAGGGTATTTACTTCAAGAATATTCCAACAATTTACCAGCCAATTTTAAGAGAAAAAAAATTTTAATCATGTATTAATGTTATTATAGAAGGATTTGATGGTGAATCCATCTACCATGGGAATTATGATGAAAACGGAGAATGACATGATTCTCCATAAAAAAACAGGTTAAATATCTAAAACACCAACTTATATCTATTAAACTATCATAAAAAACTGATATCATCATTATTATCATATAAACCCATATATATATATATAATTGTAGAATACAAGAACTATGAATCTAAGAGAAGGAAGATGAGTAGATCTAGGTTATAACTACCACAATTTCTTTCCAAGGTAATTGGGCTTCAACAAACCAATAAAATCCATCAAATAACTTATGTATCAAGGTGGGAATAATAAAATTCCTTTTAAAGGAATAAATTCAGATTTATGGTTTAAATGGATGAAAATGGGAGGTTTATATCTAATCATAATCCAGATAAACTTTTTAAGGATTCAGTTTTTAAATTGTGCTTGGTTGGTCGTACGGTTAGGAAAACGATGTGCCAACCTCTACCTGAAGAAGCACAAAGTATGGGTTTGCCTATATGGATATATTACCTATGTTCTATCCCTGAAAATTTCCTCTATCTCACATGGCATGGTTTCTCTTGATTGGCCTCGTAGTTTGGACAAAATGTGGGCCTAACTGTGTGTCGACCCATAACCCCTTGTTTCGCCTTGTACGTTTCCTATTAGAGTTTCACAATTTCCACTAATCATGAATCAACCATTCACATTTATAAAAGTCCCAAAAATATTTCTAATGTTTTCCAAACACTCTCAAACTTTTCCCAAACACTTTATATAACAAAAATTCTTAATAAAAGGGTTATATACATGAAACCATGGGCGCTACAAATTATAATGGTAAATTTCATTTTGAATTTATTTTAATGAAAAAAAGTTCAACTATATATAAATTGATCCTATTTAGTTATTTGGAAACATTTTTATTCTGCATTTTTATATAAAAACTCTTTGAACCTTTGAACATTTTCTCATTGAACCCCCACTTTCTTATCACTTGTGCGTGATAAATTTTCATTTAGATTTTTTCACCTCTGTGAATGGAATTTTAAAAAATGGAATCCATATTTGGAATTAGAATAGTTATATTATCTAATAAATTCAATTTATTTTTCCCATAAAAAATTGTTAAAATAGTTAAAATATTTATAGCGATTATGGAAAAAATGATTTTCATTGAGGGTTAAACTAGAAGGATGGGTATTAAAATAGCCTAAAAACTTGTATAAAACCTATTTTGTGGAACTATTTTGACATAATAATGTCTATGTATTGTGAATAATAAATTATTGACCCTTTTATTATGTGAAAAATGAAGTCACACCATTTTATTTTAAAAAATTACAATGGTTCCACTCACCTCAGTTAAAATATTCCACCCCTATTCTCTCTTCTTCACACATTCAACCCTTTTTTCAGCCAATAAATTCCAATATATCTTAATAAATGTCCATCCCCTCATCCTATATTCATTATTAGGTCAATAATAAATTCTAGGAATAATTTAGGTATAATCTAAATGAGGTAGTATGACTAGAGGGGGATAAATAATGTACCCGACAATCCTAAATCAAGGAAAGGGCTTCTTCTCCTACCTTTTCTTCTCTGATACATATGACATATTCACTAATTATTTATTTTAAATGGTGTATATAATATCCATTTTTATGTTGTTTAATGAATTTATTTATCTCCTAGGTATTCAATATTTCATTTATAATTATTTCTTTTATGGGGTTTATGATACAAAAGTCTACAAAGTATTAAGGGATTATTTCACAATATCATCATTATTCATATTTGTTTTGCTTTTAGTATCCCATGGGGGTATCATTTTATATTTTAATCTTAAAATTAATCTATTTTTTTCTTATAGTCATTCATGAACTTTTTTATTGTAATAGTATTATTTTCCCTCTCTTTTCTACATAAAATGATTAATAAATTTTTAATACGAAAATACGACTTTATTTCTCTCATTGGTTAAAAAACTTCTTCTTATAAAACCATGTTTTCAAAAAATGTTATCAATTTTTTTTACCATTATAAAAATTATTAATTAAATAATTTTTTACACAATTTTGACTTTTTTCAAAATGGTTTGAAAGGAATCTTTCTTCCATTTTCTAAATGATATACTTTTCTATTATTTATAAAGTAAAAAAGGAATGTTTCTTTTAACTTATATGGAATGTAAGAAATTAATGAATGACATGAATGTAATTTATTGAAATATTTATTTTCAATATTATAATGTTATTTTTAAATAATGTTTTTTCTCTAATATTCTAAAAAAATTTAGTTTTTTACAACCATTTTCATAGAAAATTCATTTGAAAATATTTCATATTTTTTTATTTTAAAATAAAAAGGTTTATTTTCAAAGAAAGGATCTATTAACAATGAAATTATCTAAGTGATATTTAAAAAACATTACCTATATAGAAGACATAATTATATGTTACTTATTCTATAATTGGGAAATAATCCAATGATATAATCCTTATTATTTTAGAGGATGGTTTTTGATTAGTTTGACTGGGAGTGTAAATTGTTTTACCATTCACCATTTTATTTTGTATGGTTTATGATTATGTTTATTTATTTGTGTAACTATTTAAATTTCATATATTATATCTTCAATAAAAATATTTATGTTGATTATGTTTCACCCCTTTCATATGAGGAATGCATTGAACTTAGTAAGTGAACTCCAAGGCCAGCTATAGCTCCTCAATGAATTAGTAGGTGTCATGAGACAAACTACAATGGATTTTTTCTAACTCTTTACAAATTTATATATATGAATTATAATAGTGAATAAATTAAATTTTCATTATACAAGGCCTCACGGATATGATTTATATGTCCTTAATTATGTAATCCATCATTATAAATTCAACTATTAATATTCCATGTGATTATTCAAAAATTTAGATTATCAATGTGTATGGTTCAGGGTCATGTGATTATTTATATATAAGTATTTGATCATCATTTAATCATTCCGTATTATCCTCATGTTATTTATTAAATGGGATGTGTTGTTGTTTTTTATATTTCCATATTGATTCATCCTTATTTATTCATTGCCTCATCTAAATGATTACCATTATTGATCATCTAATATCACCCCTTTATTATGTTTTATTTTCCCTATGATATTAAGAAGTGATTTTCGATTGATAAGAGAGGATATAATAAGGGGATTTATGTAGTTATAAAAGAAAATTGATTGTGCATTTAATGTTTTTAATATGTAATGAAAATTTAATGTATGTATCTAGTATACCAAGACTACTATATTATTCATTCCGTCAAGAATTAATTCAATGTAACTTATACCAATGCAATAATTAAGACACTAACGTCATCCTAATGGTGTTAGGTCTCCATTATTGGTATCATAGAAATAGTAGTATAATCATTGGGAACTAAATTTAGGAAAACATTTAATAGGGAATATGAAACTATGATAAACATCGACTATAAGTATAGAAGAAAATACAAATGTTTTGGTGTGAAAGATATTATATAATTCCTATTATCAATATGTCATTATCTTGATACTACAAGTGGATGTGGTTATGTAATAGATGTACCTAGGGGTATAACTCTGAAAAGGACACAATGGTCCTGACTTGATTATCACCCGGTGGATGAAAATTGGCTTTATTATGATATTATTTTTAAACTCATAATTGTTATTTTTATGATAATTTATATTTTCATCACAAATAGTTATGAATGTTTTAAAAATAAATATGTTCCCAAACAATCCATTTTTATGATAATGAGATTATCTATGCAGAGATTTTTTTTATGTATATAAAATATTTAACTAATTTGGGATTATTAATTATGTTTCACAGTGATATGATATAATCTAGTGTATTCTGTAATTTAGAAATGGTTCCATGGAGAAGGAATGTGAAATATATCAGTTAACATAATCCAAAGAGTAATAATGATCATTTGTTTGATGGATTTAAGCGAATAGTTTAAAGGGTACTACACTCCTTATCACTCTCATCATATGGGGAAATAATATCTTGTACTAAATATATAGAGAATGAATTATATAATTGTTATGGATTTGAATGAAATATAGATAATAAGAGCATGACAAATAAAATGATAGATAAAGGGAATAAGGGGAAGAAACATTTTCCCACATGTGATAATTGTGGAGAAAAAATACCATGTTTATTGCTTAAATGGAATGGGATATTTCAAAAGGTGTCAATATAAAGTCCACCATGCTCATTATTGTAAAGGAAATAAAATGGTTTCCAATTCTCAAAGCGTCAACTATAAGGATATGGTGTACTATAAACACAAATTCCATAAGTGTCCATGGAATATACCAAAAAAGATAATAATGGATCATGGTAAAGCTTATGTTATTACTATAGAAAAATAGGAGTGATTACTGTTCATATGTTAGGTTCATAAATTATATCCTTTGAGTATTTTATCAATAATATATGTTTTATAAGAATTTTTATATTTATAATGTATGTATTATAATACTTTTTCATTAAGGATCTGATTGAATATGTTGAATGATATTGATGGCCAAGAAAAACGATTCTATGGTAAGTTGAAATTTTTGGAAAACATGTTATTGATGGTATGATAACCCTTAAAAATTTTAAGATGTTGTCATAATGATTTTGGGATAAATATTTGATTAATATTTACAATGTAAATTAGTTAGTATGTATTACATTAGACCTAATTAATGGTTTTTGACAGATTGGTTTATGAAATCATTGAAGGAGTTAAAAAATAGATTTAACGAATATATCCAATAATCTTTTTTATTTAATGAATAATTTTTAATTTATTTTTTTCAATAAGGATTTATGGTAATTCAGGTTATTACCTTGTTTCAGTAGAAAACATGATAATGGTATTGACATGAATAGAATGTGACGATTAAGAGCTACTTTAATTTTTCTGGTAGATTACTGAGATATTCATTTTGGAAATTTAGTGAACTTATTTTTAATGTATTGTATATTAATCATTTCGAAGGATCAAAAGGATAAGAATTTATTAAATGGTTTATGTTGATCTTTGCATGTGCTTTTAGTGGTTAATTTGGTACATCTTTATATACAGATTTATGCATATTGGATAACCTAAACTATATATTTTGTTATAATAATAATTGGAGATCAAAGGAATTAATTATCAATATATTATGTAACCTATGATCCATTAAAAATGAATTTTAGTTATTCAGGAAGAAAAAATAATTTTTGTTTAATCATTTATTAGACTAAGAGTTGAATTAGAAATTTATTAAAGCACCACTAAAGTATGAAATTGTAATTATGAAATAGAAACATATCATGTAAACATATTTCCATACATTATTCGATGGGAAAACAATTCTGCAACATTATGAAAACTATCTTTAAAAATAATATTATCATACTACCTTTGTATCTACTATATCAAATGATCTTTTAAATCATCATATATTTATGGTTCTATGGTCCTTCACATTCCATTAATTATTCTATTTATTATTATCAATGAAAAATGTCAATCCCAAAAATTATTTATTCTTTTCATATTTGTCCATAACATCATTATCTTTTAATTTTCTCCAAATTATAAATCTACATATGTTTTTTTTCTATGTGACCACTTTATTTAAATTTTATCTTATCAAGATTTTGTTTTATTAAACCTTCTCACCATGTATGATTTCATTATAGTTATTTTCAAATTTTAAAATATTCATTAATAAGATCAAGATTAAATTATGAGGATACAATATATTTAAGGGGGTATAATGTGACACCCTGAGATTATAAAATTTGAACTTCAAATTCGAAAGATTCTATAACATGAAACACCATGCGTATAATATAATATAACATCCGTAGACTTATGATAAATTTATTTTTAGATAAATTCAGTCTCTTTGATAGCTTGAAATGAACACAACAACGAGTTTGAAGAAAACACTTTACTGTATTAAAATATTGTTATTTAAACATTTGTATTATAACATAGACGTTAAATTGGTACGTATGAATATTTCTAACTAAATTATAAAATTATATTTGTTACACAAATATAAATTAAAAAATTTATATATTTATGGGTTATAAATAAAATTTTAACTATTTGAAAGAATGACAAATGTTTTCTGAAAAATAGTATTTTTTTCTAAAAGGCAGTTTAGTCATACATAGAACACATATTTCATAATAAATTTAGACAACTATTAAAAAATTTAATTCATGATATGAAAATATTTTTTTAGTGAGTATATGAATATTATCTTACAACAATTTTGTTTAATTTTTTGAAAATGTTTTATTTATCGATTTATAGTGAAAATAGTGGATTTTAATTAAAAACATCATTTTTGATTAAATTATTTTTAATGATACATTATATTTTAAATTTATTTTATTTTAAAATTACATGATTTATAAATATATATATATATATTAATCACATTTTTATCCTTTTAATCATTTCTATATTGAATTTTGATATAAATGCTTTGTAAAATTCTGAACATTTTTTCAGTGAAAACCCAAATTATCATCATATATGTGGGATAAAATTATAATTTAAAATATTCAACATCTATGAATTGAATTTCAAAAATAATAATAAATATTTGGAATTATAAAAAACTTTATTACATAATTAGGTAAAAATAATTTTTGACCACAATAAATAGTGAAAATGGTAAAAAAAATTACCATAGAGAAGGTAAAAACTAATTTATAGATAGTTAAACTAAGAAATATAAGTTTTAAATTTACCAAACTCCTTTAATTATTCAATTTTATGCCAATATATAAATTTTATCATCTATATGTCTTAATAACACTTTATTTTTGACTCTTTTGGAATCTGGAAAATGTGGGAACACCATTTGATTTTCGAAAATTTCAAGTGTTCCACTTAACTCACATATAAAAGGCCACCCTTACCCTCTATTATTCACACCGTCAAACCATTTTGAATTATCCAATCCATACCCAAATTAATTTTAAACATACATCCCATTATCCTATAATCATTTTTTGTTATAAATTCATTATTGGATTACATTAACTAAAATCATAAATAGGTGGTATAATAAGTGTAAGCTAATGAACAAACGTGACAAGTCATCCACAATGTATGAGTTTCTCATCTGACTATTACTCCCTTAATACATATTAAATATTAACAAATTATTTATTATATGTGGTTTATACACTATCCTTTTTAAATTTTATATCATGAATTAATTTATCTTCATGTGTATTTAATATTACACATAAATTTATTTCATTTCTGTGGTTAATGAATGAAATGTTACCTAATTGGTAAGGTATTATTTCATTATTTCACTATTATTAAGGATTGTTTTTAAGTATCCCTTGATGGAATAATTTGAAATTTATATCTTAAAAATAAATCTATTTTATTCTACTCTAGTTATTGATGAACAATTTCAAGTAGTAGTTACATTTTCTCTCTCTTTGGAAAATAAAATGATTAAAAAAATATTTTAAATAAAATCTTAAATTATATATATAATTGATCAAAAATCATTTTTACCACAAGACTATGTTTTATAAATATGTTTGATAAATGTTTTATCATTTTAAAAATTATTTATTAAAGATATTTTTAACAATGTTTATCTTTTTTCTAGACTTTTTTGAATGGAATTTTATTTTCATTTTCTCAATTAGGAACATTTATAATATTAATATATTGTAAAAGTAATGTTATCTTAATATTATATTGCATATAGATAGTATCTTATAGTCATGAACATAATTTCATTAAAGATTTATCTTCATGTTTATATAGTTATTTTAAAAGTTAATTGTTTTCCCAATATTTTGAGAATTCATAGTATTTTAAAATTAATTTTTAATGAAAATGATTTTGAAAATATTTTAATACTTTTTTTTTGTTTTAAAACAAAAAAAATAATTTTTAAAGAAAGGTTATTTTCATCAATACATGTTCCAAGTCATAATTCGAAATCATTCAGCTTCTAAGAATTAGTTATTTTATGTTAATTATGCTTTAATGGGAAAATAATTCAATGATAACGTCCTTATTATTTCTCTGGAGATATTATTATCAGTTTTTATAGGAACGCGCCATTTTTTTAACATTCTCTATTTTACTCTAGATATTTTAGGATTAAATTTTTTAATTGTTATTAGTATTAAAATTTTGTTTGTTATTATTTCAATATGAATGTTTATTATTATTATGATTCACCAATTTCATATGAGAAATGCGTTGGACTTAGTTAGTGATGGGAGAGGCCTGATATATCCCCTTGATGCATTGGTTGGTCTCATGAGACAAGCCATATTATATTTTGGATGTTGATTCATCCATTTATATATATGTCTTGGATCAAGGGATTGACGGTATCAGATGTTTCAGCACAAAGACTGGGCATTATATTATAGATATCTAGCATTATAGATTCCATAATTATTAAATAAATAATATATATTACATGTAATTTTTATATTAGCTATTATTTATATGATTATGTTTCATTATCATGAGATTATCTATTTGTAATTAATTTATCATCATCTATTTATATAATATTATGATTGGTTTATTGATTAAATGGTATGAAGTTCAGTTATTTACCTTACCATATTTATTGCACCTTATTTATTCATAGCTTCCACTGAACGTGTGCCCTTACTGAGAAACTTAATCACCCCTTTATTATGTATTATTTTCCCTATGATATGAAGAAGTGTTCTGTGATTAATCTGTACAGATATACTAAGCGAATAATTTTTTTCTCAAATAAATTATTTTTTGTATTTATTATTTTTAAAATGTAGGGTGAATATCATGAATGTGTCTATTTTACCAAGACTAATAAACTATTCAATCCTCTGGGATGTGAATCCTTGTATGTTATGCCAATATAATAAAGAAGACACTATTTCTGGCCACTGCGGTTGATTCACCACATAATTTTGGCTAGAACTAGTTTTGAGACTATAAAAATAATTATATAAGTCAAACATACTATAATTATACTATAGACACCATTAGATTATGGTTTAAAATTTTATAGAATAACTTGAGATGATTCTCATTTGCTTTATGGTGTTAAAAAATTCCCTATGATGATTTTAGAAAAGGTGGATTTTGTTTGTAATAATATTGATGAAGATATTTTTGAATAAGTCTTAAACCCTACAAAATTCATAAGATTAAAAGGATTTAGAGCGTTCCTGGTCATTTTATGTTTCAATAGAGAAAAAACACATAGTTTATGAAATTAAATCATAGTGTATATGAATAATAGTAAGGTTGATCATAGTTAGGTGAATTCTTAGTAGATTTTGGCGATTTTAGAAATGTATTGAACCCTATGTTGGTACTTAATTGGGATTAAGGATAGTTGTACTCATAACTGATTTTTATGTTTATTAAAAATAAACAACTTTTAAAAATATATGTGGGAATCAACAGAAATAAATAACAATAGACAAAACATTCCAGAATTTATTCATATTTAAAAATACAAACTAGTATGAGCTAGGAGGATTCTGTCGATGTCTCAATCTCAGAGCCCACACTGATGCTGGTGGACTTCATCACCTCAATCACTTCATCATCCTTCTATACACAATTATTATCTCCCAAAACCTCAACCATTGTGATGCCTAACCATTGAAATTATCCCATTCTTTTTGTCTTGACCAACTCTGATCACCATGTTGAAGTAAGAAACGTTGACCCCTTTCTCACATTCAATACCCACTACAACCAAACAAGAATAGATTATTCCCTAGAAACAACTCATCACCTTGGAATGTAACAACATTAACCTTAAAAAATAGAACTAGAAAAACCAAAACACTATGTTGGTCGAGCTTAAACACCAACACTGAGTCGCTAAGATGAAATAGCAACACTAAATTCTATAGTTTCCCTTTAGGATTAAATACCAAACACCACTGAACCAAACCATCATAAAAAATAACATCCAATTCCACCAAAATCTATTCCACTAATCGATATTAAACAACCTCATGAAAAATTCCAATCAAGACTGAATCACCCTAACTCAATCATAGGGACACCAAAAAAAGTGAGTACCTAAAACACTATAAGGGAATGAGCATTGAAACCCAACATAAGAATATGAACAAATGCGGGTCGTGACTCAAGAAACAATACTAAAATCCCATCAAACACATCCTAAAACATCAATTAGATTCACTAAATTATACAAAAATATGTTTTCTTGAAATAGATCTGGTCACAAGATTAGTGGTTGAGTTAAAAAAGGCCTCCAAAGAAAGAAACAATAGTAGAGAGGGAATTGAATAACTTGAAAACAATGATGAAACTCTCAAACCCAAAAAAAGTTGACATCAGTCCCAACAACAATAACACCCCTAAACACCGTGAAGAAAACTGAATAAGGCAAATATTGGGGCCAAGAATAGTAGTTCCATGTGGTAGGGTAGTCATAGTTTTTTATTGAATTTCTAAAAATATAAATAAAACATTTTAATGTTTTGAAACATTGTATGGTTAAAATATTCATAAGGTTCAACCTTACAGGGTTAATATCCTATAAATACTCAACAATTTATGAGATTATTATAAATTTGAAAATGAAATATTTTTTAGAATATTACCAGATCAAACTAAATAACTCTTCTCCTTGAATTCAAACATCATGATTAATATAGAGGATTGTGATATATGCTAATAATTGATGTGATGATTTCCATTATGTAAGGAATAATAATATTCCAAAAATCAATGAAGACATAGATGCATGGATGTGTCATTAAAATAATTTAAAAGAAGTTTTTTTATCGATGTTGAGGGTGAAATAAATACCATTTCTATATTGATATTTAAGTGAATATTGATCAAGATATTTTGGGAGTAATTTCAGAAGGAATTATAATTATCAAGTTATTATGATTAAAGGTATCACATTCCATTTAATATTTAAGATTTTTCATAATTTGATATTCAAATAATATTCACATAATACTATGTGAATATAAAATTATATGGGAAGATAGAAGAATAGTGGATAAACTAGTTAAAACTTGTATAGTTTATAAAAATCCAAAACTATCAAATTTAAGAACATGAAAGATGATGCAACCCTATATAAAAGTTTCAAAATAATAAAACTGAAGTATAGAAACATATCATTAAATAGATTAATAGTGTGATAATGGAGGATACACCAAATTTTTATCATTAGTTTCAAATTTTCTTTATTAAGTGATAATATAAAAAAATACCAAGGAGGGTCAAGGGGGATATCTATTTCCGTTATTACAAAATAAATCCTGAGAAAAATGATATCACTCATGTTTTTCATTCTAACATACTTTAGTGGGAAATGAGAAGAAGTATATTTTCAATGGGGACCTAAAACAAGCAAATAATTAGACTATATTTTGATGGTATCAAGAGGATCGATGGTGTAGACATATATTTATTCTGTATTAACTACTATTCTAATGTTTTAACCAAAAAACAAGAAGTATGCTCCAATGTTGTAGTAAAATATTATAAATATTTTATATAATATGCAATTAACTTTCTAAAATATTTTCACAAGGCCTTTAAATAGTTATTTATAGGATCTAGGTCTTAATTTATCATAGTGGTTGAGAATAAAATATGTATTTTTAAAAAGGGGGTTTATTGATTAATCCCAATCAAGGAGACCTAGTAAAATATTGGGACTAACATAAAAAATAACCAATGTGAAATATTACTAAATACACCTAGGGAAGGGTATTAAATTGATTAAAACTATGTTTGGACCCAATATACAAAATATGCATATGACTATATACAGAAAAATAATCGGAATTTATCTATATATTATTCTTATTAATGTTATATTGTCTCAATTTATATAATAATATTGAAGGATAAAACATGAATGTGGAGTCCATATGAAATAAAAGAGAGGATAATTGAATTGGGTGTACATATTTATTCATTACACAAGGTTATAGAGGGAATAATTTATGTGAAATGAGGGACCTATGTGTAGGGTTACAAAAAATGGGATAGAAATGGAATTTATTGTATGGTCTAAGACATATAATATGGAAAACACTACATATCCTAGAATAATAGAAATCAAGGAATATAATGTTATTAATAGATGGGTTATGTAAACTTTATGTTCTATAAAGTGTAAAAGGATAAATGTGAGTTCCCTTGTATGAGAAGGGGGGATTAATGCCAATCTGAATTTTTAAAGGCCTCATCACTAGGGTAAAATTATGAATGCAATCTCTGGTAATCCCAACAATGAGAGATCTGAGTGTCACTAATTATCTTTTTATTAAAGGATTCAAGATGCACATAGTTCTTGATAGAGGGAATCTACTCAGATCTCTCTCATGTATCGGGAAAAGTGAGTTGTCTTTTTTTTGTACCATGTTGTTGTGGTAAACCCATTTTGAGTGAGTATGATCCTAAGCATTAAGATTAAAACTGATGAGATTTATGACTATAACTAAATATAAATACTTGTGTATAAAAATGTATGCTATGATTCGTGGAATTAATGAACACATTGTTCCTTAAAGCATCATCTTTATTAATTAGGCTCATGTTTATGGGAATAGGAAATGGTTTTGTCCAGGTATAGGGTTATTAGAGATGAATCTATTTGAATGGGTAAACTTTTATACTAAAAAACTTAAATAGATATGGTTCATATGTAAGGGAATAAATTCTTATATGTAACATACCATAATTTTAGTATTTCATTTTCTTTAAATAAATCTTGAGTGTTTTATATATTTTAATACACAGGATAATGATATAAACTGAACTGAAATATATTTTTTGAGATAAAATATTACTAAGATAGACCAACATTATTACATTATGATAATACATTATAAATGATCCAAAATAAAGATACAGTATTAATAAAACCATAAGGAAATATAAATACCATGAATAGAAAATCCATTTCCTTATGATTTTCATCAAAATCATACATCCAGTTATAAATATGGAAAGATGAAAAATATTAGAAATTTATTATAATTTATTATAATGAATCAAATGAATAAGATGAATGATTTTATAAATGTATATAATTCTATAATTCAAAATTTAATATGGCCATTATAAATATTTCCAATATACATATGGCCATTTCATATATAATAATGTGATATAGGGTTTTTGGATATATGTTTTTGTAATATATATGTATCCAATAGTTATATTGATGAATTTTAACTTCTGTTAACATATTAAAAAAAATCAAATTCACATTTTTGGAACGAAATAAAAAATATTATATTTATTTAGAATATTTAATTATTAGTTTATGTATTTTTATTCATCATATGTTATTTTTAATGAATGATTCTATGAATTTAATGAAATATTTTCGTGTTTACGGACTGATAAAATTGATTTCAATGAAGATTAATAATGATATGATATTAAACTCATTTGGTTATAATGGAGGATAAATTTCAAAAAAAAAAATCATTATTCTGGGTATTTTTGTATTAATAATTAAATTGATCCCTATTCAATAAGGATTTTAATAAAATATATTATATATATATAATAATAAATATTAATGTTAATATAATTTTTATATTTAGTGAGTCATAATAATATATTTATTTTTGGGATTAAAAATATATTTTTTGAAAACATATATTTCTAATTTACACATTTATTAATTTAAAATTAAATTTATAACAATTATAAATTAGATACAATGAAATTAATTTTATATTTGTAATCTTCATTTTTATTTAAGGTAATTTATTCAATTTCATTTTTTGACATAAATATCAGTTAATGAGGTAAAGGATGGTCTTCCCGATTAAGGCTAAAATAAACTAAAAGGGTTTAAATAAGGGGTAAATTCCTAAACTATCAAAAGCATTATTTAAAATGAATGTATGGGGGCATAATTGACTACCACATTTCCCTTATCTATTGTTTTTTAATTTTTACACTTTCCTTTTATATAATGATAATCTTATACATTAACTATTGAGAATTATCACAAATTCCAGTCAAACTATATTTTCAAAGGATCTATCTTCTACCTACCTATTCCAACACCTATCCTCTGAATGAGACATGAATTACTACTAAAATAATCTTTATAACAAGACTATCTCATATTTGGGAACCCCTGAAGACATTTATAATCCTCAAATCCCTAATATCCTAGTAGATCTATGAGGGGATATTCAAGTCTTCAATGGGGTTAGAACACATCTGAAGATAAGGACGTCTCGTCTAATGGTTATTTTTCTAATATCAATTAAAAATTGATATTTTATATGTCAAATTTTATATTTGAGTATATTTTATGTTATTTATCTCTAAAATACCATATATTATCTTCTTGTATATATATATGGGGTTTACATAGCTTATTACTATTTCACATCCATTGGTTTCAATTAGAATAAAATTATTATCATAAGTTGATATATTGTTATAAAATTGTTTTGGTTAAAAATATATATCCTTCAGGATTATATTATTCATTTCTATTTATTAATTACTTTATTTAACTTCTATGATTCGTTATGTCATTTTTATATTAGCATTGACATTCATTACATAAAAATTAAAGGAATCTATTTTTTAATAAGGGATTCCTCTTAATAAAGCCTCCAACCCTAATTAGGTATTCTTTTAAAATGTGTTCCCCAATAATCTCAGTTGTGACCATATTCATTCTTCTCATCGAGTATCTCGTGATTTAGTTTTGAATTATTTTACTACATTGATACTCGTATTATAGGATTGATATTTTCCTGGAAGCTTGATCATTAGCTTCATCGATAATGAAGATAATATTATTTATAAATATTTTATTCCTATCATTATAGTCTTTTATGGTTATCTCTCACTTATCCTATAATCTACAAAACTATTGAGCGTATTGGATTTGTTATTTTTTTGTCATTCCTTTAGATTATGTTCTGGTATTTCTCATATTTGTTGACCAAGAAGATATTTTTTATTTATACAAAAGAAGTGATTTAAGGATTTATAAAATCCAAATAAAGGTGTTTTATTGGTCATTATTTTCCTTAGAATAATTTTTTACTTGTTGATTTAAATTTGGGTAGCCTTCATAGGTTTACTGGTTTATCTTATTATGTATGATGTGTTAATGGTTATTTCTAGTTCACTGTGTTCTTCGATAAAATTGGATGTGTTCACTACACTCTTATATCACCAATTAATAACAGATGATTTAATCAAGTGTTATATTTCATGGCTTTTTTCAAAATGGGCGTGAATCTGTAATGTTAAAGGTGTACTCTTCTAATTAGTTTCTTTTGAGTACGCACCTTATTTTTTTCTCGTGGTGTCAAAATGGTGCGTATTGAATGGCTTCATGTCATCAAACTCTTATCATGATGAAATTAAAATCAAGTGTAGTATAGGTTGTGTTTTGGATAAGGATTGTGTCCTATTTTCTTAAATATTGATATGCCTCCATTAATTATGACAGATATTTCAGTTTTAAATTCTAATACATGTCTGTCTTTTGTTCTCATGTGTGGTGTTTCTTGAAATGTTACAAAGGTCATTGATGAGATTTATTGTCCAGGTGAGTCAATTTAGTTTTTTGCTATATAAAAATAAATTTTATCTTTAAATATTTATAATTGAGTGATGGTTGTTTAGTTTCTAATTTTTACTAGATTTCTATAAAAATAGCTCATGCTTCATCATTGGAACCATTGACGTCGGAAGATAGGGAATGACCTCCTTGTGGATAATGTTTCTGTTTGTGAGGACTTAGCAGGTTCAAAGAAGGATATAATATATGTTGAGATACTTTTTGATCTAGCTATGGATTGTTTTTAGTCTAAAGAGAATTCATAATTCTCCATGGTTGTTCTATAGGTGATATTATTTTTTAGGTAAGATGATTTTCTTCATAGAGGTTCAATATAAGAGGTTGAGTATGATTTTGACATATTTGAGGAGTATAGAAATTATCTTGAGGCGTTTCAGATATTTCATACCAATTATATGATATCTGAGATTCCACCCAATATACAAGAGGTGTATACAAATAGTATCAAGGATAAAAAGGAAATAGACCATCAAAACTTAGTCCCATAAAAATAAAATTATCACAGTGAAAGAAGCATCAATGTGATATTGCAAAGAATTCAATGTGGGGAATATTAATTATAATTTGTTTCACTAGAATTAGATTACCTTAATTATTTTTTTTCCATATATTCCAAATGATTATTCTTTGGATGAAAAGTCCTTTTATGAAGATTACATATTGTGCTTGAGGGTGGTTTTTGACTTCTGATTTTTTCCATTCTTCATGACTTCTTCATTATTTTTGTTGTTATATCTACCTTATTTTACTTAGAATTGTAGTTTTTTGTATGTCCTATAGTTTTTTTTTGAACTTAATAATTAACTATTACGCATGGCCCTAAGGCATACCATTTTTATATTTTCCTCAATCATAATGGGTGACTTTGGTAGTCACCATGGTCAGATTGGGGAGTAGTGTGGTTTCATTATTGGATTTATGGATTCAGGTGGGATTCTTTTTCACCTGTAATATATATTCATTTCCATGGGTAATTTTACTTTTATTTTTCATTTTTAATAAATTATAATTTTTCAATGAAATTACCCTTTTTATGTTTTCTTCATATGTAAATTTTTATTGACCATAAATTTCATTACAAAGTCATAAAATTAATTTTTATTAATATATTACATGTGAATGTGTTTTCCTATTGTATTATTTAGCTCTATTTATGAATAATCCTTTAAATATTTTTTTGGTTTTTGAATGTAAATTCTATTATCAATTTATTTTAAAATATTATATTTGAAATAAAATTTATTTAAAACATAAAGGGTGTTTATTTGTATTTTTCAAATTAATTTTCTATATATTTGATATAAAAAATTTCTATGTGAAGGTATGGGATCCGGGTTTCTAGGATTTAGCACATATTATGGTATGGGAAACACAATTGTAGAAGAATCCAAAGACTTTCTCAATGACCATTCTTTATTCCAAGAACACAACATCTCTATTCTTATAGTACAATCAGACTTCAATCATCTTTTTATCTTCATTCTCAAAGAAATATAGGACCCCATGGTATTTAACCTACCTCACCAAGAGATGAAACCTCTTGATACACCATGATATAGAAATTCATCACAACTGGCGGGGGGTAACTTCCCTACTAATTATATTGATAGTAAAGGGAGAACTGTATACAACATAAATATCTACCATAGTATAGGTTCTCTTCACAACGATTGTAAAACTTTTTTAAGAGGTTATTCCCCAGTCATGTACCCTTTTAGACACCCTTTATTTTTTCTGCCTTTTAATAAAAAATAATATTCAGCTTGTCAACATCCTATAATGATTCTTATGATTTAATGAAGATATTTACTATTGATTCCATCCACATTCATAATATATATATTTTTTGGTCATGTGTAATGTATGTTTTTATATAAAACATTACCTTCACATGATTTCGTAAATCTATAGAAGAATTTTGAATGTTATCATGTTCATATCACACATACATGAATGGTTTTCATAATGTGACTAGGGGGTCCATAATAATATAGGCCTCCAATTCAATTGGAAATGATTTATATCTCATCAGATGATATGTATGGGAGTATGGAGTAAAATCATTCCACTAATGTTTTATTGGAATTGGGAGTGAACTAAATCCTCCAAGGGTTGCTGTCCAAAAAATTGATGATTCTCTTGAAAGTGAGACTTGAAATAGGTAATTATTTTTTATATTTATGTTTTATTCATAATAATGTTATATATTCGTATTCTATTGTTTATTTTTTAAAGTTAAGGATTTTTGAGTTTCATCCCTATACGCTTATTATTCATATATTTTGTTATGCCCAAATCCTTATTCCACTACTCAAGATTTATGTTCTATGTTTTATTAGTTATGATTCTATATTGTTTTTTCATTCACTATTATTATGTTTTAAAAACTATATTACCATTTGATTATAATTATGATACTTAGTTGATATCTATTAGGTATACCCTTATTGATAATTTTAGCTCATTCCCCAGGATATGAATTGGGGTTTAATGTATGATATGTCATGAAGGGATTCATGTGCAAAGAATAAATATGATTTATTGTAAATATGTTGTAAAATAAGTTTTCAGGTAAATAGATTCAAAATGTATATATATTATTTTTGGGAAATTTTGAATGGAAATAGAGTGGGGTTCTATTTTTTAGGGGGGTTAGGATATGAAGAATAAGATAATAAAACCTAAATATATATTTTAAATTGAATGTGATATTAAATAACACTTTTTGTGATATGTTGAAATAATGATGACATAGTGTAAATAATATTATGGCCTATTTTGTAACATCCCACATACTCTCATTTTCCTGAGAGGGTGGTGAGATGTTACTAGTCCTTAAGAGACATCACCAAGACACCAATGGCTGGAAATAAATGTTGAAGGGCTATAATAAATATGAAAGATGATTTTACCTTAAATAATTAACCAACTAACCAAAACAATCCAAACTAAAAAAACCACTATATGATGCATTATAAAAATAAAAGGAAACTGAGTATTTCAATTATCAAAACGAAACTAAAATCAAGTACCATAGTAGAAGACTACAGTACTAAGGTTAACAGTGGATTTCAAAGCTAACATGACTCCCTGACAAACACAAGACTCCATTCTCCACAAGCTACATGCTCTAACTTCATCAAATAGCCCTAGTATCAGGAAGAACTACAAAAGATGTGTGATAACATAAATTTTCTCATATTTTGATAAATTAAATCTACAAAAGCACTAATGTTCCAAACCAAGGATGATTACTAAAACACATTAGGTTTTTCCCATCAACTTCCATACCAGTAGTGAAGAAAACATTTTTTATGTCGGTTATTTTTTATTATTTATGTCAGGTTTTGGCCAACATTATTACAAGAGAGCTTATAATTTTTTAATGTTGGTTATTTTAAAACCGATATAAAAATCAAAATTTGAAGCATTTTTCACGTCGGTTCCTAAAAAACTGACGTAGAAAGCACATCGGAATTAAACCAGTCTGGGAATTTGTTTTTCACATCAGTAATTGTTTAAACGAGATGAAAACATATATATTATATCTGTTATTAAAAAACCGATGTAAAAAAAATTCATTGCATTTATTACATCATTTATAAAATAAGTAATGTAAAACCCTTTCTACGAAGCGTTATTCACATCGATTATTAGTTATCTGACGTGAAAACATATATACTACATTGGTTATTTATTAACCGATGAATAAAAAACCATTCTGATGTATTTATTAAGTCAGTTATAAAATAACCGACATAAAGACCAATTTTTTCTAATAAAATCATTCAACCATTACTATGCACTGTGAAAGAAGACCTGAAAAAAGCAGAAAATGGACCAAAACAAGACCATAACCAGATCAGAATAAAAACAAGAAAAACATCAGAACTAGACCAAAACATTAAGAACAAAAGAAAAATAAGAAATTTACATTCATAACATTCAAAACATACAATTTCAACTAAAAACTCTATAACCCCTCGGGAAACCCCTACCCCCATGGATAGCCCCCCCTCCCACCCCAAGTCACCCTCCCACCCACTGGAAAGGCCCCCAACCCCCTTGTACATCCTCGCACACCCTTGACCCCCACCCTTTAGACACCCCCCTCCCCTTGGACACCCTCACACCCCCTGGGTAGGCCCCCACCCCTATACATCCCCCATCCCCCTCGACAGCCCCCACACCCCTAGACAACCCCCACCCCCTCGACAGCCCCACACCCCTGGACACCCCCACCCCTGGACACCCTCCCACCCCCTGTACACCATCTCACCACCATGGACAGACCCCACCCCCTTGGACATCCTACCACACACCATGGACACCTCGACCCCTATACCCCCCACCCCCTAGACACCCACCCACCCCTGGACACCCCCCCCACCACCACCACCCCCTCAGAACCACACCACCCCACTAGAAACCCATGTAGACACCCTCTCACCCCCTAGACACCATGCCACCCCATTGGACACCCCCTTCCCCCTTGGACAACCACCACCCCCTAGACACCCACCAAACTCCCTAGAAACACCACACCCCTTGGACAACCCCTCAACCCCTGGACATCCCCCCACCCCAGGACATCTTCCCACCCCCTATACACCCCCCTAGACAGCCCCCACCCCTGGACACGTTCCCACCACCTAGACCCCCATAGAAATCCCCCACCTTCTAGACTCCCACCCACCCACTGGACTCCACCCCACCCCACTGGACAACCTCCAGGACACCTGCCCACCCCCTGGACGCCCCACCCCCTGGACATCCCCCCTGGACAACCCCACCCCATAAACACCCTCCCACCCACTAGACACCCCCTCCCCCAGGACACCCTCCCACACCCTAGACAACCCCCACTGATCTGGATAGGCCCCCACCCCCATGGATAGCCTCCCACCCCCTGGACCCCCTCTCACCCATATACACCCCCACCACCGGGACATCCCCCACCCTTGGACATCCCCCCTTTAGTTCCCAGTCAG
The DNA here is from genome assembly GCA_963277665.1 of Viscum album. Taxonomy (NCBI): domain Eukaryota; kingdom Viridiplantae; phylum Streptophyta; class Magnoliopsida; order Santalales; family Viscaceae; genus Viscum; species Viscum album. The sequence goes on along the minus strand of OY728133.1, from coordinate 1,790,388,216 downwards.
AATCCAAGTATCACTGAGAGGGGGATAGGGTGAATTAGTGATATCTTTTTCTTTTTATGTTTCCCTCATTTTGAAACAAGCTTCTCTTCTTGTTACAGAGTTTCTTCTTTGCATAACACGCACAACCACAAGAATGTAATATTTAAAAGGATCACTACTCAACAAGATTAGCTACGTCCTTGGTATGGTACGAAAATAATCCAGTACCACACAATCCACTAGAAAACAATCATTTGATGTGGAATACAATGAGTAGTATATACCCGTACACTCATGTAGAACTTGGAAAAAAATCTGAAAGCGCATTTTCACCCTCTTAGTACAGAAAGGGAATTACAATATTTCAATGGTTCTATACAATTGAATAGTTATATTCTCTGAAGTACAGATCTTCACATTCCTACCCAGAAGCTAGTAGGAACTTCGATACACAAAACTGAATATGTGTGCAGACCCCAAATTTTTCACGCAGGCTTTAGGATACCTTGCACACAATTCAAATGTCTATTGCATAAAAATTTCTTTTTGAAGTGTAAAACTTTTTCGCACAACGTTCCTTTTTCACGCAACTTCATTTCTTTTCGGCGCAGCTGTCCCATTTTCGTACAAACCCCTTTCTTTTCACGCAACTCATTTAGCGTAAAATTTTACGCACACCAGAGCTCGGGATTTATTCTAAGTGCCGAGCAGCCAAAAATGAGAGGGGTTCACATAATATTTATTGGCATTTTTGACCCTGTGCAAAAACACTAATCCGGGTGTAAAACCTCTTTCATGCACGTAAATACTCTTTCACGCAACTTCATATTTCGCGCAATGCTCCAATATTTCACAAACCTCATTCCTTTGCCAATTTTTGAGCTTATGATCTTAAAACACCTTTTTCATGAAAAACTTCTTTCTTTTATTTTGTGCAACCATTATTTTATCTGCACATCCCGTAGATATTTCATGCATCCCGCTGATATTTCGTGCATCCTACTACTATTTCGCGCAACACTTTATTTTTTCGCAAAGCCTGCCTAAATTTCCACGCACTCCATGCCTTTTCCATTATTCGATGTTCTGACCTTGAATCATGCATTTCACAAAAAATTCTAAACCATATTCAATCTTTTGCACATCATCCATTCCAAGAAACACATGTTCATCTCCCGATTTTAATGCCCTAAATTTTGGAAAACACTATAAAACGGCGCCACCTTAGACTATGCTTTTGTGATGCCCCAGATTTTCCATTACATTGTCATTTCTCTATTCACTGCTTCCCATAACCATTCTTCTACTTTCATCACAAACTAAACTATCGTGATATATATCCTTTGATAGATCATCTTTAGCATCGTCAGAGTTACAATGGGAAGTACTGAAACATCCCATCTTCTAGTAGTATAATTCCTTCCAATAAAAACTGTATATGATTGTCATCATTATTTCTCTCCCATTCCTTTATAATGCTTACATCACAATTTCTCTTAACTTATGATATTTTTGAAATACAAACCACCAAAACATCGTCTGATTCCGGGTCCTTTTACAAAGTGAATTTATTTATCTTGTTTGACAACAAAATATAACACTCTGCAAACGCTAACTCTTCAAACTTCTTTCTCCATTGAACTTGGTCCCAAAACCCCCCACCCCATGTACACCCTCTCACCCACTAGACACCACCACGCCCCCCTAGACAGCCAGCTGGGCACCAGACCACACCCCCTAGACAGCCCCCACCCCCTGGATAGCCACCCACCCCCTGGACACCCGACCACCCCCTGGACACCCCCACCCAACCCTCTGGACTCCCCCCCACCCCCTGGATAGCCTCCCACCCCCATTAAAAGAACCCCACCCATGTGTACATCCTCCCACTCCCATGGAAACTCACCCACCCCCTGAAAAACAACCCTGAATAGCCCCACCCCCAACCCCCTTGGAAACCGTCCCACCCCTAAGCCCTTGAACACACTCCAACCCCCTAAACACCACCCCACCCCCAAGGATAACCCCCACCCCTGGACACCACCTCCCCCTGGACACCCCCTACCCTTTGGATAGGCCCCCACCTCCTGGATATCCCCCCCCCCCTAAAACACCACCCCAACCCACTAATCAACCCCCTCCCACTTGTCACCCTCCCATCCCTCTACACCATTGGACACACTCCCACCCCCTAGACACCACCCCCACACCAAATGGACATCCCCCCACCACCTGGACACCCCCACCCCCCATGAAACCATTACTATGATCGGCCAATGTATGAAACTATCAGAAACTAGACCAAAATTAGACAAAAAATAGACCAGAATCCATACCAAATAAAACATCAAAACTAGACAAAAACAAGAATAACCAGAGAAAAATTAAAATTAGCATATATAACATTCAAAACATACAATTTCAAGTAAAACCCCTAATTCCAAACAAAACAACTACCAACTACACAATTATAATTACAATCTGAAAAATTACATTTTACACTACAAACAAATTAAAATACAATCAAACCTATAAAATAATTTGACCATTCCCCTAGTAAGTGTTTTACCTTCGGATCACTACATGCTTGAGGTTCATCCAATAGTTACATATTAAAAGGATAGTAGATAAAATTTATAATGAATAAATTAAATTAAATGTTATGGAAATGTTTATAAGGAAATCTTACCTGGTTACACTTCAGAAGCGTTCCAGTTATAATTATTTCATACATAAATCTTAACAAATAATATCTATATTCAACAATTCATTGTTCTTCATGACAATGATGTTTAAATTTGTGTTAATTCAAAATATCATTTTTTTGTAATTCATTGAAAAGTAGAAATTATAAATGTGTATTTACGATTAATTTTACATATTTGATCTTGACACGCTTTTTATTTGTGTTTTTTCTAAAGCAGACATATATCCTGTTAGAAAATAATACGAATGCTATAAATTTAAAATTCATTATAATATAAAATACTACTAAGAAATTTAATCTTACTTTTATAACATATTAATAAAACATCACCACACATCGCAACAGATAGACCATATCCAATAAATTGTTTTTCTCCCTTGGACAAAAAAACACCAAATGTAACATCCCAGGTAAATGAAGAATAAGGGATTTTCATATTTATTAATATTTTTGAATTAAATATTAATTTTACTTTAAAATGGTTTTCATGTTCGATAGCATACCCAATACGAAACAACGGGTTTCTTTGAAATCTTATGTGGCATACTAATTATATAATAATATTATGTTAAATGATAGTTAACTCCTAGTAGTTGTATTGGTGGGAATGAACGAAACTAACTACAGTATGATTATCCATGTTTTTTAAATGTATATCAATTTATCCAATAAAATTTAGAGGATTAAAATGTGAATGAATCTAATTTTAAGCATAATTTACATTAAAAGGACGATTTATCGCCTTTTAATGGAGAACCCTCATTAAATCTAGTTTTTGTAACATTAATACATTATATATGATCAAATAAAATCCTTCTTTAGAATGGGGACATCAAAATTTAATTTGCGTAAATTTTGGGAATTTTTCAGATAAAGTTCATTTTTAATGAATAGTGAAAATATTGTATTTTAATTCAAAACTATGTTTTAATCTAATTTATTTATATGGTTATATTATCTTTTTAATTGGATTTAAATTTTAATTAGAATATATTTTTACCATTTAATCCAATTTTGGTCATTGAAATTAATTTCACTTTTAAATTGGATATAAACATGTATCAATCTTTTGAAAGTTATTGTTTCTTAAAAACACGCTATTTGTTTTGATAACGGGAATAAATTTTAAAATTAATTAATTCCACTACAATTCATTGAATTTGAAAAAATAGACATCATTTTTTAATTCAGAAGATCAAATATATCTTATGCTGAAATTTGGTATTTTTCTGAAAAACATCAATTTTTTATTAATAGTGTAACCACATAGTGGTAGTTAAAAAACCTGACTTTTTCATTTAAATGAAATTTTAACACTTCTATGATTTGAATTTAAAAAATATGACATACATGGTTGTTTTAAATAAGTAAAATTTGGTTAATTAAGATAGAAATAATTTTTTTTGAATAGTAACTTTTGTCTTTTATTTACCGCTGTTAAAGGTAAAAAAGATAATTCATGGCTAATAGAATATAATAATAATTCAAAATTACCTTAAAACATGTCCTAACATAATTGGATGAGTAGTGGCCAACCATGGGCATCCTTGGGTCGATTTTAGGACCCCATGGGGACACAAATGAAAGATAATGACACTTTATATTAATTAATTTAATATAAAGACAAAATTGACATTAACAAATATAGTTTAGTAAATAATTTTTATATGGTGTTATATAAGTCCTATTTTCGACTGTAAATATTCATTAGAAAGATAAATATATTTTCCAAAATGTTAGTATTTTTTTATAATTTTTTACCTCAAATAAATAAAATTATTTTTGACACAATAATGATGCAGTATTTACCTTATTAATAAATGATTCAAATAAATAACATTATAATGATTAACATATTATCCAAAACTTGTTCAATTCTGATTGGATGATTTTATTTTGAATATTATTCAACTTATCTTCAACCTTAATGATTTTTGGACCTTTAGAAACCGAATATCATTATATAATAAAATAATATTTTCACACTTTCCTAAAGAGCCCCTCCTCTCACTTATAAAAGGAGACCATTTCTATCCAATTCCTCACACATCTCAAGCCATATGGCTCGTCAAAACTCTTCCCAATTAATCTACCTACATCCATCTTCTCATCCTAGAAGTCATACCTTATGCATAATTCACTTCAATATGTTCTTTGGTTCAAACCAAAGGGAGATACCCAAATTAAAGGTAACGATTTCTATTAAATTGTTATCTTTTATTTTACTTGTCCAACCCCTAAACTCTTTTAATTCCATTCTTTTATAACAACACCAGTATCCTAAATATAATAGGATTTTTTTATTAGATGTATTTTAAATACACTTACACACACATCCATCTAATGGATGAAGAACATAATATTTCTGTGGATGGAAAACTAACGCCTTATGAAACAATGATTGTTCAAATATCTTCAACCGCCTCTCATGGTGGAAATTATGATGGAAATATATTTATATATGATATATATTATTTTTATGATTTCCTTATGCTTCTATACTTCCCATTTATAGCATTCCTTTATGGTTTATATAGTGGGTAAATACGATAATCTCATTTGAGGATGTGTGGACTAACGCCCCGTCAAAGTGATTTGATTCATTAATGCCTTATGTGAGATGTATAAAGGATGGAGTTGATGATATTATATATGATATTATATTGTAATTATAATATAATTATGTATCATTATATTTTATTTCAATTAAAATATTAAATAGAAATGAAAATAGCATTCATGCGTATGTATGGCTTACCGTCTCCATTAACAGTGCATTTCATTTCTTACCTCTAAATGTTATGTACTATTATAAAAACATGAATATTATGGATATATATGATATATATGATATCCAAATCATGAATATCATTCTGGATAAAATGAAACTTTGACCACATGAACAACATGTAATTATAAGAAGTCCATTTTTGACTCAAGTTCCGAATAATGACAAAATGAACTTTACGAACTTAAATGATTGCATAATGTTTATAACATTGTAATAAGTGATATAAAAAGAATAATAAAATTGTAAAAGGTTCTTAAACAATTATAAATTAACTTTAGTTTATTATTCATGAGATTAAAGAACGACCGAGTCAAGTCGGACATGAGGTAAGGGACTTCGTCTCAATCTCCTTTCATTGAGGAATTTTTTGTTTTATACACAACATTATTTTATATGGTGTATAAAACCCTTTGAAATTTCATTTTATACAAAGGGAATATTTTTATACAAAGCTTTTTACTAAATGACAAAAATAAATGTTTTTTTACGTAAGTGGTGACAACGACCTTGCCACCGCCGCGAGTATTATTTGATCATTGGCTTCCTTAACAAGCCAGAATGTTTTTAAAAGGAAAAATAAATACTATATACTCTTTTTTCATATTTTGGTATTGAAAATAATTTTGAGAATGGATTTATTATTTCAATATCTTGAAATGATATTTTTCTATCGCAATGTGGGATTGTTTTCTTTTCTTTATGCTTATTTTATGTGTTATGATCATTCTATGGTTTTTGGGAATTATTTATATATACAGGTGGTTCAATGATAAACCTAGTGTGTGTGAGCCTGAGATATCTCTCCAATGCACTGGGTACCATGACGGAGGTAAACGTGAATGTTTCTCCAATGAGATTTAGAGAATATACTGTGATTGTTATTCGAAAGTAACTCCCTATGTAGCTGTGATAACTACAATGTAAGTATGATATTGATGAAACAAGTTACCTTTATGATTTATGATTTCTATGTGTCTTTCATAAATCTTTTGATTTCATGAGGTAAGTAAAATATTTCATTTTTTGTATGTATTTATGAAAAAATGTTTTCATTCTTTGTTTTATAACCCTGACTGAGCTTTTTATTCTCATCCCATGTTTTGAAATGTTTTCACATGACTAAAAGATGAATAGGGTCACGAAAGGTATCAAGGAAAATTAATGCTATCTAAAACATGGAACTAGACATGACTCTTTTTTTCAAGAGTTTTTAATTTTTTTAAAATGGATACTGTGTAGAAGTGTCTACCTTATAATCTTTTGAGATGTAATATTTATGTCCTAATTATCTAAAAATATAAACCTGAAAAGATCATGAATGTGAATTATTCATTTAATTCAATATTATGTAATGTTTAAGGTTGGGTCCTTATAGTTTGGATCAGAGGTTGGTTTAGATAAAAATAAGGTTTAGGGTATTGATAAATTAATATCAATAAATTAATTTATGTTAATATTGATATCATATAGAATTTTCAGATTACCATGTTTCTTCACGTAAGATATTTATTTGTTTAGAATGGTTTTATGCAGAGGAAACAGGGCAGCTATGTTGGGATGACATCAGGAGGAAGACAACCTTCAAAATCAGTAACCTAAGATGGTCGGAATCAAAACTGAACAGTTTGTTGCAGTGATGGCATAGTTTACTCTGGCTATAAAAGGTGGTTGTATCCATGTACGAGATCATCCAGATCAGCCACAGGTGAACATATCAGTAGTGGAGCATTTCATGAGGTAACATCCCCCATCATTCATAGGATCATCTGACCCTATGCTAGCTGAAGAGTGTATTAAGTCACTTGAGAAGATTTATGATGTCATTGGTTGTTCAAAACATCAAATGGTTAGTCTTGTTGTTTACCATTTTGAAGGTGAATCTGATCAGTGGTGGTCGATGGTGAAAAATATCAGGGATATTGAGGAGATTCATGATCTCGATTAGGATGAATTCAGCGGTATGTTTCTTGAGAAATACTTTCATAAGGTGGTTCATCTTAGGATGGAAAAACAATTCCTGGAATTGAGGAAGGAGGATGACTCAGTTGCTACTTATGAAGAAAAATTTACTCGACTATCAAGGTATGCTCCAAATTTCATATGTGATCTTGATAGTAAAATCAACCATTTTTACTCCAGATTAAAGAAAAAGTAACAAAGGGATTTATCTTCTAGTGAGTTCAAAAGGTATGATATTTTTTTTGCAAAGAAGGTGGAAATGGAGTCTGCTGATGATTAGGTATTCTTTGTCAAACAAACAGAATGAGAGGTCGAGGTGGCATGCGAAAGGTAAGAACTCTTAAGAAACGTCTGCTGGTAAGAAACGTACGTTTACATTTTTGAAAATTGGGGTAAAAAACATGTCGGGAATGTCTTTTGAATTCTAGTAAGTGCTAACGATGTGGTAAAATGGGTCATAAGGCTCATAATTTCACTGAAAAATAGCAGGGTATTGGTAGGACAAAATCTGATTTATAGTCAGTAAAATGTTTTATGTGTAATGAAATGGGTCATTATGCAAATGCATGTCCAAAAAAAACACAACCGAAGGAAAGTAGCCAGACTACAAGAAGAAAGGGGTGGTGAAATACTTTGCAACTACTTAAACAGATGTTGGTCCATCAAATGAAGTAGTATCAGGTACACTATGTGTTTGTTCAGATTATTCCAATCTGTTGTTTAATTCAGGTTCTACACACTCTTTCATTTCTGAGAAGTTTTCTTGTAAATTGGGAATTCCTTCTAATGATATGAATACTGAACATACAGTAAAAACACCTAGAGGTAATGTTGAGACAAAAAGAAAACATAAGAACATTACTTTCCTTGTGCGCGGAAATAATTTACCTGCAAACCTTATTGATTTGCATCTAGTAGAGTTTGATGTTATATTGGGCATGGATTGGTGATCTTTTTATCATTCTATGATTGACTGTAGAGCTAAAGAGGTTTCATTTCTGAATGATTTTTAGTTTATATACAAAAATGAACCCTTGAGGTTGATAACATAGCAGGAAGCTGAGAAACAAGTAAAATATTTAAATGAATGTTACCTTTCATATATTGTTGAAAACAAAGGAACTGTTCTGATTAATGATGTGCTAGTGGTAAATGATAACCATGATGTTTTTTCTGATGAGTTTCCTGGTATTATACCTGAGGGGGATGTTGAATTTACTATTGACTTAGTTCTTGATGATAAGCCATTTCCAAAACCCCCTTATCGAATGGCTCAAATTGAACCTTTAGAGTTAAAGAAGATATTGAATGAGTTATTAGATAAAGGATTCATTCGACCTAGAACATCACCGAGGGGTGCTCCTGTCTTGTTTGTTAAAAATAATGATGGTTCAATGAGATATTGCATTGATTATAGAGCATTGAATAACATCACTGTTATGAATAAGTATCCTTTGCCTCATATCGATGATTTGTTTGATCAGCTCCAGGGAGCATAGTATTTTTCGAAGATTGAATTGATGTCAGGGTACCATTAGTTGAATGTAAAAGAAGAAGACGTTTGGACAAACATGTTTCGTACTAGATATGGCCGTTATGAATTTTTAGTTATGCCTTTTGGGTTAACCAATGCACCTGCTGTATTTATGGATCTTATAAATATACTTTTATGTGAGTTCTTGGATAAGTTTTTGGTTGTGTTCATTGAGGATATTTTGGTTTATTCCAAAAGTAAAGAGGAACATGAAAGTCATTTAAGGGTTGTTTTTTAAACCTTCAATGAAAATAAACCATTTGGGAAATTCAGAATGTGTGAGTTTTGGTTACAAAAAATTTCATTCCATGGTCACATTGTTTCAAAAAATGGCATATCTATTGATCCTGCTAAAACAAAAGTTGTTGATGAATGGCCAAGACTCACAAATATAACCTAGATTCATATTTTTCTTGGTTTTGTTGGTTATTAGTGGAGGTTTGTTGACAATTTTTCACAGTTATCTAGTCCAATGACTATGTTAACTCGAAAAGGTGTTAAGTTCATCTAGACAAAGGAATGTAATGATAGTTTTTAGGAATTGAAAATAATATTGGCGAATGCTCCAGTTTTGGCACTGCCCTCTAGAAATGGTGAGTCTGTTATCTACAGTGATGCTTCTTTGAAATGACTGGGTTGTGTCCTAATGCAAAATGATCATGTAATTTCTTATGCATCACGTCAGTTGAAACCACATGAGTTAAATTACCCTACACATGATTTGGAAGTAGTTGTCATTGTTTTTGATTTAAAAATTTGAAGGAATCATTTATATGGAGTGAAGTATGAAATATATACTGTTTAAAAAACATTGAAGTATATTCACTCAGAAATAATTAAACATGAGATAGAGGAGATGGTTGGAATTAATCAAGGATTATGATTGCACGATCCTTTATCATCTAGGAAAATCAAAATAAAGTGGCTGATGCATTAAGTCAAAAAATTAATACTTCATTAACCATGTTACATTTGAAATGAGATCCTTCGGTTTTTGATTTGATGAATTTTTGCAACAAAGTTATTATTGCAATAAATTATTCTGTTCTGTTTTAGGTGTCAGTGAAATCATCTATATCAGACAGAATTAAGAAAGCATAGAAGGAAGACAGTGAGTTGCAGAAGATGATTGTGTTGTTTCAAAAGGGTATGTTTCCTGATTTTAATGTTGATAATGATTTTGTTTTGAGATTTGGAAAGATATTATGTGTTCCTTGTGATTAACAGCTGAAGAATCAGTTGTTATGTGAAGCTCATAGTTCTCTTTTTTTAGTTCATCATGGTAGTACTAAGATGTACATAGATCTTCGGGAGTATTACTGGTGGGTTGGACTGAAAAGAGATGTTGCTGATTATACTGTTAGTTGTTTGACTTGTCAACAGGTTAAAGCAGAGAGACAGTTACCAAAAGGAATGATTCATCCTTTACCGGTTCTATAGGGTAAATGGGAAAATATATCCATGGACTTTTTTGTGGGATTACCAAAGACATCTCGAGGTAATAATGCAATCTGCGTTATAGTTAACTGATTGACTAAATCTGGTCATTTCCTTCCTATTAGAGATACATTGTCTCTAGATCACCTTGAACGGTTGTATGTTAAAGAGATAGTCAGGTTTCAGGGAGTTCCCCTCTCCGTTGTATCTGATCCTGATCCCAGGTTCACTTCTAAATTTTGGAAAGGCCTTCAGAAGGCATTAGGTACTAAATTAAATTTTAGTACAGCCTTTCATCCTCAATCTGATGGGAAGTCAGAACAAACTATTTAGAACATGGAGGATATGTTATGTCCTTGATCGATGGATTATGAGGGAATTTGGGACCAACATCTTTATTTGGTTGAATTTTCTTATAATAAAATCTTTCATTCCATTATACTGTTGGCTCCATTTGAGGCATTATATGGAATGCATTGTCGAACTCCATAATTTTGGGATGAAGTAGGTCAAAGGAAGCTGATGGGACCAGAATTTGTAGAAGACATGGCAGAGAAAGTTCATTTGATTCAGAAGCACATGAGAACAGCTCCGAGCAAACAAAAAAAATGCAGATAACTGGAGGAAGGATCTTTCCATTGAAGTAGGTGATCATGTCTTTCTCAAAGTTGCTCCATGGAAAAGTGTGATGCATTTTGGTAAGAAGGGAAAGCTGAGTCTGAGGTTCATTGGACCTTATGAAATTATGGATAAAGTTGGATCAGTTGTGTATAGAGGGGCTTTACCTCCAATTTTATCCCAAGTACACAATGTTTTTCATATTTTGATGTTGAGAAAGTATATGCCAGATCCATCTCATGTTTTGATCCCAGAGGTAGTTCAGTTGGAAGAGAATCTCTCTTGTGAAAAACAACCAGTTCAGATTCTTGACCGTATAGAGAAAGTGTTGTGGAATAAGTTGATTCATCAGGTAATGGTTTTGTGGAAAAACCATATGATTGAAGAGGCAATGTGGGAATCAAAAAATGTTATGAGGGATAAATACCGCCACTTATTTTGATAAGTAAATAAAAATTGTGACGATGCAATTTTCTAAAAGCGGGGAAGGTTGTAACATCCCAAGTAAATGAAGAATAATATATTTACATATTTACTAATATTTTTTAATTAAATATTAATTTCACTTTAAAAGGGTTTCTATGTTCGATAGCGTACCGGATACACAATAAAAGGTTTCATTTAAAACTTATGTGGCACACTAATAATATAATTTAATTATTTTAAATGGTAGTTAAATTATAGTCGTTGTATTGGTCGGAATGAATGATACTAACTACAATATGATTATACATGTTTGTTAAATGTATTTACATTTATCTAATAAAAGTTAGAGTCCTAAAATTTGAATGAATCTAATTTTAAGCATAATTTACATTAAAAGGATTATTTATTGCCTTTTAATGGAGAACCCTCATTAAATATAGTTTTGGTTACTTTAATACATTATATATGTCCAAATAAAATCATTCTTTAGAATGTGGACATCCAAATTTAATTTGTGTATATTTTTGGAATTTTTCCGATCAAGTTCATTTTTTAATGAATAGTGAAAATATTGTATTTTAATTCCAAACTATGTTTTAATCTAATTTATTTATATGGTTAGATTATCTTTTTAATTGGTTTTAAAGTTTAATTAGAAAATATATTTACCATTTAATCCAATTTTGGTCATTGGAATTAACTTCACATTGAAATTGGACATAAACAAGTATCAATCTTTTGATAGTTATTGTTTCTTAAAAACACACTATTTTTTTGATAATGGGAATAAATATTAAAATTAATTAATTCCACTTCTATGTTTGGAATTTGTAAAAATGGACATCATTTTTAATTCGGAATATCCAATATAGCTTAGGCTAAATTTTTGGTATTTTAATAAAAAACTTCAATTTTTGATGAATAGTGAAACCACATAGTGATAGTTAAAAAAACTGGCTTTTTTCTTTTAAATGAAATTTTACCCCTTTTTTGAATTGAATTTCAAAAATACAACATACATGGATGTTATTAAGAAGTAAAATTGGGTTCATTAAGATAAAAATATTTTTGGTGAATTGTAACTTTTGACTTTTATTTGCCGTAGTTAAAGTAAATAAGATAATTCAAGGTTAAAAGAATATTATAATAATTCAAAATTAATTTACCACTTGTCCTAAACTTATTGGATGAGCAGTGGATGACCATTTCCATCTTTGGGTTGATTTTGGGACCCCATGAAGCCACTTATGAAAGATAATGGCACTTTAGATTAATTAATTTAATGTAAGGACAAAATTGACATTAACCAAATTATTTTAGTAATTAATTTTCATATGGAGTTATATAAGTCAAATATTAGACTATAAAGATTTATTGGAAAGATAAAACGATATTACAACATTTTAGTATTTTTTTATAATTTTTCGACATCAAATAAATTAAATTATTTATGACACAATAATGATGCTGTATTTAACTCATTAATAAATTATTTAAATAAATAATATTATAATGATTACAATATTATCCAAAACATGTTAAATTCTGATTGGATGATTTTATTTCGAATATTAGTCATCTTATATTTTAACATAATGATTTTAGGACCTTTATAAAACGAATATCATTATATAATAAAATAATATTTTCACACTTTCCTAACGAGCCCCTCCTCTCTCTTATAAAAGGAGACCATTTCTATCCAATTACTCACACCTCTCAAGTCATCTGGCTCGTCCAAACTCTACCAAATTCATCTCCCTACATCCATATCCTCCTCCTAGAAGCCTTAACTTAGGCATAAGGAACTTCAATAAGTCCTTTGGTTCAAACCAAAGGGAGTTATCCAAATTAATGGTAACGGTTTCTCTTAAATTGTTTTCAGTAATTTTACATATCCAACCCCTAAACTCTTTTAGTTACATTATTTTTTAAAAACACCAGTATCCTCAATATAATTGGATTTTTTATCATAAGTATTTTAACTACACTTACGCACACATCCATCGAATGGATGAAGAATATAATGTTTCTGTGGATAGCAATCTAACGCCTCACGAAACGATGATTGTTCAAATATCTCCAACCACCTCTCATGGTGGCCATTATGATAGAACTGTATTTATATAAGATATATATTATGTTTTTTATTTTCATATGCTTCTGTACTTCCCATTTATAGCACTCCATTATGGTTTCCATAGTGGGTAAATATGATAATCTCATTTGAGGAAGTGCGGACTACCGCCCCCTCAAAGTGATTTCATTCGTTAATGCCTTATTTTGGATGTATAATGGATAGAGTTAATGATATTATATATTATATTATAATGGAATTATAATATAACTATGTATCATTATGTTTAATTTCCATTAAAATTAGAAATATAAATGATATCATTCATGCCTACGTACAACTTACCATCTCTATGAAGGATGTATTTCATTTCTTACCTCTAAATGTTATGTACTATTATAAAAACATGTATATGATGGATATATATATGATATATATTATTTTCAAATCATTAATGTCATTCTGGATATAATGAACCTTTTTCGACATGAACAACATGTAATTATAAGAAGTCTATTTTTGACTCAAGTACCAAATATCAACAAAATGAACGTTATTAACTTAAATTATTGAATAATTATTATAACATGGTAATAAGTGATATTAAAGGGAATAATAAACTTGAAAAGGGTTCTTAAGAAAGTATAAATTAACTTTAGTATACTATTCAAGAGATTAACGAATGATCGTGTCAAGTCGGATATGAGGTACGGGACTTCGTCTCAATCTCCTTTCTTTGAGGCATTTTTAGTTTTATACATGACTTTATTTTATACGGTGTATAAACCACTTTGACTTTTCATTTTATTCAATTGGAATATTTTTATATGAATCGTTTTACTAAATAAAAAAAATTATTTTATGTAAGTGGTGACAACGACCTTTCCGCCGCCGCGAGTATTATTTGATATCTGGCTTCCTTAACAAGATGAGAAGTTTTTAAAATGAATAAATAAATACCATATGCTATTTTTACGTATTATGGTATTGAAAATGATTTTGAGAATGGATTTATTATTTCAGTATCTTGAAATGGTATTTTTCTATTACAATGTGGAAATGTTATCTTATCATTATTCTTATGTTATGTGTTATGATCATGTTATGGTTCTTGCACATTATTTACATATATGTGTGGTTCCATGATAATCCTAGGGTGGGAGAGCCTGAGATAGCACTCCAATGCATTGGGTAATGTGATGGAGGTAAATGTGAATGTTTCTCTTAAAAGATTTAGGGAATATATTTTGATGTGTATTCCAAAGTAACTCCCTATGTAGATGTGATAACTACAATGTAAGTATGATATGGATGCCACAAGTTACCTTTATGATTTATGATTTCTATGTTTCTTTCATAAATCTTATGATTTCCCGAGGTAAGTAAAATAATTCATGTTTTGTAAGTATTTATCAAAAACTGTTTTCATTCTTTGTTTTATAACCCTTACTGAGCCTTTTATGCTCATCCCATGTTTTGAAATGTTTTCACATGACTTGAAGATGAATAGGGTCAAGGATGGGATCAAGGAAAATTCATGTTGTCTAAAACATGGAACAAGACATGACCCTTTTTTTCAAGAGTATTTTTTTAATGAAAAAATAGAAACTGTGTAGAATTGTCTAACTTGTAATCTTTTGAGATGTAATAGTTATGTCCTAATTCTCTAAAACTCTAAACATGAAAAGATCTTCTATGCGAATTATTCATTTAATTCAATATTATGTAATGTTTAAGGCCGGGTCCTTATACCAAACATCCAATGATCACTGATATAAATTGAAATTTAATGACAGTGGTTTTTTATGTTAGATTATAATGGACACATTCCCAGGTATATGGTTCATATCTCTCACAAAAAGGAATCATCCAACACTGTGTGATTATATTCTGTTCAAATCATTATGAAATATAATGTTTTCTTTGTTCCTCATCCAATTCATGTGCATTAGGGGAAATCAAATTAGGGTCCATCAATCCATATTCATATGTCTTCTCATTCTTCTCACACATGTAATAAAGATACCTAATACAAAATAGAAATATGTATACATTTTTAATAAATATAACTAGGGAAAGTTGTTAAGACATACATGGGAAAAATTCACCACATTGATGTCCAACTTATCTCAAGTCACAAGATCCATGATATCATTTTTCACAATCCCCATATTTATTGCACGCCCAAAACCATGAGATTCAATTGGAAACTCATAATGATCTCCAAAAAATTTCAATATCTTGAAAATCATAAAGAGACTACTAGAATCTGTATATGATGTCATAACCATCTGTATTTGTTGTTGTCTATAAACTATTTCTTTATCATTGAAGTACTCTTGTAAAACTAAATAGAAAAATATATTAGTTTTCAAATGTTAAAACAACTTTAATAAAATATAAAATAAAAGTAATAACATACATACCTCTATGGTAATGACTCGCAGATGTCTAGATGGATAAACTAAAAAGTGGTTGATACTATGTCCATCTATCATCACCTAATCTGTTGGTAATGGTACTCAAGAAAATATATCTATAATATCATGCAAAGTGACCCTATGATGCTCTAACTCTAACTGTTGATGATGAAATATATCTCATTTACAATATACCAGACCATATATAACTATATGATGGTGAGGAATATCAATATAAAACTCACAATAAGTAAGAAGATGTGGCAGAGGATTCGATTAAAAAATGGGGTCCCAGGCTGATGTGGGGGAGTGGGAGCTACTGGTGAAGGTGGAGGATAAATAATTGGGTCTGCAAGGGGAGGTGGAGGAGTGGGAGATGTAGTATGAAATTTTCTTTTCCTGTATGTAATCATAGACAGTACTAATGCTCTAATATTTTCCTTTATCTTTGAATTAATATTTTGAACTCTAGCCTCCAAGGATTATATATTTTTTATAAACACCCTCAATTGAATAATTTGATGAATGTGGAATCAATTTTCTTACTGATACACCCATCGGATATCATCATACATGACAAGGGTTTTTGGGATTTCCCAATGCTGTAGATAAAATATCTTGCCTCCTCACAACTGTAAATACCCTCTAGGAGCTCTACTCATCAAGAGAATCAAGTATTACTTAATTGAACATTTCTATAATGATTCAAACTATATAAAGAATATAATTAACATAAATAAATAAAAAATATATATCTTACAATGCTGTTATCTACTATTCTAGATTCTTCTAAAAGATATTTCCCCTTTTGATCATCTAAGATATCTTCCACTTTTCATTTCTACATGGTGGGGATGGATGGTAAAGCTCTCCAAAGCTTGAAGACTCAGCTCTCATTTTTTTTTAATTTTTCCACCATCATTTGTTATTCCAATAATTTATACCCTTTTTAAGATAAAATATATAGTTATACAATTTTTGATTGGATCTCTTAATGATATGTCCTTGTTTTTTGTAAATTAACAATAATAAATAATTAACAAATCATTAATAAGTTCATTTATATAAGAAATCATATTAAATTTTACATTTCCCTTACCAAAAATAAATCTTTTCTTCTACATTCAACAAATATTCTCTATGTGTTATTATCTATGAATGGATATATATATATGACATGGATTGTCATTATTCCTAAGACAAAAAATGAAATCAGATGTGAGGGTTGATTTGATATCTATCAATATCCTTGCGGCCATCGATAAGAATTTCATCCTGACTCCTCCAATTCCAGGAATATCAAATGTCATTTGATAAAGAAGAGGAAAAATATATTTTACCAGAAAAAATTAAATATTAGTCAAAAAAACCAAAAGAACTTACCAAAATCATCTCCCACAACAGTGATAATTTTTATTTTTCCAGACATCCCCAATCATCAAACAAACTTCTTATATTGATTTTACCCTAATTTGATACAAAACTCTTAATTTTTTTGGCATTTGGACCTCTAGGAATATTATCTACATCAAAATCAATGAGTATACTCTGGTCTAACCTACAAGAAAGTGATAATATTGTTCATCATGTGCAGCCACATTTACCAATTCTTGAAATCTTCTTTTTCATTATGGGAGCACATGAGGAAGATTGGGGAACATCCAGAGGAGCATGTGAATGTTCTTCCCTAGAGGTATGATCATGGTGTTGATCTCCAGAATCATGTGGGTGATCAACTAATTGATCAGTCATTATCCTTCAAATAAAAAATGAATACATTATTTCACAAATATACAAATTCAAATATTATAATACTAATGTAAATAAAAAATGGAAAAATGAACTATGTTATGTAATAGTAAACATGGTAAATTTTGTAATCATGTTAAACAATGGTAAAGATGTTAAATATGGTAATCATGGTAGTGTAATTTTCTTAGAAAAAAATAAATATATATATATTTTATTTAAAGGTAAACTATTGTAAAATATGGTAGACATGGTAAACATGGTAAACATGGTAAATATGGTAAGCATGTTAGACAATCGTAAATATGGTAAAAATATAAAACATGGTAGTGTAATTGTCATTCATGAAAATAAATAAATATATAAGTTACGTAAAGGTAAACTATAGTAAACTATGGAAAACATGGTAAACATGGTAAACATGGTAAACAAGGTAAACATGGTAAACATGGTAAACATGGTAAACATGGAAAACATGGAAAACATGTTTAAGTATTATTCATTCAACAAAATCAATGTATATATAAGTTATGGAATGGTAAACAGGATAATCTAAACTAAACAATATAAAAATAAATAAAAAATTAAAACATTTTATGAAAATATTAAATGTAAACAATAAATAAACATATGTTACCTCTAATACTAGGAATGTACAAATATATTTTGTTGCCAAATTACTTTTTGATGATCGTTCTTCATGTAACAAACCTTATCTTCAACATTATCATCATTATTATCTTCTAATATTTCCATGGAAGTATGGATACTACATAAATAAGAATCTTCCGCAAGTTAATCCTCAGTAACATATTTTTTTACTTGTAAAACAATAGACCACTTAATATCTGATTGATAAACTACAAAAAAATATTTTTTTCATGTGTTTCCAATAGAAAAGAATCTGATGTGTCTTCCAATCTATTTAAATTAATAACTATCATTCCAAATTCATAATGTCTGAAACTGTTGTTTCTAATAAATAATTTTCAGTTAAAAACAAGAACATTAATATTAAAGTAATAAACCTCCTATAATTCATTAACGACTCAATATTATTCAATTGATGCAAAAATTGGGTTTATGTCTTTAGAACTCGAAAAGTTCATCACTACTGTAAACACAAATACATAACTATTCTGAACTGCACTTCTGTTGTCTTGAGATTTTTTATGAAATTTATAACCATTAATGTTATACTCGGACTAGGTTTTCACATTTAAACTTAGTCCACCCACTAACCATCTTAATGTCTCTAATACATCTGACATACTAATAATGGTATTTATAAACAAGAGAAAAAATGTTTTGTTGTGATCATTCAAAATACACATTTCTTTCTTCTTTGTATGACATTATTTCAACCCATTAATATGCAATTTGATATACAACTAAGCATCACCTATGTTATTAAAGATGTATAATTCTACTTTTTTCATCTGTTCAGCTGTAAACGATTTTACTTTCTTGACAAGAATCCCCTTTAGCTCATTACTAATTCGTTCATGGCGAGACTGAGGCAAACCAATGTGCTCCATTATAGCTATGTATCATGTTCAAAACTCTGAAACCACCTTAGATATATACTTTTCAATAATGAGGGCTTCGAGTGGATATAGATTCCTAACATAACCCTTCAATATTTTCATATACCTTTCAAAAGGATACGTCCAACGAAGATATAGAGGTCCAAAAAGATTTATTTCTTGAACAAGATGAACTATTAATTGCACCATTATATCAAAAAAAATATGGAGAAAAATACATTTCCCATTGACAAAGTATAGAAACTGAAACCTTTTCCAAAATGTTCACAGACTTCACATCAATCAATTTATTACAAATTTAATTGAAAAAAATAACATAGAATCATTATATTCTTTCTGACACCAATGGGAAATATTCTACATAGTGAAACTAGTTGAAGTTGTTTCATCATGACGTGACAGTCATGAGATTTGATACCTATCAAATTCAATTTTTTTAAAGAGACAAAATTGTTTATATTTTAAGAATAACATTGGCGCACTTTGATATCATGAAGGCACTGGAAAAAAAGTAATTCTATCCCTCTTGGATAATGTATGAAAAGAAGTGGGGAATGGATCATCTTCCATTAGGAGTGGGAGAAAACTCCAAACTTATTACAATTACTAGTAAGTCTAATTTGGCATTCAACTCATCTTTAGTCTTTAATTAAGTATCTAAGAATGTTCCAATCAAACTGTTGCATATATTCTTTTCCACATGCCTGAAATCCATATTATTTTTCACTTCATGATATCTCTAATATGGTAGCTAAAAAAATATTGACGTTTTCTTCCAAATATGTCCATCATTTCAAGATTTATTTGTCTTTCTGAATGTCACATCAACATTTTTCACCCTCTCAAAATACACATATAGGGATAAGGGTTTCAAAATAATATCGAACTCTTAAGAGCCGTTGAATGCATTTTTTTAGTCTTTTATAAGACTGATCAACAGGAAAAAACGTTCAATGACCCATGAATATTGTTTTCCTCCCATGATGCAATTGACAATATGAGGATTGTTTTTCTCAAATTGGACCTTCTTTATTCCCTATTACAGTGTATCCAAATAAAATTTAGTATTTTCTGAGGTCATTTATAGTGAACATAAGCACTAAATACAGTTTAAAATATTCCATTTTATAAGAATCATACACCTTAATACCATCCTTCCATAAAATTTTCAAATCATCAGTCAATAGTGATAAGAAAACATCAGTATCCTTTCCGAGTTTCTTCAGATAAGAGATCATTATACTCAACATGAAATATTTTCACTTTATACAAAAATCAGGGGAGGGGTTTTAAATTACCAATAACAAAGGTCATGAAATATGTGTGTTACTGAGGGTTCTGTATGTATTCATTCCATCTGTGCACAACCCAAGTCTGGGATTTCTAGTTTTTTTTTCAAATGTAGGATACTTCTTATCAATTTTCATCAAATAGTGACAATCAAATGGATGACATATATTTCCATCACATATCCACTCATCATTATTCCATGTTAAACTTTTTTCATCATGTGAATTAGAAAATAAACACTTAAATTGATGAATTATAAGAAGATACCAAAATACATTGGAAGGAATCTCTGAAATCTCTATATTAGCCTGTGATTTTCCTTTTAACATATACCATGATGTCCAACATTTTTGGAACTCTGACAGAAATTCATATTCCTTCTTATATATCATATAGTAATTCAGATATTCATGTATTTTCTTGTATCCCTATCCCATCAGGCATAATATTTTCTTGGTCGTATAATGTGAATCTGTAAGATCATTGCCTTTTATAAGAATTTATTTCTAAAACTGTAGCAGCTCTATAATACTTATATCACTCCATCCTTGTTTTGCATTCAGGTTAATCAATCTTAACACCACCTAAAAAACCATTAATTTCATTCAACCAGGATACAATGGTTTTTCAGCCTCACCATACACACATGAAACTGTCGAGTCTACCTCAATTTTTTGTGCTTCAATATCACGAATCATTTCATCAATTCCATCAAAGTTACTGTCATTCAAATCATCATCACTAGTAGATCAAATATTGTGTCCAGTTTCACCATGCCAAATATAATCACTATAACTCTGATTAAAACCATGAAAAATTAGATTATATTTTATCTCTCTACTTTTAAACTTCTTCATAAAAAAATATTTCAGGAATGGACAGAAAAATATGTTTCTGAATGGAACATTTCTTTTAGAAAATTTCAAAAAGGCATTAAAACCTTCTTCACATTTATTACTCATTTGATGTGCCATAATCCAACTTTTAATCATTATTACCTATACCAAATATAAAAAATATACATATTTTTAAGATAAGAAAATGTTATATTTATATGAAAAGTATCATAGTTTAAATATTAAAAAATTTTGAAATATAAATCAAGTATTTGAGTATTTGAAAAAGATAATAATGAAAATTATTTTAAAAAGAAAATATTCTTAGATATTACAATTTTAAATTCATCTTGGAACCTTTCTTCTTAAGGTACACAAAGAATATATCCTGGTGAAACTCGATACCAAATTCACCCTTTCGTAAATAAAAAATATGA
Source organism: Viscum album (assembly GCA_963277665.1). Taxonomy (NCBI): domain Eukaryota; kingdom Viridiplantae; phylum Streptophyta; class Magnoliopsida; order Santalales; family Viscaceae; genus Viscum; species Viscum album. The sequence goes on along the minus strand of OY728133.1, from coordinate 1,790,366,409 downwards.
AGTATAAATATTAAAATAAGTATACAACCACTACTGAAAATTACACATATGCAATGATTTGAAACCATTGATATAGCCCCTGAAACCATTGTCATAGAACATCCCAATGGTTTCACAAACTGTTGGCATGATGGACGTCGCAATAGCCCTATACAAATTGTTCTATAGGAACTGTTGTTATAAATTTCTGGGAGTTAATTTATTCTAATGGTTTCAACGAAACTGCTGGGATATACATACCCCAACTGATCAAGAACCGTAGGAATAATTGTTGTCCAAAATATTATACATTCCAAAATTTTCATGGACAATTTTTGGATATATGTATACCAACGGTTCAAGAGCTATTGGCATACACTCTCTAGTGTATAATCTATTTCAACGGAGGGTGGGGGATTTCTAGGGGGTGGGGGATGTCTTGGGGGGCTATCCATGGGGTGGGAGGTTTCCATTGGGGGAGTCCAGGGGTGGGGGTCTCCTTGGGGGTGGGATTGTCCAGGGGTATGGGGGCTATCCAGGGGTTGGGTGTGTCCATGGGGGTGGGAGTGTCTAGGGGATGGAGGGTCTATCCATGGTGGTGGGAGTGTCCCGAGGGGCTGTAGAGGGGGTGAGGGGGTTATCTAAGGGGGTAGTGGGTGTCCCGAGGGTGGGGGTGGTGTCCGAGAGGGCAGTCCAAAGGGGTGGGTGTGTCCAAGGGGGTGAGGGGTGTTTTCTAGGGGGTGTGGGGATGTCTAAGAGAGTAGGGGTGTTCAGGGTTATGGGGTGGTGTTCAGGGGTGAGGGGGCTTCCCAACCCCCTACCACCTTTGATAGCCACCACCCCTAGGACACCCCACCCCTGGTCACTGCCACCCCCATGAAAATATCCCCCAAACTGACTGGAAGTCCCCCCCACCCCTAGACCCCCAACCCCCGAGACACCCCAAACACCTTTGGACAACCCCCTCACTGCCATAGACCCCCCACCCCCTGGGACACCCCAAGACACCCACACCCCCTTGGAAAACCCCCACCTCTGTAGACACCCCCAACCCCATGGACCACCCCCTACAACCCCTTGGCCACCCCCACTGTCTTGGACACCCTGACCCCCTTGGCCAGCCGCCTCACCCCCTGGAGACCCCCCCCCCCCCCCCCGGACACCCCCTGGAAAACCCCACCCCCTTGGACACCCCCCACCCCTAGACACTTCCACCCCGTGGACCCCCCCCCCCCCCCACCCTTGGACATCCCCCACCCTACATGGACACCCCCACCCCCCAAGGATAACCCCTTGGACACCCCCTGGACAACACCCCACCCCCCACCTGAATACACCCACCCCCTGTACACCCCACATACCCCCTTTGACTGCCCCCTCACCCGCAGGACACCACCCCCACACCCCTGGACACCCCTTACCCCCTTGGAAATCCCCCTCACCCACTGGAAACCACCCTATCACCCCCTTGGACACCCCCTAGAAATTACCACCCCCTTAGATATTCCCCCCACACCCCTTGGACATCCCCCACCCCTAGACACCCACAGACCCTTTGACACCACCACCCCCAAGACACCCCCACCACCTTGGGCACCCCCCCTCACCCCCCCGGACACCACCCCCCCAACCCATTCGACACCCCTAGACACCCCCACCCCCTGGAAACCCCAATACCCTCTAAACACCCCCACACACACAAGAATGTAAATGCACATACCCATGATAGAACATATAAAAATTATAATCATTCATGATATCACTTCAATTGTTTGTTTTACCAAAAAAAATTAGTGTGGTATAAAAAAAACTATGAAACTTACCATGATACCAAGAAAAAGAGATAGGAAAATAACATCTCAAAATATAAGTTTAGGGAATTGTGAAAAATAAAATATGAAACAGTGGTGTGTGAGGCTTAATTTAGTGTTATGAGCCGACCTGATAGATCTGGTGATAATAGAGATGTTTAAGGATGTTAGAAAAATGTGGTTGGAGGGCAGAACTTCAAAGAATCCTTTTTATGGTTTTTTTCACGAGAGAAAAGAGTCGTATGTTGCCCAATCAATGAAAACAAAATGACCAAATTCAAGGCATGATTAAATATTTAAATGCTTTATCTGGATGGTTATTCAAAAAATGATGTGATAAACTATTTTTTTAATGTTTATAACATCTGTTATTTAATAACCTATGTGAATAATTGTTTTTTATCACATCCTTTATTTTATAACTAATGTGAATAATCGCTGATATTTGATTTACCAGATTGGTTATAAAATAAATGACATGATAAACACCCAGATTCGATCTTTAACATCGATTATAAAATAACATATATGATAAATTTTATCTCTGGGATTTATCAGGTTGATTATTTTATAACCAATGTAAAAAAATCAATTCTTGAGATTTATCACGTCAGTTATAAAAAAACTGACGTGATAAACCAATTTCTCTTTCTTTTCATTTCAGTTATATAGAACTGACATGAAAAATGCCAACGTGTTAAATGTTTTTTCCCTAGTTTACTCATGCCATTATGATAGAATAGTTATAGACATTTATATAAACCATTTTATATAAAAAAAATTATAAAATAATTTATTAAAAAATATAAAAACTTCTAAAATATTTTATAACCATATATAAACAAGTTTTATATGAATAAATTTTCCAAAAAAGTCTATTTTCAAAAAAACACCCAAACTATGCTTTAAAATTAGTTCCCAAGTTTCCTTTTTCATAACCAATCCATTAAACATTTTAACATCCTGGACCTGAGTGCCATGCAACGGGTGCCCTGAATCTGATTCGCCACGTGACCTCAAGCGCATTTCCCTAAATTCCAGAGGCTGCCGACTAGAAACAAGGGCCCAGGTATGTTAGTGGGGAAACTATTCCCTCATGTGTCAAAGGGTAGTGCAGCGGAATGTAAATAAACATACAAAAACAGCGGAAGCAGTAAATCATACACAACTGAAATAAGCAACCACAATGGATATAACCAACAATATATAAATAATGATGCTACATGTCTTAGTTCTAAGAAAACAGCCAGAGCATGTTACATAGTAGTACAATACAATACAGGGTACAAGTACAGAAATGAAAAATAGCTGGCAGCGGCATAGCGAGCCTAGGCCCAGTCCCATGCCCTCCTACTCCTCAGCAACAGTCAAGTACTTGTATAGAGACTCTTTCCCCGATCCACACCTGCAAAAATGTAATCTGTTTGGGTCGAAAAGCGTGACCCAAACTGGGTGTGAGAAATATATCTTTGTAGGAACCCACCAAAGGCCCGTTCCAAACTGCGTGTAAGCATGAAAAAATAGTGCGCAGAAGTAAAATGAAATAAAGTAAGAAGTTCTCAAAAGTAACTAATTACCAGTTATATTGCCATTTTATTATTTATTTAATCCATTAAATATTAGAAATCACCACATTGCATTTCTAAGTAAACAGTACACGTCCTGAGACAAGAAAAACCATACCCTTGGGTAAGCAGAATCCAACCCACAGGTATAGACCTCAGGCATAACAGAAGTTTCCCTCAGGCGTATGATGTTTTTCCCTCAGGCACAGATTTTAATCCCTCAGGCCCGAATGTTTGCCCTCAGGCGAAATAAATACAGCCCTCGGGCTAAATAGTGCAGTTCCCTCAGGCCAATCACAACAACGCCCTTAGGCTAAACAGGTAATCAAGCCATGCCCAACTGGTAAACAAGAAGTAACAAGAAATTCCACTCAGGGAAATTCTATGATTACTACTTTGAAGGCAACCCTTTGGGTATCCTGGCCAAATGGATAAATAGTGGAACACACCCCCGGGGTGGTTCCAGATCCAAGAAACGATCCCAACCAGTATTTTATTATAACAATTTAATCACCTATGCAATTCTAGGCATTAAATATATCAACGGCCTCAGCCACATGACACACCAACATGGGTTCATGGCACAAAAACGCACAAAACACATGGCAGTTGGAAAACTAAACACCAAGACACCTACCTTAAATGCCAAAGAATGTTATACCAGAATGACGACTCCAGAAACACCCATGAACGACATAGATATGATAAAGAACAAATCCCATTCAAATGTAAATAACATTACCACAGGAAAGAATTGGTATGAATGTCGTAAGGAGATGAAATGGTTTACCCGCGTGGTTCCAACGAGATCATTCGAGGTGGAATCAGATTCCAGACGAACACTCGGAGGAACATCAAAGGTTCGGCCACCACCTTTGGGTCCAAAACGGCTCAAATGCCTCCTCTTCCAAATGAGGAGGCTACAACCTGTTTTAAGCTGAAAACACAAATTACAAGGCGTGTACTTCCAAGTACACAGCGTGTACTCTTTTCATTTAACTGTTCCCCTGTTAGCTTTCCGCCAGCAAGGAACTCTTCTCATGCCGACAAGAATAATTGGAATGTACTCTTAAGTACACAACATATACTCTCGTCAATCTGGAGGCTGCTCCACCACCTTACTATTTTGGCATGCCGACTGACTACACAGCGTGTAAAGGACTATTACACGGCATGTAGTCGGTTCCTACACCCTTTGTCGCCAACATGGCTACACGCCCTATGTACTCAACCCAACACGGCCAGATGTACACGGCCTGTGGAAATGTACACGGCGTGTAGTTCAAAAATTTAGGATTCTTCCCCATTTTCCATATTTTATGAAAAGTACTTAAGGAAAATGAAAAGGAAGAAGGATGAACCTCAAAAAGAAGAACCAGTTTCTTACAAACTCCCCCCCCCCCTTATAGAAATTCTTCCCCAAATTGGCCTTATAAGGGTGGAGAAGATATATCCTTGAACAACTCCGGCCACTGAGCACGTACGTCGGTCACCCGCTCCATGGTTTCGTCCTACACTCAGCCATGCTGCCATAGCACCCATACGAGAGGAACTAACCGGCCTCAGAGAACCATCATGCTCCTGTCAATGATACGAATCAGATGCTCCACAAAGGATGCATCTGCCACCAGCTCAACCTCCTCTGGTTGAAAGATGTGAGACAGGTATGAATGTAGAGACGTAACTGAGGTACGTGGATGACGTCGGGCATGGCTCGGTACCGCTGCGGTAATCTGAACCGATAAGCAACCAACCTGACCCTTTACAGAATCTCAAATGGTCCCACATACCGCGGTGAAATTTTTCCATCTCTCCTGGTCCACTTGTGTCCCAGCCTCGGTGAAACATGCATGATAACCTGATCCCCGACCTCTAATTACAATGGTCATCTACGGTGATTTGCATAAGATTTCTGATGAGACTGTGTGGTAGACATATTCTTCTGAATCAACTAGACCTGCTCAGAAGTCTCCTGCATGAGACGTGGTCCCAGTAAAGCTGCCTCACTTGCCTCTAACCAGCACAAAGGTGATTGGAACGGCCTACGGTATAAATCCTTATATGGTGCCATCTCGATAGTCACCTGAAAAATATTTTTATAGTCATACTGGACTAAGGGTATATGCTTCTCCCAAGAGCCCCCAAGTATAGGACGCACGGACGTAGCATGTCCTCTAGCACCTGTATCGTACGCTCTGACTGGCCATCTATATGAGGGTGGTAAGCTGTACTCAGAAGCACCTGTGTACCCAGCGCCCTCTGAAAACCGTTCCAGAAATGAGACGTAAAGCAGACATCCCTATCTGAAACAATAGAATGAAGGACCCCATGAAGATGTACGATCTCTCGGATATACAGCCTTCTGAGTTCGTCAACACCGAAGGTATCCTTGATCGGCAAGAAGTGGGCAACCTTCATGAGTCTGTCTACAACAACCCACATGGCATCATTACCTCTAGGTGACCTCGGAAACCTTGTCATGAAATCCATCATGACATCATTCCATTTCCACTCCAGAATGGGTAACTGTTGTAACAGTCTAGCTGGTCTCTGATGCTCCGCCTTCACCTGCTGACAGGTGGAACACCTTGTAACAAAACCATCTATATCTCTCTTCATACCCGGACACCAGTACTGAGGCCTCATGCCACGGTACATCTTGGTAACCCCAGGATTAACTACCCAAGCCGAAGAATGAAACTCTCACATCAGCTCCTTGCGTATATCCCCTGGAACCCATACTCATCAATGGAAATGCAAAACCTCATCATCGCCTATCCTCAAACCCGGAGGTGGGTTCTCACTTTCAACTGACTCCAGTAGAACTAGGCCTTCTGAATCATATAGTTGTTTCATCCTAACTCTATCTGGGAGGGTAGAAGTCAGAGATAACGAGGAAAGATAAGTCTGCCCCTGACTGCCGTGCACCTCTAGATGCATCTCAGAGAACAAGGTCATGAGCTCCCACTCACCATTGGCCTTCTGCACTGCCTGTATCTGAGTCTTCCTACTTAGTGCATCAGCTACTGCATTACCTTTACCAGGTGTATAGGCAAGCTCAAAATTGAAGGACTGTAGGTATTCAATCCACCTCCTCTGCCTCAGATTCAAGTCATGATGAGTAAATATATACTTGAGCCTTTTGTGGTTTGTGAGAACGAAAAAATGCTCCCCCAATAGATAATGTCTCCAACAACTCAATGCGTGTACAACTGCAGCTAACTCGAGATCATGTGTCTGGTAATTCCTTTCATGTGGCCTCAACTGCCGAGACCCGTACGCCACAACTCAGTCTCCCTACATCAACACTACTCCCATCCCAATACTTGATTCATCATAATAAACTGTATAGCTCTTCCCCTATTCTATGAGTATCAGGATCAGTGCTGATGTCATCCTTCCCTTCAGGTCCTGAAAGGCTGCCTCGCAAGCTTCCGACAAAACGAACCTCACACCCTTCTTAGTCCGACCTGTCAATGGTGCTCCTAAGCAGGAGAAGTCCCATATGAAACATCTGTAGTAACCAGCCATCCCTAAGAAAATCCGTATCCCGAACACATTCTTAGGATACTCCTAGGAAACTACAGCTCTCACCTTCTCTAGGTCTACTTAAACTCCTTCCTTAGAGTTGATATGTCCAAGGAAGTGAATCCAGTCCATCCAAAAGTGGCACTTTGAGAGCTTAGCATTTAGCCGATGCTCCGTCAGTGTACTCAACATGATCTCAAGATGGGTGGCATGGTCGTGTCGAGTGTGAGAGTACACCAAGATTTCATCAACGAATACAACCACAAAATAATCAAGATACATATGGAACACACGATTCATCAGAGCCATGAAAACTGCTGGCGTGTTCGTTAGTCCGAACAGAATAACCGTATAATCATATATACCATACGTACTCCTGAAAGCTGTGAGAGGTATATTAGGTGGTCTCATGGGAAACTGATGATATCCTGATATCAGGTCAATCATCGAGAACACTCATTCTCCACGAAGCTGATCAAAAAGATCATCAATCCTCGGTAAGGGATATCGGTTCTTAACCGTAAATTGGTTCGGCTTCCGATAATCCACGCAATGTCTGAGGGTACCATCCACCTTCTTTGCAGAAGGGACCGAAGATCCCCAAGGAGAAGTACTGGGTCAGATAAATCCATTTGCCTCCAACTCCTCCAACTGCCTCTTGAGCTCCTGAAACTAAGGTGTAGCCATCCTATATGGAGGAATGGACACCAGTAATGCTCCTGGCACAAGATCAATAGATAAATCCACCTCTCGCTCCGAAGGAAGACCTGAAACGTTATCCAGGAAGACATCCCTGAAACGAACAAAAACAGGAGGGAAATATGCCTAACAAGTCCCCTGGTCATCCAGATATAAGCTCACAATCTGGTATGTGACTCCACCTCTCCCACAATGCACTGGTCTATCTCGACTCGCCCAAACATCCAATTCTCCCATGTACAGAAACTCTCCGCCTTCTGGTGACGTGAAACACACCCTACGACGATAGCAGTCTAAAAAGGCCCAAAAGGGAACCAACCAGTCCATCCAGATAATGAAGTCATAGATCGTCATATCTAGGAAAGAGAGGTCCTAAAGGAAGTGACACCCACCAACCTCAAGGGGGAACTCCTTGCACTGACATACACCAACTGTCCTAGTCCCCAACGGAGTTTCTAGCATCATGATAATAGATGAAGTAGAAACATAGAGCCCAAGGCTCTCCACAACGGGTACAGATATAAAACTATGCATAGCACCCGTATCGAAAAGTACTGAAGATAATACAGAAGCTACTAAAATAGTACCTATGACTGTACAAGGTCTAGGATCCTGCTCCTACTGGGTCTGTTGCACTGTATATGTCTACCCAGTGTTGCGGCCCTGTGATACAGCCTGGTGTCCCTGAGCTGTCCCACCCTATTGCCTCTAAGATCTTGGTGTCTGGCTACCACGACCACGACCACCATCTCTGCCTGCACGCCCTGACGTATTCCAGTTCCCTGACTGTTAAGAAGAAATGGGTCCTGCTCCCATACACGGAGTCTGCATAGAACCCCTCTCACTAGCCACCGGTAGAAACGCCCTGTAGAAGCGCTGAAAATGACCCATATTGTTGCAAGATCGGAACTCCACTGGCTCTCATGGACACTGCAGTCTCTTGTGCCCCTCTCTGCCACACTGGTAGGACAAGACTAGGCCACCTGACGAAGCTGCCTGGCTGGTACTGCCGTCCTGAAAGAATTCCATCTGTCTCTTATTCTTTCTAGCAGAAAAAGTACTAGCAACTGGTGCCGAACCTCCCTAGCCCACACCACTAGATTCTTGAAGGTTCCTCTCTGTGATCAACGCATGTTTCACAATATCGTGTACAGTAGGAAACCTAAAGAAATTCACCAACGTGTGTATGTCATACCGAATACCATCCTCAAAATGTCTGGCTCTCAACGTCTCATCACCCACCAGCATGGGTGCAAAGTAATGAAGCTCCGTAAAATGTGCAGAATAGTCCATCACTGACATAGCGCTCTGCTGCAGATTCAGGAACTCTCGAGCTCTATATGCTCTCAGCGTCTCCGGGAAGAAAAATTCATAGATGATTGATTGAACTTATTAGCACGCCATGTCACTGTGATGCTCTGACTGGGTGGTAACATCCCACCACCTCTTGGCGGAATCACACAGCATGTAAGTCGCAATCTTGACCCTCCGCCCTGGAGGCATCTCAAGATGGTCGAAAATAGTCTGCCACAACCCCAACCAAGACTCTACAGCCTGTGGTCCGCCACCTCCTAAGAACGTACACGAATGTTGCTGCAGGAAGATATGTGTCAGCTCAGCCATGGATGTGGCAGCCTGTAGTGCTCCCTGAAAGGTCTGCATGAACCGCAATAAGCCTTCACGGAACTGCTCCTCTGTTCCTGGGTCTGGTATAGCATCTGGTGCCGCATCTGGTTCTGCTGGAGGATCAACTGGAAGCCCATGGACCACCATCTACGTAGTATTCTCGTTACCGCTATCCTGGCGAACAACGCCTGGTCGTCTAGGCGGCATGATAATACAAGGTCAAAAACATGCCTTAGAACAAGATTCATCATTGACCAAAAGCGTAGAAACCAAAAAGGGAACAGGAGGAATAACGCAGTCAAATTTTTCAAAACAAGACTACACGGCGTGTATACTAACTACACGACATGTACTTGACTTCCCTTCCCCTGCCCGGGTCCTTCTGCACGGCTAACCCACATTGCTTCCTTTTGAACAAAACTACACTGCGTGTATATTATCTACTCGACGTGTATGGTGTTATATTCCAGTTGCTTGTGTCGTTTGTGACATGTTCGACTACTCGGCTTGACACTACATAGCGTGTTACATGAGCACACAGCATGTACACCACCTAGTTTTCCAGTCACACGGCTAACTCCACATGGTCTATCCATAGACAAGACTACACGACGTGCCCCATAGGTACACAACATGTTCAAATAGAGGTGACATTGACCCGTGTTGTTAGATACATGTCCGAGTCCCCAAGTCACACTACACGGCGTGTTCGTCGTTGACACGACGTATTCTGTACAGGTGTTCACCAACCAATGTTGTTAGTTACACGGCCAAGTCCCCATGTCTCATTACATGGTGTTTTCATCATTGACACGACGTGTTCTGTAAAGGAGTTCACCAACCCGTGTAGTTAGTTACACGGCCAGAATTCATGTCAAAACTACAAGGCATGTATATCTGGTACACGGTGTGTTTTACTCAAGCTCTTCCCTTACCCGTGTCACCGCCCACACGGTTTGTGACACAGGAAGAGACTACACGGTGTGTACTCAGACTACACGGCATGTACTTAAAATGTTAATTTTTCTTCCCGAACAGAAGGCTATACACAGCATGTGTAAAAATACTACATGGCGTGTATACTGGGTTTCTGGATAGTATGTCTCAAAAACTTCTCTAGAACCCAGAAAATTCTGAAAACCAACACCTAAGTGTCAAATTCCGACCCGTGAGGGCCCATACTCCCCACGAATAAAAGTTTGACATCTTATCAGTGTTATAACTAATAAATAGTCAATGATCCACCAAATTCTGGTCAAAGGGGGCCCATACTCCCCTAAATCCAATGTTTGGCATCCATTCTCTGAACAGCTCACACAAAAATTACCCGATCAAATAGAAGGTATTTTATCAGTGCAGTTATGTAAACAACATGCTTTTCTAGCACAACAACTATCACAACAACATGGAAATTTCTAATGCACCTACATGACATGGAAACTACACATGGAATGTGATTTCTATCATGTTCCTAAATGATTCATGAAATGGCATACCCTCATCTCCTCGGGTTGCTACTAAATAGAACCCACAAATAAATTACAACAACACAATCAACGTGCGTCACCCAACAGTGAAATCATATGAACTGTAAATTGAAAATTCAGTAAAATTAAAATACAAGGTAAATTGGTTTTTACCTGTACATGAGTTAGCTACGCCTGGGAACAACTTATTGCCAACTAAAATCCACCCTATCCCTGACTACGACTCCAAATAGTAATTCAAAGAAAATAATTCCCTCTGATACAACTTTGTGACATCCCGGACCTGGGTGACACGCAACAGGTGCCCCGGATATAGTTCGCCACGTGACCTCAAGCGCATTTCCCCAATGGCCAGAGGCCGCCAACTAGTAGAGAGGGCCTAGGACTCTTAGTGGGGAAACTATGCCCTCATGTGTCGAAGTGTAGAGCGGAAAAATGTAAAAAAACATACAACAACAGTGGAAGTTGTAAACCATACACAACTGAAATAAGCAACATCAGTGGATATAACCAACAGTATATAAATAATGATCTTACAAGTCTTATTTATAAGAAAACATCCAAAACATGTAACATAGCAGTACAATACAATACAGGGCACAAGTACAGAAAAGCAATATAGCTGGCAGGGGCATCGTGAGCCTAGTCTCATTCCCATTCCATCCTACTCCTCAGCAATAGTCAAGTACCTATATAGGGACTCCTTCCCCTATCCACACCTGTAGAAACGAAATCTGTTTGGGCCGAAAAGCCTGACCCAAACAGGTTGTGAGAAATATATCTCAGTAGGCACCCACCAAAGGCTCGTTCCCAACTGCGTGTAAGCATGCAACAATGGTGTGCAGTAGTAAAATGAAATAAACCAAGCAGTACTAAAAAGTAACTAATTACTAGTTATATTTCCATTTTTTATTTATTTAATCCAATAAATATTAGAAATCACCACAATGCATTTCTATGTAAACAGTCCACGTCCTCAGACAAGAAAAACCTTACCCTCAGGTAAGTAGAATCCAACTCGCAGGTATAGCCCTCAGGCGTAACAGATGTTGTCGTCATGCGTATGAAGTGTCGCCCTCAGGCATAGAAGTCAAGCCTTCAGGCATGAATGGTTTACCTCAGGCAAAATAACTACAGCCCTCAGGCTAAATAGTGCAGTGTCCTCAGGACAATCACAACAACGCCCTAAGTCTAAACAAGTAATCGGGCCATTCCCAATAGGTAGACAAGTAGTAACAAGAAATTCCTCTCAAGGTAATTCTACAATTACTACTTTGAAGGAATACTCTCGGGTATCCGGGTCAAACGGCTAAACAGTGGAACACACCCCCGAGGTGGTTCCAAATCCAGGCAACGATCCCAACTAGTATTTTATTATCACAACTTAATCACCTATGCAATTATAGGAATTAAATATATCAACGGCATCAGACACACGACACCCCAACATGGGTTTGTGGCACAAAAATGCACAAAAGACACGGTAGTTGGAAAACTAAACACCAAGCCACCTACCTTAAACGCCAAAGAATGTTATACCCGAACGCCGACTCCAGAAATGCCCAAGAACGACATAGATCTGACAAAGAACAAAACCCAGTCAGTCGTAAATAACATTCCCTCGGGAAATAATTGGTAAGAACAGCTTAAGGAGAAGAATGTTCTTACCTGCGCGGTTCCAACGAGATCATCCGAGGCAGAATCGGATTCCAGACGAACACTCGGCAGATCTTCAAAGGTTCGGCCTCCTCCTTTGGCTCCAAAATGGCTCAAATTCCTCCTCTTCCAAATGAGGAGGCTACTACCTGTTTTAAGCCAAAAAAACAACGTACACGGCGTGTACATATAAGTACACTTCATGTACTCCTTTCATTTAACTGTTCCACTAGAGGATTTCTGCCAGCGCAGCACTGTTCGCCTGCTGACAAGACTACACAGCATGTACTCTTGAGTACACGGCATGTACTGACGCCCAACTCGTGGCTACTCCACCGCCTAACTATTTTGGCCTTTTGACTGACTATACAGTGCGTAAAGGACCATTACAAGGCGTGTAGTCGGTTCCAACACCCTTTGTCGCCGACATGGCTACACGCCTTGTGTACCTATCCCAACACTTCCAGAATTACACGGCGTGTGGAAAAGTACACGGCGTGTAGTTCCAAAATATAGGATTCTTCCCCATTTTCCATATTTTATTAAAAAACATAAGGAAAAGGAAAAATAAGAATCATGTACCTCAGAGAGAGGAACTGGGTTCTTACAAACATATTTACACTTCAAACCATGCATTCTTTGTTATTTGGTTTCCATACTCATGAGCGGTCTCCCATCGAATTACCATGTCATAATAAGGTAATTATATCCCTTGTTCCAATAAACCTTCTTCCCCATAAAAAGGGTCATATTTCAAGCAGGTCTCATAAATGAAATATGAATACACACTCCATGTATTCCCAAAAACCATTTCAATAACAACATTCCCCAAAAACATCAATAAAACAATATTTTATTGAAAATATTTTTCCAACCATCTATTTGAAAAATATAGAAAATACATATTTGAAGATCACCATTTTAGAATCAAGGAACTAAATCAATTTGCAGAATAATACACCGAAATTCAACAATTTAATGAAAACCCATAAATCATCATGAAATTTTACTTATATCATGCTTACACAAAGATTTCCCAATCAATTAAAATTAGTTAAATAAATTTGAAACTAAGACAATCTATTCTATCAAGAGGAGTTGAGAGTGAATCCACTGACCTCATGATTTTGGTGAATATGATCAACGAAATGAAAAACATCATAGAAATGGGGTGAACCTCCATAGAACCCCCTTAGATCACTTCCTCTATCAAGAACCAATCCAAATATATTCATATTTGGAATCCATAACATTAAACCTACCTATTAGGGGCGTAATTATAAGAAATGTTGGGAAGGAGAAATGTCTATCTTAGAAAACACGTCAAGAATGATGAAGAATGATCACATACAATAGTAAATAGAATTCTAATCACCAAATGAAGACTTCAGATCACCTCTAAGTCGATGGAAGAACTTTCCTTCGCATTTGATAAAGTTGAATCATGAGTTAATGCAGCATAGAATGAATCAAATAATGGGTTAAAGGGAAATCCGAGTGAGAAAAACTTTTTTATGAGTTGGCTTTGACCTACACAAGCTTTAGTCGCACTGTTAGCATTTCTTTGTTCTAATAGTGCTCCAACGTCTGCCTTAAGAAAGACCTCACATAGATGGTTTTCACGTCTTCCAAACCATGGGTTGATCATGAAAAATCCTCTATGTACATAATTTTCACCACACTGATTGGTTTCTCTTAGGCTTCAACGTGGTTTAGAAAAACTATTCATAACTAGTGCACCTTCCCTTTATCCAATGTCTCATTGTTCACAGTTTCCTGTATGTGTTTAGTGGTTCTCACAAATCGTGGACCACCCATGCACCTATAAAAAAGCCCCAAAACAATCAAAATTTTATCCAAACACCTCCAAACATCACCCTAATACTTCATATACAAAAAAGGAATAAATAAAGAGTCTCATACAATAAACTTGGGTTGAGTCATACTTTCGTTACCATATAATTGATAACACTAATTATTATTACTTGAAATGGTATATTATTTATTTTTGTTTTAGTCACTCGATTGAACAAGGAATAAATTTGTGGAAAATAAGTGTGATGGATTGTGCAATGATCATCCTAATGAGTAACCAAATAGAACGTGATATTGAATGAAAAATCTCAAGTTAATGGTCACCTAACTCTCTCAGGATATGAATAGTAACTTTAATCTTGATAAAATCTAAAAATTACAAAGGAAGGAACAATTCAACAATGACATATTTATGAAAAAACATCAACCCTAATTTACTAGGTCTCCTAATCCTTTCAAAAATGATAAATATATCAATACAACAGAATATATATTTTCAATTACCCGGTGATCATATATTGAAAAGGTTTCATTAGTAATTTTCTTTTATAAGGAGATTCTTATTAATGGTGGACTCTCATTATGAATATTAGGTAATAGTAGGAAATCAATACCAGATAATGGGAGGTTTTAATAATTATTTTTCAATAAATATTTTTAAAAATAACAATAAAATGATGTTATAATTATTGAAGATAAACAAAAAAGAGGATGAATCAATCCATATTTAAGAATTGAAGTATATGAGGCTATTATAGTATGATTCATGTATAATAATTCATTTATAAATTATTATTAATAATTTTCTTAGGGCATAAAACCAAGGCATTAAAAAAACATAAAACATTATATATAATAATTGATGACATTTTTTCATCTACTCTCAATGTGGAAATGGAAATTAGAGACTCCCATTATTCTCTTGGATTTAGTGGAAAAATGATAGAAAATGAGTTTTTTTTAAACATTAATAATTCTAAATTTAGAGGGAATAAAATTCAAATTCATACATGAAAAATGTGCTAAGAATCATAGGGGGATGTCCTCAAATGTAAAATTATATTATTTAATAGTGTAGGATATAGACAACATGCTCTTGAATTTAAAAAGGTTATAAAGAAGCCATATAATGAATTTTAGGGAAATAAACTTCAACCTAATGCACCACATCAACTCTAATATTTCAACTATAAAAAGTATGGATATTAATAATAACTATTTCCCATCTACCAGTGTTAATGATGTTAATCAATGTA
This sequence comes from Viscum album, assembly GCA_963277665.1. Classification (NCBI taxonomy): domain Eukaryota; kingdom Viridiplantae; phylum Streptophyta; class Magnoliopsida; order Santalales; family Viscaceae; genus Viscum; species Viscum album. The sequence continues at coordinate 1,790,350,987 of OY728133.1, read as the reverse complement.
AAAACCCTCTAAATCCATGTGTGAAAGGGAAAAATTAGTCACTTAAAACTACGTAATTGGGTCATGAAAATAGAGTGGTGAAAGGTATACTCATATTTAACTCAACTATAATTTTATAAATTTATTCGAGTTCTGTAAACTCTTTCAATTCTGTAAGGTTTTATAATATCATTAACGAACATCCATAATAACTAGATTTATATCTAATAATCAAAACTCTTAATGTGAGATAATATCATCCCAAGTATAAAATGATTCACTAATTTAGTTTTTTGGTATTATATTTCCTATAAATATTATTATAATTACATTGGTACAAATGGACGTGATTTTATGCCTATATTAGTTCACTCTATATTGATCCAATGTCATTTTTTGGTTTTTGTAAATCCCAATTCGTATTCCCATTCAACCCATGTTCATGTACGTATGAATAGATGACTATGAACCCCATATAGATGTATCTTCCATTGTATTAGTCTTGTTATAATGAAATGCTGGATATATAGCTCAAATGGTTGGTGTAGGACCCAGTAATTCTAGATTGCCTATTGTTTTAATAAATTTCCAATTTATTTTCATATGATTATTCTGGTCTTCCCTAAGAACTTGTGGTTGATTTTTTCATTGAGCTCATGCATTGGTCTACAACAATATCAAATATTCTAATTAAAATAACCAATAATAAGTATTGATTGTATTAGAATAAAATCCAATGGATTGTAGTTAAGGGTTTTATATACCAATGATCCTCCCCATGGGATTTACCGGTCTAATTTTTTATTGAATATGTATGAATCAATGTGTATCTATATTTATTATCATAAACGTAATAATATCACTATAATGAAAAATTATTCTCTACCATTTATTGATGATTTGTTTTATCATCAAAACATTTCTTAGTACTCTCAATGATTGACTTTTAAACCGGATGTCAATTTTTAATGGTGAAAAGGGTGGATATAATTTAGAAAACCATCAATAAAAGATATGGACACAAAAATTCACATTGACTCCTTTTTGGACTTACCAATGGATTCATAATAATATTATATATAATGAATAGGTACGTTATAGATTACCTTGTTCAAATTTTTCTTAGTATTTATAAATCTAATTATAATATATTCTAAACAAAAGTAAAAAAGTAAAGATCATTTGAGGATTATGCTGATGACCTTGAGAAATGAAAATAATACATTCCAAATTTAAAAAGTGTGCATTATGGGCACTTAAGGTATCATTATATGATCATGTAATGATAATTGAGGGTATATCTATTGATCAATAAATCAAAATGTTAATTTAATAATGGGTTGGACCAACCACTATAACTGATATTCATAGTTTATTTGGATTGGATGGGTACTACTGATATTTGGGGGGGGGCATTTCTTGAAATAGTCAAATTCACTAACCAAAATGACCAAAAACAGATTCAATAACAATTTGATAAATTAACATAATGAAAATTACATGGATCTTAAGATAAGGTTTCTCACTACACCTATATTGACAATACTCATTAATGAGTAAGGGTTTTTGATATACAATGATGCATCATAAAATGGATTGGAATGTTTCTACACAATAAATAAAATAGTGGTAGCATATTACTCATTTCAATTAACTGTCCAAGAGAAAAACAGTCCTATATGCGATTTGGAGATAGTGGTAAAAATATTTCAATTAAAAAGGTAGATACATCATCTCTATGGTGAAAAGTGTAATATATATACAGATCATAATATCATAAAGTATATATTCACTTAGATTATGTTTAACTTTTCCTAATGGATATGGTTGGATTTGATGCATAAATATGATTACTTAGTACATTACCACCCTAGGAAGGTGAACGTGGTGGATAATGCTCTCACATAGATGAATTAGGCTACCTTATCCACGATGAGAATTAAAAGAGACCCTATACTCTGGGATATGCAATGGATGGACCTTTCAATGAAAAGATAAGGGGAATAACCCTACATTACAGAAGTTGTTTCTCAACCATATGTGCATGTGATAATCATGGAGGCACCAAAATAGGTAGTCTAACTCGAAAAAAATGTATGGAATATTTTAAAGATCAACTATGAAAATTATGGAATTAAAATATTTTGGAAATGAAAATGTGTTCGATCAATACTGGAACTGAAGATTGAGATATTTTATAATGCACATATCACATAATTATCTATCCTTAATAGAAGCACATGGGATGTATAGCGATCTAATTAATCATTTCTATTATGAAATTGTTATAATAGAGACGAGCCAATATAATTTTCAATGCATAGTTTACCAACATGTTAAGTCCAAATGACTTAAAAACTATAATATTTTATAACAATTACCCATACATGAATGGAAATGGGCGAAAATAACAATGGATTTTATTGTAGGAATTCACAAGACATATAAAGGTCATAATACTAAATTGGTCATGTTTTTTCCTTAATAGGATAGTTAATTTCATCAATAATTGAGACTATTTCATTCCTAATTAAATTCAAAATATAATAAATAATTAATGTGGAAAGGATACATGATGTATGTATTTTCATAGTATGTTATTGGTATATGATTATTACCTCGTTTTTCATGAGAATTATTTAATTGGAATTGGATATAAAGGTGATCTTAAAAATTATTTATCATTATTAGACTTATTATCAATCTAAAAGCACATTGAAAACTCTAAAAGATAATATGAGATCATGTTTAATGAATTGAAATAGATATTGGGATCAATACCTTCCCATAGTATAGTTATCATATAATAATACTTTCTATTATAGATTTCATATGGCACCATATGAGGCACTGTGTGGGAAGGGGTGTAAACATTAAAATGATTGGTTATAGTCAGAGAGTGTACTCTATTGGGATCATATCGTTATAAAAAATGTTTTATAAGATCCAACAATTTAATGAATTGTTAAAACATTATAATGTCAATATAAGATCTATGATGATACTAGTTTTTTTATTTTGAGTTTGAAGTCGAAGACAAGTTATTCCATCGAATATCACCACTTAAAAAGGTTGTTAGATTTACAAAAAAAGGATTGTTGAACCATATAAATTGTCCCATTCAAGATCTGTGGTTGTGTGGATATGGTAGATTATTATATTATACATCGTCCAAACATGTGATGTCCTGACCTAGGTGACACTAAACGGTGCATCGAGCTAGTTGGACACATGCCCTCAAGTGCGCCTTCCCAGAGGCCAATGGGTGTCGATTAGCAGCGAGGGTCCAGTAAGTCAGAATCGGGGAGACTATACCCTCTTTTAGTAGAAAGAAACACCTATAGAAGAAAAAAAACAATAACCATGTACGAAGGTGTATAAATAACCATAACAATACCAAGTCATGTGATAATCAAAACAAGAAAATAAAATACTCAACAGAAAGGTAAAACATTCTATGACAATGCGAATGTGAAGTGTATACAATGAAACTATGATTAAAGAACACAATGACTCCGAAGTGGGTCTCGAACCAAATCTCGTTCCCTCTCCCATTCTACAATTCCATATAGAGACCTATCCTAAGGCATTTTTCTTATCATGAATTTTAATAATAAAGTCTACAGGGTACTTATCAAGCATCCTAAGTAGGGTGTGAGTATAACTCAGCAGGCCACCACCAACGGTGTCTAAAAAAAGTCTGGCTAAAAGATAGTGTATGCAGTTTTACAAAGTTATAAATACAATGAAAAATTAAATAGTAATCATATTTTCATTTAATCTATAATCATCATATCAAGACCAGTTTTAATTCATGTTTTCCATTTCAATCATCATTCATTATTATCATTCATTTGGTGTTGAACATCATTTCAAGCACCACAAATATCATTTATTTTAGGTCATCATGCATATCACTCTATATCTGATTCAGTGTCGGTAGGGATGCCTAGAACCCAAACATCTCAATCATGGATAACTATTGGGGAGGAAAGTAGTGTCCATGTCCCAACATCAAATTGGTTTAGAAGACATTGTCATGGACCACAAAAATATAAACCATTAAATCTTTATTTAATTGAAAAGAATTAGCCACGTCATTCAATTACTAATCCAATGTTTAGTTAAACATTTCAATGGCCCTTAGTATACTCATTAATTAACTAAGCATATAACTTGTTAGTAAATCCATCAATTAATTAATTAATCAACATAATTTTCATTTCATAATTAAATCTTCACAGTTAATTATCCATATCAAATATCAACTTATAATAATTAATTATGAAAATTAATTATCATTGATCATCATCTTGGCTCATAATTAATTCTCAGAATTAATTATATTTCATATAGAAACATCATTTCATTATTAATTTCCCCCAATTAAGTATCTTATCACAACTTAATCAATATACCAATTACAATATCTCAACCCATAACCAATTGTCAAAACAAATATTTATTTAGGAAACCCACCTTCATTTGTTCTATGATTCAATTATCAATTAATCACCTAGGAAATCACAAGTAAATTCCACATTCTTAATTAATCCAATTTAGGAAATAAATTATCAAGCAAAACTAGAAAATATATAAATTCACATTCCCATATAAAATCCAGGACTTTGGGAGTTCTATTTATACAATCTAACACGACTAATTGATGGATTATATCTCAATATAAATCACAAAATTTAGAGTGGCACAACGCCGTCAATTAAGCTCCGGATCTAAATTTGTAAACCAAAAATATGATCAAGGGGTTCAAGATATTGTGAATCTATATTTATATCCACAATCATAGATCTAGATCTCAACTCATAGGTTTATATACATGGAAATGGTGGAGATCTTCCAAAAAAAGATTAAGGAAATACAGATGATTGGATGGGAGAAACAACAGGATGAAATATATTTATCGGGAATAGAGTGGATACTCAGTCCGGGATTTTGATCTCGAATATGGATGTTCAAATCACCATGAAATCTATTCAGAAGGATCTGGTATCATCTAGAAATCTTCATTCCCTATCCATGGATTAAGTATGGGAGTCTTGGGGGTTCATGTGGTTTTGAAAGGGATTTTTGGATAATTAATCTCGCATGCACGATTTCTTGGGCATGGACACACATTTTTGGAAAATTGTATGCCAACCATATGGACCTATTTATTTTGGTTTTCATGGACGGTACGGCTTAGTTTCATGGTTGGTCAAACTTTTCACAAACCGTGTGGACCTCCCTATCTAGGTTTGCTTGGTCGGTATGGTTTAGTCACACGGTTTGTAAAACCGTGCACAAACCGTGCATAGTCCACTGTCCGTTAGTTTTTCATAAAAATTCACCCAAAAGCACCTCAATCCACTACTCCAAAAAAAGGTAATTAAACCAACATATATTACCTAAAAATGTGCCTAATATGACTCTATCAAATTATAATATCATACAATCTCCACACCATATAACAGAAAATCCTCGAGTTGGACTCCCAAACTTCATTATGATCCGAGAAAAAAAGACGGGTCCATTAATCCCTCATGTCTGCTTCCAACTACGATGTTTCTTCTTGAACACTTCTATGTATCCATAACACATAAACTAATGGAATGTTCTTTCCCTATAACACTTTTTCACTATGACCCATCATAGGAATCAGATACTCCTCAATGGATACATCTATCTCAAGGTCAACCTCTTCCACATCAATCAAATGAGAAGGGTTAGGGTGACAATACCATAGTTGTGACACATGGAATACATCATGCATGGAGATGAATTTCTGTGGTATGGATAATCCGTATGCTATTGGTCTGCTTCTCTCTAGCACCTCAAACGGTCCCACAAAACTAGGCACCAACTTTCCCTACCTCCATATCCTATGGTGACTGAATCTAGGCGACACAAAAAAGAATACACAATCAAACTCTATAAACAATAGGGTTTCTCTCAGTCTCTTAGCATACGACATCAGCCTAAACTAAGACATATCTATATGTTTCTTAATCAATTTCACCCGATCCTATGTCTCATGAATGATACTCGGTCCCAACAACTCTCACTCACTCACCACTAACCATCATAGCATTGATCCAAAATGTCGGTCATAAATTGCCTCATATGGTTCCATCTATATAGTTTCCTGATAATTATTGTTATAGGGTAACTCCACTAAATCCAAGTGCTTATCCTAAGAACCACGACATTCAAGCACACAAGCTCGCAACATATCCTCTAAAACATGTATGATACGCTCCAACATCCCAGCTATCACTGGGTGGACGGTCTTACCTAACAAAACATGTGTACCAAGCGCTTTCTATAAGCCCTATCTAAAGAGTGATTTAAATCATAAATTATGATCTAAAACTATTGTCTATGGAACCCCATGAAAACAAACTATTTCATGTACATATAGTTCTCCCAATTTTTCTACAGTTAATGTTTCTTCATTAGGAAATAAATCTGCTACATTCATTAGTCTATCCACAATGACCTAAATATCATCATTATTCCTATAATTCATTGGTTTTCCTACAACGAAGTCCATAGTCACGTCATCCCACTTCCATTCTAGAACAGGAAACGACTACAATATGGCACCTGTTCTTTGATTCTATACCTTCACCTAATGATAGGTGGAACATCTTGTTATGAACCCTACTATCTCTTTTTTCATTCCTAGCCACCAAAACTATAATTATAGGTCATAGTACATTTTTTTCACCGCATGATGTATCACTCACATTGAGGCATGAAATTATTTCATGAGTTATTCTCCCATTCTCATAAGCACAAAAACCCAATTATTCACATAGATATAGTCATCCCCATATATTATCCAATCTGAAGGAGTCTCCCCACCTTCAAGGCATTCCTTTAAGGATAAACTGTCCAGATCCTCATATTGCCTATCCCTGATCCACATCCCGATTTTAGACTTCACTGCTACAGAAACTATAGTCATCCTCTATTGAATATCTTGAACAACCACATGAATTTGTTCTAGAAAATTCATCAACTTCTTCTCTACACTCAAATCATATACCAAATGAGTCCGAGTTTCCCATCTCAATACGCAGCCACACTATTCCCCTTTCTGGGTGTACATTCTAGTTTAAAATCAAAGGACTACATATACTCTACCAAACATCACTACTAAAGATTCGTGTCGTGCCATGAAAATATATACATCAAGATTTTATAATCCATAAAAACTAAAATCTTCTCACCCAAAAGATAGTTTCTCCAACACTTAAGCTCATAAACCACTACTTTATTCTTGCATGATTCTGTCCAATCAAACTTTATCCCTTTCATTTTCAAACCTATATGTGGTGCTGCCAATCGGGAAAAGTCTTGGATGAACCTCTTGTAATAACCATCTAATCCCAAAAATCATCTGATATTGAAAATATTCTTCCACTTATCCCTAAAAACCACTTCCTACACTTTTTCTAGGTCAAATTCCACACCTATTTCCAATATGATATGCTCAAAAAAATGCACCATTTCAATCCAAAACTGACTTTTAGATAGCATGGCATATAACTGATGATATCTCAGTGTACCCAGGAATACATCAAGATGTTGGGCATGATCATCAGGAATCATATAGTACACCAAGATGTCATCCACAAACACCACCACAAACTAATCTATATACGGATGATAGACCATGTTCATAAAGGCCATAAGTACTACTGGAGAATTTGTCATCTCATATGGCATTAAAAAAACACATAATGGATATACCTACTTATTAAAGTAGTTCTTGGAATATCAGAGGACCAAAATCTCACCTCATGATACAATAATCCCATATCAATCATTGAGAACACACTATCCTGCTTCACCTGATCCAACAGATCATCGATACGTAGAAGAGGATATTGGTTCTTCACCATCATTTTATTTAACTTCTGGAATTCGACACACCATCATAAACTCGTGTCGGCCTTCTTATCAAATAAAATATTTTATCCCCAATGTGATGTACTTGGAATAATATACCCTTTATCCTATAACTCCTCCAACTGTGTTTTGAGCTCTTAATGCTCAATCAGTGCCATTCTATAATGTGGAACAGATACCAACTCAGCCCCCAGGATATGCTTCATACTGAATTCCAAATCCCTCTCAGGGGAATACATTGAAAAGTATTTTTTAAATACATCCTTAAATAGTTGTACTACTAGTGGTAGGAGTTTTTTCCAAGCACTCCCATCATCCAGAAAAATACTAGAAACTTGGCTTCTGAGATCTCCCAATTGATGAGTAATTGGCCCAGCTTCGCCCGCATGTATATCCCATTCTCCACGATGAACATGCTGGTCACCCAAAGGAAATACATAGGACACTATCCTTCTATAACAATCTATGTGGGCTCGGTATGTGACAACCCTATCCAAATCCATAATCAGGACAAAACTCTTTATATCAAGGATATAGATATTCTAAAAAAATACACTCTTGGATATTTAGAGAACATTCCTTGCATAAAAAGATATCCCAAGTCCTTTTTTCCAATGGTTTATTGATATTAAATACCCCTCTTACAGACTCCACCACTAGGATCACACCATTAACAAGATTTGCATATGTAAAGGAATGAGATGCACTATTATCAAACAAGTCATCAAATAAAGTAGAAGGAAATAGAATAGTAAATATCACTATCAATGGACCATCCTCACCCTCCACAAGTGTTGGCTAAACTTCATGTAACTGTCCTACCCCTCATTCGGGTGGTGTCTTCTGAATCCCTTGAGTAGCAACAATCTGATGATATGGGCACTCATACCCTTAATCACCATGTTCACTACCTCTACTACCTCTACCAGTAGTGTTCCATTTACCAGACTAATATGATATAGAAGAATCCATTCCCAAAATCTGACTCTGAGTAGCTGCTCCCTCAGCACCATCCTGCCGCTGTATCCTATAGAACACTATCTGTAGGTGCCCCATATTGCCAAAAAAATGGGCACTACTCTAGTGGTAGAGTAAAATGTGTATGATAGTGTCTCTACCTACTACATAGGTGGAAAATCACATGAGTAATATCTTGTGCAATTGTTCCTCCTAGTTATCCACCTTGATTTCTAATCTTTTAACTAGGGTTCTCGTATTGATGTTTCCTACTCTCCGAAGGCACACTCCCTGATTGTCATGTTATAGCTACCTATCTATTACTGAAATCCTATTTTAGTTTCCCCACTGAAATGAGATCATGATTATCCACTTCTGAGAATTTCTCAGGCCAAAAGATATTTACCTGGTACTTAATTTCACACTTATGTCCATCCTGATATAGTTTTTCCAAATATTCCTCATCTTCCACCAATGATATAGAAAAATTCTCTAAATGTTTTAAATTTTCATCATTATCCATTATGAACATTATTCATTGGGTCATATGCATAAACCATAAAGCCTTATCTTGTCTTAGAGTCTCTAGATAGAAGTGATATAAGAACATATCCAGAAATTCCTTCCATAACATATCATCAGTCTTTCTATATTATACCAGAATGTCCCACCAGTGCTTCGCTGGCCCCTATAGCATATAAGTAGCCAACATGAAACTCCTCTTTGATAGAGTCTCCAAATGGTAAAGTATCGTCTCTATGTCTTCAATCCAGAATACAACTCCCTCGGGTCCACCCTCTCTAGTAAAACTATGAGGGTGATGTAGATGGAACTCTCTTTCCAACTCACACATGATTTTCATAATCTGCCCAGAGTCTCTCTCTATAAATTGCATGATACCAGAAATTTTCTATCAAAAGTTTCCCCTTCCTCCTCATATTTCACCAATGGTGCCTCAAGTTCTTTTTCTGGGTGTTCATTTTTGGTCCATACCCCTCGTTCTCTCCCACAAAAAGAGTCACGAAGGCATGTCCCTATAAATCCAAACACCCATCTTATGTCTCATGACTCAACCTTATAAAATTTATGTAAGAGGATAAACTAACACAACAAGTTTCAACATATCCTTTCCCAATTTTCTCACCACACGGTCAAAACCTAGTCCTTATCAATACCCTTAACCATCCTAATCCTAGGTCTTGGTTAACTAGGGCACATAAATTCTCATTAATTAATTAAACCATTAGTTAATCACATTATCTCTGAATAATTAATTCAAAAAGTAATTAATTAATCATACCCATTCCATTAATATAATTTCTCATTATAAACCCATTTACTCTCATTTTTCATAATTATTTCAATCTCACAACAAGGAAAAATAGTTCAAGTTCAACAACATACCCGTAACCAATTTTCATGTGAGTTCCTAGAATGATATATGTCACAACAACCATGAGTTCATAGAATGATGCATTCAGACTGAAGTATCGTTCCTCTTTAGACCATGAATCAAAATTTAACAAATTTAAAAACAAATATCACATCACAACATAAGTGCATCATCAAAGGTGATGTAATATCAAAATGTAACAACCAACAACAATAACAATAATCCCACGTAAAGTACGTGGATTTCCCCCCATATATGGGCTTGCAACTCCCATGCATGAGCTCATTACAAGCCTCAACTCTTCGTAGTCTCCTATCTAGCTTTTCAAAAATAGTAAGATAAAAGAAGATGGACGAAAATAAAACATATCTGATACCACTTTCTGATATCCTAACCAAGGTACCACTAAACGATGCCTTGATCCAATTTACCACATGCCATCGAGCAGGCCTCCCCATATGCTATAGGGTTCTGACTAGTAGCGAGGGTTTGGTAAGTCAGTCTGGGAGAGATGATACCCTCTTTTATTAGAATGAAATTCCAACAAAATCAAACAATAAAAAAGTGTGGAATCTTATAAATAAACAGAACAATACCATGCCTTGTGTTACTCAAAAAAAGAAAATACAACACTCAACTGAAAGTTAAAACATACTACGACAAAATGAATGTAACGTGTCTAAAATGAAACTAAGATTAAATACACAAAAGATCCCAAGCGGGCCCCAAATCATATCTCATTCCTTCTCTCTTTCTTCAATCCCAAAAAAAACCTATCTCAGGGCCTTTCCCATATCCTATCCTGTAGAAACAATGTCTATTAGGGTGTCGATCAGGTGGCCCAAAGAGGGTGTGAGTACAAGTCAGTAGTCCATAACCAATGGTGTCTAAAACATGTACAGTCAAAATATAGTGTCTATACTTTTATGAAGAAATAAATATAGTCCATAATTAAATAGTTATTCCATTTCCTTTTAATATTTAATCATCATATTAGTCCCAATTTGAATTCAGGTTCTCTTTTGGAACAATCACACATTGTTATCAATCATTTGGTGCTGAACGTCATGTCAATCACCTAAAATATCATTCACTTTATGTCATCATTCATATCACTCCATATCTCATTTTGTGTAGGTCATCATGCCTATCACCCCATCATCTCGATATTGGATAACTATTTGGGAGGAATGCCATGTCAAAGTCCCAACATCTAATCTTCCAAGAATTCCATTCCTATCACCAAAAAAAAACTTATTCACTTAATCATTATTTAATTTACTAGAATTATCCATGTCATTCCATTACTAATCCAACGATTAGTTAAACACTCCTATGTCCATTCGTTAACTCAAAAATTAACTAGGCACATAACCCAATAATTAATTCATCAATTAATTAATCAATCAACACAATTATCATTCCATAATTAATTCTTCACCATTAATTATCCATATAAAATCCAATCATTTCCTAAATAATTCTCAAAATTAATTATCATACATAGACAAACATCATTTCATAAATAATTTCCCCAAATTTATTATATGAACACAATCAATTCAATATCTCAATTACAATATCAGAATAGATAACCAATCTTAAAAAACTATTTGTGAAACCCCCCTTCATTTATTCCATAATTCAATTATCAATTAATCACTAAGGGGATCAAAAGTCAATTCCCCATTCCTAATTACTCCAATTGAGGAAATAAATTAGCATGGAAAACCAAAAAATCCATAAACTCGAATTCACTTATTGAATCCAGAATTTATACCACCTAACTCAGTTTATTGACATATGTTATCCCAACAGAGATCTCAAAAAATCTAGTGGCACTACATCATCAATCAAGCTCCCAATATAAATCCCTAAACCAAAATTATGATCAAAGGCATCAAGATATTGTAAATCTAGATCTAGATCTACAATCATAGATCTAGATATCCAATCATAGGTTTAGATCCATTTAAACAGTAGAGCTATTCCATGAAAAGATCAAGAAATGATATAGAAATGGATGGGAGTAGCAACATGGTGAAATCCACTTACCAAGAAGAGAGAGGATCTTCAATCCGAGCTTTCAATCTCAAATAATGATTTCTGAATCAACTTGGAATCAATCTATAAGGATCTAGGATCACCAATAATTATTGACGCCCGAGCGAAGGATGAAATATGGGAGTCTAGGGATTCATGTGGTTCATGTTGTTTTAAAATGGTTTTTGGCTAATTAATCCCACGTGGACGGTTTCCTGGGTAGGGGCACATGGTTAGGGAAAATCATGGCCCCACTGTGTGACCTTATGATTCTAGGTTTTCAACGTCAACACAGTTTAGTTTCATGGTTATTCAAACCATGAAAAAACCATGCGGACCTCTCTGTTCAGTTTTGCACGGTTCGCACAGTTTAATCACACAGTTTGTAAAACTGTGCGCAAACTATGCACATCCAATTATCTATTAGTTTTTCTTAAATATTAACACAAACTCACCCCAAGACACTACTTCAAAACAAAGGTACTTAAAACCTCAAAAAATATAGAATCACGTGCTTGATATGACTAGTATCTAACAAAACCTCTCTCAGGTTCATGATGTGTTAAATGTATCGCTTTGGAGTAAGTCCATACCTACTCAATATCATTTACTGAAAAAATAATTGTACAACTAGAGCATGTTTTCTATTAAACGGTAAAACCAATAAAAATATTATATCATAGAGATAAATTACTAAAAATCTAATACAGTAACTTGGTTTATTATCTCAGGATGAGTCAAAAGATTTTGGAAGCAATGTGGGAACCTTATAATATAATGAGGCATAAGTAAATTTATTTATTTTTTCATAAATGTATTAAAATTTATTTAGTGATATTATTTTATGGGGTACAATATAAAACCCTGTGATTTTCATATTTTTTCATTAAATAAATATGGTCGGTTTAATATCTTATGAGACATAAACAATAATATAAAGAGAAATGTGATAGTTAACGTTTAAACAAAATATTTTAATGTAATATAACCATTAATAAATTATGATAATTCATTATAAAACATCATTAAGAAATTTATAAGTGGAATAAAATGACAACTGAATAAAAATATCACAAACATGACATCTTTATCCTCATTATTTTCATTAAAGAGTATGTATCCCAATTTAAATATACAATGAAGTAAATACATTAGGAATGAAAAATAAAATTTTTTAATATATTAAATGGATACAATAAATGATTTTATAGGTATATTTAATTCTTTGTAAATGAATTTAATATTGTTGTTTCTTATATGGTCGCTGGACATTTACACAATGAATATAAAACCATTTAATATATAAACATTGTAGATATTGTGATTTGTTATACTAGTATCAAATAAGTAGGTTGGAATTGCCTTACTATAGATAAAAAATTAAAAATAATATAATTCATTATTTTGTAAATTAATATAATGAATATAAATAATTGAAATATTTAATATTAAAAATAATTTTTTTTAATTATATGTTATTGTTAAAGAGATATTTTATATCTTGGAATAAATTTTAAAATAAATATGTATTAATAAAATTGAACTTTCCAAATATAAATAATGTGTTGTGATAAAATTAATTTAATTTTTAAATGGGATATTTTCAATAAATTATTTTTCATTATTTTTTGTATTTCTGTATTAATAATTAAATTAATCTCTATTAAATATTATTTTTTCTGGAATGTATTAAGAATATATATAATAAAATAAATTACTATTACTATAATGAATATTTTTTTCTAAAAATTATGAATATATCTCTTTCTTGGCTTAAAAATATACATTTAAAAAATTTTGTGATGAGTTATTAATTTATTAATTTTAAATTATTTTTTACCAACATTATAAATTAAATCAAAAGAATTGGATTCCTAAATTTGCAATAGAATTACAAAATTATATAATAAAATAAATTTTATTTTTTGTATAAAAATATGCTACTATGTTAAAAGTTAGTCACCATGGTAAGTGATATAATAATGTAACATTGTTTAAATAGTAGAAAAGATAAAAAATATCATAAATATTTTTTGTTAAATGGGTGTAATATGACCTAATTGACCTCATTTAATCCATTATATTTCTATATTCACTTATTTCCATTTTCCTTTTTAAAAATGACAACCATTAACACTATGTAATCATCAGTAGTAAAAATTCCCCTTAGGCTCACCTATAAAAGGACACAAACTCTACCCACATCATCCCACACCTTATCATCAACTTTCTCTTGAATTAATTCTTATATTATCTTCCTAAAAATTTTCCCTTTTATATAGTAACACATTGTTACAATAATATGTCCCAAATCCCTTATTTTTATAATGATCTCTAAGAGGAGACTCATGACATCAACTATATTAGAACATGTTTGACCATGTGGAACTATTATTTAAGGATTAATTTCCTAATATCACATTGAAATAATTTATCATATATTTAAATTTATTTTTGAGGAAATAATTTGGTATATCACTCTAAAATCCAATCTATTTTCATCTCTTATGGTTACATTTGGTGTTTACTTATCATCCTACCATTTTTCTTCCTCTGATAGAAAATTAAACTAAAAATATACTTTTAATTGGAGTTGACCTTATCTCTTCTTTTTAGATTCAAATATTTTTCATATATGATCATATCCTATATTGTTAAAATAAATTAATTCCTTTATTCATATATTATTTCATTAGTTCATTTTTTATGGACCATTACTTTCTTTACAAAATATTGAAATGAATCTCTATTTTACATTTTTTTTTCACATGCCAATTTCTAATTTCAATTTCATTATAAATGTGTAAAAAGAATATTTTTTTAACTTATTAAACGTCTACACATTTTCACTACAATTTTTTTAATTTTCATTAAAAATATTCCATTTTAAATATTAGTGTATTTTCTAAATAAATTTAATTCTCATTTTTAAAAATATTTCCCTCGAAAAAAATATTATTAAAAAATAAATAGATTTTTCAATATTTTTAATGAAATATTTTTAATGCTCTTAAAGAATATTTTTCATCAATATCAGCACCATTAAATATTTTTTTTTGATTTATTGTGGGTATTTTCAAATGATACAATCAACCTTCTTACTATGGATGGCTTGTTATCATATATTGTTGATATTTTAGTGAAACCTATTTATTTCACATATAATAAATAATCTATAATGAAATTATGAATTTTTTCATTTCCATATTTAAAACACATGTATGGAATTTATTTATTTTATGGGTGGTAACTGAATTATATATCCCACTAATTTATTTGTTAAATATTTATATCCCATGTGATTAAATGAATGCGATAGAGGAGTGTAACCAATCCACTGATGTTTAATGTGAACAAGGAGAAAACCAATTCTAGCAAGGAAATGTCTATATTGTGATGACAATATTAATAGTGATACATGAAAAAAGGAATTTATTGTTTATGATTATGTTTGTTCCACACTCTTGAGACTTATTCTTATACATTTGTTATGTTTTCATGGATCATTATTTTTTACATGTGTTCCAACACTCCTATGATTTGTGTCTTATGTTCTAATAAAATCTTAATGTGATGACTCATAATTTAAGATCTATATTTCATTCTATCTAATTCTCATTTTTTCCATGAAATTTCATTATTTAATGATACTCATAATCCAGTATTATCTGTAGTTATGATATTTTGTTAGTATCTCATATTTTTTCGCATACTGATAATTTGATCCCACCTTTTCATATGTTTCCATTCACCATTTTAAGGTTAAGTTTGTTGTGAATGTATATAATGGTTTAATGTGCTAAGAATATAAGTGGGATTTGATTAGGTTGTTATAAAAGAATTTGTTCGGGTATCTATTCAACAAATACACAAAACCTTTATGCTTTGGGGTGTTTTTAATATGATATTAAATAATTATTCAACTAAAATAATTTAATATATATGTATGTTATGGTTGGTCAGTATTTATTTAGGATTGAAAACTCTAGGAAGGTTAAGGTCTCATAATATTGGCCATATTTCATGGTGTTTATTTCCATGTGATAAGAGATTTGTTCCTTACAATTTGAATTCCTAAAACTAGGATTATTTTTAATTAGTATAGAGTAATGTGGATTATTCTTTTGTTACCTAATATGGAATGATGAAATGTGTTTCTTGAGTTACCTTACATTAGAAATATGTTTTCCATGCACTAATTCAATTGAAATAAATTATTATGATATGTTAGTGTGGACCTTGTGTATGGAATAACATCCATCCTATTTCAGCTCATGCTTTGGTGGTTTCCTCCTAGGTATCTATAGTTCCCTAGGC
The DNA here is from genome assembly GCA_963277665.1 of Viscum album. NCBI lineage: Eukaryota > Viridiplantae > Streptophyta > Magnoliopsida > Santalales > Viscaceae > Viscum > Viscum album. The sequence continues at coordinate 1,790,334,384 of OY728133.1, read as the reverse complement.
TATATTTACCATTGATAGGGGATAGGTGAATTAATGGTTTCATTTTATGAATTTAATTTCTATTCAATTAAACCACCAGAACTTGTTAGGGTTCCCAATACAATCAATATTATATCTAAATCTCACATCATCTGTAGTTTAATAATGGAGAGGGAGAAAAATATAGTATTTACAAGGTTTAGAAAATTCTAACTCCTTATTGCAACTGGTTATTCCCCCCGATTACATATTCTTTACTATCAAACAAGTGAATAAAATGATTTAGATCTATCCGAGAGACATTCTTTTCTTCTAAATATAACATAAATACATTTCTTTGTCTCCAATCAAAATATTCTTATTTCTTCTAACTCTAACTGAAAGAAATATTCTCTGGAACCTACTAAGAGACTTATTTATCTTTTGTCTCCAACTAGAAGACTTCAACTACTCTTAGAACCAACTAAAATAATACATCTTTTATTAATGATACATCCTAGGTAGAATTATATTTGATCTTCCTCTATGATCTTGTTGGATCTAACATGGTTATGTACTCTTCATATATGTTTAGCAACCTCTATCATCTATTTTGTTCCTAGTCAATAACTTTTTATCAACTTTATCTGACTAGTTATCTTAAGTGAAAATATTATTCTTATGATTCATCCATTTCATGATGAAATACATTCCTTGCATTGATTAGTTCACGTGTTTCACACAATATTCATCAATATTTTATATAGTAATTGTACTTTCACTATTTGAACTCAATTTGAGTAAACTTCATGCATGGTGCATGTGTTTATCATGTTCATAAACCCTAGAACATATATTATGTTATTTAATATTTTATTTTCTTTCACAATTATGTATCAAATAGTTATCAAGGTTTATATGTTTGCATGCATGCAACACAATTTCCACATTATTATCCGTGTAATACATTTCACGAATTTCTACAACTAAATGTTTATGAATACATGAAATCCAGAACAAGCATATATTCAATAAAAACACTATCTTCCTTGTGAATTCTCAAACTTTTCACAACTTATTCTTAAAATTAATTATTTCTTCATTAAATTTTACCAGAATACTTTTTTTATTTTCTAATTATAATTTTAAAGGGTTGTTTTGAACCTTAAACAACATCAACCAATTAAAAAAATAAAAAGGAAAGTCATAAAATGTAGCAACAAGAACTTCCCCTCCCTTTTGGTTGCATCGTTATATCAAGTCTCTACCTTCATAATACCGCGCGACTAACTATCCCTTGAGTCACAATGTAAGTGTACACTATCTTATTGTATCTCACAATATTCATGTAAGGACCCAACCTTAAACATTACATATTCTACTAAATTAAACATTAATTAACTTTGTTGCATTCCCATAGATATTTTTGGATTATATTTTTAGATAATTAGTTCATAAATCCTACAAAACAGACCCACAAAATACAAGTGGACACATATAATCAGTATACATTTTCCCTACAAAAATTTAAATAATATATGGTTTTATTTGTTGTAAATTTATATGACATTTGAAATGAATTATTCTTTTCATTATCTATCTTTAAGCCATGTGAAAAAAACTTTAAAACATCATATGAACAAAAAATCCCATTAATATACATAAAGAGAATGAAAAAAATATTTAGTTCATAAACACAAATAAGAATTTTTTCTTTTGGATATCAAACTTATTTCTTGAAATAAAAAAATATATCATCTAATAGTTCACCATCTTTTTACAGTGATTTCATAAAAATATTTCATTATAGAACATGAAGGAAACATAAATACTCAAATATGTTTCATGAAAATAGTTCACAATCTTATAACTTTCACCCATAAAACACAATCTCAAAAGCTAACCTTATGAAATAATAAGTTTCTGATAAAAATTATAGAAATAATAAAAATGAAAGGAAACTTGTTGAATAATTTTCATATCACACATACAAATATTTTATCTATCCCCCCTACGTAAGTAGTACACATCGTAGTTATATTTGGAATAACCATCACAGTACATTCATATAATCTCTTAGGAGAAACCAAATCAATTAATTCCATCCCGTTAACTATTTCCTTATAAAAAATAATAGGATTACCCACACTCGGTCTAAAATAGAACCATCCATCTTCATAATTATATCCAAATAACCATAAAATAATAATAACACATAAACTTTCAGAAAAATTATTCTTGAGGAAAACAACGTTTCCATTTTGAAATCACTTTTCATAATTTTAAAAAAAATCACTCATAAATGAAAACATTTTATTTGAAAATAAACATATAAAGGAAGATTCAAATAATTGAGTTGTAATGAAGCATAGAAAATCCACTCATGTTGTATGAGTCAAAAACATTCCTCTTGACTTTTGTAAAAATATTTGATAGAGTAACATTAAAATATTATTTTTAAAAGAAATTCAATTACATAAAACCAAAAAAGGATTCATTTTTGAAAAAACATGAGAGAAATTAGAAAATGAACTTTATAAAAAATTCATATACATGTACATAAATTCATAAAAATCATTTTAAAACATGTAAATTAAAGAGAATTATTTTTAAAATAAATATTAAAACACATTTAAAATGAGGTTTTTTATTTAATGTGTCCGTTACAAATATCATATCATTGATGTGAGATTTAATCAAATGAATAGATAATGTGTTTCATATTTAAATCCAAAAAAAATTGGAAATACATTATAATATAATGAAATTTCATTTCAAAAAAATTCATAACATCAAATATTCAATCAAATATAAGTCTAACCTATTGAATTGAGTTATGTAATCCCTTGTCTTAGGTCCTTCTCATCACGTACATTGTTTCAATTCAAGAAAAATAAACATATGATTCTTATTAAATTTATGGATAACATTTTTAAAGATTATTATTCTTTTTCTTCTACTTATTACCATCATATAACAAATAATTATTTATTTATTTTCAAAATAAATTCTTTGATGATATTCGGTTAATAAGTCAAGAATGAATTCAGTATGTTGATTGTAGTCAAAGGGGATAGTATTCCTTCATATCTAGAATTATATTAATGATATAATTATTATTTTTATACATAAATTGTACTTTTAAATCCATCCCTTAAATAGGTTTATGAAAAATTAACTAAGTTACAAACATAGAGAGGGTAGGTCATACATACACATGAGCAAAGTATCCATTTTTCTACGATCATTACATCAAGAAATTATGTATGATATTTTCCATCAATACTGATAATAATATCATATATATCATATTAATTTTATTATGTATACTTATATATATTATCCACATGATTCAATGATGAAAAATGAATCACATCGCTTCGTGGAGGTGGTAGTCCACACATACTCACTGGCTAAGATATCATTTTTTTTGTTCTTGGAAATGTAATAATAATAGTGATGTATTATCTTTAGATAATGATAAAAATTTCATGTACATCATATATAAAAATATATCCCAACGTTGTAACATGTATTTAATAATGGTGATAGAAAGAGAATTCTATCAGTTCATGAGGCGGTAGTCCACTATTCAAACAAATGGTGAATTCTTTTATTATTTGACAGAAGTGGATATGGATATAGGTTATGTCACTGATATAATAACATCTAAGTATTATGATGATTTTTTATTTATTATTTTAGTAGGTTTGATGAATTTTTTAGGTATTTGAAAATTCTCGATTAAAAACAATACATCTTCTTCTGTAAATCCATTTTTCTTAACACCTTAAGACCACTAAGATGGTTGTTCTACCTAAATTGATACCTCTAGAATATGTGGAGGTATTTTAGGAATTTATTTTTTTAGATATCAGTTGAACCAATATTAATTTTTTAATTGTTAATGAAAGTGAAAAAGATGAACCATTTTATAAGAGAGGGGACGAGCACTCATGGCATTTATCAGAATATAAAAATATAATAAGACAATTAAATATAATCTATATAATTAATGTATCACATTAAAATATATCATATTAAATTTATTGAGTTATTTTTATTATTATTTATTTTATTTTTTTCAATAATTTAATAACCACTGCATCAATATTATTAAAGCATTTAAGGTGATTATTTCTTCCCAAAAATTTAAAAATAAATTACCATGATGAATATAAATATTTAATATTTGAAAATAAAAATTACAATCAAACATATCCTCTTAATAACACTATATAAAAAAATATAACACTTATTAAAAACAAGAGTTTGTAATGTTGGACTTTTTAATAAATAAAATGATATAATAGTCATAATATTATCTATTTGGATCTAGATGGTCATAAATTCAACAAAATAATGACTATGTTCTGTATATACACAATAAATTTGATTATTTTAGGTTTTTGGGTAATTTACCCATTCATTATATTTTATTTAAAATCATTTTAGTCATGTTTCTTCTATTTGCACATTCACCATGTTTGTGTTATTGAAGAATTAAAGGTAATTATTTGATATATAAGAATTAAAAATATATTACTAACATAAAAATTAATAAATTGGGCACCATATAATCCTTTATATACTTTCATTATGTATATTTAGTTATATCCATGTCAACACTTCATATTTAATTTGATAATTTGACTTTTATTGCCTAGGACAGGATTTTCACAACAATTTGGACAAGATACTTATTATATAACTCAAAAATTTAAAATTATGAGTATAAAAAATAATTTATAGATTATGTTTAATAAAATTGTTGTGAATATAAGTTATACTTCTCAATGTTATCAACAAAACACCAGATTTTATATTTCTAGTATTATGAAAGCACTCAAATGACATTGAAAATTATTTCCATATTGAACATTAAATAAATTATAATATGCACATTAGGAATTATTATATTTTTATATTTATATTAAAATAACTTAATTTAGTAATTTTGTATGTTTAATAGGATTTTATATCATAATTAAGCCAGATGATATCACAGAAAATCCCATATTTAAACCTTTATTCATTACAATTCCCCGAAAATTTATCTTTTTTAGAAAATTCTCAAACATTCACCATATGAAAAAATTTAATATTATGATTTTAAAATTTATTTTCATTTTTTAAAATACATTTTGTTAAATATCATGAAATTAATAATAATTTTCACCCAAAAACCACATTTTTGAGAGAAAAAAATATTTGTGAAGAGTAAAATGGATTTAAGAAAAATAGTGTGATTATTTTCTAAGAACATATCAATACATTTCTATTTATTTTAACCTCTATATATATTTCATAAATTAATTAATAAAACATGTACCATCAAATTTAATGGCATGTTTATAATTGTCACATTTAAATTATAAGTATTGTTCGTTTTAGCTTATTGTATATTAAATTATAAACTATAGTGTTTTCTCTTTAAAATAAATATTAGGATATTACATTTTAACCCCATTTAATAAATTGCATCCTCAAAATTTGACCTCAGTCTTGGAAACCAAGGTTTGAATTTTCAAAATACCACTGTTTAAAATCCATATCGTAAAAAAAAATCAATAATGATTCCTTCGGAGAAGATAGAAGGAAAAGTCCAAAGGTCATCACATACTACGTTGTAAAGTAAAAGAACAAAATTTTGAAGTGAAAATATGGATATTAATAAAAATATTGACCCCCTTGTACTGGGGGAGAGTGATATTGACCATAGTCAAGAAAATTTTAACCATAAAAACAGTTAATCTATGGAGGTTAAAAGGCCATTTATTTCATGGCATGAAAATTAAACAGATAAGACTTTAAATTAATTACCCCTCAAATAAATTTGGGTAATTATTTTATTCCCGAGACTAAGAATATAAGGAAATATATTTACTTAATAAGATTAATTTTTTCCTTCAATCTATTTCCACAAAACCCCATCTTTTTTTCACAAATGATGAGTTTGAATTTTAATTACATAAATAATTATAATCAAATAAAATGGATCACTATATCAAAAATATAAAAAAATATTCCTCCTATAATTAATCATTAACCAATACCAAAATGTTTAGCATAAGATTATTTAATTCTCCAAAATGAGAAATATTTTAAATGATGAAAAACTACATTAATCCCCAAAATTCAATAGTATTTCCCAAAGTTTAACATCTATTATTTAATAAATAACTACACATAAAATTCATTCAACATATTTTATCCTAATTTATAATCTAAAACAATTTAGAGGATTATATCATATAGTCTCCAAAATTATTTTATTATTTAACTTCAAATAACATCATTGGATAATCACCACTATATGTTAATCTTTTCCATAAATAACCTAAATCTGCATAAATTAATAATAAAATTATATATTCATAAAAAAAATATTATTCAACCTTCATTCCAAAGATAAATATCATAGTATTCTTTTCACCTTAATCTCATAAGGTTCCCATAATATTGAACATCTTCAGAAATAACATTAATCGGTTAATCACGATATCAAATTATGATCTCATGGTTATCCATTTGATAAAATTTATATTCCAAAAGGTAACATAAAATTTATCCATTAGATAATTTAAATAAAAAAATTCATACTAAATAGGAATTAAAGCAGTCATATGGTAAGTGATATAACTTTTCACCGTATGGTTTTGGATTCAATTCATATAGCCTTTTCGGACATGATGTGTTGTCACCCAGCCTTCAGGTTATCATTATTTTAAAACAATAATCCTAATAAAATTCACCAAAATGTGATAGAAATGTTAAAAAGAAATAGTAATATATAAAAAATTATTGAATTTTTTTCAACCTCAAAAGTTATCTCATACCATTCATTTTTCATCAAAAAAAGTAATGACATATAATTACATCAAACGCAAAGATCACATAAACCCTGAAATCTATCCATAACTTTTAATATTATGTCTAAAATTTATAAAGGTATTATTCCAAAAATAATACATCAAATTAAACCTAAGGGTGATATGAAACTAAACCAATGATAATGTATCTCAAAATATCGTTAATCTCTAAAAAATTTCCTTACTTGAGTCCTTGAAAGGGGTTTCTATGATATTGAACTTATGATAAATATAAGAATTATAAAACCATGATGTTATAAATTACTCTTATGTTAACCTCAAATAAAGATAACTTAATCACCAAAGATTTCTAAAGCCCACCCTTATACCAATTTTAAGGATATATCCTTAATGAGTACATATTATAGAAAATTTATCTATGATTCACATTGTTACGTTCCCATAGGTCATTTAGGTTTATAGTTTTAAATAAATAATCCTCAACTCGTGCACAAAAAACCCATACATTACAAGTGGACACATATATTCAGAATCTATATTTCTAACAAGACAAAATTTTTTAAATAAAATATGGTTTATTTTCTAATAAATCATCATGGAAACATTTACCCTTCATTAAAACATGTATAAAAACATTATAAAACATAGGTTGATGAAAAATATCTTATTAATGTATGTAACGAGAAATAAATAAATTAATTTTCCATAAATACATATAATAAATTCCTTATTTTGAAATTAATATCAGGGGTCAAAATAAAACATTTCTTACACATGGAATCACCTTATTTTCTAAATGATTTTATTTAAAAATTTCATTAGAGAATATAAATGATATTTAAAAACTCATTAAAGTTTCATGAAAACTATTCACAATGTTATAAATTTCACCCATAATACATAATCTCTTTCGCTTAACTTTTGAAATAATAATTTTCCAATAAAATCAATAGAAATCATAAAGCAAAAAAGTAACTTATAAAAACATTTTCATATCACTCTTATATACACTGTACCTATTTTGGCTATTTATGGTGTAACAATCATAGCTTTATTTTGAGTAATCATCAATTTACATTCTTATAATCTGTTAGGAGAAACCTAATCATCTAACTTTGCCCCTTTACCCAATGTATTGGAGAGAAATAATGGGATCACCCGACCTTAGATTATAACAAAACCATCCATAATAATAAAAAATTCCCATGAACCATAATATATTCATAACACACAATCATTTCATAATACAATTCTTGAGGAAATAAATTTTCCATTTTAAAATCACTTTTCTTTTTTCGAAACCTGCACACTTATAAATGAAAATATTTTATTTAAAAACGACATCTAAATGTATCCTTAAATCATGGAGTCATAATTATGGTTTTAATATCATCTCATGCCTAATTATTTAAAAAAAACTTTTGGATTTTTTTGAACGTTTTGAAAGGGTAACTTTAAAAGTGGGTTTAAAAAACATTTAACCTACAAAATACAAAAAAAAAATTCTTTTAAAAAAAATTCAGTGTATATAGGAAAATAACTATTAAAAAATCATATTAATATATTTAAATTCATAAAAAACATTTTTAAAACTTTTTCATGGACGATAATGATTTTGAAATTAAATCATCAAATCATTAAAAATAAGTTATTTTAGTTAAACTGTCAATTATAAAATAATGTCATTGCAGTGAGAAATACTAAAATGAATTAATTATTTGTATAATATTTACATCCACATAAAACAACTGTAAATATAACATAAGATAACCAAAATTAATTTCTCACATAATCTAAGCATGACATAATCAATGAAGTAGATGTTTAAACTAATGAATTAAGATAAGAAATCACTTACCCTATGTCCAGCTCCTCAAGTATGTTCTTTATCATCATAAATAATACACCTATGTTAATTATCTATATTATTTATAATATTTTCCTTTATTAGTATTTCTTTATTTTACCTATTACCATGTAATAAAAATTATATTATTATTTAATTTCACGTCTGATGCTTTGATGATATTTGGTTCATAAGTCAAGAATCAATTTGGTATGTAGACAATGGTAAGATATGGTAATATTACATCATATCCATAATAATATTCCTAATTAATTATAATTTTATAAAAATTAAACTTTTAAATTCATCCATTAGTTACGGTTATAAAAAATGAACAATTTTACCATCATGGAGAGGGTAGGTCGTATGTATGCATAAGTAACATTTGCATTTTTCAACTATCATTACATAATGATGGTAAGCATTATATAATATTTATAGATTCCTAATAATATCATATATTTATATATCATATTAATTCTTTAAATACACACATATATATTATCCATGTGCTGTGGTTATGAAAAACTTTATCTCATCGTAATGTGAAGGTGGTAGTCCACAAGTATGTAAGAATGAGGTTATTATTTTATGTGCATCAAATGGTAAGAACATTAGTGATATATTATCTTTAAATAATTATAATTATGTTATGAATAAAGTATATGAACATTTATTCCATCATTATAATTAGTCTTGAGAGGTGGTGAGGGAAATCAAGTTCCATCAGTTCACGAGGCGGTAGTATGTTTTACACAAGAACTATAATTATTTTCTCTTTTGATGGAAGTGGATATCGATATAGATCATTTAAATAACATAATAACATATTAGTATTTATAGTTTATATCCTTTATTATTTTATTATAGTTAAACAAGGTTTCAGGGATGTCTGAGAATAAACCAAATAGAAACACTCGATTAAAAACAATACCTCTTCTTTACACAATATCATTTTTTGAACACATTAAGACCAATAAAATGGGTTTTATTCTCAAAAAAATACTTATAGAATGTGTAGAGGGATTTTAGTTAGGTATTTTTATTTGGATTTTCTGAACCAAATTTTTTTTTATGTGTGATGAAAAGAGAAGAAGAGGCACCATTTTATAAGAGAGGGAAAGAGCACTCTGGGCATTCCTCAAAATATTAAAAAATAATAAGAATATTATAAATATAGTTGATTAAAATTACATATAAATGAATAGGATATGAAACATTAAATAATATATTATCTCCTTGTTCTTATTTAGTATTATTATAATTTTTAAATAATTTAATAGAATATTAATTTCATAAAGTTTCATTAATGTAAAATTTGATTTTATTCATTACTTTTACTTTACATTTATCATGAAAACAGGTAAAATTCGAACCAATTATTTTATTATATCATAAATATTTCAAGATAATATAAAAAGATCATTTATCACATTTATTATATTGTATTATATTTATTTTAATATTTTTAATATTTTATTTATTTTTACCATAATTGAATAATTTCTACAGGAGCAATGTGGAAGCATTTAGGGAGAATAATTATTCACTAAAAACTAAAAAAATCAAAAATTAAAATGAAAATTTTTCTTTTAAAATTATATTTAAAATAATACATATCCTATATATAGAAACACATAAAAAATATAAAACTTATTAAAGAAAAAATTGTTATGTTTTTGACATTATTTAAAAAAATACTATAAAGGTCATAATCTTATAAAAGTGACTCAAAGTGGTTATAAATTTTACCTTTTGTTATTTTGGTCGATATATTCTCAACCAATATAATTTATTTTATTTTTTGTTCATTTAATGATTCTAATATTTTTAATTAAACTCATCTTATCTATTTTTTCTTCTGCTTGCACATGCACTACGTCAGTGTCGTAGGAGCATTAATGGTAGTAATTTCATATATAAAAAATTTAAAAATTACAATCATAAAAATAAATTAATTAGGATCATTATAATAATTTATATTCTTTCATTATTTATATTTACTCATATCCATGTAAAGACGACTTATTTAATTTTTTAATTTTACTTTTCTTGTCTTGTGCAAGAATTTCACAATCATTATAGAATGATTCTTATTATATTAATCTAAAATTCATAATTATTCGTCTAATTAATAATTTATTAATTATATTTAATAAAAAAGTCATTAAAAAACTCAATACTTCTCAATTTTAGCTCTGATAAACCGAATATAACTTTTCCAGTGTAGTGTAAGCATTACATCAACACAAGAAATAATTTTAATATTTATCATGAAATAAATTATAATTTATGTGCGAATTTTTTTTTGACATTTATTTTAAAATATCATTATTTATTCATTATATAGGTTTAATAATTTTTATATCATAATAATGTCTTCATCATATAACAACAGATACATAATTTTTTTAAATACAGTATTTTTAATTATTAACAAAAAAATGTGTTTTTTTTAATAGAAATATTTCATTATAATTTTTTATATATACTAATTTTAACATTTATGTTCATTTTCTTGAATTCATTTTCTAAATCTTCTTGAAATTAATTTTAATATTCACTCACAAAAAAAAACAAGAAAACCCATCTTTGAAGAAAACATATTTGTGAAGATTAAATGACTTTACTAAAAATCATGTGACACATTTATAAGAACATACTTATGAATTTAATGAGAGTGGTAAATTTATATTTATTTCATAAATTAGTTATTACTATTAATACCCTAACGACTGGGTTCTTAAAGTAACATTTAAATAATATTTAGTTGTGTGTTTAAAATTGATGTGTCTTATCTTGAACTCTAGGGATTCCTTTTAAAAAATATTAGGATGTTACAATTTATGAAAACTAAAAAAGAAATGTGTCAGGATATCATTTACCTATCAATGGATTCATGGAACTAGGTTGTTTAGGAAGCTTTTGACATTGTTTCGACACAATTCAAAAGGAATGTGGGACCCTCCTCTTCCATCACGCTTACTGTAGCTATATGGAATCATATCCTGATGAAACTGTGTTTCTTGGAGCTATATTTCTCTATAAAATAATATATTCTCTTTATTATCACTTATCCTTATATTCCAAAATTATAATTTAGAGTAAAAACTCATTTCCATGTACCAACTCATCCTCCGCATTTTATGTTATGTTAACCATTATTTTTATATCTCCTATGATATGAGATAATTAATGATATGACACATGGGTTATCAAATACTTGAATCAAAATTTCATGTATCCACTTGTTACACATGTTATATTGTTATTTATCTCATGCATTCGATGAAAAAAAATTCTCCATCACTCTTATAAGTTTAACCATATTCATTTTCATCCCACTATAAGTTTTTTTCAATTGGCATCCTCATAATTGTCAATATCCTAATTACACGAAAAACATATCATGCATTCAAAAACATTAAACATATCATAATATCAATCTCAAACAAATGCTGGATCAGGCTCAATTAAGGAAATTCTATCATAAACTCATGTGAACTTGGAACACTCAAATAACGACGAGGTTGAAGACAAAGGTACTAACTCGATCGAATTTCTCAGGCCATCCGCATTGTGTGGCCTATGTTATGTAATTTATATAATTTATTTCCAATAAATATGTAGGTGTCCTTGTCCTATATCATACAGGTTCTATTTCTATGATTTAAATTATTAATAAATTGCACCTATTACCTCTTTTTTGCTTGAGGTGGGGGAACAACACTCACACTTTACCCTCACATCGCGGGCTTCTAGACCAACAAATCAACCATCTAGGAGAACACTATATCGGCCTTAAACACTATTCCACCCACACTATGTGGGAAATATTCCTACAAATTCTTATCTTCCTCCAATAGGATGGCCCAAGATAGCACCCTTGAGCATGGTTGACATTCGCATCCAACATGCCCCTTTAGTCAAACTTATCCTTGGATGGATTGTGGGTTGGCCTTTATTTATTCAAATGGCCAGATTTATAAATCATATATAAAAATATATATTTACATAAATATGTCTCAAAAAATAACTATAAATCCCTATTTCTTTCATATTCATTCTGAAACATTATAGTAAACCAATTTTCCTCTAAGACACAGGTCTTTATCATTAGGATTAGTCCAAAAAACTATCAAATTTACAAGGAGAATATTTGAACCACTACATCTAATATCATTAAATTAATATATATCAATCCTTGAGTCATAAACACTTCATTAAAATCTCACCAAACAGATATTGAAATATCATTGAATGTTTCTTGTGTTATAGTCTCAATAATCTTCCCCTTTTTATTTTGTTTTCAATGTATTTTTCAGAAATTCAATATTCAATATGTGTTCTCAAAACAGTATCTCCATTTGAAAATAAAATTAAATGTTTATTTTATGGATATTTCTCATCTTATTTTCCTATAAAAATAATTTGTTATCCCTTATATACAATTTCCTGATCACTTATATGAGAGAAATGATCTCACATGATTTTCATAGAAAAATTCCTTTATTTAATCAACTCTAAGTCTAAATGGACTCACATAATATTCAAAACATGAGATATATAACTAATACGGTCTAAGATGTCCATAAAGTACCATTTAATTGATATCATGCTCATAATGTCTCAATTATCATCAAATATATAGTAAATAATCATATTTGTCAATGGAATGCTAAATCTAGAACATAATTTACAAAATACAACCTAATGTTTAGGGTAATATGATATAGGCCCCACTTTTAATATTTTGGTTTTCAACCAAGAACTCCCCCTTTATTAATAAGATAATAAAATTTAGAATAAGGTAATAAGGTTTGATTTCAATACCTTGACCATTAATTTTGAATCAATCCCAAGGTTTTCTAATTATTATCATGGTTTATCCCCTAAGGGATGATCAATTTTCATCCATTTAATGTATGTTAGTAGACTCCAAGAAGTAAAATCTCCTAATGCTAACTAGATGTGATGTCCTTTAAAATATACTTCATATTATGATTTTTTTTTCAAAACTAACACACACACACATTTATATATGTGGGTATATGGAGGAACCTTATTATTTATTAGTTGTAAAATTTATGTTATGAACTGCCTCTCAACCTTTTGAATTATTTTCCCCCAATTCTAATTGAATTGTAATTATCATTGTATGTAATAACAATTTCAACCTAATTTTTTGTAGTAACATTCTTTATTTTATATTAATGATTTTTTTTTAATCTTCTTAAATTTTTTATCTAAATTCAATTATTTGTAAATACAACGAGTTACTTGTACTTGACATTCCTTGTATTATTAGAATCTTCATATGAATTACCACTATTTTCTATTGTATAATATTTCATTTATAAGAATAGGGAATATCTCTTGGTATTATTTTCATGAATTTATAAACATATTTTCCCTCCTAATTACATGTGCCACCAACTTCTTATAAACCTTCATATCTGTTTTGTACATATCTCAAGAATGAAATGTCAAATTACTAAACTATTTATTTCTCTTATCTGGTAAAATAATTAAATTTTCTTGAAATATTATTCCCCTAAATATAAGAATTTTATTTTTGTTGGATTTACATGCTATTCCCAAATTCCAAATCCTTATACCAAAACATCTTACAACTCCAGCAAATGCCTATAATCCTTATCTTATTCTTTTGTTGATTATTATGTATGGATTTCGTAGATTGTGTAACTATAAATTTTATAAGGTAACCCCCACCCATCTAAGAAGTTCATGGGGAATTCATATTCATTTTTATTTTCATATCCATGATTGATTTTCTGTTTTTATCATCATTTTTCACCATCCACACTTTCCTAGTGTTTAGATTGAAACTTGTACCACCACATGAATCAAAAATAGTAAACAAAGTAGTTTCTTGGCTATGGAATACCTTATTCATTGAAGATGATGAAATTTAATTAAATTATAATCCCATGTTATCTATAGAATAATTATCCTAAATAAAAACATGATTGGAGAAATATCTTGTTTTAGATATTTTGTGAAGATCTATCTTGTGGTGATTCTACATTTTTCACTCTCACGTCAATATCTAAAGACATCATGTTGTTGAAGTAATTATAATCATAAACTTGTCTCAGATTGGATACACAATCCCCTATAATCTACTTTATTTATTCTACATGCATTACACCAGACTCTTTCAAACAATTGTTAATCCGTTTTACCCTGTTATCTATGTCCTCATGTTGAGTAATTTTTAAAACCATAGAAATATTGTGCAATTCTTCAAATACATAGAAATATTATAAAAATAAAATATCAAATGATTATTCCTCTCAAAAACTTCAATGAAATTATTAAATAGTTTCATCATTTCTTTAATTTAAATGATAAATTGCTTATTGCTTTTCATTCACAAATTTTGTTAGATTGTTGGATATTCTAACCCTTCCTTACAATTCCTCTTTAATAGAATTATTATCTTATTCTTACTCTAATTTTACATCCTGAAGACCCTTGATCCCCATAAACAAATGTTTACCACTTCTCAAGGGATAATCTTTACATATTAATTGATTTCATATTTAATAACCCAAAATTATCCATAATCATTGCAGTTTTATGATGATTTTTTTTGAATAATCAAAGTCAAATGAATCGTTACACTATGCATCTATTGGATTATAAGTTGTGTAAACGTTTTCAATAAGATTATTATTCATTTTATTTTCATGTTTTTTCATTTTATTATTTTGGGACATGAAATAATTATTAGTATAAGATATCATACTCATTTCCTAGACTCCAAACCTTATAAAGAAATGTTTGGATATTTATAGGGTTCTACCACTTGATTCCATTTAGAGTTCCCCATGCCGAATTGACCATTAAGAGGGGAAGGGTGATTCATTCTTTCTTTTTATTATTTCTATATTTTTTAATTGATACTATGGAACATGTTAATGTTCTCATACTACTCAATTATATCTCTGAATCTCCCCAATTGAGAATTTTTATTAATATTGAGAGTGTATCACATAGTATATACCATGTTAGAAAAAAAACCCACTACTTACTATAACTGGTTATTCCCCACGGTTATAGATTTTCTGTTGTCAAACAAGTGAAAACATTGGTCCACCTCCAACCGAGAGGCTTTATTTTCTCCCAACACCATCATAAAAAATTCTTCTCTAAATCCAATAGTGATACTATATGTTATTTTGGATCAAACCAAAAGATTTCTAGTCTAGACCCTACTCATAGCTCCAAACATAAGACTTCATCTTCTCCAATAATGAACCATAATACTTCAACAATGATAAAGTTTTGATCCACTATATGATGATCTTTGATAATCCTCAAAGAGATTTTAAGATATAATTTTATCTTTTTCTCTTCATGTACCTTCAACAACCAATGACTAGTCAATTGGTTCTATCAATAAATTCTCATAACATGTATCAAATCAGTTTTCACAATAGAACTATGATCAATATTATTCTTACTTATGATGATGAATCGCTATCCCCACTTATATTATTTCAAGTGGTGCACAAAATATTCGTTAATATTTTAAGAAATAATAATACATTCACTATGGAAACGTAGTTTAAGTTCACTTCATGAATTATGTATATAATTGTCATGTTTATAAACCTTAGAACACTTATTATCTAAATTTAATATTTTATGTTATTTATAAATCATATTTCAAGTATTTCTGATGTTTTCATGAATCACACATTCCAAATTATTATCCACGTAATTTAGTGTGTGGATTTCTGAAACTCATAGTGTCTCAATGCATATAAGTATACAAAAACATCTCTTTATTAAAACCACTATATACATAATTCAATATCCTCCTTGAATCAATTTATTCTTAAAATAAACACTCTATTTTAATTAAATTATCAAATGAGAGCTCCAAACATAAAAAAAAGTTATTTAGATGAATCTTCTTCATTATTGTAAGAAATAGTATAAGTGTACACTATCTTGTGGTATCTAACAATATTCACATAAATTAGAAGTATACATTTATGGATATATTGGAAAAATTAAAATATCCATTGAATGATGTGATTTGGGAGGACATTTAGTGTGTTTATATATATTTCAAAATTCCCATGGGATCCTTCTCTTACATTAAGAAGAAAGTTTCTATAAAAAACACTCCACATGAAATTGTGTTTCACGGTGCTCTATTTCGTCCAAAAATAAAAGATTATTAACATTTAATAACATCTTCTCAAGTCCATGACTAAGTATTTATAGGAAAATAATCCTTTATTTTTACTACCTCATCCTAAAATTTTTAGTACACGACATACATTATTTTAATATATATGAAGATCTCAGAGAATCGAAGATACGACAAGTGGGTTCTCATACATTCGATGTGGAATTTCTTGTCACATTTTGTTTTGTGAATTCCAAAATAAATTCACTAATAAATTTTATGAGGTCTTTTGATTCATCTATATTATAATTTAAATCTTCTACATGAATGGTAAACCCCATATCAGTGGACTATAACTTTATTTTCATTCAGTATTCGCATAATTGGTTATCTCCCAATTTCATAAAGAGAGACACATGCTACAAAAAATATTAAACCTATTAAAATATTGTGCTGAGAATAATCATTAATGGGTCAAGATATATATATGTAGGTCTAGAATGAACTCTGGAGAACTTGGACCACTATTGATGAGGCCGAGGATGAATACGAATGTGTTGTCCCAATAAAATAACTTAGATAAGCCACATCATGTAGCCTTTATTATGTCTGTCATTTATTAAAAAAAGAAGACTGTGTAGTCATTATTTTCCCAAATCCTTCATGATCTATGTTTGGGTCATTATTTTTTAATCAATTTCAACCATAGCTTCTTAGTGTTGGATAGCTGGTATAATCAACTACACATCACCTTTACACAATGTCGGCAAATGGCCAAACCAATGCGCCTTCCAAGTGATCTCTTAATGGGTCTTATACATGGTCTCACCCGCATCATATGGGAAGTAAGACTACCCATGCTCTTGTATCTTGTTCCCATAAGTGGCATTGGTCCTGCATGTCCTATGATGGCTTGTGGGTTAGCCCTTAATTTTTTAGTAAGACCACATTTATAAATCATAAATAGATATATCTAAGTATTGATATATATCCCAATTTAAGACTCAAAATACTTATTTATTAAATTTTCCTTCAATAATAAATGTGTCCACTATGAAACATGAATTTTTCATTAAAATCGGTCTAATAATCATCAAATTTACAAGGATAATGATCTAATAGAGGCATTCCAATGTCATGTCATGATTCCTTAAAAATAACCTAATAATAACCACTTCATCACCATCCCAAAAAACACATATTGAAATTCCATTGAAAAAATGAATCATTCAGACCAATAGTATCATAGGAGTTCTCAGATCCAACACTTACTCTACGTAGATGAAAAGATGGAGGTCAATATCCTTATTGAATTCTCATACAACTTGATTTTTTTGAGTCTCAAGGTAGGAAGGTTTTTGAAACCTTTTCCCACAGAGTCACTTTAATACATAATTTTATTCAATAAAATATTAAACTTCTTATATTTTATTGTATGTGAGGATGAGAATCAGCATAAAATGAAACTCAGTGGGTAATAATTATTTTTTCTGATATAAGAACGAGTGTGACATCACCTACATGAAAATATAATCCTTGATGTGAAAATCCCATAGAAAATAAAAGAGATTATCTAGCCAATATTTCATAACATAATTCACCATATTTTGAATTATATTAACAGAGTTTGGTTACATTATTCTATATAGCCATTCTCCGTTCCATGACAGTGTTATGAGTGGTTAGAGTGGAGATTATACTCTTCATATAACCTCCTAAATTAAAAATTACATATATTGGTGTTGGTGTACATTATTATTGTGTGAGGGACTCAAAATATGTTTTTGATTTTATACTTCATGAAATTTATGACTCATTTCATTTTGAATTATTTTATAAGGGACTAATTCAACCCATTCAGATAATAAATCTGTAGTAGTGTAAATAAATTTGATCTACCTAGCTATGGAAAGAATGTATAGACACATGACATATATTCCCCAGATGAAAAATGTCTAAAATTTTTGGTTGTGTGAAAATATTACAATGTTTGATGAATGAAATTTTCATGAATATAAAATTCATGGAGTTTTTTTGTGGATTTATTTATCTAACATCTTTTATGGATCCAAATATCCACTTCTCATTATTTGATTTATGATCTTGGTTATCAACTAGTGGGTTTCATAGGCATGGATATATACTTCATGCATTATATTGAGGGTCTCCCACAATTCAATTAACAAGTGGAGGATTCCATTAAAACCTCACTTATAGAAAGACTTCTAGCTATTCCAGACATAATTAAGGATAGTTTTTTCCTTCAATAGATTAATTGATTCTTAGATCAATCCATTTAAAGCTTACCAATTTGAAGGTACTTCATTATGAGATGCATATATCATATTATCGAATCTATCAATAAGGGTAATGTATTTCCTTAATTTTTGATGGGATTACACTATCAAATTTCCTTTATATCAATGCTAATAAATTAACAGAGATCCTTGGGATGTATGATATGAATGATCATGTTATCCTGTCATGGATCATCCAAGGTTGTATTTTCACTGGATGGTGAATCCTCATAAGCATTCATTGAATGTGATTTATTGGATGTTTTCATCTCTGATGAAAATTCATCTATCAATCCACATACATAATCAATAAAGGGAATAAATGTGCCCTTATAGATTTCATACTCACCATTGATTTTCCTGATCACCAACTTTTAATCACCCATAATATTTAATTGGGTAACATCTACTTATAGGGATAATTCTAAGCCTAAAATTAAGCCCTAAAATTATGTATACTTATTTTTAGATCACTAAAATATCATTAAGAATTAATGAATAACCCATTTTTATTTTTTGAAAAATGCAATCCATAAGATGATCAAGCTGAGATTATAGTTTTTCATCCTTCTAACTGTTGGGATTTGAGGGGTTCTATCAATGTAAATATCCAATCGCTGGGAGGTTTCAAGGATCAATAAGACTTATTATTGATGTATATTTATATAAAATAAAAAATTCTCCATGACAATATGTTATGTGAGGAAATATCATATCACATTCCTCTTGATTTCCTTCTGAGACATGAATTGGAGGTCAAACTACTACAGAATGACTTATCATCATATTAGATGTGTAATTAGAATTTGATAACATAGGATATGTTTAATAGAATCAATATATGGGACTAGGTAGACATTGTGGTTCCATAAATAGAGTCTTAACTCAAGCAAATGAAAATTATTGCAAGATAGTTATTAATATCAGAATATCAGGTCTCAACATCCAAAATTATTCTACAATTAAAATTATAATTACTCATTATTTTATAACTGGTGTATATTAAACAATTCTATTCCAATATATTGTGGATTTTTTATAAAGGGAATCCAACTAGCTTCAGGATATAGCTCTTCCATGTAAGGTAACTATAAAACTATTTATCACACATTTCTCATAGTGGATGTTTCTTCATTTTCCTATGTTATCTATAATAATTACATTAATCTTAGTGTTATGATTGAATCATGACCAAGATTAACTTCTGAAGCTATAAATACATGGGTTATATACCCTCCAATTCATGAAAATTATGAATTTATCTCATTCTTCATGAGTTGGGTTGGAAATTTTATATGTTCCCTACAGATATTCATCCATAACAAGATTAACATGAATGTGTTCCTTGATGGTATTAACAAATAAACACCAAATTCCAATGGATCATCCGAGATATTCACCTCTTTCTCTATAAAAAAATTAAGGTTGAAAGATGGATTAGAATCTCAAGATTTAGGAGATGGTTCAGGGGAATTGTTACGTCTCCCAACGATCAACCCAACTTTAGAAGGTATTAGTATGTCTCGTGAAATTGACATTATTATAGTGAATGAAAATATGTCTAAACCCTATTTCCTTCTACCATGATTCATTTTTATCAAATGAAAGATCCTTGTTCTTGTATTCAATATATCATTTAGACCTATGAATGATTTAAGATGCAAGGGATAATGAATGGTAAACAGGATATGGATAGGCGTATCCTACCCTATTGGTGGTTTACACTTGATGTAGATTTCACACTTAATGTTATAGGATATGAAAATTGTCTGAGGGTTTATGTCACTGGATAATCCAAGCTGGTGGTTCCCAAAATCTTTAATTGTCACCTCAAATAATATTACATGAAATAAAAAATTATCACAAAATTTATTTGACGGTTTGGAATGAGTGATTTTGTTGTTGATTTGAACGTTAATTTTTGAATTATTTTCCATCAATTGCTTAAAATTCCTTTTTAGTGCACTCATTATATGTATTGAAATTTTGATAACTTAAAATGGGATATATCACTATACATTTCTGTAAATTAACTATTAATATAGTAAGTTAGTCATTGGTGATATGATAATGGAACCTCTCTATGAATATACAACCATGACCTTCCTAAAAATATGTTTAAGGATATTTTTATATTGACCACCATGAATTTGGATTTAGAACTGAGATCAAAATAGTGCATTCTCAAAATAATTATTCAGATTATACTCTACAAATTATTTCCATTCCGGAATTTTTTTTGTTTTGGTGGTCAATTCATTACTACTATAGACTAAAAAAATTGTGTTTAGATCTTGATGAGGTTGATCAGAAAACAATTATAAAGTAAAAATTGATGGATGTTGATATCATCTGGATTTGAAAACAGTTACAAGGGATTTATATACCCCTATATAGTATCTTATATATATTGAGTCATGATATAAATGATTATTTTTTATTCAAAAGTTCCAATAAACATATGATATATCTTTCTTATAGAAACTTCAATAGGAAAATATTAATGTATTGGATTATACCAAATTAGTGTTTCCTAGTTTATTTTGAATGTATAAGGAAATAAAAGGAAAAGTGTTAAATAATATGAAAATAGGATGTTTTAAAAAGTTATTATTATGTTCCTAGGTCTTATACAACCTATC
Source organism: Viscum album (assembly GCA_963277665.1). Taxonomy (NCBI): domain Eukaryota; kingdom Viridiplantae; phylum Streptophyta; class Magnoliopsida; order Santalales; family Viscaceae; genus Viscum; species Viscum album. Next base: position 1,790,312,641 of record OY728133.1, on the reverse strand, counting down.
CTGACATTACTTCATAGCATGAGGTATTGTGGTCGAAGATGAAGTCGTTGATGGGTCCTTTCTATGACTTGAACAAGGGTGCATGCTTACTATATATGGGTTAAAATTAACAAACCATATTATATTTCGATTTTAATGATATAGTTGTCGATTTTATAAATGATCATCTAGTATAATTAGTTACAAAATAGAACAGAAAAATTCTAGATCAGATCGATGTTCCCATTGATCTCATTGATGTGACAATATTTGGGAAAAAAATAAATATTGGTTTAGTTGAAATGGTTCCATACCATCATGTTTTTTCATAGTTATATATTCACTCATATTTATGGTCTCTTCAATGATTATTTGTGGGGAACTCACATTCATGTAATCTTCCATTATTCACATGGATGAAATTGATTGGGATATATTGTGTCCTCTCATCAGATTATGGATCCCTTTATTTGGGTGGTTCCCACACTTGTAGTGATGGTAGTAAAAAATGTAGATAATTTTAGACTGATTTGAGTACATATAGGGGATATAATTCCCATTAATTTTCCCACATAATTAGTTAATTTTACTCATAAATTGCTTTGATGGTGAATATTCTGCATTTTGTGTCATCAAGTGAATTAGAGTCATAACTAGTTTATTTTGTAATTCCCTAATGGTTATATGTTCCAGGTTGATCATTTTTAACTCCATCTAATAATCAAATGTATATGTATGGTTATTTATAAATTTTTTCAACAATCATTTTCCTTCTGTTGTAGTGGTAGGTAAATAGGTCACATGTGTGGGTGGTTTACACATATTTATATTCCTAGTGTCAAACATATTTTTAATAATATCCTTGATTATGTATCCATATTTGATATTATACACAAACATTTAGTGTAAGGAGAAGTAATCATGGAGAACATTCAAGACCAATTTATGGGGTCTCCTGAAAAATATTAATTTATCAATGATCTTTTTCTATATAGTGATTAAAAGTCATTAATGATTATTATTTCTAGAAGATGAAACATAGTTATTATGTTATATAATTTTCAAGTAATTTTGATCCATCTTACAATCCAATAAGGTATTATATTTCTCCTACAACTTTTCAAGAGTTGACACTTCCTAATATTGATTAGGTTTAGTGGTTAGAGTTTGCATCAGTGCTGGATCAAATGTGATGAAAATTATTTCTATACCGAATGTCATTATGTTATCTCAATTCATCAACAAATATTTGGAAATAGTATGTCAAATGAAGTATATTTGGAAATTTTAATGTCTTAAAACTCCTTGAAACACTCTCGGTACTTCATTGGAATGTGTTTTTTTGAAACATATCATGTATAGTTTCTATCTATATCTCATGTAGCTTCTCTAATTGAAGCATCATATTTAATGAATAGGTTGGGCATTTCCAATATGTTATAATGTCTAAAACACTCTTAATTTCATATTTTTCTATATTTAAGGTTTAATACCATCATCTTCCTCAATTTTGAGTAAAACTAAAACATGAATTTCCATTAATTTTCTTCCCAATTAGAAAATTTTCTAGCTAATATGTTAATATACCACATGAATGATTATCTTTGTAGGGTTTGTATAAGGAACTTATGATTTTCTACCTCCCACTTATCTGGTGTTATATCAATAGGGATCCTTTATTATGTAATTTTTTTGAGTTTTTTCTTTATATCAACTATACCATTGAGTATCATGAATGTGGGAATACCAATGTTGGGTGGGTGAGTATTCAAGTCCATTCATTTGATGTAAGATTTTATATATCGTTATACAAGTGCATGCGAACACTCTATGAATTTCATTAAAGGGTATTAGGACTATGTGAAGTGGAGGAATTCTTGTGGAAGTTTTTCCAATACAGATTCTTGATTAGTGGGGGTGGATATAGCATAATAAGGTCAGCTTTCTTGGGCCTATAGTTGATAACCATCTTGAGATAATTAATTATAATGGAGGAAATTGTTTCCCATTTAGAGGGAGCTACCGGTAATAAATTTAAATCAGGGTTAAATAGATTGGAATTCAGTTCCATGGGTTTTCATGATAACTGAATTCCAATATTACTAATCAACCAATTCCCACTTATTTATGGGGTCCACAGGGGTATATATATTAGCATCAACTTGGGTCTTGCACTCAGTAACTATATTTTCTATAAAAACCATCATTGAGTCACCTCAATGTTATAAAATCAAATACATAGAAAGCCTTATTCTCCATAACATAATGAGGCTCGTCCTATTTTGGTGGTTAGTGAGCTATAGATAAAGTCACTTTTATGGCTTACCCATTATCCAAAAGTCACATAGTATGTGGTAGATGATTATTTAGAGGATCTCTTGTGTCATGAGCTGTCACGACCCCATCCCCACAAAGTGTACCCCTCCTAGGCCGACAATGTGAGAAGAGAGATAATGACCCCCGAGTCCCGCCTCCAGTAGGCCCCGGGTTGGCGACTAGCACCGAGGGTATAATACAAACACAAATGGGAGGCATTTCCCTCTAAGAGAACACATGCAGAAGAGAGAGATAGAATAGACTCCAACCAACTCCAACTCATGACTGAAATATAAAAGAAACCCAAGTACATATTTGAAATGTCATGCAAAAGTACTACAACTGAAAGGGAGAACTAAAAGTACCCAAAAGAAAGAAAAACGACAGCTCCTCCTCCAACCGCAAGCTAGTAGTAACCAGCTTGATCTCCAACCTGCTCCAAGTGACCTGAAAAACAGTTTATATGTACATAGGGTGAGTATAACAGTATACTCAGTAGGATCCTCCTCAAGCCTCTCGTGCAAAAGTAAAGAAAGCATGCTAAAGCCCAGTGAACAACAAGTGAAACTAACTCGTTACCTAAACAGGTATACTAAGTTCCCAACCTCACCATGGATACTCTCACCAAGTAACACATACAAGAATATAGCATATAGCATAGAATAACAAGGGTACCCCGCTACTACTTCCCCACTGGTTTGCCGCTTTTCCCCAACGACATACGTCCTGTGAATCTCTCTCCAAAGGCTTGCCCGCAGACACCTGGGCTAAGCTCCACAATCTGCACCTCGTGCACCACATAGGCTTACCCGCAGACACTTGGGCGAAGCACCACACCGTCCTCACAACCAAAGGTAACCAGGTAGTTTCTAGGAGCCACCACAGCTCGCATAATGTGTATCATACGTTGGGTATAATACCTCAAGCCATTACAGCCCATACTCCGAGTAAGGATCCTCAAGCCATCACAGCCTATATACGTTACACCTATAGTAGTCCATAGGATACTATATCCAGAATATATGCGTGTGAATAACCACAAGCCATTACAGCCCTCTACACACATATATTGGTTATCTAACCGCTTGCCTCATGGCACAAGTATCTACCAAGAGAAGAGAGCAGGGCCAAAGGGGGTAGTCAGCCATTCAACCTCCAATCAGAATGTTGGGGAAAACACCCCCCCAGGGCTTAGAATCCCAGGGGTGTCAGTTGCCCTTACCGACAGGGTGGAGTAGCGTATAGAAACACAAAAAGTACAGAATATATATAACTCACAACCACACTATGGGAATTACCTAGTCATAGGCACAACTGCAGCTAATGTGTCTCAGACTCCAGGCTGCTACTTCTAATACTAGGTATCCTATAAGCACATAACCATTTGAAGAGCTTTATTAGATTACTCCATTCTCATTTTATCAATTCCACTATACGTTAATTAATTCTTTAAACATTAATTAACCATGAAAAATTTACCACATTAAACTAAATTGGCATCACATTCAAAAAACTGCTCCTTTTTAGGATTCACATCACTATTAAATTCTAGTTTCTCCATCCTCATGGATTATCACCATTTAAACAAACTTTCATTATGGAATTACCTTCCCCATATTCCCAGGCATTCTAGAAAAGCATCATATGCTACTAAACACAAAGGGCTCAACACGGTGAGTAGATAAACTACCCATCGAGTCTTTTCCGCCTATAAAATGAGCATAGACCCATTCTCCATCGAGAGGCTAAACACAGAAAGCACGTGGCATACCCCGCGTGTCTTTGCCTCCTTCGGAAAGAGGGTAAGAAAAACCAGCTGCCTTGAGCAGCGGGGAAAAGTAAAGCAGATAAAAAATCAAACCACTAACATCAAACCATCACATTCATCTCATACCATCATCCTTGGCGTCCTCCCCGACACCCACATGCATAAACCGATGCATCTCGCCACACTAGGCGTCATCTGCTGCCACAACCACAAGTCCCCATGCCTCCACATATCACAACAGCCATCCAGGCTCACATCAAATCACAAGAAGCAGGAAATCATAGATCACAAAATGGGCTCTCGGCCCTTTAACAAGGCATTCAGCCTTCATACAAGATGAGCACACAGAGCTCCAACCACAAGGCATTCAGCCTTACAAGCAAGTGGGTAACTCAGAACCCTTTTGAAATTATCGAACTAATAGTTCTTTAATCCATCTTGAATTAAAAGATTCATTAACATGCCTCTTTATCTTAAGACAATTATTTAAAAAATAATTCTGGATTTACATTCTTTATCAATTTCCATCATGAACGATCAACAAATTAAAGAAAAAACATAGATATCACTCTATCTAGGAAAACATGAGGCAAACCGTTCTCACGGTACAAAGTAACAACATGCGATCAACCAATTCCTTTAATCCGGTTCAAGTATTTAATTAGGTCAATTTCATTGTGATCCAAAGGACTAAAACATGATAATTCTACGATTGCACAAACACAATTAGAGAAGCCATGAATCCCCTACCTCGAAGAGTTCTTGACGTCCTTTATCCACACAACGGGTCACAGTCCTCTTCTCCTCCCGACAGCTGCATCCACCAGAGGATGCCACGGTACAACAGTACCAACCAACCCCAAGAAAACCAATTAGAACCATGGAGATTACATGCTAATATGGAAGGAAGAACAAGAGAAGGTGATCCCCGAAGGAACGATGATAAAACAAACCTTATATGGAAGAATGATCGACACAACTTGGTTGCATCAACAGACCGGAACTGATCTGAGTAACGTTGGATTGTGAAACTCCTACGAGAATGATTGCAAGGTTCTAGCGTCTCGTAGATGAGAACTAGGAGGATGAACAACGAAGAATGATATCTCGTTTCCTTTATAAAAATAAATTAGAGAGGCGACGGTTTAAGATCCGATTTATTCTCCATTAAAAACGGATCGCATTAACCCACGCGGTTTGACCAAGTAAAAAACATCCCGGCCTTAGGAATAATTAATATAGAATTTATGGCCTTTGAATTGGCCTTAAAGTCCTTAAAATAGGGTTTTAAAAGTATTTTATGTCAAAGAAAACGGCAAATTTGCGGAGCTGGAAACACTGTTCACATACTCAAAATTTGGAAAAGTATGGAATCGGTAGCTCTCATGAAGTCTGGAAACACTGTTCATTCGTGAAATTTGGAAAATTATGGAATCAGTAGCTCTTAGGATTCTAGAATCACTGTACAAGTCTACCGATAGAAGTCCACCGATAGAACCTCACCGATAGAAAACACTGTTCAAGTCTACCGATAGAAGTCCACCGATAGAACCTCACTGATAGAAAACATTGTTCAAGTCTACCAATAGAAGTCTACCGATAGAACCTCACCGATAGAAACACTATTCATGTCTACCGATAGAAGTCCACCGATAGAACCTCACCGATAGAAAACATTGTTCAAGTCTACCGATAGAAGTCCACCGATAGAACCTCACCGATAGAAACACTTTTCAAGTCTACCGATAGAAGTCCACCGATAGAACCTCACCGATAGAAACACTGTTCACTGAACCTCACCGATAGAAACACTGTTCACTGAACCTCACTGATAGAAGTCCACCGATAGAACCTCACCGATAGAAACACTATTCACTGAACCTCACCGATAGAAACACTGTTCACCTACCGATACTGTTCATAAAACTGGAAACACTATTCCCAGAACTAGAAATTTTGCAAAGTGTTTTCCGAGATACTACTAGACAACGGCTACCAGTATACCCAGCTACCGGTAGGATGCGGCTACCGGTAGACCGAGCTACTGGTAAGCGGAGGCTACCGGTAGGCAGCAGCTACCGGTAGACCGAGCTACTGGTAAGCGGTGGCTACCGGTAGGCAGCAGCTACCGGTAACCGGTAGGCATCAGCTACCGGTAACCGGTAGGCAGCCGCTACCGGTAGATCGAGCTACTGGTAAGCAGAAGCTGGGGGATAAGTCACCTTGGCCTCCCGGAACACCTCCAACACTACATTTCCACAAAGTAATGGACCAGGGAGGTCCGGGCCATTACATTAGATACCTCTCAAAACAGTCTCGTCCTCGAGAATTAAAAACCAACCCAGAAGAAAAGAGGGGTCCGAACAACTACCCCATAAGATACCTCTCAGGGGAAAACCACCATGAGTTGTTCAAAAGCTTGAACAAAACTACGACATCCGAGAGTATGGAAACAAATAATCCATAACCAAACTATTCAAACATAACATCACATCAAAGGTACATAAATAAAACATGAAAGGTCTAACCATAAAGGAAACGTCATTACATGGAAAGAGTTAAACATTAAACAACTCTGGGTACTGAGCACGTATATGTGACTCACGCTCCCAGGTACTCTCCTCCATGCCACCGTGTCTCCACAGGACACGAACTAAGGGGATAGAACGCCCACGCAACACCTTCTCCTTGTGGTCTTGGATCTCCACAGGCCGCTCCTCGAAGGTTGCATCATCGTCAATATCGATCTATCCCCAATCGATAACATGAGATTCATCATGAAGATAACGACGGAGCTGTGATACATGGAAAACATCATGTATCCGACTCATCTGAGGGGGAAGTGCTACTCGATACGCCACAGCTCCAACACGAGCTAACACCTCGAAAGGCCCAACAAACCGGGGAGAAAGCTTACTTCCACGACCAAACCTTCGCTGCCCACGACGGGGAGTCACCTTTAGAAACACATGATCCCCAACATTAAACTCTAACGGTCTCCTTCTTTGATCAGCATATGATTTCTGACGATCCTGTGATGTCTTAATCCTCTCACGAATCACCTGAACCATCTCTGTTGTATTCTGCACTAGTTCTGGTCCGAGAATTGCTGAATCTCCGACCCCAGTCCAGCACAACGGAGAACGGCATGGCCGGCCATACAAGGATTCAAACGGCGCCATACCGATGGTAGAGTGAAAACTATTATTGTAAGCGAACTCTACCAAGGGTAAGAGCTTCACCCATGAACCTCCAAAATCAAGAACACAAGAGCGCAACATGTCTTCAAGAGTATGGATGGTTCGCTCTGTCTGACCATCCGTTTGAGGATGAAAAGCAGTGCTAAGGCATAATTGAGAACCAAAAGCATGCTGGAGACCTCTCCACACCCTGGAGGTAAAATGAGGATATCGATCAGAGATGATCGTCTTAGGAACTCCGTGAAGCCTCACCACCTCCTCCAGATACTGCCTCGACAAAACTTCCACTAAGCTTGACTCCTTGATCGCTATGAAGTGGGATGATTTTGTTAAACGATCCACTACCACCCATATAGCATCATGTCCTCCCGGAGCTCGAGGTAAACCTGTAACAAAGTCCATTGAGATGTCCTCCCACTTCCACCGAGGAATCTCTAAGTGCTGGAGAAGACCACCAGGAACACGGTGTTCGGCCTTCACCTTCTGGCAGACTAAACATCGAGACACACATTCTGCAACTGTACGCTTCAGCCCAGGCCAACAAAACTGACTCCTAAAGGATCGGTACATCTTCGTCACACCAGTATGTACCGCCAAGGGTGAAATATGGAACTCTCGGAGAACCGTCTTGCGCATCGCCAAGGGAACAAAAATCCTTCCATGATACAACACTCGGTGTTTTTCATCCTCCGACCAACGATCAGGGGCCTCACCACATACAACTCTGTCTCTCCAAACATCCACCTCTAGGTCACCCAACTGACACTCTTCCACCTTCTGCATCAGGGATGACTGCACCGTCATCTGGAAAAGACAACCTCTACCCACAACTTCTTCCATATCAAGATGCAAAGATGATAGCTCTTCCATCACTCTCCAAGAATCACCAGATTCACGCACAACATCATTACGAATCTTTAGGCTTAGTGCGACAGCTACAACATTCCCTTTTCCAGGTTTATACGATATTTCAAAGTCGTATTCCTGCAAGAACTCCATCCACCGATGCTGCCTCAAGTTCAAGTCACGTTGGGAGAAAACATACCTCAAACTCTTATGATCGGTGAAAACCACAAAGTGCTCACCAATGAGGTAATGTCTCCACAACTTCAGAGCAAACAACACGGCTGCCAACTCAAGATCATGGGTGGAATAGTTGCATTCATGGGGATGCAACTGCCGAGACACATAAGAAACAACTGACCTCTGCTGCATGAGAACACATCCTAGCCACAGATGTGAAGCATCACAGAAAACATCAAACTGGACTCCCTCCGCTGGAAGACAAAGGAGGGGAGCACTTACCAAATTCTCCTTTAGATACTCGAAAGCTGTCTGAAACTGATCAGTCCATATGAACGTTTGATCCTTCCTGGTCAAAGCTGTCAGAGGATTCGCAACTCGGGAGAAATTAGCTACAAACCTCCTATAATAGCCTGAGAGACCAAGGAAACTTCGCACCTCTGACACGGTCTTGGGGGATGGCCAAGACACCACAGCTTCTATCTTCGAAGGATCCACAGCTACTCCCTGTTGGGACACAACATGTCCCAAGAAACGAACTTCTCGATCCCAGAACACACACTTGGACAACTTCCCAAACAACTGAGGTTGGCGAAGAACTCCCAAAACGGCTCGTAGATGCTTTGCATTCTCCTCTTCAGATGTAGAGTAGACAAGGATGTCGTCGATGAAAACCACAACAAACTTGTCCAGGAATTCACGGAACATATCATTCATCAACCCAATGAAAACAGCTGGAGCATTCGTCACACCGAATGGCATTACAACAAACTCATAATGCCCATGACGACAGCGGAAAGCAGTCTTCGGGATATCCTCATCCTTTACAGGCATCTGATGATATCCTGACCGCAAGTCTATCTTTGAGAACCAACTTGCACCCTTCAGTTGATCGAATAGGTCATCAATCCGTGGGAGAGGATAGCGGTTATTTATTGTCACTTTGTTTAACCGACGATAATCGATGCACAACCGCAAACTGCCATCATCCTTTTTCACAATCAAAACTGGTGCACACCACGGTGACACACTTGGTCGAACAAAACCACACTGCAATAGACCGTCGAGCTGAATACGTAGCTCTCGTAACTCAGAAGGGGCCATCCTATACGGAGTCATAGAGATAGGAGACGCTCCTGGCTGCAGCTCGATCCCAAACTCGATCTCTCGTCGAGGGTGTAAGGATACAACCTCTTCTAGAAAGACGTCAGGGTACTCCTCTACGACCCTAGGAAACGCCAACTGTTGATCCTCTGAAGAGCTCAGCGTCATCCCAGCCATCATGGATGATAAGGATGGAACTTGTCTATGACTCATCTGAGGATCTCTCTCACCAACAAACACCACTTTCTCTTCATCTTCATCAAAGAAAACGACTTTCTTCCTGTAGAAATCCACAACAGCATGCACCGAATACAACCAATCCATGCCAAGTATGACATCATATGGTTGTATTCGCAAACATAGGAAATCTCCCCAAGAGCGGTGTTGCCCCAACACTAGCTCACAGTCTCTACATACTTCAAACAAGTCAGCTCGACCTCCAACTGGCGTTGTCAATGCCAAGAGAACTGGAAGTCTCTCTACCTCAAGACCCAAAGCATGGACAAGGGTAGGTGATATGAAGGAGTGTGTTGCTCCTGAATCAAACAAGGCATACACCAAGGTAGAAAACAAGAAAAGGGTACCTCGAACGGCATATGGCTCGCCTGGGGCTGGTAACGCTAGAGCATGAAGTTGACCACGACCTCCTCCACGGCCTCTCTGACCCTGATGACGACCACCACCATGGCCGCGCTGTGCTCTTTGAGGACGGGGAGCGTCATGGGGTTGTCCGCTGCCTGCTCCATCTACCCTTTGGTGATCTAAAACTGGTGCAACCTACTGCTGCTGCCTCGGCTGGAACTGCCTCAACGGAGGAACCTGGAGTGGAGCGCCCGGTGCGTGATGACTGCTCTGAAAAGTCGGGCACTCCCGTTGCTGATGACCACGACCACCAAAAGAAAACACAAGCGCCCGATCCCTTGGCATAGGTCTGAGAGTTTCTGCCTCTAGAGAAACGAGATGGGAAGGGCTGGGACCTACCCCCAGGTGAACGGAAACTCTTCTGTCCTGAAAACCGGGAACCCCGGACCACAGCTCTACTTCGTGAGGAATCATGACGATTCCCTTCTCGTGACGATCCAGTCCTGGCCAAAGTCCTCTCAACAACCTATGCCCTCGCCAGCACCTCAAGATATGTCTTCAGCATAAATGGGTTGACCTGGCGCTGGATCTCTGGACGCAAAGCCTCCTCAAAATGCCTCGCACTGGCCTCATCATCTGGTAACAGGTCTGAAGCATATCATAGAAGGTTCCTGAAACGGATTCCAAACTCTCGAACACTGGAGCTCCCCTGTAGAAGGGTAAGAAGCTCCTGGCGACTGGACACCTTCGCAGTCGACGAAAGAAACTCGACTCTAAACCTGTCTCGAAACTCCTCCCATGAGATTGCTGACTCCTCACGATCACCGAGGAACAAGAACCACCACTGCCTCGCTGCTCCATGCAGCATCGTCACAACCAAGGACACCCAGTGTTCCTTCCGAGCACGAATAGAACTGAAGCCTATCTCGATCTCTTCCACCCAGTCTTCTGTGACTGCATCTGAAACGGATCCCTCGTACTTCTGTAGACTACGGCGTTGAAACTCTCGAAGTGTCTTCCTCCAAGTGTCATCGTCATCAACCTCTACTCGGCAGCGATCTGTTGGAACAGCCTGATGGTCATCTTCTGCGCAAACCTGACGAGGACGTCGACCTGGAGCCATACCTGTAAAATAACAACCGTTAGAGCTCCTAAGCCTGGAATATGGAAGACTCAACATTAATTACTTAATTGTTTTGTTTTATTAATTTTAGGTTACCTATCCTAAGGTCTACCCATTCAAACACAGGCGCAAAGAATAATGATGCATGATCCTTTCCTAGGTCTCTACCCTGCAACCAGTATCACTTTGTTTAGTAGCCATCGTAAACTTAAAGGTTCGTGCAATAGATCATAGGGGGCCCTGAACGCCTATGTCTCTGCCGGTCTCCAGTGTTTACCCCACTTTCTAAACATGAATGACACCGTTGCCCTACCATCCCATGCATCCTCACCTGTGCCTAACTCCAAACTCCATCCTATCCCTCAACCAGACCTCTAATACCACTCTGTCATGACCCCCTCCACACAAAGTGTACCCCTCCTGGGCCGGCAATGTGAGAAGAGAGATAATGACCCCCGAGTCCCGCCTCCAGTAGGCCCCGGGTTGGCGACTAGCACCGAGGGTATAATACACACACAAATGGGAGGCATTTCCCTCTAAGAGAACACATGCAGAAGAGATAGATAGAATAGACTCCAACCAACTCCAACTCATGACTGAAATATAAAAGAAACCCAATTACATATTTGAAATGTCATGCAAAAGTACTACAACTGAAAGGGAGAACTAAAAGTACCCAAAAGAAAGCAAAACGACAGCTCCTCCTCCAACCGCAAGCTAGTAGTAACCAGCTTCATCTCCAACCTGCTCCAAGTGACCTGAAAAACAGTTTATATGTACATAGGGTGAGTATAACAGTATACTCAGTAGGATCCTCCTCAAGCCTCTCGTGCAAAAGTAAAGAAAGCATGCTAAAGCCCAGTGAACAACAAGTGAAACTAACTCGTTACCTAAACAGGTATACTAAGTTCCCAACCTCACCATGGCTACTCTCACCAAGTAACACATACAAGAATATAGCATATAGCATAGAATATCAAGGGTACCCCGCTACTACTTCCCCACTGGTTTGCCGCTTTTCCCCAACGACATACGTCCTGTGCATCTCTCTCCAAAGGCTTGCCCGCAGACACCTGGGCTAAGCTCCACAATCTGCACCTCGTGCACCACATAGGATTGCCCGTAGACACCTGGGTGAAGCACCACACCGTCCTCACAACCAAAGGTAACCAGGTAGTTTCTGGGAGCCACCACAGCTCGCATAACAGGTATCATACGTCGGGTATAATACCTCAAGCAATTACAGCCCATACTCCGAGTAAGGATCCTCAAGCCATCACAGCCTATACACGTTACACCTATAGTAGTCCATAGGATACTATATCCAGAATATATGCGTGTGAATAACCACAATCCATTACATCCCTCTACACACATATATGGGGTAACTAACCGCTTGCCTCATGGCACAAGTATCTACCAAGAGAAGAGAGCGGGGCCAAAGGGGGTAGTCAGCCATTCAACCTCCCATTAGAATGTTGGGGAAAACACCCCCCCCCAGGGCTCAAAATCCCAGGGGTGTCAGTTTCCCTTACCGACAAGGTGGAGTAGCGTATAGAAACACAAAAAGTACAGAATATATATAACTCACAACCACACTATGGGAATTACCTAGTCTTAGGCACAACTGCAGCTAACGTGTCTCAGACTCCAGGTTGCTACTTTTAAGACTAGGTATCCTATAAGCACACAACCATTTGAAGAGCTTTATTATATTACTCCATTCTCATTTTATCAATTCCACTGTACGTTAATTAATTCTTTAAACATTAATTAACCATGAACAATTTACCAAATTAAACTAAATTGGCATCACATTCAAAAACTGCTCCTTTTTAGGATTCACATCTCTATTAAATTCCTGTTTCTCCATCCCCGTGGATTATCACCATTTAAACAAACTTTCATTATGGAATTACCTTCCCCATATTCCCAGGCATTCTAGAAAAGCATCATATGCTACTAAACACAAAGGGCTCAACACGGTGAGTAGATATACTACCCATCGAGTCTTTGCCGCCTATAGCAAGAGCATAGACCCATCCTCCATCGAGAGGCTAAACACGGAAAGCACGTGGCATACCCCATGTGTCTTCGCCTCCTACAGAAAGAGGGTAAGAAAAACCAGATGCCTTGAGCAGTGGGGAAAAGTAAAGAAGATAAACAATCAAACCACCAACATCAAACCATCACATTCATCTCATACCATCATCCTTGGTGTCCTCCCCGACACCCACATGCATAAACCGATGCATCTCGCCACACTAGGCGTCATCTGCTGCCACAAACACAAGTCCCCATGCCTCCACATATCGCAACAGCCATCCAGGCTCACATAAAATCACAAGCAGCAGGAAATCATAGATCACAAAATGGGCTCTCGGCCCTTTAACAAGGCATTCAGCCTTCATACAATATGAGCACTCAGAGCTCCAACCACAAGGCATTCAGCCTTACAAGCAAGCGGGTAACTCAGAACCCTTTTGAAATTATCGAAGTAATAGTTCTTTAATCCATCTTTAATTAACAGATTCATTAACATGCCTCATTATCTTTAGACAATTATTTAACAAATAATTCCGGCTTTACATTCATTATCAATTTCCATCATGAACGAGCAACAAATTAAAGAAAAAACATAGATATCACTCTATCTAGGAAAACATGAGCCAAACCGTTCTCACGGTACAATGTAACAACATGCGATCAACCAATTCCTTTAATCCGGTTCAAGTATTTAATTAGGTCAATTTCATTGTGATCCAAAGGACTAAAACATGCTAATTCTACGATTGCACATACACAATTAGAGAAGCCATGAATCCCCTACCTCGAAGAGTTCTTGACGTCCTTTATCCACACAACGGGTCACAGTCCTCTTCTCCTCATGACAGCTGCATCCACCGGAGGATGACACGGTACGACAGTACCAACCAACCCCAAGAAAACCCATTAGAACCATGGAGATTACATGCTAATATGGAAGGAAGAACAAGAGAAGGTGATCCCTGAAGGAACAATGATAAAACATACCTTATATGGAAGAACGATCGACACAACTTGGTTGCATCAACAGACCGGAACTGATCTGAGTAACGTTGGATTGTGAAACTCCTACGAGAATGATTGCAAGGTTCTAGTGTCTCGTAGATGAGAACCAGGAGGAAGAACAATGAAGAATGATATCTCGTTTCCTTTATAAAAATAAATTAGAGAGGCGACGGTTTAAGATCCGATTTATTCTCCATTAAAAACGGATCGCATTAACCCACGCAGTTTGACCAAGTAAAAAACATCCCGACCTTAGAAATAATTAATATAGAATTTATGTCCTTTGAATCGGCCTTAATGTCCTTAAAATAAGGTTTTAAAAGTATTTTACATCAAAGAAAAAGTCATATTTGCGAAGCTGGAAACACTGTTCACATACTCAAAATTTGGCAAAGTATGGAATCGGTAGCTCTCATGAAGTCTGGAAACACTTTTCATTCATGAAATTTGGCAAAGTATGGAATCGGTAGTTCTTAGGATTCTGGAAACACTGTACAAGTCTACCGATAGAAGTCCACCGATAGAACCTCACCGATAGAAAACACTGTTCAAGTCTACCGATAGAAGTCCACCGATAGAACCTCACCGATAGAAAACACTGTTCAAGTCTACCGATAGAAGTCCGCCGATAGAACCTCATCGATAGAAACACTGTTCATGTCTACCGATAGAAGTCCACCGATAGAACCTCACCGATAGAAAACATTGTTCAAGTCTACCGATAGAAGTCCACCGATAGAACCTCACCGATAGAAACACTGTTCAAGTCTACCGATAGAAGTCCACCGATAGAACCTCACCGATAGAAACACTGTTCACTGAACCTCACCGATAGAAACACTGTTCACTGAACCTCACTGATAGAAGTCCACCGATAGAACCACACCGATAGAAACACTGTTCACTGAACCTCAACGATAGAAACACTGTTCACCTACCGATACTATTCATAAAACTGGAAACACTATTCCCAGAACTAGAAATTTGGCAAAGTGTTTGCCGAGATACTACTAGACAACGGCTACCAGTATACCCAGCTACCGGTAGGATGCGGCTACCGGTAGACCAAGCTACTGGTAAGCGGAGGCTACCGGTAGGCAGCAGCTACCGGTAGACCGAGCTACTAGTAAGCGGCGACTACCGGTAGGCAGCAGCTACCGGTAGACCGAGCTACTGGTAAGCGGCGACTATCGGTAGGCAGAAGCTACCGGTAACCGGTAGGCATCAGCTATCGGTAACCGGTAGGCATCAGCTACCGGTAACCGGTAGGCATCAGCTACCGGTAACCGGTAGGCAGCCGCTACCGGTAGATCGAGCTACTGGTAAGCAGAAGCTGGGGGATAAGTCACCTTGACCTCCCGGAACACCTCCAACACCACATTTTCACAAAGTAATGGACCAGGGAGGTCCGGGCCATTACATGAGCCTTCGTCTATTTTATGGTTCCCTCACTTTCATCATGATCTTTGGTGTGAAAAAATGATTTTAATTTCTGTTACCTAATAACTTTATTCTGTAATGTTGTCATGTTATGTTTTATCTAGTTTTTGGATGATATTGACATTCCCTGACATCAACTATGTATTTGGAATCCAATCTTTATTCATTTTAGAGTATATATTATATTTATCATTCTTTAATTTTACATCAATGGAAAATAAAAATTATATCTTTATATTGAGTTTCATGGTAGAATGTTTTGACTTGTTGATCCTATAATGTTTCACCATCTCCCTTATATGATTTATTATATGGGGTTTATGGAAATTTATCCAAATGCAATAACCATTAATCTTCACATAATGTACTCTTGATAAAGGATATGAATCATATAATATGAGTTTATGAATCCATGTATGATATTCATTGAAAGACACTCCCAGTTTTCAAAAGACTTATTTCCTTTGAGGAGGTGGAAGTAATAATATCCATTACCTTGTGGGTTAGAATTTCCTCTTCTATGAGTCTATCATTGATGATTTACTACTTAGATATTATGGTTCTGTGGGATGAAATGGTGATAAAAATAAAAAGTTTCCTATATATTGGAAATTCTTTTGTATTTACCTTGGTAGTTCTATCTCATCCTTTAGTGATTTTTGGGATTTTATACTTCCATGAACTAGATGTAATGTATTTTCTGAGAGATAGATTCTTACTGTCAAATGTTTCTCCATGATTGATGTTTTCTACTTCCTCAAATAAGAGGACTACTTCATCTTACAATAATTTTAATGTTTAATCCTATAAATTACTTACTATCATTGGGTGTTAATTTTCTAGGATTTAGGAACTGAGGAATTTTATTGGATGAACCAAGTGGAATAAAAGTATTAAGGGCCTAATAAATGGCTTAAAGTGAAAAAATTATTAGATTATTTCCCAGAGGAACCATGTTTTCATGTTGGTGGATTAAAATATATATATATCCATATTCATCCTACCATGTGATATGAATTTTTGGTGAGGTATTGTTGATTATTTGTAATAGAACCTTGAAATAAATGAGGTAGGCATCTTGGTTTTACTCACGCTATCATCGCAACTCAATACTTCATGCTACAAAAAAGGCAGACATGCTATCCAGGTTGAAAATTTTATTTATCATCTTGAGTTCATTAATGATCTTCTTATATGATAGTTAATTGTTCTGCATATGATGTACATTCACCCAGAAGTTGTGACAAAACTAGATTACAATTTCCTTTTTAGTGTCTTAGTAATTTCATATTGGGTAGTGGATATAGGCTATAACATGACATGTATTTTATCAGTTTAAAATTCATTCAACATAAGTATATTTATTATTTTCAACTTTGATGAGGGTTTTATTAACCTGACCAAACTATAAACATAATTTTTCATATTCTTTTTAAAGAGGAGTTGGTTTATTTAAAACATGCTCAATCACATCCAATGGTGATATTTCAAGAGGAGGAACATATAATAATCATTTCCCCATATTACCCCTGGTCTAGATGAGACATGTTTTAAAAATAATAAGTTTCATGATGTACCTATCCTATGTTTTTTTAGGTCCTATTTATATCGAGGGAACATCAAAATACATTCTATATGGTCATGAATTCATTACCAGAAGATAGGAAATTATGTGGATGGCCTTTTAAATGAGCACCATGGGTAGGAAATCAATTCGTGATCAATTCTCAACTATATGGTGTATCTCTAAAACTTATACCCTTGGGTTGAACTCTATTATTATTATATTTATTTATATATAGAGTGACTCTTTGGTTATTGGTTGGTTGGTTAATTTCATGGTTAGGACCATTATGATGGGTTTTTATGCTATTTTTGCAGGGGGGGTTTGTAATATATATCCCCGGTCTGACAATGACAACTGTTATACTTGTTCCCATAGCGAATTATTTCATTTTTACTGTCTATTTAAGAGTATTCAATTGGTAGAACATCTTTCTATTCAATCTTCATGCTTCTAGTAGGGATGTTATAACTTGTATTAGAATAAGGACCATTGTGACTGGTCTTCACAATATCATATGGTGGACCTCTATGATGTTTGTTCTTGGGAGGATCTATAAATATTCATGGAGTCAATTGATAATGGATGTGACCTCTTTTATGGTTAAATTTAATCAACTAATCTGGAGAAGATCAACTAGTTTGATATTTTCACGGTCATTTGGAGGACTTTGGTCATATGTACTATATAGAAGATCTCTAGAGTTAGTGAGTATATTGCTTTAGGGAGGAACTTAAATGTACTTGATCTTTAGAGTACATATATATTTTATTTTATGGATATTTATAGAATAAATTTTCAACAAATAATTTACGGATAACCCCTAGTATTGTGTGTTATGCTTCCACAGGGAGGACCTCCTTGACTATTGTCACCATTTACTATTGATGAATATTGATGGATCCTCAAGACACTATCATAATATTCCAATGTGCTGCAATGATATCAGTATCCACTAGATCAAGTACCTAATCCTAGATTGAGGATCAATCCTCAGATTTCTTCCTTTTTTGATGCTTTCAATTGGGTAATCGGGATCGGATCCTTGATCATGACTGGGATTGCAGACTACGACCAACAACCTTTATGAATAAGAGGCATACTTGGATTCCCCTCATTTAACATTATGATAGGTTGACATGCTTCATGTTTATGAGTGGAATCACGGATATAACCCATATCCTATGATTTATTTGTTGGATAACACTGAATATCCATCCACATAGATTTCCTAATTTAAAATAATGGGTATGGTAATTATGAGTTGACCTTCGTAGAATAAACTTATGAAATAGGTTTATAAAAAATTTGAAAGGATAATGATTGGAAAGATCTCAACTAAGATGATATTTAATAATAGTAGTGATGATATTGATATCATTATTACCATTATTAATAGAATAGAAATAGTAATTGTTTCACAATGATGATATGATCCCAATGTGATTGGATGTGGAAATTGGTATAACAATCTTCTATGTATCCCAATGTTTTTTTGGTTGGACCTGTCAATATTTTTTTTCAAATGGGCTAGAATATTTTAGAATTATAAATTTTTGTCAATCCATGAAAAACTAATAATTTATATAATAGTGTGAGACTATTTATAAACCCACAAGGAAATACATTTGATCCCCAAGAGTAGTGTACTTCAGTATTCAACCCAATTAAATTTTTCCAATATTTTATTGTAAAAAATTAAAATTAAAATTAATAATATAGAAATAAATTTATTAAAAAAAAGAAATGAGAAAAATTTTAAAATATGTACTCGTATGATTCAATATTTCTTACTCATGAATTAGTTTATTTAATTAGTTTTTAAATAGAACTAAAATTAACATCATGTTAGATGAATGTTTTTTATTGTAACTTTTTCAATACATATATCTTGATCATAGAGGTATACATATCCAAGTTTGTTTTTGATGATATTTAGAGAAATGTTTCATTATTAACTAATTTTCATAACTCATTTTGTTCAATCGCCATGAGGTTTTTTCAAAAACATGTATCATGGTGAAATACTTGCTAATGAATATGGAAATAATTATTTTTCTAAATAAAATACCTGATAAAAATGCACAGTATTGAATGATATTAGGGCGTAATTTATTTCCACATCTTCCTATACTCTATCCCTCACCCATTAAGTTAATAATACATGTATTAGGGGGAAGAATCTAATCACATATGAGTAAATCATCTGAAGAATGAAGTTATATAATGAAATAACAAAGAAAAAATAATGATAATTAAGATAAAAATAATTGGTGGATTTATTCATTAAAAATGGATAATAGAAATATAATATTGAGGACTACATAACATAACATAAAAATGATAAACAAAAATATATCATGATAAAATTTAAAGACATAAAAATTAATATACCCAAAAAATGACAATATTCCTTATTTATAGACTCTATTTTAATCACAATACAATGAACTAATCTTGGATTGAACAAGAAAAATGTTTTATAAAAGTCACAAACATAATCTCTTCTACTAGATACATCTTATTGTGGAATTAAAATTTTTTGTATGAATGCTTTATATATCAATTTCAAATTTAAAATCCACTAAATATGATGATAATGTGACATCCGGACAAATATGCTTGAATCTCATCCCAAATATTCAATACTAAATGCATCATAGTGTGAAATGGTACTTGGGAAAAATGATTCATAAGAATATTTTACTCTTAGGATTATTTATAAACTCCACGTGTGAAATCCATTGAGAAAGTTTTTTCTACTAGTAGCTACTCCCGAGTATGTTTTGTATAAAAACCAATCGTGGTGTCACTTTATCCTTTATGACATGTCTTAAACATGCTCATTTTTATGATTTTTAAAAAAATATTATTTATTCATTATTTTAGGTTCACCATAGCATAAATTACTAGGGAGTGAAACAATTTATTCTTATGTATTCCCTAGATCCCATGGGTGGAAATGGGAAATTCCTTACTTATAATAATTTTTCATCTTTAACCCTTTCATGAAATGAATAACTATCATAACATGAGAAATTATCATCTATTAGCACCTATTTACTCTTACAAATTACATTTCTATAACTACCTTCTAAATTAATAATGTCACATCCTAATTGTTCATATAATTTTGTAGAAAATCTATAATTCTTCAAAAATTATAAAAAAATATCTAATTTCTACTCATGTAACCAATCTGTAAAAAATTTACAAAGTAATTATTCTTGGAAAGTATTAAATAGACTAATTTTTTAAAATTGTTTTCAAATTATATATACATTTTTTAAGTAAGAAATCTTTCAATAGTTAAAAAATTATTATCCAAATGAAAAATCTATCTCAATAAAAATTCTAAAGTAAGATCACCCATAAAAAAGAGAAAAACAACCCCAAGATTGGTAATGGAATATAAGATAATCTTAATATCATTAAACATCAATGAAACATTCCTGATAGGTATCTAATCATGTGTCATTATTCAGATCGTAAAATAATTCATCAACTCCTGTATTATTGTTTCTCAACGTTTCTTTTGATATCTACGCCCATGTTGTGATATACCATTCTCAAATATTTCTACCCAATAATATAGAAAAATTAAATTATGTGTTATAGATTATATAACATAGATAAATTCTCTCCATAAGACTATAAATCACATCAATGTCCACTTTTTAAAAATAAAACCATAACACAGGATATGAATATTCAAAAACTTTCTAAAGATTCTTCAGCTAAAGGCAGTAGGTTCATGATGTTATCATAAAAATTACAGTCTACAATAATGTGGCTCAACTATTTTAGAATAATTCGTGAGATGATATTTTATTTCACTAAAAACATACATCATTCCCACCTTGAAAAAACATTATATCCTGTTAGAATTATCAATCTTTAGTTTTTCATAACATGAACAAGAAAAAATAAAAAAAAACATTTCTTCCCCTTTTTTTATATTTTTCTCTTTTTTTAAAGGAAATTGGTCATCGAGAAAATATCATACCATGAAAACTATAATTATTTTATCTTCTTATGAAAAAAATTAATAGTTGTAATGAGATCATAGGCTAGGTAATATTTTCCATTGAAATATATTCCATACAACCTATTATTGTAACTTTTCTTTAAAAAAATACTAGACGAATCACATAAGAACAATATATTTCTACATTAAATCAAATATAAACATTCTAATTATATCATCACATCTCCACAAAAATTTAATTCCCAACCAATAATTCCTTGTGTCACTAATTTTCCATATGAAGCTCAATAAAAAATCAGGAAATCATATTAAAATAACTCAGATAGGAAAAATAAATAGTCTTGTAATTTTGATCCATTTTGAGGTATATCAAGGATACTATGGGATTAAGAGATGATTATACATAAGGTTTGTCTAAATGTAAAATGGGTTAAAAATAAAATTCCCTCAGTAATATCAATTGTTTTAAAAAAATCATTCTTTCATAAGATTAGAGAGAAATTATTAGTAGTGTTTCATTTCCCAAATTCTATCAAGAAAAAGGGTATGTAAAATAATATATAGAAATAATATAATATACTAGTTAAGAGTATGATTTTAGGACATTATAAAATCACTCAAGAGATGAATACTAAGTAATTATCCATTGAAAAATATATATAGTAAAATTAAATCATATAAAATATTTTATTCATCAATCATAATATATTTCAACCAAAACCATAAGTAAATGTTTATTTTAAATGAATTCATCTCAAACAAAATCAACTATTCTCATGGTATTTCTATATTTTAAATTTTAAAATAAGGTATTCAATAAAAAATGTACCCTAGATATAAGGCCCTAGCCTTAAACCTTACTTAAACTTTAGTTAATACAAGATTACACATTGAGGATCTTTTCAGGTTTAGAGTTTTAGAGAATTAGATCATAAAACATGCATTATATTTCACATTTAAACAAATTGGTTACATAAAGATAGTATTTATTTTTTTCCAACAACAGAAACATATTTAAAATAAAACATGGATTCTTTCTTGACACTTCCTTGACACTATCATCATATCATGTACCTTTCCCTTGACCTGTGAAAAATATTTCAAATAAAAACTTGGGATGAGCATAAAATGCTCAGTAAGGGTTATAAAAATATGGAAAAGAAACATGAGTTCATATATACATAAGAATGAAATCATACTTTACCCATAAAACATAGGCACTTTAACATACCTCATCATATCATGAATAAATCATAGAAATAATAAGACATAAAAGGTAACTTGAGGCATTTATAACATTCTTACGTAGGGAGTAACCCTCTTGGATACGTTTGGAATACCCAACACAGTATATTCCCTAAATATCTTCAGAGAAACCTTAACGTTTCACTCCATCGAGTTACTCAATGCATTGGAGAGCTATATCGGGCTCACCCGCCCTTAGTTTTTCACGGAACCACCCGTCTTCATAATAATTACCAAGAACCATAACATAATCTTATCACATAAAACATGTATATAGGAAACATAACATTTCCACTTCTCAATCACAAGATATCAATACAACACATTGATATAAATACATTATGAGAACCATTTTCAATTCCAAAATAAAAGAAAAGTAAAAAATGATATTTATTTTTCTTTTAAAAAAAGGTATGGCTTGTAGAGGAAGCTGAAACTCAAATAATGGTCACGGCGACAGAGAAGTCATTGTCGCCGCGTTCGTATGACAAGAACATTCCCTTTTTTAGTTTAGTCAAACACTTCATATAAATAATATTTCTTTTGGATAAACGTAAAAGTCAAAAGGGTTTATACACCTTATAAAAGAAGGTTGTGTATAAAACAAAAATATGCCTCAATGAATGGAGATTGAGACGAAGTCCCATACAAAGACGGTATCCTTGAATTAAGGATAAATCAATTACATAATTATGTGTGACAAACCAATAAACCAAATATAAGTGGATATTAAGTGTACAAAAATCAGAGTACATTCACACATATTCATAGAATGACGTATTCAAGGAGTACAAGTTTATCCCAAAGAATCAAAATTGGGTTAAGAAGTTCCCTTGCAAAAATTTGACAGCCTAACGGCGTCACTTCAAAATTCAGAAAAAGAGTTGATGAGAGATAAAAAGGGTATCTCATCACTTGGACTTAAAATTTAAATCAATAAGGATATAGAAGAACATATCCCAATATAATAGTATGTGAATTAAAAGACATAACAAAATAAGTCTTTTAAAAAGAGGAGGGTGAAAGGTTCCTTTACCCACTTGGGTAACGTTCGAAACATACACCCCGTGAAAGAAAACAATACAAAATTGATGTAAATAATAATAAATGAAAGTATATTACACGATGAGTATAATAATTGGCAGTAAATACACCACTCAAAGGAAATTGTGGCAATTGTAGCATAAATCCAACAGAAATAAAAGTGAGATGAAAAATCTCTTACGAAAACTAGGCAGCCTAATGGCGCCTCTTAAAACTTCCAAAAATGGATTTAAGATATCAAATAGGGTATCTCATAATATGACCATAAAATGTAAAGTATTAGGAATATAAAATAACATCACCAAACATAATAAATATGAGCTTAAAAGAAATGACATAAAAGAGAGTACTTAAAAAGAAAGAGAGAGGTTAGATCTCTTACGAAAATTCGGCAGTCTAACGGCGCCACTCAAAACATCCGAAATGGATTGATGAGAGGAAATAGGGTATCTAATCATATGAACATAATAAGTACAGTAGGATTAATATAAAAGAACATCCCAATCATAAGAAATATGAGCTTAAAAGGAATGACATAAAAGAGTGTACTTAAAATGAAAGAGAGGACTAGGATCCCTTACCTCGGGTCCGATTTGATTAGATCGTTCTTTAATCTCCTGAATAATAAACTGAAGTTAATATATACTTCCTTAAGAACCTTTTTAAAGTTCATTATTCCTTTTATATCACTTATTACCATGTCATAAACGTTATGATATTATTTAAGCTAATAACGGTAGTTTTAACGATCATTGGTATTTGAGTAAAAAATAAACTCTTTATAATTACAAGTTGTTCATGTGGTAAAATATCCATTATATCCAGAATTGTGTTCATTATTTAGATATCATATATATCATATATATCCAGTATTTTCATGCATTTATAATATTACATAACATTTACTATTAAGAAATGAAATGCATCGTTCATGGAGATGGTAAGCCGTACGTACGCATGAACGCTACTTCCATTTATATTTCATATTTAATGAAATTAAAACATAATGATACATAATAGTATTTTAATTCCAGTATTTTATCACATATAATATCATTAAATATATCCTTTATACATACCACATGTGGTATTAACGAATCAAATCACTTTGAGGGGCGGTAGTCCGCACTTCCTAAAATGAAGATATCGTGTATACCCATAATGGAAGCCATAAAGGTATGAAATAAATGAAAAATACAGAATATTAAGGAAAAAATTAACATATTATATATCATATATAAATATAGTGACCTCTTAATGGCCACCATGAAAGGTGTTAAAAGAATATTGAACAATCATCGTTTCGTGAGGCAGAAAATCGCCAACCACAGAAACAGTATGTTCTTTAACCATTAGATGAAGGTGTGTGTAAGTGTAGCTCGAATCCTTCTTATAAAATCATCCTAGTATATTTAATATACTGTAGTTGTTACAAAAGAAATTAATAAAAAGAGTTTAGGGGGTTGGAGAAGCAAAATAAAACAAAAGGACTCAAGTGAAGACATTACCTTAAAATCGGGTAACTACCTTTGGTTTGAGCTCGAATGCTTCCTTGAAAAGACTTCTGCCCAATGTGAGGCTTCAAGGAGTTATATAGGGATGTGGAGATACAAAATGGGCAGGGTTTGGCCGAGACAAAGTCTTTGGAAGTGTGGGTAAGGAGGTATAGGTGGGGTCCTTTTATTAGAGGAGAGGAGGGGCACTCTTGGAATGTAAATAAATGTTCCTTTATTTTAAATTGATTTTCGGATTTAAAAGGACCAAAATTGATATAATTCGAGTATAAGGTGATACTTGTTCTAAATATACCCATCCAATAGGTTTTGGAAATGTTTAGGTCATAGATTTTACATTATCCTTTCATTTTATTTAAATCCTTTATTAAATAGGTAATCCCTGCATCATCATGATGTCATAAATAATTTAATATATTTAATGTCTAAAAATTATAAAACAAATATCATGATGTAGGAAAACTTCTTATATTTCTAACTAATATTAATAGTCTAAAATATGACTTATATAACACCATGGAAAAATTGTTTTAGTAAAACATCTCATGTTTGTGTCATTTTTACTTTAACATTAAATAAAAAGTTATTTATGTCATTTCCCAACCAAAGTGGCTCCATGGGGGCCCCAAGTTGACCCATGGATTGTCTTTGTCGTCAATGACACATATAATGAGGGTAGTACATGTGTCAAGCTCATCTCATATTATTAAAACATTATTTTTACCTTGAACTATACTAATTCCCTCTAATCGCGATTAAAAACATAATCAGTTATTATTCCCCAAAAAATTATTTGAATCACATTGAACGACATTTTGCTTCTTAATGACAACAATGTGTGTCGGATTTTGAAATTCAAAATGCAGATGTGGAAAAATTTCATTCAAACGGAAAATCTATTTTTATAAGTACCATTTAGTGGTTTTACTATTCATCAATAATTGAAGTTTTTCAGAAAAATATCAAAACTTCACCCTAAGCTATATTTCATATTCCGAATTCAAAAATGAAGTCTATTTTAAAAAAATTAGAACATATTAGATTCATTAATTAATTTAATAATTAATTCCCGCTGTTAAAGAAAATAGCGTGTTTTTATGAAATAATAAGTATCAAAAGATTGACAATATTTTAAGTCCAATTTCAACGTGAAATTAATTCCAACGACAACTATTGGATTAAATGGTAAAAATATATTCTAATTTTACATTAATAACAATTAAAAAGATAATCTTATCATATAAAAAAATTAGATTAACGAGAGGTTTTGAAATAAAATACAACATTTTTCACTATTCATTAAAAATGAACTTTATCGGAAAGATACCAAAAATTTACAAAAAGAAAATTTTGATGTCCCGACTATATATAAGAATTTTATTTTGTCAAATATAACACATAAAATTTTGAAAAAGTGGATTTAAAAGAGGTTCACCTTCAAAAGGTGGTTAATCACCCTTTTAAAAAATATTAGATTGACTACGCTTAAAATTGTATTCATTCGCATTTTAAATCCTCTAAAATTTATTGTAAAAATTAAAAATATTTGACAAACATATATAATAATTTTGTAATCAGTTTTGTTCATTCCCGCCATTACAATGGCTAGTCGTTAACTACTATTTAAAATAATATTATTTTATTATTAGAGTGCAACGTAAGATTTCCAAGAAACTCATTGTTGTGTGTTGGGTACTCCATCGAGCATAGCGTCCCCATGAAAGTTATATTAATATTTTATTCAAAAATATGGATAAATGTGAAAATGTCGTACTCTTTATTTACCTGGGGTGTTACATCCTTCCCCCCTTTTGGGAATTGCGTCCTCGCAATTTTTAAATTGGGCTTGGAAGCTTCATTGAAAATCCCACATCAGAACAAGAGTCAGTAAAACAATCACTTTAAAATAAAGAATGATAAGTACAGAGGTCACCCGAGTTAACCCATACAAAGATTCCATGTAGGAAAACATGGACATGGAGGAGAAAAAAAAGGGTCATGTTCTGATAGAGATTGATAGTAAACATGTCTAGGAGAAATTTAACCATAAGAAAATCACAAACTTGTGATGGGTTAAACGGTATTCGATTCCCCAGTAGGAAAAGTTAACAGACAACATTTTTGTTTTAAGTTACCTTACATTGAGGAATTTATTTATTAGATTAAATAAAACATATCGAAGCATTCTTAATTTCCATGTTGACTTTCAACTATTACTAGATTTCTTACACGAACACATATTTTCTCCAAAGACGAGTATTTAGGATGACTTGTTCACATTAAGAGAGATATAATAAACTTCTAGAGAATCACCTCATCCACAAAAGAGAACAATATACTTCCCATGTCATTAGACTTTAACCAAAACCAAAACCAAAAAGGATAGTACAAGATCAGATAATCCAGAAAAGGATAACCCTTTATAAAAATAAAATCTATTCTTAATCTCCAAAATTTGTCCAATAAAACCCAAAGTTCAATAAATACCATTCAATAAACAATTTTCCATAAAATTATTCAAAGTAATCCAAACTAAGATTGAAACACAAATATTTGAAATATTTAACAGCATAGTCTTCCAAGGTAACACTTATCTCTAAATAACATCAGTTTCTCGTAAAGTCTTATATTGAAAAGTAATAAACATAATCACATATCCTCCATGACAGGTTAATAATTTCCATAGATACCCCAAAAACAAGTTACTCTTAATTCATAAAATCAACTAACTAAAAAGAATAAGTCATAATAACCAGGGACTTTACGTAGTCCAGTGGTAGACGATAAATATCAGTCGCACTTTGGTTGTGGTCTCGATTCCTGCAGCTTTGTCCGACACGACGGGTTGTCACACGGTCTGTGTGTTGTCCTTTTTTCAAAACTATATAATTCTTAAAACATTCCACAAAATGAGCTAAAATCGTCAAAAATAATCATAACATATTTTAACCTCAATTTTATCTCATGCCTTTCATTTTCCATCATAACATATAATAACAAATAATTACATCAAAAGTAAGGATCATATAAACCCGAATGGTTACCTTTATAATTATTACCTAAACATCCACATCAATTAGTCATCTCTTACATGATGCATTACAGAACATACCAAGGTACTGGTGGTTGATCATGAATCCTTGATAGTTGGTTTAGAACAACCACGAGTTTCCTCATTGAATCCCTCATTTCGTCCAGTCTCTTAATCAGAGAACCAACACAGTTTACTTCAAACCTATTGTCACTTTGGTGCATGCTAGATCAATCCATTCACTAAAAACAGAAATGTTAGTGTGATTATATCAACAAAACCATCATGTACTAAGGATGAATATAAACACTAAGATATACATACTCATTCACTTTATCTAAAACTAGGACTCTTTCTGAAATCCTAACCATTATAGTAATGTCACTTATGCCTAGAGAATACACTAACCTCTAAAGTTATCTAAACCGAACTATGATACCAACTATAAGGCCCCAGCCTTAAAACATACTTAATCTTTAGTTAATACAAGATTACACATCGTGGATCTTTTCAGGTTTAGAGTTTTAGAGAATTAGATCATAAAACTTGCATTACATTCCACATTTAAATAATGTGGTTACATAAAGATAGTATTCATTTTTTCCCATAAACGGAAACAAATTTTAAATTAAACTTGGATTCATTCTTGACACTTCCTTGACACTATAATCATATCATGTACCTTTCCCTTGACCTGTGAGAAACATTTCAATTAAAAACATAGGATGAGCATAAAACACTCAGTAAGGGTTATAAATATATGGAAAAGAAACATGAGTTCATATATACATAAAAATGACATCATAATTTACCAATAAAACATAGGCACTTTAACATACCTCATAAAATCATGAATAAATCATAGAAATCATAAGAAATAAAAGGTAACTTGAGGCATCCATAACATTCATACATAGGGAGTAAACCTCTTGATAACGTTTGTTATACCAACCATAGTATATTCCCTAAATCTCTTCGGAGAAACCTTAACGTTTCACTCCTTCGCATTAACCAATGCATTAGAGAGCTATATCAGGATCACCTGCCATTAGTTTTTCACGGAACCACCAGTCTTCATAATAATGCCCAAGAAACATAACATAATCATATCACATAAAACATTCATAATGGAAACATAACATTTCCACTATTCAATCACAAGATATCAATACAACACATTGATATAAAAACATTATGAAAAACATTTTCAATACCAAAATAAATGAAAAGTAAAACATGGTATTTAATTTTCTTTAAAAAAAGGTATGGCTTGTAGAGGAAGCTGAAACTCAAATAATGGTCACGGCGGGGGAGAAGACATTGTCGCCTCATTCGTACGACAAGAACATTCCCTTTTTTCGTTTAGTAAAATGCTTCGTATAAAGAAGATTCCTTTTGGATAAATGTAAAATTCAAAGGGGTTTATACACCTTATAAAAGAAGAGTGTGTATAAAACAAAAATATGCCACAATGAATGGATATTGATACGAAGTCCGATACAAAGACGATATCCTTGGATTGAGGATAAATCAATTACATAATTATGTGTGACAAACGAAAACACCAAATATAAGTGGATATGAAGTGTAAAAAAATCAAAGGCCACTCAAAAATATTCATATAATGACATATTCGAGGAGTACAAGTTTATTTAAAGAATCAAAATTGGGTTAAGAAGTTTCCTTGCAAAAATTTGACAGCCTAACGGCGTCACTTCAAAATTCAGAAAAAGAGTTGATAAGAGATAAAATGGGTATCTCATCACATTGACATAATCTTTAAATCAATAAGGATATATAACAAAATATCCCAACATAATAGTTTGTGAATTAAAAGACATAACAAAAGAAGTCTTTTAAAAAGAGGAGGGTGAAAGGTTCCCTTACCGACTTGGGTATCTTTCGAAACATACACCCTGTGATAGAAAGACAATAAAAAATTGATGTAAATACTCATAAATGAAATTATATTACACAATTAGTAAAATAATGGGCAGTACATACACCACTCAAAGGAAATTGTGGAAAATTTAGTATAAATCCCACAGGAATAAAAGTGAGATGAAAAATCCCTTACGAAAACTAGGCAGCCTAACGACGCCACTTAAAACTTCCAAAAATGGATTTAAGAGATAAAATAGGGTATCTCATAATATGACCATAAAAAGTACAGTATGAGGAATATAATATAACATCCCCAAACATATGAAAGATGAGTTTAAAAGAAATGACATAAAAGAGAGTACTTAAAAAGAAAGAGAGAGGTTAGATCTCTTACGAAAATTTGCCAGCCTAACGGTGCCACTCATAACATGCAAAATGGATTTATGAGAGGAAATAGGGTCTCTCATCATATGAAAATAATATGTACAGTAGGAGTAATATAAAATAACATCCCAATCATAAGAAAGATGAGCTTAAAAGGAATGACATAAAAGAGTGTACTTAAAATGAATGAGAGGAGTAGGATCCCTTACCTCGGGTCCGACTTGACTCGATCGTTCATTAATCTCCTGAATAATAAACATGAGTTAATTTCTACTTCCTTAAGAACATTTTTCAGGTTCATTATTCCTTTTATATCACTTATTACCATGTCACTAGCACTATGTGATTATTTAAGCTAATAACAGTCATTTTAACAATCATTGGCACTTGAGTCAAAAATAAACTCTTCTATAATTACAAGTTGTTCATGTGGTAAAATATCCCTTATATCCAGAATTGTATTCATGATTTAGATATCATATATATCATATATATCCAGTATTTTCATGCATTTATAATATTACATAACATTTAGAGTTAAGAAATGAAATGCACCGTTCATGGAGACTGTAAGCCGTACGTACGCATGAGCGCTACTTCCATTTCTATTTCATATTTAATGGAATTAAAACATAATGATAAATAATAGTATTTTAATTACAGTATGGTATCATATATAATATCATTAAATATATCCATTATACATACCACATATGGTATTAACGAATCAAATCACTTTGAGGGGGCGGTAGTCCGCACTTCCTAAAATTAAGATATAACATATACCCATAATGGAAGACATAAAGGTATTCCATAAATGAAAAATACAAAATATTAAGGAAAAAATAAACATATTATATATCATATATAAATATAGTGACTTCTTATTGGCCACCATGAATGGTGTTAAAAGAATTTTGAACAATCATCTTTTCATGAGGCAGAAAATCACCAACCATAGAAACAATATGTTCTTTAACCATTAGATGAAGGTGTCTGTAAGTATAGCTTGAATAATTCTTATAAAGACATCCTATTATATAAAAGATACTTTATTTTTTACAAAAGAAATTAATAAAAAGAGTTTAGGGGGTTGGAGAAGCAAAATAAAACAGAAGGACTCAAGTGAAGACATTACTTAAAATCGGGTAACTCCCGTTGGTTTGAGCTCAAAGGTTTTCTTCGGAAGACTTCTGACCAAAGTGAGGCTTCAAGGAGTTAGACAGGGATGTGGAGATACGAAATGGGTATGGTTTGGCCGAGCCAAAGGCTTTGTAAGTGTGGGTAAGGAGGCAGAGGTGGGGGCTTTTATAAGAGGAGAGGAGGGGCACTCTTGGAAAGTAAATAAATGTCCCTTTATTTTAAAATTATTTTCGGATTTAAAAGGTCCCACATTGATATAATTCTAGGCTAAGGTGATAAGGGTTCTAAATATACCCATACAATAGGTTTTGGACATGTTTAGGTCATAGATTATACATTTTCCTTTCATTTTATTTAAATCCGTTATTAATGATGTAATCGCAGCATCATCCCGATGTCATATATAATTTAATATATTTAATGTCTAAAAATTATAAAAAAAATTATTATGATGTTGAAAATCTTTTTAGATTTCTAATTATTATTTATAGTAGAAAATATGACTTATATAACCCCATGTAAAAATTGTTTTAGTAAAACATCTCATGTTTGTGTCATTTTTACTTTAACATTAAATAAAAAGTTATATAGGTCATTTCCCAACCAAAGTGGCTCCATGGGGTCCCCAAGTTGACCCATGGATTTTCTTGGTCTTTCATGACACATCCAATGAGGGTAGGACATGTTTCAATCTCATCTCATATTATTAAAACATTATTTTTACCTTAAACTACACTAATTACCTCTAACCGCGATTAAAAAAATTAGCAGTTACTATTAACCAAAAAATTATTTTATTCCCATTGAACCAAATTTTACTTCTTAATGACAACAATTTATGTCATATTTTTGAAATTAAATACACAGAGGTGGAAAATTTTCATTTAAACGGAAAATCTGTTTTTATAAGTACCACTTTGTGGTTTCACTATTTATCAAAAATTGAAGTTTTTCAGAGAAATACCAAAACTTCACCCTAAGATATATTTGATATTCTGAATTCAAAAATGATTCCTATTTTAAAAAATTCAAAACATATTAGTTTCATTAAATTATTTAATAATTAATTCCCGCTTTTAGAGTAAATAACGTGTTTTTATGAAATAATAAGTATCAAAAGATTGACACTAGTTTATGTCCAATTTCAAAGTGAAATTAATTCCAATGACCACTATTGGATTAAATGGTAAAAATATATCCTAATTTTACTTTAATAACAATTCAAAAGATAATCTATTCATATAAATAAATTAGATTAAAAATATGTTTTGAATTAAAATACAACATTTTTCACTATTCATTAAAAAATGAACTTTATCAGAAAGATACCAAAAAATTACACAAAGAAAATTTTGATGTCCCGATTCTAAATAAGAATTTTATTTTGTCAAATATAACACATAAAATTGTCAAAAATTAGATTTAAAAGACGTTCTCCATCAAAAGGCGGTTAATCGGCCTTTTAAAAAATATTAGAATGTCTACGCTTAAAATTGGATTCATTCGCATTTTAAATCCTCTAACATTTATTGTAAAAAGTAAAAATATTTGACAAACATATATAATAATTTTTTAGTCAGTTCTGTTCATACTCTCCATTACAACGGCTAGGTGTTAAATACTATTTAAAATAATATTATTTTATTATTTGAGTGCAATGTAAGATTCCCAAGAAACTCGTTGTTGCGTGTTGGGTACGCCATCGAGCATAGAGTCCCCATTAAAGTTATATTAATATTTTATTCACAAATATGGATAAATGTGAAAATTTTGTACTCTTTATTTACCTGGGGTGTTACATCCTTCCCCCCTTTTGGGAATTTCATCCTCGCAATTTTAAAATTGGGCTTGGAAATGTCATTGAAAATCCCACATCGCAACAAGAGTCAGTAAAAAAATCACATTAAAATAATGAAAGATAAGTAAAGAGGTCACCCGAGTTAACCCATACTAGGATTTAATGTAGGAAAACATGGACATGGAGGAGAAAAGGAAGGGTCATGTTCTTATGGAGAGTGATAGTAAACATGTCTAGGAGAAAGTTAACCATAATAAAATCCCAAACTTGTGATGTGTTAAACGGTATTCGATTCCCCAGTAGGAAAAGTTAACAAACAACATTTTTGTTTTAAGTTACTTTTCATTGAGTAATTTATTTATGAGATTAACTAAAACATATGGAAGCATACATAATTTCCATGTTGACTTTCATCTTTTACTAGATTTCTTACACGAACTCATATTTTCTCCAAAAGATGAGTATTTAGGATGACTTGTTCACATTAAGAGAGCTATAATAAACTTCTAGAGAATCACCTAATCCACAAAAGAGAACTACATACTTCCCATGTCATTAGACTTTAACCACAACCAAACCCAAAAAGGTTAGTACAAGATTAGATAATCCAGAAAATGATAACCCTTTATAAAAAGAAAATCTATTCTTAATCTCTAAAATTTGTTCAACAAAACACAAAGTTCAACGAAGACCATTCGATAAACAATTTTTCCATAAAATTCATCAAAGTAATCCAAACTAAGATTGAAACCAAAATATTTGAAATATTTAATCGCATAGTCTTCCAAGGTAACACTTATCTCTAAATAACATCAGTTTCTCTTAAAGTCTCATATTGAAAAGTAATTAACCTAATAACATATCCTCCATGATAGGTTAATAATTTCCATAGATACCCCAAAAACAACTTACTCTTTATTCATAAAATAAACTAACTAAAAAGAATAAGTCATACTAACGAGGGACTTCCCGTAGTCTAGTGGTAGGCGATAAATACCAGTCGCACTTTGGTTGTGGGTTCGATTCCTGCAGCTTTGTCTAACGTGACGAGTTGTCACACGGTCTGCGTGTTGTCCTTTTTTCAAAACTATATAATTATTAAAACATTCCCAAAAACGAGCTAAAATCTTTAAAAATAATCAAAACATATTTTAACCTCATGTTTATCTCATGCCTTTAATTTTCCATCATAACATATAATAACCCATAATTACCTCAAAAGTAAGGATCATATAAACCCTAATGGTTACCTTTATAATTATTACCTGAACTTCCACATCGATTGGTCATCTCGTACATGATGCATTACAGAACATACCAAGGTACAAGTGGTTGATCATGACTCCTTGATAGTTGGTTTAGAACAACCACGAGTTTCCTCATTGAATCCCTCATTTTATCCAGTCTCTTAATCAGAGAACCACCACAGTTTCCTTCAAACCTATTGTCACATTGGTGCATGCTAGATCCATCCATTCACTGAAAACTTAAATGTAAGTTTGATTGTATCAACAAAACCATCATGTACTAAGGATGAATATAAACTCTAAGATATATTTACTCATTCACTTTATCTAAAACTAGGACTCTATCTGAAATCCTAACCATTATGGTAATGTCACTTATGCCTAGAGAGTACCCTAACCCCTAAAGTTATCTAAACCAACCTTTGATACCAACTACAAGGCCCCAGCCTAAAACCTTACTTAATCATTATTTAATACAAGATTACACATTGAGGATCTATTCAGGTTTAGAATTCTAGAGAATTAGATCATAAAACATTCATTTCATTCCACATTTAAACAAAGTGGTTACATAAAGATAATATTCATTTTTCCCATCAACGAAAACATATTTAAAATAAAACATGGATTCCTTCTTGACACTTCCTTGACACTATCATCATATCATGTACCTTTCCCTTGACCTGTGAAAAAAATTTCAAATAAAATCTTAGGATGATCATAAAACACTCAATAGGGGTTATAAAAATATGGAAAAGAAACATGAGTTCATATATACATAAGAATGAAATCATAATTTACCCATAAAACATAGGCACTTTAACATAACTCATCAAATCATGAATAAATCATAGAAATCAAAAGACATAAAAGGTGACTTGAGGTATTCATAATATTCTTACGTAGGGAGTAACCCTCTTGGTTACGTTTTGAATACCCACCACAGTATATTACCTAAATCTCTTCGGAAAAACCTTAACGTTTCACTCATTAGCATTACCCAATGCATTGGAGAGCTATATCGGGCTCACCCACCCTTAGTTTTTCACGGAACCACCCATCTTCATAATAATTCCCAAGAACCATAACAGAATCGTATCACATAAAACATGCATAAAGGAAGTATTACATTTCCACTTTTCAATACCAAGATATCAATACAACACATTGATATAAAAACATTATGAAAACCATTTTCAATAAAAAAATAAAATAAAAGTAAAATATGGTATTTATTTTTCTTTTAAAAAAAGTTATGGCTTGTAGAGGAAGCTGAAACTCAAATAATGGTCACAGCGGCGGAGAAGTCATTGTCGCCGCATTCGTACGTCAAGAACATTCCCTTTTTTCATTTAGTAAAACGATTCGTATAAAGAAGATTACTTTTGGATAAATGTAAAAGTCAAAGGGTTTTATACACATTATAAAAGAAGTTTGTGTATAAAACAAAAATATGCCTCAATGAATGGAGATTGAGACGAAGTCCCATACAAAGACGGTATCCTTGGATTAAGGATAAATCAATTACATAATTATATGTGACAAATGAATACAACAAATATAAGTGGATATTAAGTGTAAAACAATCAGAGGACATTCATACATATTCATATAATGACATATTCAAGGAGTACAAGTTTATCCCAAAGAATCAAAATTGGGTTAAGAAGTTCCCTTGCAAAACTTTGACAGCCTAACGGCGTCACTTCAAAATTCAGAAAAAGAGTTGATGATAGATAAAAAGGGTATATCATCACTTGGACATAAAATTTACATCAATAAGTTTATATAAGAACATATCCCAACATTATAGTATGTGAATTAAAAGACATAACAAAAGAAGACTTTTAAAAAGTGGAGGGTGAAAGGTTCACTTATTGACTTGGGTATCTTTCGAAACATACACCCCGTGAAATAAAGACAATACAACTTTGATGTAAATACTCATAAATTAAATTATATTACACAATGAGTAAAATAATGGGTAGTACATACACCACTCAAAGGAAATTGTGGAAAATGTAGCATAAATCCCACAGGAATAAAAGTGAGATGAAAAATCCCTTACAAAAACTAGGCAGCCTAACGGAGCCACTTAAAACATCCAAAAATGGATTTAAGAGATGAAATATGGTCTCTCATAATCTGAACATAAAAAGTAATGTATGAGGAATATAAAAGAACTTCCCCAAACATAAGAAAGATGAGCTTAAAAATGACATAAAAGGGAGTACATAAAAAGAAAGAGAGAGGTTAGATCTCTTACGAAAATTCGGCAGCCTAACGGTGCCACTCAAAACTTCCAAAATGGACTGATGAGAGGAAATAGGGTCTCTCATAATATGAACATAAGAAGTACAATAGGATTATTATAAAATAAAATCCCAATCATAATAAATATGAGCTTAAAATAAATGACATAAAAGAGTGTACTTAAAATGAAAGAGAAGAGTAGGATCCCTTACATCGGGTCCGACTTGACTCGATCGTTCTTTAATCTCCAGAATAATAAACTTGAGTTAATTTATACTTCCTTAAGAACCTTTTTCAAGTTAATTATTCTATTTATATCACTTATTACCATGTCATGAACACTATGTTTTTATTTAAGCGAATAACGGTCGTTTTAAAGATCCTTGGTACTTGAGTCAAAAATAAACACTTTATAATTAAAAGTGGTTCATGTGGTAAAATATACATTATATCCAGAATTTTATTCATGATTTAGATATCATATATATCA
Source organism: Viscum album (assembly GCA_963277665.1). Lineage (NCBI taxonomy): Eukaryota > Viridiplantae > Streptophyta > Magnoliopsida > Santalales > Viscaceae > Viscum > Viscum album. The sequence continues at coordinate 1,790,275,470 of OY728133.1, read as the reverse complement.
TATATATCCAGTATTTTCAAGAATTTATAAAATTACATAACATTTAGAGTTAAGAAATGTAATGCACCGTTCATGGAGACGGTAAGCCGTACGTATGCATGAACGCTACTTCCATATCTATTTCATATTTAATGGAATTAAAACAAAATGATACATAATAGTATTTTAATTCCAGTATGGTATCGTATATAATATCTCTAAATATATCCTTTATACGTACCACATATGGTATTAACGAATCAAATCTCTTTGAGGGGGCGGCAGTCCACACTTTTTAAAATGAAGATATCGCGTATACCCATAATGGAAGCCATAAAGGTATTCCATAAATGAAAAATACAGAAGATTAAGGAAAACATAAACATATTATATATCATATATAAATATAGTGACATATTAATGGCCACCATGAATGGTGTTAAAAGAATATTGAACAATCATCATTTCGTGAGGTAGAAAATCGCCAACCACAGAAACATTATGTTCTTTAAACATTAGACGAAGGTCTGTGTAAGTGTATCTCAAATACTTCTTATAACAAAATCATAGTATATTGATGATATTGTAGTTGTTACAAAAGAAATTAATAAAAAGGGTTTAGGTGGTTGGAGAAGCAAATTAAAACAAAAGGACTCAAGTGAAGACATTACCATAAAATTGGGTAACTCCCTTTGGTTTGAGCTCAAAGGCTTCCTTGGGAAGACTTCTTCCCAATGTGAGGCTTCAAAGAGTTATATAGGGATATTGAGATACAAAATGGTCAGGTTTTGGCCAATCCAAAGGCTTTGGATGTGTGGGTAAGGAGGTAGAGGTGGGGGCCTTTTATAAGAGGAGAGGAGGGGCACTCTTGGAATGTAAATAAATGTTCCTTTATTTTAAAATGAGTTTCGGATTTAAAAGGTTCCACATTGATATAATTCTAGTATAAGGTGATAAGGGTTATAAATATACCCATCCAATAGGTTTTGGACATGTTTAGGTCATAGATTTTACATGATCCTTTCATTTTTTTAAATCTTTTATTAATGAGGTAATTGCTGCATCATCATGATGTCATAAATAATTTAATATATTTAATGTCTAAAAATTATAAAAAACTACCATGATGTATAAAATAGTTTTATCTTTCTAATAAATATTTATAGTAAAAAATATGACTTATATAACCCCATGTAAAAATTGTTTTAGTGAAACATCTCATGTTTGTGTCATTTTTTCTTTAACAATAAATAAAAAGTTATTTATGTCATTTCCCAACCAATGTGGCTCCATGGGGTCCCCAAGTTGACACTTGGATTTTCTAGGTCGTCCATGACACATCCAATGAGGGTAGGACATGTGTCAAGCTCATCTCATATTATTAAAACATTATTTTTACCTTAAACTACACTAATTACCTTTAATCGCGATTAGAAACATATCAGTTACTATTCACCAAAAAATTATTTTAATCCCATTGAACCACATTTTCCTTCTTAATGACAACCATGTATGTAGGAATTTTTAAATTAAAAACAAAGAGGTGGAATAATTTCATTTAAACCGAAAATTTGTTTTTATAAGTACAACTTAGTGGTTTCACTATTCATCAAAAATTGAAGTTTTTCAGAAAAATACCAAAACATCACCCTAAGATATATTTGATATTACGAATTCAAAAATGATGTCTATTTTAAAAAATTCGAAACATATTAGTTGCATTAATTAGTTTAATAATTAATTCTTGCTGTCAGAGCAAATAGCGTGTTTTTATGAAACAATAAGTATCAAAAGATTGACACTAGTTACAGTCCAATTTCAAAGTGAAATTAATTCCAAGGACCACTATTGGATTAAATGGTAAAAATATATTATAATATTACTTTAATAACATTTCAATAGAAAATCTAATCATATAAATAAATTAGATTAAAAAGTGGTTTTGAATTAAAATACAACATTTTTCACTATTCATTAAAAAATGAACTTTATCGGAATGATTCCAAAAATTTACACAAAGAAAATTTTGATGTCCCGATTCTAAATAAGAATTCTATTTTGTCCAATATAACACATAAAATTGTCAAAAAATGGATTTAAAAGAGGTGTTCCTTCAAAAGGAGGTTAATCGACCTTTTAACGAATATTAGAATGTCTACGCTTAAAATTGGATTCATTCGCATTTTAAATCCTCTAACATTTATTGTAAAAAGTAAAAATATTTGACAAACATATATTATAATTTTGTAGTCAGTTCTATTCATTCCTGCCATTACAACGACTAGGAGTTAACTACTATTTAAAATAATATTATTTTATTATTAGAGTGCAACGTAAGATTCCCAAGAAACTCGTTGTTGCGTGTTGGGTATGCCATCAAGCATAGCGTCCCATTTAAAGTTATATTAATATTTTATTCAAAAATATGGATAAATGTGAAAATGTCGTACTCTTTATTTACCTGTGGTGTTACACTAGAAGATTTCTTTCAAGAAAAAGGTCGAGTGTCTTCTAGAATGTCTCCCCCACCCATAATATCAGACCATGTCACCACCGTTTGAAATAAATGTGAGGAATAAGTAAAAAGATGTATAATGAATAAATAATTACAAAGGTTCAATGAGATAATATAGAAATTTGAAATTCAATTTCAAAAAAGGGGATACCTTTTTAATGTTTTATGGTTGTTTAATTGTTATAAATATGTGAAAAAATTAAAAGTTGTGGCTTTTTCTTGAATGTAAAAACTCACACATGAAAAAAAATATTGATCTAAATATTTGAAAAAAATAATATCATGATGATGTGATTAGAAACATAAGATTCCATGTATTTTGTCAAAATATTATTTTAAAAAATGTTTTGAGGATCAAAATAAAAAAATGTTGGACAATCTCCCAAAATATTGGAAAATAGTTCCCTAAAAATTGTTACATAATAGGGGTAATACTAGGATTTTAGGAACACATACACATTATCCCTACTGCGATCATTCTCTGATGGAATTTTTTGGATCAATCCTAGAACATCTAACTACAATATAATTCCCAAGGAAACATTGGTGGGATACGAGGCTATCTGGTGGATATTATTTGAGGATGAAGAAAACTCTATATATTCGGAACTGGTTGTCCCCTTTATAGAGATACAAAGAGAAATCATTTAATCGATGACCAAATCAATTAATGAAAAATCATACACATTCATAGTGAAATAGCCTTTTCCATTCTAGAGGACCTCATTCCCAAATTCATGGGGGGACTTTTTATTAGTACATAGGTCTAATATCTCTTTTAATATATCTCAATAAACCATATATTAAATATTATACCTATAACATGCAGAAGAAAAATTCCATGTGCAATATCTGTGAGTGGTGGGTACTAACATAGAAGCATTCTCCTTAACTTTATGTTATAAAAGTGAGTAATATGGTTCATGAGAAAATGGGGGGTCTAGTGGTTTAAGGATGAAAACCCCATAGGATGAAATAGAATTATATGATTGTAAATAATTATCTATATTGAATCAGCCAAATATAGATTCTATGCCTCTTAAGAAATAAGGGGTTGATATATTAGATTCAATGTAATGGTTACCTGTATCCTTGAGAGTGTGTGATATGTTCTTGAGGTAAAGGTACCCTGAAGGTGGAACTCCATGCCTCTTACATAGAAATATTTTGTGAATACATTTCCACTAATGCATATCAATTCTATTATTTCTCTAAGAGATCCATATTGAATAAAAATGAACATATAGTTATAGCCTCAATAAGGGGAAAGAGGTGATGATTTATCAAAAACCATTAATCTATTTTCCAACACCCCATTAGTGTAAATTTTTTTATCATCATATTCCCCTCCTAGTATAGGGAAAATTTCCAAGTAATATTATTGGTCGACCCCCATTAGAAAATAATAGAATTTATAATAACTTACATCCACATCAAAACTGTTTTTGAGTCCCCTCTTTCTAGTTAATAAATATAGAGGCCCATGTGAATGAATTTCATGAGGTTAGTTGACTATTATGTGATATTATTTTTTCTGGGTCATAATTTATATTTCCATTTCGATCACTATAAAAAAATTCATTAGCAGCATTTTTTTCTATACTAGTGGTGGTTTAGACCACCGCCTAATTGTATAGTAGTGATTATTAAAACTATCTTGTATTGCAATGTTTCTAGTCATTTAGTAATAGTTTTTTCATATTTAACTGTGTATTTATTATCTACCATTTTTTGAGATTTATAGGTGGTTTCATTTTTATTTAGCACTGGTTATTTTCTTTTAAAAAAATATCCTAAGGAAATATAAATAAAATGAAACAACTCGTTGTTGATTATATTAGTGGCGGTTAATTTTAACCACTGAGAAATATATTTTATTTTACTTATTTAGCAGTGGTTACTAAACATAACCACTAAATCATTTTTTTTATTTAATAAAGAATTATAAATAAAAAAAGTGACATCCAAAAATTAAAATATTAATATATGATAAACCCATCATATATATGTCATAAATCCATAGTAATATATAAAAAATCACAGACGTCATATCCTCAATATCAGTAAACCTATACATATGAAAAACAATACCTCAGTCATCAATATATACATATAAAATATTTTCAACAATTACTCATGCCCAATATATATCCACGTCAGGATGTCTAATACATCTGCCTGCCTTTATTTCATCTCACTAACTGAAACTGACAATGTACTCTTATCATCTGTAACAAAAGAGAGAAAAATTAAAACTAATAAGAATTATATTATAAAAATAGAAAAATGCTCTGGGTAAAATAGTAAACCTTATGCATACTTCCAGTGTCTTACACCTAATACTAAAACCCTTGAATTAAAGAAACAAAATGAAAATGAAAAAAAGAAATAAAATATATTCATAATGTAGCAAGTAAAATTTTTATTTTTTTATTAAAAAAAGATTAATGTTTTACCAAAAAATGTATATATAATGTAAAAAACATTGAAAATAAAAACATACCTAGTTAATATAAGATTTAACACTTGAAAGTGAAAAGGTATAAGTAAATATTTTTATTAATTTTTAAATTTGTGAGCGGTGTTCTTGAACATTTCTTAATAACAAAATTGTAGTTATTGATATCACAATAAGGCCAATATTTAAAAAAACAACTCAGCGTTGGTTTTCTAATTATTTTACATCAATATGAGTCCGTTTTATATGGTTTTGACCATTTAACGCATGTTTTTTTGTTTTAAAACATTAAAAACACATATACGGTCAACATAGAAAAACTGTAATGGGAAATAATGTTCCATCAGTTCCCAAAAATCACATTTTAATCAAAGATTTATTTCCCTTAATTTCAAGGTAGTCCGAAATAATTTTCTTTGTTTTGACGGCATGACAGATTGTTGTAAATGATTTTGTATCTTTAAGAAGTTTTTACATTGTAATTCCAACCACACCACATATCATATTCATGTTTTGTCTATTAAAGCACATAAAAAACAACTCAGCAATGGTTGTCTTGTGACTTCACATAAATATGATGTTGTTTTATAAGGTTTTCACCATTCCATAAACATTTTCATGTTTTAAAATACTATAATCTCATTTATTTCCATCTCTAGAAAAGAATAATTTGTAATGACATATCGTTAGTAGCTAAATTTCACAATTAAATCTATGGTGAATGTCTTATAATTTCATGGAAATCTGACATTGTCTTTCGGGTTTTACCCCGCACCAATTTTTAAAATATTTTTAAACCTTTAAGATTTGGTTACCATGTAATTCTGACCACACTGCATATCTTATTGATATTTTGTCTATATATACATAAAAAAATAATTTTGTGGTGGTTTTCACATTATTTCACATCAATCCAAAGTCGTTTTCTATGGTTTTGTCAATTACACTCACGTTTCAGTGTATTAAAACACTTAAAAAACTTTGATGGCCATAAAGGGGAAACAATAATTCAGAATAACATGTGTTTGAAACATACACATCATAAATGAATTATGTATCATTTTCATAAATTATAAAAACAATATGAATATGCTTTCTCGTTTTTGTGTAGGTCAGCAGTCCATTTTACTAAAATTCATGTCAATTTTAAATAAAAAGTCGCACATGGAGTCATAATTGTCACACCATGGATCAAATTGCTAGGATTATGATTTATACACATCTCAAATGACTTATGGATCAATTACCTAACATATCAAAATAATCTGTATGTGTTTACTATGTTTTTATTATGACATTTTAAACTAAAAACCGTCACTTTGACTCATACTGATCACATAATGTATAAGATTGATGTGAGGTTCATTACTAAATTTAAAAAATGAATTGTGAATTGATTTCATAAATTATCAAGAAAATATTAGTACATGTTCTTAGTTTTCCATGAGTAATATGATTAGAACTAAAATATCGATTTTAAATTGATAATGATAACGTTGAGTGAAATCAGGCACCTCATGTATCAGAATGAGGTGAATTTGATTCCTACACATCAAAAAAGACTTTAGGATCATTTTCCTAAATAATAAAAATAATCCGAATGCATTTAATTAGTTTTGAGTAGGACAATTGTCCTTTTTACAAAACTAGATGTCAATTTGAAATAAAAATACACAAGTGGAGTCATATCTAGCACATCGTGTACCAGATTGAGGTTTGGTTGATTTATATATGTCAAAATTGACTTATGGATCATTTTTATAATTTATGATAACAATTATAATGTGTTTTCAGGGTTTTGAGGGGTAATTTTCTCTTTTTACTAAAATTCATGTAAATTTTAAATAAAAAGATGCACTTTGAATCATATCAGTCATACTATGGCCTGGATTGAGGTTTAGAAGAATTATAAACATCTCAAATAACATTCCTAAAGTATTAAAATAATCCAAATCAATTTACTTAGTTATGAGTATGTCATATCTCTTTTTTACTAAAACATAATTTTAAAAAGGAAACACACACTTTGACTCATATTGATCACATCGTATATTGGCTTGATGTGAGACTGATATTACACAACAAAATGGAATTATTAATTAATGTCTGATGTTATCAATAAAATCCAATCATGTTTACTGATTTATAAGTGAGTGGCACCCATTGAACGAAAATAAATATTTTAAACTAATAAAAGGAACATTGATTCATACCTGGAACATCATGTATTCGATTAAAGTTTTATTGACCCATAAAAATCTCAAATTAATTATAAATCATTCCCCTAAAGTATCAAAACAATCTGAATTCATTTTCTTAGTTTTGAATATGCCAGATTTCCATTTTACTAAAATAGATGTCAATTTTAACTAAAACCATGTTCTCGGACTCATATAGGACACATCAAGTATCATATTGAGGTGTTTTTGATCCCTACATTTCAAAAATGACATATGGATCATTTTACTAATGTATCAAAACCACAGGAAAACATTTTCTCTATTTTAAGTTCGACATTTGATCTATTTTCTAAAATTGATGTCAATTTTAAACCAAAATACACACATGGAGTTATATTGATCACACCAAACATTGGAATAAGGTGTAGAATATTCCTATATCTCTCAAATGACTTATATATCATTTTATTAATTACCAAAAAATATAAATGTGTTTCCATGGTTTTGAGCATGTCATTTTTCTTTTTTACTAAAATGTCATTTTCAAATGGAGAAACAAACATTGACTCATACCGATCACATCGTGTATTAGTTTGACCTGATACTGAATCCTACACATTGCAAATGATTTCTAAATTTATTTCCTAAATAATAAATAAAATTAGATCATTTATTATTGGTTTTCAATGAGTGAATTTTTTTGAACTAAAATTTCAATTTTACACTAATAACAGGCACTTTGTGTAATATCAGGCACATCGTGTATCGGATTGTTATGCATCTACTTCTTATATGTCAAAAATTACAAATGTATCATTATCATAATATTTTCCAAAAATTTGAATATATCTGATTAGTTTTGAGTATGTATGTTTTTTTACTAAAATTAATTTCGATTTTAATTAAAAATAAGCACTCTGATTCATACTGAACACACTATGTGTTAGATTAAGGTGTGGAAGATTCCTACACCTTCTAAAGTATAAAAAACATTATATGTTCTATGTTTATCTTGATTTCCCTTGAATTTATTTGTCAAAATACCAACATTTCATATTATCTTGATATTCTCAGATAAACAACATTTCTCATTGTTGAATGATAGAGGAGAAGAGGAAGCTCGTCGTCCCATTATATCACATGAAATCACCATAATAGGCACATTATCTTCTTATAATCTTCTATATTTTAATAATGAGAATGGTTTTTCAGATAATAACATCATATCAATATGTAGTACTGGTAGTTTTTCAATGAAAATCAATAGAAAATGATACCATGGAAACATTAGCAGAAAGAAACATTTTACCTCTTTCTTGGATTTTTGTGGATAGTTGAAAGAAAAATAAGACTTCCAAAAATATCAGTGAAAAAAAATTAATAAGTAGTAGACAAAAATGATAATGAAATTTACTTACAAATAGTAGATAAAATCATGAAAAATTACAATTAAAATACTAGTAGTAATTTACTTTTTCAAGATAGTTATATGAATTATTTATCCATTTCCTTGTTGTAGCTATATTAATTTCATGCTCATAGTCTAGTCTCCCACAAGAATGATTAGCTTCGAACAAACCACCCCAACTAAAACAAAAAAACCCGCCTCTATAAGAAAAAATATATATAATGAGTAATAATAAATAAATAAATTAAACATAAATGTGAAATATTTCATTTTAGCATAAAGGAAACCCATGAACATTATAAATGGCATAACATATGTATTCCTAAATTTTGATTTGTAAGACGATTTTTCCTTCTATATATAGATAAAATAAATGGTTTTTATATATTACATTTTTTCAAAAAAATTTTTACTTGAGTAATAAATTTTTACCTATATAAATTATGTTTCAGAAAACATATAAAATTACACCTCTAACTAAATTTTTGTTTCTTCATACTTAGTTTTATTTAATTTAATGTAATCACAATTATAATCATGAATGAAAAATAAATACAAAATAAAACATTTTATATATTGGGAAAATATTTTTTGTAGATAAATGATATTTTAACTATAAGTTCCCTTCATATCATAATGCATTGATTACAAATAATTTATTTATTATAATGATATATGTTTTTAAAAATCATTATAGTGTCATTTTTTTAAATAGATTGATCATATATAGTAGTGAAATGTTAAAAAATATTAATAAAACAATTCTTCAAAAATAATATTTTTATCAATTTTATGGTCATCAACATTAATCATAGTAATTATACAATTGTTCCCAAAAAGAATATATAATTATTACATAATATGATAATATTGGTATGAAATAAAATTTATATATTATGAATATAATTTCAATGGGTGAAGAAAATAATTAATATTAATTGACTAAATTAGTATTTTTATTAAAATATGACATTTATTTTAAAAATTATACAGAAGTGTTTCATAAATAAAAGGGTATATTTTTTGATTTATTGTATGTTTTTTGTATTATATAAAATGGATTCAAAAAAATTTAATCCATTCTTCTATTATAGAAAAGTAATTAAAGTAAATGTTTTAGAAAACATGGTAGTTTTTTTTTAAATTTAGCTACTAGACAATTATTTATAAAAATTGTGAAAAATTATTTATAAGATAGTTTCTAAATGTTATAGTAAAAAATGATGCATAATTTATAAAAAAATTAATAATATTTATAATAGAATAATTATATAAATAATAAAATGTGTTTTAGAATTAAAATTATTGTTATAAAAATGATCAACTCCATATAATCCCATTATATTTAATTCACACACACAATAATTAATTATATATTTCAACCATCGAAGAAAAATATAACACGCCCCCTTCTACCATTATAGATGATTCCTTTAGAGAACACCATCCTCTCAAGCAATTTTTAGCTTTTATATTAGCAATTTTGAATATTTCATGGATTCATTAGAAGAGTTATGATGGAATAATGATGATTTATTATTAATGTTATAGGGATACATTATATTGGCACTCAAATATTCCCAATTTATTAAAAATTTATTTCTATAATAATCTTATTTCTCTATTATATGAAATTATATAACATATGATATTTATCCAACTAATCCATGGAATGAATATCCAATAAATGTGATAAAAAAGGCCAACCCCATAACAAATTTAACTCCATACCCTATTAAATACATAATTAAACACACTGTGAGGGTGTTTTCAAATAAAAACTAAAAAATGAAATCACATCAATTACCAATTCATTGACCAATAACGTTTAATCTAATACCATGTATACATAAAATCGAAATTATAGGAAGAAATTATAGTAAAATAACACCATTTAGTAAAAATAGATTTAGGTTGATTAGAGATACGATGAATAAATCATTAATGGTTGTAGTCATTGCCATAGAGAAGGGGGTTTGAGCTAGAGAGAGGGAGGTCAGAGGGGTGGGAGGGGGTCTGCAACACAACCGAGGAGTGGAACTGATCCAGGGAGGAGTTTGGGTGGGGGCACTGCATAGGAGGAGAACAGAGAGGGGGTCATGGGGTTGGTATTCCTCTAAGGATAGATTATGGTTGTTGGGGGGATGGGGTAACCGATGATGTGGAAGGGCCGGGTTATCCATCGGGGAGGGGAGAGGGGGGTTGAGGAGGGGTGATAGGGGTCGGGGACACAAAGATATAGGGGTAATAATTATGGATTTATTATAAAATTTAGTAGATATTTCAATTTAACATATTATAACTGTTAATATAAAATAATTATATTGGAGGGTTGATTAAATAGCTGTTATATTATATATTTTTAAGCCAGAATTTTTTTGCATCGGTTACTAAAACCATCACTAATAAACTGCCTCAATGAAGTGTTTTTTTAGTAAATCGTGCTTTAAGACTGATGGTACATGATATTATTATGATAATTTGGGATCTCATTATACTATTATATCTATACAAACTTTGGGATATAAATACCTACACCCACATGAAACTCTTTATGGGGAAGAATTGAAATTTTTAACCATTACAAAAGGTGAAATTCACTAATTTTAGCATAAGGGTACAAATAAAATAAATAATTAGCTCACATTACGCATTTTAATAGATGTATAATATATTATTTAGATAAATAGGCCTTAATGCATGAACCTGAATCTTATTTTTAGGTATGTTTTCCTATTATGGTCATTTTTTGTGAAGAAGAGGAGTTTCAGGAAATTTTTTGAAGTACGCACCATGTACTTTAGGCGTACACACCGTGTACTCAGTTACTGTGGGTAGTCGTGTGTTGTCCATGTATCATCCATCCACACGGCCATGAGGCAAGATGGATACCACCTAATGTGAAGCACGAAAAAGGAAAGTACACGTCATGTACTACTAAAGTACACACATTGTATTTTTTATTCTTTTATTAAAACTACTAGGGTCACATTGAATCACCATAAATCCTTACTTATAGGTCTGGTTCGTCTGAGAGAACTCGTACGACCACAAATCTTCTATGAGACCTTGAGCGAGCATCTGTTCTCCGAATCGATCTCCACTAATTGAGTTGAGATTGTCTCGGAAAGCTCTTCCATCTTCTTGATCTTTGTTTACTAATTCGTTTTCTTTCTCATGTTATCCTCTATTGAAGGTTTTAGACATTTTTGTAGATCTACGGTGTTCTTGGGCGATTCTAGGATTGAGTTCCATGTATAGAGATCTCCTGACACCAAGGTTGGTTGTTTTTGTATTCCCATTGAAAGTATTTGAGTTATATATGCCAAACATTCAAATACCCTTGAATGGGTATTGTGTGTTTACTGATTTAGCCCTGTTTGTTTTTATATTAAGCTTGTATTCTTTAATTGTGGTTAATTGAATGATAATATGTTTAATTGGTATTACTGAGAATTGTTTACCCATTCATATTTTGTTTATGACTGTTTCGTATAGTTTTCATGTTATGATGTTGTTTCCTTTCTGTGCCTAGTATTGTAGGATGGAGTGATTTTTTCTTATCTGCCATGTTGTTATGTTGTAGACTGTTTTCCAAGTTGTTCTTGAGGTTTACTTTGGCTGATACTATTTTCCATTCTTGTTGACATACACAAGGTTGTGAGAACCTAGTGTAGTGTACCATAAGGATAAGAGATGCGAGGGATTCTCCAGAGTGTCTGTTATTTTAATTATGCTGCGAGACCATAGGGGGGCTTGATGTTGACTGCTTACTCATAGGGTCAATAGTTACCTTAGGAGGTCACTTGGGGAATTGATGTGGAGTGCTTCTTTAGAGTTCCTTAAGTTTCCATTAAAATCTTTCAGGGTAATTGATGGTGAGTGCTTCCTCAGAGAGTCTTTATTCATACATTACAATAAGGTGAATTGTCGTTGAGTGCTTCCTCAGAGAGCCCTTATAAAAGATAAACTAGTGGGGTCAGACTGTGTGCACTTCACAGAGGGTTGTTTGTGGTTGCTAGGTAGGAAAAGAGGGGATAAGTTGTGAGCACATCCTATAGGGTTACCTATTTGTAATTATCCATTTAGTTTCTCTGTGGAATTGAATGCTTTGAACTGTAGTAATGTTTAATATTGAGCACTTCATTTTTTTCTACTTATTTTTCTTATTGCCTGCCATATATATTCACTGATTTCTAGGAACAGATATCATGGTGGTTTCCTACTGGTATTTATTCTCACACTCTGTTTGGGTCATGCTTTTGGGCCCAAATAAATTATATTGTTGCCAGTCTAGATAAGGGTAAGAGCCCTTCTACTTCTTGTACTTGACTGCTTGGAGTTGGAGAGCATGAAACCAAGATTTAGATTTCAATACAGTGTAGTTGTTTACATTTTTTCATGTACTTTGTTTTAGTACTATATTTTCAAAATTGTGACATGTTTGAAATTTTTCCTACATATATGTATCATGCATCATTTTTATATATGTTCTCCAACTGTTTATTTCATCATTCTTCTGATGTTTCTTCTTGTATTCTATTACTACTACTTCCTCTATTATTATTCGTTTACCTTCTGCTATATTACTCTACCAATGAGGGAATCGTTTCCCCACTATCACACAAAAGGCCCTCGCAGCTAGTCGGCAGCCTCTGGTGTTATGGGAAATGTTCTTCAGGCAATGTGACCAACTAGGTATCAGGCACCTCTGGGCGGCTTCTAGAACCATTACATCACACTAAGAGTATCCATTACTGCATCTTGCATGTTATCATTCTCTATGATGTGTAATTCTAGCTTCTTGTTGGTTTAGTCCACCTTCAATTATTTTTGGGCCAACCTATCTTATTTCTTTTCCTCATTGAACTATAAACAGTGAGACACATGTTGTTGATAAGAATAGACCATTTGATAAAAATTTTAGGGTTATTCTCATTGATGTGAAGTTATGGATGATAATGATTATTAATTGGATAAGTGTTATTGGAATTTTTAGGTTTTTCAAGTTTCTGTTTTTAGCTATTTTGGTAGGGACTATCACTAATCTTTGGAGTGATAGTCATTTATCCTTGAATTTGTTTGCAATAGTATTGGTGCATGACACCCAAAAAGTATTTAAGGAAATAAATGGTTGGATAAGGGGTTTTAAAAGGTTGTAAATGTTGGGAATGAAATGATATATTGGTTTACATTCATTGAGAGTAAATAGTTGAGAATGATAGACTAGATGGGTTGTTCATGAATGGGGAAGATTCTAAAATCATACCATAGAGGCTCTAAAAGTATTACCAAGTATCAATATAGTGATAAAAGTTTGAATTAACCTTGAGGTGAACTATACTAGGATATATGGAATAGGATAATTGAAAGGGGCAAAATTTATTTTAGGGGTATCTTTGATAATTTTATAAGACATGAATTGTAAATAACAAGATTTTTAGACTTATGTTATTTTTAGTTAATGTAAAAAAACTGTGACATTATAGTTCTATGATTCTAAAGATAATACACCATGGTAAAATTAATCATAGTGTATATATCAAGTCTAATCCTCAGTTAAATAGTCATGAGGTACCATATAATACATAAGTTTACTACATGATATTTGATAGTTTGTCTTATAAGCATTACATCATGATAACCTTCTTCCATGTAGTGAATAACTGCTTTCACTTCTGATTCAATTCTCACTGGGGTTTGATAATGGAATGATGTTAAACCTAGGGAATTTATGTTTTCTCATGTTCCAAAAAATATTCCCCCTTTCGGAATTATTTTTTTCTCACCCATGAACCAAATTATTGAGGTTAAGTTCATAGATTTGTACATATGGTCACACTATGTTATGATTCTCCTTATCAGAATTTTTATTTGGAAATGATGTAGTTCCGTTGAGGATCCAGATGAGGAGAAAAATAATGTTCCCATAGAATCTCCTCAATTAAAATTCCTTTCCTAATTTGAATTAGTGGTAAATATATAATGAAAAATAACCAATGTTTCCTCATAATCGTCAATTAATTAAATTTTTATAGATAAACACACCAATCAAGAACATAGTCAAAAATCATAGATACAATTTATCATTCTTATAATTATTTCATGAAAAACAGTAATTATTTTTGTAACACCCCATGCTTCCATGGTACGCTTCTCTTTGAACAATATAATAGCATGTGTTGTACACAACATCAAGTTCTAAGACACACCACAACCAATAAAACTAGTCGTTATGAATAGTAATACCCGGTTTATAAAATTTTATAAATTTTATCTTTCAAAATGGACTTCATTTTATGATTCTGAATATCGAAATTATCCTAGGTTGAATTTTGGATATTTTTTTGAAAACGTTTATTTTTTTATGAATAGTGAAAAAAACACTGAGTTATATTTTAAAACCAGATTTTTATTTAAATATTTATTTATTTTATTTAAATTTATTTTAGGTAAAAATAGTTATATAATACCTATATATGTTCAATGTAATCCATTGGAGTCAGTTTATAATAATTTAAGATATATAAAAAATTTATTGAATATTTCACCGTCTTTTACCCATCTCCGTGGAGAATTTGAAAATTAACATATAACATAATTTTACTGGTTTTATGAGTGGAAACATGAAAATCCAAGAGATACGGTTAATTTCAAGGAGTAAAATGTGGTTCAATAAGATAAAAATAATTTTTGGTGAATAGTAACTTTTTACATTTATTTACCACGGTTACAAGTAAATAGGGTAATTAAGGGTAAAAATGATTTTATTATTACCCTAAAACATGTCCTAATTTGATTGGATAAGTATAATTATACCGAAAATAAACCTTAGGAATAAAATATGAACCTCTTTGGTCTATGTGGATTAGATTAGGACAATTATTATAATTTAATTCAAAGAAGAGTTAATAGAGGTAAAATCAATTTTTAATAACTAAAACATTTTTAATGTAGGGTTATACATAAGATAAATTCGATTATAAATATTAATTATAATGATAAAACGATTTCCTACATAATGGTATTTTATTTATAATTTTTAGACATTATATAATTTAATTTATTTATGACAAAATGGTGATGGAGTAACTACCTAATTAATGAAATATTAAAAAAATTTATATTATAAATATCCAAATAAATGTAATTTGAGACTTTTTATGAATTAAACTAATTTTTTAGGATAATATGACATATTAGGGTTGGATAGATCAATTGTATTAGAAGTAATAATTCTTTTATAAATTTAGAAAAAACAAAATACCAAATAGTGTCAAAATTGACATAAAAGACTTTTTAAAACCAATAATATATTATTAATTGATATTCTATTCATAAAAATCTAAGGCTCGGCCAAAGGAGCTATATAATGATATATGTATCATTAATGGACCACTTGGGGGTCTCTTGGAAGTATATAGTATGTTTATTAACTATATAATATAAAAATACAAAGAGACATGGTCAATGGAAAACTAATTAACTAAGAGTTAAAACTAAAAGATAAAGTTAATAAGGTGACCCAGACCTGTCTAAAACCAATTGGTTGAGTGTTTTGAGACCTATCCCCGCCTTAGACTTTAAATATGTTACTTTGGAGCCATAAAAACCAAATATGAATTTATTATAAAATAATATTTCTATATTTTCCTAAGGTTCCCATCACCCCTCTTATAAAAGGGCACTCCCCCTTCTCTCTAATTCACACCTTCAAAGGCATTTGGATCAGCCAAACCCTACCCAAATAATCTATCAAAATCCTTCACTTCAACCTAGAGGCCTTAGTTTGATTAAAAATCCAACGTAAAGAGCCCTTTTGATCAAATCAAAATGAAGAACCCGAAGAAGAGGTAATGTTTTCACCACCCTCTTTCAAGTTCCTTTCTTCTTCCACTTATTCTTTCTTTGTTATTTCTATTTAAAATAATAACTCCAGTATCTTCTATATAAAATGATATTATTATAAATATTTTACAACCATATTCATTAATCTATCCATCCTTTTAATGACATGTCAGCATACATGCGTACGTACAACTTACCGTCTCCACGTCGTGGTGTAATTGATATTCAAAACATTATTATTTGGATGGGTATGATTATGATGTGAAATTGAAGTAAATAATAAATATTACATTATAATGATTTTCTATATATTATATACTATCCAATTATATAATATTTTAATATCAAAATAATGATATTGTCGCTCGTGCGTATGTACGGACTAATTTCTCCACGAAAGAGATGAGATTCATTCCTCATCATATCCATTCAAGTATAATTATAATTTGATGATTAAAAATAATGTTTAAGGACT
Source organism: Viscum album (assembly GCA_963277665.1). Lineage (NCBI taxonomy): Eukaryota > Viridiplantae > Streptophyta > Magnoliopsida > Santalales > Viscaceae > Viscum > Viscum album. The sequence continues at coordinate 1,790,258,607 of OY728133.1, read as the reverse complement.
TGATATAATTCTAGATAAGAATAATATACAACCTATCCATAATGAACACGCCTTATGTAACAAAAAAATAAAAGAAAACGAGCAAGTTAACACCCGAAACGACGATAATACTAAGATATTATTAACAAATCAATGTTAAAAAATAATATATGATATCGTATTAATGTATATGATTATTTTATTATTTAATAAAAAATACTTCACCATTATATAGGAGTATAAACTACCTAATACAAAGGAAAAGTACTAGGTAAGGGTTTATTTCACATTCTCTTCCTTATCTGAGGTTCTTTGTACGTAATTATCTACTGGGACCTCTTTATCATCCACATCCATGTTTCTATAAAATGTATTTCAAATAATTATTACTATTTTATGTAATATGGGTTAAATTAATTTATACCCTTGTAGACTTTTTATAATATGTTTATAAATGAATCTTTCCGTCCTTTTCCAAACAAGGTCCTTTTTAACATTTTCTACTGAATTAAGGTAAAAATGTCTTTTTTTACTTATACAGAGGGTGCAGCTATTTTCCGCCATTTTAAAATCATCGAATCATCCCTTAAAATCTTATAAAAATATTTTCAATGTAAATTTTTTATTTTATAATTTTTTGACATTTATATGATTTCAAAAAAAAAGATATTTATCTCAAATAGTTTTGACTTCATTTATGTCAACATCCTTTGATGGATTTTAAGCTTATCTGAAGTTGATTTATTATTATTCAAAACTTCCATATTGTTTTGATGGTTTTGTGATATGTTTGACTGTGGATGTGCTATATTTATACCATTCGTGGTTTATTGAGAACGTATTGACATTTCGTATGCTAGTTTTAAAATGAATGTTTATGTTATGATTAAACATATTCAAATGAGGAATGATTTGGACTTAATAAGTGACGGGTGGAGCCCACTATATCTCCTCAATGCATCGATAGGTCTCATTATAAAAACTAGTGTACTGGCACAATGCCTTGAAAAAATCTTATTTGTAGTCTTGGCACAAGGCCTTGACTATGTGGTTATGATAATCTGGAATTATGCATTTCATCATTATGAAAGTGGTTATTGATATTTTATATGATTATTTGACTAGTGTAATATCCATGTGAATAAGTAAATTGCATTATTTTTTTTATTTCTTCCATATTATGCTGATGTTCAGGTTTAAAAGGATTTTTTATAGTTATACATTTCCTTAAATATTTATGCTTATTTATGAATGTTTCTGCTATAGTATTATCCTTACTGAACATCGGACCTCACCCCTTTCTATGTTTGATTTTTCCCATGATGTGAAGAAGTATTTTATGAATGACCTGTAGGAATATTTTGAGGGGATATTAGTGTGGACTATAAAGATTATGTTGTTGTAGTTTTCGTTTTATGATGTAATGTAAGACTTTGGAATATATCTAGTGACTCCGAGGATACAAAACTAATCGGTCTTTCAAGACTTGATCTTTTGTGATCATGCCAATGTTATGTAATAATGCACCAACTCTGGGTAACTGGGGTCTGGCATTACAGTTGGTATTGGAGGAAGTTTAGTAAAAACTTTGGAAGCTATATTTAAATAAACTCTGACTAGAGCACATAGACCTAAGATAGACATTGAGGATTAGTATAGAAGAACATAATATAATTTTGGTATTGTAGAGATTTTGTGAGGTTTCCTAGAAATATATCCCTATCTAGATACAAGAAGGATGAGGTGGCTCTGGTACAGATGTACCATGGGGTAAAACCCAAAAACATCACATTGAGCTAGACTCAAATGGGAACTGGTGCATGACAACGTGCCTTACTGCACTCTTGGTAATAACACTCTCGGGGGATATTCTTAAGATAATTATCATTTTCATTAAAAACCATTATGAATGGTTTATGGGTATATACTTACTCAAAGAAAACATTTTTATGATTATAGATTATATCCATCAACTTTTCCATTCATGTTAAGTGTTTTACAAGTTTGGATTTATATATTGCAATTCATAAACTAATCTAGTTTATGCCATTGATTAGAAATGGCACCTAGTGGAAGAAATGGAAACCATATCAATGAAAGCACTCCTATAGGGATTTCCCTCCAGCATAAGATAATTATAGTGGAGCCAGTGATGCAGCTTGTGCTGATTAGCTAATCACCATACTAGGAAAACTCACTCATGTTATGAAAAATAACCTTACCCATATGGAGAACCCAGATCCATAGCAAGGAGGATCAATGTTAGATCTCTTCATGATGCAACAACCACCAACATTCAATGGGAGAACAAATCCATTAGTAGCTGATAAATGGACAAATTCCTTAGAGGAAATATTCCATGCCTTGAGGAGTAGTGGAATGGGAAAAGTTATCATGATAGTTTACCGACTCACTGGATATGCTGACCAATGGTGGTTATTGATTCAAAACACAAAGGAGGATGATGAAGTATAAAATATGGAATGAAGATAGTTCAAAGTGATTTTCTTAGAAAAATAATTTCCTCGTGACAATCTAGAAGATATGGAAAGGCAATTTCTGAGTTTAAAACAAAATGAGGATGAGAATTTCGCAATGTATGATGATAACATTAAAAGGTTAGAGATGCATGTAGCAGATTATATATGTAACCCATGGAGTAAGATTGATCGGTTATTTGATGGGTTAAAACTATTTCTCCATCGAGAATTAGTCTCATAATCCTTCTCGTCATACGAAGATATTGTATCATGTGCTTTCCAGACAAAAAAGGAATTATCTAAGTCTTATGACTTTAAAGCAATGCATGAGAAGAAGAGATTTTATGATCACTCTCGGAATGGAAATAAGTGGAATAAGGGAAAAGTTGAATATCCATCCTGCCGTAAATGTGGTAAGAAACACCCTGGTACTTTCTTGAATGGAATGTGATTCTATTACAAGTGTGGTGAAAAGGCCACCATGCTCGTGATTGCAAGGGGAAGAAAGAAGCTACTGATGTTCAATGCTACAATTGCAGGGAGATGGGACATTATGAAAATTAATTTCCTAAGCGTCAGGGGAACTTAACTCAGAAAAGTCCAAGGGATCAAGGCCAACCATATGTTATCACTACTGCTGAGGTAGAAGCTCCGAAAAACATAGTGGCTAGTAATTTAATGGTTTCCTCATGTTTAGAAAATGCTATATTTTATTCTAAATCATCACATTGTTTCATATCTTCCCAGTTTTCAAAGAAAAATAGATATTTCCAATTTGATTTAACAAGAGTGTTGTCAGTCAAAACTCCTAAGGGAAGTATCATTGCAACCATGTTTTGTGAATCACTCCCCATTAGAGCCCATAAATGTTACTTATCTGCTGATCTCATCGTCACACCCATGATTGAATTTGACATAATCCTTGGTATGGATTGGATTTTGGACCATTATTCAAATATTTATTGTAAGAAGAAGGAGGTTACAATTTTTGATGATGATGATAAAGAACACCTTATCATTAGAGCAGAATAGTCACCACCTGGTTCTTATATAGATCCACCCTAGTAGCTCAACTAAATTCCATTATCGGGGATGAAGATAATTAAATAACTAAAGGTGAGGAAAGGAATGTCCAAATAGTGGATGTACCTATTTTTAAAGAATATGTAGATGTGTTTCTGGAATATTTACCTGGACATCCTCCAGAATGAGAAATTTAGTTTTCCATTGATTTGATTCCTGGGTCAATGCCTATATCTAAGACCCCTTATATAATGGACACTATGGAATTAGTTTAACTAAAGAAACAACTAGAGGAATTGAGTAATAAGGGATTTATTCACCCTAGTGTTTCTCCATGGGATCCCCTGTCCTTTTTGTTAAGAATAAAGAAGGATCTATGAGGTTATGTGTCGACTATAGTGAAATCAATGCTATAAAAATAAAGAACAAGTATCCACTACCTCTAATTGATGATTTATTTGACCAACATCATTGAGATCAATACTTTTCGAAGATTGAAATTCAATCAGAATACCATCAGTTGTGTGTGATGAATGAAGACATTCCAAAGACATCATTTTCAACCAGGTACGGGCATTATGAGTTTACTGTAATGCCTTTTGGATTGACTAATGCTCCCTCTATATTCATGGATCTAATGAATAGAGTTTTCATGGAATATCTCGATGATTTTTTAGTGGTATTTATTGATGATATCTCGGTATACTCCAAATTCTATGAAGATCTTGAAAATCATTTTCGTATTATCCTGAAGACTCTTAGATGACATGAATTATTTGGGAAGTTTAGCAAGTGTGAATTCTAGCTTCCAGATATTTCTTTTCATGTCCATATTGTCTCTAAGGATGGAATCTCTGTTGATCCTTCTAAGACCAAGGCAATCTAAGAATGGCCAGCACCGACAAGTATAACTGAGGTACGTAGTTTAGTTGGTTTAGTATGTTATTATCGGCATTTCGTCCTGAATATTTTCTAATTGGATAACCCATTAACGAAACTCACACATAAAGGGGTGAAATATTTTTTGGACAAAAAAGTGTGAAGAATATTTTGATAAACTGATGAGAAGATTAGTCAATGATCCTATATTGACTCCACTATTGAGGAGTGATGGGTTCATTATTAATAGTGATGCATCCAAGAAAGGACTTGGTTGTGTCCTTATGCATAATGATAGAGTAATTGCCTATGCATCATGACTATTGAAAATTCATGAGTAAAACTATCCTACTCATGATCTTGAGTTAGCTGCTATAATCATTTTTTTGAAGATATTGAGACATTATCTCTATGGTGAAAAATGTGAGATATATACCGATCACAAGAGTTTGTTGTATATTTTCTCACAGAAAGAACTCAACATTAGGCAAAGGCTATGGCTTGAACTACTCATGGATTATGATTTCACAATACACTACCACCCGGGGAAGACAATAAGGTGAAGATGCTTTGAGCAGAAATGATCATGGAGTATTGAACAAAATGAGAGTCGGATGGGATCCAATTTTCACGGATCTAGTAAAGTTCGATATGGGAATAACCCTTGGAAGGCGAAACATTGATAATTTTTCAAATGGTTTCCAAACCATCTTTACTATAAAGGATTAAGATTTCTCATACCGATGATGAAAAATTTCATAATAAGATTATATTTGTGAATGATGGGATATTGAGTGACTTTGTGTATGATGAAGGAATTTTTAAATTTGGGAAGAGGCTTTGTGTTCCTGATATACCTAATCTAAAAAGGGAATTTTTATGTGATGCTCATAGTTCCAATTTCTCTATACACCCTGGGAGCACCAAAATGTGTAAAGATTTGAAGGAACATTTTGGGTGGGACAACATGAAGAGGGATATTGCTAATTTTGTCTCAAGATGTAAGGTTTGTCAAGAAGTCAAGGGTGGAAGGAAACATCCTGGATGAGTCATGCTAACTCTTCCCATACCAGAGTGGAAATGGGATAATATTACGATAGACTTTGTCATGGGGCTACCAAAGACTCCTAGAAGGAACGACGAAATATGGGTCATTGTTGATCGTCTTACCAAGATAGCACATTTTCTTGCAATACGAGAAGATCTACCACTTGAACGTCTAGCAAGACTATATATTAATGAAGTTGTGAGACTTCATGAAGTACCCCTATCGATTGTTTCTGATCATGATCCCCATTTTACATCATGATTCTGGAAAAGTCTTCAAAAGCCATGGATACTAAACTTCATATTAGAACTACCTACCACCCCCAAACTGATGGAAAATTAGAAAAGACTATTAAAACCTTATAAGACATGTTGAGATCTTTCTCACATGACATTCAGGGTATGTGGGATCAATATTTACCTCTGGTAGAATTTTCCTATAACAATAGCTTCCATTCAAGTATTCGGATGGCACTATATGAAGCGTTATCCAAAAGTGATGTTGCACACCGACATGTTGGGATGATGTTGGTGAAAGAAAACTTTTAGGCCCATATCTTGTTGAGGAAACAATGGAAAAGGTGAAGGTAATCCAAACCCACATCAAAGCATCTCAAAGTAGGAAGAAGAGATATGTTGATAACCGAAGGAAGGTTTTGGATTTTCAGGTAGGAGATAATGTTTTCTTGATGGTATCTCCATGGAAGGGTGTTATACATTTCAGTAAGAAGGGTAAATTGAGTCCCAGGTACATAGGACCTTTCGAAACTCTAGAACGAATTGGGGTTATAGCTTACCATTTGGCAACGCCGCCAAGTCTCTCCAAAGTTCACGATGTGTTCCACGTATCACTATTGAGAAAATACATGACTGACCAAATGCATGTACTCACCTATGAGGAAGTAGAACTGGAACCCGATCTATCTTATTGTGAAGTTCCCATCAGGATTCTTGATACTAGAGAACAAGTGTTGAGAAACTGGACGACTCGTCTGGTAAAAGCTCTATGGAGAAACCATAAGATGGAAGATGCAACGTGGGAACCTGATGAACTTATGATGAAGAACCACCTAAGACTTTTTATATAGTAATATTATAGAATTTTTGAGGATGAAATTATTTGAAGGGGGGGAGAATGTAACACCCCAAGATTCCAGGGTACGCATTTCATTGAATAATATAGTAGCGTGTGTTGTACACAACTTCGAGTTATGACACACACCACAACAAATAAATCTAGTAGTCATGAATAGTAATACCCACTTTTTAAAATTTTATAAATTTTATCTTTCAAAATGGACTTAATTTTTGGATTTGGAATATTTAAATTAGCCTAGGGTGATTATTTGGTATTTTTCTAAAAGCATTTAATTTTTTATGAGTAGTGAAAAATACACTGAGTTATAGTTTAAAACCATATTTTTATTTAAATAATTATATATTTTATTTAAATTTATTTTAGGTCAAAATATATACATAATACCTATACAAGTTCAATGTAATCCGTTGGATTTAGTTTATAATAATTTTAGATATATAAAAATTTTATTTGAACTTTTCACCGTCTTTTACCCATCTCCTAAAAGAATTTGAAAATTCACATAAAACATTATTTTACCACTTCTGTGAGTGGAATTTTGAAAATTCGAGAGACACGGTTAATTTCAAGGAGTAAAATGTGATTCAATAAGATAATAATAATTTTTGTCAATAGTAACTGTTTACTTTTATTTAACACGGTTAAAAGTAAATAGGGTAATTAAGGGTAAAAATGATGTTATTATTACCCTAACACATGTCCTAATTCTACTGGATAAATATAATTCCACAAAAAAACCTTAGGAATAAAATATGAACCTATTTGGTGCACTTGGAATATATTAGGACATTTATTATTATTTAGTTCAAAGAAGAGTTAAAAGAGTTAAATTCAATGTTTAATGATTAAACCATTATTAATATAGCGTTATACATTAGATAAATTAGATTATAAATATTCATTAGAAACCTAAAAATATTTCCTACATATGTTTATTTTATTTATAATTTTTAGATATTAAATAATTTAATTTATTTAGGACACAATGGTGATGCAGTAATTACCTAATTAATGAAATATTAAAATAATTGATATTATAAATATCCAAATAAAAGTAATTTGAGACTTTTTATGAATTACACTAAACTCTAGGTTAATATGACTTATTAGGGTTGGTTAGATGATTTTTTTGAAGCAATAATGTTATTTTGAATTTAGAAAAAACAAAATACCAAATATTGTCAAAATTGACATAAAAGAGTTTTTAAAACCAATATTATATTATTAATTGATATTTTATTCCTAAAAATCTAAGGTTCGAAAAAAAGACTTATATAATGATTGTTGTTTCATTATTAGACAACTTGGGGGTCTCTTGGAAGTATATAATTAGTTTATTAACTATATAATATAAAAATACAAAGAGACATGGTAAATGTCAAACTAATTAACTAAGAGTTAAAACTAAAAGATAAGGTTAATAAAGTGACCCAAACCTATCTAAAACATATTGGTTGAGTGTTTTTCGACCTATCCACACCTTATACTTTAAATAAGCCATTTTGGAGCCATTATAAACTGAATATGAATTTATTATAGAATAATATTTCTATCATTTCCTAAGGTGCCCCTCAACCCTCTTATAAAAGGGAACTCCACCTTCTCTCTAATTCACACATTAAAAGCAATTTGGATCAGCCAAACCCTACCCAAATATTCTTTAAACTTCCCTCACTTCAACCTAGAGGAATTATTTTGATCATAAAGCCAACCTAATGGTCCCTTTTGATCAAATCAAATAGAAGAACCCGAATAAGAGGTAATGTGTTCACCACCCTCTTTCAATTTACTTTATTCTTCCACTTCTTCTTTATTTGATATTTCCATTATAAAATAATAACTCTGGTATATTCTATATACTTGGATGTTGTTATAAATATGGTACAACCATATTCAGTATTATATCCATCCTTTGAATGACATGTCACTATACGTGTGTACGTACGGCTTACCGTCTCCACGTCGTGGGGTAATTGTTAAAAAAACATTATTATTTGGATGGGTATGAAAATGATGTGTAATTAAAGATAATAATAAATAAAACATTATTATGATTCTTTATATATTATATACCATCCAATTATATATTATTTTAATATAAAAAAATGATATTGTCGCTCTTGCGTATGTAAAGACTACCGCCTGCACGAACGCGATGAGATTCATTCCCCATCATATCCATTCAATTGAAATTCTCATTTGATGATTAAAACTAATGTTTAAGGACTTTAAATCATTATGGATATTAATTAGATACAACCTATCCATAACAAACATGGCTTTGGTAACAAAAAAAATAAAAGAAAACTAGTATGTTAACTACCAAAACGACGATAATACTAAGATATTATTGACAAATCAATGTTAAAATATCATATATGATATCATATTAATGTATATGATTATTTTATAATTTAATAACAATTATTTCACCATTATACAAAAGGTTAATCTACCCTCGACCAAGGAAAAGTAAAAGGTAAGGGTTTATTCCACAATCTCTTCATTATCCAAGGTTGTTTATATGTAATTATCTAATCAGACATCTTTATCATCCACATCCATGTTCCTTAAAAATGTATTTCAAATAATTCTTAATATTTTATTGACTATGAGTTAAAGTCATTTATACCATTTTTGAATTTTTATAATATATTTATAAAGGAATCTTTCCATCATTTTCCAAACAAGGTCCTTTTAACCCTTTTCGACAGAATTAAGGTAAGAATGTCTTTTTTAAATTATACGACGGGTGTGGATATTTTACGCCATTATAAAATTGTCGAAGATTACCATACAAGAATATAATAATATATTCAAATTAAATGTTTTATTTTATAATTATGTGACTTCTAAATGATTTCAAAAAAATAGATATTTCTCTAAAATAGTTTTGATTTCATTTATGTCAACATCCTTTGATAGATTTTAAACTTATTGGATGTTGATTTATTATGATACAAAACTTCCATATTGTATGTAAGGTTTTGTGATATGTTTGACTGTGGATGTGTTGTTTTTATGACATTCATGGTTTATGGAAATGTATTGAAATTTCGAATGCTAGTTTTAATACGAATGATTATGTTATGTTTAAACCTATTCATATGTGGAATGCATTGGACTTAATAAGTGACGAGTTTAGCCTGCTATAGCTACTCGATGCATCGGTAGGTCTCATGAGACAAACTAGTGTCTTGGCACAAGGCCTGAAAAAATCTTATTAGTGGTCTTGGCATAAGTTCTTGACTGTGTGGTTATGATAGTCTGGCATTATTCATTCCATCATTATGAAAATGGTTATTGATATTTCATGTGATTATTCAACCAGTAGAATATTAATGGGAATAAGTAGATGGCATTATTTCATTTTATTTTTACATATTATGTTGAAGTTCAAGATTAAAAGGATTTTTTTAGTTATACATTTTCTTAATTGTTTGTGCTTATTAATGAGAATTCCCGCTATACTGTTATCCTTTCTGAGCATCTAAGCTCATCCCTTTCTATGTTTTATTTTTTCCAGGATTTGAAGAAGTATTTTATGAATTACCTGCAGGGATAGTCGGAGGGGATATTAGTGTGGAATGTGGAGACTATTTTGTTGTAGTTTTCTTTTTATGATGTAATGTAATACTTATGAATGTATCTAGTGATTCCAAGGCTATTAAACTAATCAGTCTTTTGACAATTGATCTTTTGTGATCATGCCAATGTTATGTAATAATGCATGGAATCTGTGTAACTAGAGTCTGGGTGTTACAATTTTTCATTAACATTTATTGATTATTTATTCTCCCAAAAGATATTAATTTCATAATGTGGATAAATTTAGACAACCATGATATAGAAAACATTTTCAATCATGTGTTAAACAATAATACCATGTCTTCATGTTAATATTTTTTATTATGATTCATCTATCCTGTAATTTCATTAACTTCTAATTTAAAATATTCTAAATCTCAGACTCTTCCATCCTATATTATTACAATTAGTCCAAATTCAATAATCTCTTCTTTATAAGTTATTATGAGTCTATATTAATCATCTTCACAACTCAAAAAATTTATGCTCATGATCTATAGGTAAATAGTATGGTTTCCCATATCTGAGCCTAAATTTCATCATACATATTGGTTTTTTAAGGACTATTCCATGTTCCCACAATTCAAAATTATGATTTTCAATAAAATATCTCTTGATTTTACTCATTGACATCTCCATAATATTCATGATCTCTCTATTGAAAAAATCCACATTCCCACTTGTTTTTCGTTGAAAACATGTTCATGTTTCATATCAAACTACTTTATAATATATTAATACCCTACATATTTTATTATTAAAAGGGTTTACATAATCACTAACGAGTAATCATGGAATAATAAAATGAGGAAAAAATATTTTTTCCAGAAAATGTGATCACATCATTGGTCATGATTGTTATATTGACTTTAGTTTCAACTCATTTTGAAACATAATCCACAAATAATAGGGTGTATGTGTTTTCATAGGTAATTATTAAGGGACCAATCAAATTTTTTTTGATAAAAGGGACCAGTCAAGTTAATTCCCAACATATCAAATAGATTTACATCAAAGATGGGTTTTTTATCATTTCACTCATCCTAATAATTCTTATTCTTTGATATGGATCACATATTCTCAAGAATTATCATGTGTAATTTTGAAGAGTGGAAACAAATAACAACATAATATTATCATATGTACCTCTTTATTTAGCTCATGGTTTCCTACAATGGGTTAGTATTTCAAACATGTATTATTACATTGGATGATTTTAAATTTGAATTTCTTTCATAAAGTAATAATTTTTTTTAATATTTCGAAGGTGATTTAAAAATTTGGTGTTGATTATATAGGTTGTTTGGAATGTAAAATACTTGGACTGACATTATGTGTGGAATCAAGAAGGATGTTGTAGAAATATTCATTTGGGTTATCATAAGATTAATTCATAAAACAACATAATCATGTATGAAAAAAGGTATCTTTTTAAGGATATTCCCCAAGGTTCGTAATGTTGTGTACATTTTCAAAATTGGTGTTTCATGTTACATGTAACGACACAGACATCATTCAAATAAGGATTATGGTATGAATTCATGTTGTGATGTGCATTTATACACTATGAAGGTAATTGTGTGATATTTCTATGGCTCTGTTGAAATTTTCCCATGTCATGTAAATCAGAAATTTTCGTGATAGAAATAACTCATTAAAATCATTTAATAGATTAAGATCATAAACTCCCACCATGAGAATGATATAGGTTCTTGAAATATGATGTCTATTTCTCACTAATAATATTAATTACATCATTTTTGGATGAATTACTTCGTGCTAAAATTGATCTATTAGTTTAAAATAGTTAATAGAGAAACTAGAAGTCAATGTTGTGAAGGATCATGTTGCACAATGGTTTCTTAATTTGTGGAATATTAAAAAAAATTATTATGTGTCAATTTCCTGACAATTTGTGGATATTTAAAGAAATTTATAACTACAAATGAAATTTATATGGTGGATAATTGATGAATGATTATCCAAATGATAGATTTAAAATAATGGAAGCTAGAAGGTAGTTATTTTTTTAAATTTCAAAATTTAAAATTTAAATATTCTTTAGATATATAGATTCATGTTGTAAAAAATATGAGTATAACACATATTGAATAAGTAGATAATACTTAATGATATGAAAATAGAGAATTAAGAGTGATGTTTACTGAATACCATGTATTGATATGTGTAGTGTTATTTTCTAGAGTTTCATTGAATATTAAGACTATGAGGATAATTTGTTTTTTTATCACTGAAAATATGGAAGTGAGGATTTGAGAATCATCAAGAACACCATTTGTTTTTGGTATTGATCGTTTTTATTGATATAATTTGAGATTAACTTAGATGGAAACTATATTCTTATATCCATCCTGAAAGTAATGAGTGGAAGAGAGAAAGAAGCTATGGACTATCGATGAGTGGTGATATTAAAATAATGTCATTATACCTTACAAATGATGTATTTTTAAATAAAATATTGGTACACTATTGGTATATGTTCCTTGGGAATATTCCCAATATGATTTAACCAAGTAAAAATCATTGTTTCCATCCCCCATTTTTTTCTACATGTAGTTACAGTCTTGGTGAAAAAAAATATTTCATATCTGAGGACTCTTTTAAACAAAAATACATTTTTTGATTAATATAAAGAGGTAATAATAATTTAATGACAATAATTCATTCCCCCTCTTAAGTTGTAGCATTACCTCAGCATAAAATAATTATTAAAAGTTCATGTGGTTATTCAATGAATCTATTAATGGAAATGTATTTCTATATAGAATATATTGAATGAAAAGCAAGTTACATTGTTTAATGATTTAAAATATCAAATATAGAAGAATCGGATGATATCACGTTTACAGTATGTTAGATTAGATATTTATTCAATAGTTCTTTTTGGAATCCAATTAAGTGATTACAACAAAATATAAATGAAAAATGGTTCTAAAAAATTATTTAATGATAATTATAAGGCTCAAATTTCTTATTAGGATCATTCTCTGATAAAATATTTATAAAGGTGAAACATTTTCTTACATCAAAAAGTATTTGGGTTAAAACTTATAATTTATATGAAAGTTATAATAATGTAAAATAATAACAATTTTAGGCTTTTTAAATTATGTTTGATGATAATAAGATGAGTTCCTGTTAAAATGTGGATAATTATTTAACCATCTCACTAATGTAATTAGGGTAATTAATGGATTCATAAATGTGGTCATATATTCTAATATTATGATAAATAATGATTAGTTCATCACCATTGTATAACCTAAAAGTTTCAACACTTAAATAAATGAACATTTTGTGATTTATCGCTTGATGACTTACTTATAAAGTCGTTTGCATATGAAAGGAGTGTGAGTCAAAGAAATCAATATAATTTTTTTTAAAGAGAAATAATTTATAGATATTAAAAAATTATAATTTTAGTATTATTAAATGAAATATTAAGTCTTTGATAATTTATTATGACTTATGTATCACATGATATTCAATTATAGTAAGTATCATTTTCATTCTAAATAATCAATAAAATAAATCATATAAATTTTTTTAGGATTGTGAATAAAATATATATTAAACAGTTTATTAATTTAATTTGAGAATATAAATTTTCTTTTTGAATTAATCACATCAAAATTATCCTAGGTTATATTTTTTATATTTTAAAAAAATAATTGAATTTCAGTGTAAAGAGTGAAATATAAATATTCTACAAATACCTTCACTGTTCAGAAATTCTAAAGGCATAATAATGAATTGATGGTTTAAGAATCTTTTTCAGAAAATATAAATATAATAAGTAATATAAATTATATGAATAAATAATTAATCACTTTGAAATATATTCTTAACATTTTGTAAATGTAAGTATTTTTTGTTCAAATAAAATCTTATTTTAGTTCCTTTATTTTATCAATTATTTTTAGGGTTAATTTTATTTTTTTTATTTGTTTATAAGTAAAATAAATATCTGGTTATTTAACATATTCCAATTAATTCCATAAGAATCTACATTATACTTTATTTTTCTATAAAATCATTTTAATGATTGAAATAATAATTTTCTTAAAAATAGACATCATTAACATTTGAGAACAAATATTAAAATTAATATTTTCCAATTAAATAGATTTAAGATAGTAAAATGGATTATATATTTTTAATAATAAAAATTAAAAAAATATAATTATTTAAACTTATTTTTTTTTAAAATGAATAGTTACAATTATCAATATTTATCTCTCTAGTAAAGGGTAAATTGAATTTAAGGGGTTAAAATAAATGGCTAATGTTTCATGATGATAAAAAAAATTATAAAACCCTATTGGTTAGTTGTATTTATATTTATAATTTATCATATTATAATACATGAAAATTATAATCCACTTTAAATGATTAATACATATATTGTACAATAATGTTTCAATTATTTATATGTCTTCGACTGGCCTCACTTATAAAAGGGAACCCCCTATACTCTCTTTTCCACACCACTTGAGCCACTTATATCGAGAAATATAGACCCAAATAACTTTCCAACATCTATATCACATTATATAGTATATTTTTCACTAGAATACCAATTTTATATGGGTTAATGTGTAATCCAAAAGAGGTTACAAATAGAAGACTCATGTATTCATACTAACAAATTATAAATTCCAATATTCATAAACCACCTAAAAATAAAACAAACATATTAAAATAATATATTATTATATTTAAAACATTTTTTATTTTTATTATAATAGTATATCCATTTAATATTTCATTTCCATCTTATAGGAAATGAAAACATTGATGGTTTATACGTACACCTTAACATTTCCACATTTGGTGTAATTTGTCTTTGAGCACAAAATTAATTAGATTATTAAAAAGATGGATTTAATAAATATATATGATACTTATGAAATAATTCTGAATCTTAAAATATATGATATTTTATACCTTTTTCCCTTCACTTTATTATAAAATGATAATATTTCTCATAAGTAAGTGCATACTACCACCTTAATGAAGTGATGGGATTAATTTTTATACTACCACCATTAATAGAGGACTTTAAAATTACATATAATGAATAAAAATCATATTCATGATATTTTTATCATTATATTTATGGTGGAATAAATTAATAATAACTTTATCCATGGACAATATAATGATGGAATTTTCGTGAAATTGACCAAAAACATTATATAATAAATGTAATAAAATTATATTCAATGAGGAGATTTAAAATGGTTATTAAAAGATCATAAAATGGAATATATATGAAAATAGTTCTTATAGAAGTATTAATGAACTTAAATTCATAATATAGGAGGATAAAAATGTATTAATCTATTGAAACCTAAGGTAAAAATATTTTTATTACAGTCTCACTTTATTTTTCGTATTTTATATGTTCATATTTTATATAGAAATATATATTATCCTAATATCTAAAATTCAATCTATTTAACTCTCATTTTGTTATATTTTGGTTAAAAAAAATTTATTCCATTTATTCTCACATTGGATCAAGAAAAATAAATTAAGTTACATGTAAGAGGATTTCCTTTAAAAATAGTATTTTACTATTTTCCTTCCAACTCTATTTTCGTCTGTGTCAAGGTTATTTTAAATGATTCATAAATTATATTAATTATTATCAAATTATTTGTAAATATAATTTTCAAAATAATTAATTTATTTACAAGGTATTAAAAATAAACATTTTAAACATTTCCCTTATGGTTTATATAGAAATTTAACCAAAGTGCAAAAGAATATTTTTTACATACGTAGCATTGGAGACCCTTCATTTTATCATAACATTATTTATTAAAAATATTACTTTAAAATTTTCCTTGATTATTTTCAAATAAAATAATATTCTCAATATTTTGGTACTTTTTAAAAAAACATATTGATAGAAAATAATTTTACTTTCACAAAGGAATGAGAATAATTTTAAAATTTATTTATAACATAACATTTAAATAAAGTTAGAAGGGTGTATTTTTTAATTATTTCCTTTCTATATTAATTTTTATTTTACAAATTATTGGTTTTACAATAAAAAAAAATTGATTAATTGATGGTATTCATTCATCCTTTAATATTTCATGATTTCATGGTCACTAACATTCTCATGATAACATACTCTATCACTACCCAAAATTACATTTGACATTATATTCTTTTTTCTTATCCCTATTTAATTTATCTTGGATTTATATGTAATAATTTCCACAAAATTGATATTGTCTCAACCATATTCCATTTAAATATATAGTATCATTTGATGGAAAAATATTAAAATAATTATTTCATTAAATTGTAAAATATATTCTTGATTCACTAAGGATAAATATTTATTTATAAATAATTTCAAAGAATAATTTTATTGAACAATCATTATATAATGAATATGTAGGATGTGATAGTTATGGTTGGGGATTAGTTATAGATAACCCCTCAATGCATCTACTGGTATTAGGAGAGAAAAAAAGGTATGTTATACTAGATGGGTACCTGATAACACCTACCTATTTATTAAGAATGTCCTAGTTGAATACTTGGTGGTAATATTCATCAAATCTTGTCCCAAGAATTGATGGTAATATAATTATTGTTTATATTTATATATTTAATTTATTGAACACTCATCATCCATTATTCATGTGATTTATTTATTTAGATTAAACATAGATGCGTGTTGAACTCAGGTTTTTTATTGAGTGAGTTGGGTTTTTATTATTCACTCTTCTATATTGATTATTGCATATTTATTCATGAGAGATTTTAATATATATAACTCTTACTAAGCATATGAGTGAACCATTTGTTTTTTCCCCAGGTATGAGGAATGATATTTTTAATGATTTCAAGGATGTAATAATTTTTCTTATGATATGTTTTTATATTCACTATGTAATATAGAAATCATGTATGTATTCATATTTCCAAGGATATTAAACAAATTTATCATTTTTAGTGTGACATCTTGTTTCATGAACCTATGTAACAAGTTAAAAGTTCGATCTATTTTAGAAGAGTCAAGGTTTTAAAAGTTAATATCAGAGGAAGGTTACTAAAAACCTTGGATATAATATTTATAATAAACAAATCTTACATGAGAATTATTATAATCTCTTAGAGTATTTGGGAAATTTTTCCATAATATGTATTTTATTTCATGTCTCGATATTCATAATAATTATGATCCAACTCAATTATGATCCATTTTTTAGAGATATTTCATAGAAAAATGGATTCAAGACTCATAATCAATGTAGGTATTTTCCTATTGAGAAGGGAAATATAACTGGTGTTTGAGCTGAGTAGATCATGACAATTTTAGGGAAGATGACTCAAGTTATGTATAATAACCTTTCCGTATGAATCATATTATTATCACAAAACATGATTCAATGATTTTGGATCTATTCATGAAAAAAAATCCTACATATTTTAATTCAAATATTAATCCAATGGTTGATAAAATTTTGATTACATCCCTTGAGAAGTCATTTATAGACTTTATGAAGTTATTAAAGGGAAATTGTTATTTTTGGATGTGTATTGAATGAAGAGATATATTGATTAATTTTTTTCATTGATCCAAAAAACCAATGAGGGTGATGAAATATATAGTATGGAATAGATAGCTTTTAATGTGATATCCTATAAAAAATACATTCCTTGAGAGAAGAGATCTGAAATGGAGAAGAAGTTACTCACTCTAAACCAGAAGCATAAATAAATTATTTTAGAGAATGAGGATAACTTTACATGATTATACAGGCATGATTTGAACTATATATTTAATATAAATTTAAACAATTGTTTTTTATTTTATGGGATTAAGGACGTACTCTAAAGGGAACTAGTTTCTGAAAAAAAATCTTCATATAATGATATAATATCAATTTATATAATGTTGAAAAATAATTTTCTAGGTCTTATATATTTAAGGGAAATCAAGAAATGAATATGTCATCTAATCACAAAGAAATGATAAATGTATCAAAGAAGAGTAAATGGAATATTATGTTTCTATAATGTGATAATTATGGAAAGAAACACTCAGGTATGTGTTTAATGAGAACATGATTCTATCTCAATAGTAGATAATATCATTATAGATTTCATTAATGCAAAGGAAATAAAGAAATAATTTATATTTATAGTTTTAGTTTTAATTAGATGGGGAATTATTGTAACCAATGTCCCAAGAATCAAGGGAACCTCCCGCAAAATATGTCAATGTGGGGAGGCCAATCTTATTTGACTAATAAAGATGAGTATGAAGTTTTTAGTGGTTAGAACAATAATTACAACCACAAATTTAGGTAATATATTATTTGATTTTGGATCTTCGCATAGTTTTATGTATTCCATTTTTTTATAAAAATTAGACATTTCTCTAGCACCGAAGAAAGTGATTTTCAAATAAAGACTTGTAATGTAAATATTATTGCAAAAAGGATATGACAGTTGGTTCCCATTATAACACATAGTCGTAACCTACTTTCAAACCGGATTATTATATCTATGGTTGAATTTAATATAATCCTTTTTATATATTATATTTCAAATTATGATGGAAAAAATTATATCCAAGAGAATTATATAATAATTTATGATGTTGATTTGAGATCACTAATATTTAGATGGTAGACTACATCATCTGATTCATATCAACATCCACCTTGAATAGATATCCTTATTAAAATTCATTTAAAATATGTTTAGATACAACCTATGAATGGGAATTTTACCCTTATAATTAAATATGTACATATTGTGTAAGAATAAATTGATGTGTTTCTGGAAGAACTACCAGGGCATCCACCTAAGGTTTGGTTGAGTTTTCCATTCATCCCATCACTGATGAAAAACCAATATCTAAGACAACATATTGGATGACCATAGTAAAGTTAGTTGATCTATTGAAACAATTGTAAGTTTTTTTGGTACGATTTTTAAAATATAACACCCAAATATTTTAAAATAACATAATTCTCTAAAACATATACCGCACACAACACCGATCTTAAAAAACACAAAATATTATTATATAAATATTATTGTTATATCCTATTAATTGAATATATGGCTATGTTTTCAAAAAAATAAATTATAAAAAATTGTCGAACCCAATAAAAATTTATCGATTTATTAATTGGAAATAACAATTAAATTTTTAATAAAGTCATATTATGATTCCAAAATATATTTCATTCAAAAATAATTTTTATTCATATTTTTTAAGAAATAATTACATTAATTTCTTCAAACTTTAGAAACGTTATTTGAAAAAATGACCATTATTTTTTAAATGTTCATATAAAAACTAACTTTGTAGTGAATGTTTATGAAAATTTTTAAAGAATAGTTTTTTAAATAATTAATTAATAATATGGACATCTATAAGGAACTATATTTTCATTTAAATCAATTAAAAAGTTATATTTTACTTAAAAAAATTAAAAGTAATATTAGTTCATTTATATTATTAATAATCTAATATATATATTTTTAATTTATTTTATTTTTGATTTTAGTATAAAAACATTTTATACTTGAAAAAGAATATATTAGAAAGCAAAATTTCATAGTGTTTTGTGGGTTTAATTTTAAATTTAATGTTTTACCTTTGGTAAACATAATTTATAAAAATGAAGAAAATATTTCTAATCAAGTGGTTAATTTTTGTAAATGATACACTTTAAATTTGTATCTTTACAAATTTAAATAATCCAAAATATTTATTACCTTGGTAATTCTTAAATGGGAAAAATGGTTAAAACAAAAATTAATGGTCTGAAAATCATCCCAATATAGTCCTTCATTTTTTTGTATTGGATAAATTCATCCATATTTATAGAAATTTATAATATATGCAATTTTGGATTCATTTTCCAATAAAAATTATATTTATATTGTTTTAAGAAAAGAAAATCCCAAAATGTCACACTCTTGAGTATAATATATAGAAATTATTTACATAATGATAAATAAGAGATATGTTTTTTTATAAATATATATATGAAACATTATTTATTTTTTTTATAATGTTTTTTTAGATTGAATTTTCTATGATGAAATAATGAACTTTAATGCTTGTACCACATTGATATAGTGCTTTTTGAAATAGTAAAATAATCACATAAATGAATTTCAAAACATTAAAAGTAATATTTTTCTTCTATTAAGAGTCCCACATATTTATAACATAAATATAAAATATTATAAATTTTTTTATGTTTTATATTCAAATTTCTTTTTAGTCATGTTTTTTAAAGAAAAATTATATGATTAGATATTAAAATGGAATTTATAGTAGTTTATGTAAAATAAAATTTTATTAATATATTTATAAATAATAAAAATATAAAAAGAATAAAATTTTGAATAAAAATCATCTAAAAAGTAATATTATTCCCATTGAGGATCCAATTTCAAGCTTATAAATAAAATTATAACCCTTCAATATTGAGATAAAAAATTAGAATAATTATTATTAGAATTGTTTTACCAAGTCATAAAACCAATAGATAAGTTCTAAAATGAAACCAAGACTTACATAAATTTCATTAGCTGATGATATTTTTAAAATATCATATAAAGTGAAATTAGGAATAGTTATATTTGATAAATGTAAAGCCCCAACCCCGGTTACCTAGAGTCGGTGCATTATTACATAACATTGGCATGATCACAAGAAAGATCAAGTCTTGAAAGGCCGATTAGTTTAGTAGTCTTGAAAACACTAGATACATTTATAAATTTTACATTACATCATAAATTGAAATATACAACAACATCCTTTCTTCAAACTCATATCCCCTTATACTATCCCTATAAGTCATTCATAAAATACTTCTTCACATCTTGGGAAAAATAAAACATAGAAACAGGTGAGCTCAAATTCCCAGTAAGGATAACAATATAGTGAAGACTTTAATAAATAGGCATAAACATTTAAGGCAATGTAAAACTAAAACAGAAGCATTTTAAACATGAAATTGAGCATAATATGGAAAAAATAAAATGAAATAATGCCACTTACTTATTCACATTTATATTCTACTAGTCGAATAATCACATGCAATATCAATAACAACTTTCATAATGATGGAATGCATAATGCCAGACTATCATAACCAAATACCCAAGGCCTCGTGCCAAGACTACAAAAAAGATTTTGTAAAGGCCTTATTCCAAGACACTAGTTTGTCTCATGAGACTGACTGATGCATCGAGGAGATATAGTGGGCTCCAGCAATCACATATTTCGTCCAATTCATTCCTCATATGAACATGTTTAAACATCACATAAACATTTATATTAAAACTTGCATACGAAATGTCAATAATTTCTCCATATACCATGAATGGTATAAGAATACCACATCCATAGTCAAACATATCAAAAAACCATAAATACAATATGGATGTTTTGTATCATAATAAATAAACTTCAAATAAGCTTCAAATCCATCAAAGGATGTTGACATAGATGAAATCAAAACTATTTAAGAGAAATATCTCTTTTTTTGAAATCATTTAAAAGTCACATAATCATAAAAGAAAACATTTACTTTGAAAATATCCTTATAAGATTGTAAGGTAGGATTATAAGATTTTATAATGGAAGAAAATTACCGCACCCGCTGTATAATTAAAAAAAAGACATTCTTACCTTAATTCTGTCAAAAATGTTAAGAAGGACCTTGTTTGAAAACGACAGAAAGATTCCTTTATAAACATCTTATAAAAAAGTAAAAAAATTGTATAAATGAATTTAACCCATATTCTATAAAATAGTTAGAATGTTTTTAAATCCATTTTTATGAAACATGGATGTGGATGATAAAGAGGTACCAGTAGATAATTACGTTTAAACAACCTCGAAAAATGAAGAGATTTTGAAATAAACCCTTACCTTTTACTTTTCCTTGGTTTAGGGTAGGTTAAACTCCTGTATAATGGCGAAATAATTGTTATTAAATTATACAAGAATCATATACACTAACATTATATCATATATGATCTTTTAACATTGATTTGTTAGTAATATCTTAGTATTATCGTTGTTTCAGGTGTTAACTTACTAATCTTCTTTTATATGTTTTGTTCCATAATCCGTGTTTTTTATGGATATGTTGTATCTTATTAATATCCAGTATGATATCAAGTTATTAAGAATTATTTTTAATCATTAAATGAGAATTAGTCTTGAATGGATACTATGGGGAATGAATCTCATCGTGTTCATGGAGAGGGTAGTCTGTACGTACGCACGAGCGACAATATCATTATTTTGATATTAAAATGATATATAATTGGATGGTATATCATATATACAGAATAATTATAATGTTATATTTTTTATTTACATGAATTACACATCATTATTATACCCATCCAAATAATAATTTATTGAATAACAATTACACCACGTCGTGGAGACGGTAATTCGTACATACGCACGTATGGTGACATTTCATTCAAAGGATGGATAGAATACTGAATAAGGCTGTACCATATTTATAATAACATAACAGTATATATAATATACTGGAGTTATTATTTTATAATGGGAGTAAAAAAGAAAGAAGAAGTTGAAGAAGAAAGGAACTTGAAAGAGGGTGGTGAAAACATTACCTTTTATTCGGGTTCTTCCTTTTGATTTGATCAAAAGGACTCCTTAGGTTAGATTTATGATCAAACTAAGGCCTTAATGTTGAAGTGAAGGAAGTTCAGAGAGTATTTTTTGTAGGGGGTGGCTGAGCCAAAAGGCTTTAAATTTGTGAATTAGTGAGAAGGGGGAGTGCCCTTTTATAAGAGAGGTGAGGGGAATCTTTGGAAAATCTAGAAATATTATTTTATACTAAATTCATATTCTGTTTATAATGGCTCCAAAGTGTATTATTTAACGTTTAATGTGGGGATGGGTCTAAAACCACTCAACCAATAGAATTTAGATAGGTTTTGGTCATTATATTAACCTTATCATTTAGTTATAATGCTTAGTTAATTAGTTTGACACTTACCACGTCACTTTGTATTTTTATATTATATAGTTAATAAACATAATATATAACACAAAGAGACCCCCAAGTGGTCCATTAATGATACACCTATCATGATTTAAGAATCATTGTAGAACCATAGATTTTTAGGAATTGAATATAAATTAATAATATAATATTTGTTTTGAAAACACTTTTATGTCAATTTAGACAGTACTGGGTATTTTGTTTTTGATAATCTTTTAACATCATTATTACTTCGAATAAAATTTATATAAATAATACTAATATGTCATATTGACCTATAAAATTATTGTAATTCATAAAAAGTCCAAAATTACATTTATTTGGATATTTATAATATCATTTATTTTAATATTTCATTAATTAGGTAATTACTACATCACCATTGTGTCATAAATAAATTAAATTATTTAATGTATAATAATTATAAATAAAATACCATCATGTAGGAAATATTTTTATCTTTCTAATTATTATTTACAATCTAATTTATCTAATGTATAACCCTATATTAGAAATGTTTTAGTAAATAAACTTTGATTTTAACTCTTCTAACTCTTCTTTGAATTAAATAATAATAAATGTCCTAATCTAATACAAGTGGACCTAAATGATAATATTTTACTCCTAAGGTTATTTTTGTTCGAGATACACTTGTACCATAGAATTAGGACATGTGTTAGGGTAATATTAATATCATTTTTACCCTTAATTATCCTATTTACTTTTAACAGTGGTAAATAAAAGTAAAAAGTTACTATTCACCAAAAAAAATTCATCCCCTTGAACCACATTTTACTCCTTGATATTAACTGTGTCGCTAGAATTTTCGAAATCCCACTCATAGAAGTGGTAAAATTATGTTTTATGTGAATTTCAAAATTTTCCTTAGAGGTGGGTAAAAGACGGTGATAAAATTCATTAAAATTTTTATATATCTAAAAGTATTCTAAACTAACTTCAATGAATTAAATTGAACATATATAGGTATTATGTATCAATTTTGACGATAATTAAATTTAAATAAAATAGATAATTATTTAAATTAAAATATGGTTTTTAAACTATAACTCAGTGTTTTTTTACTATTCATCAGAAATTGAATGTTTTCAGAAAAATACCAAAATATCACCCTAGGCTAATTTTGAAATTAGGAATCCAAAATTGAATTACATTTTGAAAGATAAAATTGATAAGATATCGGAAGGTGGGTATTACTTTTCATAATGGCTAGTTTGATTGGTTGTGGTGTGTGTGTTAGAACTCGAAGTTGCGTACAACACACGCAACTGTATTATTCAAAGGAAAGCATACCGTGGAAACTTGGGGTGTTACATTCTCCCCTCATTCAAATAACTTCTTCCTCGAAATTTTGAGAATACTACCACATGAAAAGACTCGGGTGGTTCTTTATCATAAGTTTCTCATTTTCCCACGTTGCCTCTTCCATCTTATAGTTTCTCCACAAAACTTTTACTAGATGAGTCGTCCGATTTCTCAATAATTGTTATCTCATATCAAGAATCCGGATGGGATCTTCGCAATAAGACAGATCGGGATCTAGTTATAATTCCCCATAAGTGAGTACATGTGTTGGGTAAGGCATGAATTTCCTCAATAGTGATATGTGGAACACATCGTGAACTTTGGAGAGACTTGGCGGCATTGCCAAATGGTAAACTACAACCCCAATTCGTTCTATAATTTCGAAAGGTCTGATGTACCTAGGACTCAATTTACACTTCTTACCGAAAAGTATAACTCCCTTCCATGGATATACCTTCATGAAAACATGATCTCCTACATGAAATTCCAAATCCTTCCTTCAGTTATCGGCATAGCTCTTCTGCCTACTTTGAGCAGCTTTGATGTGGATTTGGATTACCTTTACCTTTTCTATTGTTTCCTCCACCAGTTCTGGGCCTACAAGTTTTCTTTCACCAATGTTATCCCTACAGGTTGGTGGGCGACATCTATTTCTGTATAACGCATCATATGGTGCCATCCAAATACTTGAATGGAAGCTATTGTTATAGGAAAATTCTACCATAGGTAAATATTGATCCCACATACCCTGGAAGTCAAGTGACCATTAGCTCAACATGTATTCTAAGGTTTGAATAGGTTGTTCTGATTTTCCATCTGTTTGAGGGTGGTAGGCAGTGCTCAAATGATGTTCAGTATCCAGGGCTTTCTGAAGACTCTTCCTGAATCTTGAAGTAAAACAGGGATCACGATTAGAAACAATCGATTGGGGTACTCCATGAAGTCTCACCACTTGATTAATATATATCCTTGCTAGACGTTCAAGTGTTAAATCTTCCCTTATAGAAATAAAATGTTTTGACTCAATAAGACGATCAACAATGACCCATATTGCATCGTTCCTTCTTGGAGACTTTGGTAGTCCCATGACAAATTCCGTCATAATATTGTCCCATTTCCACTCCGGTATGGGAATAGGTTGCATGACTCTTTCAGGTTGTTGCCTTCTAGCTTTCACTTGTTGACAAACAATACATTTTGAGACAAAATCATCAATTTCCCGCTTTATGTTGTCCCACAAAAAATGTTCCTTCAAGTCTCTATACATTTTGGTGCTCCTAGGGTGTATAGAGAAATTGGAACTATGAGCATCATCCAACAATTCCTTTATTAGATCAGGTATATTGGTAACACAATGTCTCTTCCCAAATTTCAAAATTTCATCTTCATAACCAAAGTCATTCAATTTTCCATCATTCACAGCATTAATCTTCTTTTGAAACTCTTCATCACCAGTCTGAGAACTCTTTATCCTTTCTAGTAAAGATGGTTTGGCAACCATTTGAAAAATTATTGATGTTTCACCTTTCATGGTAATTCCCATATCCATATTCACTATATCCATGAAAATAGGATCCCTTTCAATTCTCATCATGTTCAAAACTCCATGATCTTTTTTGCTCAAATAATCTTCCATCTTATTTTCCTTCACCAGGTGGTAGTGTATCGTGCAATCATAATCCTTGAGTAGTTCAAGCCATCTCCTTTGCCTCATGTTGAGTTCTTTTTGTGAGAAAATATACTTCAAACTCTTGTGATCAGTATAAATCTCACAATTTTCACCATAGAGGTAGTGCCTCCATATCTTCAAAGCAAATATCACAGCTGCTAAATCGAGATCATGAGTAGGATTGTTTTTCTCTTGAATTTTCAACTATCATGACGCATAGGCAATAAACCTATCATTCAATATAAGGACACAACCAATTCCTTTCTTCGATGCATCACTATAAATAACAAACCCATCATTACACGACGATAGTGTCAATATAGGATCATTGACTAATCTTCTCTTCAGTTTTTCGAAAAATTCTTCACACTCTTTTGTCCAAACAAATTTAACCCCTTTATGTGTGAGATTTGTTAATGGGTTATCCACCGGGGAAAAATTCTAGATGAAACATCGATAATAACCTGCTAAACCAATAAAACTGTGTACCTCAGTTATACTCATCGGTGCAGGACATTATTGGATTGCCTTGGTCTTAGAAGGATCAACATAGATTCCATATTTAGAGACAATATAGCCAAGAAAAGAAATCTCATGAATCCGGAATTCACACTTGCTAAACTTCCAATATAATTCATGTCTTCTAAGAGTCTTCAGGATAATGCGAAATTGATTGTCATGATCTTTGTAGCCTTTGGAGTATACCAAGATATCATCAATAAATACCACCGCAAAATCATCTAGATATTCCTTTAAAACTTTATTCATTAGATCCATGAATATAGAGGTCACATTAGTCATCCCAAAAGGCATTACTGTAAACTCGTAATGCTCGTACCTTGTTCGAAATGCTATCTTCGGAATGTATTTCTTTTTCACACACAACTGAGGGTATCTAGGACGAAGGTCAATCTTTGAAAAGTATTGAGATCCATGTAGTTGGTCAAATAAATCGTCAATGTGAGGTAAAGGATACTTGTTTATTATTGTTATATCATTTATCTTCCTGTGGTCGATACATAACCTCATAGATCCATCTTTATTTTTAACAAAAAGAACAGGGGATCACCATGGAGAAACACTAGGGAGAATAAATCCCTTATTACTCAATTCCTCCAGTTGTTTATTTAGTTAAACTAATTCCATAGTGGCCATTCTATAAGGGGTCTCCGATATAGGCCTTGATCCAGGAATTAAATCAATGGAAAACTCAACTTCACATTCTAGAGGTTGTCATGGTAAATCTTCTGAAAACACATCTACATATTCTTTCACAATAGGTACATCCTCTATTTGAACATTACTTTCCTCACCCACAATAATTTCATTCAATCACTCACCAATAATTGAATTTAGTTGAGCTACTGGGGTGGATCTATATAAGAATTAGGTGGTGATGATTCGTCTCTAAAGATAAGGTGTTCCTTATCATCATCATCAAAAATCGTAACCTCCTTCTTCTTACAATAAATATTCGCATCATGGTCTGAAATCATATCCATGTCGAGGATTATATCAAACTCAATCATAGGTATGACGATCAGATCAGTGGATAAAGATCATTTATGTGCTCTAATGGGGACTAATTCACAAAGCATTTTTTCAATGATACTTCCCTTAGGTGTTTTAACAGAAAACTCCCTTGTTAACCCAAATTGGAAATATCCAATTTTCTTCGAAAACTGGGAAGATATGAAACAATTTGATGATCCAGAATCATAAAATGCATTTGATAAACATGAGGAAACCATTAAAATACCTTCCACCACGTCTTTCGGAGCTTCTACCGCAGCAGTACGGATATCATAAGCTTGGCCTTGATCCCTTGGCCTTATCTGAGGTATCGTCCCCTGACGCTTAATAAATTCATTTGTATAATGTCACATCTCCCTGCAATTGTAGCATTGGACATCAGTATCTTCCTTCTTCCCCGTGCAATCACGAGCTTGGTGGCCTTTTTCACCACACTTGTAAGAGACTCTCATTCTTTTTAAGCAAGTACCGTGGTGTTTCTTCCCACATTTACCATACGATGGATATTCAACCTTTCCCTTCATCCCCTTATTTCCATTCCCAGATTTATCATCAGATCTCTTCTTCTCTTTCTTTTCTTTAAATTTATAAACATAGAGAATTACTTTTCTGTCTTGATAGCACATGAGACAATGTCTTCGTACGATGAGAAGGATTGTGAGACTAATTATATACAGAGAAACGGTTTTAACCCATCAAAGAAATGATCAATATTACTTCTTGGGTTACGTATATAATCATCAGCATACCTTGAAATCCTTTTAAAGTTAGCCTCATATTTTTTGACATTCTAATCCACCTTTTTCCACAGACTCAGAAATTGCCATTCAATATCTGCTCGATGGTCATGAGGAAAGTATTTTTCTTAGAAATTCCTGTTGACCTCCCCCCATTCCATATTTGATACTTCATCATCTTCTTTCGTGTTTTGAATCAATGACCACCATTGATCTGCATCTCCAGTGAGGTAAAAAACATCAATGACAACTTTTTCCCTTTCACTACTCTCCAAAGACTGAAATATTTTTTCTAGGGAACTTATCCATTGCTCAGCTACTAATGGATTTGTACTCTCATTTAATGTTGGTGGTTTCTGCCTCATGAAGCGATCTAACATTGATCATCCATGCGGTGGATCAGGGTGCTCCATACGGGTAAGGTTATTATTCATAACCTGAGTTAGTTGTCCTAGTATGGTGATTAGTTGATCAGCACCAGTTGCATCACCATCTCCATTATTATTATCTTGAGCACGAGGGGAATCCCTACATGGAGTGCATGAATTGATACGGTTTCCATTTCTTCCACTAGGTCCCATTTCAAAATAATGGCATAAACTATATCTGTTTATGAATCAAAATACATAATTCCATACTTATAAAACACTTAATATAACTGGAACTATTTATGGATATAATCCATAATCATAAAAAAGTTTTCATTGAGTAAGTATATACTCATAAACCATTCATAATGATTTGTAAAGAAAATGAGTGTTATCCTAAGAAAATCCCCCGGGAGTGTCGTAACCAAGAGTACAGTAAGGCTCGTTGTCGTGCACTAGTTCTCGTTTGAGTCTAGCTCAAAGCGTTGTTTTCGGGTTTTACCCCTAGGTACATCTATGCCAGAGCCGCCTCTACCTACTCGTATCTAAACAGGGATTTATATCATGGAAAACTCACAAAATCTCTACAATAACAAAATTCTAGGAATTTCTTCTTTACTAATCCTCAAAGTCTATCTTAGATCTATGTGCTCTAATCAGAGTTTCTCTAAATCTAGCTTCCAAGGTTTTTACTCAACGTCCTCTCATACCAACTGTAACACCCTGACCACAGTTCCCCAGAGTTGATGCATTATTACATAACATTGGCATGATCTCAAGAAAGATCAAGTCTTGAAAGACCGATTAGTTTTGTAGTCTTGGAAACACTACATACATTCCTAATGTTTACATTACATAATAAATTGAAAACTACCACAACATCTTGTATTCACACTCATATCCCCATATACTATTCCTGAAGTTCATTCATAAAATACTTCGTCACATCCTGGGAAAAATAAAACATAGAAAGGGGTGAGCTCAAATGCCCAGTAAGGATAACAATATAGCGGAAACTTTAATAAATAATCATAAACATTTAAGGAAATGTATAACTAAAATAAAAGCCTTTTTAAACTTGAACTTCAGCATAATATGGAACAAATAAAATGAAATAATTCAATTTACTTATTCTCATGGATATTCTATTAGTCGAATAATCACATGAAATACCAATAACCACTTTCATAATGATGGAATACATATTTTCAGACTATCATAACCACAGAGCCAAGGCCTCGTGACAAGAATACAAATAAGATTTTGTCAACGCCTTGTGCCAAGAAACTAGTTTGTCTCAAGAGACCTACCGATGCATTGGGGAGCTCTAACGGGCTCAACTCGTCACATATTAAGTCCAACACTTTCCTCATATGAACAGGTTTAAACATAACATTAACATTCGTATTAAAACTAGCATACAAAATGTAAATATTTTCTCCATAAACCATGAATGGTATAAGAATATCACATCCACAGTCAAACATATCACAAAACCATCAATACAATATGTATGTTTTGTATCATAATAAATAAATTTCCAATTATCTTAAAATCCATCAAAGGATGTTGGCATAGATGAAATCAAAACTATATAAGAGAAATATCTATTTTTTTGAAATCATTTAAAAGTTACATAATTATAAAAGAAAAAATTTACTTTGAAAATATACTTATAAGATTGTAAGGGAAGCTTCTAAGATTTTATAATTCCAGAAAATAGCCTCACCCGCCGTATAAGTTAAAAAAATACATTCTTACCTTCATTCTGTCGAAAATGTTAAGAAGGAACTTGTTTGGAAAACGACAGAAATATTCCTTTATAAACATCTTATAAAAAGTAAAACAAGGGTATAAATGATTTTAACCCATAATCTGTAAAATATTAAGATTTTTTTGAAATACATTTTTAAGAAACATGGATTTGGATGGTAAAGAGGTCCCAGTAAATAATTACGTATAAACAACCTCGAATAATGAAGAGATTTTGAAATCAACACTTACCTTGTACATTTCTATGGGTGAGGGTAGGTTAACCTCTTGTATAATAGAGAAATAATTGTTATTAAATTATAAAATAATCATATATATTAATATGATATCATATATGATCTTTTAACACTGATTTGTTAATAATATCTTAGTATTATCGTTGTTTCGGGTGATAACTTACTCATTTTCTTTTATATGTTTTGTTACGTAATCCAGGATTGTTATGGATATGTTGTATCTTATTCATATAAATAATTATATCAAGTCTTTAAACCATATTTTTAATCATTAAATGAGAATTATTCTTGAATGGATGCGATGGGGAATTAATATCATCACGTTCGTGGAGACGGTAGTCCGTACGTATGCACGAGCGACAATATCATTATTTTGATATTAAAATAATATATAATTGGATGGTATATCATATATAGATAATAATTATCATGTTATATTTATTATTTACATAAATTAAACATCATTATTATACCCATCCAAATAATAATTTATTGAATAACCATTACACCACAACATGGAGACATTAAGTCGTACGTAAGCACGTATGATGACATGTCATTCAAAGGATGGATATAATAACGAATATGGTTGTACCATATTGATAATAACATCACAGTATATATAATTTATTGGAGTTATTATTTTATAATGGAAGTAACAATGAATGAAGAAGATGATGAAGAAAGGAACTTGAAAGAGGGTGGTGAAAACATTACCTTTTCTTCGGGTTCTTCCTTTTGATTTGATCAAAAGGGATTCTTAGGATGGCTTTATGATCAAACTAAGGCCTCTAGGCTGAATTGAGGGAAGTCTAGAGAGTATTTGGGCAGGGTTTGGCCAATCCAAAAGGCATTGATTGTGTGAACTAGTGAGAAGGGGGAGTTCCCTTTTATAAGAGGGGTGAGGGGCACCTTTGGAAAAGCTAGAAATATTATTTTATAATAGATTAATATTCGATTTATAATGTCTCCAAAGTATATTATTTAAAGGTTAAGGTGGGTAAGGGTCAAAAAACACTCAAACAATAGAATTTAGACAGGTTTGGGTCATTATATTAACTATATATTTTAGTTTTAACTCTTAGTTAATTAGTTTGACACTTACCATGTCACTTTGTATTTTAATATTATATAGTCAATAAACATACTATATACCTCCATGTGACCCCCAAGTGGTTCATTAATGATACAAATATAATGATATAAGTCTCTTGGTCGAACAGTAGATTTTTAGGAATTGAATATAAATTAATAATATAATATTTGTTTTAAAAACTCTTTTAAGTCAATTTTGACACTATTGGGTATTTTGTTTTTGATAATTTTATAAAAGTATTATTAAATCGAAAAAAATTTATATAAACAATATTAATATGTCATATTAACCTAGAAAATTATTGGAATTCATAAAAAGTCCCAAATTACATTTATTCTGATATTTATAATATCAATTATTTTAATATTTCACTAATTAGGTAATTACTTCATCACCATTGTGTCATAAATAAATTAAATTATTTAATGTCCAAAAATTATAAATAAACTACAATTATATAGGAAATATTTTTATCTTTCTAATTAATATTTACAATCGAATTTATCTTATGTATAACCGTATATTAAAAATGTTTTAGTAAATAAACATTGATTTTAACTCTCTTAACTCTTCATTGAATTAAATAATAATAAATGTCCTAATCTAATACCTGTGGAACTAAATGATAATATTTTATTCCTAAGGTTATTTTTTGTCTAGATACACTTGTCCAATAGAATTAGGACATGTTTTAGGGTAATATTAATATCATTTTTACCCTTAATTACCCTATTTACTTTTAACCGTGGTAAATAAAAGTAAGTAGTTACTATTTACCAAAAATTACATTCATCTCATTAAACCACATTTTACTCATTGATATTAACTGTGTCTTTAGGATTTTCAAAATTCCACTCACAGAAGCGGTAAAATTAATTTTTATGTGAATTTCCAAATTCTCCTAGAAGGTGTGTAAAAGACGGTGAAAAAGTTCAGTAACATTTTTATATGTCTAAAATTATTCTAAACTAACTCCAATAAATTAAATTGAACTTTTATAGGTATTATGTTTCTATTTTGACCTTAATTAAATTTAAATAAAATAAATAATTATTTAAATTAAAATTCAGTTTTTAAAGTATAACTCAGTGTTTTTCCACTATTCATCAATAATTGAAAGTTTTCAGAAAAATACCAAAATTTTACCCTAGGAAAATTTCAATATTCTGAATCCAAAAATGAAATCCATTTTGAATGAAAAAATTTATAAAATTTCAAAAACAGGGTATTACTATTCATAACGGCTAGTTTGATTGGTTGTGGTGTGTGTCTTAGAACTCCAAGTTGGGTACCACACACGCTACTGTATTATTCAAAGGGAAGCGTACCGTGGAAGCTTTGGGTGTTACATTCTCCCCGCATTAAAATAATTTCATCCACTAAATTTCTAGAATACTACCGCATGAAAAGACTCAGGTGGTTCTTTATCATAATTTCCTCGAGTTCCCACATTGCCTCTTCCATCTTATGGTTTCTCCAGGAAACTTTTACCAGACGAGTCGTCTGGTTTCTCAATACTTGTTCTCTCGTATGAATAATCCTGACTGGCTCTTCACAATAAGACAGATTGGGTTCCAGTTCTAATTCCTCAAAGGTGGGTACATGCATTGTGTCAGGAATGTATTTCCTCAATAGTGATATGTGGAACACATCGTGAACTTTGGAGAGACTTGGCGGCATTTCCAAACGGTAAGCTAATGCCCCAATTCGTTCTAGAATTTCGAAAGGTCCGATATACCTAGGACTCAATTTACCCTTATTGCCGGAATGTATAACTCCCTTCCATGGAGATACCTTCAAGAAAACATGATCTCCTACCTGAAATTCCAAATCCTTCCTTCAGTTATCGGCATAGCTCTTCTGCCTACTTTAAGCTGCTTTGATGTGGTTTTGGATTACCTTTACCTTCTACATTGTTTCCTCCACCAGTTCTGGGCCTACATGTTTTCATTCACCAACGTCATCCCAAAAGGTTGGTGTGCGACATCTCATTCCGTATAACGCTACATATGGTGCCATCCGAATACTTGAATGGAAGCTATTATTATATGAGAATTATACCAGAGGTAAATATTGATCCCCCATAACCTGAAAGTCAAGTGAGCATGATCTAAACATGTCTTCTAAGGTTTGAATAGTCCGTTCTGATTGTCCATCTGTTTGAGGGTGGTAGGCAGTGCTCAAACAAAGTTTAGTATCCAGGTATTTCTGAAGACTCTTCAAGAATCTTGAAGTAAAACGGGGATCATGATCAGAAACAATCAAAAGGGGTACTCCATGATGTCTCACCACTTCATTAATATATATCCTTTCTAGACGTTCAAGTGGAAAATCTTCCCTTATAGCACGAAAATGTTCTGACATGGTAAGACGATCAGCAATGACCCATATTGCATCATTCCTTCTAGGATTCTTTGGTAGTCCCATGACAAAGTCCATCGTAATATTGCCCCATTTTCACTCCGGTATGGGAAGAGGTTGCATGACTCCTCCACGTTGTTTCCTTCCATCTATCACTTGTTGACAAACCATATATATTGAAAAAAAATCAGCAATTTCCCTCTTCATGTTGTCCCACCAAAAATGTTCCTTCAAGTATCTATACATTTTGGTGCTCCTAGGGTGTATAGATAAATTGGAACTATGAGCATCGTCCAACAATTACTTTATTAGATCAGGTATATTGGGAACACAAAGTCTCTTCCCAAATTTCTAAATTCTATCTTCATACCCAAAGTCAATCAATCTCCCATCATTCGCAGCTTTAATCTACTTTTTAAACTCTTCATCACCAGACTAAGAACTCTTTATCCATTCTAGTAAAGATGGTTTGGAAACCATTTGAAAAAGTATTGATGTTTCACCTTTCATGGTAATTCTCATATCCATCTTCACTAGATCCATGAAAATATGATCCCTTTCAATTCTCATCATGTTCAAAACTCCATGATATTTTCTTCTCAAAGCATCTTCCAACTTATTTGCCTTCCATGGGTGGTAGTGTATCATTCAATCATAATCCTTTAGTAGTTCAAGTCATCTCCTCTGCCTCATGTTGAGTTCTTTTTGTGAGAAAATATACTTCAATCTCACATGATCAGTATAAATCTCACATTTTTCCCCATAGAGGTAGTGCCTCCATATATTAAAAGCAAAGATCACAGATGCTAACTCAATATCATGAGTAGGATAGTTTTGCTCATGAATTTTCAACTGTCGTGATGCATAGGCAATAAACCTATCATTCTCTATAAGGACACAACAAAGTCCTTTCTTTGATGCATCACTATAAATAACGAACCCATCATTCCCCGATTGTAGATTCAATGTAGGAGCATTGACTAATCTTCACTTCTGTTATTTGAAACAATATTCACACTCTTTTGTCCAAAAACAATTTAACCCATTTACCTGTGAGCTTTGTTAATGGGTTAGCCACCCGGGAAAAATTCTGGATGAAACGTCGATAATAACCTGATAAACCAATAAAACTGTGTACCTCGGTTATACTCATCAGTGCAGGCCATTCTTGGATTTCCTTGGTCATAGAAGGATCAACAGAGATTCCATCTTTAGAGACAATATGGCCAAGAAAAGAAATCTACGGAAGCCAGAATTCACACTTTCTAAACTTCTCATATAATTCAGGTCTTCTTAGAGTCTTTCGGATAATGCGCATGTGATTTTCATGATCTTTTTAGATTTTGGAGTATACCAAGATATCATCAATAAATACCACCAAAAATTAATCTAGATATTCCTTGAAAACTCTATTCATTAGATCCATGAATACATAGGGCGCATTAGTCATCCCTAAAGGCATTAATGTAAATGCATAATGCCTGTACCTTGTTCGAAATGCTATCTTCGGAATGTCTTCCTTATTCACACACAATTGATGGTATCCAAAACGAATGTCAAACTTTGAAAAGTATAGATCTCCATGAAGTTGGTCAAATAAATCATTAATGTGAGGTAGTGGATATGTGTTCTTTATTGTTATAGCATTGATCTCTCTGTAGTGGATAGATAACCTCATAGATCCATATTTCTTTTTATCTAAAAGAACAAGGGATCCCCATGGAGAAACACCATGGAAAATAAATCCCTTATAACTCAATTCCTCTAGTTTTTTCTTTAGTTCAACTAATTCTACAGTGGCCATTCTATAAGGGGTCTTCGATATAAGCCTTGATCCAGGAATTAAATGAATGGAAAACTCAACTTATCTTTATGGAGGATGTCCAGGTAATTCTTCCGGAAACACATCTACATATTCTTTCACAATAGGTACATCCTCTATTTGAACATTCCATTCCTCACCCACAATCATTTCATTATCTTCCTCACCAACAACTGAATTTAGTTGAGCTACTGGGGGTGGATCTAGATGAGAATTAGGTGGTGATGATTTTTCTCTAAATATAAGGTGTTCCTTATCATCATCATAAAAAATTGTTACCTCCTTCCTCTTACAATAAATCATTGCGTCATGGTCCGAAAGACAATCCATACTGAGGATTATATCAAACTCAATCATAGGTATGACAATGAGATCAGTGGATAAAGAACATTTATGTGATCTAATGGGGACTGATTCACAAATCTTTGTTCCAATGATACTTCCCTTAGGATTTTTAACTGACAAATCCCTTGTTAAATCAAATTGGAAATATATCTAATTTTCTTAGAAAACTTGGATGATATGAAACAATGTGATGATCCAGAATCAAATAATGCATTTGCTAAACATGATGAAACCATTAAATTACCTTCCACCATGTCTTTCGGAGCTTCTACCTCAGCAGTAGTGATAGCATAAGCTTGTCCTTGATCCCTTGTCCTTTTCTGAGTTATGATCCCCTGACACATAAGACATTCATTTGAATAATGTCCCATCTCCCTGCAATTGTAGCATTGGACATCAGTATCTTCCTTCATCCCCTTGCAATCATGATCTTGGTGGCCTTTTTCACCACACTTGTAACAGACTCTCATTCCTTTTAAGCAAGTACTGGTGTGTTTCTTCCCAAATTTACCACATGATGGATATTCATCCTTTCCCTTCATCCCCTTATTTCCATTCCCAGATTGATCAGCAGATCTCTTCTTCTCTTGATTTTCTTTAAATTCATAAGACTTAGAGAATTACTTTTCTATATTGATAGCACATGAGACAATGTCTTCGTACGATGAGAAGGACTATGAGACTAATACTCGTCGGAGAAACAGTTTTAACCCATAAAAGAAACGATCAATATTATTTCTTGGATTACGTATATAATCTCCAGCATACCTTTCAAACCTTATAAAGTTAGCCTCATACTTTCTGACAATCTCATCCTCCTTTTGTCTCAGACTCAGAAATTGCCTTTCCATATCTACTTGATGGTCATGAGGAAAGTATTTTTCTATGAAAATCTCTTTGAACTCCCTCAATTCCATATTTGATACTTCATCATCTTCTTTCGTGTTTTGAATAAATTACCACCATTGATATGCATCTTCAGTGAGGTAATAAACTGCCATGATTACTTTTTCCCTTTCACTACTCCCCAAAGCCTGAAATATTTTCTCTAGGTAACTTATCCATTGCTCATCTACTAATGGAATTTTACTCCCATTGAATGTTGGTGGTTGTTTCCTGATGAAGAGATCTAACATTGATCCTCCACACTGTCGATCAGGGTGCTCCATACGGGTAAGCTTATTATTCATATATTGAGTAAGTTTTCCCAGTATGGTGATTAGTTGATCCGCACCAGTTGCATCACCAACTCCACTATAATGAACTTGAGCAGGAGGGCAATCCCTACATGGAGTGTGTGAATTGATACGGTTTTCATTTCATCCACTGGGTGCCATTTCTAAATAATGGCATAAACTAGATCAATTTATGAATCAAAATACAAAATTCCATACTTGTAAAACACATAACATAACTTGAACTATTTATGGATATAATCCATAATCATAAAAAAATTCTTTGGGGAAGTATATACTCATAAACCCTTCATAATAATTTTTAAAGAAAATGAGAGTTATCCTAAGCATATCCCCCAGGAGTGCCGTAACCAAGAGTGCAGCAAGGCCCATTGTCGTGCACCAGTTCTAGTTCGAGTCTAGCTCAAAGCGATGTTTTCATGTTTTACCCCTAGATATATATGTTCCAGAGTCGCCTCTACCTGCTCGTATATAGACAGGGATGTATTGCACGAAAAACTCACAGAATCTCTACAATAAAAAAATTCTATGAATTTCTTCTATACTAATCCTCAAATTTCATCTTAGATATATGTGCTCTAATTATAGATTATCTAAATCTAGATTCCACGGATTTTACTAAACTTCCTCTCATACCTAATGTAACTCCGCAACCCCAGTTGCCCAGATTCGGTGCATTATTACATAACATTGGCATGATCACAAGAAAGATCAAGTCTCGAAAGACCGATTAGTTTAGTAGTGTTGGAAACACTAGATACATTCATAATGTAACAGCCCGAGATTTTATGAAAAATATTCTTTTTAATTTTATTAATGTCTTGTGTTGTACGCTACACCAAAAGGAGCTTGCACAACACGCATCCTTGACTTGCCTTGCATTACACGCAATCGCAACCTTCCTCGATAGCGTGTGTAGTACGCAATACTGAGTTTCACGAAACAACGATATGCTATTAAAATATTATTAAAACTAGCCGTTATGAATAGTAATAACCACTTTTTAAAATTCTGTAAATCTTATTTTTCAAAATGAACTTCATTCTTGGATTCGGAGTATCGAATTTATCCTAAGGTGAAATTTTGGTACTTTTCGGATAACTTTCATATTCTGATGAATAGTGAAAAATTACTAAATTATAATTAAAAACAACTTTTTTAATCGAAATAATTAATAGTGATAAATTATTAATTTGAGTGGTTTTAAAGTATATTTAGAATATATTTTTACAATTTAATACAATGTTGGTCATTGGTTGTAATTTCACATTTAAACTAGACATAATCAAGTGTCAATCTTTTGATATATATTGTTTCCTAAAAACACGCTATTTATTTTAACAGCGGGATTTAATTATAAAATTAATTAATGCAACTTCTATGTTATGAATTTGGTAAAATAGATTTCATTTTTGAATTCGGAATATGAAATATAGCTTAGGATGAAATTTTGGCATTGTTCTGAAAAACATCAATTTTTGATGAATAGTGAAACTACTAAGTGGTAGTTAAAAAAACTGAATTTTTCATAAAACTTAATTTTGCCGCTTCTGTGAATGGAATTTCTAAAATCTGAGAGACACGGTTAATATCAAGGACTAAAATGTGGTTCAATGAGATGAAAATAATTTTTTTTGCTGAATAGTAACTTTTTACTTTTTTACCGCGGTTAATAGTAAATAGGGTAACTAAGGGTAAATATGATATTACAATTACCCTAACACATGTCCTAATTCTATTGGACAAGTGTAATTCGACCAAAAACAAACTTAGGAATAAAATATGACCATTTAGGCCCACTTGGATTAGATTAGGACATTTATTATTAATTTATTTAAAGAAAGGTTAAAATAGTTAAAATCAACGTTTAATAAGTAAATCATTTTTAATATGGGGTTATACATAAGATAAATTCGATTGTAAATATTAATTAGAAAGCTAAAAAGATTTCCTACATGATGGTATTTTATTTGAAATTTTTATACATAAAATAATTTAATTTATTTATGACACAACGATGATGTAGTAATTATCTTATTAATGAAATATTGACATAATTGATGTTATAAACACCAAAATAAATGTAATTTGAGATTTTTTATGAATTCCACTAATTTTCTAGGTTACTATGATATATTAATGTTTATTTAATCAACTTGGTTCGAACATTTAATTTTGTTATGACTTTCACAAAAATCATATATCAAATAGTGTCAAAATTGACACAAAATAGTTTTTAAATCAAATATTATATT
This sequence comes from Viscum album, assembly GCA_963277665.1. Taxonomy (NCBI): domain Eukaryota; kingdom Viridiplantae; phylum Streptophyta; class Magnoliopsida; order Santalales; family Viscaceae; genus Viscum; species Viscum album. The sequence continues at coordinate 1,790,218,722 of OY728133.1, read as the reverse complement.
ATTAATTGTTATTCTATTCCTAAAAATCTAAGGATCGGCCAAATTACTTAGATAAGGATATATATATTAATAATAAACAATTTGGTGTTCTTTTGGCATGTTATAGTATGTTTATTAACCATATAGTGAAAGAAAACAAAAAGACATGGTAAAAGTTAAACTATTTAACTTAGAGTTAAATTTAATTGATAAGGTTAAAATAATATCCTAAACTTGTCTAAATTCTATTGGTTGATAGGATTTCGACCCCTCCCCACCTTATCTTCGAAATAAGACCCTTTGGAACCATTATAAACCGATTTTGACTTGAATATAAAATAATATTTTGAGATATTCCTAAGGTGCCCCTCTCCTCCCTTATAAAAGGGCACCTCCTCCCCCTCCTCCTCACACCAATTTGAGCACTCAAGCTCGGCCAACCCATGCCAAAATCTCTTCTCCACTTCCCTAGAAACATCCTTGAGGTTCTGGTCTTCCTCAAAGACCAATTTTAGTGCCCTAAGAGGAGGTCTCAAAGAGGCACTTCAAAGAAGAGGTAATTACCGTTACCAATTCTTTCATCTTTATTTCTTCTTCCACTTCTTCTTCTTAGGTTGTTTCATTATAAAGTAATAACATAAGTATCACTCATATACTGATATGTTATTATAAGTATGAAACAACCCTATTTCACCATCTATCCATCCTACGGAAAAAGAAATCACCGCGCGTGCGTACGTACGGAATACCGTCTCCACGCCGTGGTGTAATCTATTTTCCACCACCACCTTACATGGATGGGTATAATGGTGTAAAGAATAACTATACATAGTTATTACAAAATCATATTTATTCTGATATATTGTATAATCCACTCCAATTCAATTCAATATTTATAGAAATGATATCATCGCTCGTGCGTACGTACGGACTACCGTCTCCACGACGCGATGAGATTCATTCTCCATGTTAACCATTTAAAGAATGATTATAAAGTATATATAAGAAATAATAATGAAATATATGACATTATGAAGCTACTGGATTTATATATATATATATATGTTTGTCATCTACTTACTTCCATTTCAAGACAATAAGGAATGTAAAACAGCGTTCATGCGTACGTACGGACTACCGTCTCCATGAACGGTGTTTTTCATCTATCTATTATATATATATATACTGAATACATATGATATATAAATCATATTTTATATTCTGGAAGTAAGTAAATCATGATATAAGTAATAGTGATGTCAAGAACAACAAGTCAAAACACCTAAGATAAATGAAACGATTTTACCCAAAACGCTTCTTTAACATGGAATTTACAAAAGAACGGGTAATATAATGTCATAAGTGAACCATATATGATATCATAACAATGAATATGATTTTATAATTAGTCAATGACATTATTTAAATCATTATACAGGAGGTTCGGACACATACGAAGCAAATCGGACCTAAGGTAAGGGAAATATCACAATCTCATTTTTATCCGAGATTGTTTATACGTTGGTATTTACTGGGGTGTATTTTATCATCCACATCCATGTTTCATCAATATGTAATATTATTTCCATCCACATACAATTGATTAAATCCATTTTTACCCTTCGGTGAGTTTTTAGTAATATGTATGAAAGGAATCTTTTTTCGTACGAGGTACTTTTTGGCTTTTCCGACAAAAGTACGAAGAATGTTTTTTTTAACTTATACAGCATGAATGGATTTTTTTAAAACATTATTTTCAAGAAGCTTACTTTACAAGTTTTCAAGTTTATTTTTAATCAACTTCTTTTATTTTAAAGTCGTATGACATGTTATGAAAGTAAAAATGTTTTTAAAGTAGAAAGGATATTTTCCTCAAGAATGGAGTTTAAGTATTTTATCAAAATTATTTTCCATATAAGATAATAAAAGGGTTCTGTTTTTATCTCTATTATTACATGGATTTGATTATGTTGTGATGGAAACATTTTTATGAATTCCTTTATCTTATATGAATTGTTTTATGATGTCATGTTGTTTAAGAATCCCATTTTTTATTACATGGGTTATGCGATGATGTATGATTTATGATTATGTGGCACACATAAGAAAGGATTCATTATAAGATTGGTGGGACCTATATCTCCCTCCAATGCATTGGGTAAAGATTTTATATCTCATGAGATAGACATGGCTGGAATGGTAGGTTATACCGGTTCAGTGAAACAGGACTGAAACGAGGGTTACTCGATTCAGAAAGGGACTTTGTCCACTAAGATAGTCTTGGCAATGAGTCTTGACTAACAAGAAATGATTCTCTATGATTATGTGTGAATGCCACAATGTTTCATGTTTTATGTTATGATTATTGTGATTACATTTCACTGCCATGATTTACCCCATGTTATGAAATTATGATCTCTTTTGTAAGTTAAGATTTCCAAAAGTTATGTGCTTATGTATATGATGTGATTGATATTTCTTTTGTTTACCCTTACTGAGCATTTGAGCTCACCCTTTTATGTTTTCTTTTCCCCAGGATATAAAGAAAGGTTTTAGGTATAAAAAAAGAAGATCTTTATGGGAGATGTTGAAGATCTTTCACCACGATTAGAAGATTATATTCCGAGTTTCCAAAGACACTAAACTATTACGGTCCTTGTGTGTGTGTTTTTGTTATGTACTAAGTATTCCGCAAATGTAATGTAATGTCCATGTACGTCAGGCTTCGGGTCTCTACAGTTGGTATCAGAGGAAAGGTTTAGTCAACCTTTGGAAACTAGGATGCGAAAACATTAGTGAGATCCCTAGAGATATTTCTTAGGTATGTCTAGGGATGTCCCTAAGGATACATATACATATAGGATATAATCCTAGAACTACGATACCGATCTTAGAATTTAACCTAAGATGTTAGATATTAAGGGTACTCCCCCATTACTATGTTGTTTTCCCTAGCATGATTTTTGCCTCTCACACTATTCTTTTTTTTGGGTTTTAGAAAATGGCTGGAAACAAGATGATTCACGACAATGGAGGATATGATGGAAAATGGAATGATATTCTTCATGAGAAACCAAATGAAATGGGATTTGGAAGTCCAAAGATCATTATTATGCCGAATCAGCAATCTCATAATATGATCAATAATGTAAAATTTGGTAAGTTTCCTGACTCGACTAATAAGAGAAAGATGGAGTTTCATGATGATCATAGAGGAAAGAAAGTTCAATTTCCCCTATGTAAATCATGTGGGAAGAGGCATCAAGGAGAATGTTTCAAGGGAACTGGAAGATGCTTTGGGTGTGGAAAAGAAGGACACAAAGCAATTAAGTGCAAAGGAAAAGGGTCGGTTAACACCATGGATGAGGATAATGGTATTTCTACGACATCAAAAATGGTTAAGTGTTTTAAATGTGGAATGTATGGCCATTATGCAAACAAATCCCCTAAGGGAAAGACTCATGAAGAGAATCAGTATGGTCATATGGGTTGTATTTATGTGGATGATGATGAAGAGACTACAAATGATATGTGAGATGAAAGAATTTTTGAAGCTCGTTCAATGGTTTAAGAATGTAGTGGAATGATTACATGTTTATCATGTGTAATGTTGTATAAGAAATCTCATGGTACTATGGAATAAAGAGACGTCTAAGGATTGTTACACTGTTGTCTTTCCTTGAGTTATGAAAGTGTATGATTAATGGTACCACTATCCATGAAAGGTTATTCAGATATTTTTAGAATTTAGATGATATGCGCACAATGAAGGAATAATAAGATAATGGGGTGTTTGATTATATTCATGAGCTCATGATTGATATAAGGACTAAGTGATATCATGGTTTGAGTATATAGAATTTTGAGGATTTGGTATGTGGAAAGTGTTAACGTTTAACTGCATTCATGTTTTCAATAAGGTTCAATGGGTATTCAAGGGAATACATGATTAAGGCCTTTGAATGATTAGAATGTGACCAAAGAGATATATCTTATGATATATGGGGATCAACGATGGTATTAAATCTCTGGAAATTGTTTTCACTATGTTATGAGAGTGGACTACAGTATTATGGATAAGCCTAAATATTTGAATGGATTATGTTGGACACAAGTTAGTATTGTTTAAGGATAGATGTTTTCTCGATATTATTGATCGGATGTTATAGTAATATAGTTTCAGAAAAAGGACAACCTGCAGGACGGGCGACAACCCATCGCGTCGGACAAGGCTGTGGGAATCGAATCCACAACCGAAGTGCGACTGGCCATTATCGCCTACCACTGGCCTACAGGAAGTCCCTGTTTAGTAGAAACTAGTTTTATTATATTAAGCAGTATGATATATGAAGTATAAGTCCATTTTAGAAACCATATATGATTAATCTCACTATAGATCGACTTATGTATATAATATTTGCTAACCTTTTGTTTGAGACAGATGGAATGACCCGTCATTCTATCACATGATCTGCTAAAACTTCACGAATAACAAATTCAACTTCATTTATTTAAGAGATGAAGTGGAAATTGTTCAAGGCATGAACAACAGTGAGATTGTACCAAAATAAAGAAAGTATTTATTCTAATTCAATTTTCATCTTTAGGGAAATGATCGTGAAAACCAAAAATGTTGTCCTAGTGATCTTATACCTGATGAATCAGATGGTACCTTAGATCATCACAAATTTATGGATTTGTGATTACTGGATTTTCTATAGCCATGTTCTCTACCACTCTCCATCAGAACATGATGGTTAGATTTCTCTTTCATATCCATATTTTCACCTATGTGGAAACCCAGTGATTAGTTTATTTGGGTAACCATTACGTTTCATAATTTTGTTTTTAAAGATTGGTTTTGATATTCCTTTTTACGATGTGGGTTTCTATTAAATAAACTTTCAAATAGTAAACCATTTATAACCCCGACGAATTTCGAGGGCGAAATTCATTTTAAGGGGGGTAGAATGTAACAGCCCGAGATTTTATGAAAAATATTCTTTTTAATTTTATTAATGTCTTGTGTTGTACGCTACACCAAAAGAAGCTTGCACAACACACATCCTTGACTTGCCTTGCATTACACGCAATCACAACCTTCCTCGATAGCGTGTGTAGTACGCAATACTGAGTTTCACGAAACAACGATATGCTATTAAAATATTATTAAAACTAGCCGTTATGAATAGTAATAACCACTTTTTAAAATTCTGTAAATCTTATTTTTCAAAATGAACTTCATTCTTGGATTCGGAGTATCGAATTTAGCCTAAGGTGAAATTTTGGTACTTTTCGGATAACTTTCATATTCTGATGAATAGTGAAAAATTACTAAATTATAATTAAAAACAACTTTTTTAATCGAAATAATTAATAGTGATAAATTATTAATTTGAGTGGTTTTAAAGTATATTTAGAATATATTTTTACAATTTAATACAATGTTGGTCATTGGTTGTAATTTCACATTTAAACTAGACATAATCAAGTGTCAATCTTTTGATATATATTGTTTCCTAAAAACACGCTATTTATTTTAACAGCGGGATTTAATTATAAAATTAATTAATGCAACTTCTATGTTATGAATTTGGTAAAATAGATTTCATTTTTGAATTCGGAATATGAAATATAGCTTAGGATGATATTTTGGCATTGTTCTGAAAAACATCAATTTTTGATGAATAGTGAAACTACTAAGTGGTAGTTAAAAAAACAGAATTTTTCATAAAACATAATTTTGCCGCTTCTGTGAATGGAATTTCGAAAATCCGAGAGACACGGTTAATATCAAGGACAAAAATGTGGTTCAATAAGATGAAAATAATTTTTTTGGTGAATAGTAACTTTTTACTTTTTTACCGCGGTTAATAGTAAATAGGGTAACTAAGGGTAAATATGATATTACTATTACCCTAACACATGTCCTAATTCTATTGGACAAGTGTAATTCGACCAAAAACAAACTTAGGAATAAAATATGACCATTTAGGCCCACTTGGATTAGATTAGGACATTTATTATTAATTTATTTAAAGAAAGGTTAAAATAGTTAAAATCAACGTTTAATAAGTAAATAATTTTTAATATGGGGTTATACATAAGATAAATTAGATTGTAAATATTCATTAGAAAGATAAAAAGATTTCCTACATGATGGTATTTTATATGAAATTTTTATACATAAAATAATTTAATTTATTTATGACACAACGATGATGCAGTAATTATCTTATTAATGAAATATTGACATAATTGATGTTATAAACACAAAAATAAATGTAATTTGAGATTTTTTATGAATTAAACTACTTTTCTAGGTTACTATGATATATTAATGTTGATTTAATCAACTTGGTTCGAACATTTAATTCTGTTATGACTTTCACAAAAATCATATATCAAATAGTGTCAAAATTGACACAAAATAGTTTTTAAATCAAATATTATATTATTAATTGTTATTGTATTCCTAAAAATCTAAGGTTCGGCCAAATTACTTAGATAAGGATATATATATTAATAATAAACAATTTGGGGTTCGTTTGGCATGTTATAGTAAGTTTATTAACCATATAGTGAAAGAAAACAAAAAGACATGGTAAAAGTTAAACTATTTAACTTAGAGTTAAATTTAATTGATAAGGTTACAATAATATCCTAAACTTGTCTAAATTCTATTGGTTGATAGTATTTCGACCCCTCCCCACCTTATCTTCGAAATAAGACCCTTTGGAACCATTATAAACCGATTTTGACTTTAATATAAAATAATATTTTGAGATATTCCTAAGGTGCCCCTCTCCTCCCTTATAAAAGGGCACCTCTTCCCCCTCCTCCTCACACCAATTTGAGCACTCAAGCTCGGACAAAACCTGCCAAAATCTCTTCTCCACTTCCCTAGAAACATCCTAGAGGTTCTGGTCTTCCTCAAAGACCAATTTTAGTGCCCTAAGAGGAGGTCTCAAAGAGGCACTTCAAAGAAGAGTTATTACCGTTACCAATTCTTTCATCTTTATTTCTTCTTCCAATTCTTCTTCTTAGGTTGTTTCATTATAAAGAAATAACATCAGTATCACTCATATACTGATATGTTATTATAAGTATGAAACAACCCTATTTCACCATCTATCCATCCTACGGAAAAAGAAATCATCGCGCGTGCGTACGTACGGAATACCGTCTCCACGCCGTGGTGTAATCTATTTTCCACCACCACCTTACATGGATGGGTATAATGGTGTAAAGAATAACTATACATAGTTATTACAAAATCATATTTATTCTGATATATTGTATAATCCACTCCAATTCAATTCAATATTTATAGAAATGATATCATCGCTCGTGCATACGTACGGACCACCGTCTCCACGACGCGATGAGATTCATTCTCCATGTTAACCATTTAAAGAATGATTATAAAGTATATATAAGAAATAATAATGAAATATATGACATTATAAAGCTACTGGATTTATTTATATATATATATGTATGTATGTCATCTACTTACTTCCATTTCAAGACAATAAGGAAAGTAAAACAGCGTTCATGCGTACGTACGGACTACCGTCTCCATGAACGGTGTTTTTCATCTATCTATTATATATATATATACTGAATAAATATGATATATAAATCATATTTTATATTCTGGAAGTAAGTAAATCATGATATACGTAATAGTGATGTCAAGAAAAACAAGTCAAAACACCTAAGATAAATGAAACGATTTTACCCAAAACGCTTCTTTAACATGGAATTTACAAAAGAACGGGTAATATAATGTCATAAGTGAACCATATATGATATCATAACAATGAATATGATTCTATAATAAGTCAATGACATTATTTAAATCATTATACAGGAGGTTCGGACACATACGAAGCAAATCGGACCTAAGGTAAGGGAAATATCACAATCTCATTTTTATCCAAGATTGTTTATACGTTGGTATTTACTGGGGTGTATTTTATCATCCACATCCATGTTTCATCAATATGTAATATTATTTCCATCCACATACAATTGATTAAATCCATTTTTACCCTTCGGTGAGTTTTTAGTAATATGTATGAAAGGAATCTTTTGTCGTACGAGGTACTTTTTGGCTTTTCCGACAAAAGTACGAAGAATGTTTTTTTTAACTTATACAGCATGAATGGATTTTTTTTAAAACATTATTTTCAAGAAGCTTCCTTTACAAGTTTTCAAGTTTATTTTTAATCAACTTCTTTTATTTTAAAGTCGTATGACATGTTATGAAAGTAAAAATGTTTTTAAAGTAGAAAGGATATTTTCCTCAAGAATGGAGTTTAAGTATTTTATCAAAATTATTTTCCATTTAAGATAATAAAAGGGTTCTGTTTTTATCCCTATTATTACATGGATTTGATTATGTTGTGATGGAAACATTTTTATGAATTCCTTTATCTTATATGAATTGTTTTATGATGTCATGTTGTTTAAGAATCCCATTTTTTATTACATGGGTTATGCGATGATGTATGATTTATGATTATGTGGCACACATAAGAAAGGATTCATTATAAGATGGGTGGGACCTATATCTCCCTCCAATGCATTGGGTAAAGATTTTATATCTCATGAGATAGACATGGCTGGATTGGTAGGTTATACCGGTTCAGTGAAACAGGACTGAAACGAGGGTTACTCGATTCAGAAAGGGACTTTGTCCACTAAGATAGTCTTGGCAATGAGTCTTGACTAACAAGAAATGATTCTCTAGGATTATGTGTGAATGCCACAAAGTTTCATGTTTTATGTTATGATTATTGTGATTACATTTCACTGCCATGATTTACCCCATGTTATGAAATTATGATCTCTTTTGCAGGTTAAGATTTCCAAAAGTTATGTGCTTATGTATATGATGTGATTGATATTTCTTTTGTTTACCCTTACTGAGCATTTGAGCTCACCCTTTTATGTTTTCTTTTCCCCAGGATATAAAGAAAGGTTTTAGGTATAAAAAAAAGAAGATCTTTATGGGAGATGTTGAAGATCTTTCACCACGATTAGAAGATTATATTCCGAGTTTCCAAAGACACTAAACTATTACGGTCCTTGTGTGTGTGTTTTTGTTATGTACTAAGTATTCCGCAAATGTAATGTAATGTCCATGTACGTCAGGCTTCGGGTTTCTACACATAATGTTTACATTACATCATAAATTGAAAACTACAACAACAACTAGTCTTCACACTCATATCCCCTTATACTATCCCTACAAGACATTTATAAAATATTTCTTCACATCCTGGGAAAAATAAAACATAGAATGGGGTGAGCTCAAATGCCTAGTAAGGATAACAATATAGCGGAAACCTTAATAAATAAGCATAAACATTTAAGGGAATGTATAATTAAAACAAAATCCTTTTAAACTTGAACTTCAGCATAATATGGAAAAATATAAAATGAAATATTTCCATTTAATTATTCACATGGATATTATACTAGTCGAATAATCACATGCAATATCAATAAACTCTTTCATAATGATGGAATGCATAATGCCAGACTATCATAACCACATAGCCAAGGCCTCGTTCCAAGACTACAAATAAGATTTTGTCATGGCTTTGTGCCAAGACACTAGTTTGTCTCATAAGACCTACCGATGCATCGAGGAGCTATAGCGGGCTCCACCCGTCACATATTTAGTCCAATTCATTCTTCATATGAACAGGTTTAAACAAAACATAAACGTTCGTATTAAAACTAGAATAGGAAATGTCAATAATTTCTTCATAAACAATGAATGGTATAAGAATATCACATCCAGAGTCAAACATATCACAAAACCATCAATACAATATGGATGTTTTGTATCATAATAAATAAACATCAAATAAGCTTAAAATCCATCAAAGGATGTTGACATATATGAAATCAAAACTATTTGGGAGAAACATATCTTTTTTGAAATCATTTAAAAGTCACATAATTATAATAGAAAACATTTAGATTGAAAATATCCTTATAATCTTAGAAGGGAAGCTTCTAAGAATTTATAATGGCGGAAAATATCCACACCCGCCGTATAAGTTAAAAAAAGACATTCTAACCTTAATTCTGGCGAAAAGGTTACAAATGACCTTATTTGGAAAACGAGGAAAGATTCCTTTATAAACTTATCATAAAAATTAAAACAAGGGTATAAATGATTTTAACCCATATTCTATAAAATAGTAAGAATGTTTTCAAATAAATTTTTAAGAAACATGGATGTTGATGATAAAGAGGTCCCAGTAGATAATTACGTATAAACTACCTCGGATAATGAAGTGATTGTGAAATAAACCCTTATCTTGTACGTTTACTTGGTTGAGGGTAGGTTAACCTCCTGCATAATGGTTAAATAACTGTTATTAAATTATAAAAGAATCATATACATTAATATGATATCATATATGATCTTTTAACATTTATTTGTTAATAATATCTTAGTATTATCGTTGTTTCAGGTGTTAACTAACCCGTTTTCTTTTATATGTTTTGTTACGTAAGCCATGTTTGTTATGGATATTCTGTATCTTATTCATATCCAGAATGATATCAATTCCTGAAACATTATTTTTAACCATTAAATCAGAATTATTCTTGAATGGATACGATGGTGAATGAATCTCATCACGTTCGTTGAGATGGTAGTCCGTACGTACGCACGAGCGACTATATCATTCTTTTGATATTAAAATAATATGTAATTTGATGGTATATCATATATACAGAATAATTATCATTTTATATTTATTATTTACATGAATTAAACATCATTATTATACCCATCCAAATAATAATTTATTGAATAACAATTACACCACGACGTGGAGATGGTAAGCCGTACATACGCATGTATGGTGACATGTAATTCAAAGGATGGATAGAATAGTGAATGTGGTTGTACCATATTTATAATTATATCATAGTATATATATGATAATGGAGTTATTATTTTTGAATGGGAATAACAAAGAAATAAGAATTTGAAGAAGAAAGGAACATGAAAGAGGGTGGTAAAAACATTACATTTTCTTCAGGTTCTTCCTTTTGATTTGATCCAAAAGGCTCGTTAGGTTGGCTTTCTGATCAAAATAAGGCCTCTAGGTTGAATTTAGGGATGTTGATAGAGTATTTGGGAAGGTGTTGGACGAGCCAAAAGGCTTTGAATGTGTTAATTAGTGAGAAGGGTGGGGGGTTCCCTTTTATAAGAGGGGTGAGGGGAACCTTTGGAAGGGCTATAAATATTATTTTATAATAAATTCATATTTGGTTTCTAATTGCTCCAAAGTGTATTTTTAATGTTTAAGGTGGGTATGGGTTGATAACAACTCAACCAATATAATTTAGACAGGTTTGGATCATTATATTAACTATATCTTTTACTTTTAACTCTACGTTAATTAGTTTGACACTTACCATGTCACTTTGTATTTTTATATTATATAGCTAAAAAACTTACTATATACCTCCAAGATACCCCCAAGTGGTCCATTAATGATACACCTATCATGATATATGTCTCTTGGCCGAACCTTAGAATTTTAGGAATTGAAAATTAATTAATAAATTAATATTTATTTAAAAACTCTTTTATGACAATTTTGACACTATTGGGTATTTTGTTTTTGATAATTTCATAATAGAATTATTACTTAAAAAAATTAATATAACCAATAATAATATGTCATATTAACCTAGAAAATTAGTATAATTCATAAAAAGTCTCAAACTACATTTATTTTTATATTTATAATATCAATTATTTTAATATTTCATTAAATACGTAATTACTACATCACCATTGTGTCATAAAAAATTAAATTCGTTAATGTCTAAAAATTGTAAATAAAATTCAGTTATGTATGAAATCTTTTTATCTTTTTAATAAATATTTACAATTTAATTTATTTTATGTATAACCCTATATTAATAATGTTTTAGTAAATAAACTTCGATTTTAACTCTTTTATCTCTTCTTTGAATTAAATAATAATAAATGTCCTAATCTAATCCAAGTGGACCTCAATTTTAATATTTTATTCCTACGGTTGTTTTTGGTCGCGATACACTTGTCCAATAGAATTAGGACATGTGTTAGGGAAATATTAAAATCATTTTTACCCTTAATTACCCTATTTACTTTTAACCGTGGTAAATAAAAGTAAAAAGTTACTATTCACCAAAAATTATTTTCATCTCATTGAACCACATTTTACTCCTTGATATTAACTGTGTCTCTTGTATTTTTGAAATTCCACTCACAGAAGTGGTAAAATTATTTTTTATGTGAATTTCCAAATTCTTCTAAGATGTGGGTAAAAGACGGTGAAAATGGTCAATAAAATTTTTATATATCTAAAATTATTATAAACTAACTCCAAAGAATTACATTGAATTTATATAGGTATTATGTATCTATTTTTACCTTAATTAAATTTAAATAAAATAAAAAATTATTTAAATAACTTTTTTTTTAAACTGTAACTCAGTGTTTTTTTCACTATTCATCAAAAATTAAAAGTTTTCAGAAAAAACCAAAATTTTACCCTAGGCTAATTTTGATATTCCGAATCCAAAAATGAGGTCCATTTTGAAAGATAAAATTTATAAAAATTCAAAAAGGGGGTATTACTATTCATAATGGCTAGTTTGATTGGTTGTGGTGTGTGTCTTAGAACTCGAAGTTGCGTACAACACACGCTACTGTATTCTTCAAAGGGAAGCATACCGTGGAATCTTGGGGTGTTAAACTAAAGGTATTAAATATATTTAATTAATTTAATTAATTCAAAGATTGTCTATTCCATCTCTTCTAAAAGGACACCCCTTCTCTATTTTCATTACACCACATTGAGAAATATAAATCTACCAAAACATTCAAAATTTTCTTATAAAATTACCTATACATTAATTTTAGGGTTTTCTTCTTTTAAGACCATTACAATGGTCTTTAATAATGGATATAAAGTATTCATACTGAAGGTGATTTAATATTCCTACCCAACCACTATCAATTTATTTCTTCCTATACCTCCTCTAAATCTACAGTATTAATCCAAAAATAATAAATTCAGTATCATAACTAGGATTAAATGTTATAATGATTATTTAGAAAACAATTATCCATCCTTTTTTATAAAATGGGAAGTAAAATTATCGCTTTTGTGTATGTGTGGACTACTAACTCCACGTAGAGTTCCAGTTAATTTTTGTTCACCATCCATCATGGATGATTATTATAAATGGTTTAAATATTATATATAATATTTATTAAATAATTATTCTTATGTAATTATAATATAACATCTACCTTCTTAACATCCCATATGTTTGAAAACAATAATGTCGTGCGTGAATACTTGTGGACACCACCTCTGTGAAGAGAATTTGTTCATTTTTCATTTCTACTTTAAATTGATGGTTATATGGATAGATTTAATGAATATGTATGATATGTATATATATATTATATTAATTAATATAGAAATTGGAACTATTATCTACCTATTTTAATTCGATTAGTTGAAATGTGAAAATAAAGTTCAAGCGTGCGTACGACTTATTGTCTATATAAATAGTGTAATGTATTTTTCTATTTATATCATTTATGTTTGAAAATATAAATATAAATATATATTATATCAATATATAATATATTTTTTAGGTTTTAAAATCTTTTTAGGATATAACCATGATTTATGTACACATACTAGAACTATTGAATGAAAACACTCATGAAAAACAAAACAGTTAACACTCATAAATGATGATTTTAATACGGAATTATTAATAAATTTGTGTAAAAATGTTATAAGTTGATCTCATATGATATTATATGTAATTATTTGACTATATAATATAATTATAAATAATTTCAATATATAATAAAAGAGTTTAGATCACTTTAAAATCAATTCAAACTCTAGATAATTGACTTTCATCTAATGTTTATTTAAGTGAGACACATATTCACCATTGTTTCCATATATGTTGTGTATATACTACCCAAGAATGTATTTTATGGTTATTATCAGGAATATTGTGGCTATTTACATATCCATATATGATTCACCCATTCATGAGATTTTTATTTAAAATATACCAGATTGGTAAGAGAGTTATTTTTTAATCTCATTTTCATCAAGATTTTTTATAATTGAATTTTAATTTAAGGAAATTACATGTTAGTATTGTAATAAAACACTTTAATTTTATTATGTTGTGGTTATTTTTAGAGAATACATATTTTCATTTCATTTTACTCGCATTATTTAATCAATATAATGAAATAACCTATTTAAGGAAACTCATTTTTAAATTTATATTTAGTTGGAAATATTTTCCTTTCCTGTACATGGTTTCTAATAATGTTTTAAATAATGTTCTACTATTATTATATAATTTAATGATTTTATTTTTACCCATTATATAATTTATACAAAATATTTTAAGTGGAATATCTAATTTTTTCTAAACTATTTACTTTTAATTTTACAAAAAAAATGTGAAAGGAATAATTTTTTTAATAAACATGATACAAAATAAATTTCCACCTTGATAACCTCTTAATGTTTGAAGATTCTATTATAAAAATTCATGGTTATCTTCAATGAAATTGTTTTCAATTAAATTTGTTAATTTTTTAGACTTTAAATAAGTGATTTAAGAATTAAAAGGGTGTTTTCCTTAAAATAATATTCCATGTGATATTTTAATTGAATTTTTATCTCAGATGGAGTAATTTGATGTTACATATCCTTTAATGTGGATATAATCCATTGATAATGTATTTATTCTTTCACAATATGGTTTATGATTTTGATAATTTTATTTTTATGATGCATGTTTATTTTCCATTGTTCTTATATATGAAATGTTGAAATATTTATGAATCCAATTTTCTTTTCATGGGGTAGGTTATAATGAAAGATATTATGATCATATGGAATATATATTAATGGATTCATGATTAAGAGATGGGTTGGACCAGAATTATATATCCCTCTAATGTATTTAGAAAAAACTTATATTCTCTGATCTCAATGGGTACATGGATGTTTATTTAAATATAAAAATATAGTACAATGGAGGTTATTCCAATCACAAAAGAGCATACACAAGAGGTTATTCTAAGCTTGTAGTAGGTAATGATTTGGTTATCCTCGTACAAAAATGATCTAAATTCTTTGGTTGGTGGATTTTACTTAATATTTATATGGTTATGATTATGCTACACTTTATTCCACACAAGTATTCTATTATGTTATTCCAATATTATGTTCTAATGGCTCATGTTTTTTGATTCCTTTATGATTCATGTCTTATGAATTTCCAGGAATTTTTCCATGGCTCATGTTAATTTTAATTACACACTTATTCCCATTTCCTTGAGAATACAATGAATCATTACTTGTCCATAAGAAACATCTCCAAGACTCTAATGGATGGAAATAAATTTTGAAGGGTTTCAAAAAAAAGTGGGTATTAATTACCCTTTAAAAAATAAACAACAATCTAAACAACCATAACCAAACAACCACTATATTATGCATGATAAGAACAAGTCGACTCAACCATCATCTTTATAAAAAAAATCACCAAAAACTATGCTTCGGTGGAACAAAATGTAACTATGAAAGTAAATAGCCAAAAGATAACTAAAAAACTTTTATATGACTACAAAACTCCATGCTCAACAAGCTTCATGCTTAGTCATCACCAAAATTCCCAATTATCATGAGGTGGTGCTAAAAATGTGTAATACTTTTCATATGCCCATGTCTCAAAAGATAGTTTCTAAAAAAGAACCAAAGTTCCCATGTAGGGGTGAGTATAAAATTTATTAGGGTTTCCCAAAATGACTTTCCTTATCAATCCACTAGGATATAATGGTTTGAAACATTTATAAAAAATTCATTATGTAAAACAATTTACCAAAACAACTTATAAGTAAATATAAACAAGTTCCAAAAAAATTTGTAACGAAAAAATATTTTAGGGATATTCAAAAATATTTTTCCAGCAAGTCAAATTCTTATAAAAACAACAAAACAAGGATTTAAAAATATTTCTCGTCCACATTTTGGCATAACCATTCAATTCCACTTATTCACAAATTCAACCATTCATGTCTCACTATGATAGTTACATACTAATGAGTTGTCTCTCATTAATCTACCATGATGTCACATGATAGTTATACCCCATGATCCCTTACACATTAAGAACTGATAACAAGTTCAAATTCCAACAAAGGCACATAAATGAATAGTAAACACACCCCCTATTATGGCCAACCATTTTCAAATAACCATTTCCAACCATTTCAATAAAACCATTATTTTATTGAAACTCATTTGAAAAAAGACTAATTACCCATTACATTACAATAAAATCATTAATTTTATTAAAAACCTTTATATCAAATTCATTCACCATTATTCCATTGAAATTCCATTTTAAAATCAAGAATCAAAAACAATAATCAAAATCACCCATTTTGTAGATTTTCCATAACCATCCCAAAAGAGGGTTTAGAGAAATTATAAAGCTTCTAATTCACAATAAAATCCACACAAAGTAATCCATTAGAAATCATTCCATTTAGTTCTTCTAAGTGGATATGATATTGAATCCTCCTTCCTAAACTCTTTGGATGAAACCGAAAATGAATGATGAATGGTCATGAAAACTGGGTTGATTCTCCCTGAATCAACCTTAGATATCTTATCCTACAAACCAAAAGATAAAAATATCATCATATTTGGAATTCAAAAAACTAAATATACTCATAATGGCCATAGATTTGGGAAACTGGGAGCAGAAGAAATGTACATATAAGTATATTTAAGAAACCCTGAAAAGAATAGTAAAAAACGATGCTTACCACACGAATCAAGCATGAAAACCCCAAGGGAGGGATCCAAATAGATAACAAATATATTATGATAGATTCTACTACCTTAAATGGATAATAATAATACTGTGTTTTAGTCCACCATGGAGAAAAAAATGATGGAGTTAGAGTCAAAATGAGTGAGATCCTATTTTTTAGAATCTAACTTTAACTCGGTGCATGTTTAGTTTGCATGTTTTGTAAAATCAAGCCCTAATTATGCACTATATACTCCCTTATGGAAACCCTCTCATGGCCTCCTCAAACGGACTCCCTAACTGTGTGCACACAATGATGCCACTACTGCCTCAAAACAGCTACTGCACATGGTTTCTTCTTAGATTTCCGCACGGTCTATCCAAACTATGTGTATCCTGTGCACATACCCTTTTTCCCAAAAATATATGAAATTTTTTCCCAACTATACCATATTTTAGCCTTAAACATTATAAACATAAAACTCACAAATTAAGGGTCATATACAAGAAACTGATAGTACTACATTCTCCCCACTATAATACTTTCCATCCTCAAGAAGTAAAAAAATCATCACTGCCCAGAAAGAGTTGTAGTCATTTCTTATTCATTTCCATATCGCATTCCTAGGTCTATTCATGAATCTGACCGTGACTCCAATAAACTCACACTCTAGAGATGATTTTTCCATGAAGGAATTTCTCTTTCATATACAAAACCCACGTCAGGAAATGTACCAATAAATCAACCCGCTCTAGGTCAACGTGATCCCATCTGATCACATGGTCAATATCATATTGATAATTTTTCAACTGAGAAACGTGAAATGCATTGTGAACCAAACTGAACCATGGTGCCAATTCCAACCAATATTCCACCTCTCTAACAAATTCTAGTATCTCAAAAGGGCCAATATATTGAGTGCATAACATACCCTTATTTCCCAAAATGACAATCTCCAACCATTGGAGAGATCCTCAAGAACACGTTATCACTTATTGTGAACGAAAACGGTATTTGGAAATGATCTGTATAATATTTCTGATGACTCTGATTTTTCTCCATCATTTTCCTTATCATCTAAATCTTCTCTATCATTAATAGGACAATGCTCGGCCCAACTAGTGAATTCTCACTTATTTCCACCCAACACAGCAGAGAATGATAAGGAATCCCATACAATGATTAAAATGGAGCCATATGTATCGAGGCCTGATAGTTCATATTATATGAGAACTCCACTAAGGATATATTATCCTCTCATGAGACCCCAAGATCCATTACATAGGCCTGCAACATGTTTTCCAACATCTGCATCATCCTTTCAAATTTCCCATCCGTCTGAGGATGATATGCTATACTCATAGGAAATTTAGTCCCAAGGTATTTTTGTAAGTATTTCAAAAAATAAGACATGAACTTGGGATCTCAGTCTAAGACTATCCAAACTAGTACACCATTTCTCTTCATCACTTCATGGATCTTAATCTAGGATAGATACTCCACCATATGAATTTCAGGAATAGGTATGAATTGAGACACCTACGTATACTGATTCACTATAACTCATATAGAATCAGGTTTCTTAACCATTAATGGGATACCTGTAACAAAATACAACACTATTAGGTCCCATTTCAACACTCGAATTGGTAAGGACTACAATAGTCCCACTGGTCTCTGATTTTATACTTTAACTTTCTAACAAGTTAAGCACCATGAAATGAACACAACCACTTTCCATTTCATGTCGCTCCACCAAAACCACACCTTCAATGCATTATACATCTTCTTTATTCCAAGATGTAAATCCCATCTCAAATGGTGGTAAAAAAGAGAAATTTTCTATTTAAAATCCATAGGTACAACCATCTAATATATGAACCACAAAACTGTACTCCCATCAAGTATTATTCTCTAAATGGTCTCCCCACTGTTGAGTTTTCTACTCTTTACCAGGAATTTTGAATCAGATGTATGTGCCTCTTTGATAGTTTTTACCAAATTAGGAACCACATATGCTGAAAAGAAAACTGTAACACTACCTTGGTCTTTACATTCCACATGTTTGTCAGCTAGTACCAACATTAACTACCAATAATATAATGCTTTTTTCACCATCTATGCATATGACTTTCTTCGTAATGAATCATCCATCTAATTAACTTTTCCTGGCGTATACATTAAGTGAAGGTAAAAAATCTATAGACACTATATCAATATCTTTTTCTTCAAATTCAAATCCATTTGTGAGAATATATGTTTCAAGTTGTTGTGGTTCATTAACACATTAAATTTCTCCAAAAAAACATAATGACGCCAAGTCTTCAAGGCAGGAAAACCCATAGATTACTCCAAATAGTGTGTTGGGTAATTATTATCATTCCCTCTCAACTTCCTTGAACTATAAAAAACCACATGATCTCCTTACATGAGAACACATGCCAACCCATATCCCAAAGAATCACAATACACGTCATACCCCTGTCCGGATTCTTGGAAAATCACGATAGGTGTTTACTTAAGATTAACATTTATCCCTAGAAAATAAATATATCATTCTTCCATCCGTTGTAATGGAAAAAATTTTTTTGGTAAGGATATCTTTAGAGAACTTAGCTATCAAAATTCATGAAAAAAAGGATCAGTAAAAACCAGCTAGACCAAGAAAACATCATATCTCAAATAAATTCTTTGGGGTATTTCTAACAGATAAAATATTCTATCTTCTCTAGATCCAATGAGACACATTATTCAAAAATTACATTACTGAGAAAGGATATCTCTTGTATCCAAGAATCAAAGTTTGAAATTTTGGCATACCAATGATGATCTCTCATGATTTATAACACTATTTCTAAGTGTTCCCAAAGCTTAGCATTTTCCCTTGAAGATAATAATATTCCATCCACAAACTCTACAACAGAAGAACCCAGAAATCACTGAAATATATGATTCATCAATTCCATAAATACCATTGGTGCATTCAAGATACCGAAATGCATGACTTTATATTCTTATTTTCCATATATGCTTATAAAATCTATTTTCAGAATATCTTCCTTCTAAACTAAAAATTGATAATATACTAATCAAAATTCAAATTATGAGAACCATTGGACTACCTATAATATATCAAATAGATCAACAATGAGTGGAAGTGGATATGTTTTCTTTATTATAACTCAGTTAATATTAAAATAATCAACCCACAATCGAAGGGTTTCATCTTTATTGTTTATGAACTAGACCAGTGCTTCCCATTGAAAATGGACATGGCCAAATGAAAACTATTCTTTCCATATCCTCCAATTGCACATATAGTTATTTTAACTCTATTGGATCCATCCTATAATATGGAAGTTAAATAAGACTAGTCCCCTGACGGAGATCAATTATAAACTCCAATTCCCTTATAGGTGGTGACCCTGAGAAGTTCTTGGGAATGACATATGAAAATTGATCTACAACTACTAGAAAACTATTGTCGTTGATCTTTTATATCTATTCCAAATTCAACACCACCAACTGGTAAGATATTTTTCCCACCTCTAGTGCCAACAATCATATTTCACATTTGATCGCAATAATTTTTTCTCCAGGGAGATGTTCAATACCATCATTAGTTGTGAAACTAACCAATATTCTATAATAGTCAATGTGTTCTTTAAATGATATTTACCAATCCATACCCAATATTACATCAAATACATACATCTCCTACAGTGATAATTCCCACTTTATCTCAGCTCCATCAACAGTTATAGAATATGATCTACACATGAAGGCTCTATATTCTTTTTCCCCAAGAAGATTTTGAAGTTGTATCACAGAAGGCGTCATCAAAAGTTTTAAACATAGAAAATAAAAAGTATGAGAAAAAATGAAGTAATTATATTCAGTAGTATCAAACCACACTTGAATAACGGAAGAATTCAATAGAACTGTAGCTGTCACCATAGATGGTTCATCCAGATCATCTACAATCACTATCTCATCTCCATACAATTTCATTGTCGCTACATTTTACTCCTTGTTACCGTGATGAAATTGAACTTATTGAGGATTCATGGTTTTCCTAGAATCACCATGGATAGCTATACTCTTTTGATGATACTAATTCCACTATCTTCATCTAGTCAAAGCATATGATGCACATGACATCATAGAAGTGTCTTGAGGACCACTCCTCGTATGACTACGATAATAGATCTTAATATTTCCCATCTTGTCGCAATTATGCCATTCTCTTGGTGTTTATTTAGAATATAATTTCATGTGGTCAAAGGAACTCATTGGAAACATTCCACTTGTCTAATTATTCGTGGAGGAAGGCTCACTGATCCAATCGTCTGATTCTGCATCTTTCTCCAATAATGCAAATAGGTGACCATCTTGCTCTTTCTCCCAGCATTACTGTTCCCATCATTTAATTTATGAATATTTATACTTCATCCTCCCATAGATCTTGAGATATCATGGTGAACCATTTTTTCTCTATTTGTTATCTCTATATAATTAGTAATACAAAGAACCATAATTTTTGAGAGAATATCCTGCACTAGCAGTGATTCGAATATGTGTTCCTTCTAAGATGCACATAATGCAACCTATGCTTCAAAGCACAATAAATGCATGAATTCAGTTTCATATTACATGTCAGTGAAATTTTTTTGCTTCAAGATGAAATTTATTATTATTCTATGGATCCTGAACATGTGACGATATATTTAATCATTAAAGAATTCCTCAAAATCATCCCTAGTAATGCCTTGATCTAGTTTACCTTTCACCACTAAATCCCACCACAAGTGTGCAAGATCAATAATCATATAAGTCACCAACTTGAATCTTATCTCTGATGGTGTTATGATGAAATTAAAGATACAATTCATCATGTTCAGCCACTCCTCTGCATTTTTAGTTTTATAGTCACCCCATAATGTGGGTGGATTCTACTTTATCAACAGAATAGAATATTCCACATGTATTGGCTCATCTCCCAGGTTCCCAGTATCCACACCTTGGGACGTTTGGACGATACTCAGAACCATCTCTTGGTTCACCATTGGCTCAAGTGAAACCATATTTTCTACAGATTCTTCCAGTTGGTTTCTATGATGCCCACTAGGTTCCACATTCAAAATAGATAACAAACCTTGTAAGTCTCACTCTCTAGAAACAGATGGCTTATCATTTCGAATTATATCACACCAACTATTATATCATTTAATTATATAATAACCTCTTAAAGGTTTAACCATTTCTTTAAAATTCAATTCTTTCTTTTGAAAGTTAACCTATTTTTAAAATTCCTCAACCATTACCATTTCAAACTATTTAATTTGAAAAAAAATATACGTTTTTCAGAAATAACCACCTTTGCACAAAATCTTAAATCATTACTCAAAATGAAACATGAAATCCAAGTGGGAATTCATTCCTCCTTAATTCATGTCATGATCATCTTATTGGCTAAACCCATGACTATGATATTCCAAGATCCTATAAGGGTCTCCAAAACACTTACATACCCAACTCCTCGGTAACTTGAAATTATGCATGAAAAGGTTAGCTATGCCTTTTTATTCTCTTAATTTAAGGTCCCAAAAATCATACTCCTTTTTAAGATAATAACATAACGAATATACAAGAATGGATTTCAATACCTAGTCTAAAAAATAGATGACTATTTCTTCCGCAGGAGAATGAACAAGGTGATACCATTTCTCTCAAAAAAAAATTTGATCGAACAAACTGATAACATTTATAATGAACAAATTATTTTCATTGGATTAAGAATACAATGAATCATTATAAGTCTTTAAGAGACATCCTCAATATTTCATATGATAGAAATAAATGTTAAAGGGATACAAATTCAATTCGGTGACGATGTACCCTTTAATAAATAATCCACTAACCAAACAAAAATAACCAAACAACCACTATATGATGAATGATAAAAACAAGACAACTCAACCATAATCTTTATAACAAAACCACAGCAATGTATGCTACATCGGAAGACAAATCAACTACAAAAGTTAATAGTGAAAATACAACTAATAAAATCCAAGAAAACTAAAAGACTCCATGCTCGACAAGCTCCATGATCCGTCATCACTAAACAGCCCATGTATCATGAGGTAGTACTAAAATGTTTAATACTTTTCCTTTTCCCAAGTCCCTGATGATAGCATCTACAAAAGAACCATACTTACAACGAAGTGGTGAGTATAAAAATCAATATTTCTTACCTAATGACTATCCTACTCATGCCACTTTGATATAAAGGTTGGAAACATTTATATAAAATAAATTCTATAAAATAATTCCCCAAATATTTTATAACTAAATATAAACAAGTTCCAAAAGAATTTTTAACCAAAAAAGAACCATGTACAATCAACTCCAATTTTTTACAGCAAGTCATATTCCCAAAAAAACTACTAAACAAGGCTTTTAAACAATTTCTCATTCACTTTTTGGCATAATCACTCCATTCCACTTATTCACGCATTCAATTGTGCATGATTCGTTATGACAGTTCTGTACTCATGAGAGGTCTCTCATCGATCTACCTTGTCATCACATGATAATTGTACCCCATGTTGCATTACACCTTTGGAACTGAGAAAATGGTCATATTTCAACCAAGCCTCATAAATTCATTATAAAAAAACACCACTATAATTCCTAAACCATTTCAAATAACCATTTCAATCCATTTCAATAAAAAAGTTATTTTATTGAAAACCATTTAAAAAACCAATTCAAATAAACTATTCAATTTAGATAAAATCATTCCATTTATTGAAATGTTTTTATCAAATTCATTCAACCTTATTCTAGAAAAAAGTCCACTTTAAAATCAACAATTTAAATTCCAGAATCAAACACTTTAATCAAAAGCATCCATTTTTTAGATTTTCCACAACCATAACCAAAAAGGGTTTCTATAACAAATAAAGAATCCAATTGAAAATAAAATCCCCAAAAAGAAATAAATTTGAAACCATTACATTTAGTTCTACTAATTTGAGTTTAGAGTGAAGCCACTTACCTCAACCATTTTGACCAAAACCAAAAATGGATGAAGAATCAATACAACATAAATAGCCTTTCTCAATGGGTTTTTAGCGGCGGTTTACTAAACCACATATAATTTTATTATAAATTATTTAGCAGTGTTTTATTAAAATTTCCACTAAACTGTTATTTTAACACTCCTAGAACTTTCCCCCCCAAACCCTACAAGACACCCCCTTATCCACCAACACCCATGAGACCCCCCTTCTCCCCCTGACACAGCGAGAACCCCCCCGGTGACCCCCAAATCCCTAGCACGCCTCCCCTTAGCACACCACACCACCCCTCAGATCGACTCACCGCCCATCGTCATCGACCCCATGACGCCCAATCTCACCTACCCACTGTAGGCCCTGACCGGTGCTGCTGCTCAAAGCTTCTTTTCACCCCTCAATGCACCTCACAGGGTATATACATTGTTTTTTTAGATAAATACATAGTGTGTTTTAGTATAATATTTTGGATATGTATGAGGATAATATCCCCAATCCAGATATAGAACATTGTTTGGAGGATTTGGATATTTCATTTAGCTTTATTCATAATGAAAATAAAATTGAATTACATGGGATATTAGTGTATTGAATGGAGTAATTATATTGTGGTAGATATTGTTATTGGGTTAGCATGATGAGAATACAATGTTATGGGACGAATTATGGAAGTATTTTGGTAATGAGTTCCGCTCTTTGACACATATGGTGTCGTGATGGAAGTAGTTTATCTCTTCAGCATAATCATTTATGCAAGTGAGAGCTCAAGTTTTTTAATTAATAACCTTCTTCATTTCCCTCATGATGTTATTATATATGGGAAGGATATAATGTGAGATTTTGAGGAGACATTGTCTTCCAATTTTTTAATCTAGTCACTTTATTTACACAATCAATGTATCTAGTAGGTCTTGTGAAGGTATAAGTGATAGTGAATATGTGTGTCTAGACTAAATAATCTTTAGAGAGGATTCATTATAACTTCCAAAAGATTATGTTAGTATATGGAGGCTCTTTTCTATCTAGGAAGTCAATGTTTCAATCGACAGGGAGTCAGTATCATCCTTATTCTTCTTAATACATTAATGTTATAAATTCATGAACTTATATGAGTATATCCAGTCTTGTGGTCTTTTATGTTCATGATTTTGGTCATCGATAGTACCAATTCCTGAACATTGTTTAGTTAATGTGTGGTTTAGGTGATTAGTTCCTTGATGGACCTCAATATATGTTTATTATCATGCCATATCCCCTCACAAAAATTGATTAAACATTAATAGATCATGACTCCCCACATCACCAGTCTCTCTGTCACTTTTCCACTAAGAAATATAAACTCGATGCTCTGATTATCTATATCCCCTTTCTCGGCCATAATTATTTCATACTCTAAAAAAACATTTATTACAATGAGTTATATTTTTTAATATTTTTTATTTCTATTTTTATTAGAATTATATATCATATTTAATTTTCATGAATTTATTAGTATATTGTTGTATATATGTTATCATATAATTTTACATATTATTGATTATGTAGAAAAGTATAAATTACTTCACAATGATATTATGAGTTTTTTATTTACCAAAATATTAAAAATAAATCTATAGAGACCTAAAATGTCCATTCAATTAATGTATTTATATTAAGGGTAATTTATTTAACCATGAGAATAAAAGGAATGAGATATATATTTTTAATCATCTAAAAAGTAAATTTTGATTATACCATTAGATTTAGAATGGTTGGATTACCATGGAGGGCCTATTTGGATAGAATCTATGTTATTTATAGAAGTTGGTATTGGTTTTTATTCATGGTATGGTTTTCATTCATAGTTAAATACAAATCTATGGTCATGGATATTTTGGAAATAACTAAACAATAGACTTGAATTCTTCTTATGAGAGTACCTATGGTCGAAAATGGTTATAATTTTTTATTAATATTTTCAATAAACCCTTTGGAAACAATGTGTGATTTTTCTTATTAGGGATCCACCTTATGAAGAATTTAGAAGTCTTATATCATTTTATAGTATGTATTTTTATAAGAACATAATGAAATGGTTCTCTTCAACAATTTGATGAGGATAACTGGTACACATCTTTTGTGAACATCTCTCGAAACTTATAGAAAGTCTCTCGAGATGACTATCAGATAGGATATATGAAATGTTTTATTTTTTAAATCATTGTGATGGGAAAAAATATTTACATGAATCAACTATGAAGATCATCCAAAACATGTAATTGTCCCAGTTTTAGGTTATACTTACCTTTCTACATAGATAATAAATGGAAACATCACAGGGCCAAATACAATTTCTTTCTAACAAGGGTCTACATTATGTTTCAACCACCATTTATGTTTCATGATCCACTGCAGATCAGACAAATTTAATCACAGACTAGGTCATAACATGTTTCTACCCAAAACTGCTCACCCTGATACCCCACATGTTCTAAAATTCTCAGCCCCAGAACATACCCAACTCTTTGAATACTAATTCAAGGCCACCAAAAAGATATAATGTAGCAAAATAATTTTAATATAAACAATATTTAATAATTACCCTATTGCCTATTATTTGGGGATCAATATTTTTTATGAATTCCATAAGACTATGGATTTAATAAGTTCTCCAACTTTCTAAAATTGAATCAAAATTAAATGGAAATTGAAAAGGGAATATTTAATGGGTTCTCCCACTTTATATAATTCTTCGATTTATCTACCCTAGATATGAATCGTTTCACTTGATTATTCCTGGCATGTTAAACATCTTGGTTTCCCATGTATTTTTTAAAGTAGTGAGTCATGTTTAAGGTACGATTTTGTTTCCATTTCAAATTCTTAACATATATTCAATTATTATATGATTTATAAAGCCCTTACCTTTGTGATATCAAAGTTGTGACATCATTAGTTTGTCCATCTTGTTTTTGGGGTGTGAAATAAAAAAAGCTACATGTATGGGATCCTTGTTCTCCTCTTCTGTTATGAATCATTTTAATTTTCATTCATTGGTTTTTTAATGGGTGGGTTCATTATTTACCATATGTATATATATATTAAAACCTTATTTAACAGGTTTATATATTTTTTCAACTACTATATATGAATATATTTCCCTATTTAGTAATAGTTATGTGTTTTAATATTTTTTAATTTTGTGTAGGCACATTGTGATATACATGGAAAAAATCATGATCACATTACTGAGGAACACACTTTAATACATTAATGGTTTGGAAGATTTTTTAGATTTTACAATTTCAAATTGATCTATTGATTTTAGAATAAGATTTACATGTCCTAAATGTACATTTATAAGATGGTTAAAGAGACATGAATTTTATGAACATTTAATATTGAAGCAATTCAATGGTCAATATTTGTGTTGGATTTGGAACTGAGAATCAAATGTTAATGAAAGGTTGATAAATGAATTTAATTCACAGAATGAGATTCCAACATTGTCAACAATGGTATATAAAATGAAAAACCATACAAATGATGCATTCGGCACTACAAGACACCACCATCAACAACAAAACATATCAGTACAACCAGATGAGGGTGATATAAATAGCAATGTAATAAGTGATATTTTTGAGATTTTAGGACAACTATATCAAGATTGTAACATGTTAGTGGATCCTTTTATTGATTATGTGGAGACTAATGTAAGATAAAATTTCACTATGGAAAATATTTTTCATGATTTAGAAAATGATGGAAATCAAGAGTTTTATAGTGGATGTTTAAAATATTCAAAACTTTCTTTTCTGGTCAAGTTGTACTATATCAAATTTTTATGTGGAATTACAAATAAAAACATTTCCATGATATTGAAATTTTTGCATGATGCATTTCCTGAATGAAATATCCCCAAGTCATTTTATGATATTAAAAAAGTTGTTAGTAGGCTTGGTTTGAATTATATAAAAATACATGTGTGTCCCAATGATTGTATGCTTTATTAACAAGAGAATTCAACTAGACAAGATTGTAGAAAATGTACTTCTTCTAGATGGAAGTTAATGGGCTATGTTGGAATATGAATCAACATACTAACATGAAGAAGAGGAGGGGGAAAACACCTTCAAATTTTTTAGTTACCTTCCTTTAAATCATCGATTGCAAATATTATTCATGTCATTGAAAATCATCGAACACATTAAGTGGAATTCTGTACATAATAACAGCGATGGGTTAATGGAAAATCCTCGAGATTCACAATCCTGAAAGGCGTTTGATTCTTTACATCATGATTTTTCAGCTCATCATAGGATTGTTTTATCGGGATTAGATGTCGATAGATTCAACCCATTTCGTACATTGTGTACTAGTTATAGAAATTTCCCGGTTTTTTTGATCCCTTACAATCTGACTCCAAGGATGAGTTTGCAAAAAAAACATCTTTTATTATTTTGATGATTATTCCTGGAAAAAATGGTTGGAAATGATGTTGATGTATACTTTCATCCTTTAATTTTAAAATTACCGGAGTTATGGAGAAAAGGTGGTGGGAAATTTGATTATTATTCTAATAAAATGTTCAAAATGGATGATTCTTTAATGTGGACCATTAGTGAATTCCCCGATCATGGGAATTTATCTGGTTGGAACACATACCTGGGTTTGGATTGTCCTATTTGTAACATTGATTTTGAGCCCAAAATGCTACCTCACAGAAGAAAATGGTGCTTCTTGTGCCATCAAATATTTCTCAATGCATCTCATATATTTCATCTGAACAAATAAAAATTTAATGGTTTCATTGATCGTAGACCACCTCAAAAGTTGTTAACTAGTTCTGAAATATTGACACAACATGGAAATGTTGAAAAATAATTTGGTAAGTTTCATCGTTTGAATGATAGCGTGAAATGGGTTCAAAGTGCATTGTCAATTCAAATTTGAACGCAATAATAATAGAAAAAAAAATATTCTTCAAAATTCATTGTTGGGAATTAAATTTGTTGTAGAATAATTTTGTTGTGATGCATATTGAGAAAAATGTATGTGAAAATTTTATCTATAAATTTCTTAATGAGCATGAAAATGTGAATGATCATATCATTTGTTGAAAGGACTTAAAATTAATGAAACTAAAATGTGATCTCTTGCCCAATGTGAATGAAAAGTATGCTTTGACAATTTTTGTAATAAAAAATAGGGATAAAGATACATTACTTCAAATTTTAAACCATGTGAAAGTATCTTATGGGTATTCAAGTAACACCTCGAGTTGTGTTGACTTAAAGAGTCATAAGTTACATGGATTGAAAAGTCAAGATTTACATATTTTGTTAAATAAGTTACTACCATTGTCATTGCATACATTATTATTGGAATAAGTAACTACTGTTGTACTCTAATTTTTAGCATTTTTCAGACAACTATGTTAGAATTCTCAACATCCATTTATTCTTGAAAACCATAAAGAGAGGTTTTTATCGACACTTTCTGCAATGTATATGAACTTTTCTCCATTATTTTTTACTGTCATGATGCATATAACTGTGCATTTGGTTAAGGAAGCAAAATTAAGAGGTCTCATTCATTATCGATTGATGTATCCAATTGAGAGGTACTTATTTTCAGTTATGTAAAAAAAAATTTCAATTAATTAAATGAATAATTATGTTTGTTTATTTTATTTTATAGATATCTTAGAAATTTGAAATTATATGTGAGAAATAAAGCTCAACCAAAAGGCTCTATTACTGAAGGCTATTTAGAAAATAAGTGTCTTACCTTTTATTCTAGATACTTCGACAATATTGAGAAAAGATATAATCGAGTTGGACATTTTGATAGCACATCAACTCAATCTAAAATACATGGGAAATCAAAAATATTCCATTCAATTGGATGAGCAGTTGGGAGGACCTCAAATATTACACTGACAGAAATGAAATTATGACAAGCACATAGATACGTGCTGCTGAATAGTGAAATTTCATATCTATTTATTAAAGATTTGGGGATATATAAAAAGAGAAGAATGAAAGGTCAAACATGAAATGAGAATGATGTAGTGAAAGATGTTAACAAAGAGCATATAGAATGGTTTGTAGACTGTGTATATTCATAAATTTTGCAATAAATATGAAAATTAGGTTGACACATATATTTTGTAATTATAATAAATTATATTTCTTTTTTTAGATCATTAATATTGATACTCAAGAATATTTTTCATATGATTTGATGTTTTTTTCTTGAGGTCCTCTAAAAAAGTTAGAATGTTTGATGCTAACAATGTTAATGTCTTTAGATTTTGTACAGTCGATCAAGAAGAGGGTTTTAAAACACCGAATAGTGGTATATTTACATTTTTTGAAATGGTATAACATGTAAAGATGATGATATTATAGAATTAAACTACCACTGGAATTTTTCAGTTGTTTTATTCCAACCAAATTGGGTCAATAAAATCAAAGGTGTTAAAATAGATTCATTGAAATATAGTTTTGTGGACATCTCCTACTTGATCGATATTGGTGATCAAGAATTGTGTGATCCATAAATCTTGTCATCGTAAAAAATGTTATATTATGCGAATGATGATTTGGATGGAGGGCGGAGTGTAGTATCTCATGTAAATCAATGAGATTTGTAAGATATGCTGATGAAGTGGATGATTTGACATCTGACATTGAATCTCATCAACAATAAGAAGTGGAATTATTTTTCCATCATGATATTGAAAATATTAATCTAGAAAGGATGAATTTATTGGATGAAGTAATGGATCAAGAAAACGACATGATTGAAGTATAAAATGATTTTATGTATAGTTATCCATTCATTTAGAATCCTCTTATTTCCTTGGTGAAATCATTCATTATCATTGTTATGTATATTTTTTTTGTTATACTACCCATATTTTAGCATTTTTAAATATTTATACATATATATTTTGAAATATAGGTTCTAAACATAATTTTATTTGATTCAATGACTAAAATGTCAAAGAGGATGTGATATAAAGTTTCATCGACCACTAAGACAGATGACGATCCATCTATCACCCTCCCTATGGCATCAGATCCACCTTCTTCTTGCCCCCACTGCACCATCTCACCCTTCACCATATCTCACAACCTTTTTGAGTGTCCCTTCTACAACTCAATCATTGCCTCTCGCTTCAGGAGCCTTAGTAGTGGGGTAGTGGCACGCCACTTCTATTTCTTCACGGGGATACTGGAGGGTGATTGTTATTGGTATAAATTTTAATATTAATAATGTTATTGCACCATTTTTATAAAAAATGTTTGGTCATTAAATAGGGAAACAATGCAAGTGTGGAGAAAAATATAAAAAGTTCATAAGTATCGAATCTGACAGAAGAGAATATATTTGTCCCAATTGATTCAAATGGGGTCCCTATGGATGACACTGTAGGAATACAAGGCAATATTTTAGGCCAAATGGCTTTAGAGCCTGTTTCCCTTCTTATTTCGTATAATAATTGGAGGTATATGCCGGTATGTTTGAAAATGAAGTTTTTGATTCCCAAATAAAAGTTAATTTTCAATACATTATGGTGTAATTGAATGTCATTTTATTAATATTTTCAAAATTAATTTATGTATACAAGTGTTTTTCCACTTTATGGTTGCTAATATGATAGATTGAATGTGGACATTGAAAAATCTGGGGAAAAAATGGGAAGACATTAAATGGTTATTTTGGGGAGGTGTAAATGATACTTCATTGACTACCCAATAGATGTATGACAAGCTACCCAATAGGGTACCCAAAGAGTGATGGAATGTTTTTGTTGACAGACATCATGATGAGAAGCAGATGGTATTTAAATATATATTACTATATTAATCACATTTTAAATATATAAATGTATATTAAGTGGTGATGACATTGAATACATTATTTTTCAATTGAATTTTATTTATTTCAGGATCGTTCAAGAAAGAATGAATCAAGTGGGGATATGCATGTCATCCCTCGCAGTACGGGGTCAAAGAGTTTCTCTAGAAGCTGATATTCTCTAGTAATATTTTAATTAGTTTAAATATTTATAAGACAATATTATTTATTTAAAATATTAAATTTTTGATTTATTTTTGTTTAATACAGTCACGTATTTTAGGGTAAGAAGCATCCCGAACAGAATTGTGGTTGAATGTTCACCAAAAATCTGGTGGAAGTTTTGTTAATGAGCCTACCGAAGAAGTTTGGGTATGAACTCATTTTTCATTATAATAACTTATTATCAGTTGTCACTATGTTAATATATATTGATTATAACAAGACTTCTATTTTATTTATAGGTAAAAATTGAAGAACAATGGGATTCCAATCCTATGCAGTCTATCTTAGTATCTTAAGATGACACGATTGGTAAAGTCCTTGGTAAGGAGAATCCAGGTAGAGTGCATAGGATGGGTTTGGGACATGTACCATATGAGGTCTTTGGCAGGCCCCAGGGGAATCCACCTTCATCTACTCCTTGTAATAGTGACTCCATACCCCAAAATACTCAGAGATATATTGATTCTCTGCGAAACACAATTCATGGCCGGGGGGATCAGATATCCACTTTGAAGAAAGAATTGATTTATTTATATTAGAAGATGACCAGATCTACCTTTAGTGGTATTGAATCAACTGGTGTTGAGATAAAAAATCACAAAAAATAAAATTCATTTAGTTTTCAAACTTTTATTGGTTTTATGTTTAAATATAAATATTCAATAGTATTTAATTTTCAATATATTGTTCTTATAGGTGTTAGCATGAAGTAGAGATGGAGGTGGAGAGGGTGATGAGTTGTGTTCATCATCTGATTGTGATTAGTTGTACTATTGATATGTTGGAAAAATATAGTAAGATTCTGTTTGTATATGTATCATGTGTGGAGCATAGTTTCCACCTAACATTTTCATGACTTAATTTTTTCATTATTTTTCATGTTTCCTTTTATGTATTTTATTGATTTTTAATGATTCCTTTTATGTCTTGATTTCTCAAATGTGGTATATGTCGACTCTTTATTATCATGAATCATTTTTTATTATTCATTTTTATTAAATTTATTAGGTTTGTTACCCAATGATGAATGATAATCCTTCTTGTTGATTTTCTTGGGAATATCCTATTTTGTAACTCCCTTCATCTTGTTTTTAGTGGATAACCCTTCTTTCTTCAAATTTTATAGTACTCTCTTCTGATGTTTTATAGTTGGAATGTGATCTCTCCCACTTATGCTTTCCTCTTTCTCAAAATATTTTTGATAAGAATTTAAAAATATCTGTTAAACACTAGAGTTTCATGATCCGGTTAACGTAGAGGGATTTTCCCCTTCATTAATATTATGATTTACAAATATCTATTGAACACTTGAGTGTCTTACACTGCCAGAATTGGTATCTCCCTAAAAGATGGTTCTGGTGGATGAAATCTATAATACAATCCCAAAGCATGTCCTATATATTTTTGGATCATCCATCATGACTAAACATCTATTTGAGGATTAAAGGTTATACACAACTTCTCATATCAACTCATAGACTACTATTATAATTACCAAAACTATGAGGTAAAACAGGTCATCTATGGGTGAACATCCCACTTCAACTATCAACTCTGACCCTCGGTGTTAAATTTTGTTCAAGTGAATCAATGTGAAACAAATCCTTCAATGTATATTACTACAGAGGGATGGAAAAACATCCACGTTTCATTATTATAAATCATTGTTGACCCCGGGTGAACATACCACTTCAATTAATTATAGGATCTCATAAACTCATCTATCATAGAATATGTGACCATTACCATGCAATGAACTATAAGCACACCATGTATATAAAAATTCAATCTAGAAATAGTTTCACATTCATCCAACCTATCACACACCATGATGAATTCCAGAACAATATTCTAACGTGTCATTACTTATTTAATCCATAAAGACAGTACCTCTAAGGATACCCAAATTGCTTCCCCTAAACCCTCAACTACACCCACCAACTAGTCTTACGGTGATTATAAGATATTATATTCAGATAATGAAATATGTTCTCCCATATCCTACATTTTCTAGCCCAATTCATTTAACACTACATTTCCATTTATAGTTTACTACTATTTATTGATGTCAAAGATATACAATTACTTTATGAAATTCATCAGGTAATGATTATTTCCATGTAGTGATAAAATATTATATGCACTCTAGGATTTAAAGTAACCTACAAATATCTCTCCCAATAGGTTCTTTCATGATCATTTCAAGGCATTGACCACAACTACAAACTAAAATACAGGATTAGAGTATTTTATCTTGTGGGTTAAAAGTTGAGGAAACCCAAAGTGACTAATTTATCACTATATATAATAACATATCTGAATCCAAAAATAGATGTATCACATTTAACTACCTTCCCAAATTTAGGCTCAGGAATGATTAGGATCAGATCTGAAAACAACCACTTCTTCAACATTAGGGAAACATATTCACATTATTATGTACATTCAAAAATGAATCCATTCTTAGTAACTATGGTCATTGAAAATGATAAGTAAGAGATCTCCAAAATAATTCTACATTAATTTACAAACAATCCAACAAAACATCAACTATTGATTACATTACTCAGTTATGACAGATACATAAATACATCAATATACTCGAGATAAACTAATATCCCTGATTATGAAACCACTATTTACAAAAGTGACACTTCATGTACATAGAATAAATTTTAGGTATGGAAATCATAATAAACCTATTATTCAAGTATCCATCATGTGATTCTTTTGAAAATATTTGTATCATATAATTCTTTTGGATGTGGGATGTAAGTTCATATAAAATTGGAATGGATTTCTTTTGGCACTGGTACTAGGGATATAGAATCAACTACTTTTTTGTAAATTTTGATTTTGCAGCTATTTTATCCACCACTAAAATTTTGGTATTTTTCTATCTGCAGTAGTTAAACTCATCGCTACGAACAATAATTTAGAAGAGGTTATAACCTCCTATTAATATTTTTTGATTCCATTAATATTTTGCGGTGGTAAACATAGTTTTAACGGTGGTTTTCCAAGAGAAAATTATTTTTTAGAGGTGGTTTGAACTGACGCTAAAAAATCACTTTTACTGGGAAAACCACCCCTAAAATAATAAAAATTGATGCTAAATGAGTCCACTATGATGGCTACCATAAACCAACACTAAATATAGGAAATCTTCGCATATTATTTGTCGACACTCAATTTAGAGAGAATCATTTCAATCCTCCACAGAAGCATATAGCGGCGGTTTAAAATTCCCCCACATCGAAA
Organism: Viscum album; assembly: GCA_963277665.1. Lineage (NCBI taxonomy): Eukaryota > Viridiplantae > Streptophyta > Magnoliopsida > Santalales > Viscaceae > Viscum > Viscum album. The sequence goes on along the minus strand of OY728133.1, from coordinate 1,790,183,412 downwards.
AATAATCGTCCCAAAATGGTCATTTTCCTGTGGTGAATGATCAAGAAAACCGTCATCACCTACCAACAACAATACCAAATATGATCATATTTGGAATAATAAAACTTAGATCTACCAATAACAGAATTAGAGTTCAGAAACTGAGAGGGGAGGAGAAGTATATCATTGTAGATATATTAAAAGATGATAAGAACGGTGAAGAGCAGCAATTATGACAACAATATGGATTGAAAACAATGAGGGAGGGATTCATAATGATTCCAAATCACCTATGAGAGATTCTATTACCATAAATAGAGAATAATTCCAATTTAGGGATTCTAAAGAGAAAAAACAATGGAGTTAGAATAAAAATGAATGAGATTCTATTTTTTAGGATCTATCTTTATCTATGTGAACAGTTAGTTCGAACATTTAGAAAACTTATGCACAAACCATACATTACATAAGAAATTATGTGAAACCTCACATGGAATCCTTAAATGGTCTCCCCAACATTGTGCCCACCATGCTGATGCTACTGTTTTGAAACTGCTACTGCACACAGTTTCTCCTGGGATTGCAACACAGTTTAGAAAACCGTGTGCAGTCTATGTACATCCCCTTTTCCATAAGAACATATAAAAGTTCACCCAAATCTCTCATCCTTCAACATTACACATTATAGACATAAAAAATCACAATGATAGGGTTACATACAAGAAATCGAGGGTGCTACATTTATGATCTTGGAATTATTGTGTGTCATTTTCAAAGGTTGATCTCATGTACTAATAACCATTATGTAAATGCTATGTTTAAATGATCATTGATATATTCCTATCAAAATTTTATTAAGAATCTCATCCCACCCTTTTTTATGTTTTCATTCCCCTAGATTTAAAAAAAAAATTTAGGTATGATTTTTCTATAAAGGGTGTTAGTTCTAATGAACAGCATGGGATATTATCTAGATCATTTATGAACCAATTGATTATTTATCGATGTTTTCAAATTCACTAAAACATTATGCTATTGGCATGGATCATAATGTTTTGAAATGAAAATTCATCTCACAATATGTAATATTTATTTGTGAAAAATATGGGTCAAAATAGTTATTAACAGTGAAATTATTAATTACTTTTAGAAACTGGGATGACAAAACATTTCTACGAATTCTTAGTACTATCCTATGTATAGGAAAACAACATAATTTATTGTAAATAACAAAGATTGGTTTACCCAGTAAAATATATATATCTAGATACTACAAGTGGACATAGTTTGGGCATAGATTCATATTTTCAAAATAAATCTCTAATGGGTATGTTGAGTATATTTCATCCATCATTCTAGTGAACAGATAGTGTTTCCTTACTACACACCAGATTTGACACTACTAGGGGATATTTTTAGGTTAACTGAAATTTTCCTTATAAACCATTATGAAGGAATTTTATAGATGATAACTAAACATGGACTAGGTTAAACATAAGGGGTAACCCAAATCATCTTTTTTTATTATCAAAAAACCGCTTTGAGGCTCAGTGGAAACCAGAACATCACGCGGGATACAAAACATTCATGCTAGATTTGAATTTCAAAATTTAAAACGCATTAGAAATACAAAATACAATGAAGCCTCGATCCATGAGGAACCGCATCACCCAGAGATATGACTTTTGCATCATGATTCACATCTGTCGTCGACGCCAACCCATCATCGCTATCATTTGCGCTATCCTTCATCACTCTTGTATGCCGGAGAACACATATCATCGGAGCCGATCTGGGCCACTCCATATCCACAATGGACATCTCGTCACTTTCGGTGTCCATCGTCGCAGCTATAAGCAGCCAAAAAGAAACATCATAGAATAGCATAACACCGGCAATGAACCTCCAGAAATCATCATCAACGTCGCTTATCCAAATGTCACCCTGTCAGCCGAAGACCTGTCGCTGCTATCTGCCATCTTCACCCACCATCATTGTAGACACCAACACCTCCCAAACCTCCAGCACCAATGTCCGGAGTAACACAAACACACCAGAAACGAACTTCATCACTATCAAAACACATACTTTCATAGACAAATGCAACAAAACTTCATCATCGAACATATCACCATGAGAACAGAATGAACGCCCATCTAAAGAAAAAACATTCACCACTGATAAAACCTGACAAACAAAAACATCTTGAATGCCGAAAACGATACCAAAATCACCAACGTCATAGAGGAATTGAACCAGAGCAAAGGGAAACAGACACCAAACTCACCAAGAACACCGTCGACTGCCAAGTCCAACATCCCAAAGTTTCTTAGATTACCACAACATGAGGTCCGACTCGGAAAGGAGCAGATGAACATGAAACCAGAGCAGGAAGATGAGTAGTCGAGGGTTACAGGTGACGATGAAACCGAAACTAGAAGCCAAAAAAGAACATGGGTGAGTTTTCTAAAACACATATTAAGGTAAACATAGAGTTTCACAAAGACCGTGGAGGGAATAAGATTATGATTTCTAAATGTCAGGTATGTGGGAAGAATTACTCCAGGTAATTTCTCATAGGAACGAGAATATGATTTATGTGTTGAATAGAAAGGAAACTAGAATGTAATTTATAATGATAAATGAAATGTTAAATAGAGGTAAATGAATTTCATCTTACGATACCTTCTATAGTGTAATGTCTTATGTGTGGGGAATATGTGAATTATTAGAGTGAATTCCCTAATCCAAGTGTTAACTCCTAGAAAAAGGATGATTTTCTTCTATTCTAAACATTTATTTTAAAGGATTTTAGTTTTTATATATCAGAATTTTAGAATTATTTTTAAACTGTATTGTATTAATGATATTTTGGATATAAGAATCATGAAACATCTATGTATTTTGCCAAATTGTTTTTTCTTTAAGGATTTGAAAACATATCTTCAATGGTACCGATAACTATGAAAAGTGATTAAATGGTAATTTCATAATGTTTAGTTTGGATAAATAGATTATATACATTAATGAAGTAAATGATATTTACTAGAGACTATGAAATTAGATAGTAATTTGGATACAATGTGATTAAGGACATCTTTGATGAGTTTTATTGTATTTTTTGGATTTATTGAATATATTCAATAGTTAGTGATTTTAGTTGAGGAATAAAGATTGTGTTAATTTTTTAAGAATATTTTTTTGGTGGTGTTAAATTAGTAGATATGGATAACATTATGAGTTTTCATGTTTAATGGTGATCATAAGTTATACGGAATAGATAACCCATTTCATGTTTAAGTTTTGATATTTTTAGGTGATATGAAATGTTTACTAGGTTTCATGAAGAATACTCTATTGAGGATTAAATAACAATTTTGCCTAGTATATGATTTTGTGTTTAGTTAATACAGTCTATTGGTTAAAGGGATATAGATGATATTGATTGTTGAAAATTGATTCATTTACAATGAGATATTTTCAAATATATTAATGTTCAAGCTAAGTATTACCTTTAAGGTCAATATATAAATTAGATTCATGATATTATATTGAAATTAAGAACATTATAAGATTATATAGTGACTTATCAGGATGATTAATGGTATTTTCAGTGATTTTTTATTACGTTGAGGTATATTCCCCCTTATTGATTAACATGTTTTTTAGCATGAATGTTAATTTGGGAATAATGTAATTAAATGTTGGGGGTGTAAGTTGAAATGTATGATATCATGTTTAATGTTAAAAAATTCTATAATGTTTAGTTTATTCAGGGTATTTGGAAATAGGGTTACTTATTTTTGGAATAATATATGTGGTATCATTGTTATTATTATTGAAATTTTGTAGTTAAATAGTAAGGTTTATAAATTTTGGATATTATCATACCTTGGTCTAACCATTCAGATTTGGTTAATATTTAAAGATAATAAATATAAATTAATGTCATTTTGTGCATTATTATGTTTATTTTAGTGCTTTATGCTTGAAAATTCATCTTGAATATACATTGTTTGGGGAAAAAGAATTGTTTGTGGTGGAAATTGATAAAAGGATGAAATTGAACTTTTCAAGTACATATATTTTCATTATTTTTTAGTCTATCAGGTAAAGTAATTCTAAAACACTTCGAAAAATATCCTAAAAGAATATTTTTTCCTATTAAATTCTTTTCAGATGAAAAAATGGCCATTTTCACACATTATTAATTGATGATTACGTGGTTTTTAAATTTCTCATGATCATTCACTTTCTTATGACCAATGATATTTTTTACTTAAAATCATTATATGATCATAAAATTCTCCAAAATATCTATATTTTCACTTCTTCCAAATGATATTATATTTGGATACCCATTTATATGCTATTCCAAATGACCTTCACATTTCCCTTTCCCACTTTTTAAGATAAAGTATTATTAACCATTTTATGATGTCAGTTTTCAAAAAACTGCTTGATTACTAAGTACAAGAACAAATTATGATGATGAAATTTAGTGAAGGGGGTATATTATAACACCCCAATATTTTAAATGAATAATGGTCGATAACATATGCAACCTGCAACACCGAGAAAAAACGAACCATAAAATATTATAAATTAAATGTGGCTATGATATACTTTAATTTTAATTGATGGTTTAGAGTAGAAATAACTATATTGTGAAATATATTAAATTTTCACACATATTAAAAAATTAATTATTAAATTTTAGAAAATAACAATTCAATTTTTAGTATAGTCAAAATGTTCTTCAAAAATATGTTTCCTTCAAAAATAGATTTTAATAATTTTTGTACGAAAATAAGAGAATTAATTTATATAAGTTTTAGAAAATTTATTTTAAAAAACGGACTTCATTTTTAAAATCATAATTTAAAAATTATCTTAGAATGAATTTTTGAGAGTTAATTGAAAAGATTTAATTTTTAATAAATGATGAAATATATTTATTTTACTTGAAAATTATATTTGGGTTTCAATCATTTATAAGGATTCATTATATTTCATAAAAGATTTTAAAGTAATATAATTTTATTTATATGATGAAATATATAAACAACATATTTTTAATTTATTATATTTTATATTTTAGTACAAATTCATATTATACATCAGAATTTTTTTTTTCCGAAAATCAATTTTTCATCATGTTTTTCAGGATTAAGTTTAAATTAAATTCTCCCACTAATGATAATTTAATCATGAAAAATGGATACCAAATTTTTAATTAGGATTTCAAAATTAGGTAAAGACTCCCCTTTTATTTATTTCATTATTAATAATAACTGTGGTAAAAATTTTCCACCTTAGTAATGGTCAAATGTTTAAAACCATGTTAAAACCATGAGATAAGGTCTCAAAATAAACCCTAAAAATGACTTTATTTCATTTTATGGGTGAAATTTGTTCATATATATACAAAGATGGTAAGTTCAATTATATAATTTTTTTAAATATAAATTATATTTTTCAAAATGGTTGTTTATTTTTAATTTTTAGTTATAAAAAAATTATCGTAAATGCTTGTGCAATAAAAATAAATTACATGTGTAAGTAGTTAAAAAATAATTAAATAATTTAAAAAACACTAAAAGTAATATTTTAGGGTGAATAAAATAGTCCCTAATATTTCTATGATATATATTACTTTTTATAACTCTATTAAAGGTAAATATTCTAATCCTATTAATTTCATGTACTTTTCAGTGAAAATTTTGTGAGTATTTCTTAAAATTAAATTAATAGTACTATATGTTAAATAATATTTTATTAAATAATTAAAAAATTACAAAAACATGAATGAGGAAAATAATGTTGATCAATGGTATAATATTTAATGCATTTTCCATTTATGAGACAATTTTCAATATATATATATATATAATTATAACAATTTAATATTGAAAATTTTACTACCATAATTAATGTCAAAATTGATTAACAAAGGGGTTAAAACAAAAGATAAGGTTTAACATTATACTATGACATTACCAAATTTCATTAGATGGTAATATTTTTACCATACAAAATTTTTATTTTTATTCATAACTGTTATGAATCATAAGACATTGGAAATAAATAAATTATATTTAAATATTTTTTGTAATTCCATGGTGTCTTTTCCCTCCATTATAAAAGGACACCCTTCTCTCTTTTATTTTCCCAAAATTGGTCCATATAGGTCAACCAAACCAAATCCAATTCTATTATAAAATTACCTATTCCTAAATTATAAGTTCTTTTCTTCTTAGGGGACCAATCCAAGGGTCCTTAGTAAGGGATTTAAAGGAGGCCTACAGAAGGAGAGGTAATCTTCTAACCCAGCCATTTTCAATTTATTTCTTCTTCTACCTCCACTAAAGTTTCATTAATAATTGTTAAATACTAAATTAATATTCTAAATATACTAAAATATTATTCATATTATTAAACATAGATTATCCAACCTATTTTACATCAAATGGGATGTTAAAGTATAGCTCGTGCGTATGTGTGGACTACCACCTCCACATTGGGATACAATTAATTTTTAATCACCATACTTCATGGATAGTTATTATGATGGTTTTTCATTTTATATAATATATTTATGAAATTATTACCCATTATTAATTATAATATCACATTTACCTTCTTACCCTCTCATTCATTGGAAAATGATAACATCGCTCATGCTTATATGTTGACTACCACCTCTACAAATCGATGTGATTCATTTTCATTTTTTATTTATGTGGCTGGTAAAAGGGATAGGTTTATTGAATATATATGATATATATGTTATAATTATGATACTTTAATGGTTAATTTTTATGTCATTTTCATTCTTTCATTCCATTGAAAAGTAAAAACAACATTTTTACATATGTACGACCTACCGTTTCCATTAGCGGTGTAATTAATTTTTCTATATCAGTCTTTCATGGATGATTATATATAACATCACACTACCATTTTATTAGGTATAACCATAAATTCATCTTAGTTTTCCCCCCTTTGAATGTGGGATGATACCTATAATGGTGAAATCTGATATTTTTTTGATATTCAAAATTAACCTTATGTTTTATAGGATGTAGAAGGATTTCACACCATGTAATTCTATTACACAAAATATAACTATTTTTGGGGAAAATATTTGAAAAGTGGATTCATGTGGAAAAAATTTAAATGTAATTAAAAGTGGTTTCACGTTATTAATTCTTCAATAAACATAATTTTAATATATGGTGGTTTATTTTTCAGCATACTTGTACACTTTGAATTTCATGGAGTGTAACTATATTACACATCGTGAAACTTCCTGAATCCAAGTTCAAAACATGCACATTGTAGTGTTTTCTCAATTATTTTCTCCAGGATTCTTCACCCTCAACCTAGAGCTCTTCCCATGAAATTTTTATAGACTCTTCTCCTTCTAGATTGATCTGATCATATCTTTGCTGCAATTATAGTGTGTCTCTTGGGTGATTAACATTTTTGGTTCATTGTAGATATTGATCATTTTAGTTCTCTTAGTTTTCATTATTAAATCCACTAATCTAATTTGGTGTTTCCTCTTTTATTCTTCTATGATTCATTATGTAATCTCGTTTTGGAGGTCATTCCTTGTTGGTTGTGGTACTGCGGGCTTTCATTATTGGGATATGTGGTTTTCTCTTCTCCTAAAAATTGTTTATCTTTGAATAAAATTAATCCTAAGGTGTATTTATTTTGGTTTTAGGGTCTTCTATAGTGTTTTTTGGTTTCATTTTTGGTGGATCTCAGAGCAGGCATGTGCCACTTGTGTTTTGAGTTGGGTGGTTATTTCTCTATCCTATGATCATTATCCAAATTTCTCTTTATTTAAAAATTTATTTATCAAACTGGAATTACTATTTTTTTGTTTGGAATGTTTTTTTATGTGAAATAGGTTTCCCTAGTTTTTGATAAAAGAAGAGGGAACGGGTACTTTTGAAACATTTAAATTTATTTTTGAAAATGAGCACAAAGGTTACCTTGGTTACGTAGTTGGAAGGTTTACCTTGATTCTATCATCCATGTTTTCTGATTATTAGTTGGTTCACTCATGTGGAATTAATCTAATTCAAAGTCCTATAGTTCCAGGGTATTGATATTGACATATTTGTTGGGATTACTCTTGGGATATTCCTATACTATCTTGGCCTGGGTTCTAGGAACAGGATTGTGCACGTGATTTATTATGGTACGAGTAGTCTACTAGTCTGACCTATAGTTATCCATGGTCAAATTCCATTATTTTATGCTTCTGTTTTGTACTTCTTGACATTCCAAGTCATCCAAGATGTGCATGTTATACATAATTTTGTTTAGAACTTTTAAAAGGGAAATGTTTACCATGTTTTCTAAGATAAATTACTTACTGCTTATTACATCTTGTTTTATTAAAATAAATCATACTGGAATTGTTATATAATGAATTGATATAGAACACATGGGTGGGATCCTACCGAACCTTTTACCTCACACCCTCGGCACCTCCTCAGTGGTATGTAGACATTTTCATGTCGTAAAATGTATGGAAAGGTATGGTGTCATATTGAGGTGGTGAGGTTCGTGTCAGTTAGTTTTGGGAAACTTGTGGTGAGATGGTAGGAGTTCATTTATGCCATCATAGGGAGTAGTTGTGTGGTTTTCATCCTCATATTTGAACTTGTTTTTTTTTCTTTTTCAACTCTTATAGTTTTTAATTTATGTTGTTTTTGGACTATTATGGCATATATATTCCTATAGTCTTCCGTTGTATTATTCAATTTGTGTATCAAAATATGCCATGTGTTTAATGAGGTTGGGAAAAATCATTCCCTCTATTATATTGTTTGGTGATCGGGTTTTTTTCTCAAGCTTATGAGGATCAAGAACACACTTTGGAGATGTAACACAATGGATTTGGTGCGGCGTATGAGGTTTACCAGGGTTGGTTCATTACAATTTGGTATTAGAGGTCCATTTTTTTCAAAAGCATCATTATCTTGGGATGTCAGTTAGACTGGAGATTGGATTTTGGAGACTTAAAATGTATGTTTTGAAAAGTGTCTAGATAGATCATGTCATGAAAAGACTCATGTTTCTTTGGTAAGTTGTGTTATGTATGTGTTTTCTATTTTGAATTTTGATTTTGTTGTCTGGTCATTCTCAAGTTTCGGGGTGTAGTAGTAGGCCTCTGAGGCATCTTCCACATGTTTTCCATGAAGGTGCAGCTGATGATCCTCAAGGGAATCCACCTATAGATCAGACTCATATCAAGACTATAGAATGGGTAGTCAATTCTATTTACCAATATGTATAATTATTTCATATTGTTGTTGTTCAGATACAACTAGGGTCTAGAGGAAAGATAGAGTGAGATAGATAGCTGGATTTTTTTTGTGAGAATCCACTACGCTTTAAAAGAGTTAATAAACCTTAGGAGGTGGAGGACTGGATGGACCTGATTGATAAGATCTTAAACATTCTAGTGAAACTAGAGAATATTAGAATAATGTTTGTAGTGCTCATGCTTTATTATTTTGGAAAGATATGGTGGGATTCTATGGTCCAGGAATACAAACGTGTGGACGAGGACTGGAAGGGTTTCAAAACCCTATTATTTTAGAAATTTTTTTCCAAATTCCAAGATGCTAGAAAAAGTCTCTATAATTTCTATCTTTATAGTAGGGATATCTTTTGGTGTCATTTTACACAAATCTATTTTCTGAGATTTTCTGTTTAACACCAGACGTTATATAGAATGACCAAGTGTAGGAACAGAAGTACCTTTAGTGTTTGCAATCAAAAATCATATCATAGGTGTTTATGTTTAAGATTTCTACCTATGTGGAGATGGTGGATAGATATATTATAGAAGATATTATAATTTAAGGGAAGGTAGTCTTTACCACCTCATTCCTTCCATTTAATTATAGCTTCAGTGGTGTGCATGTGAGGAAAAGGATATGGCTGGATCATCGCAGATGTGGTGGAGGTGGGTATTAGTAGTGAGCCTCCTCTACACCATCCATTGCAGCTAGAACTGTGACTCTGATTATCTATTAGTGTGGAAATTTTGGACACACAATACATTCTTGTGTTATGTCTATAAATATTTTTAATAGTTCTGGAAGCATTGGTCAATTATATTTATTCTATGCTGATATGACTACACCTTGTTAGGGTCATGGTTCTTACCCTACAAAGGCTACAACGGTCTAGTCAGAAACTTCAAAGACTATAGGGCTCTAACCATTGGCCTCAGGAGTGAATCATTTTAACATAGTAGATGAGTGTCCATCAGAAGTAAATTTAGTTCCATAAACAGTGAGAGGTATTATCTTCAGTAAAAATTTATATATTCGATACTGGGGTCTCCCACTCTTTAATATCTAAACATTTTTTTGACGTTCTCAAACATCTAATGGAACTTATTTCCATTATGATGCATTTATAGACACCTATCTATTAGAGGAATGATAAGGGGTTTTAGTGTCCTTATTCGTTAACATTTTTTATTGAGTTCTTATGGGGTTTTCATATTCTTGATTTGGATCTGTTTGATGTCATCATTGATATGGATTACCTTTTCACACATAAAGATGAGGTTGATTGTTATCAAATGTGTCTTTCATTCATTACTATTGATGGAATATCTTGTTTGTTTTAGGGGAATTGGGGTCTGAGGTCATGTCTTGCAGGACTTTCCCACTCAATGCTCAATAGTTTGCTATATACTATTCTATTTGATCCCAATGACATTTTTCCTAATATTGATCTTCTCTTTGTTTTTTGAGACATTCCGGACATTTTTTTCAGAAAACATATCTAGTCTTCCTCTAGATATAGGTGAATAGTTTATTATGACCTTCTTCCAGTTACACATCTGATATTAACATTTTCTTATCGTATTGCACTGATAGAGCTGAAAGAGCTCCAGATTCAGTTAGATGACCTTTTGGAAAAAGGTTTCATTCTCTCTAGTGTTTCTCCTAGGACATCCCATGTTTTCTTTGTTAAGAAATAATATGGTTCAATTAGGTTATTATTGGATTATCTTAAGTTGAACTGGGTGAAAATTAGGAAAAAATATCATTTTCTTCTTGTGGATGATCAGTTTGATCCTTTTAAGGCGAAACGTGTTCACTGAAGATTGATCTATAGTTAGGTTATCATCATCTTAGGGTTTTGAAGTCTGATATACCATATACAGACATCAGGAGTAGGTATGGCCATAATGAATATATTTTGCATCATTTCTATCTTTCAAATACTCTATTATTTTTATTGATTTGATGAAATGGATATTCAATCAAAATCATGAAACTTTTGTAGTTGTGTTCCGGTAAGATATCTTGGATTTTTTGAAATCTGAGTGTGAGAATGAGCACCATCTGAGTTTGGTTTTGGAAATTCTTATAAGTCACCATTTCTATGGAAAAATTTTGAAATGTAGTTTTTTGTATTCAATAAGTGAAGTTATTATGGAACAAGATTTCTAAAAATGGATTATCAGGTGACCTATTGAAGGAGAAGGATGTTTTCCATGAGAGTAACCATGGAATGTCTTTTAGATACGAAGAATCCTTGGTCTTGTGGGATAATACTAATGGTTTATCAAGTAATTCTATAAATTAGTGTCATGTTTGAATGGTCTTACTAGGAATGAGTTGAAATTCACATATAATTCAATGTTTTAGTGCTCTTATAATGAATTGAAATGACTTCTGACACCAGCTCTGATTCTAATTTTAGCTGAGCATGATAAGGGATACATGGTTTTCTATGATGTTTTGGTATTAGTTTGGGATGTGTGCTTATGCAGGATAACCATGTGGTAACATACGGTATGTGTCATCTTCAACCTCATGGAAAGAATGACACCACTCATGATATAGATCTTACTGTAGTCATGATTTTCTGTAAATGTGGGAAGTTCTATCTTTTTGGGTATAGGTTCATGGTCTTTTCTAATCATAAAATTCTAAGATATATATTTTCTTAGAAAAAAATATATCTCATAAAAATATGATTGTTGGAATACCATAATACATTTGACTTCGATATCGCCAACGACCCAGGGAAGGGAAATGTCGTTTCATATCCTCTTACCATGAAAGTACCATCATAGTCTATTCTGGAATCAATGGAGGAGTGGAACATTATAGGGATTTTTTCTCAGTTTTACTTCAATTCTCAGGAGAATTTTCCAGTAATGGTTTTGACCAATGTCTAGTTTTCATTTTATCTCTGGTGGTCTATTTTCTAGAGTCATCATAAGGATGATGAGTTTTAGAATTCTAAATAAATCCTTTATAGTGAGGGGTACTGTTATCAATTGTTTTGTCTCTTAATATGGCTTTATTCACATATGTAAAACTATTGTCATCATAGAATATATGAGGATTTTAGTCGTGATCAATTATCATATAACTTTCTAGGTCGTTCATCCAGGAACTATAAAGATGTATTATGACATGAGGAGATGATTCTGGTGGCTGGGTATGAAGCATAAAATCACAGAGTTTGTGTCTCACTATTACACCTGACAATGAATAAAGGTAGGGAACATGAAACCTTCTAGTTTACTCTAACCATGTCTAGTGCCGATTTAAAAATGAGACGACATATCCATGGATTTTTTCTTCATATTACCACAAACTTTTTGAGGGAGTAATTCTATCTAGGTAGTTATTGATCAGTTGACGAAGTCTTCTCATTTCATTTTGATCGAAGAAACCACTAAAGTTAATGATATGGGTAAGCTATATGTGCGAGAGATTGCGAGGTTACATGGGAGTCCATCTATCATTGTTCTGTGTAGGGATCCATGGTTTAACTAAAGGTCCTGCATGATTATTCAAGAGGAATTGGGTACTGTGGTCAAGTTGAAAATAGATTTCCATCCATATAAAAATGGTCAGATAGATCATGTGATGTAGGTCCCAAAGGATATGCTATACACCAATGTCTTAGATTTCTAATGATCCTGTGATTCAGGTCCCAAAGGATATGCTACAAACCTATGTCTTAGATTTCAAAGGATCATGTGATAGCCATCTGGGACTCATTGAGTTTGTTTATAACAACACTTATCAGTCGTCAATTAGAATGGTTCCATTTTAGGTGTTATATGGTTGCTCATGTAGAAAAGCACTTTTTTGGGATGAGTTTGGATAGGTATCCATTGTTTGATCATGTTTGGCTCAAGATATGTGGATAAATATTTTGTATATGCATTCACATTTGGATGTATCCCAGAGACAGAATAAAATCATATGCAGATTGGAAACATCATCCTCTTCAGTTTTCTGTTGGTGATTGAGTTTTCTAGAATGTTTATCCTCTATTAGGTAACTTTAAACTTGGAAATCATGTAATGTTGGCTCTGATATATGATTGAACATTTGAGGTCACTGAGAGGCTCAGAAAAGTTTCTTATTAGTAAGTATTTCTAGTTTATTTTATAGGTATCCATGATGTTTTCTACATATCTCAGCTTAGTAAATACCATCTTGATCCCACTCACATTACGATTTGGGATGAAATTGAGTTAGATCTCTATGTTTTTGTCTTGTATAAACTAGTTGAGACAATTTTCTCTCAAGTAAATGTCTTACGTGAGATTTTGATTTCATGGGTCATAGTTCTATGGAAACAAGGACCAGATTCTCATGAGACTTGGGAACATGAATCATTGATGTGGGAGAAGTGAAATCATCTTTTTCTAGGGATTACATATTCTATTTGACTTCTTACGGATATAAAGTTTTTATGTGGGGGAGTTGTTACAAACCATTACTATTTTATCAAGGACTCCATTGACCTCATCGTGGTTTTCTAATCCTTTGATATTGGGAGGATACCTATAATTGTGAAGTAAGCTATTTTTTAGACATTTGACATTAACACAATTTTTATGATGGATGTAGAACAATTTCAAGCCATGTAACTAAGTTACAAGACATGTAACCATTGCTGGGTACCGGCTGTGAAAAGGGGATTCACACTATGAAATTTTACACATCGTGAAGAGTGGTTTTAGGACATAAATTCTTTAATTAACATAGTTTTAATTCGAGGCTATGGATTTTTTTCATACCTGTAAACCATGGAATTCATGGAATGTAACTATATTACACATCATGAAATAGCCTACATCAAGTTTTAAAACACCTACATACCACTTTGATCTCAGTCATTTTCTCTAAACTACTTCCCCCTTAACCTAGAGCTCTTCCTTGGTTTTTTAGAGACTCTTCTACATCAAGATCAATCTGATCAGCACTCGATCTCCTTTTCAATTGTGGCGTATCTCTTTAATTGAGGGAAAATTCCACTACTTTTTTTCTATTAATCGTAATAGTTCCCTTAGGTTATGATATTGGATCCATTGATCTATGTTAGTGTTTCCTCTTGTATTCTTCTAATATTCTTTCAGTGATCACATTCCCAAATTCATTCCTTGTTTTTCGTAGAGTGTCGGTATTTTGTTCTAGAGGTATGTTGTTTCCTATTCTATAAAAACCCATTTATTTTTTTATTATATAAATTCTATGGTGTATCAATTTGGGTTATAGGTTATCCGCAAGTACTGTTGGGTTTTGTTGTTGGTGGATCCTGTTTCGGTCAAGTGCGACCCAAGTTTTGAGGCGGGTGGTTCCATATATAGCCTATGATAATTAGACTGATTTATATTGATTTATAAATTGATTTATCAAATAGGAATAAATATTTTGGTCTATTTAAAAAGTTTTTTGGAAGAGAAATTGGTTTTCCTTAGTTTTCAATAAATGAAAAGTAAATGGGTACTTTTGAAACATTGAAATCGGGTTGTGAAACTAAGAAAATAGGTTACCATGGGTACTTGGGTGGAATGTTTATCTTGATGCCATCACCTATGTTTTTTTATTATCATGATTTTTCCCCATAAGAATTTTCTATGATTCTTATGCTTCTCATTCTAGGGAACAAATATTGAAATTTTCGTGGGGTTACTCAGGGGGTATTACTTTTCTTCCAAGGCATGTGTTCTAGGAACTAGACTGTGCACTTGACTTTTTGTGGTATGAGTAGTCTACTAGACTAGCCTATAGGTATCCTTGGTATTGATTCATGTGTTGAAACTTCTTCTTGGTTTTTATTTTCATTCTTATTTCGTGTTGATATGAATGGTATACCTTCTTTTGTTTAGAACTATGAAAAAGTAAATGTTTACCTTGTTTTATCTAAAAACTACTTTACTGATTATCTTGTCATTATTTATATAAAATAATAGAACATGAATGGTTATATAGATACTTGTTATGGAACACCTTGGTGTGATCCTACTGAGAATGATATCTCAAACCCTAGACACCACCTTGTTGGTGCATAGGCCTTTATATGTCATCCAATGTATGGAAAGGCAAGGCATCATAGTGAGGTTGTGAGGTTCATGTCAGCTACTTTTTTGTTACTAACGGTGGGATGGTGGGAGTTTTTCCATGCCATATCATTGAGTATATATGTGGTTTTGTTTCTTTCATTAGGACTTGTTTTGGGATATTTGTCTACTCTTACAAATTTCCTTTTTTGATGTCTTTTTGTGGTTATGGAATATATATTCCTTTATTATTCGATTTTCTTTTTCATTTTGATTATATATATATTCTAAGTGTTTGATTGGGTTAGGTGTAATCATTCCATTTGTTATTTTGTCTGATTCTTGGGTTTTTGTTACCAGTCTCTAGGGATTAGGACCGCCTTTTAGGTATATAATGAAATGAATTAAGTTCAAGGTTTTAGGGTTACCTGGGTCGTTTCGTTACAATTTTTTATTTGAGGTCATTTTTTTACTCAAGAGCCCTTGTCTTTGGGTGTCTATTAGATTGCAGACAGGATTAACAGGACATGAGAGGTGTGTTGTGATAAGTACATGGCTAACTCGTGTCCTAACGAGACTCATGTTTCCATGGGAAGTTGGGTTATGTGTCTCTAGTGTTGGATTTTTTAAAATATTAGTTTCTTTTTATGGGTTTTCTAGTTTGAATTGATATTTGTTCTATTGTCTGATCATTACCATATTTCAGTGTGTAGTAGTATGCCTTCGAGATGTCTTTCATGAGCTCTTTATGAGGGTGAAGCTGATTCTCCTCAAGGGAATCCACCTACATATCAAAACCTTATAGAAACGATAGTATGGGAAGTTATTTATATTGATCAAGATGTAGTAAAATTACATAATGATGTTGTTGAGATACAACAAGAAGTGGGAGGATAAGGAGATCGATTGTGGGATTTTTTTCATGAGAAACAATTGTCCTTTAAAGAATGAAAGAACCTCCATAGGTGGAGGAATGGATTGATAGGATCGATCATATCTTTTACTTTATAGAGACACATAATAATATAAGAGTAAAGTGTGCAACAATATGGATCAATAGTTCTGGTAAGAGGTGATGGTATTCTGGGGCCCACGAAGATAGGCATGTGGACTTAGATTCGAAGGGTATCAAAACACTATTTTTTTAGTAGTTTTGTCTAGAGACCCTGATATAGGAAATGTCTCTTGAATTATTATCTTTGAAAAAAGTAGAGTGTTTGGTGTTGGCATACACCAAAAGATTTTTTGAGCTTGTCCATTTCTCTTCAAACATGGAAAAGAATGACGAAATAAAAGCAAAAATATAACTACAGAGTTTGCAATTGGATATTAGGTACAAGCTTTTTATGTTGAATCTTTCTACCTATATAGAGAGAGTGGATATAGATATGATGGAAGAGATGAATATGGTATAGAAGGTTTTCTTTACCACCTCTTCTCTTTCATCTAATGATAGCTACAGTGGAATCCATGGATAGAAAAAGAAATGGCGAGATCATCACAAAAGTGGTGGAGGAGGGTATCAGTAGAAATCTTCATATGCAACATCTTTTGTAGCAGGAAATGTGCCTCAAACATTCAATCAGTGTTGTAAGGGCTAACATAGAAGACATTATTTTCCTATACCTTTCAAAAAAAGTATTTATTGTGGATGCATTGGTCACTTATAACGCTTTTGTTAGGATATAACTATTCCACAATATGGTTAGTGTTCATTTTCTCCAATGTATAATGTTGTGTAGTTAGAAGAATTGATGAATATAGGGCTCCAAACATAGGACTCAGGAGAGAAGCAGTTTGATGTTGTAGATGAATGTCCAGTGGGGGTCAATGCTGGTCCTCAAATAGTGAGAGGAATTATCCTTATTGCATCTTCAGTGGTAAATTTTTTATTCGATTATGGTGCCTCCCACCCTTTAATATCTTCACGTTTAGTTGATGTTCTTGAACATTCAATGGAACTTATTTCCATTAAAATGATGTTAGTGACACCTCTCAGTAGGTTGAAAGAGCATTGGTTTCGATTTCCTTCTTGTTCTTTAAAGATTACTGATGTGGAGTTGGTCTAGTATTTTATTTATATTGATTTGAATATATTTGAAATCATTATCTGTATATATTGACATGTCCCTCATCAAGATGAGGTAGATTTATATCATTGGCATGTTTCATACTTTTTTTCCAATGGGATACCTCATTTGTTTTAGGGTTAGTGGGATTGAGGTCAATTCATGCAGGGTATTCCCACTCATATCTCATCAGTTTTATATCTACTATTGTCTTTGATCTTGATGATATTTCTCATATTATTGATCATATTATTATTGTTTGATACTTTCCTAATGTTTTCCTAGAAAACTTATTTAGTCATCCTCCAAAGAGAGAGGTATATCATATGATTCACCGGGTTCCAGCTACGCAGTCGATATCGATACCTCTTTAATGTATGGAACCATCAGAGCATAAAGGGATCGATATTAAGTTGGATGACCTATTGGAAAAAGGTTTCATTTGCCCTAGAATTTCACTTTGGTAAGCCTCTGTTCTCTTTGACAACAGAGCATATGGTTCACTATGTTTATGTGTGGACTATCATAATATGAACTAGATGAAGGTTAAGAATAAATATATTTTTCCTCATGTGGATAAACTATTCGATTGGTAAAAAGGGTCAAATTAATTTTCAAAGATTGACCTTCAGTCATCTTATCATCAACTCATTGTTTAGTAATCTGATATACCAATGAAATCTTTGAGGGTCATGTATGTCTACTATGAATATCTTATGATGCCTTTCAATCTGAATAACTCTTCTATTGTTTTATGCATTTGATGAATTAGATATTACATAAATATCTTGAATCTTTTTTGGTAGTGTTCTCGGATAGTATAAAGGTGTATTTGAAATCTGAGGATGAGCATGAGCACCACTAGAGTTTGGCTCTTGAAATTTTGAGAATTCAACGTTTGTATGTAAAACTTTTAAAATATAGGTTTCAGATTCAATAAGTGAGGTTATTAGGGCATAATATTTATGAACATGTCTTATCATCTGATCCATGGAATGTAAAGTATATTTTTTCAGGGATGTAACCACAGAATGACTTTGAGATATGAAGATTCCTTGGTCTTCCTAGATACTACAGATGGTTTTTGTAGGACTTCTCTAAGTTGGCATCACAATTGACTTCTCATACCATGAAATTAGTTAAATTTAAATGGGATGCAGAGAGTCAGTTATCTTATAATGAACTGAAATGACTTCTGACATTAGCAACTATTTTGATCATACTATATATCGGTAAGGGATTCATGGGCTTCTATGATAATTCAGGTACTCTTTATGGATATGTTCTTTTGAATGATACCCATGTGGTAGCTTATTGATCTTTTCAGCTTCAATTAGATGAAAATAATTACCCCACTAATTATTTAGATCTTATAATAGTCATGAATTCGCTTAAATTTTGGTGGCACTATGTTTTTTGGGAGAGGTTCATGGTCTTTTTTGGTCATAAAATTCTGAACCATTTATTTTCTCAGAAAGACATAAATCCTAGATAGAGACAGTGTATAGGATAACTTTAGACATTTCAATTCAATATCACTTGAACCCTAGAAAAAGGAAACATTTTTTCATATGATCTTAGTAGGAATTCACCATCATAGGTTGTTTTGAAATCGAAGGTGGAGTGAAACCATATGGGGATTTTCATTCAATTTCACTTGAATGCTCTGGATAATGATTCATGCATGGTTATTACTAGTGTTCAGCTATCATCATCTCTCCTATAGTCTATATTGTGGATTCATCAGTAGGATGATGAGTTTCAGAAGACTCTATAAAGCCTTTATGGTGGGTGTATTGTTCCTGGTTAGTCTCTCTCTTCAGATTGTATGCTTCAATTCCATAAAATGATTGGAATCCTAGTATCTGTGAAGAGTTTAGTCTTCTTCGATTTTTATAGAACTTTTTTTCCATTCATCCAAGAACTAAAAAGATGTATAATGACATAAGACAAAAATTGATGTCACTTATTATAATGAATGACATCACAAATTTTGTGTCTCACTATTACACCTTCCAATGAATAACGGTAGAGCACTTGAAACCTTCTAGATTTCATCAACCTCTATTGATGTTAATTTGAATATGGGATGAGGTATCCAAGGATTTTTTTTGATTACTGCAAACTCTATGAGGGAGGAATCATATATGGGTGGTTTATGAATGGTTGATGAAGTATGAATATTTCATTTCGATCAAAGGCACCAATAAATTTAAAGATCTAGGAATGTTATATGTGCAAGATATTCTGAGGTTATATGGGAGTCCATCGGCCTTTGTTTTGGATAGGGACCCTAGGTATACCTCGAGGTTTTAGAGGAGTCATCAATAGGAAATGGGAACTTTGGAAAATTTGATCACAACATACAATTCATAGACATACGGTCAGATGTTGCATGTGATTCAGATCTAGGAGGATATGCTACGCACAAGTTTCTTTGATTTCATAGGATCAGGTGAAAGCCATCTAGGACTGGTTAAGTTTCTTTGTAACAATAGTTATCGGTCATCAATAAAAAAGGATCCCATTGATTCATTGTATGTTTGGTCATTTAGATCACATCATTTTTAGGTTGATGTGGGTGAGGTATCTTTATTTGGAATATGTTTGGTTCGGGATACATCAATGAAGATTTTTTATGTGCATCGATCTCTAGATACATCCCATAGTCGATAAAAATCATAAGCAGATCGACAATGTCGTCCTCTGGGGTTTTATGTTGGTGACTGGGTTTTCTAAAAAAATTCTCCTTAGATGGGACACTGTCAAGTTGGAAATAACAGAATGTTGGCTCTGATATATGTTGGACTTTTTGTGTTCATTGAGTATCTCAGATAGTTTTATTATCTATTAATATTTTTTATTCAGTTTACAGTTATCTATGATTATTTCTATATGTATCATCTAACGAAATATCATCCAGATCTTGCTCGTGTTCTGAGTTGGGAAGAAATTGAGATAGAGATGGATGTATCTATCTTCTAGAAAATAGTAGTGATTGTGGACTCTCATGTCAATGTATTTAGTGGGAAGTGGATTATGTTGGCGAGAGAATTATGGAAACAAGAATCATATTCTCATGAGACTTTGGAAAATGATTCTTTGATGAGCGAGTTGTTTCCTCATCTTTTTCAAGGGATTACATCTTCTACATGACTTCCCGAGGACAGAAAGACTTTATAGTGGGGAGTCTATAACATCTTGTTATCATTTTATCTGGTATGCCCTTAACCTCATTATGGGTTTCCCATCCATTGAGATTTTTAGGACACTTATAGTGGTTATGTCAAAGATTTTTTCTAAATTCAACTTTAACTAGATTTTTATTTTGGATTTAAAAGGATTGCATGTCCTATAACCCATTAACACATTGTGTAACTATTGCAATGTAAAATCCATAAAATGTGGATTCACACTATGAAATTTTACACATCTTGAATTGTTTTTTCGTAGTGAATTATTTAAATAATGGATTTTTAATCTGAGGTGATAGATTTTTCAGTATACGTTTACACAATGGATTTAATGGTGTGTAACATTATTACATGTCATGAAATGACCATATTATTGTTTTAAAACATGCAAAAAATATTTTGTCTTGGGTATTTTCTCTAGGCTTCATCACCCATGACCTAGAGATCTTCCCAATAGTTTTTTTGAGAGACTCCACTCCTAGAATGATTTGATCAGCACTCAATATCCATTTAAATTGTGTTGATTCTCTCGGGTGAGTAACCTTTCCATTTCATCATTGATAATGATTTTGGTAGCTCTAATGTATTATATTATTAGATCTATTTATCAATTTTGGTGTTTCCTCTTATCTTATTCTAAGTTCTGTTGTGAAATCTCGTTTTGAAGGCCTTTTAGTGTTGTTCATGGTGTGGTGGGCTTTTGTTCTTGAGGTATGTCATTTACTCTTCCCCACTAACCATTTTATCTTCCAATTAAATCAATTATAAGGTGTATGGATTTGGGTTCTAGGTTCTCTGGTGGTGTTGTTGGGTTTTGTTCTTGGTGGATCATGTTGTGGGCATGTGCATCCCAAGTTTTGAGGTGGGTGGTTCTGTCTCTAGCCTATGATAATTACCCTAGTCTCTCTTAATTTATAAATTGATTTATCAAACTGGAATGTCAATTTTTCTGTGTTAAAAAGGGGGGTTTTAAGAGAAATTATTTTTCTCTATTTTTTGATAAATGAAAAGAAAATGGGAACTTTTGAAACACTGAAATGGAATTTTGAAAATGAGTATGTGGTTTACCGAGGTACTTAGTTTGATGTTTTAAATAGAGGCCGGTATCCATGTTTTGTTATTATCAACTGGTTTTCTCTAGGTAATTTCCTTTGTTTCGAAGGCTCATTATTCTAGAGAACATATATTGATATTTTAGAGGGGTTTACTCATGGGGTATTCCACTTCTTCATTGGCATGTGTTTTAGAAACATGATTGTGAACTTGATTTATTGTGGTACACATAGTCTGTTAGTCTGGCCTATAGTGATCCTCGGTACTAATGCATATAGCTACTTCTATTTTTTACTACTTGGATTTATAAGTTATTCTTTATATCACTATAATATCTTCTTTTGTTTAAAACATAGATATGTGACATGTTTACCATGTTTTCTCTAAAAAATTATTTACAACATGTCATGTCATGATTTATTTGAAATAAAAATACATGAATGGTTATACAGAGACCTATTATGGAACACCTGGGTGGAATCCTACTGAGCTTATTTTCTCACACCTTACACATGTCTTCAGTGGAGCTTAAACCATTGTATGTATTCTAATTTGGGGAAAATAGAGGCTTAGCATTGAGGTGGTGAGGTTTTTTTCTACTAGTTTTGGATAAATGGTGGTGATATTTTAAGAGTTCTTCTACTCAATCACATGGATTAGTTGTGTCGTTTTTCACTTGAAGTTGGACTTGTTTTTGGATCTATGTCTACTCATGTAGTTGTTCGTTTCTACTATATTTTGATTGTTATGGAATATACATTTCTTCAGTATTCCACTATATTTTTTGTTTTTTGTATACATATATGCATTCTATTTGATTAAGTTGAGAGAAATTATTACCTCTGTTTTTTTTCAATGCCCAGGTTCTTATTTCCCCCATTTGGGGACCAGGAACACCCTTCAGGTATGTAATGCAATGGGTTGGGTGCCATATTTGAGGGTTACCGGGGTCTGTTCATTACACAATATATATATAATTAATATGTTTTATATTTAATTAAAATTTTGACATTTTTTAGATTATGGAACCATGATCAATGTGATATGACTCAAAATATCAAACCAAAAATATCCTGAAAAGCAAAATAGCTGATACCTAAAAACAATGATTTTATGTATTAATTTTTAGTGATTGGGTGTTGAAATATTATAATTCGGCCATATATGACATTATAATTATATACATGACTTTTTATAGAATTATAATTAATTTAAAAAATTTATATTTTAGTTATAATTATATACATGACTTTTTATAGAATTATAATTAATTTAAAAAATTTATATTTTAGTATAGGGAACTTTTTAATCATGTCAAACTCAAGGTAATGAATTTTCATCTCACATTAATTTTAATGACAAACATGTTATATTTACCACTTTTTTATTTTATGTGGTGTATATACTACCCAATGTTTTCTTTTATTATTATTCTTCTTAAAATTATGAATATGTGTTTACCCATCTTATGTTCACTATTTCATTTGTATTTTATTTGAAATTTACTAATGTGGTAAGTGTTTTAAGTTTAAACATTTTTTAAATTGGGATTATTTGTGATTGAATTTCCCAAAATGGAAATTATGTGATACTTTTCTAATAAAACCATTTTGTTTTATTCTCCTATGGGTATTTATATAGAATACATGTTTCCTTTAAATTTTCTATCATTATTTAGTTGAGAGACTAAAATAATTTTTTTCATGTAAATCGCATTTAATTCCCTCTTCTATAAAAAGTCATCATTATTCCTTGTTTATTTTTTATAAAAAGGATTGAGAATATTTTACAATTATAATGTAATTATTTCAATTCCTTTTTAAAAATGATAAAATTTTTACAAAATGGTTTAGTTGAATTCACTTTTAATTTTTTTAAAGATGTACTTGTAACATTTATTCAAAATGTTAATGTAATAATTATTTTAATGTATAAACAACTAATTAAATTTTAAAACATCATAATTGCTTAATATTTAGAATATTACTTTTTAATATTTCTTAGTTCATTATAAATAAAATTATTTCTATATTATTTTTGAAATTTTTTATATTTTAAAGGAGGTATTTCAAAATTAATGTGATGTTTTCATAATGAAATATTCCATGTAATAATTTAAATGAATTTTAATCTATGATGATATCCCTTGATAGTTATTATTCTTTACTTGGGATATAATCCACTGATACCGTCTTTATTATATATATGGATGGATTTTTTTTTATGATAATGATATGTTATTGAAACCTATTTTAATTCTATGTATTACGCTAGGATGAAATTTTCAAATGTTTATAAAAACCATTTTTTTCATTGGTTAAGCTATGATGAATTGTTTTATGAAATTTAGAATATATTTGAATATATTTCTGATTATGTGAGGGGTTGGACCATAATTATTTACCCCTATAATGAATTGGGTAAATATTAATGTTCATTGAGATAAAATAGTATATAAGAGGTTATCCCAAGCATAGAGTGGGTACATTATTACTTTTCAGGATCCTAAAAAAGTATGGATTACATGTGTGGTGTCCTTCAGAAAATATTTCATTGATTATTATTATCCCATAATTTATAACAATATTTTATGATATGATCGTATTCAAATGTTATGTCCTCATGTCTCATGTTATTTGATTAATTTATGTTTGTGATCTAAGAACTATTATGTATGGTTTTTATATTTTAATCTCATGTTATCATTTACTTTATTCTCATGTTATGTTTACATGATCATTTACATATCTCTTTTGTTACCCACACTGAACATATGAGATCACTATTTATTGTGTTTTTTCATAGGATATGATAAAATATTTTATGTATGATGTGTATAATATGGTTGAATGTTCTTTATAACTAATTTGGTGATGATTTATATGTTTTATGAAATAGTTTTTTATGTATATATGTTTCCACATACAAAAAACCCTTATGGTTATAGGGTGGATTGTTGTGTTATATAATGAATATTCATCTAATGATATGTATAATTATGCATTAAAAGTATGGGTTATATACAAGCCGTAGAATTTTACCATGAGGAGAACCAATTCATATTTTATGAGGAAATATGGGTATATGATATTGTGAATTGATTATTTGGTAATCAATTCCATTACAAAAACTAACATGTATCATATTCCTCATACTGATGAAATTTTTTATCTACTTCAAGGATCTCAGTATTTTTCTATGATTGATCATTGTTCTTGGTATCATCAACTATGAGTAAAGAAAGCATATATTAAAAATATGGAATTCATGGGAGGTATTTACATTACTAATATAGAGTAATTCTCTTTGGAATCACTAATATACCCTCCATTTGTGTGGATAAGATGAGCATTGTATTCAACGATTATATATATAATTTTATTATTGTATTTATAAATTTCATGTTGGTATACTATAAAAGTTTTGATGAGAAAAATATTCATTTTTGAAACATTCCTGAGTATATTAAAGGATGTTAATTATATGGGAGATTTTGAAAAATTGGAATTTTATCTCCAACTAGTTTCTTTTTTTGATAAAGTTTCCTTAGAGGAAGGAATATTTGTTGATACTTCAAATAAAAATGTAGTTATGGAATTAACAACTCCAATAAAGATAAACAAAGTAAATGGATTCCTTATATTATTTTCTTACTATCAGTTATTTTTTCCAAAAAAATCTTGATTTTCATAGCTAATAACCATGTTGATACATAAATTGGTTAAGTTTATTTGTAAAAAAGATGTAAATAATTTTTTCAGGAATTAAAGAAGTGATTAGTCAATTCACCAATATTGAATTTACCATCAACAATGGATGAATATGTGATCTATAGTGATTCATCAATGATGATACTTGGATATTTATTCATGCAGAATAATAGGTTTGTGTCGAATGTATATATGTATTGAACGATTTGTGGATAGGATTATTAAATACAAGATATTGAGTTGGAATCCATAACAATTTCATTGATGATATGAATGTAATAAATTTATGGTGAAAATGTGTAATATATATATAATTTATATGGATTGAAAAAGTTTGAAATAAATATTCTCATAGAAGGATATCAACATGAGGAAACGGGTACATATACAACATCTCAAGGATTGTGATTTCTCAATACATAACCACCATGGGAAGGTAAATAAGGTGGTTGTTGTTTTGAGAATGAAAGATAATTGGGTTTTAACTAAAATTGGGATTGAAAAAGATTCCATATCAATTAATTTAGTAAATTTGGATATGGGAATTATTAAGGATGGGTAGGAATTATATCCTTCTTTATTTATTTTAAATAATCATTCATATAGAAAGAAAAGTTCTAGTATTGATGATAAAAATTGTTGAATGAAAATGAAATCCATTATTAATAGAAAGATGGTATAAGTTTTCAAGGAAGACAATATACTCAAATTTGTAAATATTCCATTTGTTCCATCTATTTTTTATTTAAAAATATTATTATTTTTTAAATCTTATATATCAAATTTATCTATAAAAATTGTTAGTTCCAAAAAAAATCAGGATTAGAAGGAAACTTATTGGTTTGATGCTATAAACCAGTAAATTATAGACTATTTATAAATATTTTTCATTGTTCAATAAGTAAATTCTGAGATACCATAACCTATATTTTCCATTCATCACACAAATATATATATATATATATATTCATGTGTAAAAATGGGATGATTTTATAATAAAAGTTTTACATAATTTCTGAATACTCCTATAAGGAATGGTGTTTTATGTGTTATTGTTTATCACTTTACCAACTCTACACATTTCATCTCAATAAGAGAAATTATACCTCTTATACACCTTTTATGGAACTATGTTAGTAATGTTTTGTGAGTTTATGTTGAACCAATTTTGATTGAATCTATTCATAACCTATGATTTAAATAAAAAATAAGGAATATTATTCAGAGGTATTTAGAAACAGAGCTACATTTGAGAACTAATTATCATCATCTTATATATGGACAATCTTGAAGGACATTTGAAATATTATAAGACATTTTTAAGAAATTCCCACTTAACATTCAAGTTATATGGGAGCGGTATTTACCTTTTTTAGGATTTATATATAATCATAGCATTCATTGGGCATTAAAATGGACCCACATGATGTCTTTTATGGGGAACAATATTGTCATAAAAAGTTTTCGTGTGATGTTGCTGAAAGGATTATTTTAGTCCTATATATTTCTGAGGATGGAACTATGGAAGTGTGAATCCTTCATTTTTATTATGCAATCTCATAGTATACAAATTATATGGGTTGATATCCAAATATAGGATATAGAATTTGAAATGGGAGATCATGTTTTTTTAAATATATCTCTATGGAATGCAGTTATATGGTTTTGGAAAAAATGGAAAATATCGATCTGGTACATCAAGCATTTTGAAATTATGGAAATAATTGGAATTGTGGCTTAATTTTTTAAAATTCCATCTATCCCCTCCAAATATTATGTTGTTTTCTATTGATATTAATTAATGACGTATATACCATACCGAATTCTTGTTATCAACTTTGAGGAAATAAAAATGGAACCTTATAAATCTTACTGTAAATATCTTTTAAAGATTATTGACAATGGAGAATAAGTGTTCTTGAATTATACAACTCAATTAGTGGAGGTGAAATATGGGATCAATAAAATTTAAGCTGAAAAGTGGGAACCAAATGAAGTTATGGTGAAGTACTACATGCAACTGTTTATAAGGTGAAATTATAGAAATTTTTAGGATGAAATCTTTAATGGATGAAAAATGTGACACCCGATATTTAATTATAGAAAATAATCTTTTATTTATGAAGAAATCAATAGCATAATTTACATAGAGTTATTCATGAATCTAATTAAAATGAAACTTCTAACATTTTAAAAATTATTTTTTTATGATATTAATACCATTTTTTAATTCATAATCTTAAAACTATCTTAGACTGAATTTATGATATTATTCAAATATATTGTATTATTGGAATAAATAGCTGGAAATACTGATTTTACAAATATTTTAATTTTAATGACTTTACAATGTTATAATAATTAATTGAATGTCTTAACAACCAATTTTATAGAACAAATATATATCCTATATGTAATATAATTCATAAAAAAAATATAATTTTGAACTTATAAATATATAATTAACATTTTGGAAATATAATTTATATATTTGTTTCAAATAAAAACTATTATTTGTAATTTCGTGATAATCTAGTATATACAATGTTACTTTTGATTTTTTTATGGTTTGAAAGAAAATTTCTTATAAATTTATTTAACATAATCTAATTAATTCTATTATAATCAAAACTATACATAATATTTCATTAGAATAATTTTTATGCATAAAACCAATTTTTATCTAAAAATGGGTTTTCTTGCATTGTGTGAATATATAATCAACGTAATTTCTAAAAATTAATGAAATTTAATCATGTATAATGGATACTATATTTGGTATCATAATAATTAACATTAGTAAATAAGTCCAACTTAATTTTTTTTCATAATTAATAGTAACCATGTTAATTATTTTTTACTTATGTTAAGGTTAAAATGAGTAAAAAGGGTTGATATAAAAAGTATAATACTTCAAGAAAAAAACCATTCACTGGATTAAATCTCATTTGTTTTTTTATTTATACCTTAACCTTATTATATTGAAAAAAATAATACAATTTTGGAGCCACATTACATGATTATGACATTTATTATATAATAAACGTTCAAGTATTTAATATTTTACCAGCCACCTCATTTATAAAATGGATCCCAATATATTCTTTTCTATACACTAATTGATACACATATATCAAAAAAATTACCCACTAAAATTCCACAAAAACTTCTATTACAATTTTAGCTTCTATAAATTAATTGATACAATTATATCAACAAAAACCTATTAATACTCCACACACACAAAACCCTACCTTCATTCTATAGGTCCTTGTCTCACCAAAAAAATAGTTCAACAAGGATTATAGTGTAAGTGAATGGATGTTACCCAATGAAAAGGTTTATGTTATTACTGAGATTTTCAATATTCCATTCCTATTAAGTTTCCTTCAAATATTCAATAAACAAATTATCCAAATTATATAAGTATATTAACTCTAATTAAAAAAATTATCTTAATGGAATATTAATTTTATATCTCATTTTTATTCTATGTAAAATGAAAATATCACTCGTGTGTATGTACGACCTACCATCTCTACATAGAGGTGTTATTATTTATTCAACCCCACATTAATTGGATGGTTATTAAGATGAAATTGATAAATATTTATGATATTTATGAAATAATAATTATTTTATAATAATAATATATCATATACCATCTTCCCCTTACATTAGATTGAAAATGATAATGTTACTCGTGCGTACTTGTGGACAACCACCTTCACAAAATGATGGGATTCATTTTTCTATTTATAAGATAAATGTATGATTCTAAAATTGTATATAATTAATAAAAATTTATATTTAATAAATTACTAACATTGTTTATTTGAGGGAAACATTTCTTAAAACCTTTAACCATGTACACTATACCAATGTAGTATTTCAGAAATTGATTGAAAAACCTTTCATGATCAATATAATTATGTAATATTCAATAAATGAATTTCAGTTGATTATAAAATTATAGTAATAAATTAAATATAGATGAAATGTTTCTTAATAATCTATTAATACATTTGAATTCATAATACAAGAAGATCAAACACATATTCCTAAAGAGAGACACATAGTAAGAGATTTTTGTTATTTTTGAGTTTTATTTTGGGATTTTTATGTTCATAAATAACTTGGAAAAATTATATTATAATAATATTTTAAGAAATATATATTTTATTCTAACATTTTTAATTTATTGGTTTAAATTTTTATACTTAATTTCCCACCTTGTTGGATCAATGACCAATAATTAGGTTACAAGTAAGAATCTTTCTTTTCCAAATCATATTTTAAATATTTACCTAACTCCTTTTATTAAATATAAAATTAATTTAAATTGTTTAAATATTGTTATTATTTATTGAAAAAAGTTTTATAAATTTAATTTCAAATTATTTTTGAAGTCATTTTCAATTAAAATAAAACTGAATATTGTCAACATATTTATATGAGTTAATTTAAATTTTTTGGAAAAGTGAAGAATGTTTTTTAAATATATATGGATTAAAAACCCTTAACTATTATCATATCCATTGTTCATTAAAAATATTCATTTATAACTCAATATTCCTGAAATTTTAGTTCGTAAAGATACAAAATGAAAGGAGTAATATTTTATAGAAGGAATGAAAATAATTTTAAAAGTGATTTTTATCTTCATATTACATTAAGTTGTAATGCATTTATTATAAATATTTTTCCTATAATTTATTTTATATTTCAAAAATTCTTTGTTTTTTAATAAAACCATTATTTCTGACTAATTGATGGTTTTCTTTTACCTTTTATTGATTTATGGTTTTTGTGGTTATTAACTTTATCAGGATCATATTCCATATCATTATCTAAAATTTCATGGGAAATTATTTTAACTAAAATGTCAATAATTCAAGTATCATGGATTTATATGATATAATTTCCACTACATTGATATTATCTCAATTGTATAAAATTTATATTTCTAGTATTATCTTATAGAAGTTTATTGAGATTCTATTTTCATTGAATAGGGTAATATTCCATAATAATGATTCAATATAGATAATTATTTATTTAAAATAAATTTTGAGGTCAAGTTATATTGATCATACAATTAATGGGTAATTCATAGGAAATAAAAATTCCATGTAGGGCCTAGTTATATATATCCCATTAATGTAGTTTAATGCCTCATGAGATAAGGAAACATGTATGACATATTTAATGGTTACCCGTTTTCACCAACACATTTATAATGAATTTATTGGTAGAGGCCTTGATGACATGATTTATGATATCTTGGTGGAGGTTTTCAATGTAGGATCATGAATTTATGGTTTTATGAGTTTTATTTTATCTAGTATTTAGTTTTCATTATCCATGAATGTACATCAAATCTAAATTGTTGATGTAATGTGTAGTGTTTTGATTATTCACTCTTAGTTATTTATTATTAATTATTTAATTAACATATATTCCACAATAAAAAACCCAAATTTATCATCTGAGTTTAATCTTGTTTTTTTCCGTTCTGTGGGACTTCAAAGAGGTTATTTTGAATTATTTAAAAGTTGTAATAAGGTTTATTATTATGTGATATATATTTATAATATAATTTTGGAATAAACTATCTATATAGTTATCCAAGATATTTAAATATATCTATCTTGTATGGTGTGATCAATTCAATCTCATAATAATGTAAAAATCTGAACACTTGATTTGTGTTATGGAGTTGGGTTTATTGAAAATATTTGAAAAATATTTTCAAAAAAGGTAATGGATTATTTGAATGAAATTTACCTTTACCTTTAATCGAATATTGATATGATAGTAAATTTCATTCTATATATCAAAAGAAGCTTGATGAAGATATTTTTGAGGTTGAGTTGACATCAAAATAGATGAAAACAATTCCCCCAAACTGGAATTCCAATTGGGGAAATTAAAGAAGAATGGTGTTTTAGAGAAATTTTTTTCTTTGAAAATGAGAAGATAAAGTTAAAGAGAATTATCTAGAAGGCATAGATACTGACTTCATATCAGAAATAGAATATACTATGATTTCATCTGTGGAAATATCCAAGGTCTAGTCGAAGAAGATAGTGATAAATAAGAGGGAGTTATAGACACAAACGATTAATTTTAGGTAATATTTATGAGATTTATCTTTTGATAAATAATAATAGAAATATTTTAGGTTGTTTGAAATAATATTTGAGTTATTTTGATGAACATTAAGTGGGAGTGGATCATATTGAAAATGTTTTGTAAGAATGCTAAATGAGTCATGTAAAATTTAATTAAGGTATTAATTAATGATTGGATATTGATGAACCAACCAAGATCATTGATGATCATAATATGATTATCAAAGAGATATATAAGATAATCAAAAAACCTTCTAGATAGGCAAATCAATGATAATTATTCATTAATTGGAAATTATAATACATATATTTAATAATATTCTCTAGTTTGTATAATTTTCATATGAAGTGTTGATAGTAATGGAAGAATAAGAAAAATTGAAAAAATTCATATTCCTAAAATACATAAATATATGGGTAAATGTTCATGGTTAAGAAAATTTTAATTTAAAAATTGAATCATCCAATGTGAAGAGAATATTTAATATGGTAAAATGAGGAATGTTTCAATAATAAATAACTTATCATAAAACAATAAGTTATAAAGACTCTAGAGATATGTTGAAATGTGAACAAATGTGACATTTGCATTGTTGAACTGTAATTTTTTGGATTGTATAGACACTCTATTTCTTATTATAGTGATGGTAAAAGTTATATTAGAAAAAACATTATTTAGAAGTTGAAAAATGAGAGTTGGACTGTAGTATTTTTACTAGGTAAGAAATTTAAGCAACATATTATAATTGAATTCCATTAATAAATAGGTTTTATTGTCCTGAAGAATAAGTATTTTATTGGATGGATTATTATAAAAAATTATAATAGACCAATATAATTCTCAAACCATTATGGAATCTCTAGGAAGTAAAATAATAAATTAGAGAAAGAGAATTTGGCTAAAATTTCCTTGAAATTGTAAAATAATACTAGCACCTAGATTTCCGATGAAAGTTGTTTATAACAAATTAGAATTAATTTTAATATGTTTAAGAATATGGATGGAATATTTAAAAAAAATTAATTATGGTGGAAATTTAAATAATAAGGGTAGTGAAAAGTGACGATTGAATAGTGATGATTTTAAGAATACTAATATACTTTATGTTTACAGAATTTATCTAGACTTATTATTTGTTTTCAAACATTACCACAGAGGATGGAAAGACACACTCAATAAAATGGAAGAGAATTATCTACTAATTATATAGACCAAGGATCATATTATATATCAAGTATATATCAAATAGAATATATATCTTTTAATAGTGGAAGTGTAAGATATTTTATAAAACATGATAATTGTTTCTATACATCAATCGATAATATAGAATTTATCATATTTTATGGTTTCTTTCAATATTCATTTCTTTATTTTAAATAGAGGTAATGTTTTTAAATATTTATAAGGATAAATTATGTTATAAAGTTTTTATCATCCTTATACGATGAGAGAATTGAGTTAACTAAATTTTGTTTATAGTGATGGATTTAGTCTAATCTTCCATGCTAGAATATATGGTGATATATAATTGATTAAATTTGTTGAGAATTATATAAATATGGGATGTGTTATATTATTTAAATAAATAAATGTGTATGGATTTCAAAATATGGTTTTCAATGAGTGTATTAAATAAAATTATAGGAACTTTTATGGTTTTGAGACCAAATAATTGAATAGAGTTCGTATAATATAATGTTTAAATGTACCTTTAAAAAATTGTATTAAAAATGAAATAGCTTCTATAATAACTCATCAATAAAATTAGGCTATGTAAATAAGAAACATAATAATGAATAATATTGAAAGAATAACATTGATAGAATGTGGAATATCACGTCACTTCAAGAATCATGTTGTGAAAGTGGGCGTGTATACTCATAAAATAGCATTTCTCCGCCAAATGGTATAGATGGATCCATATTAAATGTTGAATGGAATGAATAACTCAATGAATCATCTAAGATTATTAATAATGAAATCATTTATTCAAAATAAATAAATAAATCATTGAAATTATAGTGATACAATGGATGAAAGAATATTCCAAGGATATAAATTAAAGATTAAGGCCTATAAGTGTTTCAATAAAAGGATAAAAATTATTACTGAGAATTGTGATGTGATGATTGTTTGGAATAATGCCAAAAAAATCTAAAATGTGTGTTTTTGAATAATTACTTGATGAATATGATGAGATAAATGTAGATTAAAAAAAATACCAGAAATCATCAGATTGATGAATATTCTAAAGTCAAATAATTTGATGAATAATGTAAATAAGTGAGTCAACATGTTAATAAATCAAGGATGAAATGTAACAGCCCGAGATTTTATGAAAAATATTCTTTTTAATTTTATTAACGTCTTGTGTTGTACGCTACACCAAAAGGAGCTTACACAACACACATCCTTGACTTGCCTTTCATTACACGCAATCGCCACCTTCCTTAATAGCGTGTGTAGTACGCAATACTGAGTTTCACTAAACAACGATATGCTATTAAAATATTATTAAAACTAGCTGTTAAGAATAGTAATAACCACCTTTTAAAATTTTATAAATTTTATCTCTCAATATGGACTTCATTTTTTGATTCGGAGTATCGAATTTAGCCTAAGGTGAAATTTTGGTACTTTTCGGATAACTTTCATATTTTGATGAATAGTGAAAATTACTAAATTATAATTAAAAAAAACTTTTTTTAATCGAAATAATTAATAGTGATAAATTATTAATTTGAGTGGTTTTAAAGTATATTTAGAATATATTTTTACAATTCAATACAATGTTGGTAATTGGATGTAATTTCACATTTAAACCAGACATAAACAAGTGTCAATCTTTTGATAGATATTGTTTCTTAAAAATATTCTATTTGTTTTAACAGCGGGATTTAATTATAAAATTAATTAATGCAACTTCTATGTTATGAATTTGGTAAAATAGACTTCATTTTTTAATTTGGAATATGAAATATAGCTTAGGATGAAATTTTGGCATTGTTCTGAAAAACATCAATTTTTGATGAATAATGAAACTACTAAGTGGTAGTTAAAAAAACTGAATTTTTCATAAAACATAATTTTACCACTTCTGTGAATGGAATTTCAAAAATCCGAGAGACACGGTTGATTTCAGTAAGTAAAATTTGGTTCAATGAGATGAAAATATTTTTTGAAGAATAGTAACTTTTTACTTTTATTTACCATGGTTAAAAGTAAATAGGGTAATTAAGGGTAAGAATGATATTAATATTACCCTAACACATGTCCTAATTCTATTGGACAAGTGTATCTCGACCAAAAACAACCTTAAGTGTAAAATATTATCATTTAGGCCCACTTGGATTAGATTAGGACATTTATTATTAATTTATTTAAAGAAGGGTTAAAATAGTTAAAATCAAAGTTTAATAAGTAAATCATTTTTAATATGGGGTTATACATAAGATAAATTAGACTATAAATATTCATTAGAAATATAAAATGATTTCCTACATAATTGTATTTTATTTATAATTTTTAGACATTAAATAATTTAATTTATTTATGACACAATGATGATGCAATAATTATCTTATTAATAAAATATTGACATAATTGATGTTATAAACACCAAAATAAATGTAATTTGAGACTTTTTTTGAATCCCACTAATTTTCTAGGTTACTAGGATATATTACTGTTGATTTAATCAACTTGGTTCGAACATATAATTATGTTATGACTTTCACAAAAATCATATATCAAATAGTGTCAAAATTAACACAAAATAGTTTTTAAATCAAATATTATATTATTAATTGTTATTTTATTCTTAAAAATCTAAGGATCAGAAAAATGACATAGATAAGGATATATATATAAATAATAAACAATTTGGGGTTCGTTTGGCATGTTATAGTAAGTGTATTAACCATATAGTGAAAGAAAACAAAAAGACACGGTAAAAGTTAAATTATTTAACTTAGAGTGAAATCTAATTGATATGGTTAAAATAATACCCTAAACTTGACTAAATCCTATTGGTTGATATAATTTAGACCCATCCCCACTTTATCTTCGAAATAAGACCCTTTGGAACCATTATAAACCGATTTTGACTTTAATATAAAATAATATTTTGGGATATTCCTAAGGTGCCCCTCTCCTCCCTTATAAAAGGGCACCTCCTCCCCCTCCTCCTCACACAACTTTGAGCCTTCAAGCTCGGAAAACCCCTGCCAAAATATCTTCTCCACTTCCCTAGTATCATCTTAGAGGTCCTGGTCTTATTCAAAGACCATCCATAGTTCTTTATGTGGAGGTTAAGAAAAGGCGCGTCAAAAAGAGGTAATATTCATTACCGATCTTTTTCAATTTCTTTCTTCTTCAACTTTTTCTTCTTTAGTTGTTTCATGATAAAGTAATAACATAAGTATTTCTTATATACTGATATGTCATTATAAATATGAAACAACTCTAATTAACCTTCTATCCATCCTACGGAAAAAGGAAATCACCGTGCGTGCGTACGTACGGAATACCGTCTCCACGCCGTGGTGTAATCTATTTTCCACCACCACCTTAATTGGATGGGTATAATGGTTTAATGAGTAACTATGATTATTATAAAGTGATATTGATACTTAAATAGTATCCATACACTTCAACACAATTCCATGACCATGGGAACGATATCATCGCTCGTGCGTACGTACGGACTACCGTCTCCACGACACGATGAGATTCATTCTCAATGATTAACCATTCATGAATGATTATAATGTATATATAATAAGTACTAATGAAATATATGACATAATAATGATACTGGAATTATTTATATTTATATGTATGTCATCTACTTAATTCCATTCAATTCAATAAGGAAACGAAAACAGCGTTCATGCGTACGTACGGACTACCGTCTCCATGAACGGTGTATTTATTTCCATTTTTTGATATATTATATATGTATATTCTGAATATATATATATAATTCATGTTTTCTATTCTGTAATTAAGTAATCATGACCTAAGTAATCATATGAATAATTACAAGTTAAAAACATGAATGACAAATGAGACGTTTTTACCCAAAACACTACTTTAACATGAATTTACAAAAGAACGGGTAATATAAAGTCATAAGTGGACCATATATGATATAATAACAATGAATATGATTCTGGAATAAGTCAATAACATGATTTAAATCATTATACAGAAGTTTGGGACACTTACAAAGCAAGTCAGACCTAAGGTAAGGGGAAATATCACAATCTCATTTTTATCTGAGATTGTTTATACTTTGGCATTTACTGGGGTGTATTTTATCATCCACATACATGTTTCCTAAATATGTAATATTTATATCCTTATACAATAGTTTATATTCAATTTTACCCTTCGGTAAATTTTTAGTAAAGGATATGAAAGGAATCTTTTGTTGTTTTTCGTACGAGGTACTTTTTGACTTTTCCGAAAAAAGTACGAGAAGAATGTTTTTTTTAACTTATACGGAATGAATGGATTTTTAAAAAATTATTTCCAAGAATCTTCCTTTACAAGTTTTCAAGTTTATTTTTAATCATCTTCTTTTATTTTAAAGTCTTATGACATGTTATGAAATGAAAAATGTTTTTGAAGTAGAAAGGATATTTTCCCCAAGAATGGAGTTCAAGTATTTTATCAAAATTATTATCCATCTAAGATAATAAAAGGGTTATGTTTTTATCTCTATCATTACATGTATTTGATTATGTTGTGATGGAAATAGTTTTATGAATTCCTTTATCTTATATGAATTGTTTTATGATGTCATGTTGTTTAAGAATTCCATTTTTATTACATGGGTTACGCTATGATGTATGGTTTATGATTATGTGGCACACATAAGAAAGGATTCATTATAAAATGGATGGGACCTATATCTCCCTCCAATTCATTGGGTAAATATTTTATATCTCATGAGATAGACATGGCTGGAATGGTAGGTTATACCGGTTCAGTGAAACATGACTGAAACGAGGGTGACTCGATTTAGAAAGGGACTTTGTCCACTAAGATAGTCTTGGAAATGAGTCTTGACTAACAAGAAATGATTCTCTATGATTATGTGTGTATGCCACAAAGTTTCATGTTTTATGTTATTATTATTGGGATTACATTTCACTTCTATGATTTATCCCATGTTATGATATTATGAGCTCTATTTTTTGTAGGTTAAGATTTCCAAAAGCTATGTTCTTATGTATATGATGTGATTGATATTTCTTTTGTTTACCCTTACTGAGCATGTGAGCTCACCCTTTTATGTTTTCTTTTCCCCAGGATATAAAGAAAGTTTTTAGGTATAAAAAAAGAATATCTTTATGGGATATGTTGAAGATCATTCACCACGATTAGAAGATTATAGTCCGAGTTTCCAAACACACTAAACTATTACGGTCCTTGTGTGTGTGTTTTTGTTATGTACTAAGTATTCCGCAAAATTAATGTAATGTCCATGTAAGTCAAGCTTCGGGTCTCTACAGTTGGAATCAAAGGGAGGTTTAGTCAACCATTGGAAACTAGGATGCGAAAACGTTTGTGAGATCCCTAGAGATATTTCTATGGTATATCTAGGGATGTCCCTAAGGTTAAGTATACATATAGGTTATAGTACTAAAACTACGCTAATGATCATAGAATTAAACCTAAGATGTTAGATATTGAAGGTACTCCCCCTTTATTATGTTGTTTTCCCAAGCTTTATTTTTGCCTCTCACACTATTCTTTTTGGGTTTTAGAAAATGGTTGGAAACAAGATGATTCACGATAATGGAGGATATGATAGACAATGGAATTATATTCTTCATGAGCAACCGAATGAAATAGGATTTGGAAGTCCACACATCATAGTTATGCTGAATCAGAAATCTCATAATATGATCAATAAAGTAAAATTTGGCATGTTTCCTGACTCGGCTAATAAGAGAAAGATGGAGTTTCATGATGATCATAGAGGAAAGAAAGTTCAATTTCCCCTATGTAAATCATGTGGGAAGAGGCATCAAGGAGAATGTTTCAAAGGAACTGGAAGATGCTTTGGGTGTGGAAAAGAAGGACACAAAGCCAGTAAGTGCAAAGGAAAAGGTTCAGTTATCACCAGGGATGAGGATAATGGTATTTCTACGACATCAACAATGGTTAAATGTTTTAAATGTGGAATATACGGGAATTATGCAAACCAATGCACTAAGGGAAAGTCTCATGAATAGAATCAGTACGGCCATATGGGTAGTATTTATGTTGATGATGATGAAGAGACTACAAATGATATGTGATATGAACGAATTGTTGAAGCTCGGTCAATGGTTTAAGAAGGTAGTGGAATGATTACATGATTATCAAGTGTAATGTTGTATAAAGAATATCATGGTACTATGGAATAAAGAGACATCTAAGGATTGTTACACTGTTGTCTTTCCTTGAGTTTTGAAAGTGTATGATTAATGTTACCAGTATCCATGAAAGGTTATTTAGATATTTTTGAAATGTAGATGATATGTGCATAATGAATGGATAAGGAGAAAATTATGTGTTTGATAGTATTCATGAGCTCATGATTGATATAAGAACTAAGTGATATCATGGTTGAGTATATAGAATTTTGAGGATTTTGATATGTGGACAGTTTTAACGTTTAACTGCATTCATGTTTTCACTAAGGTTCAATGGGTATTCAAGAGAGTACATGATTAAGGCCTTTGAATGTTTGGAATGTGACCAACAAGATATATCTTATGATATATGGGGATCAACGATGGTATTAAATCTCTGAGAGTGTACTGCAGTATTATGGATAAGCCTAAAGATTGGAATGGATTATGTTGGAAATAAGTTAGTATTGTTTTTTTCGATATTATTGATGGATGTTATAGTAATATAGCTTTAGAAAAAGGACAACCTGCAGGACGGGCGACAGCCCATCGCGTCGGACAAGGCTGTGGGAATCGAACCCACAACCGAAGTGCGACTGGCCTTTATCGCCTACCACTGGCCTACAGGAAGTCCCTGTTTAGTAGAAACTAGTTTTATTATATTATGCAGTATTATATATGATGTATAAGTCCATTTTAGGAACCATATATGATTAATCTCACTATAGAATGACTTATGTATATTTAATAACTTTTTCTAACCTTTTGTTTGAGACAGATGGAATGACCTGTCATTCTATCACATGATCTGCTAACACTTCACGAATAACAAATTCAACTTCATTTATTTAAGAGATGAAGTGGAAATTGTTCAAGGCACGAACAACAGTGAGATTGTACCAAAATAATGTAAGTATTTATTATAATTCAAATTTTCAACTTTAGGGAAATGATCTTGAAAACCAAAAATGTTGTCCTAGTGCCCTTATATCCGATGAATCATATGGTACCCTAGATCGTCACAAATTTATGGCTTTGTGATTACTGGATTTTCCATA
Source organism: Viscum album (assembly GCA_963277665.1). Classification (NCBI taxonomy): domain Eukaryota; kingdom Viridiplantae; phylum Streptophyta; class Magnoliopsida; order Santalales; family Viscaceae; genus Viscum; species Viscum album. The sequence goes on along the minus strand of OY728133.1, from coordinate 1,790,143,438 downwards.
GCCATGTTCTCTACCACTCTCCATCAGAACATGATTGTTAGATTTCTCTTCCATATCCATATTTTCACCTATGTGGAAACCCAATGATTAGTTTATTTGGGTAACCGTTACGTTTTTATACTTTTGTTTTTAAATATTTGTTTTGATATTCCTTTTTAGGATGTGGGTTTCTATTAAAGAAACTTTCGAATAGTAAACCATTTATAACCCCGATGAATTTCGAGGGTGAAATTCATTTTAAGGGGGGTAGAATGTAACAACCCGAGATTTTATGAAAAACATTCTTTTTATTTTTATTAATGTCTTGTGTTGTACGCTACACCAAAAGGAGCTTACACAACACACATCCTTGACTTGCCTTGCATTACACGCAATCACGACCTTCCTCGATAGCGTGTGTAGTACGCAATACTAAGTTTCACTAAACAACGATATGCGATTAAAATATTATTAAAACTGGCTGTTAAGAATAGTAATAACCACCTTTTAAAATTTTAGATATTTTATCTCTCAAAATGGACTTCATTTTTGGATTCGGAGAATCGAATTTAGCCTAAGGTGAAATTTTGGTACTTTTCAGATAACTTTCATATTTGGATGAATAGTGAAAATTACTAAATTATAATTAAAAACAAATTTTTTTAATCGAAATAATTAATAGTGATAAATTATTAATTTGAGTGGTTTTAAAGTATATTTAGAATATATTTTTACAATTCAATACAATGTTGGTCATTGGATGTAATTTCATATTTAAACCAGACATAAACAAGTGTCAATCTTTTGATAGATATTGTTTTCTTAAAAACACGTTATTTGTTTTAACAGCGGGATTTAATTATGAAATTAATTAATGCAACTTCTATGTTATGAATTTGGTAAAATAGACTTCATTTTTGAATTTGGAATATGAAATATAGCTTAGGATGAAATTTTGGCATTGTTCTGAAAAACATCAATTTTTGATGAATAGTGAAACTACTAAGTGGTAGTTAAAAAAACTGAATTTTTCATAAAACATAATTTTACCACTTATGTGAATGGAATTTCAAAAATCCGAGAGACACGGTTGATGTCAGTAAGTAAAATGTGGTTTAATGAGATGAAAATAATTTTTGGTGAATAGTAACTTTTTACTTTTATTTACCACGGTTAAAAGTAAATAGGGTAATTAAGGGTAAGAATGATATTAATATTACCCTAACACATGTCCTAATTCTATTGGAAAAGTGTATCTCGACCAAAAACAACCTTAAGTGTAAAATATTATCATTTAGGCCCACTTGGATTAGATTAGGACATTTATTATTAATTTATTTAAAGAAGGGTTAAAATAGTTAAAATCAAAGTTTAATAAGTAACTCATTTTTAATATGGGGTTATACATAAGATAAATTCGAATATAAATATTCATTAGAAAGATAAAATTATTTACTACATAATGGTATTTTATTTATAATTTTTAGACATTAAATAATTTAATTTATTTATGACACAATGATGATGCAGTAATTATCTTATTAATGAAATATTGACATAATTGTTCTTATAAACACCAAAATAAATGTAATTTGAGACTTTTTATGAATCCCACTAATTTTATAGGTTACTATGAAATATTAGTGTTGATTTAATCAACTTGGTTTGAACATATAATTCTGTTATGACTTTCACAAAAATCATATATCAAATAGTGTCAAAATTGACAAAAAATAGTTTTCAAATCAAATATTATATTATTAATTGTTATTTTATTCATAAAAATATAATGTTCGGCCAAATGACTTAGATAAGGATATATATATTAATAATAAACAATTTGGGGTTCGTTTGGCATGTAATAGTAAGTGTATTAACCATATAGTGAAAGAAAACAAAAAGACAGGGTAAAAGTTAAATTATTTAACTTAGAGTTAAATCTAATTGATAAGGTTAAAATAATACCATAAACTTGTCTAAATCCTATTGGTTGATAAAATTTCGACCCATCCCCACATTAACTTCGAAATAAGACCCTTTGGAACCATTATAAACCGATTTTGACTTTAATATAAAATAATATTTTGAGATATTCCTAAGGTGCCCCTCTCCTCCCTTATAAAAGGGTACCTCCTCCCCCTCCTCCTCCCACAACTTTGAGCCTTCAAGCTCGGCCAACCCCTGCCAAAATCACTTCTCCACTTCCCTAGTATCATCCTATAGGTCCTGGTATTCTTCAAAGACCATCCTTAGTTAATTAAATGGAGGTTAAGAAAAGGCGCGTCAAAAGAGGTAATATCCATTACCGATCTTTTTCAATTTCTTTCTTCTTCAACATCTTCTTCTTTAGTTGTTTCATGATAAAGTAATAACATAAGTATTTCTTATATACTGATTTGTTATTATAAATATGAAAAAACTCTAATTAACCTTTTATCCATCCTACGAAAAAAGGAAATCACCGCGCGTGCGTACGTACGGAATACCGTCTCCACGCCGTGGTGTAATCTATTTTCTGCCACCACCTTAATTGGATGGGTATAATGATTTAATGAGTAAATATGATTATTATAAAGTGATATTGATACTGAAATAGTATACATACACTTCAACACAATTCCATGACCATGGGAACGATATCATCGCTCGTGCGTACGTACAGACTACCGTCTCAATGATGCGATGAGATTCATTTCAATGATTAACCATTCATGAATGATTATAAAGTATATATAATAAGTAATAATGAAATATATGAGATAATAATGATACTGGAATTATTTATATTTATATGTATGTCATCTACTTAATTCCATTCAATTCAATAAGGAAACGAAAACAGCGTTCATGCGTACGTACGGACTACCGTCTCCATGAACGGTGTATTTCTTTCCATTTACTGATTTATTATATATGAATATTATGAATATATATATATATAAATCCTGTTTTATATTCTGGAATTAAGTAATCATGATCTATGTAATCATATGAATAATTACAAGTTAAATACGCGAACGACAAATGAGACGATTTTACCCAAAACACTACTTTAACTTGAATTTACAAAAGAACGAGTAATATAAAGTCATATGTGGACCATATATGATATAATGACAATTAATATGATTCTGGAATAAGTCAATAACATGATTTAAATCATTATACAGGAGGTTGGGACACTTATAAAGCAAGTCAGACCTAAGGTAAGGGGAAATATCACAATCTCATTTTTATCCGAGATTGTTTATACTTTGGAATTAACTGGGGTGTATTTTATCATCCACATCCATGTTTCCTCAATATGTAATATTTATATCTTATACAATAGTTTATATTCAATTTTACCCTTCGGTAAATTTTTAGTAAAGGATATGAAAGGAATCTTTTGTCGTTTTTCGTACGAGGTACTTTTTAACTTTTCCGAAAAAAGTACGAGAAGAATGTTTTTTAACTTATACGGCATGAATGAATTTTTAAAACATTATTTCCAAGAATCTTCCTTTACAAGTTTTCAAGTGTATTTTTAATTATATTCTTTTATTTTAAGGTCGTATGACATGTTATGAAAGGAAAAAAAATTTGAAGTAGAAAGGATATTTTCCTCAAGAATTGAGTTCAAGTATTTTATCAAAATTATTTTCCATCTAAGATAATAAAAGGGTTCTGTTTTTATCTCTATTATTACATGGATTTGATTCGGTTGTGATGGAAATATTTTTATGAATTCCTTTATCTTATATGAATTGTTTTATGATGTCATGTTGTTTAAGAATTCCATTTTTATTACATGGGTTACGCTATGATGTATGGTTTATGATTATGTGGCACACATAAGAAAGGATTCATTATAAGATTGGTGGGACATACATCTCCCTCCAATTCATTGGGTAATGATTTTTTATCTCATTAGATAGACATGGTTGGAATGGTAGGTTATACCGGTTCAGTGAAACAGGACTGAAACGAGGGTGACTCGATTGAGAAAGGGAATTTGTCCCCTAAGATAGTCTTGGCAATGAGTCTTGACTAACAAGAAATGATTCTCTATGATTATGTGTGTATGCCACAAAGTTTCATTTTTTATGTGATGATTATTGGGATTACATTTCACTTCTATGATTTATCCCATGTTATGATATTATGAGCTCTCTTTTTTGCAGGTTAAGATTTCCAAAAGCTATGTTCTTATGTATATGATGTGATTGATATTTCTTTTGTTTACCCTTACTGAGCATTTGAGCTCACCCTTTTATGTTTTCTTTTCCCCAGGATATAAAGAAAGGTTTTAGTTATAAAAAAAGAAGATCTTTATGAGAGATGTTGAAGATCTTTCACCACGATTAGAAGATTATATTCCGAGTTTCCAAAGACACTAAACTATTACGGTCCTTGTGTGTGTGTTTTTGTTATGTACTAAGTATTCCGCAAAAGTAATGTAATGCCCATGTAAGTCAAGCTTCGGGTCTCTACATGAAATGAGTTCTAGTGGACCCCTGGAATATTATTAATGATAAATCCACTGAAACAAAGTCATAAAGGATGGGGATAATTAATCTCAATACTCTATTAGATGACATAAAACCCTCCATATTTGAATAAGTGGAAAAAGAAAGAATATTAGGTAAAAAAATGATTAAAAATTAGGATTAGATCAATAAAATTAAAACTTTGGATCTTATAGATAGACTGATGTATCATATGATTGGTACAAAGTTGATATTTAAGAAAAATCCAAATAAAAATAGAAGGGTGTTCTTGAATAAATCAATGTTGGTATTTAAAGGTTGTGAATAGTTTAATGGTGGTTATTTTCAAGAATCATATTCACCGGTGTTAATAATGTATCCTGTATATCCTTTCTACTATTGGAAGTTTAAAATTAATTCATAGTTTTATGAATGTATATGAAGATGACATTATGGAATATAATATTGAATGAAGAGTCATACAAAGAAAACCATGTTTATTAGTTATTGGTTATAATGATTCTAATGTATTCTCATTGTAGACTTATCTGTATTCCCTAAGGCAATGTTCAACCTATATGTGGCTAGGTATTATAGCCTAAGGAGATCAACATGTTCCTGGTATTCGTAACTATATTCTGTTATCATAAATATACAGTTGAAGATGATATGCATTGATTAAAACCTCTATATATAAATCCATGAAAATAATAAATTTTAGTAATAATGAATGAAAATTACACCATATTCATATGAAACTGGTATAATTCTGTTGATTTTATTTCAAATTAATAATTTCTATTCTTGATAAATCAATAAAAAGAGATTTTACATACTTTTATAGACATTAAGTTCATCAAAATGAATATAATAATTCATATCAATGGTTAAATATGAATAGTTGTGGTTATGAAACATAAAACAGAAGATTATAAGAAGGTTTCAACCATGATAGTGGTTGGAAGTAAATTAGAAAATCATGTGGATAGTGAAAGAGTATACACAACACTATATAAAAGAATAATTTATACATTAATCTACCTTAATACAAGTTTAGTATAATACTTTATACTACATTCTTTAAATCAGGTTTCTAAAGTACTCTTAAGAAATATCCCCTAGTATTAATGAAGAGAATAAAAATTTAAGTCCATGGAGAAAAAAGTTATTATTTGGTGTCCAATGATTGAAGAGATTTTTCTATGGTGTCTTATTTAGAAGTGGAATTTCTTGGGTAAACAGTGGAAAGATAATCCAAAATGTGGGTGTATTCTATGTTGAATGAAACTCTTTTTTCTAGCGGATTAAGAAAAATTATGGTTTTTTCAGTATAGAAGAATAAAAGTGTGTTTCAATCACTATTTTTTGTAAATAGATTATATTGATGAAAAATCAATTAGAAAAAATTTGTTAATTGGGGAAATAACTGATGCTTATTTAGTGTGATAACAAAACTACATTTAAATTCATAAATAACCTATTTCATCAATCTCGCATGAGTAATATAGATATCATTTATCAATTAATATGACAAATGGTGGAGAAAAATATTTTCAGACTATATTTTTTTAGAACACAACATCATGCGGCATATATCTCCACTAAAACATTTGATACAAATAATTTTAAGATGTGTCTATTCTACTTTTTATTGTAACCAATTCCTTAAAAATGAAGAGGTGAGAATGTCCCACTTTTCCCATTTAAAATATTTTCAAAATTTAATTTAATTTTTTTACAGAGATTTATCATCATTGGGTACAAGAAGATAGGGGAGATTCTATCCATGGGTAAATTTTTGAATATTATATATTTTCTCATTTTTTTTATTTGAGAACATTACATCACAAAATTATTTTTGTTTTTTACATTGATCATTGACTCACATATACTAAAAATTATTTTATTACTCTTAGTTATTTTTTGGTTAAGTGTAAAATTATCATGAAAAATTAAAATCAAAATTGTGTAGAAAAAAAATCTAATGTTTTTTTCAAAAGGGGATAAATTTTACGTATATGGGTAATTATTTCAATGTTTTTTGAATGAAAAAATTTATGGTGAGAATTATTGATGGAATAAAAACATTTAAAAATTAATAGATTGACAAAACATCCATAGGTAGAGATTTTGGAAACCAAAGGATAAATTTGTTTTCCATTGGAAGTTATATTTAAAATATATAAAGTATTTCATGGAATTTTAATAAAGTATCATGATGAATCTAAATTATACTCTAGAAGTTTCATGAAAAGGATAGTTCACAACAGAAAATTGTGTGACACACCATGTAGGATATTTTTTAGATTCATTTATATCATCATAATATTATTTCATGATACACCCCAATACATCATTTTATAGAGGAAAAGTTCCTAAGGTTCCCCACAAAGGTTAAAATGGTCAAAACCCATTTCAAATTTATAGTTTCATGTTACACACCGTGATATATACATCATTCAATGAATTATTCTTAGTTGATTTTAAGTAGTACTAGAAAGTAGATTCTCATCATAATATATTTGGTTATTCTATAATGTTTTTCAAATGATTTTTTGTTGTTTGTATTCTAATTTACACATTTTTTATAAAAACATTAACTCCACAATATGAAAAAATCATAAAACTTGATTTTATGGACTCCTATTGAAAAATTACACAATAAAAAAGATATAGGGATGAGGTTACAAAATCATTAAATAACTAAATATTAAATCATTTTTGTTGATTATTAAATACATGTTAGAAAAATAAATGCCTCATTACAATAAAGGTATAATGTTTTTGGAGAGTAAATACATAATCAACTTATTTCATGAAGGATCCTAAATATCTTGAAAAAACTTATTCTCACATCACACAATTATTATAACAACCCTACTTAAAACCATTACAAAAATTATAGGAAAATAGATTCATAAGAAAGGGTGAGCTCAGATGCACAGTAGCAGTAAAAATAGATGATATCTACCAATGATCATAATTGAGAATATGGTAATCATAAGTGTACGAGAACATGATCATAACTTTTGAAATTTATACACAATTAGTCAAATATCAATTATTATGATCCATGGAACAAGGATTTGTCATAACAACATACATAATTCTTAATTGTGTGGAACCATTAATAATCAATCATAATCCATGACAACATATCATAATAATAATACATAAGTCGGTGGAATACACATAAATATAGAAAATCGTTTCCTTATTCACGGTTAACATAAAAGACTATCAGAGTGGGAAAATTCCCTTGGTTAATTAGGTTTACTTAAAAGAGTTCTAGATCTTAATATATGAGTTACTTTAAATAAATCAATAATTTTTTCTGTTTCCCCACCAACATCACAGAATATAAAAAAAGAGTGAAATATTTTGACATAATAAAAATATTGAAATATGAACATTAAAAAATAGTCATTGAATTAGTGATAATTAATAAAACTATCCAATTTATGAATCATATGTATTATGAAAATAAAGGACCCTTTTAATAATAATGAAATTCAATTAGTTCACCAGAACTAACAAATATGAATATTTAATGATTAGAAAAGATTTGTTCAAGAAATTTTATTTTAATAATATATATATTTATATTTTTGAAAATATATGATTAATGATGATATATTATTTTTGATATAAAAAATTGGTTAAAACTAATTAAGATGGTAAATGATATAAAATAAGAATAATAATAGTTAATACTCAAAATTTTCGTTCTCAAATATAAAATAGTTCTCATTATAAAATATAATTTTTTTAAAAAATTAATTAATGAATTGTTACCTTTAAATTGATATTATGAAAATAATTTAATAATATGGAATAACATTATCAGTTTAAGGTGATTTTTTTTTCTTTTCCCAAAAGATGTATATTTTATTCGTAAAATATCATTTTAACCAAATGTGTAATTTGTATGACTTTATAATTATATAAGAATAATCTCTAAGAATAAAAACCTTTTAGGTTATGGATTAATATTTTCTGTTTTAAAATATTTTTTGAACCTTTAAAACCCAAGTAAAATATTTTTAAAACTAAATTTAAATGTTAGTTAAAAAACTATTTTTGGTATTTTCCTTCAATCATATCTTTTTAATGTGAGAAAAATTTATAGATTGATATTAAAACCTCAAAACATATAATTAATATATATTAAAAAAATATTTCATTGGAATTGATAAAATTAAAAACTATGGCTTACACATGAACATTATTCTTAAAAACACATCTTTTTATAAAAAATATTTTTACGCATTATGTATTGTAATCATAAAATTTCCATTTCAAACCCAAAGAAAATTTACTTGATAAAATAAATTCAAAATTTTAAAATAATATGGCTAAAATTATGTAATGGATTTAATATTAATGGTGGTTTTATGGATTGATTAATGAGGAAATATATTTTTTAAGGAATCAATAATGTATTGGTATAACAAATTAAAGAAACTATTGATAATACGATCAATAAATTATTTTTTTTAGTTCGATCATTTAAAAGGAGTGAACTAAGAGAAAAATGATATTATCTTTCTAAGTAATGAATTTATATAAATTATATTAATTTAAACATATTTAAAATTATGATATATAAATCTAATAAATATTAAATAAAATCATTATTCTTTTGGTATGATGATATTAAAACAAAACCATCTAATAATCATCCATTAATCATGTTAGGTTCATGTATGGGTCGATTTAATGACATACTAAAACAGTACTATTCATTTATATATATTAGATGAATATGATAACTTGTTTAATGATATAATATGACATAAATATGAATTTAATTTTTTGGTCATGTTATATAAATATTTTACTTGTTATTTAATAAAACACCTTTTGTTCATCTCGAATCACAAAAAACATGACCATCACTGGTTTTATCCTCAGGGATCATAACCAAAAAAACCATGGAATAAAATTTTAACTATATAAATATCATGTAACATATAATACAATATATTTAATTATATTTTAATGATTAAATTTTTAACAATAATGAATACAAACATAGATTTTATGAAACTATATAAAAGTGTTAAATATTACATGCACCAAGTGTTAAAAATATGTAATAACTAACTAATATTTATATAGTTTTAATTATTGTATATGAGAAGTATAAATTTATATAGTTATTAACACCATTATTAGGTGTCTTTTTTTTGAAAAATAAATTATTATATTGGATGATTTGTGAAGGTTCATGATGAATCAGGACCGAGGTAACGGTTTTCGTCTCAAACTCCTCTCTTGGATACATGTTTTCTATTATGTACCTAATTTACTTTTTGTGTATTATATACTATATACTTTAGGTATAATATCAACAATTTAATTTTAATCATTGTATTTACTGTTAAATTATAATCCTTCCCTTTTAAGGGGTTTTTTATGGTTTCTAAAGAATTAAGGGTTTTATGGTTTCAATTCGGCTTCGTTCATACCTGGTAAATATTCTGCACCATAGTCTTATTTTATTGTTTTCTATTGATTTAATTTCTTATGAAAGTTCAATAAATTATTTACTTATAGTTAATGTGTTAAATTAAGTAAAATAAATTTCTTTTCATCAAATTTATTTTTACTCAAGTGTTACCAATGTCAAAAGAGTATTTTGTAACTCAGTTTTCATTCATTGAGTTATTTTCATTCCCATAATCTTATTTCATATAAGTTTGGTTAATAGTACCCTTTTATTGAATAATTTATTATCCTATCATTTTTTTTAAATTTTTTTCTCATAAACCCATTTTTAAATTTCTCATGCTTCATTTAGTATGTTACACATAAGGTATATTGAAAACCAAAATATCCTTTGTTTGAGTTATAATGTTTCATCTTGAACATTAAGTTTTTATGGTTGGTTAATCTAAACCTGATATTCTATTATATGGTATATTATAATACTATAAGTTAAAATGAGGATTTAATACAAAATATTGTTTCTTAACTCTTTTTACATTGTGATTTTATAAACAATGGTGTTTTGAATATAACAAAAATTGGTTATTCCTTTCACTTTAATAAATTTTTCTTCCTCATCTTATTTAATCTAGAAACAATTTAGGTATTTTAATGGATTTTTTTATATTATTTTAAAAGTAATGTATTTAAAATATTTAACATCATATTTTAAAAATTTACCATTGAAGGTGACATATAAATTTGTATCCTACATTATTTGATAAAATGTATTCTAAAATCTCTTTTATGTTTTAATTTCCACTTTTATTTTTATTTTTGAATGGATTTACTATAATGGGGTTTAGGTTTCATCACTTATCATCTAATATATATCATTATAGAGATAGAACATATGGTATCAAATAATTTGAGTCTTGATTCATTCTTTTGTTATGCAATTCCATGCATTCTTTTTATGAGGGTGTTTTTCATTTATTTCAAATCCTTTCCTTATCCCATTTTTTACATCAGATATATGTTCTTTTATAACGATACGTATTATTTTTCTATTTGTATTGTGATCATGTTATTCCAAAAATGACTTACCTTTATACTCACTACTCAATATAGTTTGAACATATCATTTTTAAATTCATATTAGAGGATGTTCACCTAGAAAAAAAATTATTTATTAACATGGATAAACAATGGTGTTACATATGTTTTTATTCTAATATTGATGATTATGTTATATTTTAATATATATTTTTTACCATACAGGTTCAATTTCCTAGATAGGTTATTATCATTCTATCCCTTTTATTAAAATAGGAAAAATTATTAATATTCTTAGTAATTATTTACTGATAGAATACGTTTATTATGAATTGAAATCTAGTATCACTATATACATAGAGAACAATGTTTTTATTTAGTAATATATTCCTTGGTTAATGGTATTAAAATTATTGTTGATCTTATGGTGAATGCATTGGGCTTAATTAGGTGACATGTGGGACCCAAAATAATATAACCCCTCAATGCATCAATTGGTCTCATGAGACAAAATAATTTTGGTTTTGGTGTATAACACTCTATGTAGTAGGATAGTGTCTTTCCACATTTCCTTAACATCATGTTTTATGACTGAGATTATGCATTCCATCTTAATGAGATCAATATTAATTGTATCCATTTTTTCATTTATTTTAATGGATATAGAATTATCTTAATTTCTCATTGATTATGGAATCATGTTGTTTACTTATGCCTGTAATAATATTAATTAAATAATTGTCTTAGTTGTATATTTCACTTTTCTTTTTTGATATCACTCTTTCTTATGTTTCTATTTCCCCAGGTTATAGAGAAATATAGTAAATATGACATGCATAAAAGGATGATATGTAAGGAGAATTTACGGGATATTTTTAAGTATAATTATGTATTAAGTAGTCCTAAAAATAGTGGAAAATAAATATTCATGAAATAAAGAACATGGGTTTTATTAGTTTATGTTTTCTCAAAATTATCTAAAGTTCTAAACCTAAAAAATGTCAGAATGTAATCTATGAAATAATAATGGTTGATTTTTTTAATTAAAGATGGTTATATCATGGAATTTCAAGAAATTATCAACGTGATTTTGAAAAGTATGTTTTTATGGAACCATATCTGTGAGTATGGGTTTATAACATCACATTTTGTGATAAAGAAAATATTTAGAATTTATTAAAGATTAGGATATTTTCTTATTTTAATTCATGGGATAATAAGATAATAATTATCACAATATATGAAACCATGGAAGTATATATATCAAATGATAAAAAATATTCAAAACATTTTATTTAGAGATTATGATTAGATAACTTTTGGAAAAATGCTTCGAATATGTCTATGAACTTAAAAATGTCCTAATTTTTTGTTAATGTATAGATTATATGGGTTTTTTCTATAAATTACATCCCTTTATAGATACTATAAGTGGATATAGTTTCTGAAAAATTGTATATAGGGGTAATAACCCCAAAAAAATAATATTGGTTATCAAATAAATCATAACATAGTGAAATATAAAGAGGCCTAACCTCACGCCATGTTTAACTCTTCTAGAGTGTATTTTTTTGTTAATGACTTTCTATTTGTTAACCACATTTAATTTATTAATATTTTTGTTAATAAATAAGGTTATATAAACTAGTTGAAAAATAACAATGGATAATCATGTATTGAATAAATAGAGGTATAGGTTTAACCAAATTTATTTTATGTTAAAAATAATGGTGTTAGAGTGGAAAAAATACTTGAATTGATGTTTTCATATTCATATTTTAGATATTATCATAACCTTTTTGTTTTTTATTATTTGGTTTAAATTTGAATATAATGGTAATTTAAATAAAGATATGTATTTTTAAACCAATGTGTGTTATAAAATAAATAAAATTAATCATATATAAAAGGATAATAATTTCAATATATTACTATTATGATGACAACAGTGAGTTTCTAAGTCTTACAAATGGTAGTGAGGTTGATATAAAAATTGAAATTATTTCTTGATACTCTTAGATATTTGAATTAGTGAAGTGATATTAATCAATGACCTAGTTGTATAGTATAAATGTTTTTTTAGTATTATTTGAAACATCTATGGAAGTTTGTTCATTATTTTTTTATTATTGGTTAGAAGTCATATGTTAAATGGTATCAATAATAGTGAGAAATTATTTTATCAAAAGGTTATATTATGTATTATAACTATATAAGAAAATATTATTAAGTTAAGGATAACTATTTTAGTTAATATACATTTTATTTTAGGACAATAATGGTTTGTGTGATTTTGATAATGGATGTAATGTAGTATCAATATCCTTAGGATTGTTGATAATCAATTAGTAGTTTTTATTTGAGTTTTGGGATTATAAAATAAATGTGTATGTGTGTGACCTTATGAACTTGTGGTTTTTATAATTTTAGGGATAAAGATACTAAAAATATTGGGGAACTATATATAACTTCATTATGGTTTATTAACATAGAGAATCAAGTAGTTTTGGGAAAGGTGTGTTATGAATAATATATGATTTAGGAGTATAAAAACATTGATATATGATTTTATTATTGGATAAAGTTGTTTGAAGAAATATATGTAACTTGGTAAAGCCTAAGATGGTATGTTTTATTTTATATTAGAGGGTATATCTTGAATTATGAATATGTCAAGAATACCCTCACCTAGCTTCTTCAGTTGTTAATAATTAAAAATGTAAGGATGAAATTTATTCAAGGAGGAAAATGAAACACCCAAATATATTTATATATTAATAAATTTAAGTAATTAAATTTTTTTTATATCTTGCTACACATGCCACACAAAATATAAAAGAAAACTGTCACTATATTGATAAAATATAAATATTTATGTATGGCTATTAAAACCTAGCCATTCAATTATCTAGAATTAATATGATTAATGTTTTATGAAATTTTTGTAAAACAAATTAATGGATACTTTTAATGTGAATGAAATTCAATTAATTTACCTAAAATTCAGAATAAGATCATATATTATCTAAATAAATATTTTTTATAAAACATGCCTTTTATTTGAAATGTATTTCTATTTCATGAAATATATTATTAATTATGACAATCTATGTTGTATTTTAATAATATGATATGAAAATTTTTTTGGAATATGATATGAGATAACAAATAATAATTGTGAATATTTAAAAATACTGTCTTCTAATAAAAATGATTTTTCTTAATGTTTTATGATTTTATTAAAATATTAATTTTTTAAAAAATATAATTATAAAATTAAAATAAGAAAATAATTTTTTCATTTAGAATAAAAATATTATCTTGTGTTGAAATTTTGGGTTTTTTCAAAAATATTGATTTTTAGCCAAAAAATATGGATTTCACGAAACATGTAAAATCTATGACTCTATCATTATATAAGAATGGTATATAATATTAATAAATATTTTAGGTTATCAAATACTAATATATGGTATAAAATAATGCATATGAAAATATTCATTGAACTTATAAAACCTATGTCATGCATTTTTTGAACTAAATTAAATTGTTATTTTAATCAAAACTATTTCGGATATTTTAATTAAATCAAGTATTTTAAATGTGAGTTATTGTGGGATTTACATTAAAGACTCATATATTTTACTTGGTTTATAATAAACCAAATATCTCATGGGAATTTATAAGATTAATAATTCTGGATTACACAAAAACTTGATGCTTAAAACAATATATTTTATGAACAAATTTTATTTTATGTGTGCACTCATCTTATAACTAGATATTAAAACCATATAAATTATATTTCATTAAATGATTTCAAAATTTTCAAATCATATGGTTAAAATTAGGTAAATTGTTCATTTTTTAATTTTATATTCATATTAATTACCATGATTGAAAATTAATTTTCATGGTAAATGTAAATTGAGGTCACTTTTAAAAAGGTAAAAGAAAAAAGTCTTAAAACTATTATGTTTTTATTTTAAATGACTTTTTTAGGTGATTGAAAACCAAAAAAAACTTATTATGTATATTTCTCTATTTTAAAAACACTGATCTCTTAATACTAACATCACAATATTGAAAATGTAAAGGATGCTTTTAAAAGTTCACTTCTCATCACTTATAAAAAGATGAAAATCCCTCCACATAATGACTCACATATTCATGGAATTTATCATTGAAAAACTCAAAATGTCCCCTCTTGAAAACCTATCCCATGTTAAAATGATATTTTTCACCATTAGTAATCATATGGGCAACCTACTCAAGAAGAATTCCATTGCAAAATCGGGAACATGATGTGATTATTATCCACAACATAGGCTTTCTTCTAAATTATTAGCATTAAAATTTATTATTGACATACTAATACAAATATATTTGTATCATTTATATTCTTTAGTATTACTATATTAAGGTTATTATCATTTTATAATAATCTATCCCAACAATTAATAAATATGAAATCATCGTTCTTATGTACATTGAGACTATTGCCACCACGAGAGACAGAATTCATTTTTCACCACAACCCATAATAAATAGTTAATAGATTGGTTTAAATATAAAAAAAATTTATGACATCAATGATTATTTTTATTAATCAATCACATAACACTTTGAAAATGTTATCAATAAATAGTTATAATTAATTAAATTGATTAAAAATTGCTAACTAAGTAGAAATTGACCCAATTTTTATAAGTAATGACTTTGTATACGTTTTATTATCTTAATAAATATTTTTATTTCTAATATATAAATCAAATAAAAATTAAATAATATCATTTTTATTTGGGAATAATGATATTACAATTAAACCATCTCATAATCAACAATTGATCATTGTAGGTTCATGTTTGGGTTGGTTTAATGACATATTTGAACAATAATATTCATTTATATCATGGATTTCTTTGAGAAATTATTTATAAATATATTATGATATAAAATTTTAAATTATTATTTTCCATTTTTGGTAGTTTTATAATAATATCTGACTCATTAATTAAAAAACAACCTTCACTTGTTAAGAATCACTGAATCATGACCATCATTGATTCTATCATCATAGATTATAACCAAAACAATCATGGAATTTAATTATTCCATAATTAATATCATGTTACATCTAATAAATCACCTTTAGTTATATTATAATGGTGAAATTTTTAACAATAATGAATAAAAATAGTTTTCTATGAAACTAGTTTAAAGATATAAGCATTACATACAATAGATGATGAAAATAGATAGAAAAATATAACTATTATTTTTTTATTTTTTTATTCCAATAATGATGTTTGTTGGAAAATAGAAATTGAATTTTTTGACCAACAACCTTCATTCTCTATATGTGTTATGACTATGTTATCCCATTATTGTCATGGTCAAAAATATTGATATGCTTCAAGAATATTGATTGTAATCATATTTTTATTATGTATTAGCATTCTATATCATTCATTATATAAGTATACATGGTTCTATTCTGTAATAGTTTCCACAAATAATAGTATGATTCTTATTATGAATCTTATAGTGAATAAAAAACATAATCAGGTGATGGGTGTGGCCCCAAAAATATAGAACATCAATGCATCGATATGTCTTATGAGATGAAATATTTTGGTTTTTGTTGTATACCACTACCAAAAATATTATAGTATCATTCATCATTGACATGAAAACATGTTTTTAATGTCCAAGAGTATTCTTTTTTTCATAATAAGATCCATAATATTGATATCCATGTTTTGTTTTATTATCATTGATATAAGATGCTCTACGTTTCAAAATTTTTATAGATTTTTATTGTTTACTTGTTCCTTATATTATATTTATGCCATGTTTATGCCTTGATTACCTTGGATGTATGTTTCTATTACTCAGTGTTTGATCTCACCACTTATTATTTTTCTATTTCCTTAGTTTATAAAAGGATTTAGTACATATTATATATTTAAATGCAATTCATGAGTGAATGAATTTATGGAATATATTGAAGGTTCCTTATAGATTAAGTAATTTCATATATAGTAAAAAAGATGAATTCTTGATAAAAAGAACATAGGTTTTGTTAGTTTATTTTTTTTCCAATTTCTATTAATTTGTAAATCTGAAAAGATATTAGGAATTTAATAAATAAAATTCTCATTTTTTATTTTCTTAATTAAGTATTGTTATATCTACACAATAAATTTGTTTTACAAGTGAGTACCTAAAGTACTTTTAGAAAGCACCATATCCAGTTTTGTGGGTATAAGGTTTCATATCACTACACCATTCAATAATTTCATTAGTTAGTGTTTACTTCTAACAGTATCATTGTAAACAAAGTCCCACAATAGATTGTATTCAATCCAAATTTCATTATTTCCTTGGTCAAGATTCAAACGAAAGACTATAATAGTGGAAATGTCTAATATTAGAATTGGTTCACTCCTTCATTCATCATTCACCTAATTAAGGATCAATCAAAAGACTATCATAGTGGATAGAGTCCATTTATAAACTGGATAATGTCCCTATTCCTGTAACATCCTGAGACCTGCACTCTCGAATCTCGTGCTAAAATGATAAACTTTTGATTTCTGGATTTGATATCGATAAAAGGGACCCAATTGTTTCCATAAAAAACATCAAATATAAAAAGTATATACTGGTCCACTTACATAATGAATAATTTATAGGTTTATAGTTTATAGAATACAGAAAAACTCCATCATAAACAATAATTGTGACTTTAAGAGAGCACCTTTTCCATTATACCCACCTTTTTATATTACATATTAAGACATCAACATACCCCATAAAACTATTTGAAAAAGAAACATTTTTAAAAATAATTCATTTAAAATGACTCTTCCTAACCATGGGGGTAAGAAACAAATTAAAGGTGACATAAAAAGCTTTATAAGGGTAAATTTTAGCATTATCAATTTAATGTCATCAGTTAGAATATGATAACCATAAGGGTATTATGAAGTAATAAAACTGAAAGACAATAACATATGATAATTCATACCACAAAATTACCATGATCATAAAACATGACTCATAGAATAAATCATTACTAAGTGAAACTGGCATAGGAGTCAATAATCAAGATCCATGTGATGTGAATAGTAACCAAATGAATCAATAAAACCCCATAGAAAACATAAAGAAAGAATTTTGGTATATTAGATAATTATCATCATAACCAGTTTTAAAACCAAGTCATAAATAACTAGATTCCATTTGAATCCATATGGGAAACCCTCTATTAACTCCATCCATCATTTTTATAAAGAAAAAGAATATTACCGAAAGCATTGAAGTGATATAATGGGAGTCACCCTTCAAATAATATATATGAAGCTCAGGAATTTTATATGAAATATAATGGGTGTCAAAACATTTTATAAGAAATATTTGGATCACCAATTTCTTATATATAATGTACAACTACCATACATGGATGAAATATTTATTTTCCTACACATTCCAATCATACTAATATTTAATATCATGATTTACCCATAGTGAAGAAATGAGATACATCAAAATCCCTTAATATATCCCAAGAAAGAACCACAATGGTATCATTACAAAATATCCCATGTGGAGTGTAAGTAAATTAAATAGTTGATTCAATTAATGTTTGAAAATACAATTAAATGATCGATAAAAAATATATGAAAGAGATTTTCCACATTGAAAATAATTTTTTAAAACCAAAAATTTAAAGAATATCATGAAAAAAAATTCTATCAAAATAACGTTACAAACATTTAATGTAATCTTAAAATAAAGAATCATCATCATGGTGGGAAAATCTGCTCATGATGAAAACATTAAAAATAAAAATTTATTTTGAATTTTTTTATGGGAGTTAAAAGTTGGCCATTTAAAAAATGATAAGAAATTTCATTTTAAAACCTTTTAAAATAATTTCGAACATCATAAAATTTGAAGTCATTTTTTTGGAAAAGAAAAATCCTGAAAGCATTTTATAAAACAATGATGTGGAAGAGACTGATTCCAGATCTAAAATAAAACACAAGATTAATATCACTTACATATGATATTCATGAAATTTATTTAATCAATAATAGAGAAAACGTCAACTAAACATCTATACCACATTCATAACAAGAGGATAATAAAATAAATAAGGAAAAAAAGACCATTTTCCCCCAGTGGAACCTCAAACATAAACAATCCTAAAATGAAATGATATTATAAAATAAATCCTTATCAACTTTGGTATCTTTTAAATCATAAGCCCATTGAAAGAATAAAAAAAATTATACGTTAAATATCATGAAAATAATTATATTTATTATATATCATGTCAAAGGGGTGTTGTATAATACTTATAAAATAGGATCGGTACATTTAAAAAACATACATTCTATGGAAAGGTAATTTGAGATGAATAACCCTGACAAAGATCATATTATTGAATTTAGAGATAATAAATAGAGAGATTATGTGAAAAAATTTAAATATCCAAAAATATAAAATACAAAACAAAAAAATTTGATATCATTTCACCCATAATTAGGTAATATAATATTTAAGGAAAAATAGTTATATCCCAACAAAACAAAATTGAGTTAAAAAACCCTTTACTACTTTGTGTCTTTTATACCGGATCCCCATTGATGAAAAAATTGAAATTAAAACATAAAATACCCTTAAGTATTAATTATTTATGATAAAAATGTAAAATGGGATTTATATACACCATATAAAATTATTTATTTGCAAAAAAATAAAATATTCCTTTGTGGAAGGAAATTTAGACAAAATCTCATACCTTGAGTCCATAATTCCCATTTATGTCCTAACAATCTTGTATAATAAACATATACCAATTATTTTATGGTTTAATAAACTTTTAAAACATCATTACTTTATAATTAAACTATTTTTATTTATAACATTTGCATATCCAATTAAATTATCAGTTAAGTCCATGTCAGGTATTTTGAGGATGTTCAGTTCATAATTTCAAAACAAATTCGGAATTTTGACCATGGTCAAATGGGACATTCTTTCATAAAGTTTGGAATAATTATCATTAATTAATTATAATTTTTATACAAAACAATATAATTTTCTATACCGATCATGAATGATTGTTAATAAAAATTATCTACATTAAAAACATAGAGATGATAGGGCATTAATACGCATAAGTAACATTTCCATTTTTCAATGATCATTATGAAAATAAGGTAAGAGTTATTTTATCTATAAATGTTAGTAATTAAATCAATAATACTATATTATTTCAAAAAAATACATATATACATCATCAATGTGATTTTTGGATGAAAAACATACCACATCACATCATGGGGTGGTAGTACACATATACACACAAATGAGGTTATCATTTTTCAATGAATGTAAAGGTAATAAAGTAAATGATATATTGTAATCAAATAATTTTAAACATTTTATGAGTACAATATATAAACATTATTTCCATCATTATAACCATCCGTGAGAAAGGGTGATGGAAAATGAATTACATTGGTTCATGATGTGGAAGTCCTTCGTACAAACAAATGATGTTTTGTTTCACATTTAATGTAAGAAAAGATGAATATAGATTTTACCATTAACATAAAAACACCTTAGAATATGTATGATAATAATTTTATTATTTTATCAAGGTTTAATAATATTTTAAGCAGTTATAAGAATAAATAAAACTGAAACGCTCGGTTAAGAACTATAACTCTTTTTCTGACCACCACCATTTCTTTACACCTTAATACCTCTATGGTTTTTATTCTACCATAAATATGGCCTTAAATATGTGTATAGGTTTGGGAAAAATTAATTTTGGAAGGTATTTTCTGAACCTAAAATTGATTCAAAGTGTGAAAAATTTAGAAGAAGAGGATCCCTTTTATAAGATTGGGGAGAAGCACTCTTAAAATTTCATAAAATAATAATTTAATATAGATTAATTTTGATATCTGAATGGAAAAAAATAGACAATATTTTTATCTAAAATAATTATTAATAAAAATAATATCATAATTTAAAATTTAGGAAATTTTGGGTCACATTTGTTTCTTAATTTTCGTAACCCTTCATTAACCCTTCTGAGAATTTCAGTAATATCAATGTTCTTTACTACTACGTAGTTAATATAGTTACTATAAAATTAAAATATACCATAACAGGACCTTGGTTTATATAATTAAAATTTTAATTCCAATTTTACAAATATATTACTTTTATGAATTTTAAATAAATAAATTATTATTATTTATTATAAAATAACATAAATTTCAAATTTGGAAAGATTAATTTAATTTTACTTTGAGAATTACATGAAAAATAGAAATGTGAAAACAATGAATCCAAACTTTTATAATATTTCATTTTCACTTAAAAAATCATGTCAAACAAAAAAGAATCAAATAATATAACACCTCAAGCCTGAGCTTTCAGACCTATGTGCTTGAAAATGTTGTGTCATTTGTTTTATAAAAAGAAATAAACAGTTAAAAACACTTATTATAACAGTGGATATTATACCATTATAGGATATTGAGGATCAGACAAATCCTTACATTTATTACAGATGAATAGAAATGAAACAAAGTCTTCCTACACTTCCACATCTACTAAGACCAAAAATGAAGCTCTCTGAAAAAGATCTTCTAAGATACCTGCAAAAATCATTTTAAAACAGTGGATGAGTATTCAATAGCCCATTAAGGTGTTTCGAAATTGTAGAAATATTTTTAGAAAATATTTCGTTGAAAATAAATTTGAGATATACTTTTGAAAATCTTTTAAATAATAACTTAATAATAATTTTCAAAATCCGCATTGAAAACATATTTGAAATTACAGATGTTAAAAATAACTTTTCATATTGGAAATTTCATACCTTCAGTGTTTTTTTAAATATAATCTAGTAATTTTCATAAAAAAAAACACAATATTTTGAAAACAAAAACCTTGTGACGACTTGAAACATTTATGGCTATCTTGGTCTTATCCACTTATTAAGGGATTGGGTTCACACACCAATTCCCTACCATATTTATGACAATCAAGTGCTAGATTTTTTTAAGAATTTTTATACTTGTTTTACTTATATATAATTTCACTATATTTTTATATTTAAATATATATATATATATAATCATACATGAATTACATATTCTCACTTTTAATTTAATATATAAATATTAATCTTTATTCAGAATTACTTTTTTGACTTGTTTCAACCAAATTTCATCATACATAGATTTGATAATTATATAGAATATTAATTATCAACCACATAATTAATCGTTCATTTTTAATCCCATAAAAATAAATTATTTTGTAATGTTTAATCATTTCCCATGAATTTGTATATATATAATAATGTATACATGTCATGAAAATTAAATCATCGATGTATGGACATAATGAAGAATTGTATATGATAAAATTATGATATTCATAATTTATAAATTTATACTTAGAATAATACTTTATTAATCATAATTTATTTAAAATAGTTATATGCATGGAAATTATACAAGTATATATATTTGTGTCTGTGTGTTTTACATATTAACAGAATAAATTTATGTTTAAATAAAACATCGATAAATAGAAATATATATTGACATAATTAACATAAAATCATATTAAAACGTAAACGTTGATATATATTTATATATGACAGTCACATATAAAAATATGATCCTTACATAATTAAAAATAATTATAAAAATAAAATCATAATTTTAAAACAATTTAATAGACAACCTAAGAAATTCTAAATAGCAGCTTTATAGAAACCTATCAATATTTTTAAAACAACAAATCATGTTTTATTTTGATTTAAAAAACTAAAAAAAACACTTTCCAAAATAATTTTACATTATAAAAATCATAAAATAGAGATTATCACTAGAGATAAATAAATCAAGTTCACATACTAATTTTTCATTCTCTTTTTCTTAGTATGTTATTTAGACTCTCACCAATAGCCTCTATCCTCTGGTACACACAACTCGGTATGAAAAACGAACGTAATAGATGGTTATATAACATCTTCAAAGAATTGTAAATTAATATAAAATGTATTAAATATATTTATCATTAGATATTTATATCCACTTGAAATCAAGGAATATTTGACATATATATTTTATATGGAACTATACATCACCATATTAATGTGAGTGGTTTCGACCTGTGTGAATTTAATACTAACATGAAAGAAGGACAAAAAATATCTATAATCAGAAGAATATAGCGAAACAAATATATGGTTTAGGTTTATTGATTGTCGAACCCCCACAAATATTATATTTGACATATCAAAATCAATTCTTATCCAAATTGGGATGTTTATTCAAAATGATCAGACAAACTTGTTAAAAATGAAAAATCAATACAAACAATGTTTAACCATTAAGATCAACATTGTTTCGAAAAGAGATTGTTGAAGAAATATTAAATTTGACTATATGCAATCTTCATCTGAGAAGAAACAGAAAAGAATAACAATGAAATAGTGAGTTAACATACACACAAAAAATAATCTAAAATTCATATTTTGATACAAAAAATTTGAAAAAACAACACCCACTTCCATAGAAGGATGGTTCGATGAGGATCTCAAAAACAGAACATTGTTTCCTCAAAATCATTATTGGAACTTCATGCAACTCATTCGACTAAAAACATTATTCGAACTTAGATCCTAATCTAGATCCAAACTCTTATTCAGCTTCATCCACGACATGGATTGACTTTGATCTCCATCTAAGTATCATCAAAAAATGTGGCTTGACCTCTAATCATCCTCACTGATAGCCAACGATGAACCCATTGAAAATGAACTTGGACACCCGAAATGGAAGAAAATCCCTACTCATCCTTCCTATTATCGAACCATAAAACAATTTTTCTCTCTAACATTTCATTTTATTTATTATTATTATTTTAAATAAATCATTTATATCTTTTATAATTCATTAAAAAAATTATATTATTTTATATAACATTTCAAATTAATAATGGATTTTATATATTATTTTATTGAACATTTTAAGTTTATAAATGTATATAATTTAAAATTAATTCATAAAATTTAGAATTACATTAATATTCATATTTATATTAAATAGAAATAATTACATTTTTAGAAGGTAGTAAAATAGATATATTGAACAAAATACTGATTTCTTAAACAAATATCATTATTAATAAGTATTTTAAATAAAATAAATCTTATTTTATAAAAGAATCATTTATAATTAAAAAAATTAATTTATTACAAGATCATATTAAATACTATATACAATATTTTCTAATTCTCAAAAAAATATTACTTCATTAAGGTTTTAATTATATTAATTTGAAAAAAGTTCTTCTCAAAATATTATTTCATGAACATTAATGAAATAAAAGTGCATGTTATAATATTTATTTGTGAATTTATGCAACATTTCAAAATAATTATAAAAGACGATTTTATTAAAACCTTATATTAATATATTTACTTATAATAACTTCATATTTAAAAAATAATACCATATTTAGAATATTATTATTTAATCAAAATTAATTTTAGTAAATAGTTTAATATTTATTTACAAATTTCATTTTTTTATAATTACAAACATTGAATTAATAACATATAAATAACTCTTTTACTTGAAACTCAGGGTGTTACATTCCCCCACCCCACCTCCCTAAACGAATTTTTCCCTCAGAAGTCATTTTTCAGATTTTAGAAAATTTTCTATTTCTATATTCTAAATTGAGTAATTTCCAAGGGGAACTAACTATGCAAATAAAATTATAATGATAAATTTTATTCCCTCAAAAACAACATCTAAACTCCAATTTTGTCTAGACCATTCCTCTAATATCGATTATAAGTCCCTGATCATGCACTTCCAGACTCAATTTGTGAAAGTGCTGTGTATTTCTTTATAGAAATAATTGAACAATTACACAACACTAATTAAAATAGAGGTCCATTTACCAGTCTAGGTTCATGAATATTATACAAAACCTTTCATTTATCAATGTTGGAAAAAATGAAACAAATGCCTACTATGATTCTGCACACACTAACTCCCAAAGTGAAACTGTCTGGAAAAAAACATCTATGATACCAGTGATAAATTATTTTAAAACAAGGGATGATCTTTCAATTTCCTAGTAATGAGTTTTAAAATTATTAAAATTGTTATTAGAAAACATTTATTTAAAAATAACACTGAGATATGATTTTAAGAATCTGTTAAATAATAACATAACAATACATTTAGAAATACCGTTGGAAAATAGAATTTAAATTAGTTATATTAAATTTCTTTATTGCATTTGAGATTTCATTTGTAAAAAATTTGTTTTAAATATAATCTAGTGATTTAAGAAAATATTATTCAAGATTTTTAAAAAATAATCTATGACAACGTGAATCATTGAAGTTCATCTTGGGACAACCCAATTGTTGAGGGATTGAGTTCATGCCCCAATTCCCTACCATATTTACAATGGTCAAGTCCTAGATCTTCTAAAAACATTTTCAATATTTATTTACTTATGTATACTTTCACTGAAGTTTTAGATTTAAATATACATATAATATTATATTAAATATATATTATCACTTTTAGTTATACATGTAAATATATAAATATATAAATAACAATCTAATTTAAAATTAAATGTTTGATTTTGTTCAACCATATCTCACGACACATGGACATGCATAATTATATAGAAGATTAATTATCATCCACGAAGATAAAATCTCATTCTTAATACCATAAAAATTCATTTATTATAAATTTTATTGAATAACCATGTATATATATATATAATAAAAATGTATACGTGTCATAAAAACAAAATCATCAATGTATGGTCATAATCCATATTTGTATAAATTAAAATTGTGATATTCTTCATTTATAATTTCAAACATAGTATAATAATTTGTTAATCGTAATTTATTTAAAATAGTTACATAGTTGAAAATCATACAAGTATATATATGTGTGTGTGTCACATAATAACAGAATAAATTCATATTTAAATAAAACATCAATAAATAGAAATATCTCTTGACAGAATTAACATGAAAAAAAATTAAAATATAATATTAGATAAATATTTATATATACCACTCACAGGTAATAAGATGATCCTTCCAAGATATGTTTGAATTATAAAAATAAAATCATGATTTTAAAATACTAAAACAGACTGTCTAAGAAATTCAGAACATAGCTTACTAGATACTTATCAATAAAATTTGAAACTACAAAACATGATTGATTTTGATTAAACAAAACCAAATTAAAAAGACCTACTAAAACAATTTTCCTTTACTCAAAATTAGAATATTATGATTATAACTTCAGATAAATAAATGAAGTTCCCTTAATAATTTTATAGTATCTTTTTCTTAGTATGTTATTCATACTCTCCCCAATGACCTATATCCTCTGGTACTCACAACTCATTATGAAACCCAATGGGAACAGTGGTTTATATAACATCTTCATAGAATTTAAAATTGATATAAAAT
Organism: Viscum album; assembly: GCA_963277665.1. Classification (NCBI taxonomy): domain Eukaryota; kingdom Viridiplantae; phylum Streptophyta; class Magnoliopsida; order Santalales; family Viscaceae; genus Viscum; species Viscum album. Next base: position 1,790,116,927 of record OY728133.1, on the reverse strand, counting down.
GTATTAAAAATATATATCATAAAGCATTTTTATCCACTGGACTCCAAGAGAGATTTGATATATATATTATTATTATATGGAACCGTATAGCACCATATTAACACATGTTGTTTTGACCTGGATGAATTTAATACTAACACAACAGAAGGACAGAAAACAACTATAGTTAAAAGAATTTGGAGAACTGAATATGTGTTTTATGTTTCTTGGATATCGAACAAGAACAAAAATTATATTATATATATCAAAATTAAATCCTAACTGAATTTTAAAATTGACACAAATTGATCAGATAACCCTGTTGAAAAAATTGACAAATCAATACAAACAACATTTAACCATTAAAATCAACACTATTTCAAAAAGTGATGGTTAAAGAAAAATGCTAATATATGATATGCAGTCATCATCCAAGAATAAAAATCAATGTATAATTAAAAAATAATGATTTAACACACTAAAAATGAATATAAAAATCATATTTCGATAACAAAAGGTTTATTAAACAACACATACTTGCATAGTTGGGTGGTGTGAAGAAGATCTCAAAAACCAATCATCATTTTCCCTAAATCTCAGTCGGGAATTTACACAATTCATCCTAATGGAAATGGACATCAGAATCATATCTAGATAAAAAATATAGACTCTTATTTGGCTACGACCATGGTGTGGCTCGACTTCGATATCTATCCAAAATTCATCGAAGCCCATAGCATAATCTCTGATCATCCTCCCTGAAAACGAACGATGATCCCCCCCTCCCCCCGTAAATGGACTCGGACACCTAAAATAGAATAACCCCCATTCTCAGTCTTACTATTCTCAAACCCTAAAACCCGATTTCTCTATAACATTTCCATTTATTTATTATTATTATTATTAATAAATCATCCATATAGTTTATAATTCATTAAATATTTTATATATAGTTATATATAAAATTTGTAATTAATATAAGGATTTTATATATTATTTTTTGTAACATTTTTAAATAATAAAAGCATAAAATTAAAAATTAATAGTTATAATTTTGAATTACTATAATATTCATATTTCCATTAAATAAACATTATTATATTTTTCAAAGGTAATAAAATAATTATATTGAACATGATATTGATTTTCATAAAAATTTATTTATTAAATATTTTTTGACATTAAATAAAACAAATTTTATAAAATCATCATTTATAAATTAAAATATTAATTTATTAACAGATCTTATTAAATATTAAATTTTGAATTTTCTAATTCTAAAAAAAATATTATTACATTAAGAATTTAATTATCAAAATTTTAAATAAGTAATTCTAAAAATAATTTTTCTTGAACATTAATTCAATAAAAGTTCATGTTATTATATTTACATGTCAATCTATACAGCGTTTAAAAATCATTATAAATAAAAATATTATTAAAACCATGTATGTATATATTTATTTATAACAACTCTATATTTAAAAAACAATATCACATTTAGAAAATTAGTATTTAATCACAAATTATTTCAGTAAATATTTTGATATTTATTTATGAATTTTATTTTATTATTATTACAAACATAGAATTAAAAACATATTAATAACTCATTTATTTATAACTCGGGGTGTTACAAACAATATTATTTCATAGTTTTCAAAATCATTTTATTGATTTTCTTAATTAATATTTATAATTGTACATATCCTATTTACATACATATGTAAAAAAATTAAATATAATAAAACATAGAGAATGACATTTTTGACATTTCTTTGAATTAAATAATATAAAAGTAAAAATAATGGCCAAATAGAAACAAAAAGATATATATTTGTCATTGGGATGATTATGGTTAATATTTACACATAATATAAAATAATTAAAGAGTTGGGGTAAAATTTTAGGGCTTATATTTTTATTTTAAACCATAATTACCTCACTAACCCTTTACCAGGGTATCATAAATTACTAAGGTTACTATTCATAATGTCAAAAAATAAAAAAAAATACATATTTACCGAATTCAAAATCAATGATTCCAAAACTAGAATAAATTTTTGATAGTTAAAACCATTATGTGGAATAAATTAATTTCAAAAACAATTCCTAAAACACAATGAAAAACTATTTTTTTGAAAATTGTTTTTCTAAGCCAAATATGTACATAAAAACTCAAGTGTAATGATGGTTAAAATTAAGTTAATTAGAATATATAAAACTAAATAATGCATATTTTACTTTATTATTAAATTATATTTATCAAAATACTTTTCCATGAAAATAAAATCATAATTTGGTAAAAATCCGTATTTTTATCTTTTCCCAGAAAAATAATTCTTTTTATAAAAATAACCAAATATCAGAAAACAAACATTTTGATGTGATGATTTTGTAAATTATAAAACATTACAATATATGATTTGTAAAAATTAAAGAAAATAATTATAATTATTTTCTTACATAAATAAGTAAATACGATTTTTTATGAGGATGTTTTTTGAAGAATAAAATGACATTACTATAAATCAGGAACTTATATCCTAAGAATTAAAAAACTAATTTTCATACAATAGATAATGTGTATATATATATATATATATCAAAATTCATTTAATCATATTCATCCCCGTTAATTCAACAACTAGGTTATAATGTTCATATTTAAAAAAAAATTAGGGCTCATTTAATCTCGGTATTGCATATTTTGTACGCAATCAAAAATAGTATTTTTTTTAAAAATTATGGGATGTTACATTACCCCAATTTAACAAATTTATCATTGAAATTTAAAATAGTTCTTAGTAATCGACGGTCTGAAGTTTAAAAATTTTGTTTTTTTTTGGAATCCACATTAAAAAACTGTCAATAAAACATCTAACTATGAAGAGAGAAACAGAAGTACAAAGGTTGTCTCAAAATAACACATTGTATGTTTATGAATAGGAGAAAATTTTTGAGAGGTAAAGATATGGTCAAAAATTAAAGGATTAATATCAAAATAATAATATATAGTGACCTACGTCATTGATCAAAAGAATGTGAATTATCATGATAATGTAAATAGCTGTGAAACCATAAACCAAAGTAGTGTTAAAAAAGAAATAAATTTAATGAAAATGAAGGTAATAGGATTTCATGACCCTTTTCCTAGACCTAAAGAAATTTATTTACCATAAAATATGATGAATATAATGAAATATATTTACTTTCTAGGTTAAATTTAATCCTTTAATAATTTACCACCAAGACACCATCTTTTTCTCCAAACGATGTGTAATAAAAAAAACTTTTTCATGCCTGAAGCACTACAACCAACTTATAATGGATCACATAATCCAATAAGTGATAAAAATATATTCCACAAATATTTTTAAATTAATAAGAACTAATTTTTTTAAGAACATAATTAAATTCCCAATATTAATAAGTCTTCATATAAAGAAATAAAATATTAATCTTTAAAATTCAACATAAATACCCATAGTTTGAACTGAATAATTCCATAAATAAATATCCTTAAATTTATTCCAAATATTCTTGACTATGTTTGAAACCCAAAAATTATATAGATATAATGACTTATTATTCCAAGATAAATCTATAATTTATTTTTAAATAATATTAGTCACTCATAATGTAATATACCAAAAAATTATATTATATTGTCGTATAATCTATAAGATATATTAATCATTTTAATAAATAACCAAGATCACCATAATTCTATACTGAGATCATATATTCTTCCAAAATATAATTCAACCTTTACTCCTAAAATAATACTTCCAGTTACACCTAAGGGTTACATATTCATCATAAAAATAAAATATCTCCAAAAATATAATTAAAAACCACAAAATCAAATCACTTAGAACCTCAAATGTAGTGTATACGATTTTAAAAATATGATCAACCTTAAACTTTTGATTCTCTGATGGTTTCTATAGTTTTTAAGACAATCTCACATGAAAACATCCTAATATCTAATGTTTTTTAAACTCTACTCTAATACCACATATAATCATCTAGAATTATTACCCGTCAGATATAATTTATACCTATCAGAGTGCTAAATGGTTGGATACATATCTAATTTTTGAATCCTACCAAAATACCTTGTGGTATCTTATTCTTTATTAATGTTATGGGCATAGATCCATGATTCACCCAAATTTCACATGTGAGAGTTACCAAGGATCATATTCACTCATTTCCTCTGATACCAACTATAAAAACTAGACTACTACACTCTCGGATCCAATTTTAAAAACATACAATTTTCATTTCTATCATTGATTTAGAAAAAATTAACTTAATTTTTTTCATCAAAATATTACAATAAAAAAATGATATGTTTTATCACTTACATAACCAAGGACCTTTTATGTTTAGAGTTATAGATAATGAGGAAAAACTCATATATAAACAATACCCATGAATATAATAGATTATAATTCCCACTATTTAAATATTTGAATATTCCAAATTGATCCATCATAATATTCGATAAAATTAATCATATATGAAAATATTCTACAAATAGATCATTTAACATCATTTTTTATGATATGGGGAATTTGAAATATAAGATAGGTGATCTCAAATTGTTGTAAAGTGTAAACATAATCTGAAGTTCCCAGATCAGTGTGAATCACTGAGAGGGGGAGGGGGTGAATCAGTGATCCTTTAAAACTTTTTACTAATTGATTCTTTATCAATTAAACCTCTATGGCTTGTTAAGGCCTCGATCCACTCTTCTTGTATCTCTCAACCTTTCCCGAATGATGCAGTAATGAAAAGGCATAGGACACAAGGATTTACAAGGTTCGGCACCAAAGGCCTACGTCCTTGCCATGATGGTTATACGCCCCAACATGGTTTCTCCATTATAACTTGTTAGAATTAAAATGGTCGATACAGGGTCCCACTGTATCTCTCCTGAGTCCCACAGGAGGGTCTTCATACTGCGTCCCACAGTGTAACCAGAGTCCCACTGGCCTGCTCCAGAATCCCACTGAAGACTTCTTCCACCCTGAGTCTCACAGGGGGCTTCTCCTGGCTCCTCGATTCACACGAGTAGCTCTTCTTCTATTTAAGGTTCTTCAAGTATCTTCAGCAGTCTGGGATAAAGTCTGCTGGCCTTGCTCTGTACCTCTGATCACTTGAGTTGATCAGTTCTCCTCGTCTTGCTCAGGATTTATCTCCTTCTTCTCAGGATGACCTGGCTTCTCTCCAACTACTGAATACTCAGACAAATGATGTCTTTAACTTCAGTCTGGTCCAGTATCACTTCACATCAACTTCATGCACTGAGTGCATGGCATCTCTGCATCCTCATGCACTGATTGCATGGCTTCTCAAAACTCTTCAAGAACTCCTGGTCATGGACTCCTCAAATGCACACAACCAGATTTGGCTTTGTTCACGTGTGCATGTGCATGCATGCATGTATGCACTCCCCTTCTTCTTTCTATTGGTTCAATAAACCCACAAAGGGTGTAATCACTACAAGCACACACCTTCCTTGAACTTCACACAGTTTGTTCAATTTGTTCACACACATAAAAGTGTGTTATACTTTAGTGTGGAAGTCTTACACTTCTTCTAAGTGTATACACTTCACGTAGTGCACCCACTAGGTTTGGCCAACTTGTTTCTTGTTTGCACACACACACTCAAGGTGTGTTCTTCAATTTGCATACACAAGGTTCTCCACTTTTCACACAACTAGGTATGGTCTTTGGCCTTATTCACTTACACACACTTGGATACGGCCTATTCCACTTGCACACACTTCCTCTCGGCCTTTTTCACTTCACACACAATGTGTGGTCTTCTTAGCACTTGGCACACACTTAAATGGCCATAGGGTGTTCTTGTTCTTCAAAATGTGCACCCACATAAGGCAACAGACTTCACTTGTTATTTTGCACAACCACCAAAGGCTACGGCCTTCACTCCACTAAGAACACATAAGGCAAAATCAAAGGAGTCACGCAAGGGGGTGTGTCCACTCTCAACAGCCGTGCAAGTCCTCAGTGCAAGGGGCAGTCACTCAAGGTGCATGAGCATCACGGGGCGCTTCCTCATGTCGCCCAAATTCGCGAGCAGAGATGGTGACAACCACGGGCGCGCAAGGATGCGGCCGCGGGTCTTCCTGTCACGCAAGGGAGGCGCGCATGGGACCTCTCAATTCTTCTTTCGCGCAAGAGGTGCGGAAAAGGAACCTCACGGAGCCTCTGATGGCTCCGGGCTTTACTGCCGCGCAGGGGGCGCGCAGCTCAATTCTTCACGAGGCAAGGCACTCGCGGGACTTCTCAAAGTTTCAGCAAGCCAAAACAGCTCCTCGGCCTCTCTTTATATAGGCATAGGCGTGCCAAATCTTCCGCGTGAGATTAAACTTGATTCCCCGAAGATTTCGGGTTTTCAAGATTTTCTCCAAATCTTTATTTTCCTTTCCTGTTTCACTGCGGGTTCACCTTTTTTATTTTCCTCCTCACATGCATGCGACTACAAACGCATGCACGGCCTTCGTTTAGGCACAAACCATGCACAACAATAATCCTCATGGCCTCGGCACTTCGTTTGCCTTTGGCCGAACTCTGAAATCTCTCCTTTGTTGCATGCAAACCACTTTTTATGCATGTTCGTGTTCAGTAGAGCTAGACGATCACCATGGAGGTCTCGGTTTGCTCGGAGGTGGTCGGGAACTCAAAAACCGTCTTCGGGGAAGCCTCTGGTTTGAACGGAGCTCGCGGGGAGCCTTCGGCTGAGCTCGAGGAAGGAGGCGCCTCGGAGCCGTCGGATCAGCTCTTTGGACGGCTGCGATCAGAATGGGCCGTGGCGGATTAGATGTGCGGCCGAGATTTGGCACATGATCAATCGAGCGGCTCAGATTCAATCCGCAGAAAAAATCTTTGTCCCACATCGAAACGGGCCGCGGAATTCTCTCGGTTTATCAAAGTTCCGCTCCCATGAATGGCCAGTTGAATCTCCTCCCCTCTCGGTGCCGCCCCACACTGAGTTCTTCTGCGGGCGCGCTCTGCGCCCACCTCTGCTCCCTGCGGGCGCGCTCCTAGCACCCACCATGCACTCTGGGTGCGCTCCTGCGCCCCTGCCGTGCTCCTTCGGGCGTGCCCCAGGCGCCCATGCGGTGTCTTGGGTGCGCCCTACCGCCCTGGCTCGCCCCACGGGTTCCCCCATGGGCGTGGTTCCATAGCGCCCATGCCTTGGGGTTGAACCCTCAAGGTTCCTTGGCAGGCCATATTTTTTGGCAAAGGCATAAATAAGGACTTTGTCAAATACAAAGTTCTCCTATGAGTATAAGGCAAATGCCACATGCCCTTCAAGCCATTCTTCTCCTTCATCTTCTTCTTGAGAATTCAAACATTAATATTCTTGATTAGAAACAACTCCTCAATTTATAATTCTTCTTCATCATCTCATTTTCTACTTAGGAGAGAATTCTCAAGGATCTTCATCAACCGAACTCCTGAATCACATAACATCTTCAATTCTCTTTGTTGATCTAATCAGAGATCAAATTGGAACTTCTTCTAATTCACATGCACTATGTGATAGTGCATGGAATTCATTAATTCACTTCATCCACTTAGAGATTGTGGGTGGATCATCTTCATCTCCTCATGCATTGTCAATATAATGAATGGTCTTCAAACATTGTTGTGACTTTGTATCCAGTTGATACAAGTTCTTAGAACTTAATGAGCAGCTCAGCAATCGTCAGATGTAATGATGATGTTCCATCATCATCCATTCTTCAAGTGGTGTAACTTAGTATCATCTTGATACAAGTATTGAAACATTAAGATCAGTTCTACAATCTTCTGATATCCATAGAGAATGTTTCAACCATAGCATCCTATGTCACTTAGTGAATCTCCTAAGTGACATGCATCTTAGTATCATGGTCATTCTCCTTTCCTCACCAACACCATCACATCCTTTGTCATTCACATATTGAAACTCCTTGACATCCATCCATTCATTCCTTGACAACAACATACCTCATTGACAACAAATGCAACACAGTGCACTTCAATCTCCCCCTTTGTATTTGTTGGCAATACACTAGAGCACATATGAATGGGTCAATATGTGTGCCAATATTTCTCCCCCTTATTGGCAATCAAATTCAAAGGTGTGGTGTGGTTCTCTTTCAAAAATATCTTCCTCCCTTATAAAAGCATTTTCTTCAAAATCACTAAGAGAGGGATGATGTCACATGTTCTCTTGAGCAAGGAACCTTCAGTAGATCAACTCGAAGTCTACTTGGGATAACCCAGTGTAGAAAACAAGAGTGATGTATCCAAGGAACTCAATGATGTCCAACATTCACTGTACATGTGAAATCATGCTTCAGGGGTTTGAAATTTTTCAGATATAACAATGAATTGCTAAATCCTGCACATACTTCACAAAACTTATTAGAAAGTTCAGGTGCAAAGATAAAGCTCCCCCTTTCAACCATTTGTCTTCAATCAATACTCCCCCTTAATTGTCATGATGAATACAATTAAGAAACAAGGGATGAAAGTATGATTGGAATACCTTCACTTTTCTAAAGATGGTATTAAATCTTAGAATCCCATCTTCTACAGATTGGCTCCCCCTTAAGGGGTGCACTCCATTCCTTCCAAACCATCCTCCAGATGAGAATGATCATCATCTTCAATTCCCTGCAATGTTAGCACATGTAAATACCAGAAGTATAAGGGAATAAGATGGAACCTCCTTGGTTCATCAATGTGAACAACAAGGTTGAGAAGATTCTCTCAACCGAGATGTCCCATTTTCACCATTCTTCACACTTGCACATTTGATCTTCAATGATGTTTGTGCTGGTGTGGATCTCAATACCTCTTTAAATTATTTGTGTGTGACTCCTGTATTTCTAGGTGCCTTCTGAGCACTAGAGTCTCCTGGTGCAATCTTCATTCTTTTGAAGTATCCCTTCTGAGCTAGAATGAATATCATGCATTTATCACTAGTATGTCCAGCTTGATTTCACCTCACACACAGAACTTGATCTTCATGTGAAATATGTTTCTTTCCTTTTGCCTTAGCAATTGCCAGAACTTCATCTTCCGCTCTCTGCAGATCTTTGGGAAGTTGCAACTGATTTGGACATATGACAAGTAAGTCACTTGGAAGTGTGGCCTCAGTTCTGGAAGTTCCACATGGTTCTTTATATGCTGTTAAGCTACCTTTCTTAGGAAACTTATTTTCAATCAATCTCTTCTGCTTCATCTGGATTGATTGTCTGTTTGAGTCCAGTCTGCCTCTATTGAATTTCATGGCTTGTTTACAAAGATCCATGATGTGTCCTTTCTTTCCACAGTAGAAGCATTTCTTCTTGGTGGTCCTTCTGGATGCATCACCCTTCATAGATTTAGACTCCAAGGTCTTTTCTTCCTTTTCCATAATCTTCTTGGGAGAATCTTCATCTTTCTTCTACATTCTTCCCAAGGATTATTTCTTAGCCAGGTTCTGTGATCTTTTCTTCTTTTGAGCTCTGGATACAGTTGGAGGTTGACATGTATCTTTTTGACCACTTTTGCAATCATCTCAGATGTTGTCAAGTAATCCAAATCTATTTGCAGTAAACAGATGTCTCTGGACCTGTGGATGCTTCTTCTTTTCCTCTGGCTTGCTCGCCCTTGGCATGGGCTTCCTTTGTGCTTTGAAATTCAGTGGATTGTACCAAAAATCCGTTGCACAGTTCCCATACTTATTACAACACCAACATTGACCCACAAATCTTGACCTCTTCAGTCCTTTTGATTGTTGGGTACTTTTCATGACTTGATGTGTTGTTTCAGGAGAGCATTCTTTCTTCACTGTTTTCATCCATACTTGTTTGGATTCATTCTTCCATCCTGCACTTTTTGTGGAAAAACATTTAGAAACATGAGTACAAGATGGGATGGATGGTACCTTCTTTTTAGAAGTTGTTGCCCTTTTATTAGAGGATGTCTTTCTTTTAGAATCATCCTGCTCAATGCATACTTGAGTAGCAACATTTCTCCTTTCAGCTGACTGGGAGTCTTTGGCATTGGGTGACTGCTGATTTTTCAATATCACCTCTAGTTCTAAGCATTTCATATTGAGGGAGTTCTTCTCATCCTCAACCAATCTTAGCCTTCCTTCCCAATTTTCATTCAGCTCTTTCATCTGGTCATCATGCACCTTTTTCAATTCTTGCAATGAGTTGTCAAGCTCCTTCACCCTGTTTACTTTGTCTTCAAGTTGAGCATCTCTGACATTCATTGAAACTTTGTGCCTCTTTTCCAGTGCATGGAAAACATATTTGATTATTACATTAAAGAATTCTTTCTCAGAAAGGCTTCTATGCAATTTTTCAGCAGTGTCTTCATATCTTTCATTGCAAAGAGAAACAGTTTCATCTTTAGCCTTCACCAGCTTTCTGAGAGTGTTGGTTATGCCAACCCTTTTTGCCAATTGATCTTCCATTGCATTGGCTTCTTCTTCTAACTGTGATTTTTCTTCTTGAAGATCAAGGATGCCTGTAGCTATACACATTGCCACTTCCTTGGGGACTATCTTCTGAAGATATTCGATTGCATTTTGAAGATCATTCATTATTCCAACTTCATCACAGCTAGGACAGGCTTTCTTCATCTTCTTGGCCTGTTTCTTCTTTCTAATTTTCTGAGTCTTGGCAGATATCTCCATTTGAGGCTGGTCACTCAATTCCTCAAATCTGCACATCATAAAGACTCTGTTGGATCTTTTAGAGGTAACGTCCCTCTGATACCAATTAAAGTGCCCAGATCAGTGTGAATCACTGAGAGGGGGAGGGGGTGAATCAGTGATCTTTTAAAACTTTTTACTAATTGATTATTTATCAATTAATCCTCTATGGCTTGTTAAGGCCTCGATCCACTCTTCTTGTATCTCTCAACATTTCCCGAATGATGCAGTAATGAAAAGGAACAGGACACAAGGATTTACAAGGTTCGGCACCAAAGGCCTACGTAACTGCCATGTTGGTTATACGCCCCAACATGGTTTCTCCATTATAACTTGTTAGAATTACAATGGTCGATACAGAGTCACACTGTATCTCTCCTGAGTCCCACAGGAGGGTCTTTACACTGCGTCCCACAGTGTTACCAGAGTCCCACTGGCCTGCTCCAGAATCCCACTAAAGACTTCTTCCACCCTGAGTCTCACAGGGGGCTTCTCCTGGCTCCTCGATTCACACGAGTAGCTCTTCTTCTATTTAAGGTTCTTCAAGTATCTTCAGCAGTCTGGGATAAAGTCTGCTGGCCTTGCTCTGTACCTCTGATCACTTGAGTTGATCAGTTCTCCTCGTCTTGCTCAGGATTTATCTCCTTCTTCTCAGGATGACCTGGCTTCTCTCCAACTACTGAATACTCAGACAAATGATGTCTTTAACTTCAGTCTGGTCCAGTGTCACTTCACATCAACTTCATGCACTGAGTGCATGGCATCTCTGCATCCTCATGCACTGATTGCATGGCTTCTCAAAACTCTTCAAGAACTCCTGGTCATGGACTCCTCAAATGCACACAACCAGATTTGGCTTTGTTCACGTGTGCATGTGCATGCATGCATGTATGCACTCCCCTTCTTCTTTCTATTGGTTCAATAAACCCACAAAGGGTGTAATCACTACAAGCACACACCTTCCTTGAACTTCACACAGTTTGTTCAATTTGTTCACACACATAAAAGTGTGTTATACTTTAGTGTGGAAGTCTTACACTTCTTCTAAGTGTATACACTTCACGTAGTGCACCCACTAGGTTTGGCCAACTTGTTTCTTGTTTGCACACACACACTCAAGGTGTGTTCTTCAATTTGCATACACAAGGTTCTCCACTTTTCACACAACTAGGTATGGTCTTTGGCCTTATTCACTTACACACACTTGGCTATGGCCTTTCCACTTGAACACACTTCCTCTCGGCCTTTTTCACTTCACACACAATGTGTGGTCTTCTTAGCACTTGGAACACACTAAAATGGCCATATGGTGTTCTTTTTCTTCAAAATGTGCACCCACATAAGGCAACGAAATTCAATTGTTATTTTACACAACCACCAAAGGCTACGGCCTTCACTCCACTAAGCACACATATGGAAAACTCAAAGGAGTCGCGCAAGGGGGTGTGTCCACTCTCAACAGCCGTGAAAGTCCTCAGTGCAAGGGGCAGTCACGCAAGGTGCATGAGCACCGCGGGGCACTTCCTCCTGTCGCGCAAATTCGCGAGCAGAGAGGGTGACAACCACGGGCGTGCAAGGATGCGGCCACGGGTATTCCTATCGCGCAAGGGAGGCGCGCAGGGGACCTCTCAATTCTTCTTTCGCGCAAGAGGTGCGCAAAAGGAACCTCACGGAGCCTCTGATGGCTCCGGGCTTTACTGCCGCGCAGGGGGCGCGCAGCTCAGTTCTTCGCGAGGCAAGGAAATCGCGGGACTTCTCAAAGTTTCAGCAAGCCAAAACAGCGCCTCGGCCTCTCTTTATATAGGCAGAGGCATGCCAAATCTTCCGCGTGAGATTAAACTTGATTCCCCGAAGATTTCGGGTTTTCAAGATTTTCTCCAAATCTTTATTTTCCTTTCCTGTTTCATCGCGGGTTCTCCTTTTTTTTATTTTCCTCCTAACATGCATGTGACTACAAACGCATTCACGGCCTTCGTTTAGGCACAAAACATGCACATCAATAATCATCATGGCCTCGACACTTTGTTTGCCTTCGGCCGAACTCCGAAATCTCTCCTTTGTTGCATGCAAACCAATTTTTATGCATGTCCGTGTTCAGTAGAGCCAGACGATCTCCATGGAGGTCTCGGTTTACTCGGAGGTGGCCGGGAACTCAAAAACCGTCGTTGGGGAGGCCTCTGGTTCGAACGGAGCTCGCGGGGAGCCTTCGGCTGAGCTTGAGGAAGGAGGCCCCTCGGAGCCGCCAGATCAGCTCTTTGGACGGCTGCGATCAGAATGGGCCGTGGCGGATTAGATGTGCGGCCGAGATCTGGCACGCGATCAATCGAGCGGCTCAGATTCAATCCGCGGCAAAAATCTTTTTCCCACATCGAAACGGGCCGAGGAATTCTCTCGGTTTATCAAAGTTCCGCTCCCATGAACGGCCAGTTGAATCTCCTCCCCTCTCGGTGCCGCCCCGAACCGAGTTCTTCTGTGGGCGCGCTCTGCGCCCACCTCTGCTCCCTGCGGCCGCGCTCCTAGCGCCCACCATGCACTCCGGGCGCGCTCCTGCGCCCCTGCCGCGCTCCTTCGGGCGTGCCCCAGGCGCCCATGCGGTGTCTTGGGTGCGCCCTACCACCCTGGCTCGCCCCACGGGTTCCCCCATGGGCGTGGTGCCCTAGAGCCCATGCCTTGGGGTTGAACCCTCAAGGTGCCTTGGCTGGCCATATTTTTTGGCAAAGGCATAAATAAGGACTTTGTCAAATACAAAGTTCTCCTATGAGTATAAGCCAAATGCCACATGCCCTTCAAGCCATTCTTCTCCTTCATCTTCATCTTGAGAATTCAAACATTAATCTTCTTGATTAGAAACAACTCCTCAATTTATAATTCTTCTTCATCATCTAATTTTCTACTTAGGAGAGAATTCTCAAGGATCTTCATAAACCGAACTCCTGAATCACATAACTTCTTCAATTCTCTTTGTTGATCTAATCAGAGATCAAATTGGAACTTCTTCTAATTCACATGAACTAAGTGATAGTGAATGGAATTCATTAATTCACTTCATCCACTTAGAGATTGTGTATGGATCATCTTCATCTCCTCATGCATTGTCAATACAATGAATGGTCTTCAAACATTGTTGTGACTTTGTATCCAGTTGATACAAGTTCTTAGAACTTAAAGAGCAGCTCAACAATCGTCAGATGTAATGATGATGTTCCATCATCATCCATTCTTCAAGTGGTGTAACTTAGTATCATCTTGATACAAGTATTGAAACATTAAGATCAGTTCTATAATCGTCTGATATCCATAAAGAATGTTTCAACCACAACATCCTATGTCACATAGTGAATCTCATAAGTGACATGCATCTTAGTACCATGGTCATTCTCCTTTCCTCACCAACACCATCACATCCTTTGTCATTCACATATTGAAACTCCTTGACATCCATCCATTCATTCCTTGACAACAACATACCTCATTGACAACAAATGCAACACAGGGCACTTCATAAACAATTACAATTTAATGTCATTAATGAGAATTATATGAAGATAAGAGTATAATGATTTATTCAAATCTCATGAGCATACCATAAGATTGTTCATGCCCATAAATTACCAAGACCATAAAACTTTAGTCATGGCATAAATCTTTATCGAATGTAATAGTCAATGGAGTTAATATTCAAAATCCATGTGATGTGAATCTTGATAAAAGGAATCATTATAAACCCATTGCAAGTATAATTAAAACATTTTTATTTATTGGATCATTATCACTATAACCTATTTTAAACCCTTTCTAGAATAACTGCATCCCAGTTAAATCCATTGGATAATCCCTCTAGTAATTCCCTCATTCATTCCTCTAATGATAAAGAACATTACTCAATGTATCGAGGAGTTATACTTGGGATCACCCTTAATATAAGATTTATCTAGCTCATCCCTTTTTATGAGATATAATGGGTCTCAACTCATTTTATGAGATGTATTAGGATCCCCATTTTCTAAAAAATAATTTCCATATGTCATTCTTCAAAAAAACATTAAAAACCCTTCACTGATTAATCATTACAATAATAAATAGCTTAATTTATCCATGGAGAAGAAATGGTATCCTTGGTGACCTTATAATACATCCAAATAAAGAACAATGATGGTATCATTATAACATATCCCCAATGGATTTTATGAAACATAAATGATTGTTTATATTGATTAATTGAAATACCATTAATATATCATTAGAAAAATTCTTGAGGAAAATACCATTCCCACTTTGAAAATCATATCTACAAACATAAAATTTAAAATTATTGGGAAAAAATTATTTCATTAAAAATAAACATGGAAACATTTAATTAATCATAAAATCAATTAATGGTCCTAACTGTATGAAAAATGGTTCATGTCATAAATGTTAAAAATAAAAATTATTTTCCAACATTTTATAAATGTAGTCAAAAGTGAACCATTTAGAAAATGCTAAGAAATTTAATTATAAAACCTTTTAAAATAAGTTAAAATATAATAAATTTAGCAAATATTTTTTGGGAGAAATCAATATTGAAAACATTTTAGACAACATAAATATGTAATAGATTGATTCCCAATCTAAAATAAAATAAAATATATCTGTCACTTACAAACATATTTCCTGATGTTTCTTTAATAAATAAGGGATGAAATGTAAAATAAAGTTATAAATCAAATTTATGAATATTTAAAAATAAAATATATTTTTTCAATAAAATAAGATCATTTTATTTCAACCAATGGAACCTTGAACATAAACAATCCTGAAAATAATGGATAGTTTAAAATAATTTTGTTTCCAATTTCGTAGTCTTCAATCATAATACCCATGAAAGAATAACTTCAAATGAAACGTTAAATATCATAAAAATAAGACTATTAATGTTATAATATTTAAAATGGATTGTATATACACCTCATAAAATAATATAGGTGAATATCATAAATGTATGTCTCAATGAAAGGAATTTGTGAAAAATAACCCATATAAAGATAATATCATTGAATAGATATTTAATTAGTGGAGATTTTATGTGTGTTAAATATAAATAAGAAAAAAAAGTTTAAATAAAAAATAAAAAACATTATAAATAAATTCACACATAATATGGTCACAAAAAAATTTATTGAGTAACTATTATAACACGATGAATAGAAATTGAGTAAAGAAAACATATACTACATTATAACTTTCAAAGCAAATACAATTTTCTGAAATAATTTAAATTGAAATATAAAATAACATGAATAATGAAGAATCCATGATATAATATTTAAAAGGTTCAGTTTATACATCATATAAAATAAATTAGTTTCATAATGATAAAATATATCTCAATGAAAGGAAATTGAGATGATATCTACTACCTTAAGTTCGTAATTTCCACGTATCTCCTTTAACTCCTTTATAATAAACTTGTATTAATTATTTACATTTTAAATAAAAGTTTATAGGCATATTAATTTATCATTAAACTATTTATTACACTTATTACAATGAAATATTAATTACGTAATCAGTTAAGTCCAGATCATGTGTTTTGAGGATGTTCATTTTTTAATTACAAAATGAATTCAGAATGATGACCATGATAAAATAGTTCATCGATCAATCATCTATAGAAACATAATCATGGTATAATTATAATTATTATATAACAATAACAATTTGAAAACCATTCATGAATGATGGTTATGCAAAATTCACTCTGTTACAATCATATAGATTGTGGTTCATACGTACATGTAAGTGAATTTTCCATTTATTAAATATTATTATAGAAATAAGGTAAGAATTACTTTATATTAAAAAAATTATCATTATATAATTAATATAATATGATTTATTTAAACAAACATATATATATCATCCATGTTATGTGGTGATGAATGATGAATCTCGTCACTTCATAGAAGGGGTAGTCCACACGTACTCATGAATGATGTTATTTTTTTTTGGTGAGTGAAATGGTAATAAATTTTTTGATAAATTTTATTTTCAATACGATAAATATTTCAGGAACGTGATATATATACATTAATCACATAATTATAACCAACCATGAGATACAATGATGGGAACAAATATTACATCTGTTTGTGGGGTTGTAGTCATTTGTACACATGAATGATGGTTTTTGTCTTATTTGATGGAAGAGGAGATTGATATTGGATAAGATATTAACATAACAAAAACTAATTATATGAAATATTTTTATGTCATTATTTCATCTCATTTGAATAAGATTTTAAGAAGTGTGATGATGAAATAAAATAAATATTCTCTGTTAAGACCTATTTATATTCTTCGAACAGCCTCCATTTCATCACAACTTTAGACCTTTATTATTGGTACTATGTTATAAATAGATACTCTAGGATATGAATTGGAATAGTAGGAAAGGATTCGGGAAATATTCACTAAACCAAAAGGTTTTTAAAGAGCATAAAAAGGAGAAGAATGGTGTCGTTTTATAATTGATGAGAAGGGTACTCTTGGAATTTCATAAAATGTTAAATTAATATAAATTTATTTCTAGGTCCATATGTACGCAAATTTATAATATTAAATTAGAAGATGAAGAAGAATTTAAATACTCTCATAAAATAAAATTTTGACAAGTTTGTGTCAAATTTTTATCCTTACGGGTTTTTAACTATTCGTTAACCATTTTGACAATTACGGTGACATGAATGAGTTTTACTACTAATGGGGCGGGGATGATGTAACGAACTAGGTATTTATAGAATAATAATTTTTTATATCAATAAATATTTAATAATAAGATATTAATTTTATGTTAAAGAGGAATCTTTTTATGAGTGCGTACTCTACACGCAACAACGGGTTTTTCTGAAATCGTACCTTGTACACAATGTTGAGTTATACAGAAAAATAATAAAATGTTAACATTATTATTTAAAATAGTATTTAATGCCTAGTCATTGTAATGGATGGAATGAACATAACTAACTAAAATATTATTATACGTGTTATTTAAATGTTTTTACATTTATCTATTGAATATTAGAGGATTAAAATAAGAATGAATCCAATTTTAAGCATAAAATACTCCAATATTTTTAAAAGGTCATTTTACCACCTTTTGATGAAAAACCCTTTTTAAAAAAAAATTTGAAACTTTTATATGTTCCATTTGAAAAACTAAAATTCTTATTTAGAATAGTAACATCAAAACTTACTTTGGATAAAATTTTGGTATTTTTCTGATAAAATTCATATTTTTATGAATACTAAAAAATACAGCATTTTCATACAAGACTACATTATCATCTAATTTAATTATGTAAATATATTAAAATTTTAAGTTTATTTAAAGTGTAATTGGATTATGTATTTTTAATTTAATCTAATTTCAGACATGTAGGTAATTTTTCTTTGAAATTGGACATAAACACATGTCAATCTTTTGATAGTTATTACTTCTTAAAAACATTCTTTTTGATATTGACAACGTGAATTAATTTTTAATTAATTTTATCATATTAAGTGTTCTAAATTAAAAAAAATTATTCAATATTTCGAATCATAAGTCCCAGATTGGATAAATAGGTACATTTTATATTTATACATTATGAATAGTAACATTAGTAATAATTTTATTTACCTTGGAAAAAAGGTGAATTTGGTAAACATGAGTAAAAATAATATTATATTAACATTAAAATACACTAAAACATGTCCTAATCCAATTTTATGAGATATTTCTAACCGTTTTAATCCTTTGGTCGATTTATGACCCCATGGAGCCACTTTGGAGTGATAGTAAAATGTTATATTAATTAATTTCATTTAAAGAGAAATATAACATAAACATGTATGTTTTAGTAAAAAATATTTTATATGGGGTTATATAATTGATGTATTAGACTAAAAATAGTAATTAAAAAGATAATATTATTTCCTATATCATGATATTTTATCTATATTTTTTAGACATTAAATAATTAAATTTATTTATGACACAAGATGATGGGCTAATTACTATATTAATGAATAATTCAAATAAATGATATTATAAATTTTAAAATAAATGTAATATCATTATTTTGATGCCATCCACAGATTTATTTTGATTATAATGACATATTATTTTTTATTTGATTCCTTTTTATTCAATTAAACGAGTTTGTATGACTTTAACAAAAATCAATTACTAAATACTATCAAAATTGACATAAAAGTGTTTTTAAAACAAATATTATTTTATTAAATGATATAATAGTCCTAAAAATGTATGATATGGACAGATAACTTATATAATGTTACCAATGTTATTAATTATCCACTTTTATTTCTCTTGGAATTTTATTGTTACTATAGTAACCATTAATTATGAAAATGCAAGAAGACGTGTTTAGAGTTAATGCGTTTAACTAAGGGTTAAAACAAAATAGATAAGGTTAAATTCATGACCTATAATCATCTAAAACCTATTGGATGTGAGGTTTTTGATATTGAATCATCTTATATTTGTAATAAATGACTTTGGGACCATTTGAAACTGAAAATCATTTTATAATAAAATAATATTTCAAATCATTTTAAAGTGCCCCTCCTCCGTCTTATAATAGGTATCCAAATATACCCATTTAATAACACCAATAAGGCCCCTTGGATCATCCAAATTCTACTCAAATTATCTCCTCATATCCCTCCCATCCTTCTATAATCCTTATGTTGGTCATAAGGCAATTCAAGAAAGCCTTTAGGCTCAAATCAAAAGAAGTTAACCGATTTAGAGGAAACATCATCTTTGATGTTCATTTCCTTTATTGTCCTTCTCAACTCCCTATGATCTTCTTATTATTTTATTAAATAACAACACAAGTATCCTAAATATACTAGGATTTTTTTATGAGATGTATTTTAACTACACATACACCTCCATCTAATGGATATGAACATATTGTTTTTGTGTACGGCGAACTATTGTCTCACGAAATGATCATTGTTCAATTTTTCCCTACCACCTCTCATGGTGGCCATTATGATGGAACTATACTTATATATGATATATATTATATTTATATTGTCTCTATTATTCATTAATTTTTATTTACAACATACCTTTATGTTTCCATGTTGTGTAATTATGGTAATTTCATTTGAGGAAGTGTCAACTACTACCCCCTTAAAGTTATATGACTCGTTAATTATATATATGTAACATATGAAGGATAGTTTTACTAAACCTATGATACATACATTATATAAATATAATACTGGTATTATAATAAACATTAATCTCATTTAATTATTATTCTTTTAGTGTGAAAAATAAATGAAATTAGCTTTCATGCATATGTACGGCCTACCGTATCCATGAATAGTGTATTTCATTTCATATCTCCAAATGTTATTATAAGGCCCTAGCCTTAAACCTTACTTTATCTTGAGTTATTACAAGATTACACATTGAGGATCTTTTCAGGTTTAGAGTTTTAGAGAATTAGATCATAAAACTTGCATTACATTCCACATTTAAAAAAAGTTATTACATAAAAGATAGTATTCATTTTTTCCCATCAACGGAAACATATTAAAAAATAAAGCATGGATTCATTCATGACACTTCCTTGACACTATCATCATATCATGTACCTTTCCCTTTACCTATGAAAATCATTACAAAAAAAATGTGGGATGAGCATAAAAAGCTTAGTAAGGGTTATAAAAATATGGAAAAGAAACGTGAGTTCATATATACATAAGAATGAAATCATACTTTAGCCATAAAACATATTCACTTTAACATACCTCATAAAATCATGAATAAATCATAGAAATTATAAGACATAAAAGGTAACTTGAGGCATTCATAACATTCTTACATAGGGAGTAACCCTCTTGGTTACGTTTGGAATACCCACCACAGTATATTCCCTTAATCTCTTCGGAAAAACCATAACATTTCACTCCTTCGCATTACCCAATGCATTGGAGAGCTATATCGGGCTCACTCGCCCTTATTTTATCATAGAACCACCCGTCTTCTTAACAATAAGCAAGATCCATATCAAAATCGTATCACATAAAACATGCATAAAGGAAACATAACATTTCCACAGATCAATCATAAGATATCAATAAAACAAATTGATATAAAAACCTTATGAAAACCATTTTCAATTCCAAAAAAAAAAGAAATGTAAAACATGGTATTTATTTTACTTTTAAAAAGAAATTATGACTTGTAGAGGAAGCCGAATCTCAAATAATGGTCACGGCGGCAGAGAAGTTGTTGTCACCGCATACGTATGACAAAAACATTTCCTTTTGTCGTATAGTAAACGCTTTATAGAAAAAATATTCCATTCGAATAAATGTAAAAGTCAAAGGGGTTCATACACTATATAAAATAATGTTGTGTATAAAACAAAATATGCCTCAATGAAAGGAGATTGAGACGAAGTCCCATACAAAGACGGTATCCTTGGATTAAGGATAAATCAATAACATAATTATGTGTGACAAAAGAATAGACCAAATATAAGTGGATATTAAGTGTAAAACAATCATAGGACATTCACACATATTCATAGTATGACATATTCAAGGAGTACAAGTTTATCCCAAAGAATCAAAAATGGGTTAAAAAGTTCCCTTGCAAAAAATTTGTCAGCCTAACGGTGTCACATCAAAATTCATAAAAAGAGTTGATGAGAGATAAAAAGGGTATCTCATCACTTGGACATAAAATTTACTTCAATAAGGATATAGAATAACATATCCCAACATAATAGTATGTGAATTAAAAGACATAACAAAATAAGTCCTTTAAAAATAGGAGGGTGAAAGGTTCCCCTACCGACTTGGGTTACTTTCGAAACATACACCCTGTGAAAGAAAGACAATAAAACATTGATGTAAGTACTCATAAATGAAATTATATTAAAAAATGTGTAAAATAATGGGAAGTACATACACTACTCAAAGGAAATTGTGGAAAATGTAGCATAAATCCCACATGAATAAAAGTGAGATAAAAAATCCCTTATGAAAACTCAGCAGCCTAACGATGCCACTTAAAACATAAAAAAATGGATTGATAAGATCAAACAGGCTCTCTCATCATATTAAAATAAAATTTACAGCAAGATTAATATAAAATAACATCCCCCATAATAACAAATAGGATCTTAAAAGAAGTAACATAATAGAGAGTACATAAAAAGAAAGATAGAGGTCAGATCTCTTACGAAAATTCGGCAGCCTAACGGCACCACTCAAAACTTCCAAAATGGATTGATGAGAGAAAATAGGGTCTCTCATCATATGAACATTATACGTACAGTAGGATTAATATTGAATAACATCCCAATCAAAAGAAAGTTGAGCATAAAAGTAATGACATAAAAGAGTGTATTTAAAAAGAAAGAGAGGGGTTGGATCCCTTATGAAAATTCGGCAGCCTAACGGCGCCACTCAAAACTTCCAAAATGGATTGATGAGAGAAAATAGGGTCTCTAATCATATGAACATACAAATTAAAGTATTAGGAATATAAAATAACATCCCCAAACATATGAAATATGGGCTTAAAATAAATGACATAAAAGAGAGTACATAAAAAGAACGAGAGAGGTTGGATCCCTTACCCCAGGTCCGACTTGACTCGATTGTTCTTTAACGTCCTGAATAATAAACATGAGTTAATTTAAACTTTATTAAGAACCTTTTTAAAGTTCATTATTCCTTTTATATCACTTATTTACATGTTATAAACATTATGTAATCATTTAAGTTAATAATGTTTGCTTTGTCGATATTTGGTTCTTAAGTCGAAAGTGGACTTCTTACAATTACATGTTGTTTGTGTGGTCAAAGGATCATTATATCCAGAATGATATTCATGATTTGGATATAATATATATCATATATATCCATAATATACATGTATTTATTATATTACATAATAATTTAGAGGTAATAAATGAAATGCATCGTTCATGGAGACGGTAAGTCGTAGGTACGCATGAACACTACTTTCATTTCTATGTCATATTAATGGAATTAAAACTAAATTAAAGGTATGCATATTTTAATTCCAGAATTATATTCATCATTTATATGTAACATAAATCATATATAATAACTTTAAATCCATCCTTTATACATCTCACATATGGCCTTAACGAATCAATTCACTTTGAGGGGGAGGTAGTCCGCACTTCCTAAAATGAATTTATCATGTTTACCCACAATGGAAACCATATAAGTATGCCACAAAAAAAAATACATAATATTAAGTAAAACATAAACATATTATATATCATATATAAAAATAGTGACATCTTAATGGCCACCTTTTAAGGTGTTATATGAGTGTTGAACAATCATCGTTTCGTGAGGCAGAAATTCGCCATCCATGGAAACAGTATGTTCTTTAACCATTAGATGTAGGTGTGTGTAAGTGTATCTCGAATCATTGTTATAAAAACATCATAGTATATTGAAGATACTGGTTATGTTACAAAATAAATGAATAAAAATAGTTTAGGGGGTTGGAGAAGAAAAATAAAACAAAAGGACTCAAGTGAAGACATTACCTTAAAATCGGGTAACTCCCTTTGGTTTGAGCTCAAAGGCTTCCTTGGGAAGACTTATGCCCATAGTGAGGCTTCAAGGAGTTAGATAGGGATTTGGAGAGACAAAATGGGCAGGGGTTGTCCGAGAAAAAGGCTTTTGATGTGTGGGTAAGGAGGTAGAGGTGGGGGCCTTTTATAAGAGGAGAGGAGGGGCACTCTTGGATAGTATAGAAATGTTACTTTATTTTAGAATGAGTTTCGGTTTTTAATGGTTAAAAATTGATTTTTTTCGAGGGTAAGTTGATAAGGGTTAGAACTCCACCCATACAATAGGTTTTTGACATGTGTAGGTCTTATAGTTTACATTATCTTTCCATTTTATTTAAATCATTAAGTAATGAGGTCATCGCTGCATCATCATAATGTCATGAATAATTTAATTTATTTAATGTCTAAAAATTATAAAAAAAATACTATGATGTAGGAAATATTTTTATCTTTCCAATTACTATTTATAGTCAAAAATATTACTTTTATAACCCCATGTAAAATTTTTTTTAGTTAAACAACTCATGTTTTTGACATTTTAATTTTAACATTAAATAAAAAGTTATTTATGTCATTTTCCAACCAAAGTGGCTCTATGGGGTCCCCAAGTTGACCCATGGATTGTCTGGGTCGGCCATGACTCATCCAATTAGGGTATGACATGTGTCTAGGTCATTTTATATTATTAAAACTTTATTTTTTCCTTAAACTACACTAATTACCTCTAATCGCGATAAAAAACATAATAAGTTACTATTCACCAAAAAATTGTTTTTATCCCATTGAACCACATTTTACTTCTTAATGACAACAATTTATGTCGGATTTTTTAAATTCAAAACACAATGGTGGAAAAATTTCATTTAAACGGAAAAATCAATTTTTATAAGTACCACTTAGTGGTTCCACTATTCATAAAAAATTAAAGTTTTTCAGAAAATTACCAAAAATTCACCCTATACTATATTTGATATTCCGAATTCAAAAATGATATCTATTTTACAAAATTCATAACATATAAGTTACATTAATTAATTTAATAATTAATTCTCTCTGTCAGAACAAATAGTGTGTTTTTATGAAACAATATATATCAAAAGATTGACACTAGTTTAAGTCAAATTTCATAGTGAAATTAATTCCAATGAACACTATTTGATTAAATGGTAAAAATATATTCTAATTTCACTTTAAAACCAATTCCAAAGATAATTTAATAATATAAATAAATTAGATTAAAAAGAGGTTTTGAATTAAAATGCATCATTTTTCACTATTCATTAAAAATTGAACTTTTTCGGAAAAATACCAAAAATTTACACAAAGTATATTTTGATGTCCCAATTCTAAAGAAAAATTTTATTTTGTCAAATATAACACATAAAATTTTAAAAAACTGGAATTAAAAGAGGTTCTCCATCAAAAGGAGGTTAATCAACCTTTTAAAGAATATTAGAATGTTTACGCTTAATATTGGATTCATTCTCATTTTTAATCCTCTAACATTTATTGTAAAAATTAAAAACATTTGACAAACATATATAATCATTTTGTAGTTAGTTCTATTCATTCCGACCATCACAATAGCTGGGTGTTAACTACCATTTAAAATAATATTATTTTATTATTAGAGTGCAACGTAAGATTCCCAAGAAACTCGCTATTGCCTGTTGGGTACACCATCGAGCATAGCGTACCCTTTAAAGTTATGTTAATATTTTATTCACAAATATGGATAAATGTGAAAATGTCATACTCTTTATTTACCTAAGGTGTTACAGTTAAAGAGTATTATAAATTCACATATACAAGATAAAAATAAAATTTAATCATGAATATTATTCTGGAGATGATTTACTTTTGACTACATGTAATTTTTATATTAAAACAAGTTCATTTTCGACATAAGAATTGAATATTGACAAAACCACTGATATTAAGTAAAATAATCATGTAATTTTTATAATGTGGTAATAAGTGATATAAAAAGAATAATGAAATTTAAAAAGGTTTTTAATTAAATATAAATTTACTTATGTTTATTATTCATTAAGAAAAAGAAACATATGTGATGATTCAGACTCAAGTTAAGGGACTTTGACTCAATCTCCTTTCATTGAGGCATATTTTGATAATATACACCTCTATATTTTATACGGTGTATAATAAACCCCTTTGACTTTTATTTTCATTCAAAGGGAATATTTTATCTACAAATCATTTTACTAAATGAAAAAGGAATGTTTTTATCATATACGGTGACAATGACCTCTCCGCTGCTGTAATCATTATTTGATATTTGGCTTCCTCTATAAGCCATAATTTTTTCAAACTTAAAAGAAATCCCTTAATCCATATTTGGGTGTTTTTGTATTGAAAATAGTTTTTGAAATGGAGTTTTTATTTATATATTTTTATATTATTTCTTGTGATTGAAAATTAAATGTTTTTAGTGAAATGTTGATATTTGCAATATTTTATGTCTTACGATAATATAATTTTACTTGGAAAATAATGGGTGATTAAGTGATAAACCAAGATGGGTGGTTACGTGATAAACCAAATGACGAGTGGTTATATGAGAAACTAAGGATGGGTGGTTACGTTATAATCTTCAATGAATTGGCTATGGAATTCGGTCTTATGGATATTCTATTTAGTGATATGTATGGAAGTTTACCATATGGTTATTCCATTTAAGTATGTTTATGTCCTAGGTTAACTTTAATGATTTATATTGATTTCTATGATCCTTATGGTAATATATTTGTTTCAAAAATGGAAAGAAATGGTCTTTTATTCAGTGAAGTATATTTACTACTTCTTAATGGTGAAAAGTATTATTGTATGATAATGTATTAATAGTTTTTATGTAATCCAAGGACTAACATTTTTCATTATTTATGTATCCCTTACTGAGTTGTTTATTCTCATCCCATGTTTTGAAAAAATTTTCATAGGACATCAAGAAGAATATAGTCAAGGATGGGATCATGTAAATGTGATGATATCAAAACATGGAACGATGTCATGTTTATTTTTTAAGAATTTTTTTTTTATAAAAAAAAAGATAGTGATTAGTAGTGTCTACTAGTAATATTCAATTTTTTATGTGTCAGTTATGAACTAATTATCTAAATATATATACTTGAAAAGATCATCTATGTTCATTAATGTTAAATTATTGATTTATCTCATGATTAAGTAATTTTTAAAGATGGGGCCTTATAGTTGGTATCAGAGGAAAGGTTTAGACAACGTTGGAGATTAGGATGTTTTCTTAATGATTGGAGATATCATCCTGGATTAATTGTTTTAAGGTAGAAAATAATTTCAATATATTCAAAAACATTTTCTAAGATTTATTATCAGAAATATTAAGGCGACTAATGTTGTTTTTAGAGATATTCGCCTATGAGGAAATTATGGCTTATTAATTGTTTGTGTGAAAACATGCGAGGTATGAGATAAAAATTGAGGTCAAAATATGTTATGGTTATTTTTGAAGATTTTATATCATTTTTGGTATTTTTTAAAAATTATATAGTTTTTGAAAAAGTAAAACACGCAGACGGTGTGATAACCCATCAAGTTAGACAATGTTGTGGAAATGGAACCCAAAAACTAAGTACGAAAGGGATTTAAAACCTACCACTGGACTACATGATTTCCCTAGTTAGTATGACTTATTCAATTATGTTACATGAATTTTTGGATCAATAATAAGTTTATTTTGGTAACTTATTCTATATTAAATGTGTATCCTTAGTATAGAAAAAATTGTGATTAAGAGATAAATTTTATTTTTGAAGAGGTTTACTCTTTTGGGAACACTATATACTTAAGGAAAATAGAATACTATGGGATTTCGTTTGAATATTAGTGGTTGGATTTTATTTAAGAAGAAACTATGTTTTTATTGTGGAAATATGGTGATTTGGTTTATTTATGAAAATGACTAACCTATTTTGGAGAATATGTGATTAGGTTAATTACAATTCAGTATGAGACGTTAAGAGTAGTTGATGTTATTTTGTGATAAATCTTAACATTTTCATGGAAGTCTATGTGATCAAATCCTTCTAAAATTTTGGGTTTCATACATAGTTTGGATTATTTTAAATAATTTTAAGGACAAATTTTAATTTAATGGTCTTTGTTGAAACTTGGGTATTGTTTCTTGAATTTGGATATTAAGAGTAGAACATCTTTCTATAATGGAATATCCTTTTGGGGATTATATGATCTTGTACTAACCATTTTGGTTTTAGTTAATGTATAATTACATGGGAAATATATAGTTCATATTTTTGGGATTATGTGATTCTCTAGATGTTGATACTAGCACTTCAATTTTGACCAAGTCATCTTAAATACTCATTATTTAGAGAAACGATGAGTTTGTGGAAGAAACTTATAAAAGGATGAATCTATAAATAAAAAGTAAGTATATTTTATTATGTTCTTTTTAAATATTAAAAATAAATTCCTCAATGTTTTGAAAAGGATATTAATACAAAATTTTTTTCCATTTACCTTTCCTATTATGAAATCAAAGATCATTTTACCCATCACAATTTTATGGTTTTCTATCACTCGGCATCCTAACAAGATCATTGTTTTTATTCCATATCCATGTTTTCATTAATGGAATCATATAATGTGTTATATCATGAAACCATTTTACTTCTCTTCCATTCTTTTAAAGTGGTTGTTTTATTGACTCTTTTTCTGATGAGGGATTTTCATTGAAGTTTCAGGGCTCAATTTTAAAATTACGACGACGCAATTTTCAAAAGGGGAGAATGATGTAATAACCCAAATATTTATAGAATAATAAATTCTCATATATATTTATATTTTCACATAAGATATTAATTTTAGGATAAATTTGACACTTTTTCTGATAGCGTACTTGACACGCAACAACGGGTTTCTCTGAAATCTTATGTTGCACACAATGTTGAGTTATACCGAAAAATAACAAAATAATAATGTTATTGTTTTAAATGGTAGTTAATGACTAGATGTTGTAATGGAAGAAATGAATAGAACTAACTAAAATATGATTATACAGGTTTTCTAAATGTTTTTATATTTATCTAATGAATAATATAGGGTTAAAATGAGAATGAATACAATTTTAAGCATAAAATACTCTAATATTTTTAATGGTCGTCTTACCACCTTATGAGGACAAACCCTTTTTAAAAATAGTTTTTTGTAAATTTAATATATTCTATTTAACAAAATAAATTTTTTATTTAGGATCCGAACAAACAAAAATACATTGGATTAAATTATTGAATTTTTCAGATAAAATTAAAATTTTTATGAAGAGAGAAAGTTATTGTATTTTAATTCAAAACTGTCTTTTCATTTAATTTATTTATATAGTCAGATTATTATTTTAATTTTTTTAAATGATAATTGGATTAATTTTTTATCATTTAATACAATATAGGTCATTTGAAGTAATTTCACATTGAAATTCGATATAAACACATGTCATTCTTATGATAGTTAGTACTTGTTAAAAATATTCTTTTTCGTTTTGACAATGGTAATTAATGTTAAATTATTTTTTTCCAATTCTGTGTTTTTAAATTGGAAAAATGTATTTCATATTTATAATCATAAGGTTCAAATTTTTTAAATATTTTCCTTTATTTTTAAACATTATGAATAGTAGCATTAGTAATAGTTTTATTTACCTTGGTTAAAGGGTAAATCTGGTAAATAAGGGTAAATATAATATATTAATAATATTAAACTACCCTAAAACATGTCTTAATACTATTTGATAATATATTTCCAACCATGGTAAACATTGTGTCCATTTTGGGACCTTATGGTACCACATCATAGTGATAATGACATGTTATATTAATTAATTTAATGTAAATAGAAATCTAACATAAACATGTATGTTTTACTAAAAAAATTATATGGAGTTATATAACTGATATATTAGACAATAAATATTCAATATAAAGATAAAAATATTTACCACTTTATTATATTTTATTTATAGCTTTTCTACATGAAATAAATTAATTTATTTATGACACAGTGATGATGTAGTGATTACTTTATTAATGAAAGATACAAATAAATGATTTTATAAAAATTAAAATAAATGTAATATTAATTTTTTTGTGCCATACATGAATTTTATGGATTATATTGACATATTATATTTGATTTAATGCCTTTTTTTCTCTATGTAATTATGTTTATATGACTTTACAAAAATCAATTACTAAATAGTGTCAAAATTGACATAAATGTGTTTTTAAAACAAATACTATTTTATTAAATGTTATAATTGTCCTAAAAATACAAGATTCAGAAAAATAACATATATAATTTATTCAATGTAATTAATGAGCCACTTATGGTTATCTTTGAATTTTATAGTAACTATAGTAACCATAAATTAAAAAAAATCAAGAAGACATGTTAGGAGATAATTTTATTAACTAACGATTAATGAAAACTATATAATGTTAAATTCATGACCTAGAATTTTGTAAAACCTATTGGTTGATTTTTTTGAGACCCGAAAGAATATTATATTTGAAATAAATGTATATGTGTCCATTTAAAACCGAAAATAATTTTATAGTAAAATAATATTTAAAAAAATCCTTAAAGTGCCCCTCCACCCTCTAATAAAAGGGCACCACCACTACCCATTTATTCACACATATCAAGCCACTTTTATCACCAAAACTATTCTCAAATTAGTTCCCAATATCCGTCACTAGTACCTAGAAGTCTTATCTTAGGTAGAATAAAATCAAGATATCCTTTAGTCTCAAATCAGAAGAAGTTACCCGATTTAGAGGTAACGTCTTCTCTCAACTTCCATTATTTTATTTTCCTTCTACACTCTCTATGTTCTTATTATTCCTTGATTACATAACAAAACCAGTATCATAAATATACTATTATATTTTTATTGTATGTATTCTGACTACACTTACACACACCTCTATCTAATGGATACGAACATACAGTTTTTGTGTACAGAGAACTATGGCCTCACGAAATGATGATTGTTCAATTTTCCCCTGCCACCTTTCATGGTGTCCATTATTATTGAAATGTATTTATATATGATATATATTATACTGATATTATTTATATTATTTTGTAATTTTTAATTACAACATACATTTATGCTTTCGATGATGTGTAAATACGATAATTTCATTTGAGGAAGTGTGGACTACTACCCCCTCAAAGTGATAAGAAAAAGTCATGCTATACATGGAACGTATAAATGAAGGTTTTATTAAACCTATGATACATACGTGACATAAATATAATAATTTCTTTATAATATACATTTATTACATTTTATTATTATTCTTTTTGTATGACATAAAAATGAAAGTAGCATTCATGTGTACTTACCACCTACCATCTCCATGAACGGTGCATTTTATATATTATATCTAAATGTTATGGACTATAATAAATACACATATAATTGATATATATGATATTTTAATAATTAATATCATTCATTTTATGAGTTACTTTTTACTACTGGTACAATTTATATCAAAACAAGTTCATTTTCGACTCAAGTACCGAATATCGACAAAACGACCGATATTAACTTAAATAATTATGTAATTTTTATAACATGGTAATAAGTGATATGAAAGGAATAATATACATGAACAGGGTTATGAATCAAGTATAAATTATCTTAAGTTTATTATTTCTAAAGTACAAGAAACATACATGATGAGTCAAACTCAAGGTAAGGGACTTCATCTCAATCTCCTTTCATTGAGACATATTTTGATAATACACATCTACTTATTTTATATGGTGTAAAATAAGCCCTGTTGAATGTTTATTTCATTCAATGGGAATCTTTTTTCTATGAATTTTGTTTCTAAATGACAAAAGAATTTTTTTTAAGGTATACAATGACAACGACCTCTACACCGCTATAATCGTTATTTGATATTTGTCTTACTTTATAAGTTATAATATTTTTAAAATGAAAAGAAATCATTTATTCACTATTTTGGTGTTTTCATATTGAAAACTTTTTTTTAAATTGAATGAGTACATTAATATTATTAAGTGATTTCTTGTGATTTCAGATGAAATTTTATCAGTGAAATGTTGATATTTGCAATATTTTATGTGTTATGATTATATAATGTTACTTGGACAACAACGGGTGGTTAGGTGATAAACCAAGACCGGTGGTCACATGATAAACCAAATGACAGGTGGTTCGGTGATAAACCAAGGGAGGGTGGTTACGTTATAACCTCTAATGCATTGGGTATAGAAGTCAGCTGTTTGTCTTTTCCATTCAGGGATATGTGTGGAAGTCGACCAGTTGGTTATTTGACTTATTTATGTTTATGTCCAAAGATAAATTTATATTCTTTGTGTTGCTTTTTATGTAAATTAGTTTAATATTTCGGTTAAAAAAAGGGTATGCAATGATTTTATATTCTGTGAAGAATATTCACTAATTCTAATAGGTGAAAATTATTATTTTATGATAAATTATTCATAGTTTCTAGGTTGTCCCAAGACTAACATTTTTCTTTCTTTATGTATCACATACTGAGATTTTTATTCTCATACCTTGTTTTGAAAGGTTTTTCACATGACATAAAAAAGAATAGAGTCAAGGATGGTATTAAGGAAAAAGTATGTTATTAGAACATGGAACAAAGTCATGTTTTCTTTTTTAATATATTTCTGTATTATAAAAAATGGATAGTGAGTAGAAGTGTCTACTTGTAATATTAAAGTTGTTTTAAATCATTTATGACCAAATTATATAAATATATAAACCTGAAAATATCCTTAATGTTAATTAATGTCAAATTATTGACGTATCTCATGATTAAGTAATGATTATGGTTAGGCCCTTATAAATATAGTTATTATAAAAAGAAAATTATGACATAAATGTACCTCTTGGGATTTTGTAATTAATATCCCCTTAATTTGGATAAATATAAAAAAATTATGTATTTTAAATAATTTAATATGTTATTATTTATTATAAAATAATATTAACGTCACATTTGATTCTAATAATTTCATTTAACTTTTTATTCTAGATGATGAAACATGAATTTGAATAAAATGGGTCAAAAACCCTCAAATATTCATGTTTTATCAAAAATAACATTTAACTCAAATAATATTATTTGTAATGTTTCGAAAATAATTGTATCAATTTGTTATATATTGCATAAGCACTGTGTTAGTGTTCCATAAGAATTAAAGGTAATTATTTATTCAATAAAATATAAAAATAATTTTCCATGTTGAAAAAATAATTTATATTTAAAATTAATATTTATAACAGAACATATCTATTGTTTGTCCCCATGTAAAATATTTAATGATAGTAAAACAATCAGAATTTCATTTTTCACTTTTCTTTCAATATAATAATATAAATATAAAACTCAAATAAAAAAAAGGAAATAAAAGGCCATATATAAAATTTAAGGATAATTTTGAATGATATATAATCATCCAATATAAATAAGGGAAGTTTTAGTTCCATTTTTTAGTTGTTATCATTTTATTTTTAACCTTAATTTCTTAATTTACCATTTATCATGGTAATAAAAATTACTAAGGTCACTATTCATAACGTCAGAAATTAAAATTCAACTATTTCCAAAAAATTGGAATAACTGATAAAAAATATTTTATCTATTCATCATGATTGTAAAAAAAATATTTTTAGTAATTTATTTTAATATAAATGTGTATAACGTAAAGAAGAATATTTTATAAAAAATACGGTTTTATGCCCAATAATGTACATATACCAAAATATGGTATCATAATGATCCAAATGATGTTAATTATATTATATATAATTAAATAATACTTTTTTACTTTGTTATAAAATTTAAAAAATAATTATAACATTTAATGAAGAAATGACAGTTTTAAATAAAATAGTATTTTCCACTATTCATTGAAAAATAAATCTTTTCAAAGAAATATAAAATAGTTACCCAAATATAATTTTTCTATGATTATTTGAAAAATTATAAACCTTTTATAAAATAAATTTTTTATAAGTTCAATAAATTAATTATAATTATCATCTCACAAAAAATAAAGAAAAACATTTTTTCAAGAAACATATTTTAAAAAACAAAGTAGATTTACTAGAAATTGAGTGCATATTTTATAATAATCGAACATTATATGTGAATTGGTCAAGGTGATTATATAGATATTCCATAATTCTATTAATATTATTCATATCCACTAATTCAATGGAATTTTTATAACAATTAAATTTAAATAATAAAAATTTCTCACTTTGTTTAAGCACGGTGTTGTGTATTTTGTATGCTATCAAAAATAATATTTCTTATAAAATCATAATATATTGTAGTTTTATCATTTATTAATTCCTTATAACTCTAATTTTCCCTTATTAATTGGTAGGTTATATAATTACAAGGCCGCCCATCGCAAAATGGAAATTATGCATAAGTATTATATAAGATTTAAAAACATTAAACATTTCATTGTAGAATAACCCATAAAAACCAAATTTGTTTCATGAAAATTTTACCCTTATGTATATAACTATTTTTACAGAATGAAAGTGATTTATATCATAAAAAAATTCTTTATTTTTTTATATCATAGTTAACCCATGAAAATGTGAGGTGTTATATAGAATCATACATATAGTGTCATCACCATAATCCATCAAGAAAAAGATATTGGATCGTATCATTTGATATAAACCTCATTGAAACAAAAAAAATCCTTAAATTATGTGTAAAAATATAAAATATACATTTAAAAGATAATTTTAACATTTCTTTTATAATAAAGGATATATATACATTTTCAGTATCTATAATATCTTATAATTCCTAGAAGATTGAGAAAAATATTTTATTTG
The DNA here is from genome assembly GCA_963277665.1 of Viscum album. Taxonomy (NCBI): domain Eukaryota; kingdom Viridiplantae; phylum Streptophyta; class Magnoliopsida; order Santalales; family Viscaceae; genus Viscum; species Viscum album. The sequence goes on along the minus strand of OY728133.1, from coordinate 1,790,082,634 downwards.
AAAACAACCATGGAAACTTGTAATATATGCCACAAATAAATAAACAACCATTATGGTGGGAAACACTATTCTGGTATTTCATGTTAAAATAGAATATTATTTTCACGCTTTTGAAAAAAAATAGTGAGTCATTTGTAAAATATTTGAAAGGAAAAATTTTAATAATTTATAAATAGACTCAAATTTAGAAAAAATATTATTTAAAAAAATTTAAGTTTGTATATAATCATTTTTAAAAAGTTTTCAAGAACTTTCACATGGAGGAGAAATATTCTCGACCAGGAACAAGAAACAAGGTTGACCTTCGTGAAAACATTTATATGATCATTTTACATGAAATAGATTGTAAAATGATGATAATTAATTAATATTATAGAAATTAATATTGGATAATATATATATATATATATATATATATTAAAATATAAGGATTATATAATTTTTAACAATGAAAATTTAACATAGACAATCTTGAAATGGAAAGATATTGTACCATAAATCCCATGATACATTAATAACTTTTAAATAACAATCCCTTGAACGAAATAATATCAAAGAAACATAAAATAAAATAAATATAAATAGATTTCGGATATTACATTTTAAATTGGTATTATATGCACTGTATAAACACATATACATAAATAACATGAACCTTTTCTCAATCAATCAACATTGAGAAGAATAATCCTTATAGTCTTGGAAATTTATGAATCAAAAATTAATAAAAAAGAGTTACATATATTTATTTATAAATAAATATTATTTTCAAGTTATAAATCATAAATTTCATTCTTGGATAGTATATACACTACAAGAAAAAAAATTATTGGTGAATATTTCATATTTTTTTCATAAAAAATGTGATATGAGAAACCTTACTTCTAGTCTTGTCTTTATTTGTATGAATTAATACTTCTTTTATTATAAATATTGATTAATTACACCTATATTAAATTAATTTATTCATTTATATATAATTATATATCAATATATTATAGTTTTCAATTATATTTTTTTTAAAAAATCTCCATTAAAAAGAACATTCGAGTAAGAACTTTCCAGTTTTCCTTGTGTGTTTAAGTTTAACTATTCTGGTTATTGAATCTTAGACATAGTTTAATTATCTTAACAATATTATTCATATAATAATTATAATATTTATTAATTATACAAACTTTATTAATAAATCATATATAGCGGTGATGAATAATTAACAACATTACATTATGGTTATAGTAGTCCAATATGTATGCACCAATGTTGTTTTTAATGTTTCAATGGATTAAATAAAATAAAGGTATATAAAAATTTACTTTCATAAAATCATCACTATATTATAAATATTAAATATATTCATTAAATATATACTTATTATAATCCCTCTAATTATTAAATTAATTACTAATCAAATCATTATATGCACGTGGTGGTCCACACGTAAACAAAAGAAATGTTATCATTTTACGACATATAGGAAATAGATATAAAATACAAATAACATTAACATTAAAACATATAAGTACATTAATGTTAAATATTCCATCATGTTAATATGGTTATATTAAATTTTTCGTATGTTTAAGAAGAATGAAATATTGAAAATATTTGAAAGAACATTTACCCCTTCGTCGGGCATCCTCCTTTGAAAAGACCTTTATGGTTCTTGGATGTGAATTTTTAAAGAAACAATGCTTAGGGTAGTGTATAATTTTTTTTAAATATTTTCTTGTAGATTTTTTTATTCTAAATGGATCAATAAGAATATTTAATAGAGGATATTAGGTTCCCATTTATATGTTGTGGGTGGATCACGCTTGTAATTATTATGTATATTAAAATATTCTAAAGTCGCTCTCATGGGATAGTGGCTCCAAATTAGATGAAGATAGAATATGAAATGAAATAGGATCTATATAAATTCATCAAAGTAGGATTTATAAAAATATTTATACGATTTTAAACCATATCTCTTTAGTTTAACCCCTTATTATTTTTTTTAACAATTATCATAGTATTAAATTTTTTCCACAGTTACAATTTAATTTGAAAAAAAGAAATTGAATTAAAAAATAAATTGTTATGTGTTGATTCAAAATATGTACACTATTTTATTATATTCCTTTTTCATATTCCATATCACCATTTTAATACATAAATATTACATTACCTGGTATAATACTTAATTTCACACATTTTATTTTAATGTATAGTTTCATATAAATTAGAAAAATAATACCTAATAAATATTAAAAATCCTAAAATAAACTTTAAATTATTATTAATAAGTTTATTTTATGATAATTTTACTACATCACATATCATTGGTACATATATCAAAAGAAATGGGTAAGAATGAATCCTAGTAATGTATAAACAAAGAGAATGGAACATGAATGATCATCTTAGATAATAAATGAGGAATATCATGAGATAATAATCACAATTACATGATACATAACATGGAAATGTGGATAAAACATGAAATTTATAAATTCAAAATTCCATCACCACGATTTATCAATAATATTCTTTGAATAATAATTATTGTGGTTATTCAAAAAGGCATCATAAAACATGTCCAATATAGATACTAATTCATCACCCAAAAATTGGAGTAATATCAGGTTAAACCCTTCATAAGTAATAATTATTTTGTTCAAAAATATTATAATAAAACATTTCATCAATAACTAGTTTAAAATAACGAAGGGTTTTTATACAAAATTTTTGAGTATATATGTTCTTAAAGGATTGAACCTTACATCATATTTAACGGATGAAAATGGTATTTCGGTTCCATACATGTAAATACCCAAATTAATATATTATTTTTACATATACTCTAATAACCATGGAAAATAATGTTTTTTGGTTAGTCACAATATAATTATATCTCATATAATGGATTTAAATTCATGAAATTAATTCTAAATAATTATAATGAACAACATTGAATAATGAAAGGTTATAATGGGTGTGAATAAAAGTTTCCCATTAATAAAATACTAATTTCAAAATGTTGAAATAAAAAAAATGGATATTGAAAAAAATAAATTCAATACTTAGTGAACATATTAGAAAATAGATACTTGAATAGAAAGAGGAATCAAAGACTACCCTCACCTTAAATCGCGCTTTATTTTGTCACTTTTATGCCTCTTCAATAGTAGACTTGGGTTTATTAAAACATTAATCCATAATTAATTTATTTTTATTAACATTGATTCTATAATACTACATATAATTATAGTTATCAATATTATACTCATAATAATTTATTATATGCTTCCAAAATTATTTTGATATGTAAATATTTGAAAATGACTTCTTGGGTAATTAACTAACCGTTGATGGGATATTATTAAAAATGGTGAAAAGAAAAGTATAAAATTTAAATATGTACTAAATTAAAAATTGATAGTATATTAAATTCATTATTTTAATTTTAACAAAATAACTTATTAACCTTATAATATTTGGGTTTGAAAGTGATAGATAAACGGAGGAAGAGATGAGGAAAAAAATAGAGAAATAATTGATGAAAACAAACCCCCATCTCAGTGTTTCTTATTCTCTACGGCCCAAAATTTCATTGATGCGTGAAGTTGTTTTATACTATAAAGACCATAGGTATTCTAATGGTGTTATGGGATGATATTAAGGAATGTATTTGTCTTTGTTTAGCGTTGGAGGATTTGTTTTCATAGGGAAGGGAGAGGGGTTATTTATACTTGAGGAGAGGGGTTTTGTTTGAATAGAAAATGGAAAAAAATATAATATCAAGGTAAGCCATTGAATAGTGACAATGATAAAATTAAACAATATATATACTAAATAACAAGATTCTAATAATTTAAAACACTTTATAACTCTAATTTATGAATTTAATTAGAAGGAATGTGGAAAAATGAAAAATTGTGATTTTAATGAAATACTTTTGACTGTAGACATTAGAAAATGGTTTTTTAGGTTTGGAAATTAATTTGAATGACTTTAAATGATACATTTATTATATTAAAATTATTTTTGGGATTAAATAAACATTTCTTCATTTATTAAGTAAATATTTAATCATCATTATGTAATAAAACATGTGGAATTTCAAAAATATTATTTTTACTGTTCACATAAAAAAATGTATTTCAGAATATTCCTAAAAAATTAACCTTTGTATAATTTCGACATACTAATTTAAAAAATGAAATTACATTTATCAACCCATTTTTATAAAATAAGTAATTATAATTATTAATATAAAAAGTATTATTTTTATAATGTACCTTAAAATACAATTCATTAAAAAAATTGTCACATTTTAATTGAGTATTTAATCATAATATTTATTTTCTCGAATTATAAAATTTCTATTTACTTGAAATAATCAGGATAAATATTATTTATATCAAATTTTAATATTTTTATGTCAAATTACTATTCCAACAGTTCGGTTATTATTCTAAATGATCAAGTTACTATTCCTAATGGTTGGGTTACTATTCCATCTGTCAAATTACTATTCCAATAGTCACGTTACAATTCAAAAGTTCACATTACCTATTATAAATACCACTTAATTATTTCATTTTATATTCAATTCTATTCCTTATAATTTTCTATAATTTCATATTATAATATATCTACTAGATTACAAATCTTATATTTCATTTCATTAGTATTTTTCATTAGAGGGTTGATTTTAGAAGGTTTTTTCTATCCATTTTCCCCATTATAGTTTTTTTAATTTATATTTTTTCCATTGTAATGTTTTATATTTTCATGGGTTTAAGTTCATAATAATTTAATTATTTTTATTAGGGAAATAAACTATTGTTAATTTCACTATGTTATTTTTGTGTATAATAATATAATAAAGAAATCATTTTTTTGAAATAATTATTACAAATAATGTCATGGTCATTACATTATCCCCCTTAAGAATTTTTTACCCTGCTATTTCAAATTTATTCTTTGTTAAGAACAGATGATGGTACATTTGTTTCAATTCTTCTTATAGTTCCCATGTCACCTCTTATTTGAAACACTTTGATAAGGTGATTTGTCTTGTTGGATAGAATTTTGTCTCTATATTCCCTGATCTTTAGTGACAACTCCTCATAATGTAGTTCATTATTGATTTTTACAACCTTAGGATATTTTATATGTGATGGATGTAGAATGTACTTCCTTAAGAGAAATATGTGTAGCACATCATGAACTGGAGCCATATTTTTTGGAATTGCAAGCTGATATCCCACCACTCATATAAGATCAAGAATCTCAAAACGTACAATTTACCTGGGGTTAGTCTTCTATTTCATTCCAAACCACATGAATCACTTCAACATTGATATTCTATGTAATCCTTTGTCTCCATCATCAAACTCCACATCCCTTTATTTTTTGTTTTCATATCTACTATATCGACTCTAAGAGGATTTTATATACTATTTTATGGATTTAACTTTTTTTCATCTCTTGCACATGATTAGTTCCAAGATACATTTGTTGACCAACTTTATACCAGTATGTTATACCACTTCCCATATCATGCATCACATGGATCAACTTGAAAACAATATTGGAATCTAATGATTTATGAGAGCTCAACTAAAGTCTATTGTTGATCCCATCAACCGTAAAATTCCATTTAGTAAGACATAACATTTCTTCGACTATTTTAATGGTCCTATCAAATTGGCCATCAGTTTTGGGGTGATATGTCATACTAACATTCAAATCACTCTTTAGATAATACAAAATACATCTCCAAAATTTAGAAGTGAACCTTGGATAAATATCAGAAATTATTCAAAGTGATACCCCATATAGCCTCAACATATTCTATATATATTTCATGATGATTTAGACACGATTAAAACCATATTGAATATCTATTATGTGGAAATACTACGTCAATTGATCCAAAAAAAGTCTTATCACAATTTTTTCTTTAAATGTCTTTAGGTGACTATAAACAAATTCAACAATGATGTTCTCCCTTTTACATGTGGGTATAATAAATGGTTTCATAATCCTTTGGCACTTATATAACTATACCTTAGCATTCCAACATACCAAGAAAATTACGGTATACACGGTGATCTCCTTATTCATGTTTTCCCACAAATGTTTTATTGAATATCACTTTGCATATTGGTACTTTTAATATGGATGGAGAAATATGGGATATGTGTATTTTCAAAGAGAACTTTTTATCTCAGGATGTAAAGGAACACAATTTCATGTTTTAAAACAAATGACCCCATCTTTATAGATGTGGGATTCAATAATCTTCCCCTCCTATACTAGTTTCACATTCATTTTGAGATCATTATTATACCTTTATACACCATTTATCTTCTATTAGATATATGGGTGGGAAATAATTTGGGAAATGTAGGATGTATTATCTACCATTATGTTTTCCACATCCATTATTTCTATATCGAAGAAGATAGGGCATTTCTTAATTTGTTTCACGGATAATGTAGAAGCTTATTTTCAACTAAGGTAATTGGCTACCTAAATCACCCTCCTAGTATTATATTGAATTGATAAATATCAATCATTTATCACATCTAACTACCTTATTTGGTGCAGGTTGGTCTCCATTTGTGTGAATATACAATTTATAATTTTGTAGTGTTTGTATATATCACATTTTTCAAAATAAAGATAGTGTCTCTATATCAGTAGAGAAAATATGACTACATAAAAATACAATTAATGATTATGATAGTTCTTTAGATATGTTATTAACTTTTTTCATGAATAATAAATCAATTTTTAAATTTTCATGAGCACACATCCAAGTCCTTTTAAGGATGCATTAATATAAATGAAAAATTCGTCCTTACAGGAGGGTAATGTTAGCATAGGTGCAATAATTGAACTATTATTTAGTTCATGGTAAAATATTCACATTACCTTTTTAGATAAAAATAAATCTATTTCATGTTAAATTGGTTTTTATATTTGAAATCCATGAAATGTTTTTTACGAACCCTTTATAGTACGATTCAAGACTCGAAAAACTGTGAATATTGTATACAGTTGTAGGTTATAGACACTCTTCTATAACCTTAATCATAGAAGGACAGAGTGATTTTCCTTCTCTTATCACAATGTGCCTAAAAACGTAACATGTTTCAACCATAATTCATATTTATTGAATATACCAAACATATTCTCATTCTTCAGAGTATGTAAAATTACTCATAGATGATCATTATACACCTCGTGAATTTTGGAATATACCATAATATCATCAATGATGACCACCAAAAAATTATTGGGTATATATTTAAATACTCTATTAATCAAATCCATAAATATTATAGGAGCATTAGACAAGGTTAATGGAATAACAACAAACTCGTAATGCCCATATCATGTTTCATGGGGAATATTTGGGATATCTTCTTTATTCACCCTCAACTGATGATATACTGATCGTATGTCAATATTGGAATTAAATTTAGCATCATGAAGCTAGTATAATAAATCATCAATCATTTGATGAGGATACTTGTTCTTCATTGTAATCCCATTATGTTCTCTATAGTCAATTTATAGAAACATTGATCCATCCTTATTCACCCCAAATAGAATAGGTGGTCCCTGAGGAAAATTATTAGAGAAGTAAAACCTTTCCAAAAAATATCTTAAAGATTATTCTTTAATTACCCAAAGTGTACTTATACCATCTTATTTATGGATTATTAAATGTTATTTTAGATTTATGTATGATTTTAGTAGAGAACTCTACCTCTCTTTCATGGTAGGGTCTAGGTAACTCTTCTGGAAGTACCTGAATGTATTCCTATTCAATGGGGACATTTTCGATATTTTGGAATTATATATCTTTTTCTTCATTCATGATATCTATAAATAAAGATATATGTTGTTCTTTTAGGTGCATTTCCACCTAGGATATCTATACTTTGGAAATAACTCTTTGTTTTCCATTCAAGGCCACTAAAATTTTCTTACTTCGGGAGTACATCATAGTATTATAATTTGAGAGCTGGTACATCCCTAGTGTGGTGTTAAATTCCACAATGGGAATAAAGAATAAATTTTTTATGAGATTGTACTCACAAAAATTTAGTGGGAAATGTTTATTTAAAAATATTCTCCTAAACTCTTCCCACTCCATAGAATCAATATGCCCTAGTGGATTCATTTTCTTGATATGTTTTCACCTCTAATCAGTTTCTCCCTCTAAGAGGTATATTATCATGGTGCCATTCCCACGATCCAAAAAATATATTGCATAAAATATAATTTATATTGATTTAATAAAATATTATGAAATTAATGGATCAAAATATGCATTGATTTTATGTGTTCATTGAAGAATAACAGAATCAATTTCATGTTAATCCATTTGTTGTGAATATGGCCGCTCAACATGATTTAGGATATTATTCATAACTCAAGATAGTTTATACATCATTTTCTTGATATTTCTTATTCCAAATTTCATCACATTAGAAATAAAGTCAGATAATCATCTGTTTCACTCTTCCTTTACATGATTCCTAAAGTTTCTCACTATTTTAGTAAAATAATTAAACCTTAGTGAGAAAATTCTTATTTTTAAAGATCTTGTAAATCAATAAAAAGTTTATGTCCTAAATAGACATGATTAAATAGTTTTTTTATAGTAATATTCTAATAACCATTACATTTTCAATATATCCTTCATAACTTTTCATAAAAATCATGTGACTAACAAAAAACATCCCCCTGTAATATCAAAAAAAGTTTACAATAATGAAAATTTTCATAAACGAGGTGAAGATCGAATCCAATCCAAGTAATCATTTTTTAGGGTTATTAACCCTAGTGTAACATCTTATTACCTTATATTAGTTATTTATTAACCTATGTTTTGACCTAAATTCTAGGGAAGTATATTATTTTTAAGTAATGGTATTTGGGAATAAATTCTTCATATATTTTCGAGGGTGCTCATTGGATCCAATTTTCATTGGAGGACTTTTATGAGTTTTTTATACACAGATTGTGTATGCACTACATGTAAAGAAATCACATCCTGAAATTAATTCACAATGTAAATATGTATCTTAGAATAATAAATGAAAAACATTCATGATTTTAATGATATATGTGTTGTGATTTATTTTTCACAACATTAATTTCACAAAATGAATATTTTTTTAACTAAGGAAACACATATTTCATCACATATTCCACTAGGGATATTCATGTGGTGAATCAAGGATTTTTGTTCTAAATTATTCATAAACAATGGTTTTTTGTAGATTATAATCCTAGTTTTCATTATTAAATCATAGGCCTCTCCCTCAAAACCCTAGGGCTTCCCTAGTAGTTTTTGGGTGATTTATTCACTTTATGAAATTTAAATTAGGTGCTTAATCTCCATTTGTTTTCATTGATTTAGTTTCCTCCTTCTCTCTGCTATCCTTAGTTGAAAATGGTGTGGTATCATGCTTTTATATTGAATCATAGTTTTATCTTCATGATTTTTGATCTATGATTTCCTTATTGATATCCATCACCTTTATTCTTTATACAGGTTTCTCGTTGCTAGTGTTGATTTGTTCACTGATTTAAGCTAGGCAGTTCCATATGATTTTACCCTATAATATAATCCATAAATTTATTGATTTATTTAAAAAATGATTTAAAACCCATATTATAGTTTATCAATGTTTGATTATGAAAAGGGCATTAAAATTATGAAAATCCATCAATTTCAATGGAATTGAAATTATTGTGTGCATTTGAGAAAATTTTATGGCATGATTTGGAAATTGGTTTGATGAAATGAATTGATGTTAAAACATGAGATAAATAGTTAAAATTGAATTATTATTTAAAATATTATGAATTTTTGAAAACATATGATTTTATATGGAAATGGGAAAGGCATGATGAAAAATGAAATTAAGAAAATGTTTTTTTAAATGATTTGAAGTAATTTATTTTCCAATGATTATTTATTTGATTGACTAAAGAACATGTGAGCCTAGGTTATTAGTAGGTAATTAGGATATTAATTATAGAATATTACCTCCTAGAAATGGTTTTCTTGATGAAGAAACTGATATAAACATATTGTGACATGATTTTCCCAATGAGGAGTTGAGTCCTGATGGCCTGAGTTATGGAATGTGTGCACACATTGAGATGAGGTCGCAGATTATATATTGTGGGTATCCAATTTCCAAAAAATAACATACCATAGGCTTTACTACATGTTGTGAATATTTTTCTAAGTTAATTATTTTAGGATTTTTTTTGGAATTGTTTAATTAAGGTCTTCTACTCTATAAATTTTTATATGTATTATTAATTTTAACATGTTTTGAAATATCTAACATACTATTGATTATGTAAGAATAAATTTTTGAAAACATTTAAATATAATATCATGCCTTTTTTGTTTAAATTTAAAGTATAATTGGGTTACTATTTATAGAATTTTTTATTGAACACATAGAGATACCATACTATATTGTTTATCTCACTTACTACCCTAGTATTTAGTTGTTTGTATATTGTCATATTCCCAGTCCAAGAAAAATGAATGAGAAACATGGAAGTGGTGGATTTTCATTATCCTTATAGATCGATGTGATATAGGTGGGTGGTAGAGGTGTGATTTACTCATTAAATGGTATATGTTTTAGCTTATATCTTGGAAGAGTTATATCTTTTGATGTGGTTCTATTTAGGTATTACTTTACCTATTTGTTTCTTGTAATTTCGCCCTTTGGATTGTTTATCCTACTGACCTTTATTTTTTTTCATCCACTTTTTTTTGAAAAAATTTCTCTCATTAATCTTGTATGATACTAGGTGCTACTCACCAACATTTAGGGAATAGGAATTACCATAGGTCTATGTTAGGGAAAGCTCTCGTATCATCATACTACGGTATGCAGTCCTATTCATGTAAAAGTGGTATCATAGATTTAGGTTAGATTGTGCACCTTTCTTTGATGTCATTATGAATTTGGGCTGTCCTTGAATAAATAAGGAAGGGTTATTTTGAGTTATAAGGTAGTTATGAGTGATTTATTGGCCTACTCTCCTCATAACGTGACATAAGTGACAATAGATGTTTAATAAAATATATTTATGAATGATTTGATCTTATTTCGATAATTTTCTCTAATATTGGTCAAATTATGTCGAAATACCAATCTTGAATTTTTCTTGTTGCAATTGATATTCCTGTATCTATGGTTTGAGTTGTTGATTTTTTTTCCTTTATAATGTTTCAACATTGTGTATTAATTTCTATAGAATCATAACACCAAGAATATATTTGAATAGGCTATAGGAGGAAGCTACAAGTTAAGAATTGTGAGTTAATCCTCTAGATTACCAAAATCATGTTTAGATAGTGGTGTGTGTTGTCGAAGACTTTAAAAAAGTATCCAAACCCAATCTCGTTAAGGATACTATAGTGTAACCTTTAAGGGATGAACCTAGAGATCATGACCAATAGTTTCTTCATCATAAACCACCATCATTCTTATAGTCAAATGATCATCAGGATTCTGAGGATTGGTTTAAAAACATTGAACATATTTTTGAGTTCTTAGAAATTCAAGAATCTATAAAGGTGTAATGTGTTTCCTTTGATCTTGAGTGTCATAGATAGAGACGTTGGGATTCAATGGTGATGTAAATGAATATTTCAGGTTAAGAGTTAAAATACTCTATAGTCCTTTTCACTGATTATTTCTACCTAGATTCAACGTTATTGGTGAAATCCATGAGTTTTATCAACCTCCAGTGTGGTGATAAGTCCATGAAATAGTATGCCATCCATTTGCAGTGCATTTTAAATTTTCACCTATATTTGTATCCAATGAGAATATGAGATATTGATGTTTTGAGATGGGTATCTAACATGATATTCAATCATATTTTTTTCATTCAAAATATCTTTTTTTAGGTGTTGGAATGATTTTTCTTGGTTGAGCCCGACCTTATTGTATGTCAGTGTTGACATGAGTTCCTTTTTTATCTCACTTGAATGTTTAGGAGTTTATTTAAATGATAGAGAATATTTTATGATTCCTAGGGTGTATCTATATAGAAGTAATAATATATACCTCTTTTAGTTCCAGCAAGAGTCCCTTTCACTTGCTTTTAGTGTAGTAAGGTTGGCCCTTTGAAATGTTCTTGTATTGAGGAACTGAAATTCAATAGTTATTGTGGTCACTCAGGGACACTTAAATAATTTATTCCATTTTTATTATACTCCACACTATGTAATGGTATTATCATCCCCAAAAAGTATTATCCTAAAATTATAAACTTCATGAACTAAGGGGTTTCAGCCAAATATATCAGGAATAAGGCTTCTCCATGTAGTAGATGATTGTTATATGGTAATTTGAATCAGATCCAGTAACTATGAAAGGTACCATCACTATATCTCCATCTTTATTGATTTCCTTATTTGAAATTGTTCTATCTCACTCATTTATATCAGCAGATGTTGTGAATTTTCTAAATCTTTCTATATAGATTTTTTCATATGTTATAGATATTACTATGCCTCTAGAAGTGAAGAGTGGAAAGGGTCTTTAGTGTCATTATTTTTTTTCTCCTTATCAGAGATTGAGCTTACCTGAAATTTTATTGTTATTAACTTAAATCAAGTTGACATCTTTCTGGGTATGGATTAGCTGATTTATTATAAGGACCAAGTTGAATGCTACCTTTGGTTGGTATCCCTTACTACACCAAATTTGGTGTGCTGTGTTTTTTAGGTAGAATAGGTCTTGAGGTCGAGTAGATATAGACCTTATCTTATAGGAATGGGTTGGGAAATATTCATTTTGGAATTCAACATGGATTTTGAACCTTTGATTTATGATCCCCCTCCATCTTTTATTTTGTTTATAAAAATTTCCCCTTCTGAATTTTATGGGTTTCCACTGAAAATAGAGAAGATGTTTTAAATTTATTTAGTACCTAGTACTTGGCCAGTTTTTATTTATTATTACCATATAGAACAAGAAATGTTAATAGAGATCAATTCATAGTTGGATGATTTAATATAGAAAGGTTTTATACTCCCAAGTGTGTCACCATGGGTGGAACCTATTCTATATGTAAAGAAAATTGATGGAACACATTGCTTATGTGTTGATTTCATGAAAATAATTCTCATCATTGTAAAGAATAAATATTTTTTCCATAGATTGATGGTCAATTTGACCAGCTCTAAAGGGTGAAGTGGTTCTAAATGTTTGATCTATAGACTTGTTATCACCAATTAAGAATTATATAATTTTACCATCAATAGACCACCTTAAAAAGTATGTATATCCATTATGATTATATTTTTATTATATTTGGTCAAACCAATGTTCATTCAGTTTTTATGGATTTTATGAACAAGATATTTTTAGATTAAATTTACCCATTCATGATGAAACTTTTAAATAAATTCCCAGTTTACTCTTATAATGAGATAAACCCTGTGCATCATTTGATATTAATTACAGAAATATTGAGAAATCAATACCTTTATTTATAATCTTTTGAAATGTAATTTTTGAATTCAGGAAGTTATTTTATGGAAACATGTAGTCTTAGATCACTGTATTTCTATTTTTCCTGATAATATGAAAGATTCAATAACATGGTAGAAATTTTTTAATGTTTTCGAGATTAAATGTAGAAATTTTTTTGTGGGATATTACCATATATTCTTTAGATAATTCTTAAATTTTGTTTCATTGATTATCTCTCACACACATAAAAGAGTGAAGTTCATCTGTGAAGTGTAATGTTAGAGTACTTTTTGTTGAGATTAACTTTCATTTTATTTCTACATATATGGTAACTATTTTAGTGGTAGGGCTAGGCTATGTGTTCTAATATGAAACATAATGTTTGGGATTCAGATGTGTCTACATACATGTTGATCATGTGGTAGAAAATGGTTCGAGACAACATAGGTCACATGAGAAGAATTATCTGACCCATGATCTCAAACTCATAATTGTGATGTATGCTATTATGATTTGGTATAAATACATTTTCAGTAACTTTTTTACCATTTATTCTTACCATAATAGATTGAGTTATATATTTTCTAAAAACTCTTTGAATATCTGATAGTGGTGTTGGTTGGTTTACCTACGGTATTTTTATTTTGACATTTCCTATAACCCTATAATGGGTAATTCCATTGATGATGCTTTCATTAGGAATATTATAACCCATTCCATTATAGAATCATCAAAATAGTATAATCTGATGGCATGTCTTTCTATGTTTCATTTGGTTATTCAAGAGAATGATCCTGAGGTGATTTTTTGAGTATATAGTTTAAAGCCTCCATTTTTTATGTGATTCCCTAGGATAAGTAGTTTGATGATGAATTGTTTCACATTATATACTGTATTTATGGCCGAGACACCTTTAGTGTGTTTATGTTCTCCTGCGATAGTATCGTCTATTCTCGAAACCATTATATTGTACCATCTGTAAGAAAAATCCCATGATAGGGTATTTTCATCGTTTAGAGTAGGTGGTGCACCCTAGAACTATAAAGACTTTATTTAATATGGAATGATGACTCTGGTTTCCTATTTTAAGATGAGATAGTGCTATCTTTGTATCTTTTTTATACCTTCCAATATGTTATATTTAAAAAATAGAGACCCTCGGGTTTTCTCTAGCTACATCCAATTCTAATATGGATGTTGCATGACATTTCCATGAACATTATGGTTGGGATTCCATATACCCTTCAAGGGAATAATGATATTTGGGTTTTTATTGACAGAATTTCCAAATCAACTAACCATATAACAATTTATGATACAATAAAATTTGAGGGATTGGGATGTTTCAATGTGTTGTATATTTTCAGATTGTAGGCGATCCATCTACGATAATCTCTAATATGGATCCATGATGCACTACTCACTTTCAGAGCGGCCACAAAGAATCTATGGGATCCCATGTACTTTTAAACATGAAATATTATCTACAAATGGATTGAAATACATAGTGATCAATATAGATTCTTGAGGCGATGCTACATTCTTGAATTTTTTACTATACTGGAGCCTAGGATGACTATTTGGGACTAGTTTAGTTTTCCTCAATAATAGTTACCATTTAATTATTTGAATGGATCTTTATAGGTCTAGACCGGTAGATCTTAATTGCGTTAGTTGGTGATTAGTGAAGGTTAATTCTTTAGAACGAGTTTGGTCTATGAAATGATGACAAATATATAGTTGATTCATCATAGTATAGTTATATAATAGAACTTGTATAAATTCTAGGTTCATCACCATCATTGAACTTTGGAGTCTTATATTGGTGACTAGGTGTTTTTTTTGTGTTTTTCCATTTTGATTCATCAAAAAATCAGATAATTAAGGAATATTATGTAGATGTTTATGAGTACTTTTGATATTTTTTATCGATTTGGGAATGTGTCCTACCATTTGGAACTTCCACTGTAGTTGAATTTGATCCACAACATGTTTCATGTTTCATATCTTGTATTGTATCCTTTTGACCCTTCTCGAATATAGTATTAGTACGAACTTAGTTATTCACCTAATATATCCATGACAAAGAATCTATTTAGGATTTTTTATTCTGACACAAGGGTTATTTTTGGGAAGATGATACCTTTATTCCATTTGTTATGGTAGCACAGTTCTGATTCTCATGACACTTGGGAGTATGAATCATTGATGAGAGAGAAGTGAATTCATATAATTGATATGAAATATTATTGATATGATTTTTGGGGATAAAACCTTATTATGATGTGGAGGTTGTAACATTAAATTGTCTTTTTTTGATATTTATTGAACTTTATTTTGGATTAATGTTTCGGGATTTATGATTTTTTTAGTTAATTAATATTGGGTATAAATGTGTCAGAGGGTTTATATAATTTTATTTGGGTCACTGTTGAGTTATAGGCCTTTTTTATGTTATTCTATGTAGACTAGTTGTGTACTGTCAACATTATAGATTAATGTAATGCACATAATTCATGACATAAAACTATCAGTTGGTAGAATCCATGAAACAATTTCAGGATGTGAAATATATACAAGCCATGAATTTTTTTTATGATGTGAATTTTTTTTAACCTAATGTGATTCTTCTTTCAGAGTATACTTCACTCAAGTTATTCTAGTCATGAATTGGGGATTCATTCCATTAATTCCATGTTCCTTGAAAATATTATGTGCTATATAAGAATGATATTATATTTGAACCGAATGAATCTCCCACAAACCCCTATGGATTATTGGGTTATTTCTAGGTGATTTATTCCATTTCGGACATCATAATGTGGCGTTTGATCTCTAGTGTGTTTCATCTCATATGTTTTTCTCCTTATCTCTACTATCCTTCTTTGATAAAAGTGTGGTATCATTATTTTTTATTGAATCAGTGTTTTATCATGATGAATTTTGATATCGGATTTCCTTGTTAATCTCAGTTAACTTTGATATTAGTTTTCATTTAAAATTATGTGTGTTCATTAGATCACTGATTAAAGGTATGGGGTTATAGATATTATTTTCACAATAATTGCCACCTTAAATTCCGTTATTGATTTTAAATTATTTTTAATATTATTTAAAAACCTATATTTGAGATATAGGATGTCTAAGTTTGATAAGGGATTGGAAATAGTGAAAATCATTGACTTAAATGGAATTTAAATAGTGGGTAGATATTAGAAAATTTGATAGCATGATTTGGGAAATGATTTGATGAAATTATTTTATGTTTAAAAATGATATAAATTTCATAAATTGAACATTTTTTTTAAAATTCATGAATTTATGAAAACCTATGATTTAGAAAGGCATGTCATGAACAAAAATTGGGAAATTTTATTTCAAACTAATTTTAAAATGATTTATTTTTCCATGATTGATTATTTTATTGACTTCAGAACATGTGAGAATTGATGTGAGATCACTGATGGAATTGTGTGGGGATACTACTTCTAGAATCTAACGTACCAAATGCTTTAATACATGGTGTCATGTTATATTTGATTTGATGATTACATTACATTTATTATTGAATTGTTTTATTCATGATAACTGATTTATATAAATAGTTTACATAAAATTTTCATTTAATACTATTTTGTTATGTCTTTAATACTTTTGATTATGAAATCATGTTTTTTTAAACATTCATTTGATGCATTATTTTATTTAAATTGAAAGAATAAATGGTTTCATTTTTATAGAAGTTATTAAGAAACACATAGTGAGACCCTAATAGTCTATTATTCTTATAACCTACCCTTACTTTATGTGATTGTTGATAATATTATTCCAGGTCCATGTAAAGGGAATGCTCCATATGGATGTGGTGGATGTTCCTCATCCTTGGAATCTAAAGATATGGAGGGGACTAGTGGAGATGCGATCCACCTGTTACATGGGATATGACTAAGATTTTACCTTGGTAGATTTTGTGTCTTTGGATAATTTATTGTTTGGGTATTGCAGTACCTATTTTTTTCACTTTACCCCTTAGTATATTTGATCATAATGACTTCTATCTTTTTTCTTTCACATGTTTTTTGTAAAATTAGTTCCCTTGTGATTTTTTATAATTCTAGGTGCTAGTTTCCAAACCTTGGAAATTGAAATTCCATTATGATATACTGGGTATGGCTTGGGATTAGCATACTAGTGTATCTGGGATGGTTCATGACTCCTAGGTATAAATTTTCTAGATTCCCATCTACTTGAAGCATATAGACATGTATTTCATTTCATGGAAACAACTCACATAAGAATTCACCAAAATTATAGGTTGTTTAATTATATTTAAACATATCCATAGGGTTATTACTAATGATTTATAATCCTAATCCCAACAAATAACAAAACTATTCTATGATACTAACTATTACAACCCTCCCTTTTAATACATGTAGCTTTCATTACATGATACAATACATAAAAACACATAAGTTATTGGAAGGTTTTGTTTCATGGAAATTAGAAACATAATACACGAATTTCATAAAAAATATTTTAATATATTAGAAATGTTTTTTATAGGATTATTAGAAGTTACTTTTACTACATTTCATATCTTATTGACATACATAAAAATAAAGGGGCAAACATAAATCATAGTAAGGGATGAAAAATGGTAATGTAATATGAACAATCATCATGGATAAGAAAAGATTCATAAAATTAGAGAATAATATTATGTACCTAATTCATAAATTTAAACATGGGTAAAATATAAAATTAATATATTCATAAGAATGTCAGAAATTTTTATCACCTAAGTGTCCTAAATTATAATTTCAAGGTTTATTCCCAAAGATATCTTAAAACATGTCATCTTTAGAGATTAATTCATTACCAAATTCATTAAAGAGATACTATGAATCACCCATAAAATTTCCTAATTAATTTTTAACACAAATATCATAATAAAAAATATCATCAATAACCCATAGAAAATAAAGAACATGTTTCACATAAAATCATTGACTATATAAGTCCATAAAGGATTGAAATCTACTCCATTTATAACCAATAAAATGGGAATGTGGGTTTCATCCTTGTAAATACCCATATCAATGAATACATTTTTCATATATTATAATACCCTTGGATAAATATGGGGTTTGGGTAATCACAATATAATAATATTTCATGTAAAATATGAAAATTCTATAAATTAATTCGACAACCTGACGATGTACAACTATGACGAAAGAAAGGGTATAATTGGAGGGAATGAAAGTATCCCACTAATAAAATAGTAATTTCATAGTAAAATAATAATGAAATGGGGTATGAAAAAAATAAAACAACACTTATAAGTCATACTATAAAATTAGTAAAATGGAAAGAGGAATAGAATAATTCCGTTATGTTAAATCCTGCTTTATTTCAACCCTTTTCCGCCTCATGAATAATATAAATAGGTTTATTAAAAAAATGAACTATAAGTGAACTATGTTCATTTCTTATCTATTTATAAATTATAATCATTCAATTATATTCTTAATTTCCATCCTTAAAGGTGGAACATTTTGACATGATGTTTTCCTCAATATTTCCCTTCTTTCTTTAATTTTATGATCTTTCTTAATTTCTATTTATGCCTTATTAATATTAAATAAATAAGCATAAAATAAATATATTTATCCATTTTATATTAAAAATAATTTACTATAAACATCCATAATAATTTGTACACATAGATAGTTATAAATGTCTTTATGGGCAGCTAACTGACTGTTAATGGGATATTGTCAAAAAAATGGGGAAAAGAGAAGTATAGAATTTAAATATGTTATAAATTAAATAATTAAAGTACGTTAAAATAATTAATCAAATATAAATAAATAATTAATTATACTTAGAATATTTGAGTTTGAAATTGTTAGAGAAAAAATTAGAATCGAAGTGTAAAAAAGATAAATAATTAATGAAAACTAACTATATTCTTGGTGTTACTTCTTCTCTAGGGCACCAATATCATTTGATGCCTATAGATTTTTTAATATAGAGAATCCCAATGTATTATAAGTAGGTTAAGGGAGTGAATTTGGTAATATATATTTATTTTGGGATTGTGGGAAGATTATTTTTATGAGGGAATGTAGAGGTGTTATTTACGCTTCAAAAGTGTGGTATTTTTAAAAGAAAATATTGAATAAAATATAATACCAAGTAAAACATTTTAATAGTAATATTTTTGAAATTATAAAATATATTTTAATTAAATTAAATTATTTTTATACTTTAAATAACATTATAATTTTTTTTTTTAGTATTTTAATCAAAAGAAAACTGGAAAAATTACAATATTGTTATTTTAATGAAACACTTTTGCATTTTGACTTTGGAAAATGACTTTTAGGATTTAAAATTATGTTTTATGTTTTTAAATGATCCATTAATATTTTTTTAATTAATTTTTGAAATTAATAACCATTTAAAAATTTATAAATTCAATATTTCAACATTATTATATCATAAACCACGTGATATTTCAAAAAATGAATTTTACTATTCTCATAAAAATTTAATTATTTCATAAAATTCCAAAAAAATCCCCTTTTGGGTAATTTCAAAATGTTAATTTCTAAAATGAAATTAATTTTTTCAAAATAATTTTCTAGTATAGGTTATTCTAATTTTTAATATAAAAATTATTATTTTTACAACATACCATAAAAATGTTTATTAAAAATGTGTTCTTATATTCATTAAGTTATTAATATTAATATTTATTTTATGTCATTACAATATGTTTATTTACTTAAATTACTCATGATAAATGATATTTATATGAAATATTATTATTTTGAGATCAAATAACTATTTAAATAGATAGGTTACTATTACCAATAGCCAAATTATTGTTCCTAATAGTCAGGTTACAATTCCAATGATCACATTATTATTCCATCAGTAACATTATTATTCCAATGGTTACAGTACCAAAAAATAAATGCAACATTATTATCCCATTAAAAATTAACAACAATTCCTCCAACTGTTGTGTTTTTTAATAATCTACGATAGCGACTGTTTTACTAATATTCAGTTTCTTTTCTATAGTGTTATTATGGTATAGAATATTCTAGAATATTTAGGTGATTTGTATTTTCACATTTTATATATATATATTTTCCATTATAATTTTAAGAATTTTCATGGTATTTTTTATGGACTAATTTATTGGTTTTTATTAATGAAATAAAGTGTTGTCGGTTTCAAAATATTTTTTATGTGTATAATAATATAATATAACACATTAATTTTGGAAACAATTTTACCAGTGAAGGAAGATTCATTACATTTTATATGAGGAAAATTCATTTTAAAATAACTACATAAAACTAAATTAATATTTTCGTCTAAAATTAAAAAAAATTATTTATTAAAAAAAATTATTTATTATTATTCACTTTCTAGTAAAAACACTTATATGAATTATAATATATATATATATATATATGAATATATTATAGTCACTCAATCCTTTTACACATATTAATAAATTATTTTTAAAATAAACATCCTTTAATTAGAACATAATGATCATAAGGCATAGTGTATATAGTGGAAAAGGTTCATAATACATCAAAGTGGGGCTAAAATTAATCTTTTTTATCTTATTATCCATAATGAACTCATAAATCCTTTCAATTTACTAAAACATCATGGTATAATATGGGGAATAAAAATAAAGGGGGAAGCTAAAATCCAAATAAAGAAGTAAAGGTGATAAGTATGAAATTTTTTTGAGTTAATGGAATAAAATGATATCATAA
The DNA here is from genome assembly GCA_963277665.1 of Viscum album. NCBI lineage: Eukaryota > Viridiplantae > Streptophyta > Magnoliopsida > Santalales > Viscaceae > Viscum > Viscum album. The sequence goes on along the minus strand of OY728133.1, from coordinate 1,790,061,285 downwards.
AAGATAAGGGTTTTGAGAAATAATGTGTAAGTATAAAATAAAAAACATTGTGTCAAAATATCATGGAATCAAAATAAATGTTTAAGAAACATATGAAATGAAATAAATATTAGTTAAAGATAAATTCATAAGAAATATCACATTTTGGACTAAGTCCCATAATGGATTAGGTTTACCCAATAATTCCAGGAATGATGCCTCATGAGACTAAAGATTTAAAAAATTCATTATATCTCTATCTAGGTGTGCACATCATAGAATTTTAATGATTTATGTCATCCACATAAATTAAATCAATCAAAGGAATAACGTCTGAATTATCACTTTCATGAAAATGGGTTCCATAATCTTACATCACATCAAAATCAGTGCAAATTTCATTATGATGGAATTTGAGAATCGGACATATGTAATGTATTATACTGTTAAATTTCTGGATAATTAGAATATTATATAAGTTATAGAAAAATATATATAATTTAGAAGAAATCTATAACATCAATGTTTGTCATCATTCAAGAGAATTTCCTTCGAACATTAAGAAGAATATTTCATGCGGTTAATTCTATTTCCACTATGAAATCAGTAATTAAAAACATTAAAATTTTAAAAAAATTACATAATTTTTTTTATAAAAATATCTATAGAAACATATAAATTAAGATTCAAATAATTTAGTGTTCATGATAGTGAGTAATTCTATGCATTTCGTATAAGATAAAATAATTCCTTTCTCATTGTTGTAAAAAGGTTAAAAAGTACCTCATTTGGAAAATAAAAAAGATTATTCCTTCCAAAAAAATTATGAAAAGTAAATCATGGGAAGATATGTCTTTAATATATAAATCTTAAATGTTAAAATTATAACTAAAATATTTTAGAAAGCATTGATATGGAAGAAAAAACGATTTTCTCCCAAAGAGATAAATGAAGATGGATTTTCTTAAAAAACATTTGTCAATAATTTTTAATACCCAATAGATGAAAATGGTACTGTTACATTAAAATTTAATTAATATACATAGGATAATAAAATTAGTTGGTTTTATTTTACAATTATCAAGTAAATTCTTGTAATGGAAATTCATGAAAAAATAATTTAAATTAAAATGATATTGAAACATAAACCATTACATTTTTGGTATCTTTGGAATCAAAACTACCATTAATGATTTAAAAGAATTGTAACTAAAAATATCAAGATTTATTATGGATTTATGATATAATATATAAAGGTTCATTATATACACTGTTTAAAATAAATCATGTTCATAATACAATGTGTCTCAAAGAATAATGTTTTGAGAGAAAACCCTTACCACCAGTCCAGACACTATCGGGTATATATTTTATATCCTATATGATAAAATTATTTTAATTATTTACATATAAAAATACATTTCAGGTTTAATATTTTATACTAAAACTATTTACTTCATTTATTTTAATGATGAATTTAATTACATAATCAATTATGTCCACATCGGGTGTTTTGAGGACGCTCAATTCATAATTTCAAAACTGAATAGTTGTGTTTATTTTGGTCCAAGGGGTCATTGTTACATCCTATCTAGAAAAATATTCATGAAAGAATTATAATTTTTATAAATTAATTATATGTTTAATAATAAAAATGAATTATTGTTATGAAAAATGAACTAGATTTCAATTAAGAAGACTCTAGGTCGAACATACACATGTGTAATGTAACACCCCGAGTTGTAGTAAAAATAAAAATTTTAAATAAATTATAATTTAACTAAATATGTGATAAATGTAGGTAATATATTTACATCTAAAAAATATATTTAGTAATAACAATAATAAATGTATTTTATTTGTTTTATATATTAAACTTTGAACTATTATCATTATAAAATTATGAAAAGATTATTTTTATTATACATGTCAATATCAAATTATTATATGACATTATTTAGAGAAATTCATGATTTTATGCAAACGAATGAAAATTTTTGAGGGTTTTGTACATTTTCAAAAAATGTTATGTATATATATGTGTGTGAAATTATAATTATTGTTTTTTAGATTAGCATTTTATAAGATTATTAAGAATATGTATTTAACCATTTATAAAATTAGTTTATTATTTTATTTATAAAATTTTATTAAGTTAAAATAAAATTACATATATATGTTTTATCAAAATAAATAAATCTAATAAATTAGTGGTTTAAAATTAATAAGATAATTTATAATAACAAAAGATATATAAATACATGTTTTATAAAAGAATTTATTAATAATGACTTTTACTTTTAATAGGTTATTAGATAGCTTTAGTGTGTTTTTAGATTAATATATACAACTTTTTGACTTCTTTAAAAGTGAAGATAATGATTTAGATATAATAATAATAAATTATTAAAAAAATAAAAATAAAACAGTAAAATAGTGGGATTAATGGAAAAAATTAATAAAAAATGGAAAAGAATCCTGTGAAGGGATTTGTGAATCCTATATGCACTGATGTGAGGTGGGGGAGTGCGTTGCTCTCTGAGGTACATGTCCTGGACAGGGTGTCGCGCTTCGTGACTAAGGAGACAGATCATGCGGGATGAGGTGCGCTCGAGGATGGAGTCGACCTGGTCTGTGAGGTCGCACCGCAGCCAGAGGTGTCGCGTGGGTCGGTCGAGGCTGTGGGATCTGAGTGGTGTCGTCAGATCCAATCACGAATAAGATTTTTGGGTTGCAGTGGTGGGAAATCTGATTCTATATCCTCTGTTATGTTCTCGAATCATAGTTGAGGTAGACGTCTTGTTTTGTGTCTTTATCCTCTTCCCACGTTGTTTCCTGTTACAGTAACCATACACCGCATATTATCACTATTTTCTACAACTTTCAGCCGTCAGACCCTTTAATCTTACACAATTTCCACAAGGGGTCTCTTTCTCGATAGTTTTTTGGCAAGTGGCCTCGGTTTTCATTCCTCACTCATGATGGGAATATTTTATAAAACCCATCTGAAGCATTTTCAGTACTCGCGGCTCCTTGCTCAAACTCCTAGTGGACCTCTATTCTTCCTCCAAGTTTTCCAGAAGTCTCTCGACATCCACATCCTAGATTTCACATCAACTCATCCTCCTCTATCTTTTTAAGGTTTTATATTTTAAATGTTTTAGTTTTAAAAAACCTATAACATTTGGTTCTGTATATATGGTTTATTAAACATAAATATATGATTAAATACCATTCCATTTGGTACTAAATGTTTTAAAATAGGATTATTAGAGTTTTCTATGTAAGTGACTATTCTAACTTTTTTTATGGAAATCGATTACACATTCTTTGTGTATAAATATGTATATTGTATATTGTATATGTATATATATATATATCAACTCATTCATGTTTTCAAACCTTTCAAAAAAAAGTGTGTTTCATAGTTTTAATTAAGGGTTCAAAAGTAAGGGATTGAGTTTTCATAGGTTTCCAATTTACAAAATCCTTGTATATATATATATTCTGTATATACAATTTTATATATATGTATATACTCACTCTCTCTTGTTTTAAAGCTTCCGATAAGATCTTTTATGTTTTGGTAATTTGTGAATGATATTATCATGTTATGTTTTTAGTTTACAAAACCCATTTTATATAGCCATATGTATATATGGTTTGCATATATAAATATAAATATATATATATATAGTATGTGTAATCGGGTATGTACAAGTACACAGATGATTCAATCTAAATCCATTTCTTAAATTTTAATAGATAAGTTCCAACCCTCAAATAATGAATTTGATGCAAATTATGTTTTGTGTTCGATTGGATTTAAAATTATTATACAAGGCCTCAATTTTTATATATATGTATACACTAATATTCAGATATTCATGGTTAATTAATTAAAATTATGTTTATTATTTTTAAAAGGGTGAATACCAATCTTTAAATAATCAGTTGGATGAGAAATATATTTTGAATTCAATTGGATTTATAGTTAGTATGTGAAACCCTAATTTATACAAATGAATATACATTCGGTCACACAAGTTATATATCTTACATGGTTTGGGTTTCAATCAAGAAGTATTAATGAATAATTATGTTTTGAAGTATTTATTACACATAAGAAATTATTTTGTAATAAAAGTATACACCGTGAACATATTAAGATATATGAATATATATAAATATTTGTATAATTCCCAAACCCTAATTTCAATATTATGATCATAAAAATATAATTGGTGTTTTTAATACAATTAGTATTTAAAGTGTATTTAATAAATGTTTATTTTGGTTTTTGATAAATTTAAATATATGTGTCAAACATACATTAATTTAAAAGGTTTTTAATTAAATTATCTTAATATGTTTTGAATTCATGGGATTAGGTTAAAAATGATTTAAAGTAACATGTCTGTATTGTTCATTACCAGAAGCAGTGAATATTTTTGAAAAATCAAGCTATGTTTGAATCTAATTTCATGTACATTGACACTTTTATCATCATAATTAATGAAATTTATTTTTAGTAAGAATTCATTTCCATGTATAATGTTCATTAATTAAGAATCCATCATTTCATGTGGAAAACCCTAATCACCCGTCATTTTATGTGTAATCTAATGTGAAAATTATATGTATATACATTCGAATTTTTATATGCATTACTTATGTATCAAATATTGTTTTCAAGTTTTAATATATGAAAACCCAGTGAAAAAGTAATCATATTTAATGCAAGCTTAAAAAAGTTTTCTAAAAACTCGACTATCGAGTGTGGTAGACAGGATGGGATTGGGCGTGGATCTATCATGTCATGTTATTAGTGGAGCAGTCTCAAATTTTTTTTTTTGTTTTCATAATCTTTCCTAATGTTTTCATAAAATCACTACAGTATTATTGGGTAATATCAATTGAATATTAAATATTCGAAGTGGTTTGGGACACTTTGAATATCAGACAGTATTGATATATGAGGAATGTATTTGACTTTCGGGTTGGGGTCTGGTTAAAAGAAAGCCCTCCATGTTCGGGATTGGTAAAAGTAATCACATCGGGTTAGAGACTAGTAAATGTATGCTCCTCAATTCATCGATAGATCTCGAGATAGTCAAATTGGGTTTTTACCCTTAGGTCATGGCACAAGGCCTTGACATTCATACATGATTGCAGCATTATACGTTTCCCCATTATGTTTTAGTATATGACCAACCAAGTGATTATTTAGACTAGAGAAATATACTTGGTTATAGAATCAATACATATGAGTATGAGATTAAAGTTCACATGGAATATGATGAGACAGTGATGATGAATGATCAGTTTACCTTTCCAGAATTTTAATGAAAATGTTAGAATTACTTTAATCAGGTCATAATGTTCATTTTTATAAGTTGTAGTGAATTATTTTATGTGAAACTCTGATAATGTTCATGCATAGTGTTACTTTCATACCTTGCATGATATTCCTACTTTACTTGTTAGTATTTATTCATTTTTAAACAAACATGCTTACTAGCTTCAGTTAAATGTTCAAATACATGTGTATGAAATTCGTTAATTGTTTTATAATGACCTTTGAAATTTCATGATGTTTTCTTCAAAGGAATAATTTTTATGTATGTGAATGTATTTTCAAAGGAAGTTTTCAAAATTTTTATTATGTATCTTCAAAACCCCTTACTAAGAATTTCAATGCTCACCCTATGTTTTAAATGAAAACATTTCAGGTATCAGTCATGTCTTCCATAAAGTTTCAGAATGCACCTTGTTTTCCCAGAACCTGGACCTCATGATTCCTCTATATCATGAGACATGATGTAATGGATGTAAATTTAATGTAATATTTGTGGTTCATTGTGTCTCATGGGCACTGGCTCTGGGCACTCAGAGGTCGGGTCCTTAAATATATCGTTTCCATTGTTCAACAATAATGGTGGGAATATGATTAGTGTTGTATTATCATAATATAATAAAAGTAATTTAATAAATATCATATAATTTATTTCAATACACTTAAATATACAATCCATGTGACTTCATAATGAAAAATAAATCACATTGCTTGATGTGGTGGTGGTCCTCCATACATGCGAGCAACCTTATCATTTTTTCCATGGATTTTTTTGTAAGAATGTATATGATATATTAATTTTATATATCTATTCTTAAATTTTTAATACCATGTATAAATTTCTAATCCCACATCATAAATAACTGTAATAGGTGGTGGTGGATGTATAATTACATTAGTTCACGAGAAGGTAGTCTGTTTTACACATGAAGTGTGGTTTCATTTCCCATTTAATGGAATATGAGATATTTAGCACCGCTGATTTCAATTAATTAAACCAATATTTATGCTTTTTAAATATATAAAGTATATTGGTGATGTTTGGAGGAGTTTGGAGAACTTTTTAAGTGTTTTCTATACTTTTCTACAGGTGCACGGTTTGAGCATTGTTTGGTTAAATCATGAAACTCTTATACAAAACCATGCATAGTGAGAAAAATGAAAATGGGAAAGAAAATATGATTTTAATTGGATTACTTTATGATAGGGGAAGATATCAAAGTTGGTTATATAGATATTCAACTCAGTTTTGTGACATTTTTCATGTCATTTATCATTATCATCAAAACTCTTAAGGTAGTTGGATTCACTCAAAACACCTCTATTTATAATGTTAAGGCTTGATTTAAAATTTATTATTTTGTGTGAAATTTATTTTGATTTTTCTTTTTAATTATTGTTCAAACCCATCTTCAATGATGGTTTATGAAAACATGGAAATTGGTCCTTTTTTAAAAGAGGTTTTGTTTTTTAATTTAAAATGTTTATTTTAAAAATTATGTATTCTATAATTATGGTAAATGGATTTATCAAAATGTTTTAAAAGAAAGGGATGGTTTTATTGAAAATAATTTGAATGTTTTTTTTCAATTGTTTTTTAGAAATGTTTTTAATAAAAGAACTATTTTATTGAAATGGTTGAAATTTTTGTTTTTGAATTTGACTGGCATAATGGTTGTATGTGTTCATATGCATTCAGAATAGATAAGGGTAAGTATCCTCCCATATAATTATTGGGATGGATAAGGGTTAGGGATCTCCTCTATCAAAATGGTTAACTATTTTAAAACTTTTATAAAGGATGACTCGCAACTCTTAAGTATATGGAGGTCCAGGTTATCATGAATGGGGGGATGTGTGGATAAGTGAAATGGAATGGTTATAAAAAATATTATTTTTTAGATGATTTTATATAATTATTTTGTGGTTTTACATGGATCTTGATGTTCTTTTGAGATAATTATTTCATTGAAACATGTTTATATTTTGATAAAAACTATTTTTGAAATTGATTTATATAAAATGTTTTTATATAAATGTTTCCAAAATGTTCTATCCTAGTGGTATGAGTATGATATAATTGGGGAAAATATACAGATTTTCAATACTCACCCCTTCTTTGAAACTTTGGTTCTTTTACAGATGTTTTCTATCATGAAATTTGAAAAGGTAATGTATCATGCATATTTATTTTTTACTTCATGATACATGGGATATTTTGTAGAGGTGGAGCATGGTGCATGTTTGGAACTTGGAATTTTCAATGGTGGTTATTGAGATTTGTTTTTCTAGTAGTATTCTACGATTTACATTGACATTATAGTCTTCCATTATGCCACTTGTTTTTTTTTTATTTTGATAAATGGAATTTTTAGTTGTCTTTAATTGTTATCATTCATCATATAGTGATTTTTTGGTAATGGATTGTTTAGTTAGTTGTTTTATTCTTAAAGGTAAAGTCATCCCCCACATGTATTGAATCCCTTTGTCATTTATTTCGAGCCTTTTGCATCATGGTAATGTCAATTAAGGCTATGTAACATTACATATCCTTCTCAGGTCAATGTCAATAAAGAGGGATGTTACAAGTGGTATCATTTTGGTCCTTCCTTTTTTGAATAAGTGGTCTTACTCTTGGTCAGTATTTGACTTATTATTGGTTGTCGGTCTTGGAGTTGAATTCATTATGGTCTATTCTTCGAGTTTGGATCATATAAATGAGTTGGAATATTGAAACATGAAACTAGAGAATAAAATACATATCTAATATTGTTATACTAAAAATAATGTTTCTAGGGTGTTGGGAACATAAGATCTTTGGAGACACTTATAGGATTTAGAATATCATTGGCATGGGTTTAGAGAATGAGATGATCATGGCATGAATTAAAAAAATGACTTCCCATTATGGGTTCATATTCCAATTTTAATAAGGATATGTTATTTGGATAAATGTGAAAAAAATTAAAAAAAAATTTATATTAGTTTAAAAATAAATATTTATACAAGATCATGATTGTTGTATTTTAGAAATAATCTCATTTTCAAAAATAAGTAATGATTTTTCAAATATGGTCGATTTTTTATATCATTTTTATAATAAATGATGTGATATAATTTGAAATGTTAATCCTTTATTTTATACAGAGTGATACTTATTCATTTTTTTGTCATAGTAAATAAAACCCCATAGTCATTGTAGAAACCAACTGAAAGAAACTATGTAGAATGTGGTTTCACCTAAGCCACATGTGAACTGAAAGTTAGTTCAGAGTATTTTCCATGAATTTCAGGCAGTGGAAACAGGGAACTAGAAGAATGATCCTGGTAAAGTGGATCATTCCATCCAGTTCCATAAATTGAATCCACCCATAATTTGAGGTGATTTAGAACCATAGAAGGTAGAGGTGTGGCTAAATAGGATGAATTGTATCTTCAATTTCATCAGTACAACAATGGATATTAAAGCTAATATGGTGATGTATATGCTCAAGGATCTTACACACTAGTATTGTGATTTAGCAGTGACGGATAAAGTGGATAAAGGCCTTGGTTGGAAGGATTTGAGGAATATTTCGATAAAATATTTGATCCTCACACATTCAGGATTTAGAGAATGATAGACTTATTTTTCTTGAAGTACAAAAATCTCTGTGTCATTGAGTATGCATCTAGATTCATGAATATAATGATCTTTTCACATGAGGTTGATTCCATTGCATCCTTGAAGGCATGTAAATTTGAATCGTGGATGATGTATGACATTCTCTAAAAAATTTCATGCTCTGTATTATGAACTATACAGGGATTGTCAATAGAGAAAAAGAAGTCAAAAGGGATATATCTTGAGCTCTGGGAGGAGTAAGTATGTTTATACCCAAGGGAAAAAGTGGAAACTCTAATGATGGGGGGAATGGAGAGGTAGCCCTACTTCTATGGTGGGAGTGTGAATCAGAATCAAATGACTAGATCAGGGAATATTCCTCAAAAACCAATGAGCCTTCCTAGATGTTTTTTATGTGGTTAATTCAACCACATGAAGAGATAATGTACAGAAACGTCAATCGAATGCTAGAATGTCAATAATATGGGGCATATTTATTGTAATTCTAATAGTGTTCTAAGGTTAGGTCCCCAAGACATTTCTCAGTTTTCATAGGGATTGAATGCTTCAATGGGGTGAGGTTTGCAAAATTGGTCATGTCAATAGAATATTAATGGACATGGTGATTCAAGTAATACCATGGCTCCTCAGCAAGGTAAATCATAGTTGGGAAACAATGAGAAAAGTGCAGTGATGAATAAATTTAATAGAGATGATCATGTGATTATAGATGACCAGGATAGACCATCCCTGGTGAGTGGTATGATTCTTATAAATTATAACCTTATGCAAGTGTTGTTGGATACTGGTGCATCACATTTTTTTATTTCTTCTCATGCTATTGATTTGCTGATTTTAAAACATGAGATGATTCCCTTGGAGATAAAACTTCAAACCTATCTTGGTTAAAGAGAATTTTGAGCCTTTGTGTGTAGAGCATGTTATACAGTCATTGTTGTATCCAAACAAAAATGTGATTTCTCAATAATGGACTTGGATTTCTATAATGTAATCATGGGTATGGATTGGTTGAAAATGTTCAAGGATCATAATGACTGTTATAGTAGAACGGTTAGTTTCGTGACGGAGGATGGTGTCGAGCATCTCTTTAGAGGAGAACAGAATGTGATGATATATAAACAACATTTTTGGAACTAGTAGTGGGAACAATATCTTACCATATGGTGGTAAATAATTATAAATCTATGTAAGATATCAAGAATAGAATTTTTCCAGCACTTGTGGATCAGTTTTTTGTTGTTTTTCCCAGAAATTTCTCTAGGTTACCACCAGAAAGGGAAGTGGAGTTTACGATTGATCTCTTCCTAGAGACCCATCCCATCTCACCTTCATATTATCAAATAGAACCAAAATAATTAATGTAATTGAAAGTACAATTTATGTATCTAGAAAGAAAAGTTTTCATTATAACAAGAACATCTCTGTGGGTAGCTCCGGCCTTGTTTTTCAAGAATCCATATGGAATACTAATGTTGAGTGTGGATTATCGTAATATTAACAAAGATATAATAATAGATAGATATCCACATCCAGGCATTGATGATCTATTTTATCAATTGTGGGGAGACCAATGGTTCTCCAAAATTTACATGCAATCCGGATATCAGCAATTGCGAGTTCGGAAGGATTACATTCTGAAGATATCTTTCAGAAGCATATATTACCATTATGAATATGTGTTAATGCCTTACGATCTTATGAATACACCAGTGATATTTATGGAATTGTTGAATTGTATATTTTAGATATATCTATATTCTTTTGTGGTGGTTTTTGTGAATGACATATTCTTGTATTCAAGGACAATGGTTGAGCATGATTATCACTTGGTGACAATTCTGGGATTCATGAGGGATCATTGTTTGTATGAAAATAGTATTACAGAGTGATTTTTGGAAACAATAGGTATGATTTCTTTGCCATGTTATTTCTCAATGAGGTGTTTCAGTGGATCCTAAAAATATAGATGTGGTTATCTCTAGGCATCCATTGAATAACATCGTTGAGATATAGAGATTCCTTCATTATATGGTTATTACCAATGATTTTTTCGTGACTTCACATGACTAGATTCTCCTATGAAAACATTGTAAAGGAATAATTTTCCATTTTAGTGGACTAATTAAAGTAATAAATCCTTCTAAGTACTGAAATTTACCATTACATCATCACATATATTAATATTTCCTGAATTTGGACAAGGGTATGTGGTGTATTGTGATGCTTCGGGGGACGGGTTGGGATGTATTCTCATGCAGGAAGACCATTTTATTTCTTATGGTTCATTGTAGTTTTTGGGTGCATGAGAATAACTACCAATCACAAAACATAAATCTAGCTTCTATAGTTCATGCATTGAATACATCAAATCATTATTTCTTTAGTGAGAAATTTAATGTGTTCCTAGATTATAATTACTTGAAATATATTTTCTAACAATGGTATTTGAACCTTAGAAAAATAATATAGATAGAGTTCATCTAAATTTTTGGCATTGAATTAATTCATACACCTTCTAATGGTAATTAGGTGGCCAACATTTTGAACATAAATTAATATGCTCAGTTTGAAAAAGAGGCTAGAGATGAGTGGCAGTTGATGTCGGTCCTAGACAAAATTCATATAGAATAAGATGATTGAGGCGATGTTGTGGTTTTATTTTTAGTTTCAATGGTTCCTGATTTAGTGAAGAATTTACAGTGGCATAGATATATGATGCAGAATACGTGGCTACAAGTTCAAATCATAGTGGTGGGGAGACCATTGAGAGATGGAAGCTGGATGGATGTTCAGGGTTGTTGATTAGAGATAGTATGGTTATAAATATGGATTATCATGGGAAAATTATTCATGTATACCATAATTTTATATGGTTTTTCCATCTTGGAAGACAGAAGATGTGTAAGGCATTGAAAGGTTGGTTTTCTGGGTTGACATGAAAAAGAAGGTGGCTGAATTTGTTTCATAGTTATTAACATTACATCAGGTTAAGGTAGAGAATCAATGATCAGTTGGTTTGATACTATATTTAAATATTCATGTATTGAAATGTGATCAGATAACTATGAATTTTTAATAGGTATCCCATCAAATTTTCATAAACACGATTCCATATGGGTGATAGTGGATTGGCATACCACGTTAGCTCATTTTATTTTTATTCATGAAACTCGTACATCGGATGATCTATCCAAATATATATTTGAGACGTTGTAAAGATACATGGAATACTGGTCTTGATCATGTCAGACAGAGATTTGAGGTTTACATCTCATTTCTAAAAATCATTACAGAAACCCAGTGGGCCTTAGTTGACTATGAGTATGTTGTGTCATCCTTGGATGGACGTCCAATCCAAACAGACAATAAAATGTTGTAATACATGTTGTGGGATTATGTAATGGATTTTAGTGGCTCATGGGTATACCATGTTCCATTAGTATAGTTATCATATAACAATAGTTATTAGGTCTCGATACATATGGCTCTTTTTGAATTTTTGTATGGGAGTCCTTTCTGTTCTCCACTTTGTTGTGTGGAAACAGACAATACTTCACTATTTTGGCCCTGGCTTTTTCAAGAAATAAAAAATAATATTCATTTGATTACAAAATAGATGGAGATGGATCCGAGTCATCATAAATCGTAAGTGGATCATCATCGATAGTCATTGTCCTTCACCTGAGTGAACATGTGTTTTTAATGATTTCACCAAGGCATGTACATCATCATTTTGGGAAGTATGGAATATTATATCCTTGATATAGAGGCCCTTTATAGATACTATAATGGGTTGGAGAGGTGGAATATCATGTGGAATTTCCACCATATTATTTTATAGTTCACAACATGTTTTGGGTATCTCAATTGAAAAAGTATCAGCCTCATCCTAACCATGTGATTTGATGGGATCATGTTGAATTATATCAAGACTATTCATTGGTACAAATCTCGGTGTAGATTATGGATAGGTAAGAGATTGTCTTACATGGAAAATTCATCGGTCTAGTGCGAGTTATTTGGAAACATGGTCAGATTTAGGAAGAGACTTGGGAATGTGAGAAAGAAATGATTGAAAATTGGCAAGAACTCTTTTAGGGCAATGATGGTTTTCTACATTATAAGGATGGAAATGACAATTTTGGGGAGAATGTAGCACCCCTAGTTTCAATTAAGTAACCCTTTATTTATTTATTTTGTGTATGTGAAGTATGTAGGTTAATTGTTTTAGAGTTTGGACAACCATTGGAGTGTTTTGGGGAATTTCTACAAGTGCACGGTTTGATCATGGTTTGGGTAAACTATGAAACTCCTACAAGAAACCATGCATAGTGAGACATAGGAAAAGGGGAAGGCGCACAGGTTATGCATGGTCTGGAAAAACCATGTGAAAGCCTAGGAGAAACCTTTTTTTTTTGAGAATATGTTGGAAATGATCTTTTTCATGGTTGGAGTATAGTTTGGTAACCATGTGATACAACCATGTGATCTTTCTCTTATAGAAATTATAGGAGCATGGTTTGCACATGGTTTTCCGGACCACACAACTAATTCATGCGCTAGTCAAAGGATAGACCCATAAATTGTGGATATAATGTGTTTTCACCTCTAAATGATTATTTTTTCCTCAAAATAGTCTTAACTTGTGACTTTTCCGTATCAAAGGTTATAGACCCTCTCCCCAACAAATTAGAAGTGATCTGGAGCAATTCCTTGGTGTTTTCAAGCTCGATTATTGCTGTAAGTGATTATTCTTAGTTATTAATGATTTATTAGATCTACTTCTCCCATGCTCTCCTATTAATATATTTACACCCTCTAGGGGTAGATATAAGGTCTAGGATTCCAAATATGATTATATTTATAATCGGTTGTGATGGGGTAAGAGATCTAAGGTGGGTTTATAGAGATTCAACTTTGTTTTGTGACATTTTTCAGGTTGTTTATCATTATTTCCAAAAATCTCGACTCCTTTATTTATAATGGGAATGATTTATTTTTAATTTCTCATTTTGTGTGAAATTGATTGTGACTTTTTTTAATGTCCATTTAAAACCCTCTTGAGTAAAAATTTGTCAAAACATGGAAACTGGGTGTTTTATAGAAACTGATTTTGTTTTCAATTTTGAAATTCTGAAATTAAAATGTGAATTTACTAGAAATTTTGTAAATGGATTCATCGAAGAAATTCAATAAAATAGCTGGATTTATTGAAATTAATTGGAATGTTTGTTTTATGTTAGATTGTCTGAAGTTTTTCAATAAGAATAGTTTTATTGACAGACTAAAAATTACTTTATTATTATCAAAAAACATTTAAGTAAAAAGTTAGAAACCACAAAATCTATTTGAAAAATCAAAAAACAAAACTAGAGAAAAATATAAAAATAAGAGAAAAATACCAGTCATTCCCCACCCCAGAAAATGTGCAATGACGACAAGCATTCACTAACGCAGTACCTTTTAGCAAGCAGCCCTATGCAGAAGTGCATGGGGCATAATACTGATGGTAGGGACATACCCTCTCAAGAATCCAAGTACAAAATACCAACACCGATAAAGACTTCCTTATCTGATCCCATTCTAGATTAGGTCCAAGTAGAGTTCTGTAAACAAGAACAAAAAAATCCTAACAAAACCAAACAACAAGATGATCCAAACTGCAGGGCGTAACACACAAACAATCCTCTCAAACCAGCCGACCAAAACAACCAAGATAAGTAGAATCATTAAAGAGAAACATGATATTACCCAACTCCATTTACCTAACTATTTTCCATGATAAAGATGAAACCTTTGATTCTGCAACATCCAGCATCCTCTTCTCAAAATCAAAAGAAATATGGTCCCATGACTGAATGTAATCCTCAACACAAATTTTAACTCTATTAAAACCCCCTCCGAGAATTGAGTCATGTCTATCAATCCATGAAAATTTATCCAAATTGAGAGACACCTCCAGAGACCAAACCATAATTTTATATGCCTCCTCCTCATTTGCGTTGAGAAAAAATACATGATCAATCACATATTCATTTGAACATAAATGGGGAACCAAATCTTGATCATGGTGTTCCCTTGGCCTCTCATGATTCGGAGTCTCCATGTCCTTTTTCTTATCGCTCTTCTTCTTTGCAGATCGAGTCTCCAATGGAGGAGCTAGCGAATAATAGTCCTTCCTCCACTTCCTTCTCCTCTTTTTACTTAAATCATCATATTCTAATTGGACATGTTCAATAACATTGGATACCTTCATGTCACCCCTCTCTATCTTGCCTGTAATAATGGAATTAGAACTCAAATCAGCCTCTTGAAGGCCTTTGAACCTATTGCACAAAGAAATTGTGGTTCGAATTAAGTCTACACCCCATCCATCATCCACCATTTGATATTTCCTTTTAGTTATACTTCCACCCACAAGAGAACCATGTTGTGTACCCAAGACAACATCTCCATCCAGAGACATTTGGTTAGTTGCATCAAAATTACTTGCCTGTATGAAGCCACACCCCATGAACTGAGGCTGTTTGTTAGTGTCTTCTAAAACCACACCCTATAGTGCACATGTAGTTTTTACAATAGGACTTTCTTAATTAATTTGAGATTGTGAACCACCTGCAAGACTAGACTAACCAATAATGAAAACACCATTTCCATAAGGAAACACTATAACTAGCATTCTCACTCCACTTAGATTGCCTATCAATCTACTAAAGATATTTTTGAATTTTGGATTAGAAGGCATAGAAAGAGGTTGTATTTGCCTCGCCTGGTTGGATACACATGTGTTTATTGGACCATTTCCATCTACATTTAGTCCAGTGTCATGGACATCCTGGACAAGACCAATGTTCTGGACAACCTGATCAGTGCCTGGTAGAACGCTACCTTTAGAGGATGCATTACATATTTCCTTCAGAACAAGACCACAATCAGAAGTCTTGGTTAAATCATCTTGCACGTCCTTAGATCAATTTAGTTTGGACTCCCCCCTAATTACCCCTTCAACCAAAGAACCCTCTACCCTGTTTCCCCAAGGATTATGGCGATCACCATTACTCACATAATTCTGAATGTCAGAAATCGCTTCCCCCCTACAATTCTCCAGCGAATGACCTAGAAACATGCAATAAATAATAAAGTGGAACCACGATTCATAGACAATGGTCAATTTACACTGAAACTCTTCACCTACAGTGGTCCAAAAAAAATTTAAATTAACCCTTCATGCATCATCCTCCACACACACTTGAGGGTTAAATGGGTGACAGACTACATTGGTCCAACTATCAGAGCACATGTATCTTCTTATGATATTTCCAAGAATTTTAATAATAGATTGATTTTGAAATGGTTAAGTGAGATTAGGAAATCATACCCTAATATTCATTGAGGGTTAATATTACTTCATATGAAAATAATACACCCATCGATATAGGTAGAAACACAAGACATTTTAGTTGCGGGAAGCCCTTGACAAGGCGTTCATCAAGTCTTCCTCCAAAGTAAATTGAATAAAAATATATCTATTATCCAACAAACCCACAGGTTCCCTTTCATTAAAAACCCATGAACCGAACACAAATATATCAAATAGATCAACTGAGGGTATTCTCTTCGAGAACAGTTTTATTGAAATGGTTGTTTTGGAATTTGTTTCATAATGGTTGTGTGGGTTAGTGTGCAATCCAGATGGATAATTGTACGTATTCCCCAACATCATTAGTGGTATGGATAAGGTTCAGGGATCTCCCCCGTCAAAATGGATCACTAGGTGAAGGCTTAGTGAAAGGATGACTCGCCACTTACTAGTGTAGGGATGTCTGCATTTTCTGGCAAGTTTGGATGTGTGGATAAGTGAGATGAAATGGTAATGCCAAAATAAATTTTTTTAGAATATATTAGGACCTTACCTTGTTTTTTTCCATCGAACATAATGTTGTTTTAAGATAATGATTTTATTGAAACTTGTTTATATTTTTATTTAAACTATTTTTGAATAAAATATATATATAATGTTTTTATATAAATGTTACAAACATGTTCTATACTAGTGGTGTGAGTAGATAATTCATTGGATAAAATATACTTAGTATCTTTACTCACCCCTAATTTTTCACTTTAGTGGTTTGGTAGATGTTTTTTATCAAGACAGGGGAAAAGGTAAAGTATAATACATCTTTAGTAGTGACTTTTTATACTTAGGATATTTTTTTTAGATAGAGCATGTAGAATTTTTTGATCATAGAGTTTTCATCGGTGGTCATTGAGCTTTGTTGGTGCAGTAGTGTTCTACTATTCACTCTGAAGTTATAGTCTCACAATATGTCACATGGTTTTTGTTTGATTTTGATAAATTGAATATTGAGTTTTCTTTAATTTTTATCATAAATATTATAGTCGTTGTTTTTTAATGGATTTTTTGGTTATTTGTTTTATTCTAAAATTGAAAATCATCCCCCACATGTATTGAAGCCCTTCGACATTTATTTCCATACTTTGGCATCTTGGGAATGTCTCTTAAAGCCATGTAAAATTCCTCCAACTTCTAAAGAAAATGAGGAGGGATGTTACGAGATATAATTATGTTATAAAATTTACATAATAACATTATATTATAGGGTATATTCTGATTATATTATTTAAACATGATTGAGTATGATTTTAAGAATGTGTAATAATAAATAAAACAATGAAGTACAGTTAATAATGATACATCTTCTTTTGACCACCTCTTTAGGATTATACCTAAAGCCTCTATAGATTTGTTTTCTAATAAACCAATGGACTCTAAGATGTGGGGATGGAGGTAAAGAAGGTATTTTTATTTTAATATTCTATACCATAAGGCTTTATACATGTAAATATGAGAGAAGTGAGGGTTCCCTTTTATAAGCGGGGGGAAACACTTGAAATTTTATTAAAAAGATAAAATTATAACCACATTTTACACATTACACATGGCACAAAAATGGTAATTCAAAAAACATAGATGATATAAGTTTGAAATATTTCCATATAATGGTATTGGTAAAAGTTTTTGAATTATTTTATTCTTATTTATTTAGTTTACACCCCCAGATAATCCTGTTTAAACATTAACTACAGTAATTGATTTTTAATATATTTACAAATAATTATGATAAAAAATTAAAGAAGAAAATATTATATAATATTAATTATTATTATTAAAAAGACTGAGTCAATTTTTCCAAATTTTAATCAAATTAGTGGTATAATTTAATTTAAAATTAAACCCTCATATGCGAGGAAATAGAGTTTTCAAAAAAATGACTATATAACTATAAAAAGAATTTATATCAAAATTCAACCTAAAATTGACTCAAATGATCTAAATTGAATTAATCATAACATAATTGAAATGAAATTACATTTTCCCCATTTTAAAATAGAAATTAAATTTTTAAATGATTTCAATGAAAATGTAGTTCTTAATAAAAACTTTTATTTTACTCTTCATTAAAAGATTTAACATTTTAGAAAAATCACAAAAAATTCATCCAAAGATAATTTTGAAATTTTTCTTAAAAAAATAATTAAATTCTTTCAAATAAATTTTTTAAAAGTCGAAAAAAAATTATTATTTTTTTACTAAAAGAAATAAAAATTGTTTTTTTGAGAAAAAATCTAATTTTGAATCCTATATATTCTATACTAAATATTAAATACTTATTTATCAATGTATTTTCATTATCCTACATATAAAATTTTCAAAAAAAAATAATCCTATTTATATTAGAACATTTCATAACTAGGTTATAATGGTCATTTTTAAATAATAATATTAATTGTATATTGGGGTTCATTAAAATTTAGTGTTGTGTGTCATATACGCTATTTTACATAGAATTGTTTTAAAAAAAACATGAAATGCTACATTATACCCTTTATATAAGGTGAGTCGTTTCAATTTGAACTAGTACTTAGTAATCAATGGGTAGACATTCAATAATTCCATTATAGAAAACCCATGTTACAAGAAGGGTTAATAAAATATGCTCTAAAAAAGAGGGAAAAGAAATACAAAAGGTGATAAAAATAACCCAAAAATAATTTTCCACATAAGAAAAACATTATTCAAAAGTGGAAACCTAGATTTAGAAGGATGATACATTTAAGAGATAATATTATAATTTTTTTAGAGACATAAGACCATCTATCTACCAAATATGAATATCATTTTTATTTCAAGATCTTTTTCCTAATGTTGAGTGATCCTTCTACTGTCTAGATTAAGAATATAATGATATATACTTACCAAAAAAGTGTAATTATATTTTTAATCAATTTTTACCACAATATCATATTTTTATATAAATGATGAATATTCATGATAAATGTTTTATGTGTGAAGAACTAAAACTAACTTCAAAAAAATAACATGTTCAAAGACAAACTTAAATATTTACATAAATAAATAAATTTACATCAAAAATAACTTCAAAGTACAATGATTTAATTGATCTATTCCAAAGTAATATTTCACGTTAAATCACATGTCAGAATTAATCGTTACATATACCTCAATCT
Source organism: Viscum album (assembly GCA_963277665.1). Classification (NCBI taxonomy): domain Eukaryota; kingdom Viridiplantae; phylum Streptophyta; class Magnoliopsida; order Santalales; family Viscaceae; genus Viscum; species Viscum album. The sequence continues at coordinate 1,790,041,774 of OY728133.1, read as the reverse complement.
AATTAATCACTTCCTAAAATATCATTAATCTACACAAAATATAAAAAAAGTCAAAAATATTTAATCTAAAAATGTGTTCCCCCAAAATTAACATAATAGTTATAAATCAAATAATTTATGTAAAAATAATTTCACAATAACTAGTATATTATATTGGACATTGTTAAGTGCTACACCACTATCTCCCTTCAGTTGTGGGTTCATGCCTCATTCCCTTTCCAAATGTGACGAGTTTTCACCCTCCATACAGGTTTTCCTTTTCTAAAATCATATTTATATATTTCTTATATAGTTCCCAAAAATATTATGAACATCCTAAAAATAACATTAATCATCAAATAGGTTTTTAACCACTAATGTCTTCTATACAACTTTTTCCCCCAAAAATCAAATATTCTTAATTGACTATAATTACCTCAATATCAAGTACATATCAAAAATTATATTTTCCTCAATCATGTTTTTTCAATAAAATAACACCATAATATTAAATGACCCTTCTAGGTAATTAGTATCATTTAACATATTATTTAAAATCCTTAAATAAAAACAATTTTACAACAATCATTAAAAGATTCATGGTTCTTATAATCAGTATATCATTAATAAAAATACATAAATTACATGATTCTATAGTTCCAATACATAAACACTTCAATTATTTTACTTTAATGATTATCCTAAGATAGTCCCTAAGGAATAAATTTATAACACCCCATGTTTTAAAATAAGAACATTTTATTTTAACAACTTCTATGAAATACAACATCAAGCTTATAAGAAAAGATAACAACTGATACTTTACAAAATATTTCTTTTCAAATAAATATAAACTCTTCGATAGATTGTTGAACCTGAAACCTCGAGTCAAAGTGAACCATAATACAATATAACATTATGACCTAATCATTAAGTGTGTGAGTATGAATATTAATAAAAAAATTATTAATATTATGGTTGTAACACCACAAGTCATTAAAATATATTCATTCTAAAATAAATATAATTTCATTAGTAGCTTGTGATGAAAATAACACTTGGTTTAAATGAAATTATTCTATTAAAATATTATTTGGATTTTACCTTTATTATCTTATACATATGTTTATGGTTATGAATATTAATAAGTAATTATGGAAATTATTCTCACAATTTGATTATAAATAAATAAATAATCATTTAAAAGAAAAGGAAATGTCTTCGGAAAATCTCTAGTTTTCGGAAGGATGGTTTTGTCACGCTTTCATCAAACAATATAAAATTAATTTTAACACTTTTAGAAAAATTATTTGGAAAAACAGAATTCATTCTTTAAATAACCATTTCAAAATATTATTAGGTTGAATTTTTTAATTTTTTCCAAATACATTTATTTTTTATGAATAGTTATATATACTGAATATTAATTGAAAACTGTATTTTCCTTTAAATAGTCAATACTGATAATTTATATTTTAAACTAGTTTTTAACTAAAATCAGTTCAATTTCAAAAAAATTACTAAAATTTAGTACAATTAAATAATTTTCATATTTAATTTTGATATAAAACAATGTAATCTTTTAAAAAAAATACATTAAAAACCAAGATTTATCATCGCATTTGTGAGATTAATTTTAAATTAACTTTTTTCGTTATTGAAACTAACATTGGAAAATATTAATTCCATATTTATAATAAGAACTATATATATCATATGATAACTTAGAATTAATTTTTGACCAAAATTATTTACCGTAGTTAAGGTAAAAATGGATATATCATGGTGTTAAACTAAAACAAATAACGTATAAATTGACCTAAATTCCTATTTGAAATATATTCTAGCCATATTGTGACCTTATCATGACCATGTATTTATAATTAATCTATTTTGACCCTTTTTTTGTGAAAAACACGGGTACACCTATGGCTGTCACCTCACTTACAAACGGTCACCCAATCTCTTACCTTTTTTACACCTTCACACCATTTTAGTCAGCCCAAGTATAGACCAAATAACATCCTAGAATCCATAATAGTATTTGATAGGCCTTAATTAGTGAATAAATTCATCCTATGAAGTATTTATTTAAAACGTAATGACTATACCTAAAAAATAGGCAAAATTCTTCAATAATTTTTTTATTTTATTTCTTAATTCACCACCTTTAATTATTTTTAAACAATTATTATATAATAAAATAAGTATATTAAATATAATTAGTCATTTTTAGGTTATTTGAATGATTTATAATAACACATACTTCCATAAAATGGGTTATTAGATCATCATTTGAGTTTATGGTGGACTACCCCCTCATGAATCGATGTCATTCATTTTTCTGTTACTACCTCCCAAAGTTGGTTATAATGATGAATATAAAGTATATATATGATATTTATAATATAATTATACCTATGAAATCATTATATTTTATATAAATTTTTTTACTTTTCATTCCATATGAGATATGATAACATCACTCGTGTGTACAGCAGACTACCGCCTCGCGAATAAATGTGATTCGTATTTCACTAATGCTGTATATGGAAGGTGATAAGGGTAAATTTAATAATTATATTATATATAAATGAAATAATTATTATATTTATGATATATTTATCCTTCTGAAAAGATATTTTATATCATTTTTCTTTTTACCTTTTCACTTAATGAAAGATGATAAAGTTACTCTGGTACGTGTGGACTACCACCTTCACAAAATGATGTGACTCTCTTTTCATCACCACACCACATGGATGATATATATATATAAGTATTTTTAAATAAATAATATGGTATATATGATATCATTATCTTTATATAATTATTTTATTTTACGTACCTTTTTCCAAAATGACCATTGGAAAATGGAAATGTTACTCATGCATCTGTACGACCTACCATCTCTATGATTGTAACGTACTTAATTTCACAAAACGAACATTCCTGATTGGTATTGAAATTATAATTGATATATAATTATTACTTTTATGTCATGATTATTATCCTAGATATGGTAAAATAGTATAATATGTACATTAATTGACACTTTCATGACAAATCACAAATGAAAAATGAATGAAATTAATACTTGAAACAATGAAAATAATATAATATTATTAATGATAGGGTGATAAGTTGTTATAAAATCATCACATGTGATATTATAAGTATTAATATGGTTATATTGTTAATTAATAACATTTTTAATCCACTATACAACAACATAAACAATATTCAACTAAATTAAATAGTGAAGTAAGGGATTTCATCTCAATTTACATACCCTTGATGATTTTTTTTATTTTACACCAATTCACTTTTATCTGATGTATATACTACACATTTGACATATAATATATTGAATCATTCATACTTAATATTATTTTAATTTTCACTTTGAATCATTTCATCCAACTATATTTGACTCAAAATTTACCACATGGTAAGAGTTATTTTACAATATCACCTTCTTTTGCGATTATTAACATTCTATTGAAACAATCACATTATTGGGATATTTTTTCACTAGAAAAAATAATTCTCCTAAATATACATATACATTAATTATTTAATCATAACATATAAATTTTTCTTAATTAAATAGAAAACATTAAGAGTGAACATGTCATACCACAATGTACATGTGGCCATAGGAAGCTGAAAGTAATGCAGGCTAAGGGAATCCTCTCTCACTAAGTTAACCCCCTCCAGATTCATGATGGTAAAATTATGTATGAAAATATGATCTAGTCTGGAAAAATCAATAGATTCAAGGAGTTCCATTAATTTGTTCCCCTCTTTCCACGTACGAACCACATTGGGGTTGTCACTAGTCACTCCCCTTCACTTCCTGATGATGTAATGAATCGACCATGTGATGGGGCCACTTGATTTCATGGTATTGTGAAGTATTTGGGATTTGGCTTCCACCTGTAATAAGATGATCCCTTTGAGTAGAAAAAGTTTAAGTCTATACATCATCGCTTTGGCCTCTGCCTGGAGAGAAGAGCCATGAACCAGGTGGCCCGAATATGTCATGACGACCAATGCTACGGAGTTGTGAGCCACCCCTCTTCTTTAGAGGATCCTTGTGTAGTAAGACCCATAGGTATTGAGTTTGATCCTCATACTGGGAAGAGACCAGTGCACCCAATGGCCTCTAGTAGCACTACAATTTGGAGGATTAGTGTTAGCACAAGCGAGCATCCATTGAAGGGTAGGCGCCTCCTTCAATATACTAGGGGCAGATACCATATCAAAGAGGAGTATTTTCATGTGGGATATGATTACCTGCAGGGAGGCAATGGTTCCCTCGTTTCTAGACTTATTTCTTGCCTTTCGAAGTGACCAACATCCTGTATAGAAGACCATGGTGCGATCCATCTTCTCTGGGCCTCCATCCCCCTCCCCATGGAACCACTAATCCAGAAAATGAATATCATCCATGTTTCTATCATGGATCTCTGTTAACTTATAAAAAACTTTCCACACCTCCCTCTCCCATTCACATTTAAGGAACAAGTGTCGTGCTCTCTCCTCATAATGAACCAAGATGTAGTATCACCATAAAGCAAACACAATTCCATAGTGCTTGATATTCTCATATGTGGGAAGAGACTTGTGGAGGATCCCCTAGGTGATAATTTTGTGTTTAGGGTAAATTACGTTGGCCCATAGGATCTCATCCCAAGCACCACATTATTCAGATCTATCCAGTGTATTCTAGAAGTCCCTAGAGCAAAAGGCCACTGAGGGAGAAGGGGAGAATCCAAACCTGTCCTGATCATGGTTGAGATCGATGAGGTTGAAAGTGTATCATTGGTCCTTGTCCAAAACCGACACAATGAATTTTGGGTGAGAGTTGGCCTCCAAAAAAGAAATAAATGTGTCTAGGTATCTGGGGAACCCGAGGAAACTCCTGACCAAGTTATGGTGCCAAAAGGAGACGTCTCCCCTCCCAATAAGCCATATGAAGTGAGGTTAAAGAGTGTATATAAGAGGATATATCACGGACCAGAATAGGGATGTATGTCTAGATCCTAGAGACGTGGGCCCAATATAGGAATTTATCATGGTTATCCCCCATAGAATTCATTGTTCTAGGACTTTCCAGGCTGTATTTTCATGCATGCAGTGGAGGGTTTCATTGATCCTGCACACGTTGATGCCCACATCCCTATTAGGATGTTCCATACTGTCCTAGGATTCCAAATGTCACTTACCTTCTGAAAGAGGGTCCCAAAGGAAGCCTGCTAGTATATTCTTGATTCTATTAATGATTCTCTTAAGAACATTGATGTGTGAGAGGTAATGGATGGAATAAGAAGCATTATGTTTGTAACCAACATTATCTGAACCCCATAATGAGAGATAAATGTTCTTCTAGTGGAATATATTGTATGTTATCCTACTGATAAGAGAGTAAAAGTCCCAATTGAGGAGACATCTAGGGAAGATGGGAGCTCCTAGGTAATCTATAGGTATGATCCCTCTGTTCATGTCATGGTTGTGTTGGATAGAAGGAATTTGAGAGGAGGTGAAATAGTTGGAGATATAGAAGCTACTTTTGGCCTTATTAATAACCTACCTACTCCATTGGAAGTAGTGCTACATGATCATGTTTAATCCTTTAGTGGATTACAGACTGGTGTTCAGGAAAATAAATGTGCCACCTTCGAACATCAAGTGATAAATAGAAGGGGATCCCCTGCTTCTTCGATAGGTTATCACATCTCTAGAACTTATACCTCTATGGAGGAGGCATCTGAGGAAATCGTGGGACAAGATTAATATTTTTGGGGATAGTAGGTCACCCTGCCTCAGGCTGCGGCTGGTCTTGAAGAACCCATAAGTTTTCCCCATAAAGGTGACCACTAACCATGAGGAGCTAAATCACTTGAATATGAGGTTGATGTTCCATGGGGAGAACCCCATACATTCAAGTACCTTTTTGATGAAACCCCACTCGACCAGGTCATAATATTTATTCATGTCAAGCATGATTTCCAAATAGGTGTTGCGGGCCTTGATGTTCAAATCTCTGATCATTTCTTAGGCCAAGTCAATGGCCCCCTATATCAAGTTCCCATTGACGAACCCATGTTGTTACATGGATACCCACCAAGGAATGTGAGTTGAAACCCTCACATTGATGGTTCTAGACAGAATCATGAATGTGAAGTTTCAAAACTCACCACCCTATATGGTGGAATAGAGGAAGGATTCATGACCTTTGGGAGGAAAATAATGGTCATGGCATAGGTGAACCTATGAAGATGGCCCCTGAAAGATTTCATGGATGGCTTCTATGACATCCATCTTCACCATGTCCCATGAGTCTCTGTAAAATGACCCCGGGAAGCTGTTGGGGCCCCGGGCACTATCATGGTTGAGGTACCACATTTATACCTCGATCTCCTTTTCATTATGTATGGTGTGAAGGTCCTCATTGTCCTAGTTCAAGATCTAGTTTGGGATCACATCAAATATCCCCCTATTCTTTCATTAATACCCATTGTGATTTTGGGGATTAGGGCCATCAAGGAGGTCTTTCATGGTGTCCAGAGCAAAAGAATCCATGGTATCTCTATTGTGTGTGTAGGTACCATCGTCCAATATAGTATTGGGGTCCAACATCTGTTTATTTTCTTTGATACAGTCATAAAAGTATGAGTCATTCATGTATCCCGCCCTAAGCCACTGGATACTTGATTTATCCCTCTCTAATCCCTCTTTCCTGAGAAGCATGTCAGCCAGGTCCCCTTTCTCAGTGTAAATATCTTCAAACACCTTGTCATCAAAGACATCCTCTAGGCTATTCTCAATGTGTTCCACATCTTTCACGGTGGTCACAATATCAATATCAGTAAGTTAGAGATCCTTCACCCACACTCAAATCCCTACATTGAGTCTTCTCAGCATATTGTGAATACTAGTCCACGAGTTTTCCAGTGTATATTTTCTCCATGAGTCCTTAACCAGGTCATGGAAACTCGGTCAGTCGTCCCATGGATGATGATAGAAAAATCTTTTTCACTGACCATGTCCTTGAGATAGGTAGAACAAGATAGTGGAATGGTCAGATAAACACTAGACCAAATGGATTACAATGGTGTTAGAGAACATAGATATTGAATGCACATTGGCCAAGTAGCGTTCCATATGACTCCACAACCAATTTCTCCCACTCTAATTGTTGCACCACATGAACTGGTCTCCTAATAAGCTGAGGTCATATATCCATTTCCTAGCCAAAAATGGACTTAATACATGCTCACCTTCTCAAAAAAATGGAATATATTTTTCCTCTCATACAGGTCAGCAACCACATTAAAATCCCCCCCCCCCAATGATCCAGAGATACTTCCTAAGATCAAAGGTGTTGTGGTCCTTATATAGGTATTTCCTTTAGAGGGAGTCACAGCTCACATAGATGAAGGATGTGAAGAAGGATATTCCACCATGTAAGAGCCTCATGATGATGAATTGGAAATTGGTCTGTACCAGGTCAATGGAGATATTTCTATGCCAAAAGATCAAAAAAATTTGTTGGTGGGGTCAACATGAATTCAACCATGAAAATTGATATTCCTTGGAAGGTCATTGTTCCTAGAGGGACTCTATTTTTACTGAGGGATGGCGAAAACAGAGACATAGTGGCTTCTGATTTGGTTTGCAAGGAAATCATATTTAATTCAGGCTCCAATTCCATTGCCTTTCAAAATGATTTCTAAAATAATTTATCAAATAGGTATTTGGGATTGTCCCTAGAGAACATAGCCTTTCCAAAGAGGGAGGATGAGGCATCATTTAGGTTTCATGATTTTGATCAAGTGCACACACCGACACCCATGGTCGTCAGTGGCGTACCAGTAGTGAAATACTCCCAAGGGTGAGAAGGATATTTTCCTTTAGAAATAGGTGTGGACATGAAAATACTCCCTTGAATCATGGGCCTTAAGAAAGGGGAGCCTTCCCTCAAGTACAATGGTTTATCCGGTGTCAGTAGGGAAGGTATCTCACCAGGCGAGACTTCCTAGGATAGGGATACCATATTCATCAGGACAGGGTCCCCTAGTGAGCGTGCAAGCACCGATGAGGAGGTGGGATGGAGGTCCAACATTCCCAAGTTCTTGGAACCCAGCATGTCAGAACCACCCCTACTCAGGACCCCCGTGACAGTAGGCAGAAAACCACGGGAGAAGAGAAGAAACCAACCGGGGATAGATGTACTAATATGGGTATAAGGTTATCTATGACATGACATGGATGTATTTCTCTTGATGGTGATGGATAGTAGGATAGCTCAGATCATGGAGCATAAGAGTGGATGTCTACCTCTTCCTTATCAATAAGAGGAGGGTCCGCTCCTTTGGGATCCTCACAATGATTAGAAGAGAAGGTTTCCTTCTGCAGGGGTCGAGACATGGGGAGGCTGTCCTTTTGTCGGCAGTGTCTACAGACCGGTAGGGAGTACCCTAGATCATGCAGAAGGAGAGATACCTTGGGAAGACCGGGAAGAAGATTTCCTGACTCCAAGAGACACCATCTTACACCTGAAGTGAAATCCAGTCCACAATGGGATTAGAGAGAACCATATATACATATATAAGGGATGTTGACGCATCATCACAACACCTAGTCCTATCATCGACACAAAGGAAAACACCAATAGATTCGCTGATTGGTTTGAGGAAGCACCATTATGAATTGGCAGGGGGAGACTAGGGAGGTTGATCCATACCGTGGAATGCGATCTCTCCTTTCCCTTATAGACATTTAGTGACCAATGAGAGAAACTGAAATTCCCTTGACCCTATGATCTAGAAGCCTAGAACCAACCGAAAACAAAATCTTCTTCCAATAGCTCTCATGAGACAAACATGTTTACCAAATCATATGGGTTTTTACCCATTAGTTTTAAACTATCATGAGGATAAATTATAACAGTATAGATATCATGTTCATGAGACATGATATCCAATAATTAATAATTTCCATCATGAGAATTAAATTATTATTATTATCCAAGAGATTTTCATTTGGATATTAGCATAAGATTCATTTCATTCTCAGTTTATTGATTCAATTTCATTATTTTTTAGTTGTTTACATTTTTATATTGATTATGAATTATATTATCATTATAGTAATGTTATTCAAATCAAATTTATGTTAAGTTATTTACTATTCCATATTTATTATTCTTTTTTATTAATGGTATCTTCCATTTTACATAACCATTACATAGAATTTGAGCTCACTATTATTTTTTTCCTTTCCATGAGATATGAAGAAGAATTATTGGAATAAGTTCAAGGATTTTAATTGTTTTCCATTTTTAGGATATGTATTTTATTTTCCTATGTATTATGGGTATCATTTATTTATCTAGGTCTCCAAAACTAATAAATGGATTGGCACTTAAAAATTTTACCCTTTGAATCTATTCCAATGTAATAATGTCGACATTGGCTCTAGGATACTAGTGTCGAGAGGCTGTAGTTGTTATCTAAGAATGTTGAGTAGAATCCTTGGGAACTAGATACCTAAAAACATTGATTAGGAATCATAACCCTATGATATAACATGATAATATGTATAAAATAACATCCAACGGTTTTGGTATAGAATAGTTTATATGGTTTTTCCTAGAAATACTTCTTAATCTGGATACCATGGGTGTATGTGGTTCTATACTAGAGGTTCCTAGGGGTAAAAACTCTGAAAATGGAACATTGTTCTTGAACAGATCATCACCTTCTGCGTGAAAAAATATATTCACTATTACCTGGTGTTTTACTCATAGGGGATATTCTTAGTATATTTCACATTTTCTTTACAAAACATTATGATGGATTTGAAAATAATGATATCCCTGATGAAGACAAGCATATAATTATGATATTAACAATGTATAAATTTTAATTTAGGTTAAATGTTACATAATATTTATAATTATAAATTATTATTTAAATTTTACACATTAAGGATCTTATCCAGTATATGTCATTGATTAAAAATGGAGCCCAGAAGGATGAAGGGTATCCATACTCAAGGAAAATGCATATATTTCCTTACATAGTAAGTTAATACTGAAGGTATTAGAACTGAGAATATTATTGACATATTATGGAATCTTAATCAGGTTATGAAAAATAAAGTTTCATAGATGGAGAAACCTATTCCACAATGGCGTTATCCTTTGTTGGATCACGTTATGTGATAGAATCCCCCATCCGTCAGTGGGACTAATAATCTAATGGAAGATGAGAACTAGATTAATCATCTGGAGAATATATATATATATATATATATATAATTGAGATATGGTGAAAAGGAAAAGGATACACTTGAAGTGTATTATCTCACAGGTGATGTTGACCAATGGTAGTCATTGATCAAGAATACTATGGAGAAATAGGAAATAGAACTCATTGAATATAAACCTTTAAGAAAGAAATTATTTGAAAAAGTATTCCCTTGTGAGAGACAAACTAATATGAAGATAATGTACCTTAGTTGAAATAAAAAGGAAAAAAGATATTTTTTTCAAAGTATGAGGATACAATTACATGTTTGGCTAGTTATGATATGGATAACATACACAATATGAAGTGAAGTATTGACCATTTACTGTAAGGGATTATTAAAAGAATCATAAGGGTGATATTTTCTAAAAAATCATAATATGATGGAAGAGTACTATATTCCATCAAAAAAATAATTCTCTTGATCTTACATATTCTTCAGAAATCAAGAGAAGTAGTGGCCCTTCGAACACAATGAAAAATGGAATGCATCAAAGAATAATATAACATAGTGATTTCAATCTTATAAAAACTATAGAATGAATCCCTCTGGGAAATTACTAAAGGGTTTATGATTTTGTTATTAGTTCCCAAATAAGGCTTACTATAATGAAAATGAAAGAATGAAAACAAAACATGTTTTCAGTGTCTCATCTGCAGGTATATGGGAAAGAAGGTAAGTGTTATTTTATAATTCTAGAATGATCATAATATCATAAATGTGAAATTTATTTTTTAAAGTACACTTACATATATCATCCATATTTGTGATAATAATAAAACTATTCACATTGTTTTGTGAGGCAATAATCCAACGTATATAAAAACAACAGTATCATTTTTTCATGGATGGTATTGTTAAAAAGAATATGAAATATTAAATTTATATAATTATTAAAATTTAATGAATATAATATATAAATTTTAAATCCATCATCATAAGTAGTTGTGATAGGCGATGATGTAAAATTACTTAAATTGGTTTGTGAGGCGGTAGTTCGTCATACACTTAATCAATGGATTCATTTTCCATTTTTTGAATGTGGAGATAGATTTATGTTATTCCATTAACATAATAACATATTAATATGTGGAATATAATTATGTTATTATATCAAAATGATTGAATAATATTCCAAATATTTTGAAGAAGAAATAACAGAAAGATTCTTAGATAATAATGATGCCTCTTGTTTAGACAACCACTTTTGGATTTTACCTAATGCCTCCCCATAATGGATTTTTTTATCAAAAAAATGAATCTAGGATGTGGTGAGGGATGTAATGATGTTATTAGAGTTGTTATTAGATGTACTAAAATTATTTATAATTGTAATATGAGAGGATAGTGGGTTACCTTTAATAAGTGGGGAGGGGACACACTTGAAATTTTTATGAAGAAAATGTTATACTCGCATTTTATCCATGAAAAAACATAATGAAATGGATCACGATCTTACCTAAGATGATATAATATCAAAATTCGGCCATAAAATTGTATTTGTACATTTTTTTGGAAATATTTACCCTTATAAGTTTATTTTATCTCGGGATAAACTTGATTTAACCTTTACCATGGTAATTAATTTTTACTATTTTTACTATTCATTGTGACAAAAAAGTATGTTGACCAGATTATATAATTATTGTTATTATTATTGTTAAAAATACTAAATACGTTTGTAAAAATTAATTTCCAATAATGAGGTAGAATATACATTAATTTTAAATCAATCCTATAGAAGCGATAAAAAAATAGTTCTCCAAACAAAGAAATTTCAAAGGTTTAAAAAGTTTTTCTATAAAAAGGCATCATTAAATTGATTTTGATGTCATAAATTTGATTAATAATAAATTAATTTTTCTAATAATACTTTTAATAAATTTTAAATCCAAATATATATTTTTAAATTATTTATATGAAATGTGACTTTTTAATAAAAATAATATTTTCACTATTCATCATAAACTAAACTTTTTAGAAAAATATAAAAAAATAATTCCTAGAAAAATTTTGACACATTTAATCCAAAATTTAAGATAATATTTCTAAATTAAATATTATTAAACAGGAAAAAATAAATTTCATTATTTTTTCACAAAAATCAATAATATTAATTTTTTTTATGATAACACATTTTCAATTCCTATAAAGACATCACAAAAATTAATTATATATTTATAAATATATTTTTTTATACTTAATAAATTATTTTAAAAAATTTATTATTACTTTTAATAATGAAAAATTTAATGAGTCGATTATAAAGGTCATGTTTAAATGATAATATTAAAAGTAAATTGAGGTATGTTAAAATTCGATGTTCTGTGTCTCTTAAACTATCAATCATAGAATTATTATTTTTTAAATGGGGTATTAAATATATTTTCTAAAATTATAATTAAAAAAATTCATCAATAAAAATTAATTAAAATAATTAGTAAAAAATACATTACTTATAGTAAAAAAATGTTTTTGAGAAATATAACATTTTACCGTGAAATTTTTTTATATATATTTCTAAACAACTAATAATAAATGTATAAATGTTTATTCATTTATTAATATTAAATAAATAAATATTCCACAAAAAAATCATCAATTATCATGGTACATAATATATATAAAACTTCAACAATTTGAATAATTTTTCATTTTACATAAAATTTCTTTTTTTTTGTTTGAAATTAATAACATATTTTCCTACAATTAATGAATAATTTTTCATTCATGAAATCATTTAAAACATAATTTTCATAATTTATTTTTTCATATGAATACCCACAATTCCAATGGATTAATGAAAATTGTAAAATATAATAATAATATTTTATAAGTATATCATGGGTCATTTAATCTCGATGTTTCATGTTGAGTAATCAATCAAACGTATAAATTTTTTTATGAGAAATATATCATAATATATTGTCATTTTACATTTATCCCCTCCCCAAAAAAAATTTCTCTATTATAATTTCATCACTTCTATATAATCAACTAAAGATACTTCTTCCACATCAATACCTTGGGTGCATAAATAGCTTCCTCAAATTTATGATTCCTTCAAATAACATTAACTAGTTGAGTAGTCTTGTTCTATAACACCTTATCTTTATGATCCAAGATTTACCCAAATTGTTCCTTATAAGAACTATAATTCTCTAGTTGTGTAACCTATGTGTTCTGTGCATGTGAAGGATTAGGTATGTACTTCCTGAAAATTTTTATAATGAACATGCCATTATCTTGTAATAGGTTTTGTGGATTCACTAAATTAAAAAGGTATCATCTGAATACGATCAAAAATATAAAAAGGATATATATATCTAAGGCTTGAAATACAGTTATTTTAAAATATCACAACCATATCCTATGGAGATATTCATTGGAATACCATATCACTAACTATTAACTCTAGATCTCACTGATTATTATCAATATATCTCTTTTATCGACTCTAATCTACCCCCAATGAGTTAATTAATGGACATGAACTTAAATTCCATTCCCTCACCTATCTTAGGTCCTAGTAAATTTATTTCACCAACATCAACTATAAGGCTCCATCCTTAAATCATTACATAATAATGAGGTTAGTAAAAAAATTTACATTAATTCCCATTGAGGATATTTTCAAGTTTAGAGTTTTAGATAATTAGACCATTATTAATAGATATCATCCCATAATCATATAAGATGATACTATCAAAATAGTGTCTATTTTTTCCACTAAAGGAAACCCTTTTAAGAATAAAACATGATTTCTTTTCTTGATATAAAACATACTGACTTTTTCCTTTCTCTTATTCATCCTTATACCATGTGAAAACATTTTAAAACATGGTATGAGCATAAAAAGCTTAGTAGGGGATACACAAAGAAGGGAAACTTTTATCCTTGCTCAAACATTAAATACATGAATACATTATCATAATGTAATACTTTTCACCTTTATGAAGTAGTAATTATTCTTCACCGAATATAATCTCATTTATTACCCTTTTTTAACCTAAATGTTAATATAAAACCTATATAAAGCACACATAACATATAAATGGTAACTTGGGACATAATCATACTTAATTTGATTGATTATATGGTCAAATTACAATCATATCATTATTACCAATGGAATAGTCATACGGCCAAATTAAAAACACATTGGATTAGTAGTTATAACGTAACCACTCATCCTTGGTTTATCATAGAACCCCCCATATTTGATTTATCATGTGACCACCCATCTTTGGTTTATCACATAACCACCTATCAAATGTTCAAGTACCATTATATAATCATAATACGTAAATAATTACAATTATCAACATTTTAGTAATAAAATTTCATTTTAAATCTCATGAAATAATTTCAAGATATTGAAATAGTCAATCCACTTTCAAAACCATTTTCAATACAAAAACAGCCAAAAAGTTAATAATGGATTTCTTTTGCTCTAAAATCATTAAATCTTACCGAGGAAGTAAAATATCAAATAATGGTTACAGTAGTGGAGAATTCATTATTGTAGCATGTGTTTGAAACATTCCTTTTTGTCATTTAGTAAAATTATTCATAGAGAAAATATCCCTTGAAATTAATAGTAATAGAGGTTTTTTATTCACTATTTAAAATAAGGTGGTAAATATTATCAAAATATGCCTCGATGAAAGGACATTGAGATGATGTCTCTTACCTTGAGTGTGACGCATCATGTACAATCGTTATATTCCTAAATAATAAACATATGTTAATTTACACATTCCTAATATCTATTTTCAGTTTTATTATTCCTTTATTATCACTTATTATAATTTTTTTAAAATTACATAATTATTTAAGTTCATATCAAAGGTTTTTTGATATTTTGTATTTGAGTCAAAAATGAACTTATTTGATGTAAATTATCCATGTGGTCAAAATTACATCATCTCCATAATATTATTCATTATTTAAATATCATATTTATCCAGTATATATGTATTTATAATATCCATAATATTTGTATATAAGAAGTGAAATGCATTGTCCATGGAGAAAGTATGACTTACGTACGCATGAATGCTACTTCCATTTCATTCTCATATTAAAATAATAATAATCAAATGGTATTTCAATTATAATAACATTATTATATTAATTTCATTTATGTCTCATAGTTTTTATAAAACCATCTTTCATAGGTTCCATATATATCGGGAATGAGTTATATTTCTTTGATGGGGCGATAGTCCACACTTCCTCATATGAAATTATCATATTTACACAACATGGAAAGAATAAAGGTATATTATAAATAAAAAATACTGTCTAATATAGAAATAATAAATATCATAAATATCATATTTAAAATATGGTACATTATAATGTCCACCATTAGAGGTGGTATGGAAAAATTGAACAATCATCATTTCGTGAGGCAGTAGTTTGTCATACACAAAAGCAGTATATTTGATACCAATTTAATATAGTTGTGTGTAATTGTATATCAGAAACATAGAATAAAAACATACTAGTATGTTTAGGATATCAGTTTTGTTATTTCATCTTATAGAAATAAAAGATTTGGGAGTGGAGAATGGAAATGAAACTAAAAAGCATGAGATAAGGTGTTACCTCTTAATCGGGTAACTTGTTTTGGTTTATAATGAAAAGCTTAATTTGGAGGTTTTTTTCCATAATTGATGCTTTGAGGATGAGGAGAGGGTTTCTATTAAGATTTATGGGTAGGTATTTTCTAAACCAAATGGTTCTTGAAGTGTGAATATTATATAAGTGAGGTCACCTTTTTATGTGAGAGGAATGGGGTACCCTTAGAAACTCTTAAATTATTAAAATAATATAAATTAATTTTTTTAATTCAAAATAAACAAAATTGAGATATGTATAATACAGGATTATGATAGGAAAAAAATCTTCTCATAAAGAATATTTATAAATTTATTAATATTATTTTAAAACACATCATTTCAGTTTACCCTTAATTACTCTTTTTTAATTTTAATTGTGGTAGTAACATTTTAATTATTAAGAGGCAATTAGTTTTAATTATATGGGGTAAATTTCCCATAACTGGACACTTAATGAAATTTAGACCATATCATAATAATTTTTTTATTTTAATGTTTTTTAGTATTTTTAAATTATCCGAAAAATTACTATTTTTATAAAACATCAATTATATCAAGTTGTACATTATTCATTTTATTGATTTAGAAAAAAAAGATAGATATAACTTCTAAAAAAATCATTTAATAGTCTTATAAAAATTAATATTAAGCTATAAAAATAGTATTTGATCTTAATTATTTCAAATAATTATTATTTTAATATTTATAACATCATTTGTTTGATACCTTCATTAAAAATGCAACCACTACATCATCATTTTTTCATGATTAAGTTTAAATATATAATGTCTAAAAAATATAAATAAAACACCATGATAAGGGAAATCATTATATGTTTATATTTATTATTTATATTCATAATAGATCATTTATATAATCATGTATATAAATTATTTTGTTTAAAATAATTATGTTTATAACATATTCTCCTTTACATTAAATTAAATGATAAAAGTATCCTAATCACATCCAAGTGGTTTCCAAAGGAAACATTTTTGTTCCAAGTGATATCTTGGTTGGAAATATCTAATAAAATAGTATTATGATATGTTTTACTGTAGTTTTATATTATTATAATATTATTTTTACCCTTATTTACCTGATATACCATTTAACCGTGGTAAATAAAAATAATTACTAAAGTTTTTATTAATCATGTAAAAAAATAAAATCGACCTATTTAAATAATTTGTACCTTATAATTTCAAATATGATATCCATTATTTAAAATTAAAAACACAAAAGTTTCAGTAATCAATTTAAAATTAATTCACATTGTCAAAATGTGAAAATAAGATTTTTTAAAGTAAAAAACCCAACAAAATATTGGCATGTGTTTATATCGAATTTCAATATGAAATTACATCCAATGACCAAAATTAGATTAAATGATATAAAATTAATCTAAATATTATTTAAATATAATTTAAATGATAATCTATCAATACAGATAAATTAGAAAAAAATGCATTTTTGAATTAAAAATGCAGCATTTTTTACTATTCATAAAAATATAAATTTTATCAGAAAAATACCGATATTTCACCCAATGTAAATTTTGGTGTAGTTATTTAAAATAAAAAGTTTATTTCTTAAAATAGAACATATAAAATTGGAAAACTATATTTAAAAATGTTTCTCTATCAAAAGGTGCTAAAACACTTTTTAAAAATATTAGTGTATTTTATGCTTAAAATTGGATTGATTCTCAATTTAAGCCTCTAAACATTATTAGAAAAATGTAAAAATTTAGAATAAAAATTTTTAAACATATTTTAATTACTTTTGTTCATTCATTCCAATATAATGGCTAGGCGTTAACTACCATTTAAAATAATATTATTATTATTGTATTATTTTTCGTTCTAACTCAGTATTGTGTGCAACATAAGATTTCGTAGAATCCCATTATTGTGTTTTGAGTATGATATAAGACAAAGAATCCCATTTTAACATAAAATTAATATCTTATTCCTAAATATTAATAGATACAAAAATATGTTATTCTATAAATACCTAGGAAGTTATATGCTTCCCCCATTTTGGAAATTATATCCCCCAATTTTTTGTACTTACAAAATAAATGGGGGTATTTCTCCCTCATAGAATTTTAGAATTCTAATGTTTCCTCTTCAAATATATGGTTTTTTCCAAAAAAAAACTTTACCTGAGGAATCACCTTATTATGTAACACTTTCTCATTGTAGTTAAGAATATGTAATGGTTATTCCTCATAAGAAATAATCTCATCCAACTAAACTAAATATGGACTCAAAACATGAGATGGGTCTGGAATATACTTTATTAACATAGAAACATGAAAAACATTGGGTAATTGGGATAAAATCAGAGTGAAATCCACTAGTTTAGAAACTGACCCAATATTCTATAAGATTTAATAGGGTATAATGAACCTTGGATTGAGCTTACCTTTCTTTCCAAAACGCATCACACTTTTCCCTGGTGTAGCTTTTAAAAGGATGTGATCACCTACCTCAAATGAAATATCCTTTCCCTGGTTATCTACATAAATTTTCTTCCTTCTATGAGCTGTTAACATATGCTTTTGAATCAACTGATCTTTTTCTGCCATATCTTCTAAAAATTTTGGTCCCATTAACTTCCGTTCATGGACTTCATCCCAAAAATATAGAGTTCTACATCATTTATTATAGAATTCTTTAAATAGTGATATATATAATGGAAGGAAACTTTTATTATAATAAGAATCTACGAAAGAATGATTTTGATCCCAAATTCCATTAAAATACATTGAAAAATCATATAGTATATCCTCTAAGGTTTTAATTGTTCGTTTAGAATACCCATATGATTGAGGATAAAAACCTATACTAAAATTTAATTTAGTTCTTAATGACTTCTAAATGCCTTTCCAAATGTTGTAAGTGAACCTAGGACCATGATCAGTTATAAAAGATATGGGAACTCTATTTAACCAAACTATCTATTTAATATAAAATTTATAAAGTTGATCTAGAGGTAGAGTATCTCGAATAAGATGAAAATGAGTAGATTTAGTAAATCGATCATCAATAACCCAGAATGCATTGTTACCTCGAGAAGTATTTGGTAATCCCACTATGAAATCCCTGGATAAACTTTCCCATTACCACTCTAGTACTGGAAAAGGATAAATCATCCCTTTTGAAAACATCAACTCTACTTTAACCTATTGACAAATATAACACTTCACAGTAATGTCAGCAATGTCTTTTTTAATTCCATCCCACCAGTAATACCCCCAATGATCTCTTTACATCTTAGTACTTCTAGGATGAACTGAAAATAGAGAACTATGAGCATCACATAACAACTCTTTCTTTAACTGTGAAGACTAAGGCATGCAAAATCTCTTCCCAATCCTCAAAAAAAATCATTATCAATATAAAATTCATGTAACATACCCTTTGGAACCAATTCTTCCTTTTTCTACAAATAAATGCCTTATTTCTAAAAATCCTTAATTATTTCTGATATCATTGATTTCACTACCCCCTGAAACAAAACATAGTAATTCCCTGCACCAACAACTTCCAATCCATATTCATAAAATCAATAACCAATATATCTCATTCCAAATGTATCATGGTAAATATAGCATTACATTTTCATCTCAAATCATTAATAACATTATTTTTCTTTCATAGATAGTATAAAATTGTGCAATCATAATCCTTAATTAATTCCATCCATTTCCTCTATCTCATTTTCAATTCTTTCTGAGTGAATATATACATTAATATTTTTTATCAGTATATATTTCACAATTTACACCATAAAAATTATGCATCAAAATTTTTAATGCAAAAAATGTAGTAGTTAATTCGAAATCATGTGTATGGTAATTTAACTAATTAGGATTCAATTAATATGAATCATAATCAATTAACTGATCATTATCCATTAAGAAAAAACCAATTCCTTTCAATGATGCATCGTTGTGGATAATAAATTCACCATTCCTAGAAGGTAGGGACAAAACTAGAGCATTTAATAATATTCTTTCCAGTTCCTAAAAATTATCATCACATTCATTTGTCTATATGAACTTAACTCCAATATGTGTTATCTAACTTAGTAGGATAGATAATCGAGAAACGACTTCAACAAACATTTTGTAATAACCAACTAATCCAAGAAAACTAAAAATATATATGATATTGGTAGGTCTTAGCCACTCTTCCACAACATTTTTTATAAGGGTCATTAGTTATTCCATCTTTAAAATTAATATGTCCAAGGAATGAATTTTTTTTCAAAAATAAAATTCACTCTTTCTATATTTTCATGTTGTTTCATTTCATTTAGGGTATGAAAAACCATCATTAAGTGAATTTCATGTTCCTCCCAACATTTAGAATATACAAAAATATCATTTATAAACACAACAACAAACTAATCCAAAAACTGATTAAAGAATCTATTCATTAGATTCATACATACACCAGGTTCATTAGATAACCCAATGGGCATATCTAAAAACTCATAATTCCTATATCTCGTTCGAAATGTTTTCTTTGGAATGTAATTCTACTTGATTATTAGCTGATGGTACCAAGACCTCAAACAAATCTTCAAAAAATACTAACCTCCCTGGAGCTAATCAAATAAATTATCTATATGAGGAAAAGGATAATTGTCCTCAATCTTGTTGTTATTCAAGGCTATGTAATAAATACATGTTCTCATAGATCTATCTTTATTTTTCAAAAATAAAATTAGAGCACCCCATAGTGAAGTGTTAGGCCGAATGAAACCTTTATCATGTAATTCTTATAACTATTTTTTCAATTCCACTAGTTATACTTGATCCATTTGATAAGGGGGTTTAGAAATATGATTAGAATCAGGCGCTAAATAAATAGTGAATTCAAGCTTCCTATTAAGAAAAATATCTAGAAAATCATTTTGAAAAACATCAGTACATTCTTTCAATACTAGAATGTCACTAATAAAAATATTTCTTTATTTTCTACAACATGAGCCAAATAACATTCACCACCATCCTTAATCAATATTATATCATCTTGGTATTTTATAAAAGGTATGTAATAATTAACAAAAAAATTGGATTTATAATCTATTTTAGTGTGATAAACTGAAAGCCAATCTTTACCCAAAATGATATCAAATTCCACTATGTGAAGTTCAACAAGATTTGCAAGAAGTACTTTCCCACTAATGATAACATGAATATTCCCATAATTTGTGGTTTCTTTAATACGTCCACATAGATTCTTTACCAAAAGTTCTATATCACATTCATGAGGTGTTATTTCCAATTTACTTGCAAATATCTCAGATATGAAAGAATGTGAAGATCCATAGATATATAGAGTATTAGTATAATTTGAAAAAACCAATATGAAACCTATAACCACTTCATTTTATGGTCCCACATCAACCATTATATTAGGAAATTATTTTTTCATTCCCTTATGATTTCGATCTTACTGGTTTCCACACTGGGTAATCAGCTTTGGACACATATTTGTATAATGTCTTATCTCATTGAAAAGAAAACATCTTTCCACTGATTTTTCATTTACTTCATGATCATATTCCTTATATTTATGAAAGGTATTACTAGTTTTACCACATCATACACACTTCCTACACCCTGAGAGACATTCACCATGTTTTTTTAACATACTTCTTGCAAAATGGAAATTTAGTTTCTTACGTATAGATTCTTTGATAAATTATTTATCATTTCTTGCCAAATAGATCGCCTATTTTTTATGCTATCATGGAACAAATAATCATAAAAAACTCCAATTCTACATTACCAGTACATCATACAATTTCATAAAAGCTTTTGACCTCATGAGAATCCAATCCCTTCAATATTTTAGCTTCAATCCTAAGTAAAACATATTTATCTAACTATAAATATCACAGATAAAATTTTGGTCATACCTTGAAAAACATGTGAAATTTAAATCACATGTAACCATAGAATCACCTTTATTTTGTCTCAATTCCAATGATTCATTTTTCATCCTATGTCAAACAGCCTTAGGAAAATATTTCTCAAGGAACTTATTCTTAAATTCATCTCATTCCATTGTGTCAATCACTTCACTACCTCTGATATTTTTAACTATTGACCACCAATGATCAACTTCACCTTTAATACAATAAATATAAAGACTAATATTTTGATTGTCTGACCACCACATTACATTAAAAAGATTTTCCAGTGCATTAATTCACCCTTCAACTAGAACAGGTTCAGATGATCCTCTAAATAATGAACGATTTTTCCTCATGAAAGTAACTACTATTGACATATTCCTCTATGGTTGGTCGGGTTAATCTCATTCATGGAAAGAACCACCATTAATTTCTTGAGTCAACTAAGAAATCATCACAATAAACTATTCTATTCTGATTCCCACCATCTTAGGATGTTTATTTGGAAGGTTATTTCCCTCTGTATTCCTTCCCAGAATAGATTCCATGTTTCTTAAATGGAAAACCATTCTAAAAAAACATATTCTGGACAAAGAAACATAGTAATCTTCAAATTCTATATCATTTCAATTTGACTATAAAGTATAAATATTTTTTGTATATTCTATTAATAATATTCAAAATATTAAAGTTTTCTAAACTGACCTCTGATAAAAACAATAAGTCCCTAGCCCAAAAAAATTACATAATCTTGATATAAGTAAACAATTTGAAATTAATTAACATTGAATATATTTTCAAGTTTGGATTTGTAGATAATTAATCCATTTTTAATACATATCATCCCATAATCATACACGGGGATACTGTCAAAATAGTTCCATTTTTTCCACCAAAGGATACCCTTTTAAAAATAAAACATGATATATTTTGTTGATAAAATTCATCTTGACTTCTTCCTTTTTCTTAATCATTATAATACCTTATGAAAACATTCTAATATCTTGGGATAAGAAAGAAAAATCTCAGTAAGGGAAACACAAATAAGGAAAACTGTTATACTTTCTAAAACATTAAAAACATAAATATAATATCATAAAGCAATACTTTTCACCTTTATGAAGTAGTAAATATTATTCACTAAATATGACCTCATTTGTTACCCTATTATAACCAAAATCTTACAATAAAACCCATATAAATTACACATATCATATAAAATAAAACTTGGCACATAATCATACTTAAATGGAAGAACTATACAGTCGACTTATCAAACATACAAATGGAATAACCATACAGTGTACTTACATACCCAATGCATTGGAGGATATAACATAACCACCCATCATTGGTTTATCATATAATCACCCATATTTTTTTTATCACATAATCATCTATCATTGGTTTTTTACATAACCACCTAAAAATTTTCCACGTACCGTTATATAATCATAAAACAAAACTGATTTCAATTATCAACATTTAACTTTTAAAATTTTATTTTCCATCACAAGAAATCATTTCAAGATATTGAAAGAGTAAATCCACTTTCGAACCCATTTTCAATGCAAAATCACCCAAAAATGTAATAATGAATTTCTTTTCCTTTTAAAAACATTAAAGCTTATAGGGGACTCCAAATATCAAATAATGGTTTTAGCGACGGAGAATTTGCGGACGCCACAAACGTTAAAAACATTCTTTTTGGTCATTTAGAATAATTATTCATAGAAAAAATATTACCTTTGAATTAAAAGTCATATGGGTTTATTATACATTATATAAAAGAAGGTTGTGTATATTTTCAAAATATGACTCAATGAAATGAGATTTAGATGAAGTCTCTATCCTTGAGTCTGACGCATCACGTTCAATCATTATGTTCCTAAATAATAAACTTATGTTAATTTATACTTGTTTAAGAACATTTTAAATGTTTATTATTTTTTATATCACTTATTACTGTGTTATAAAAATTACATAATTATTTAACTTCATATCAAACGTTTTGTCGATATTCGGTATTTGAGTCAAAAATGAACATGTTTTGATGTAAATTATCCATGTGGTCAAAATTACAACATATCCATAATATTATTCATTATTTAAATTTAATATATATCTATTATATATTTATTTATAATATACAGAATATTTATAGATAACAAATGAAATGCATCGTTCATGGAGACGGTAGGTCGTACGTACGCATGAACACTACTTTCATTTCTTTCTCATATTAAAACATTGATATGTATATGATATTACCAGTGTTGTATTAATTTAATTTTTGTATAATATGTTTAATAAACCCATCCTTCATACGTTCCATGCATAGAGTGAACGAGTTATATCGCTTTGGGGGGGGGGGGGTAGTCCACACATCCTCAAAATAAATTATCGTATTTACACCACATCGAAAGCATAATGATTTCTTATAAATAAGAATTACCAAATAATAGAGAAAAAATAAAAATAACATATATCATATGTAAAATTTTATCCATTATAATGTCCACCATGAGAGGTGGTTTGGAAAAATTGAACAATCATCATTTCATGAGGTTGTAGTTAATTGTACACAAAAACTGTATGTTTGTTACCCATTAAATGACGGTTTGTGTAAGATTAGATTGAAAACATTACCTAAAAAACATCCTATAATACATAGGATACTATTTTTTTATTTAATCATAGAATATGATATGTGTAGGGAGTATAGAATGGAAATGAAACTAAAAAGCACAACATAAGGTGTTACCTCTTAATCATGTAACTTCTTTTATTTTATACCAAAAGTCTTCCTTAGGAGGCTTTTTTCCCTGCGGATCCTAGGATGAGCGCAGGGTTTTAAGGAATATTTTTGGTTAGCTATTGGACAATAAAAGGGTTCTTGAAGTGTGAATATTAGATAATATAATGTACCTTTTTATAAGAGAGGAAAGGGGAACCCTTGGAAATTCCTAAAATTTTAAAATAATATAAATTAATTTTATTAATTAAAAAGGTTCCAAATTGAGATTTGTAGAAGATAATATTATTATAGGTCCAACTCCTCTCATAAAATAATTTTTGGACATTTATTTTATTTATTTTAAACCTTATATTTTCGGTTTACCCTTAATTATTATATTTTAATTTTAATTGTGGTATAACATTTTAGTTATTAATAGGATATTAATTTCACTTATATTGGGTAACATTACCATAAGTGGAAACCTAATTAACTTTTAGACCTTATCATACTAAATTTTTTATTTTAAACAATTTTTCGTATTTTTTAATAATTTAATAATTTACTATTTTTAAAAATGGAAACTATGTCAAGTTTCACACTATTTATTTTATTGAATTTAAAAAAACCAAAAACAGATATAACATCAAAAAAACAAGAATTTTTTATTCTTATAACATGTCATATTAACCTAGTAAAATATTTTAATCCATAAATTATTTCAAATAATATTTATATGAATATTTATAATATCATTTATTTGATTCCTTCATTAATAAAGTATGCACTACATTATCATTATGTCATAAATAAATATTATTATTTAATTTCTAAAAATTATAAATAAAGTACCATGATATAGGAAATATTATTTATTTTTATAATGACTATTTATAGTCTAAGATATCACTGTTATAAATCATGTTAAAATTTTTTCACTAAGAAGATATATGTTTAAAAAATATTTTCTATTACATTAAAATAAAATATATTACTGTCATAATCACACCCAATTGGCTTCCAAAGGGAATTGTTTTATTAAAAGTTTTCTATTGGTCCTCTATATATCATCCCATATAATTTTGACAATTTTTTGGCTAGTTTTAAGTTATTATAATATTATATATACCTTAATTTACCGGATTTACCCTTTAACAGTTGTAAATAAAAATAATTAATAAAGTTACCATTCATATTGTTCAAAAATAAAAGGAATCTATTTACATAATTTGGACCTTCTAATTCCAAATATGGAATCCATTTTTACATGTTCAAAACCAAAATGTTGCAGTAATTAGTTTAAAATCAATTCCTGTTGTCAAAACAAGAAAATGGGTTTTTTAGTGAAAAAACATCAAAAGGTTGACCTGTGTTTAAATCAAATTTCAATGTGAAATTACCTACAATTTACAAAATTGGATTAAATGATGTAATAATAATATAAATATGACTTAAAACCAATTCAAATTACAATCTATCAATACAAAAAAATTAGTTGAAAAGGCTATTTTGAATTATAAATGCAATAATTTTAACTATTCATTAAAATATGAATTTACTGAGAAAAATTAAAAAAAAAATCAACCAAATAAATTCTGATGTACCAATCCCAAATAATATGTTTATTTTGACAAATATAACATATAAATGTGTACAAAACTAGGTTTAAAATTATTTCTCCATCAAAAGGATGTAAAATGACCTTTTAAAAATATTAGTGTATTTTATACTTAAAATCGGATTAATTATCATTTTAAGCCTCTAAAATTTTATGGATAAATTTAAAAACATATAAAAAACATGTGTAATCATATCTTAGTTATTTTTTTATTCCAGCTAACACAACGTCGAGGCATTAACTACCATTTAGAATAATTATATTATTGTGGTATTATTTTTCGATATAACTCAGTGTTGTGTGCAACGTATGATTTCAAAAAAAACCCATTGTTTTGTGATGAGTATTCTATTAGAAAAAGCATCCACTTTTAAAATCAAATTAATATCTTATTAATAAATATTAATTGATATGAAAATATATTATTCTATAAATACTTGGGATGTTATATTAACCTACCCCATTGGAGTTCTACACTTCTGACCATAAAAGTATTTATATGGAGCCTTCCAAATGATTAGATTAAAGTTATTCTTGTAAGAATTATTAACCAGAGGATGTGTTGATCTGAATATCCTTTTAAATCCATATAATAATCTTTCAACATATCATATAGGGATTTAATGGTCCTGTTATATTTTATATACCTAATATAATTAAAGCATTACTAGAGTAAAACTCCATATTTAATGCTTTCTAAAGACTTCTACCAACCATTAAGGTAAACCATTGATCTATATTAGTTACTATATAATTTGGTACTCCATGAAAACTTAACATTTCATTAATTTATATCTAAGATTTTTTATCAAGAGATATATATTCTCTAATTATAATAAAATGTAATGACTTTATAAGGTGATTGACTAAAACCTAAATAGAATTATATACATTATATATTGTAGAGAGTCTGATAATTAAATATGTTGTATTTTTTTCACATTTCAATCCTAGTGTGGTTAATAGTTGTATCATACCATTAGAATTTTATATCATAGACTTCACATGATGAAAAATAAATAAATTATTAACATACACTATAATATCCCTCGCCATGTGATCCCACCAGAAATACATCTTCATACCTCTATGATGAAAAGATAATGATGAACTGTTAGATTAATCTAATGGGTCCTTCTTTGATTTTTGTATTAGTGAGAAGAATACCTTGTTCTTGAATTTTTTCCATTACATCATTTTTCTGACCCTTTCATCGGGGCACGCGCATCAGTCTGTTTGAGGAGGATTCTCATCTTGTTGCCCTACATTCTTTGTTTACAAACGTGGGAGGAATCTATTTCATGTTCAGGGATGCTTTCTCCTATATCAAAATGGGATGATGGTATGTTGGTTCCTCATTCCATGGACTCCTCCTCGGAACTCGTTTCATAGTTCGGGTCTCCCTCATAGATTTGAGTCATGGATCACGAATCTCAATCCCAGTGCCATATCATTGTACATGCTGGTTAATTACACTACTTCTATCAAGACATTCCTTGGGGTCTTGACATGTTAGCATCCTTAGGTCGGAGTATATGAAAACATCAGGAATGTATTGGCATCTTTGGATGCGTGGTTGTTGGGAAACCTGTATTCTTCTTCCTAAGAGAAATTCTCAAGGGCACAGAACCTAAGACATCCCACATTGGTCACGAGGTATCATATGTTGAAATAATCTCTACGATGTTTTCATCTGCTTCCCATAATTAACATGGGGTATTCCATGAGTTTAACTTATTTCAGATACAGTTATGCTAGAGTCTTGTATTCTAAAGTTTTCCTCAATCATATCATGTTTAACACGAGGTAGTCTGTGAGTTTAATGTCTTGTGAAGATGGAATGAGAGTGGTCAGAATGTCCCATAAATAATGATCATATTGGTACATCCCTGGGATGGAAATCATAAAGGGATTACCATATGGATGGATCATAATTACCAATGAGGATTGATCTGAGGTGGTGTGACGTATAGAGTAAAGATATCACAATGTGAAGGATTATCCAGACACCACTAAGGGTGGATCCAAAAGATTGCACCCCGGAATGGGTAACACCAAGGATTTTCATTGGTTGGGATTGAACCTCGTAGAGTTTTCCTACATACTAGATGTAGATGATAGGGATTAAAACATGCATAGTTTTAAGGGGTTATAAATCGGGGTGTACACAGAGGAAAAAGACCCAACATTGTTCTTGGGTATAGGTGTGGTTAGAAGCCCATATACTTCTAGGAGCAGCGAGGAGTTGTATGACGTGATCCCACCGGAATGTGGTAACGTTGGTAGGAATCTGGATGGATATGGAGGGTTGAATAAAGTTGATGGGGAATGAGATGGAACTGGCATGGGGGTGACGATGATGTTGTCCTTGTGCCTCGAGGAGACTTCCTACGTATCCCCATGATAGGGAATCAAAGTCTACATAGTTTAGTGGGACAATGGGACACCTAAGAAGGTGGCCTGTGAGAATGGATGTGTGGAAGGAATAAAGAGGAAGTGGATCCTCTAGGTTGGGTCACATCCTTCCCAAAACACAGAGGCTCATGGGAGAGACCAGGTTGAGACATGGATAATGGGATTGAACCTTAGGGATTATTCCTATATATCCCTGTGGCAGAGAATCAAATTCCATGTAGTTCAGGATGGGTTCATGGAATTAGGGTGTGCACAGAGGAAAATGACTTGGCGATATACTAGGTCTTATGCATGGTTAATAGTCTAGGTTGGTTTGACGCCTAAGGGGCAGACCAGATATGTGGGTCCTAACAAAGGGGACTACAACGGCTTACAGTCGATTGCATACTACAACGGCATGTCGTTCGATGGGGCTACAATGGATTACAAATGGTTGGGTTACAAAATGTCTTACCATCGATTGTAAAACATGATGGATTGCCATATATTGGAGAACACAAAGTCTTACCATCAATTGGGAAACAAGACGGCTTACTATCGGTTGGGAAACACGATGTCTTACCATCAATTGGGATACAATGGCTTGCTGCTATTTGGTATACTACATCTTGTTAGTAGTTGGGATTGTGCCTATAGGAGGATTCATATGTACCCTATCTAGGATACAAGGATCAAAACACACTTAGTTCTAATGGATACAATTTAATGTCTTGCAGGATGAAAAGGGGCGTACATTTTAATATCATGCAGGATGAGGGTAGACCAATGTGGAGTGGTCAGGATCAATGAGTTTTGGGCTTTAACCTCAGGGAAGATTCCTACGTACCTTACCTTGGCAAGGATAAATTTACACATAGTTTGAAAGAGGCATAGTGAACCAACGTGAAAGGGTAGGGACTAGTACGTGTTGGGCTTGAACCTCAGAGAGGATTCTTAAGTACCTTTCCGTGTTAATGATCAAAGTCTGCATATTTTGTATGGTGTTGGTGAACCGGCAGGAATGGGTCAGGACCAATAGATTTTGGGATAGAACCTCAGCGAGGCTTTCTACATACCATTCCTTTTCTAGGATCAAAGTCCTCGTAGTTCAGATGGTTAGTGAACCGACATGATGGGATCGAGACTAGTAAGTGTTGGGATTGTACATCAGGGAGGCTTCCTACGTACCTTGTCCTAGCAAGGATCAATGTCCACATAGTTTGGATGGTTGGTGAACCAACATGAATGGGTTGGTACCATTAGGTTTTGGGATTCAACACTAGGGAGGCTTCTTATGTACCTTTCCTTGGCAAGGATCAAAGACCACGTACTTCAAGATGGAATGGTGATTACACTCTAGGGCGGCCTAGGGAGGATATCAAGGTTACTGTT
This sequence comes from Viscum album, assembly GCA_963277665.1. Classification (NCBI taxonomy): domain Eukaryota; kingdom Viridiplantae; phylum Streptophyta; class Magnoliopsida; order Santalales; family Viscaceae; genus Viscum; species Viscum album. Next base: position 1,790,011,770 of record OY728133.1, on the reverse strand, counting down.
TACTCTAATCTCACATGATTCATGCTCGGTGTGAGAAAAAAGAGGCAACAAAGGACCTGAAAATTGTTGTGTTATGGTGTGTCCATGAAGGATGGTGAATGGCGGTTACACATGGAAGTTTCACGAGTGCCACTATGGAGTGGAAATGGTGGATGGGGCTTATGCAGGGAAGCTTCCTAGGTGATAATAAAGAGCACTAATGGTGAATGGGGATTATGAATGGGAGATGCCTGGGTGCCGCAAATAAGTTGAAATGGTGAATGGGGCTTACTCATGGGAGCTGCAGGGGTTTTGTTAAGGAGAGGCAACAGTGAATGGGGCTTACGCATGGGAGCTGCCCGGGTGCCGCTATGGAGTGGGAATGGTGAATGGGTCTTTTACACAGAAGCTACCCCGGTGCTGCTATGGAGCGGAAATGGTGAACGAGGTTTATTCAAGTATCTTCCCAAGTGTCACTATAGAGGGTCAATGTTGAATGGAGTTTAGGCATGGAAGCTACTCAGGTGACGCTATAGAGTGGAAATGGTGAATGGGGCTTATACAAGGAAGTTGCACAGGTGCCAATATGGAGCGGCAATGTTGAATAGGGCTTACACATGGAAGATGCCTGTAATTTCTACCTCATGTCTTGTCCATGATGGCATCCCAACTCACTGGTGGTTTGAGGAATATAATTGAGGCCTACACCTATACGGTAGTGAATAAGTGGGATAATTCCAAGTGCGTTGGAATTGGTCAGAACAAAGGGAGTTGAAAAGTGTGAATCACATGCCCTACATTCAGAATGCGGTGAGGGTGTCCTGAAGATCGGAGATAATTGTTGACTGTGTTCTAAACACTTCATACATATCACTTTATCATAAAATAGGGACAAATAAATTAGGGTCGATTGTTGACCATGTTCGAAAAATAGGACCTGACTCGAAGTGTTGTCCAAAGTCGTCTAGGGCATTGGCCCAGAACTTTAGGTGAGCCGAGACGGCATGGGCCCATGCTGTCAAGGGGTCCCTTTATACATAAAAGTGAATGAGGACCAAATGAAGGACATGAAAAGAATGAGGTGGAGGGATGGAATGCTCACACGACTTCCAACTCTCTTAAAATTAAGCCACTGTAATCATGGCATGGGGTATCTTATGCTTTTCACATAAGCCATCTCTTATTTGGAACAAGGGGAATCCAATTATTGAATGATAGGGCATGATACAGTTTAAATTCATTTAGTGAGGACTATTGGCATCTCATCCTTGGAGTATAAGGAATCTCTTGTTTATAGTAAGCGGTATCCTATGCTTGGCACATACGGTGTGCTATAGTTTATAGTCATGTAGAGAAGACAATTGGTATCTCATTCCATGTGCATAAGGAATATCTTTTTGGGAGTAAGAGGCATCCAATATTTTTCGTATAGGGTGTGCTATAGTTTATAGTCATTAAGAGAGGACTATTGGAATCTTATGCTTGGATTGTAAGGAATCTCTCATTTTGAGAAAGAGGAATCCTATGTTTGGAACAAGGGATGTACTATAGTTTATAGTCATGTAGATAGGACTATTGGAATCTTATGCTTTCTGGATAAGGCATATAATGTCTGGAGAATGAGGAATCCTTTTCTCGGAACATAGGGTGTGCTATAGATTATAGTCATGTAGAGATGACTATCAGAATCATATCCTTGAAGAATAAGGAATCTCTTGTTTAATGTAATAAGAAACCAACATTTTTCACATAGGGAGTACTATAGTTTATAGTCTTGTATATATAACCATTGGAATCTTATTCTTGGTGCATACTGCATCTCTTTTTTGGTTTAAGAGGCAACCTATGTTAGGAACATAGGGTGTGTTATAATTTATAGTCATGTATAGAGTACTATTAGGTATAAGGTGCCTAGAAATGGCTGGTGTTGGGACTCACACAAGAGTGGCCTTTTCTGGTTCATCCTGGTATAGAAGTCATTTGATGGGGTTTGGATGAGTTTCATAAAGAATGGTTAAACTCAAGGTACGTAGGGAATTAGTGATAAGAACCTCAACTCATGATATGTGAAAGGGACCAAGAAGAATATGTAGTCTCAAGGTATTTCATGGAGTTTATAAGAGTATCTCGAATAATGGTATTCCATAGGTGGAATATGGTTGTGTATATGGGTCCAATGGAAAATTTCAATTCCCCAGCCCAAAAAGATTTTTGTGAGGCTCTCCATTTTTCATGGGGGTCAGTGACGGAAGTGAAGGGACCAGCCCGGAGAGCCGGTACCATATCCCGGCACTGACCCCAAGTAGGGGTGTGGGGGTGCAGCCCCTGTGGGATGGAATAGTGGGTGAAAAGGTTGGAGCATCGCAAAGGATAGGTCTTCGTGATGTAGCTTCACAGAGAAAAGGGGCTTCCGGAGCATGGGTTCTCACAAAGCAGATTCGTGAAGGAAAGGTTCTCATGGATCATGGGGCCTCACAGAGCTGAGGGATTCGTGGATCTCAGGGCCTTTTAGGGCATAGCATCTCACGAATCATGGGGTCTCATGGAGCAAAGGGCCTCACCGAGAAAAGTGGTTCACAGACCAAAGGGGCTCAAAGATATAATGGGCTCGCGGAGCAAAGCATCTCACCGAGAAAAGGGCCTCATGAAGAAAAGCTATTGGCGAAGCCTTGAGTAACCCAATGGAGCTCCCTCCTTCACAACGGTCAGATCTCTTTGTGAAGGGCATCACTTTTCAAAGCTCTAGATATCTGCAAAATGGGAGATCGGTCGCCCAAGGGGTGGATTAACTTTCCTTCTAAAGGGGGTGAGACAACTATTTATAGGTGTGGAAGGATGGCAGAGTGCTTCGTGAAGTTCAAATACGGGCCTCGAAGAGACAATGGCTCCGTGATGGACGTCGCACTCCGCAATCAGAGGGAGTTCCCTCAAGTTTCTTGTAATTGAAGAGTCTCCCATCATCGACCTTCATGGCGCTCTTGGAGGCTCCGGTTAAGTTCCCTCATGTTTGAGGTAACCGCGGAGTCTATGGTCATCGACATTTGCGGTACTTGTAAAGGCTCCGATCAAGTTCATATGCTCTGGGATCATGAATGGACCTTCACAAATTGGATCTTCAAACTATTTTTCCAGCCTAAATTCAAATGTCCGTAACTCATAATTCGTAACTCCATTCGGGCCCTTATACCTGTCAAATTGAAGCTTAGGAAACGGGCTACGATCAGAAATCATGTTCGGAAGCATTCAGTGAATTACATAGATGAATCTTCTAGTTCCAAAAATCTTGATAAATTAAGATCTCTAAAAATATCCTTACTTTCTTTTTCAGCCCCATATCCTCCGACAAGGCCTCTTTAATCATTATATAAATTTATAGACAAATATTAATATAAGAAATCCAAAACTACTGGATCTCCTTGAATCCTAATCATGTTAAAACTAGATTGTTCTTACTTAATAAGAGTATCATCCGCCTTATTCACCTTCATAAGGTTGTAATGTATTGAGTACTCATAATCATCAATAAACTCCAACCATATTCATTAGGGTATATTATTCTTCTTCTATGTGAATATATTCATCATGATTTCATGATGACATTATATATCATACATTTAACCATATAGATATTGATTATATATATTTAATGTTGGGTATCTCCCAAACCATTTGAGATGATTACCCCTCATGAATAAGTAGTATTACCAATATAATGGAAGCAATTTCCATTTAAATGTAATGTTTTCCCATGAATGGATATACAATTATATTTTGATTTAGAATATCAAATGTGACCTCATTTCCTTGGAAATTGATATGGAATTTATATTAAGGGAGGCAATCAATTCTCAAAATCAAATAAATTTCCATTTATGGAAGAATAAGAATATTTTCATTGAACACGTTTTTTCAACAAAAAAAATTGAATACCTAATTATGGATTCCATGATATGTGTACCCTAATTGTCCTCTCCAATGATTAATAGAAATGTTCTATTCTTTCTTCCATTAGTCTATGAGTTATCCGTTTGATACGTTTATTGAATCAGATAATTCCCAATTTCCCAACATTTAAGTCATTGATTTACTTGTTGTTCCTTAGGATGAAATTTACTTATCTCTATCAAAATGATCATTTTTCCTCAATAATTAGATTCTATACAACATTCATTTACACGTACATGATGTATTTTAATTTTAATGAGATATTTTCATGGGTGATTCTTCCCATATTATTTCCACATTATAAATTTAATCTCCATTCATCAATAATATTCAACAACTGAACTCCCATTAAACTCCATTTTCTCTTATTACGAAAGTCTGATAGCATAACCATGTTGAGATTTTCAATCAAAAATTGAGAAATCTAGATAGCCATAACAATGTTCCCTTTCACTCTATCTTATATCCTAATTGTTTTATCATACTAACAACCATCATATTTTCCTTTACACCCATTTTTATATAGTTATTTTTGGTTTTAAACATTTATCAAAACCAAAAAAAATTAGTGTGAGCATAATAAATAATGAAATAAAGTGATTAAAAATATATTAATAATAATAATTGAAATAAATCGTATATTATTACACCTTATTATCAACCCATGACACGTTATTTCCATACTATATCACTTATATTTACCAAAGTTTTTCATGGGTTCTATCATATCATTCATCATAATGGTTCATAAAAGGAATATGAATTGATTAATTCATATCCCCTAAAGGGTGATTAGTTAGGCCACTTTATCATGAACTTGGTGAAGATCAAGTTGATACCAACCCATTATTTTTTGGTTTATTACCCCTAGGTGTAACTTTCACGGAGCTGAAACCCAGTCTTTAGATTAAGATAAGAATTTCATTAATAGGAAAAAATAAAATCATTAATTTACCAAAATATCAAGATTTTATCCTATAATAAAAAATATCTTAAGGTTTTTCACCATCGTTTTATAATCCTAATATCCTAAAATAACGAAACACTGATCTGATAAAAAATTATGGAGAAAAAATCATTATATAAATAATATTACATAATTTTATATGAATGTTCAATATATATCATATTAATGCACACACTTGAACCGTAAAGGTTTATTTTATTTAGGGACTATATACATAATAAAAAAATTTGATAAATTATCTTCAATATCTTATTGAAATTTACTTCCATATAGAACCCTTATTATACATACCCTACATAAAATCATTCATCATAACTTAGGGATAAAGAAATATAAAAAAGGTTGAACTTAGATGCACAATAAGGTTAAGCATAATAAATATAAATGAAATATCAAAATATAGAATAAGGTAAGAATAATTGTATGAAAACATAATCATATCATAAAAAATTAAAACACAATAAATCCAATATTATCAATTACTAGTCATGGAATGAAACATTTTCATAATAAAATATATAATTTATAAGAGAGTAAAATCATAAATAATCAATCATGATCCATGAGAACATATGATAATAATAACACATGATTTTTTTCACACACATAATAATATAAAACTAATTTCCCTATTAAAGATTCACTTCCAAGATAATCATAGTGGATAAATTTAAATTTTGACCCAACGTTAATTCCATATTCCATCAGTTCATTAGTAAATGATCACTCTTAAGACTATCATAGTGTGAAATTTATTTTATTGGATTGTATTAACTCCCAAGTCCTTAATTTTCTTCTCTAAGCTTCACTCATAAATATATTATTGTGGAAAAAGTTCCACAGATGATTTTATTCACTCCCCATTTCATCATTTCTATAGTAAACGTTCACACCCAAGAATATTATAGTATAAATTGTCCAATAATGAACTAATTTAACTCCCCATTGTAGTCTATATTATCTCATGACATATTATATTTTATTCAATGCATTATAGGGATATACAATTTTGATCACAACCATCACATAATTAAAAAAAATATATGTTTTAAAAAATATCAAAAAAACATTCATGGTTTAATCCCAACATTATCTATGGAAAATAAATTCTATTCATAGGGATTTAATTTTTACATAATCATAGCCATCTATATAAAGTAATTTGATAGTATCATATAAAAATTCCTTATTTTATCAATGTTTAACTAAATCCTTCGAAATTGATATTTTTATTAAGAAATATAAATAATTAAAGTGTATGGGGTCATAAGATCATATACCTTGTGATGAATAAAAATCATTAAAAGATTTTTTAATAATTGTATAATACCTTTTAATTTGAACATTTCTTAGAAAATAGTTAAAATAAGGTTTTAATTTAGTATTTTTAAAAATGAAAATTTCAAATCATATAGAAAATTTAATATTATTTGTGAGTAACCATTGAAAATAAAATTTTAAACTTCAATGATTATAAAAATACTATTTTTGGGACAAATAAATAATTTCATATATGTTAAAAGAGAACAATCTTTTCACAATCTTATACAGGTCAATAGTTAGTCATATTTAAATCATATAACAAGATTAATTTTAATAATTTGGAAATACTTCCAAATGTATAAATAATTATCTTCTAAAAAAATTAATTTTAGAAAAATAATTTTATAAATAATTTTTAAAAAATTTATATGGGTGATAATAACTCCCATCTCAAAAAGAAGAAACAATGTATAATTTTCTCAAAAAAAGTTTTCTTAACAATTTTCAGTACCAAAGAGAGGAAATTTTTATTAATAAGTTAAAATAATAAAATTAAACAGATAATATGAATATATATATATGGTTTATAAGATAGTTATAATATAATTTTCCCCAATATAAATTTAACATATAAAATATCGAAAATAAGTGACATAGTAACATAACCCTCTTATGGCTTAGGTAACATTTCAATCATAATACCTTGAAAGATAAAACATAAAATGAAACTAAAATTTACATGAATATGGATAAAATAATTATATAACATATTTATGGTGTAGTACATACACCATATAAACAAAAATAAGTTCATAACATGGAAAATGATTAAATGAAACAATATTGAGATGAAGAACCCTTACAGTTTTGGAAACCTTTAAATTAAAACCACATAAAATAGAAAAACATGGATGATTTTTTAAAACCACATATATTTCATTAAAATAATCATGAAATTCATTTATGGGATGTATATAAATCAAATGGAATAAATAAGTGGTGAATATAGAAAATGTCTCATAGGGTAAAAGTGATGCAAGAAACCTTTTCCTCCTGTCTTTCCTTGCTTCATACATATTCCAAAATCCTGTTTAATAAATATTGATTTCTTATAAATATATTAAAATACCACACTCATATATATATATATATGTGTGTGTGTGTGTGTGTGTGTGTGTTTGTGTTTGTGTTTGTTACTATATATCACTAATTTATAATTTTCTATTACCCTGTTATTGACAATTCTTTATTAAAATGTTTATTTGGAAGAAAACCAGTTTATTTTCCTTGCACCTTTCAGTTCAACAGTTTTGGTAATTGAACCATAGAAATGGTTTCATAATATAAAACATCATAATTATTTCATAATTATTTTATTTATTCATATCATAAATTTAACCATAATTATTAAATGGTGATGAAAAATGAATTCTATTACTTCATGGAGATGGCAGTCTGTATGTACTCACGAGTGGTGGTTTCACTTTTTGATGGATGTAACAAAATAAAGGTGCATAATAATTTTTATTTAAATAATTATAATAATATCATATATATCATATATATTCATCAAATATATTCTTATTACTATCTTTGTAACAAAGAAATTAAAAATGGACAGTACACACTTATGCACAAGTGGTGTATTCATTTTAGAATGGGTGGTAAAGAGATATAAATTGGATATAAAATTAACATAAAATTAAAAAAATAAATTAATTATACTTATTCAATAATTTTAATATGGTTATAGAATATTGAGTGTTGTTTTAAGAAGAAATAAATATGGAAAAATATCGGCAAGAACATATACCTCTTCTGAGGGTATTACCTTATAAAACACACCATAAGGCTTCCTGTATGAGACTCTTTAAAATATTAACACATAAATGTCCTGTATAAGTATATCATGAAATTATTTGGGTAGATAATGGTCTAGATAAAATTATAATGTATTATTAAGAAGAGAGGATATGATGGGCACTTTTATAAATGAGGGGAGTGACACACCTGTATTTATTGAAAATCATAAATTATAAAAAAGTAATTATCATAAGAAATTGTCTGCAAATTTGATTAATTTAAAATATAAGAAGATAAAATATGAAAATAAATTAATATAATAGTATGTTTAAATGTTTTTTTCTCATTTTTACCTTTTATATATTTAGTGTAATCTCTCATTAACCCCTTTAATCTTTTAAGTAGTAATGATTCTTTACATAGGTCACTATTTATAATGAAATATAAGAAAAATGAACTCATTACTATAATTTTACATGAAGAATAAAAATATATAAACCATTTTATCATATTAAATTTTTTCAACTAAATAAATTCATTTTAAATTATGTTTCCAAAATACAAGAAAACCCATTTCCAGTCAAATGAAATTTTAAGATTAAAACTAATTTTATTTTTATTCTATTAATAATAAAAAATATTAGATGATTTATAATATATTTTATGAACTGTATTATCAAAAAAAATTCACTAAAATCATTCATTAATTCTAATTAATTAAATTTATTAATATAATATACATTGTCTATATTAATTTATGTGAAATATATATTTTTACCTTCAAATTATTTGATCTTCATTTCTAATAAATTGATAGTATATGTATTAATTATTATCCATTTTTTCATATTAAAAAAATATATTTAGTGAAAATCATATTTCATTTTTATTAAGGTAGATAATATAAAGAAAAACACAATACATCGAAAAATTTATCTCTAGAAATAAAATGATATTATTTCTAGAATTTAAAATGATTATTTATTTATCAGTAATTAATCATTACATTTTCCTTCTGTAAAACTTTTATACATAATTTTTCTTATTTAATTATTAATATTTATACCCTCTAATCCAATTGATAGGTGATAATGATCACATTGAATATTAATATTTCAATATTATATCTTGGTTCATTTAAGCATAGTGTTTCATAAAAATAAATCTATCCAAAAAAATAGATTTTATTAATACAGAGATATATCATAAAATCACATGGTGCTTCAATGATATGTGAATATTAAATCCCAAGTTTCATATTTATTTTTACTCAAATCATTCCATGAAGTTATAAATCATTCCACAACCAATCTATCGGTTGAAAAATAGTTAAATGAGAAACCAATCTACTATTTTATGAATAAGTATTCCACATCATGATTAATGAATATAGATAAATTGAATATAATTTATTACGAGTCTATCTCATGATCATGTGGTATTTATTTAGTAAACTAATAACTACCAATTTCAATTCTATGGTGGAAATTTTATTAAGGATGATCCAAGGAAAATATTTGAAATATTGGAAGTTTCAATCATTTTATTGTTTGAATTTCAAAATACAAGATTGATACATTATCTAGATAGAGATAATATTTATGGGCAGTATAAGTGTATCATAAATAGGATAGAAATAAGTAATTATTTTATATCTAAAAATATAAAATTAAAAGTGTTGTTCAATGAAGACCGGGTATTGATAAGTAAAGTACGATCAAATAGATTTTTATTAAAGATCATTCCAATAAGGATAGTATAATCTGAATTTCCTAGAAAATTCGAATATATATTGGATAAACATGAAGAAAACATTTTCTATTTGATGATGGTTATTCTGATTAATATCTTTTGAGTTTGACTGGTGTGTTGACTATGCACTTGTATCCCTCTAGAAATTAAGTAGTGAAAAAGATGAAGATTCCACGAACCTTGTATGATCAATGAGAATATACAAAAGTTAAAATCACATAGTTGTGAAGTTTTGTTTAATTAGAACATCAACACAATATTGGTATGATCACCTTATTCATATCCCATTATTAGTCACCATGTAAAAATAATTGCGTCTTTCCCTCTTTAAATTCTTGCATTATATTATTGTTTTTGTGGAAATTATCATTTTAGATTCATGGATTATTTAATAATGATAAGAAAATATTTTGATTATATAATGAGATAAAAATATTTACAACACCATAATTCACCACCCACCCCTCCCCCCTCATATAGTCTAGTGAGATATGATGGTATAATAGTGAGGAATGAAATAACATTAACATTTCCTTCACCAATGATTCAAGAAAAAAATCACATGATTTCCCATATCAGCATTACTTAGAAAAAAATGTCTTACTAGATATTATATGCTAAGTAGGATCAAAATCTATTCTACTCTTGATATAAAAAATGTTGACAAATTTTCATGTTTTCCAGATATTTCTATATCTATAAATAAGGTGTTTCCTTATAAATCAGCATTAGAAATATTTTTATCATGGCCTCATCAATCATGTCTATATTCTCCACTTCTTAAACATTAATCAATTATAACCTTGAAAAAATATCTACCAACACATTATATAAACACATATATTCCTTAATATTTATATCAAACTAATAGATATAAAGTATCGACTAAATTTAAAATTTATTTTTATATATTTTTGTTGTACATTAAACTCTGAGTAGCAATATTGGTATATAAAATCACCATGGAGAGTACATGATAAGATCTAAATATATCAAAAACATATACCACTAATTTATGTCCCTTATCCTTATTAGTATAGACTATTTTGTAATTACTTATTATCCATAAGTCATCTTATATTTGTTAAAATATGTAATAAACCATCCATCCCAACCCATCTACTATAATGAAATTTATCGCATCACAAATTAACTAGAAATTATTATCCTAATTTAGAGAAAACATTGTTGGGGTGAGCATAAAATTTATTTTCAAATTAGTAATGGATTCCATTAATGGTTCATCAAAATGGAATGAAACTTCTATTGATACGAGATTATTGATTTTTCAGTATATCTAAAATAATTCCTTTGCAAATCTGTGATAGAATTCCATGTTTCCAATAAAGAATTAAATACCCCTTACTGTGGTTATATATGTCCTAAATTATATCACCCTTAGATTCATAAAATTTAATATAATTCCATATTTTTAAATCGTATGTACGATTACAATTCCCTCTTTCACTGTGAACTTAAATTTCACAAAGTTTATAAATAAGAATTTTTCTTTTCATCTCTCAACCCCAAATCCCTATTTGTCAATAAAGCCTCACAGGATCAACCATATATTTACATATCATCCATTATTATCCATAATGTCTTCATACATGTCATGAAACAAATATACAACGAACAATTGAAATTTTCATTGGTGTATTGCACTTGCCAAATGACATGTGATGATAGGGGAATATGCCATATAGTCTGGTGAATATGATCTTTGAATAATTTGTTATTCCCCTACAATTTGATTATAACTTGATTATCCATCAAGAAGGTAATAAAACCCATTCATATTATACCATTCCATCATTATATCCATGAATTATAGGGGAAAGTCATTTTTTTCTAATGGCTATATTCATCTTCCTATAATTCATGAAAACACTCCTTCTCATAACTATTTTTATAGTAATTGGAAAGTTCATTTCATTATTTATCATGGTTTGGAATCCCTTATTTAACATAGTGTTTAATGGGATAGCCAATTTACTATTCAAAATATAGAATATAATTTCATAATATAAGAGTTATAGAACATCCCTTTTGACCATGTCCTTCATTAGAAGTGAGATTTTTAATTACATTTGATGAATTGGTTTACTACCTTCATACAATGAAACTTTTTTTCAGAACATTATTGGAATAACACCATTTATAATAAAAATCACCCAAGATATTTCTTTTATTGTTCCCTTATAAACTTATAATAGTTTCTCTTCTTGTATTATTATCAAGCGTGAGTTGATGGTCATTAGTACAGTGTATTTATCTAATAAAAATTAATACCTTCATATAATGGGTAATTTCTTCTACTCAAGCATTAGTGTATTGATTATTTAATGATAAAAAATAGGATATTAATCCCTCGAAAAATTCTCTGTCCACTATAAAAATTAATATTTTTTTATCCTTAACACTAATGTTCAATACTTAATCTTATACTATCTCATAATTGACATGAATTGTCAGATTCTCTTATTTTTTATAGTATCATCAAGGATGGGTGTTATTAATTAAAAAAACAGAATGAAATGATTTTAAATTAGTTCTATGTATCACTACATTCATATAATTAATGATAACATAATCTTCTATAACATTGAAAATGAGTCTCCCTTGATTTACTAATCAACACCTACTTTGTTTCTAGGAATGTTCACCATAAAATAATGGAAATATACCCTTTATTTTTCATTTTATGGATTAATATGTTAGTAGGAAAAATAAATTTCTCTACATTCATGAAAACTAATTTGATAATTCTCCATGGAAATTTCAATTATTATTATGTGAGATGAAGTGTTATTCGCATTGGATTTATCTTATAAAGCCCCAATTTCCAAAAAAACACAATGAAATTAGGTTTAAACTTTCACCTAAATTAAAAAGTTTCATCCAAAATGTGCATGATCTAATAGTTAAAGGGATTGAAAATTTCATTAGTCTTTACTAAATTAACTTTCAAATAGTCTTCACTAAGATAAATAACTCTTAGATCGTTTAACTATTTCCAATTTTAGAAGAATATCATTTAATCAAGTTGTAATCTAATATTTGAGAAATTGATTCCTCAGAAGGGATGTTAATGTGTAAATGTTATAATATTTTCAAAAAACTCTTATATTTTGTTTTTACTCTCCCATATCTCGTACCACCTAGTAATGGTATTGGGGCTAAGTATGATTATGAGTAATTATATTCTTCCACTTTTGTTATTTTTCCTTATATTCAACTCTTCCTATCAACTCATTTAATTTTTATCCCTAATTTTCTCTTCTTGGGTGACACTTTATTTATAGAACACTTATTTCCTAGTTTCATTATCACTATCTCATTATTAGCTATGTGTTTCGTCAATCCCTGCAGTTATCACCTAATTCATATCTACGTAGCCTTTTACTCCTCCATTTGATTTTTTTGATTCTGTTACTCGGTATTTTTCTATGTATCTAATATGATATAGTGTGAGATATTTTCCACACTTGATGCTCAATATTTACAAAGTCCATGTCGGGAGTATAGTCAAAGACACATTTAGAATACTCAAGACATAGAATATGGGAAAAACTTAGGGTCCCTCCCAAGGAATAGGTATCAAATGACTAGTGGTATTTCCAAAATAATTTTTGGGTTTATATATATTTAAAGTAGAAAAAACAAGAATTAAACAGGGGTAATGATCAATAAGTAGAGAAATTAAAAATCAAATAAAATAAATAGAATAATTAAAACAACATTAAGGATAAGAAAATATAGAAAGACTACGAAAATATTCAGCAGAACAATTCAAAACGTAGGTTGATCCACCTTCAACTACCTATCATAGATATTATTAAGGATAAAATCAACAATTATAAGCTCACTCAATGTATGGTAAATCCCTCAATTTATACACCTCTATTTCCTAAAATATTGATCATTCAAGTGAAAAATAACTTCCAACACATGAGAACTCTCCCAGTTTTGAATAAATGCTTTAATAAATTCACTCGAGCCAAAAATTTCATCCTGACTGAAGTGATCATCAAAGGATCGAAAATTAAAAATTCCTAAATTAATCGCGTGATCTTATAAGTTATGATATGAATGGGAACGGATCAAGGGAAATTGCAAAGGAAACCAATATATGGAAATATTATTCTCTCACACATACTAATTAACATTCATGATCTCCTCACAGTGATGAATATGTGGAGATTATCATGAATTTGATATCTCCATGATGCATCAAGATTCGATTCCAAAATATTAAATCTCAAATTTTGTTTCCATTTCTGGATATTTGAGATCACAGAAAAAAATTAAGTAAGAATGTACCAAAAATCACAATTCTAATTAAAAAACTAAAATATAATGATAGTATTTACATAATATAAATAAAACAAATAGTGAAAATGAAGAATAATAAGAAGAATAATGGGTGGGGTGATCGTCTCCTAGTTGTGAGATAGTTCCCATGTCATGGGGAATAGAAAAAGAGAGGAGGAATAGCTCCGCTTAATCAGAAACAATACTCAAAATAAAATGACATCCTAATAGGTAGCAGAAATATCCATGTGGTGTCCTTTGACACACTCCTCACATAATTCGAGTGATATATCTATGAGTGAAACAAACCTCTTGAAACAACATTTCTTCCCCTAGAATTTACCTATAATCGTTATTAGATCCCATATTTATCATGAGATCACTTCCAGTCAATAAAAAAAAGAAAAAATTTTCACTATATATGTATATATAATTAGCTTTGAAAAATTATATATATACCTGTATATATTTATATTATCATTAGAATATATGTAATAATATATATTATAACTAAAATCAGTTTTATTATTGTATAAATATCTAAAAAAATTCAAAAAATGATAATATTATTATTTTTACAAATTATTATAGAGATCATATTATATAAACATATATCTCAATAACTACATTGATAATTAATCTTATTATTGTTATATTGTAGTTATTATTATATTATATATAATTATATAAAATAAAAAAATAATAATAAAAAATATGGAGGGGTGTGAAATCGATCGGTGGGGGGCTCGGTGGGGGTAGATATGAAATGTGGGGTCATATCGTGTACCACTGCATGAGATGGGAAGAACATGCTAGACCTCTAATAGTGGGAAATGATGGCTTTGATGAGGTGCTTCTAGTGGATGGTAGGTTTTAGAGTGGCTTGATGGTGGTTCAAGATTAGGGTGGTCGATGCTCAGTTGGATGGTAATAGATTCGGTGAGGGTCTTCGAGTAGCAGTTAAGTGTCAAGATAGTGGCGGGTCTCAAATTCAACCAGTAGTGGTACCCATATGGAAATCTATAGTTTTGGTTCGACTTTTAGCTTCAATTATAGTGATTTGATTCTATAATATTCAATGGCGAGGTAGTTTGAGTCTTCTGATCTTGGAAATCTATGATTTTTGGGTTCAAAATTCTTTGATTTGTGGTGGTGTTAAGTTGCTCTACTGTTGATATTTTTTCTTTAGTTGGATTCCTTATTCTATAGTTGTTGGTGTTTTTCCGGCGGTGTGTTATGATGACATGGTGGATTTATGTGCCCCCATTTGGGTTTTCAATGGTGGGTCATGGATTCCTCGTTGAAGGTGAGGACTGGATGTGGCTCAAGGAGTAGTGGTGGGAAAGGGTGATGGTGGGTGAGCCAGCAGAGGTAGTAGTGGATTGGGAGATTCCATTGGGGGTTATCAATGGTGGGTGGAGGATTACAACGGTGAGTTGATGAAATAGAAATGGGGAGTTGGTTCTCTTTTAGTGACTCCTACTAAGCCACAGTTCTCTGCTCTAGTGGCGGCTTAGTAGGCATTGGTGTTAGGCGAAATAGGGGAGACAAAAGTGGTTCCCTCAAACAGTGACTCACCTAAAAGTGACTTTGGGAACCGGAATTAGCAGCACCCAGTGGTAGTATCACTTACCTAAAAGACAAATGAACAAAATCAATAAAAAATGAATTAATTTAAAATCTTAAAAAATTGTGAAAGTAAATAAAATACAAACTCAGTGAAATTAAATAGATTATATAAGTCAAAATATAAATTAAACAACTTCTGATCTATTAAATTAAAAGATATTTACATAAAAAATTATATAAATAAAATAATAAATAAAATATATATTTTGAAAAACACAAAACAATGTAAAAATAAAAGAATTAATTTAATTTAAAGATGAAAATGTATAATATAAATAAAAATTGATAAATAAATAAATAAAATAAAATAAATATATTAATTTTAAAATTTTCAAAATTATTGAAAATAATCAATAAAATACATATTTTTACAAAAATAATATTTGATTAGTTACATTCAAAAAAGGGATCATTTGGTAATTATAAATTAAAATACAATATTATGATTTTAAAAAAAAATACAAAAATGATCTATCAAAGTGTATTGAAAAATACAACATAATACTCCCTCACACTTAAATTTTTTTTGTCCTCGATAAATCCAATATTTTATACTTAAAAAAAGGAAAATGTTTAATAGTGATCTTAAAAATTAAGTGTGTCTAGATTTTTAAAAAAATAGTTGCACTAAACCAGAGGTGGGTTAGGCTATTCAAATAATGTTTTCACAAAAGGTCCTACATATATTCAAAACACACTAGAAATCAAAGAAATCACAGATTTATTCACTATCAATGATGGTATACCTCTTATATGAAGTCATCTAATACCCTACATCAATTATAGTTCAAAATATGAGACCCCTCGGTTCAAGTTCAAATTTACATTTTCCTACATTTACGATCACATTTCCATATATATCTATCCTAAATCACTCCATTCCACAGTTCCTTATCATAAAATCCTTAAGAATAGTATGGAACTCTACTCAGTAATCATACATCCCCATAAAAATCATAAATTAGTGTGACCCTAAAAAACCAACTAGTTTTTATCCACTAGATAGGACCAAATTTTGGTGCATATTGAATCCTAATAACTATAAGCTTTTACTATAGTTTTGAAAAAATTTGAAATAAATTGATAATTTAAAAAAATTACCATTTCTTGGAAAACAATTTCGGAGAATTTGAAATGAAATAAATACCCCTCTCCCCATAGTTGAAACTCAAAAAGGACTCCATTGTTTAATCTCAACGTGAGAGGCGTGATAAAAATTTTCTATTTATATTTATAAATGAGGTACAGTAAAATTCAATTTTTAGGGTTGACAAGGAAGTTCAAAAGGTTGTTTTCCACGTCGGGGAAAAAAAAGAAACCAAATCATAAATAAAGAGAAACACCATCCACCACTAAAAAATCAAGTTATTTTTTTTGTAAAATTATATGATTTTAATTTTTATACATAAAAAAATTATTTTTTTCTATTTATTTCAAATAGTATCATGATTACAAAATTTCTAAAGCAGTAGTTGAATGAAAATGAAAATAGTGGGCATAAGAAGGTTTCACAATGCAACTCAACTAAATTTTCAATTGTAAAGATTTTAGCAATATAACACCCAGTAAGAGAAAAATTCAAAGATCATCCTAAAAAGATAAATTCCCCATCACTTAATCCATAGTATCATGCATCATGAATGAATTAAAATGAAATAATTAAATAAATCACTCCCCAAGTGCAATGGATTTGAATCCTTGAAGTTTATATGTGTCACCCCTAGTTTAATTTTTAAAATATCTCAAGTTAATTAATTCAAGTAACAACAAAATTTAAACAATTTAATATAAAAAATTTATTAAGTTATTTTTAAAATAAAAGAAACTTGATGTTGATTTAGGGAGTTTAATCAGGTGATCTCCACTTTAAAGCATTTATTTGTCTCTGACTAACTAAAACATAGAATTTTTTTCCTGATTATTGACTTAATATGTAAAACAAAACAAAATAAATATTAATCATAAAGAAACTAAAACAAGAAACTAAATGGGATATTCTTGGGATAACCCCCCAATGTATGTTTTAGATTGACTTTCCATAGCTAAATAGTCAGGGAATATACCATAGTCTGAAAAAGGTTGTGGCTTCTTTATTACGAACCCTCAAATGTGGTACTTTAGAAAATCATATATATTCCATTGTCTGAGTACCACAAAGCATCATGTGAGTCCCTCTATTAAGAATTATACCACTTGTGAAGTACTAGAGGGGTAAATAAAATGTAGTGGGACCTCCCCGCTTCTACAGCCAGAGGGTTGGTGTGCACAAGTGGTGAGACTTTATCACTAGGATGAGACCTATCTTATGGTTTATCTTGAACAATAAATCTTTCATTTAAATCTAAAATGTTATCATCATCCACCTTATTCTCAGCACATAGGTCAAGTAAATTCCCTTTATCATAAATTCCCAAACACTCTTTTTTATCTTGAATTGAGAGGTCCAGTAATTCTCTAGTAGGTGAAACATCAAATTATTCTCTCCATGAAATTACAAAAGTTAAATTCCTCCACACTATCTTCATAGGGAAAAAAATTATGATAAACTTTTACATAATCAAATTAAAATAAAAATAAAACTTCTTCCATAAAATTTTCAACTCACTAAACAAATTCAGTTTGTTCCTCTTCCTGATAAAATAGTGATCCTTGAAGAAATTATGGGGTAAGAGTGAGGTAGTAATCCTCTTCCATCATCTATTAAAAGAAAATGATCTTAATTGGGGTGTCATACAAAGAAAATTCACGTATTTAAAATTATGGTGTGACCTATTGAGACAATGAAAATCACTAGAAAGATCAATGTTACAAAAAACATCAAACAATGTTCTGAAAATAAATTGATCCTCCATATTGTATCCATCTTCATTAATTTATTTACAAATTATCTCTTTCCAACACTTCATGGCATCCTCAAAATGAGATTATTTTATCTCCAGCTAGTATTCTTGGGAATCTCAAATTTGTGAAACTCACATTTTTCATCATATAACTCTTGTAAAAGTTTAGAAAATTATTTGTGTTCCTTGACTAAGGATTCCAAATTAATCTATTTAAACATCTAATTAAATTATTAAATTTATTAATCAAAATCGTCATGGTGAAAATGTTTTATTTATTCACCAATTCTATATGCAATAATCCCCTCATAATACATTGAGGTTTCAGGTAGTATAATCATTTTTTTGGTGCTTTTTTCGTTTTTTTTAATATTTTTTTCAAATAATAGAAAAATTAGAAAAAAACCATTAGAAAACATTTCTTCCCTTGAAAAAGATTGAAAATTGAAAAAATTTATATCATGGGGATGGTCAAAGATGTATTTATATACCCCAAGATAGTGAAAATTAGCTGACCGTAGGGTTTCTCTCAAGGAAGAAGAGTCGAATTCCAAGTGGTATTTTGGAAACACTATTTATGTTTTTATATTTTAAAATATTCTCAATAAAAAATGCATGAAAAGTTGGTGAAGATCACATAAGGGAGAAATGAAATATAAAGTAAAAAAATAGTGGAATCAAAACAATATGGAAAATAAGAAAAGATGGAAAGATAAAGAAAATAGTCACTAGAATAAGTTCATAACCAGAATGTTCCACCCTCAACTCCCTATCATAGATATTTTAGGGATAAAATAAAATAATAAAGTGTAACGAACCGTTTTTTTTTTAGCAGATAAAATTGGATGGTTTTTGAACTTTTTCTTTTATCAGCAGGTCGGTTTTAAAACCGAGATTTGGAACGAGGTCCCGAGTTCTGGAGCCGCTTTAAGTGGTGATATCGGACCGCGCACGGTAGGTTTAACCGTGTGGGTCAGGCGTGCAGGGTACCCTGGGTATCTGGTAGCAGGCGCGCGGGCTGCACATGGTTTTTCAGACGGTGCGGGTAAAACCGTGCGGGTTGGGTGTGTTTTAGGTCTTGTTTAAAATTATAATATAAGAAAATAAATAAAAAAACCTTAACTAACTCCCTCACACTCACTCGGCAGAACACCCACGCGACGCACCCCCCCTCCCTTCTCTCCCGCGAGCCGTGTGCGACCCCCCTCCACGGCGCCGCTTCCTTCCCCGATTTCTCCCGATTTTTGGCGATTTCACTCTCCGAATCATCATGGTGAGTCCTCTCCCTTATCCTCCCTGTTTCTGGCTTCTTTTCGACCTAATCGGCGCCCGGTGAGGTTAGGCTGAACCCTAGGTTGGGGATAGTTTTTGATTTTGTTCCTTTTCCTTTTTTTGCCTGCTCTAGGGTTATGCGGAAGGTCTCTCGAGACCTCGTGGGTGCACATTTGGTGTTCGCCGCCAAAGTTGAGGCGGTTTGTGGTGATTTTGGTCTGCCAGTTGGTTTCTGAGTTAAGGTTTCTACCGGTTTTTGGTCTTTTCAGCCTCTAAATTAATTTATCAATTTGTTTTAGAGGTTCCTGGTTGGTTTGGTTTAGTGCGTTGGAGGTTTCGATATTGTTTCGGGTTGTCAGAGCATAGGAGACTCACCTGCATAGGAATAGGTACATATTTATATGTACGTGGGTTCCCCGGGCAAGCGTATATTTTTCCATGGCAGCAAATATACACATACGGGGCTAGTTGTCCCCATTACATATATAAAAAGTGCATGTGCAGGTGAGCGGAGACAGGTGTATATGTGTAAGCATATGTGTAAGGATCCTCTTGTGCATGCTCATGGCCATGTGGAGCATGTGCATATAGGCTAGGTGTCCTTATACGTATGTGAAATCACATATGCCTTGTGGGGGATTAGCTGCGACAGCTTTAGTTAGAAAGCACCAAGAGCCGGAGTGGACGGATGGATCCACCTGGAGGTAGGGTCCCTCTCCTTGCCCTTTAAATTTAAGTAAAGTAATAGTGAGTTTAATATTGCACTTATCATTTTAATTATGCAAGTTTAGTTCTGATTAAATGCTTCTGTGCAAATTGTGTGAATTGCAGGAATAAGATAAAAGAGGTTGTTTGGTCACTAAACTAATGATTTAATAATAAAACCCCTCTTTCGAGGTGTGCTGCCTTCAATCTAAAAATGTAGCAATAGAATTTCATGATTGCCTTCATTATTGTTTGGTTTCTTAACTTTGCTAAGTGTTGAATGAGTTTTAAAGTAAATTCTAAATATCACTAAATGAATTGTATGATAAAGTAATGGCATTTTTTCTAATAAAACTCCTCCAATGGAGGTGAGCGGCCTTCAAAATAAACGTGTAGTAGTAGATTTTTTTTTGTGATTGCTTGCTTAAAAGTCTTATGACTCTTTATGCTTGACATTATACCTGATAAATGACATGCTTTTACTTGTACCATACTGGTTACCTCAAATGATGTTGCTTCTTGAGAAATAATAAATGATCCATGAAACCTCTTAAGTTCATGGCTTAACATGTAATTAGAACTTTTAGGGTAGGGTGACTACCCTCTTCCCTTTACTTCGGCGCTTATGTCAGGCCACGTCTTGTGTTGCTTTTCTCAACCATCCGGAAATGCCTCTTTATTTATTATTGAAATGCTTGGGTGGTTCGCTCCTGCCCATTGTGGCCTTCGTTTATGGTAAAGTCCACCCTAGGTACTCGCCTTTCCTCTTGGACACCCCTTTGGGTGTGCCCAGTAGCGACCTCGTTACCCAGGGTGCCTCATGAGACATGATATATATAGAATTTCATTACAATATTTACAAAAATAATTTCATGTCCCATGACTACAGAAGATCGCGAGGATCAGGATTCTGGGAAACCAGCTACTCTGATAAACTTCATCAGTACATTGCATGCCTGAAAAATTTTAAACAAAACGTAGGGTGAGAAAAAATGCCCAGTAAGGGGTTTTAAAAACATTTTATGAAAATCCTTTCTCAATGTTCTTTTGAAGAGAATAAAACACTTTTCTAAAAACAATACATTATCGTTTCTTGAAACATGAAATCCATCATTCTTTGAAAACCACATGCATAAATGAAGCATGTTCATGAAATGAGCTTTAATGTAAACATGATCAGAGTGCACAATATAAAAATAATAAACAATGCATAATGATAAAACAAGGTTACATTAAATCTAAAAGAATTCTATGGCTAAGTAGGGAAAACATTCATATGAGTAAAATGCAGATCATCTAACAGTTTACCATATGAAAAAAAGTTCTTGTCACATAAAGTACATATTAATGATCTTGGGAGCTTTGAACTAGGGGTTGTCCTGTTAGTTGAACTAACCCCTGGTTAACCTTTATCATTACATGCAGAGGGATATAATGAGTGTAATTAGGTCAAGTACATAAGCTACTGCAACATAACATGCCATTCCAATTATTCATTTTGAACATACAAAAGCTCTGAATCAAGGATATCCTACTAATTGGGATATCCCAAGGTTGGTCACTTATATTAGAACATAGTGATGAGGCACATAATACTAGACTCAAATTTCCATGACCTGAGGTTACATAAATTATCTCATGAGATCTTTCGATGCATGGTGGAGCATACATTTACCGGTATCCAACCCGGAGGGCTTACTTTTACCAGTCCCTATCCTGGAGGGCTTACTTTAACCAGTGCCCAACCTGGAGGGCTTACTTTAACCAGTCCCGAACCTGGAGAGCTTACTTTAACCAGTCCCT
This sequence comes from Viscum album, assembly GCA_963277665.1. Taxonomy (NCBI): domain Eukaryota; kingdom Viridiplantae; phylum Streptophyta; class Magnoliopsida; order Santalales; family Viscaceae; genus Viscum; species Viscum album. The sequence continues at coordinate 1,789,989,498 of OY728133.1, read as the reverse complement.
AACCTGGAGGGCTTACTTTTACCAGTCCCTAACCTGGAGGGCTTACTTTAACCAGTCCCCAACCTGGAGGGCTTACTTTAACCAGTCCCCAACCTGGCACTCTGATGTGTCTCTCATGAGTTTTCATGGGTCTAGGTATCCATGGTGTCACATACCACTTTGGATATCCAACTTTTAAGTGATGCTATTTGAGGTGTCCCAAACCACTCCAAATAATGGGTTATTGAGTTCATCAATTAATATTAGATGTTCATCATTCCAGATACAACACAAGAGAAGTTATGGAAATTATTAAGGGAAAAAAATTGCATGAAAACAAGTAGTACACACAATACATTGTGTTATTTATCATTGATCCATGCACGCCAACTAATCCATAAGGGGAAAAAATAAGGGATCACATGCATTATCTTTCAAATATATCGATAAGGTGATGGTGGTTTCGCCATTATTTAAATACATGTGCAGAGGTCAAAATACAATGGATGCACCAGATTAGGTTGTTACATTCATGGATTAAAATGATGCACCTAAAAAAATACTTGACTTTTATTATTGCAATGAACATGACTTTGAAACTTTAAATTTATCCATAACATGATTATTTACTAAAAATCACTGTGGCAATTCTTATTTTTACATAAAGAATGGTTACTAGTGTTTTAAAATCCATAAAATCTTTAGTCTTATCCTTTTGAGATGGGATGGAGGATAAAATATAAAATTATATCTAGGGTACATGTTGAAATAACGTGGAATATTAAGCCAGATCACTGGTGCAACATACACACTGGCTTAGCAACCATCAAAATTTGCTAGAAACTTATATGTGTCAAAGTGTAAACTAATTATTAATACGTATTACATAAAAAGGGTTTTGGAAAAAATGAACTTATAAATGCACATTCACCTGACCACATTTAAATGTTTACGTGGTTCACGCCACACATTTTTACAAAAACACATGCATTGTCAAAAACGCTGATAAATGAAATTTTCCATTAGAAGAACAATTTTGATAAACTAAACCTCAAATATACATATATATAAATTTATATATGTATGTATATTGACATCGTTCTAAGGAAAATAATAATAATCTTTAAGGGTAACCTAATTTTTTAACAAAACATCATGTTAAGCCAAGATGAGTTAGGGCATAATGACCATACTCTTGAATCATATATTAAGAAATTATTTGAACGTAGTTAAATAGAGGTGTGAATATATCGGTTATATATATATAAATATATATATATATATATATATATGTATAAGTATATATAAGTGTATAAGATACTTCAACCCCAAAAAAAATGAAGTGAAAAGATAAAATCTTTTTTCCTTCCCCAAAGAAGTTAGTAGACACGGGGAGGGCCTAATACATGGATCATGATGTATGCAAGCCCCATAAAAATGCATAAGTTTATTTATATAAGCATATATATATATATATATATATATTTATATATATAAACTCAAACCGAAAGAAAAAGAACCATAGTAAGGAAAACAAGAAGATCCCTTACAGACTCGGAGAGGAGGAGGAACAAGTGCTCTCGATGGTCTATGAGGAAGACGCTGAAGAGAACACCAAGGAATCACCGCCCCTGTCTTTGGTGCAACTGTATGTTTTAAAAAGAAAAAAGTCCTAGGGATAAGGGCGACGAGGGATCCGAGACCAGGAAATAAAGTGGGAGGCGCCGACTTCGTGGAAGATAACGAGAGGGGGGTGACCGTTGTCGGCTCGGGCGGAGGAAGCGAGGAACAGGCGCACTGCATGCGTGAGGAGGAGAAAAAAGAAAAAAGTGGGAAGAAGAAGGGACCTATGGGGGAGAGAGAGGCGTGAAAAAAAACGATGGCCAGGATTAGAAGCGGCTGGATCGGATGGCCTAAGGTTCGTCGCGGGTTGAAATAAAACGCGGTTTCATTTTGACGTTTTAACATAATATATATATATATATATATATATATATATATATATTCAACGTTTTCACCAAATAAAAACTGTTGTTTTATTACTTTATTAAACCTATTATAAATTCATTATTATTATTAATATAACCTTATCACTAAACTATTATTATCCTAAGTCAAGGGTTATTAATACACCTATGTATTAAACTATTAAACCCTTATTTAAAACATAAATTATATTTTCATTTTCCTCTATTTCATTTACCAAAACATATAATTTAATTTAACATATCCATTATTTATTTCTACTTAACTAAATTTAAAATTACATGTTAATACCCTAAAGTTATTAAAACAAAAGACTAATCAACCCAAATCTTCAAAATAATAAATTTTCATTTTTCGTTGAAGAAAACATAATTTTATAAGGTATGGTAACTTAATATAATTATGCTAACATGAAATATATATATATATAAATATATATATATATATTTTATATTCCTTTATTAGTTAATTACCATAATTTTCTTAATTGAAGTTTATTATTAAGTGTAACTACATTTAATAAAAGTGTGTTGATATAATTATCATCACATCGAAACACATGAGTAGAAGAAACCATAATTTGATGTAGATTCCGAAATAGTTAATAAAGGTCAAATTATAAAAGAAATAATATATCTAATTTAAGGTTTGATGCAATATATATTTTACTCATAAAGTAGATGTCCTTCCGGTTTAATATAATTAGAAAATAAAAGTTTAATTGTTCAAATTAATATGTATAAAGGAAGAAAAACAAAAATATTAATTTTTTCCGTTTTGAAACATAAAGTAAAATTCTCATTTTGGAAAACAATAGATGAATTAACTAAATTAACATTGATATAATTTTGAAGCAAACTTTATAACTAATTTTCCGAACCATCCAGGGGTAAGCCATCCTATTTCCAATGGTCAAGAACAAAACTAAGAGGATAGGAGGAACCAACGGTCAAAAACAAAACATTGGATACTTTGGGAAAACAACGGTTGAAAAAAAATAGCCGTTTGAGGTCCAACGGTCCGATTGGGGAGCTTATAAAAAGGGTCTGGTCTCGGGGTGTCCCTTACCGCAGGTGACTGAAGGAGACACAAAGATGGTTCGTGTGATCCCATTGGTGCTGAGCACGGTCGCGGTGGCTTCAGCAATCCTTATGTTCCTTATGATGGATGCTCGAAACCTCTACCGCATTCTCGGGCTCTTAGTAGTTTTAAGCAGTCTACCCATTATTGTAATTGGGTTCTTAGTTGGGATATTTGGTTAGTGAGCTTTTCGTGTAACCCGGAAATTGTAAGACCCTTCAGTGTTGAGTTCATAAATAAATGTTACGTGTTTTTATATTTTACATTGTGATTGTTTTAAAGAGAGAACTTCAATAGCACAAAACGCCCAACTTTCATTTATGAGGTTTGAAAACTTCGGGGTGTCACATGCCCCGCCTAAATGCCCATTTTTCCTTGTTCTTTAAGTTATAAATTTAATGTAATAGTTTGAATTGAATGTCTTGCTTGAGAAAGTTTGTTAGCTTGTACCATTTAATGTCATTAATCACATAACATAAAGGCACGTTGATTCCATATGCTTTTGTTTAACTTCTATTGCTCGTGCAAGTTACAGAATGTTGAACAAGGATAATAATTAATGGGAATTTATTATAAAAAGTTGATATCTGATTTGGATAACTAAATGTGAAGAATTGATCATGAAATTAGAATTGTGTCGACTGATTAATTAATTGATAAATAGTAATAAATAAATGAGATTCTGGGTCCTAGACACGGCGCTCTAGACAGATTTAAACGTTGGGATTTGGACATGGCGTTCCTTCCAAATGGTTATCCAAGCTTGTGATTAAGGTGTTGGACATGGAGATCTACCCCAAATGTGATACGGGGTGTTAGACATGGCGATGTACACCGAATGATTATCTAGGTGTTAGACATGGTGATCTACACCATATGTGATACGGGGTGTTAGACATGGCGATCAACACCGAATGATTATCTAGGTGTTAGACATGGAGATCTACACCAAATGTGATACGGGGTGTTAGACATGGCGATCTACACCGAACGATTATCTAGGTGTTAGACATGGAGATCTACACCAAATGTGATACGGGGTGTTAGACATGGTAATCTACACCGAACGATTATCTAGGTGTTAGACATGGCGATTTACACCAAATGTGATACGGGGTGTTAGACATGGCGATCTACACCGAATGATTATCAAGGTGTTAGGCATGGTGATCTACAACAAATGTGATTCGAGGTGTTAAACAAGGCGATCTACACCAAATGTGATACGGGGTGTTATACATGGAGATCTACACCGAACGAATGATAATAATGATTTATGAAAAGAATGAGAGATGTGGGTAAAACCCGAGTGAATTGTGATCAAATAAAGAAAGGTAAGAATGAGTGGATTTTCAGTCTGAGTTCAAATGATAAGTGAATAAATAGAGTAAGAGAGAAAAATGATAAAAAGTGTTTTTATACATGAACCAAATTTACTTGTGTTGTTTTAAACATTTTCTTATTCTGGCTATGGGACGAAGTAGGTATTGCTGTCAGGTGTCATTTTTGGAACCTGGACGGGCGTTTATTTTTTGCATTGTGTCGTTATTGTTCGAAAATAACAGAACTTTGTTTAATTATATTTCATGGTCTAGAGTGGGATAGACCCCGGTGGTTCCGTCCTACTGAGATATATATCACACACCCTACTTAGGCCGCCATTGCACTGTGGTACCCGAATAGATTCAATTTGGTTGCAGGACCTTGTTGTTGTTGTTTCTTGTACTTGGAGTTATGAGCAAAGGACCGAATTGGGGCTCTGGATGCTCATGGAGATCACCCTCGGGGCTTGGGTCTTTTTTCATTTTATTCTGCATTGATGTGTAAGTATTTCAGGTGATTTAATGCTTCCATTGTATCATTAGCATGTCATGCATGCATCTCTTATATAAACAGCCGTTCTCCAATTTTATTCAAACCTTATAAATGAAAAAAAAATTCCACTGCTTTCTTATTATTATTTACACTACTTCCATTGCTATATTTTTGGTCCCTTTTCTCCACATTGATAAGAGGGTATAGTCTCCCCCCAAACTTACCTTACACCCCCGCCACTAGGCAGCAACCTGTGGCGTAAGGGGAGACACACTTGAGGCCATGTCGCGGGCCAGCTCAGGTGACCCAGGTGTCCGGTTTAGGGTCGACCTGGGTTGGTTCATGACAAAATGGTATCAGAGGAGGTTTCTTTCTTTTCATTGTCTTACTGTTTTTGGATTGGTAGAAAGGAGATTAGGAATGTGTCGGCGCTTGGTTAATAGCCGTCTCTGGGACTGATCACCCCACGTACGGTAAATGACCAGGTGGCCAGGGCTGGGAATTGATGTTCATGTTGTTTGCTGTTACAATTGATGTGATTTCACCTTGGGTGAATGTTTTACTTTCCACTGCTTATTTGTTTATGAAGAGGTTTTGAAAATTTTCCATGTCCCGATATGGCGAGGAAATTGCATTTCATGCATCATATTAGGCCCTTATAGATTCACATGTCATGCATATGTGCCATGCCTTGTAGTTGCATTAGTAGGATGCCTGGTGATTTTGATTGTGTGCCTTGAAAATATGTCATGTTTTCTATCTTGCATGTGTGTCATGTTCTGTGTTATATCATGTTTTAGTGATTTTATCTTGTTTCTTTGTGTTAGCTGTTTGTAGTGGCCTATTAGATTTCTGGAAAGTGCTTGGTTTCTTTGGCTGAAATTGTTGGTTGCGATTACGACGGAGAAAATTTTCCATTATAAAGTGTTTGGGCGCCTTATAATTGGGAAAAGGGTAAATCGTGTTTTCAAACATTTTAAAGGATGGCTGCTAAAGTTTAAATGTTAAATGTTGAAGAGGAAGTTTGTTACAACTTGCCTGTTTTTCCTGTGGGGCATTGTTTGAAAACCATGTACTTTGTTGTGAAATAGTACTTGTGGTTCTGTTAAAATCTTAAGGTTGAAATGAATTAATGAATTGGATAAAATGGAATGGGTTTTTTGAGCCTACTAATCCTTGTTTTGCGTTACAAAGAGTTAGGGTCGACGTGTGTGCTTCGTAAGGGACTAGCCCATGCTAGGTAGTACCCTTAGATCTTGAGATACCTGGTTTTCGGTGTGAGCTTATGATGTGGTGATCGTAGTTCGAGGAACGTCACCCGTGTGTTAAAGTGTTTCAAAAATAGTGCGCCGTTGAGCGGCTAGTTCTTGCGACGACATGGACACTCCTAAGGTGGGTAGTGTCGCATGAGTTTCGTTTTTCATGTCGGTGCTTGCTTGGCAGCACAACTTTGATAAGGTTGGCAGTGTACGCAACGCTTTAGAAACTCCGTTAGTGCGGGAAGAGTTTCAGTGGTTAAGCTTCGACGAATACGAATACCTCAGGTGGTATAGGCATCAGAGTTTGGTCCGATTGATCTTTTCAGCAACCTTGGTTTAATCTTAGTGTACTCTTCTAGATGAGACGAGCATATCCTCCATCTTGACGTCTTCTTGGATACACTAAGTTAGTGTCGGTTATACGCCGCACTAAAGTTCAATAGTTATTGATTTGTTTCGTAATCTCTCTCTGGTTGTGCGTGGGATGCACGGTTTCTTGGAGTTATGATTCGTGATGAGCCACGATAGTTTTATAATAGTCTTGTGATGTCTTGGATTGATAATATCACCGAAGGTCGTGTAAGGACTTCGGTGCATCCGTGGTTCATAACGGAACAGTTTTAAAAGCATGTCTTCGGTTTAAGGGAGAGTGTTTTTTTCGGGTCCGCAATGTCTTTCGAGGAAATTTGGAATGAACAATTTTCATTGGTCGATCGTGATTCGATCATTTTCATGGGTTGAAGTCCCTATAATGGCCCCATGTGTAAGCTATACTTTGATGTTTCAGTTGTAACTTGACTGTTGGCTTGAGTTGTAAAGGCTTAAGTGCAGTCATCTTAGAAAATTCTTAAAGGTGCTTTGGACGTTGGAAACGCAATATGACCGGTTGAATGAAACTACACGACCCTTGTGAGTCGGGTGATGTTTTCGTTGTTTTCTGAAGGCTTCACGGGGAAGAGAAGTTTTTTTGGGTGGGTAGTTTGTAACGAACCGTTTTTTTAGAAGATAAAATTTCAAGGTTTTTGAACATTTTCTTTTATCATCGGGTTGGTTTTAAAACCGATCTTCAGAACGAGGTCCTGAGTTCTGGTGCCGCTTTAAGCGGTGATATCGGACCGCATGCGGTAGGTTTAACCGTGCGGGTCAGTCGTGTGAGGTACCCTGGGTATCCGGTAGCAGGCGCGCGGGCTACACATGGTTTTTCAGATGGTGTGGGTAAAACTGTGTGGGTTGGGTGAGTTTTAGTTCTTATTTAAAATTAAAATAAAAGAAAAAAAAACTTTAACTAACTCCCTCACCCTCACTCGGAAGCACACCCACGCGACGCACCGCCCCTCCCTTCTCTCCCGCGAGCCGCACACGACCCCCCCTCCACAGCGCTGCCTCCTTCCCTGATTTCTCCTGGTTTTTGCCGATTTCACTCTTTGAATCATCATGGTGAGTCCTATCCCTTCTCCTCCCTGATTCCGGATTCTTTTCGACCTAATCGGCGCCCGGTGAGGTTCGGCCGAACCCTAGGTTGGGGTTAGTTTTTGATTTTGTTCCTTTTTCTGGTTTCACCTGCAATAGGGTTATGCGGATGGTCTCTCGGGACATCGTGGGTTCGTGTTTGCTGTTCTCCACCGAAGGTGAGGTGTTTTGCGGTGATTTAGGTCCACCGGTTAGATTCTGAGGTATGGTTTCTACCGGTTTTTGGTCCTCGCAGCCTCTAAATTAATTTATCAATTTGTTTTAGAGGTTCCTGGTTGGTTTGGTTTAGTGCGTTGGAGGTTTCGGTATGGTTTCAGATTGGCGGAGCTTAGGCGACTCACCTGCACAGGCATAGGTACGTATTTATATGTACGTGGGTTCCCGCGGCGTGCGTATATTTGTCCATGGAAGTAAATATACACATATGGGGCTAGTTGTCCCCATTAAATATACAAAAAGTGCATGTGCGGGTGAGGGGAGACAGGTGTATGTGTGTAAGAATATGTGTAAGGATCCTCTTACGCATGCTCATGGCCATGCGGAGCATGTGCATAGAGTCTAGGTGTCTTTATACGTATGTGAAATCACATATGCCTCGTGGGGGAGCAGCTACGACAACTTTAGTTAGAAAGCGCCAAGAGCCGGAGTGGACGGATGGATCCACCTGGAGGTAGTGTCCCTCTCCTTGCCCTTTAAATTTATGTAAAGTAATAGTGAGTTTAATATTGCACTTAGCATTTTAATTATGCAAGTTTTGTTCCGATTAAATGCTTTTGTGTAAATCGTGTGAATTGCATGAATAATATAAAAGTGGTTTTTTGGTCACTAAAGTAACGATTCAATAATAAAACCCCTCTTTCGAGATGTGATGCCTTCAATCTAAAAATGTAGCAATAGAATTTCTTGATTTCCTTCATTATTGTTGGGCTCCTTAACTTTGCTAAGTGTTGAATGAGTTTTAAAGTAATTGATAAATATCACTAAATGAATTGTTTGATAAAGTAATGACATGTTTTCTAATAAAACCCCTCCAATGGAGGTGAGCTGCCTTCAAAATAAACATGTAGTAGTAGATTTCCTTTTTTGTGATTTCTTGCTTAAAAGTATTATGACACTTTATGCTTGACATTATACTTGATAAATGACATTCTTTTACTTGTACCATACTGGTTACCTAAAATGACATTGCTTCTTGAGAAATAATAAATGAGCCATGAAACCTCTTATGTTCATGGATTAACATGTAATTAGAACATTTAGGGTAGGGTGTTTACCCTCTTCCCTTTACTTCGGAGCTTATTTCAGGCCACATCTTATGTATCATGTCTCAACCTTCCGGCAATGCCTCTTTATTTATTATAGAAATTCATCGGTGGTTCGATCATTCCTATTGTGGCCTTCGTTTATGGTAAAGTCCACCCTAGGTACTCGCATTGCCTCTTGGCCACCCCTTTGGGTGTGCCCCGCCTAAATGCCCCTATTTCCTTGTTCATTAAGTTATAAATTTAATATAATAGTTTGAATTGAATTTCTTGTTTGATAAAGTTTGTTAGCTTGTACCATTTAATGTCATTAATCACCTAACATAAAGGCATGTTGATTCCATATGCTTTTGTTTACCTTCTATTGCTCGTGCAAGTTCCAGAATGATGAACAAGGATAATTAATTATGAGAATTTATTATAAAAAGTTGAGATATGATTTGGATAACTAAATGTGAAGAATTAATCATGAAATGATAATTGTGTCGACTGATTAATTAATTGATCAATAGTAATAAATAAATGAGATTCTGGGTCCTAGACATGATGCTCTAGACCGATTTAAATGTGGGGTTTTGGACATGGCGTTCCTTCCCAATGGTTATCCAAGAATGTGATTAAGGTGTTAGACATGGCGATCTACACCAAATGTGATACGGGGTGTTAGACATGGAGATCTACACCGAACGATTATCTAGGGGTTAGACATGGCGATCTACACCAAATGTGATACGGGGTGTTAGACATGGCAATCTACACCGAACGATTATCTAGGTGTTAGACATGGTGATCTACACCAAATGTGATACGGGGTGTTAGACATGGCGATCTACACCGAACTATTTTCTAGGTGTTAGACATGGAGATTTACACCAAATGTGATACGGGGTGTTAGACATGGCGATCTACACCGAATGATTATCGAGTTGTTAGACATGGCGATCTACACCAAATGTGATTCGAGGTGTTAGACATAGCGATCTACACCAAATGTGATATGAGGTGTTATACATGGTGATCTACACCGAACGAATGATAATAATGATTTATGAAAAGAATGAGAGATGTGGGTAAATCCAGAGTGAATTGTGATCAAATAAAGAAAGGTAAGAATGAGGGGATTTTCAGTCTGAGTTGAAATGATAATTGAATAAATAGAGTAAGCGAGAGAAATGATAAATAGTGTTTTTTGCATGAACCAAATTTACTTGTGTTGTTTTAAACATGTTCTTATCCCGACTATGGGCCGAAGTAGGTATTCTCATCAGGTGTCATTTTTGGAACCTGGACGGGCGTTTATTGTTTGCATTGTGTCATTATTGTTCGAAAATACCAGAACTTTGTTTAATTATATTTCATGGTCTAGAGTGGGCTAGACCCCGGTGGTTCCGGCCTACTGAGATATATATCTCACACCCTACTCGTGCCGCCATTGCACTGTGGTACTCGAATAGATTCCATTTGGTTGCAGGACCTTGTTTTTGTTGTTTCTTGTACTAGGAGTTAGGTGCAATGGACCGTGTTGGGGCTCGAGATGCTCATGGAGATCGCCCTCGGGGCTTGAGACTTTTTTTCATTTTCATCTACATTGATGTGTAAGTATTTCGCGTGATTTAATGCTTCCATTGTATCATTAGCATTTCATGCATGCATCTCTTATATAAACTGTCGTTCGCCAATTTTATGCAAACCTTATAAAAGAAAAAAAATGTTTTCCACTACTTTCTTATTATTATTTACACTACTTCTGTTGCTATATTGTTGGTCCCTTTGTCCACATTGATAAGAGGGTATAGTCTCCCCCTGACATACCTTACACCCTCGCCGCTAGTCGGCAACCTCTGGCGTAAGGGGAGACGCGCTTGAGGCCATGTCACGGGCCGGCTCAAGTGACCCGGGTGTCCGGTTTGGGGTCGACCTAGGTTGGTTCGTGACAAAATGGTATCAGAGGAGGTTTCTTTCTTTTCATTGTCTTACTGTTTTGGTATTTGTAGAAAGGCGATTAGGAATGTGTCAGCGCTTGGGTAATAGCCGTGTCTGGGACTGATCACCCCATGTATGCTAAATGACCAAGTGGCCAGGGCTGGGAATTGGTGTTCATGTTGTTTGTTGTTACAGTTGATGTGATTTCACCTTGGGTGAATGTTGTACTTTCCACTGCTTATTTGTTTATGAAGAGGTTTTGAAAATTTTCCTTGGTCCGATATGGCCAGGAAATTTCATTGGATGCATCATATTAGGCACTTATAGATTCACATGTCATGAATATGTGGCATGCCATGTAGTTGCATTAGTAGGATGCCTGCTGATTTTGATTGTGTACCTTGAAAATATGTCATGTTTTCTATCTTGCTTGTGTTTCATGCTCTCTGTTATAGCATGTTTTAGTTATTTCAGCTTGTTGCTTTGTGTTAGCTGTTTGTAGTGGCTTGTTAGCTTGCTGGCAAGTGCTTGGTTTCTTTGGCTGAAATTGTTGGTTTCGATTACGACGGAGCCAATTTTCCATTATAAAGTTTATGTGCACCTTATAATTTGGAAAAGGGTTAATCATGTTTTCAAACTTTTTAAAGGATGGAAACTAAAGTTTAAATGTTAAATGTTGAAGAGGAAGTTTGTTACAACTTGCCTGTTTTTCCCATGGGGCGTTGTTTGAAAACCAAGTACTTTGTTGTGAAATAGTACTTGTGGGTCTGTTAAAATCATAAGGTTGAAATGAATTAATGAAATGGATAAAATGGAAAGGGGTTTTTGAGCCTATTATTCCTTGTTTTGCGTGACAAAGAGTTAGGGTCGACATGTGTGCTTCATAAGGGACTAGCTCGTGCTAGGTAGTACCCTTAGAGCTTGAGTTGCCTTGTTTTTGGTGTGAGCTTATGATGTGGTGATCGTAGTTCGAGGAACTTCACCCGTGCATTAAAGTGTTTCAAAAATAGCGCGCCGGTGAGAGGCTAGTTCTTGCGACGACATGGACACTCTTAAGGTGGGTAGTGTCACATGAGTTTCGTTTTTCATGTCTGTGCTTTCTTGGCAGCACGACTTTGATAAGGTTGGCAGTGTTCGCAATGCTTTAGAAACTCCGTTAGTGCGGGAAGAGTTTCAGTGGATAAGCTTCGACGAATATGAATGCCTCAGGTGGTATAGGCATCAGAGTTTGGTCCGATTGATCTTCTCAGAGAACTTGGTTTAATCTTAGTGTACTCTACTAGATGAGACGAGCATGTCCCCCATCATGACGTTGTCTTGGATACACTAAGATATTGTCGGTTATACGCCACGCTAAAGTTTAAAAGTTGTTGGTTTGTTTCGTAATCTCTCTCTGGTTGTGCGTGGGATGCACGGTTTCATAGAGTTACGCTTCGTACAGAGGCACGATAGTTTTATAATAGTCTTGCGATGGCTTGGCTTTAGAATATCACCAAAGGTCGTGTAAGGACTTCGTTGCGCGCGTGGTTGATAACGGAACAGTTTTAAAAGAATGTCATTGGTTTAAGGGAGAGTGTGTTTTTCGGGTCGGCGATGTCTTTCGTGGAAATCAGGCATGAACAATTTTCGTAGGTCGATCGTGATTCGATCATTTTCATGGGTTGAAGTCCCTATAATGGCCCCAGATGTAAGCACTTCTTTGATGTATCAGTTGTAACTTGTGCGTTTGCTCGAGTTGTAAAGGCTTAAGTGCAGTCATCTTAGAAAATTCTTAAAGGTTCTTTGGGCGTTGGAAATGCAATACGACCGGTTGAATGAAACTACACGACCCTTGTGAGTCGGGTGATGTTTTCGTTGTTTTCTGAAGGCTTCTCGGGGACGAGATGTTTTTTTTGGTGTGTAGTTTGTAACGAACCGTTTTTTTAGCGGATAAAATATGAAGGTTTTTGAACTATTTCATTTATCAGCAGGTTGGTTTTAAAACCGACCTTCAGAATGAGGTCCCAAGTTCTGGAGCCGCTTTAAGCAGTGATATCATACCGCGCGTGGTAGGTTTAACCGTGCGGGTCAGGCGTGCGGGGTACCCCGGGTATCCGGTAGCAGGCGCGCGGGCTGCACATGGTTTTTCAGATGCTGTGGGTAAAACCGTGCTTATTGGGTGTGTTTTAGTTCTTATTTAAAATTAAAATAAAAGAAAATAAAGAAAAACTTTAACTAACTCCCTCACCCTCACTCGGCAGAACACCCATGCGACGCACCCCCCCATCCCTTCTCTCCCGCGAGCCACACGCGACCCCCCCTCCTCGGCGCCGCCTCCTTCTCTGATTTCTCCTGGTTTTTGGAAATTTCACTCTCTGAATCATCATGGTGAGTCCTCTCCCATCTCCTCCCTGCTTCCGGATTCTTTTCGACCTAATCGGTGCCCGGTGAGGTTTGGTTGAACCCTAGGTTGGGGTTAGTTTTGATTTTATTCCTCTTTCTAGTTTCGCCTGCTCAAGGGTTATGCGGAAGGTCTCTCGTGACCTCGTGGGTGCACGTTTGGTGTTCAGCGCCGAAGGCGAGGTGGTTTGCGGTGATTTAGGTCCTCCGGTTGGTTTCCGAGGTAAGGTTTCTACCGGTTTTTGGTCTTCACAGCCTCTAAATTAATTTATCAAGTTGTTTTAGAGGTTCCTGGTTGGTTTGGTTTAGTGCGTTGAAGGTTTTGGTATGGTTTCGGGTTTCCGGAGCTTAGGCGACTCACCTGCGTAGGCATATGTATGTATTTATATGTACGTGGGTTCCCCCGACATGTGAATATTTGTCCATGGAAGCAAATATACACGTACGGGGCTAGTTGTCCCCATTACATATATAAAAAGTGCCTGTGCAGGTGAGTGGAGACAGATGTATGTGTGTAAGCATATGTGTAAGGATCCTCTTGCGCATGCTCATGGCCATGCGGAGCGTGTGCATAGAGGCTAGGGGTCCTTATACGTATGTGAAATCACATATGCCTCATGGGGGAGCAGCTGCAACAACTTTAGCTATAAAGCACCAAGAGCCGGAGTGGACGGATGGATCCACCTGGAGGTAGGGTCCCTCTCCTTGCCCTTTAAATTTAAGTAAAGTAATAGTGAGTTTAATATTGAACATATAATTTTAATTATGAAAGTTTAGTTCTGATTAAATGCTTCTGTGCAAATCCTAGGATTTGCAGGAATAAGATAAAAGAGGTTGTTTGGTCACTAAACTATCGATTTAATAATAAAACCCCTCTTTCGAGGTGCGCTGCCTTCAATCTAAAAATGTAGCAATATAATTTCATGATTTCCTTCCTTATTGTTTGGCTTCATAACATTTCTATGTGTTGAATGAGTTTTAAAGTAAATGCTAAATATCACTAAATGAATTGTTTGATAAAGTAATGGCATGTTTTCTAATAAAACTCCTCCAATGGAAGTGAGCTGCCTTCAAAATAAACGTGTAGTAGTAGATTTCCTTTTTTGTGATTGCTTTCATAAAAGTCTTATGACTCTTTATTCTTGACATTATGCTTGATAAATGACAAGCTTGTACTTGTACCTTACTGGTTACCTCAAATGAAATTGCTTCTTGAGAAATAATAAACGAGCCATGACACCTCCTCAGTTCATGGCTTAACATGTAATTAGAACTTTTAGGGTAGGGTGTTTACCCTCTTCCCTTTACTTAGGCGCTTATGTCATGCCACGTCTTGTGTCGCTGGTCACCACCTTCTGTCAATGCCTATTTATTTATTATTGAAATTCTTAGGTGGTTCGCTCATTCCCATTGTGGCCTTCATTTATGGTAAAGTCCACCCTAGGTACTCGCCTTGCCACTTGGCCACCCCTTTGGGTGTGTCCCGCCTAAATGCCCCTTTTTACTTGTTCTTTAGGTTATAAATTTAATGTAATAGTTTTAATTGAATGTCTTGCTTGAGAAATATTGTTAGCTTGTACCATTTCTTGTTATTAATCACCTATCATAGAGGCATGTTGATGCCATATGCTTTTTTTACCTTGTATTGCTCGTGCAAGTTCCAGAATGTTGAACAAAGATAATTAATTATGAGAATTTATTATAAAAAGTTGAGATCTGATTTGGATAACTAAATGTGAAGAATTAATCATTAAATGAGAATTGTGTCGACTGATTAATTAATTTATAAATAGTAATAAATAAATGAGATTCTGGGTCCTAGACATGGCGCTCTAGACCGATTTAAACGTTGGGTTTTGGACATGGCATTCCTTCCCAATGGTTATCCAAGCTTGTGATATAATATTTTAGACATCGCGATCTACACCAAATCTGATATGGGGTGTTAGACATGGCGATCTACACTGAACGATTTTCTAGGTGTTAGACATGGCGATCTACACCAAATGTGATACGGGTTGTTAGACATGGCGATCTACACCGAAAGATTATCTAGGTGTTAGACATGGCGATCTACACCAAATGTGATACGGGGTGTTATACATGGAGATTTACACCAAATTATTATCTAGGTGTTAGACATGTCGATCTACACCAAATGTGAACGGGGTGTTAGACATGGCGATCTACACCGAACGATTATCGTTGTGTTAGACATGGCGATCTACGCTAAATGTGATTCGAGGTGCTAGACATGAAGATCTGCACCAAATGTGATACGGGGTGTTAGACATGGCGATCTACACTGAACTAATGATAATAATGATTTATGAAAAGAATGAGAGATGTGGGTAAAACCCGAGTGAATTGTGATCAAATAAAGAAAGGTAAGAATGAGTAGATTTCAAGTCTGAGTTGAAATTATAAGTGAATAAATAGAGTAAGCGAGAAAAATGATAAAAAGTGTTTTTATGCTTGAACCAAATTTACTTGTGTTGTTTTAAAGAGGTTCTTATCCCGGTTATGGGCCGAAGCAGGTATTGCCGTCAGTTATCCTTTTTGGAACCTTGATGGGCGTTTATTGTTTGCATTGTGTCGTTATTGTTCGAAAATACCAACACTTTGTTTAATTATATTTCATGGTCTAGAGTGGGCTAGACCCCAGTGGTTCCGACATACTGAGATATATATCTCACACCCTACTCGGGCCGCCATTGCACTGTGGTACCCGAGTAGATTCCATTTGGTTGCAGGACCTTGTTGTTGCTGTTTCATTTACAAGGAGTTAGGAGCAACGGACCGAGTTGGGGCTCGGGATGCTCATGGAGATTGCCCTAGGGTCTTGATACTTTTGTTCATTTACTTCTGCATTGATGTGTAAGTATTTCACATGATTTAATTCTTCCATTGTATCATTAGCATGTCATGCATGCATCTCTTATATAAACTGTCGTTCGCCAATTTTATTCAAACCTTATAAATGAAAAAAAAAAGTTTTCCGCTGCTTTCTTATTATTATTTACACTACTTCTGTTGTTGTATTTTTGGTCCATTTGCTCCACGTTGATAAGAGGGTATAGTCTCCCCCCTGACTTAACTTACACACTCGCCGCTAGTCGGCAACCTCTGGCGTAATGGGAGACGCGCTAGAGGCCATGTCGCGGATCGGCTCAGGTGACCCGGGTGTCCGGTTTACGGTCGACCTGGGTTGGTTCGTGACATAAAGACACTAATTTCATGGTAAATGGTTTGATTCATACACCTCATTCATCCAAAACATTGATTATTCATGCACTGAATAACTTCCAACAGACTAATACTCTTCCAGTACTGAATAAATATCCTTATCAAATCACCCCTGAAAAGAATTTCATCTTAATCAATGTGATCAAAAAAATGATAAAAAACACACAATACTCATTAGCCACTCGATCAATTGATTTAAGATAATAAGGATAAAAATATAGCGGTAAATCAAGAAAGAACCCAATCTAGGGAAATAATATTCTCTTGCACACCCCAATTCGCGTTTATAGTCTTATTATAGTGATGAATAGGAGATGATTGTCATGATGTATTGATTTCAAAGAAGAATCAGTATTCAATTCAAAAATATAGACTTGAAAATTATATCTCCATAACTGTAGATCTGAGATCAGAACACAGAATATGGAATAATGAACCAAACCTCCCAATTCGAATTAGAAAACAGAAATAGAATGATGTTATTTACAGAATAGAAACTAAAACCTAAATAGTTGAATTGAAGAAGGAGGAGGAGTGTTGTATGGTTGTATTGTAAGTGGATGTAAATGCGAATGGATCCCAAATTAGAATGTTCAGAACCCACCTTCTATGATTCAAATTTTTCAACCATTTCATGCAACGTGAAATTAGTGGTCATTCCTCTATAGGTGATCTTCACCCCACCTTCATTTTCAATAGATCATCCACCCGATAGCTTAGCAGCTACGGTTGGTGATCCACATTCTTCCCATGTTTCTAGAGATGAAACAACTATCCCCTACCTGAAATAGATTCTTCTTCATCTACAACCTCCTTTGCTTTGGGGTCTCTCGCCATTCTCGGAGATCATGAAAGGATCAGCCAAATTGGAACTGGTGGATGGATCCTTGAATATCAATTTTTCTATGGAATAATTTTATGTAGCTTCGAATATTCATCAATGGACTTTAGTGGCTCACATTGGTGAATATATTCCTTTTATTCCATAATTTCATATCATCATCACTTCTTAGAGGATAGGTGCTCCGGCTAGGATCATGGTTCTCAATATAAAATCTTTTTGTGTGGTTCATTCATCCATGTTAGACTTTTTGGTTATGTGTTCATCTTCCACAAGGTTATTTTGAAATTAAAATTGCCATTTGTTTATATACATTATAGTGGTTTTGCTCTAATTGTGATTCTCCAATGGTCACAGTGTGACTCACCCTTCATGGTTACCCTTTACCCTTTCATAAAGTCACTTTTCTATGACCTATTATAGATGTTTTGGATAGATTTCTATATCGGGGTGAATAATATTCCAAGATTCTTAATTATTCTCTATCTCAGATCAGTTTGGAATTCAATCATTCTTCTCCTCTATCAGAATGAATTATTTTAAGAGAACCCTCCTTCTCATGGTGGTAGAAAATCATATCTTTGTCCCTGGATCCTTTTTTTACATTATCTACTTCATTCTCACACATCTCAGGCCTACAAGAGGTTTAAAACTTCCCATAACCCCCCCCCCCCCAAGATGGATTCTCTTTCTAGCACTTCCCCTATTGTCCCACTCAGTCAAATGATTTTGGGGGTGCTCATGATCCAACCTCCCTTCACCCTCATTCATCTCTACTACCCAGGCCCCCTTATTTTTCACTTTTCATCTCCTTCACCTCATTCGCCTCAGAGAAATCTGGTTTCATGGTCCCTAGAGGTCCTTCTCCCACTTATCTCCCTTCTCCTTTAATCCATATGCTTTTAAAGGAAATAGTGATTTATAGGTCCTCATGTCCACCCCAAGAAAACTTATCCTTACCTAAGTGAATGTTTTTATCAAATAAACACAAATTGGTGATGGATTATCCCTCTCTTCCTCCAAAATCACAAGACCCAGGGCCATTAGGTACCTACTATCTTTATGTTACCACTAGAAAATTGTTTATCCCCAATGTCCCCTAGGTTTTTACAGAACTATCTTAGGTGGAATCTCTATCCCCTCATCCACACTCCTCAAAAAATTTAGTTTTCAATAGATATAACATCAAAAAACTATTCTATAGGTGATATCTTTCTTACTAAACTTCAATGTATGTGTCCAAACCCTATCTTATCATTCAAATATGAATCACATACTAATTTAGAATTCCCATGCTTTGGCATCCCTAGTGAAGATTAACTTCATAGTTCATAAATTTCAATACAAGTTGGCAGAGATAAGGAAGGATATGGGACCAAATAAATCTGTCTCGAATATTTTATACTATTGACACTGGTTAAGGGCACATAACTACATGCAGGATACCTCTCAAAACTAAAAAATATGTATAATTTAAAAACAAAACATTTATATTTAATTTTTGGACTCATTTGACCAATTTATTAATACATAGATCAACATGGGAGGTATTAATCTATATGTAACCTTTGTTTATGGGAAGAGTGACATGAAAGAAGACAGAAGCTTTATGGCTCGGCCATTATTCCTTCAATATAGTGGGGATAGAATGGATTATGGGAGGGGATTTTAATGTTTACTAGGACCCTACAATAAAAGGGAAGATGAGCCTTCCTGAGGAAGGAAAGACTTGATTTTTCTAAATAAATGTCTCATAATGGTCTATTGGATCTAGAATATTTAAGGGATTCCTTTGTGTGGTGAGATAATCTGAAGAAGGTTGAACACACCTTATGCTGGATTAACGGTGCTTATCTAAAATGCATGTTTTCTCCTCCTTTTCTATTGAAAGGGTAAATCCTCTAGTCTAGGCCTTCCTGATCATACCCCTCTACATGTGGAAATATCTCAGGATCAATTAAGGGGGGACACATCTTCTTCTCTCAAATATGGGCATTTGAACCCAGTTTTCATCAGACTGTGGATGTTTCATGCATGAAACCCATTCATATTGATCTTTTGATAGGTTTTCCAAATAGATTGATGTGCATAAAATTTTATCTTCAAAAATGGTGGAAGAATATTCCTCCTCATTTTCTTGAACTGGATACTATTTCTCCATATAATGAATATTTGGATCTATGTTTGGAGAATGATTATGATGAGGAATTATCAATAAACTAGATCTCAAAAAAATGACTTGGTGGAGGCCCTTTTGGAAAATGAATGTTTGTCCCAAGAGATAGATATGATCAAAGGAATTCAAGTGGGTGATAAAAATGAATATTATTTTCATTTCTATGTTATGAAAAATAAGTGGATCAAACAACCTAACATCCTTCAAGAGGATAAATCATTCTGTAACGACCCAATGAAGGTGGGGGGTATGGCTGTGAATCACTTCAAAACACTTCTTTCCAGCATAAAATCTCACATTCTAGGAGGTTACCTAAGTGGTCAGTTTCATCTTTTTGATATATTTCTTCATGTACTGTTAACTAGTGTTAATGAAATATTGGAAGAAGTCCGAAAATAATAGGATATACATGAAGCAGTTCTTTCCATCAACCCAGATAATTTGTATGGACTTGATGGTTTTCCAGTTTCACTTTTTCTAACCCCATGGGATATGGTCAATAACTCCATTATGGAAGTAATACTGGAATTCATTTGTGGTGGGTGCATCTATCATGTGGCAAGTTCCACCTCCCTAGTTTTGATTCCCAAAATAAAATATCTATATTTTCTAAATCACTACCAAATTATCAGTCAATGAAA
Organism: Viscum album; assembly: GCA_963277665.1. NCBI lineage: Eukaryota > Viridiplantae > Streptophyta > Magnoliopsida > Santalales > Viscaceae > Viscum > Viscum album. The sequence goes on along the minus strand of OY728133.1, from coordinate 1,789,969,441 downwards.
CTTTACTTAAAAAATCTATCCAATGTTATTAACAGCTGACTATCCTTAAATTTTCATCATTATATATATGATGAATATCCAGGATTTATAAACAGTAGGATGATCCAAGGTGGTGTTGGATTAAAATAATAAACGATCTTAGATTTGACTCGGTAGGTGCCCTGTTCTAATATTTTCATCAAACTAGACATGGATAATTCTTATAATCAGATGCAATGGTCCTTCTTATTAAAGGTACTCAAATTTGTGTGATTTTAAATTCATTTCATTGACATCATGTTCAACTGTTTTTTTCTCACTATGGCTAGCAGTTACTTTTCTGGGAAAAAACTATGGGTTCTTTAAATTGGTTAGGGGTCTTTCTTAGGTAGAAAATCTATCTCCCACGCCATTTATAATGATGTTGGACACTCTCAGTATGATCAATAATAAGAACCTTCATGTAGGTATAAGCTCTCAATTTTGGTGTAGAACTCACTTCAAAGGCATATCCCACCTCATGTATGCATATGATACCATAATATTTTCAAACATCAGAAAACATTCTATTAGTGGAATCTGTATGATCATCAAAGAACATTGTACGTGGAGAGGCCAATGTGTTAATAATGAGAAAAGTAGCATCTTTATCTCAAACCAGAGTTCAGATAGGACAGTTAGTGCTTTGGAATATATCCATGGAATTAAAGAGATAATCTTTCCAAAGGATTATTTCATCATCCCCATTTCTCTAGTTCAACTTCCCGCTCATCACTTTAACAAGGTGGTAGATAGAATCCCAAGATGCATCCTCAAATAGAAGAGATTTTTTTATCCTCTGGTGGGAGTATTACAATCATAAATTGTTTATTATCTTCCATACCCATGAACATGTTCTCGGCTATCAGAGTTTTTAAATTAGTGGTTTCTAGGATGGAGAAACTAATGGTAGCATTCAAATAGGATGCTCACACTTAGGCTAAAAATCACCAACTATTATGTCAAATAATGGCTAGACTGGTGATGTAAGAGGTATTAATGTCCAAATAATATCTTAATATTCATTGTATGCATGAGAATCTAGAATGGGAATGTATTGAGGGGAGGACCCTATGGGGAAAATTCACTGGCAATAAGTATGGAATATACTTGGAAGCGATAAAGGGAAGAGTGTCATTGTTATGGTGTTATGTTCAACCTCACAATTGGATCTTGAAAATAAATCACATTGGATAATTTTATGGGGAGATATAACATTCTAGAAAAATAATTGGATTAGTACAAAACACTAGTTTTTGGGATTCCCCACCATAGATATTTTACTTATAAATGACAGTAACTACCCCCAATTCCTTCAACCCATGATGGACAATGAACAATGGATGTTGAATGAATTAGTGTCATTTTCATCAGATCTATATAGATGTGGGTTCACTGATTTCTTGTCAGTTGTATTTTCAGTTAAATATTATCATAGGATGGTTCATATAATGGAGGAGCAAGATGGCTGCTGTGAGAAAATATAGTTCAAGAAGATCCCAACTAAATACAATTTTCCAGTACAGAGATTCAGAAATAATGTAGAGACCCGAAGCTTGACGTACATGGACATTACATTACTTTTGCGGAATACTTAGTATATAACAAAAATACACACACAAGGATCGTAATAGTTTAGTGTCTTTGGAAACTCGGAGTATAATCTTCTAATCGTGGGGAAAGATCTTCAACATCTCCCATAAAGATCTTCCTTTTTTTTACCTAAAACCTTTCTTTATATCCTGGGGAAAAGAAAACATAAAAGGGTGAGCTCAAATGCTCAGTAAGGTTAAACAAAGGAAATATCAATCACATAATTTTCATAAGAACATAACATTTTTGGAAATCTTAACCTGCAAAAGAGAGCATAATTTCATAACATGGGATAAATCATAGTAGTGAAATGAAATCATAACTTTAAACATTACTCATTGTGGCATACACACATAATCATAGAGAATCATTTCTTGTTAGTCAAGACTCATTGCCAAGACTATCTTAGTGGACAAAGTCCCTTTCTGAATCGAGTAATCCTCGTTTCAGTCCTGTTTCACTGAACCGGTATAACCTACCATTCCAGCCATGTCTATCTCATGAGATATAAAATCTTTACCCAATGCATTGGAGGGAGATATAGGTCCCACCCATCTCTTAATGAATCCTTTCTTATGTGTGCCACAAAATCATAAATCATACATCATTGCATAACCCATGTAATAAAAATGGGATTCTTAAACAACATGACATCATAAAACCATTCATATAAGATAAAAGAATTCATAAACATAATTTCATAACAACATAGTCAAATCAATGTAAAAATATGGATAGAAACAGAACCCTTTATTATCTTATATGGAAAATAATTTTGATAAAACACTTGAATTGAATTCTTGAGGAAAATATCCTTTCTTCTTCAAAATCAATTTCTTTTCACAAAACATCATGCAATTTTAAAAGAAAGAGATTTTATTGAAAATAGTCATGAAATCTTTTAGAGGAATCTTCATGAAAATAAGGCTTTATAAAACAGTATAAATCCGTTCGTGCCGTATAAGTTAAAAAAAACATTCTTCGTACTTTTGTCGGAAAAGTCAAAAAGTACCTCGTACGAAAAAAAACGACAAAAGATTCCGTTCATATTCTTTACTAAAAACTCACCGAAGGGTAAAATTGGATTTAAACTATTGTAAGTGTATGGAAACAATATTACATATTGAGGGAACATGGATGTGGATGATAAAATACACCCCAGTAAATACTTACGAATAAACAATCTCGGATAAAAATGAGATTGTGGTATTTTCCCTTACCTTAGGTCCAATTTGCTTCGTATGTGTCCGAACCTCCTGTATAATGATTTAAACAATGTCATTGACTTATTACAGAATCATATTCATTGTTATGATATCATATATGGTTTACTTATGACATTATATTACCCGTTCTTTTGTAAATTCCATGTTAAAGAAGCGTTTTGGGTAAAATCGTTTCATTTATCGTAGGTGTTTTGACTTGTTGTTCTTGACATCATTATTACTTATATCATGATTTACTTACTTCCAGAATATAAAATATGATTTATATATCATATATATTCAGTATATATATATATATATAATAGGTAGATAAATAAAATGAAAAACACCGTTCATGGAGACGGTAGTCCGTACGTACGCATGAACGCTGTTTTCCTTTCCTTATTGTCTTGAAATGGAAGTAAGTAGATGACATACATATGTATATATATACATAAATCCAGTAGCTTTATAATGTCATATATTTCATTATTATTTCTTATATATACATTATAATCATTCTTAAATGGTTAACATGGAGAATGAATCTCATCGCGTCGTGGAGACGGTAGTCCGTACGTACGCACGAGCGATGATATCATTTCTATAAATATTGAATTTAATTGGAGTGGATTATACAATATATCAGAATCAATATGATGTTGTAATAACTATGTATAGTTATTCTTTACACCATTATACCCATCCATGTAAGGTGGTGGTGGAAAATAGATTACACCACGGCGTGGAGACGGTATTCCGTACGTACGCACACGCGGTGATTTCTTTTTCCGTAGGATGGATAGATGGTGAAATAGGGTTGTTTCATACTTATAATAACATATCAGTATATGAGTGATACTGATGTTATTACTTCATAATGAAACAACCTAAGAAGAAGAAGTGGAAGAAGAAATAAAGATGAAAGAATTGGTAACGGTAATTACCTCTTCTTTGAAGCGCCTTTTGGAGACCTCCTCTTAGGGAACTAAAATTGGTCTTTGAGTAAGACCAGAACCTCTAGGATGTTTCTAGGGAAGTGGAGAAGAGATTTTGGCAGGGGTTGGCCGAGCTTGAGTGCTCAAATTGGTGTGAGGAGGAGGGGGAGGAGGTGTCCTTTTATAGGGGAGGAGAGGGGCACCTTAGGAATTCTTAAAAATATTAATTTATAATAAATCTAACTCCACTTAAAAACCTCCAAAAATGACTCATATTCGAAGATTAGATGAGATAGGGTTTTAATATCATCAACCAATCAAATTTAGACATGTTTGGATATTATTTTAAACCTTATCAATTAGATTTAACTCTAAGTTAAATAATTTAACTTTTACCGTGTCTTTTTGTTTTCTTTCACTATATGGTTAATACACTTACTATAACATGCCAAACGAACCCCAAATGGTTTCTTATTAATATATATATCCTTATATAAGTCATTTGGCCGAACCTTAGATTTTTAGGAATAAAATAACAATTAGTAATATAATATTTGATTTAAAAACTATTTTGTGTCAATTTTGACACTATTTGATATATGATTTTTGTGAAAGTCATAACAGAATTAAATGTTCGAACCCCATTGATTAAATCAACATTAATATATCATAGTAACCTAGAAAATTAGTGGAATTCATAAAAAAATCTCAAATTACATTTATTTTGGTGCTTATAACATCAATTATGTCAATATTTCATTAAAAAGATAATTACTGCATCATCGTTGTGTCATAAATAAATTAAATTATTTGATGTCTAAAAATTACAAATAAAATACCATCATGTAGGAAATCTTTTTAGATTTCTAATGAATATTTACAATCGAATTTATCTTATGTATAACCCCATATTAAAAATGATTTATTTATTAAACTTTGATTTTAACTATTTTAACCCTTCTTTAAATAAATTAATAATAAATGTCCTAATCTAATCCAAGTGGGACTAAATGGTCATATTTTATTCCTAAGTTTGTTTTTGGTCGAAATAAACTTGTCCAATAGAATTAGGACATGTGTTAGGGTAATAATAATATCATCTTTACCCTTAATTACCCTATTTACTTTTAACCGTGGTAAAAAAAAGTAAAAAGTTACTATTCACCAAAAATTATTTTCATCTCATTGAACCACATTTTAGTCCTTGATATTAACCGTGTCTGTCGGATTTTCGAAATTCCATTCACAGAAGAGTTAAAATTAAGTTTTATGCAAAATTCAGTTTTTTAACCTACCACTTAGTGGTTTCACTATTCATAAAAAATTGAAGGTTTTCAGAAAAATGTCAAAATTTCATCCTAAGCTATATTTCATATTCCGAATTCAAAAATGAAATCTATTTAACCAAATTCATAACATAGAAGTTGCATTAATTAATTTTATAATTAAATCCCGCTGTTAAAACAAATAGCGTGTTTTTAAGAAACAATATCTATCAAAAGATTGACACTTGATTATGTCTGGTTTAAATGTGAAATTACATTCAATGACCAAAATTGTATTAAATTGTAAAAATATATTCTAAATATACTTTAAAATCACTCAAATTAATAATTTATCATTATTAATTATTTCGATTAAAAAAATTGTTTTTAATTAAAATTTAGTCATTTTCACTATTCATCAAAATATGAAAGTTATCCGAAAAGTACCAAAATTTCACCTTAGGCTAAATTCGATACTCCGAATCCAAAAATAAAGTTCATTTTGAAAAATAAGATTTACTGGATTTCAAAAAGTGGTTATTACTATTCATAACGGCTAGTTTTAATAATATTTTTATAGCATATCGTTGTTTAGTGAAACTCGGTATTGCGTACTACACACGCTATCGAGGAAGGTCGCGATTGCGTGTAATGCAAGTCAAGTCAAGGATGTGTGTTGTGCATGCTCCTTTTGGTGTAGCGTACAACACAAAACATTAATAAAATTAAAAAGAATATTTCTTTATAAAATCTTGGGCTGTTACATTCTACCCCCCTTAAAATGAATTTCGCCCTCAAAATTCGTCGGGGTTATAAATGGTTTACTATTCGAAAGTTTCTTTAATAGAAACCCACATCGTAAAAAGGAATATCAAAACCAATCTTTAAAAACAAAAGTATGAAACGTAACGGTTACCCAAATAAACTAATCACTGGGTTTCCACATAGGTGAAAATATGGATATGGAAGAGAAATCAAACCATCATGTTCTGATGGAGAGTGGTAGAGAACATGGCTATGGAAAAGCTACCAATCACAAATCCATAAATTTGTGACGATCTAAGGTACCATCGGATTAATCAGATATAAGTGCACTAGGATGACATTTTTTGTTTTCAAGATCGTTTCCCTAAAGTTGAAGAATTTGAATTAGAATAAATACTTACTTTATTTTGGTAAAATCTCACTATTGTTCGTGCCTTGAACAATTTCTACTTCATCTCTTAAATAAATGAAGTTGAATTTGTTATTCGTGAAGTGTTAGCAGATCATGTGATAGAATGATGGGTCATTCCATCTGTCTCAAACAAAAGGTTAGAAAAAGTTATTAAATATACATAAGTCATTCTATAGTGAGATTAATCACATATGGTTCCTAAAATGAACTTATACATCACATATCATACTGCTTAATATAATAAAACTAGTTTCTACTAAACAGGGACTTCCTGTAGGTCAGTGGTAGGCGATAAAGGCCAGTCGCAATTCGGTTGTGGGTTCGATTCCCACAGCCTTGTCCGAAGCGATGGGCTATCGCCCGTCCTGCAGGTTGTCCTTTTTATAAAACTATATTACTATAACATCCCATCAATAATATCGAAAAAAAAACTTCTATCCTTAAACAATACTAACTTATGTCCAACATAATTCATTCCAATCATTAGGCTCATAATACTGCAGTCCATTCTCATAACATAGTGAAAACGATTACCAGATATTTAATACCATCGTTGATCCCCATATATCATAAGATATATCTTGTTGGTCATATTCCAAACATTTAAAGGCCTTAATCTTGTACTCTCTTGAATACCCATTGAACCTTAGTGAAAACATGAATGCAGTTAAAAGTTAACACTTTTCACATACCGAAATCCTCAAAATTCTATATACTCAAACCATGATATCACTTAGTCCTTATATCAATCATGAGCTCATGAATACTGTCAAACATTTCATTTTCCCCTTATCCCTTCATTATGCGCATATCATCTTCATTCCAAAAATATCTGAATAACATTTCAAGGATACTGGTAACATTAATCAGACAACAATGTTACAATCCTTACATGTCTCTTTATTCCATAGTACCATGAGATTACTTATACAACATTACACATGATAAACATGTAATCATTCCACTACATTCTTAAACCATTGACCGAGCTTCAACAATTCTTTCATCTCACATACCATTGGTAGTCTCTTCATCATCATCCACATAAATACTTCCCATATGACCATAATGATTCTCTTCATGAGTCTTTCCCTTAGGGCATTTGTTTGAATAATGCCCATACATTCCACATTTAAAACACTTAACCATTTTTGATGTCGTAGCAATACCATTATCCTCATCCCTGGTATTAACTGAACCTTTTCCTTTGCACTTACTGGCTTTGTGTCCTTCTTTTCCACACCCAAAGCATCTTCCAGTTCCTTTGAAACATTCTCCTTGATGCCTCTTCCCACATGATTTACATAGGGGAAATTGAACTTTCTTTCCTCTATGATCATCATGAAACTCCATCTTTCTCTTATTAGCCGAGTCAGGAAACTTACCAAATTTTACATTATTGATCATATTATGAGATTGCTGATTCGGCATAATAATGATGTTTGGACTTCCAAATCCCATTTCATTTGGTTGCTCATAACGAATATCATTCCATTGTCCATCATTTCCTCCATTATCGTGAATCACCTTGTTTCCAGCCATTTTCTAAAACCCAAAAAGAATAGCGTGAGAGGCAAAAATCATGCTAGGGAAAACAACATAATAAAGGGGGAGTACCTTGAACATCTAACATCTTAGGTTTAATTCAATGATCGTTAGCGTAGTTCTAGTACTATAACCTATACGTATACTTAACCTTAGGGACATCCCTAGACATACCTTAGAAATACCTCTAGGGATCTCACTAACGTTTTCGCATCCTAGTTTCCAAAGGTTGACTAAACCTTTCCTCTGATACCAACTGTAGAGACCCGAAGCTTGACGTACATGGAAATTACATTACTTTTGCGGAATACTTAGTATATAACAAAAATACACACACAAGGATCGTAATAGTTTAGTGTCTTTGGAAACTCGGAGTATAATCTTCTAATCGTGGGGAAAGATCTTCAACATCTCCCATAAAGATCTTCCTTTTTTTTACCTAAAACCTTTCTTTATATCCTGGGGAAAAGAAAACATAAAAGGGTGAGCTCAAATGCTCAGTAAGGGTAAACAAAGGAAATATCAATCACATAATTTTCATAAGAACATAACATTTTTGGAAATCTTAACCTGCAAAAGAGAGCATAATTTCATAACATGGGATAAATCATAGTAGTGAAATGAAATCATAACTTTAAACATTACTCATTGTGGCATACACACATAATCATAGAGAATCATTTCTTGTTAGTCAAGACTCATTGCCAAGACTATCTTAGTGGACAAAGTCCCTTTCTGAATCGAGTAATCCTCGTTTCAGTCCTGTTTCACTGAACCGGTATAACCTACCATTCCAGCCATGTCTATCTCATGAGATATAAAATCTTTACCCAATGCATTGGAGGGAGATATAGGTCCCACCCATCTCTTAATGAATCCTTTCTTATGTGTGCCACAAAATCATAAATCATACATCATTGCATAACCCATGTAATAAAAATGGGATTCTTAAACAACATGACATCATAAAACCATTCATATAAGATAAAAGAATTCATAAACATAATTTCATAACAACATAGTCAAATCAATGTAAAAATATGGATAGAAACAGAACCCTTTATTATCTTATATGGAAAATAATTTTGATAAAACACTTGAATTGAATTCTTGAGGAAAATATCCTTTCTTCTTCAAAATCAATTTCTTTTCACAAAACATCATGCAATTTTAAAAGAAAGAGATTTTATTGAAAATAGTCATGAAATCTTTTAGAGGAATCTTCATGAAAATAAGGCTTTATAAAACAGTATAAATCCGTTCGTGCCGTATAAGTTAAAAAAAACATTCTTCGTACTTTTGTCGGAAAAGTCAAAAAGTACCTCGTACGAAAAAAAACGACAAAAGATTCCGTTCATATTCTTTACTAAAAACTCACCGAAGGGTAAAATTGGATTTAAACTATTGTAAGTGTATGGAAACAATATTACATATTGAGGGAACATGGATGTGGATGATAAAATACACCCCAGTAAATACTTACGAATAAACAATCTCGGATAAAAATGAGATTGTGGTATTTTCCCTTACCTTAGGTCCAATTTGCTTCGTATGTGTCCGAACCTCCTGTATAATGATTTAAATAATGTCATTGACTTATTACAGAATCATATTCATTGTTATGATATCATATATGGTTTACTTATGACATTATATTACCCGTTCTTTTGTAAATTCCATGTTAAAGAAGCGTTTTGGGTAAAATCGTTTCATTTATCGTAGGTGTTTTGACTTGTTGTTCTTGACATCATTATTACTTATATCATGATTTACTTACTTCCAGAATATAAAATATGATTTATATATCATATATATTCAGTATATATATATATATATAATAGGTAGATAAATAAAATGAAAAACACCGTTCATGGAGACGGTAGTCCGTACGTACGCATGAACGCTGTTTTCCTTTCCTTATTGTCTTGAAATGGAAGTAAGTAGATGACATACATATGTATATATATACATAAATCCAGTATCTTTATAATGTCATATATTTCATTATTATTTCTTATATATACATTATAATCATTCTTAAATGGTTAACATGGAGAATGAATCTCATCGCGTCGTGGAGACGGTAGTCCGTACGTACGCACGAGCGATGATATCATTTCTATAAATATTGAATTTAATTGGAGTGGATTATACAATATATCAGAATCAATATGATGTTGTAATAACTATGTATAGTTATTCTTTACACCATTATACCCATCCATGTAAGGTGGTGGTGGAAAATAGATTACACCACGGCGTGGAGACGGTATTCCGTACGTACGCACGCGCGGTGATTTCTTTTTCCGTAGGATGGATAGATGGTGAAATAGGGTTGTTTCATACTTATAATAACATATCAGTATATGAGTGATACTGATGTTATTACTTCATAATGAAACAACCTAAGAAGAAGAAGTGGAAGAAGAAATAAAGATGAAAGAATTGGTAACGGTAATTACCTCTTCTTTGAAGCGCCTTTTGGAGACCTCCTCTTAGGGAACTAAAATTGGTCTTTGAGTAAGACCAGAACCTCTAGGATGTTTCTAGGGAAGTGGAGAAGAGATTTTGGCAGGGGTTGGCCGAGCTTGAGTGCTCAAATTGGTGTGAGGAGGAGGGGGAGGAGGTGTCCTTTTATAGGGGAGGAGAGGGGCACCTTAGGAATTCTTAAAAATATTAATTTATAATAAATCTAACCCCACTTAAAAACCTCCAAAAATGACTCATATTCGAAGATTAGATGAGATAGGGTTTTAATATCATCAACCAATCAAATTTAGACATGTTTGGATATTATTTTAAACCTTATCAATTAGATTTAACTCTAAGTTAAATAATTTAACTTTTACCGTGTCTTTTTGTTTTCTTTCACTATATGGTTAATACACTTACTATAACATGCCAAACGAACCCCAAATGGTTTCTTATTAATATATATATCCTTATATAAGTCATTTGGCCGAACCTTAGATTTTTAGGAATAAAATAACAATTAGTAATATAATATTTGATTTAAAAACTATTTTGTGTCAATTTTGACACTATTTGATATATGATTTTTGTGAAAGTCATAACAGAATTAAATGTTCGAACCACGTTGATTAAATCAACATTAATATATCATAGTAACCTAGAAAATTAGTGGAATTCATAAAAAAATCTCAAATTACATTTATTTTGGTGCTTATAACATCAATTATGTCAATATTTCATTAAAAAGATAATTACTGCATCATCGTTGTGTCATAAATAAATTAAATTATTTGATGTCTAAAAATTACAAATAAAATACCATCATGTAGGACATCTTTTTAGATTTCTAATGAATATTTACAATCGAATTTATCTTATGTATAACCCCATATTAAAAATGATTTATTTATTAAACTTTGATTTTAACTATTTTAACCCTTCTTTAAATAAATTAATAATAAATGTCCTAATCTAATCCAAGTGGGACTAAATGGTCATATTTTATTCCTAAGTTTGTTTTTGGTCGAAATAAACTTGTCCAATAGAATTAGGACATGTGTTAGGGTAATAATAATATCATCTTTACCCTTAATTACCCTATTTACTTTTAACCGTGGTAAAAAAAAGTAAAAAGTTACTATTCACCAAAAATTATTTTCATCTCATTGAACCACATTTTAGTCCTTGATATTAACCGTGTCTGTTGGATTTTCGAAATTCCATTCACAGAAGAGTTAAAATTAAGTTTTATGCAAAATTCAGTTTTTTAACCTACCACTTAGTGGTTTCACTATTCATAAAAAATTGAAGGTTTTCAGAAAAATGTCAAAATTTCATCCTAAGCTATATTTCATATTCCGAATTCAAAAATGAAATCTATTTAACCAAATTCATAACATAGAAGTTGCATTAATTAATTTTATAATTAAATCCCGCTGTTAAAACAAATAGCGTGTTTTTAAGAAACAATATCTATCAAAAGATTGACACTTGATTATGTCTGGTTTAAATGTGAAATTACATTCAATGACCAAAATTGTATTAAATTGTAAAAATATATTCTAAATATACTTTAAAATCACTCAAATTAATAATTTATCATTATTAATTATTTCGATTAAAAAAAATTGTTTTTAATTAAAATTTAGTCATTTTCACTATTCATCAAAATATGAAAGTTATCCGAAAAGTACCAAAATTTCACCTTAGGCTAAATTCGATACTCCGAATCCAAAAATAAAGTTCATTTTGAAAAATAAGATTTACTGGATTTCAAAAAGTGGTTATTACTATTCATAACGTCTAGTTTTAATAATATTTTTATAGCATATCGTTGTTTAGTGAAACTCGGTATTGCGTACTACACACGCTATCGAGGAAGGTCGCGATTGCGTGTAATGCAAGTCAAGTCAAGGATGTGTGTTGTGCATGCTCCTTTTGGTGTAGCGTACAACACAAAACATTAATAAAATTAAAAAGAATATTTCTTTATAAAATCTTGGGCTGTTACATTCTACCCCCCTTAAAATGAATTTCGCCCTCAAAATTCGTCGGGGTTATAAATGGTTTACTATTCGAAAGTTTCTTTAATAGAAACCCACATCTTAAAAAGGAATATCAAAACCAATCTTTAAAAACAAAAGTATGAAACGTAACGGTTACCCAAATAAACTAATCACTGGGTTTCCACATAGGTGAAAATATGGATATGGAAGAGAAATCAAACCATCATGTTCTGATGGAGAGTGGTAGAGAACATGGCTATGGAAAAGCTACCAATCACAAATCCATAAATTTGTGACGATCTAAGGTACCATCGGATTAATCAGATATAAGTGCACTAGGATGACATTTTTTGTTTTCAAGATCGTTTCCCTAAAGTTGAAGAATTTGAATTAGAATAAATACTTACTTTATTTTGGTAAAATCTCACTATTGTTCGTGCCTTGAACAATTTCTACTTCATCTCTTAAATAAATGAAGTTGAATTTGTTATTCGTGAAGTGTTAGCAGATCATGTGATAGAATGATGGGTCATTCCATCTGTCTCAAACAAAAGGTTAGAAAAAGTTATTAAATATACATAAGTCATTCTATAGTGAGATTAATCACATATGGTTCCTAAAATGAACTTATACATCACATATCATACTGCTTAATATAATAAAACTAGTTTCTACTAAACAGGGACTTCCTGTAGGTCAGTGGTAGGCGATAAAGGCCAGTCGCAATTCGGTTGTGGGTTCGATTCCCACAGCCTTGTCCGAAGCGATGGGCTATCGCCCGTCCTGAAGGTTGTCCTTTTTATAAAACTATATTACTATAACATCCCATCAATAATATCGAAAAAAAAACTTCTATCCTTAAACAATACTAACTTATGTCCAACATAATTCATTCCAATCATTAGGCTCATAATACTGCAGTCCATTCTCATAACATAGTGAAAACGATTACCAGATATTTAATACCATCGTTGATCCCCATATATCATAAGATATATCTTGTTGGTCATATTCCAAACATTTAAAGGCCTTAATCTTGTACTCTCTTGAATACCCATTGAACCTTAGTGAAAACATGAATGCAGTTAAAAGTTAACACTTTTCACATACCGAAATCCTCAAAATTCTATATACTCAAACCATGATATCACTTAGTCCTTATATCAATCATGAGCTCATGAATACTGTCAAACATTTCATTTTCCCCTTATCCCTTCATTATGCGCATATCATCTTCATTCCAAAAATATCTGAATAACATTTCAAGGATACTGGTAACATTAATCAGACAACAATGTTACAATCCTTACATGTCTCTTTATTCCATAGTACCATGAGATTACTTATACAACATTACACATGATAAACATGTAATCATTCCACTACATTCTTAAACCATTGACCGAGCTTCAACAATTCTTTCATCTCACATACCATTGGTAGTCTCTTCATCATCATCCACATAAATACTTCCCATATGACCATAATGATTCTCTTCATGAGTCTTTCCCTTAGGGCATTTGTTTGAATAATGCCCATACATTCCACATTTAAAACACTTAACCATTTTTGATGTCGTAGCAATACCATTATCCTCATCCCTGGTATTAACTGAACCTTTTCCTTTGCACTTACTGGCTTTGTGTCCTTCTTTTCCACACCCAAAGCATCTTCCAGTTCCTTTGAAACATTCTCCTTGATGCCTCTTCCCACATGATTTACATAGGGGAAATTGAACTTTCTTTCCTCTATGATCATCATGAAACTCCATCTTTCTCTTATTAGCCGAGTCAGGAAACTTACCAAATTTTACATTATTGATCATATTATGAGATTGCTGATTCGGCATAATAATGATGTTTGGACTTCCAAATCCCATTTCATTTGGTTGCTCATAACGAATATCATTCCATTGTCCATCATTTCCTCCATTATCGTGAATCACCTTGTTTCCAGCCATTTTCTAAAACCCAAAAAGAATAGCGTGAGAGGCAAAAATCATGCTAGGGAAAACAACATAATAAAGGGGGAGTACCTTGAACATCTAACATCTTAGGTTTAATTCAATGATCGTTAGCGTAGTTCTAGTACTATAACCTATACGTATACTTAACCTTAGGGACATCCCTAGACATACCTTAGAAATACCTCTAGGGATCTCACTAACGTTTTCGCATCCTAGTTTCCAAAGGTTGACTAAACCTTTCCTCTGATACCAACTGTAGAGACCCGAAGCTTGACGTACATGGAAATTACATTACTTTTGTGGAATACTTAGTATATAACAAAAATACACACACAAGGATCGTAATAGTTTAGTGTCTTTGGAAACTCGGAGTATAATCTTCTAATCGTGGGGAAAGATCTTCAACATCTCCCATAAAGATCTTCCTTTTTTTTACCTAAAACCTTTCTTTATATCCTGGGGAAAAGAAAACATAAAAGGGTGAGCTCAAATGCTCAGTAAGGGTAAACAAAGGAAATATCAATCACATAATTTTCATAAGAACATAACATTTTTGGAAATCTTAACCTGCAAAAGAGAGCATAATTTCATAACATGGGATAAATCATAGTAGTGAAATGAAATCATAACTTTAAACATTACTCATTGTGGCATACACACATAATCATAGAGAATCATTTCTTGTTAGTCAAGACTCATTGCCAAGACTATCTTAGTGGACAAAGTCCCTTTCTGAATCGAGTAATCCTCGTTTCAGTCCTGTTTCACTGAACCGGTATAACCTACCATTCCAGCCATGTCTATCTCATGAGATATAAAATCTTTACCCAATGCATTGGAGGGAGATATAGGTCCCACCCATCTCTTAATGAATCCTTTCTTATGTGTGCCACAAAATCATAAATCATACATCATTGCATAACCCATGTAATAAAAATGGGATTCTTAAACAACATGACATCATAAAACCATTCATATAAGATAAAAGAATTCATAAACATAATTTCATAACAACATAGTCAAATCAATGTAAAAATATGGATAGAAACAGAACCCTTTATTATCTTATATGGAAAATAATTTTGATAAAACACTTGAATTGAATTCTTGAGGAAAATATCCTTTCTTCTTCAAAATCAATTTCTTTTCACAAAACATCATGCAATTTTAAAAGAAAGAGATTTTATTGAAAATAGTCATGAAATCTTTTAGAGGAATCTTCATGAAAATAAGGCTTTATAAAACAGTATAAATCCGTTCGTGCCGTATAAGTTAAAAAAAACATTCTTCGTACTTTTGTCGGAAAAGTCAAAAAGTACCTCGTTCGAAAAAAAACGACAAAAGATTCCGTTCATATTCTTTACTAAAAACTCACCGAAGGGTAAAATTGGATTTAAACTATTGTAAGTGTATGGAAACAATATTACATATTGAGGGAACATGGATGTGGATGATAAAATACACCCCAGTAAATACTTACGAATAAACAATCTCGGATAAAAATGAGATTGTGGTATTTTCCCTTACCTTAGGTCCAATTTGCTTCGTATGTGTCCGAACCTCCTGTATAATGATTTAAATAATGTCATTGACTTATTACAGAATCATATTCATTGTTATGATATCATATATGGTTTACTTATGACATTATATTACCCGTTCTTTTGTAAATTCCATGTTAAAGAAGCGTTTTGGGTAAAATCGTTTCATTTATCGTAGGTGTTTTGACTTGTTGTTCTTGACATCATTATTACTTATATCATGATTTACTTACTTCCAGAATATAAAATATGATTTATATATCATATATATTCAGTATATATATATATATATAATAGGTAGATAAATAAAATGAAAAACACCGTTCATGGAGACGGTAGTCCGTACGTACGCATGAACGCTGTTTTCCTTTCCTTATTGTCTTGAAATGGAAGTAAGTAGATGACATACATATGTATATATATACATAAATCCAGTATCTTTATAATGTCATATATTTCATTATTATTTCTTATATATACATTATAATCATTCTTAAATGGTTAACATGGAGAATGAATCTCATCGCGTCGTGGAGACGGTAGTCCGTACGTACGCACGAGCGATGATATCATTTCTATAAATATTGAATTTAATTGGAGTGGATTATACAATATATCAGAATCAATATGATGTTGTAATAACTATGTATAGTTATTCTTTACACCATTATACCCATCCATGTAAGGTGGTGGTGGAAAATAGATTACACCACGGCGTGGAGACGGTATTCCGTACGTACGCACGCGCGGTGATTTCTTTTTCCGTAGGATGGATAGATGGTGAAATAGGGTTGTTTCATACTTATAATAACATATCAGTATATGAGTGATACTGATGTTATTACTTCATAATGAAACAACCTAAGAAGAAGAAGTGGAAGAAGAAATAAAGATGAAAGAATTGGTAACGGTAATTACCTCTTCTTTGAAGCGCCTTTTGGAGACCTCCTCTTAGGGAACTAAAATTGGTCTTGGAGTAAGACCAGAACCTCTAGGATGTTTCTAGGGAAGTGGAGAAGAGATTTTGGCAGGGGTTGGCCGAGCTTGAGTGCTCAAATTGGTGTGAGGAGGAGGGGGAGGAGGTGTCCTTTTATAGGGGAGGAGAGGGGCACCTTAGGAATTCTTAAAAATATTAATTTATAATAAATCTAACCCCACTTAAAAACCTCCAAAAATGACTCATATTCGAAGATTAGATGAGATAGGGTTTTAATATCATCAACCAATCAAATTTAGACATGTTTGGATATTATTTTAAACCTTATCAATTAGATTTAACTCTAAGTTAAATAATTTAACTTTTACCGTGTCTTTTTGTTTTCTTTCACTATATGGTTAATACACTTACTATAACATGCCAAACGAACCCCAAATGGTTTCTTATTAATATATATATCCTTATATAAGTCATTTGGCCGAACCTTAGATTTTTAGGAATAAAATAACAATTAGTAATATAATATTTGATTTAAAAACTATTTTGTGTCAATTTTGACACTATTTGATATATGATTTTTGTGAAAGTCATAACAGAATTAAATGTTCGAACCACGTTGATTAAATCAACATTAATATATCATAGTAACCTAGAAAATTAGTGGAATTCATAAAAAAATCTCAAATTACATTTATTTTGGTGCTTATAACATCAATTATGTCAATATTTCATTAAAAAGATAATTACTGCATCATCGTTGTGTCATAAATAAATTAAATTATTTGATGTCTAAAAATTACAAATAAAATACCATCATGTAGGACATCTTTTTAGATTTCTAATGAATATTTACAATCGAATTTATCTTATGTATAACCCCATATTAAAAATGATTTATTTATTAAACTTTGATTTTAACTATTTTAACCCTTCTTTAAATAAATTAATAATAAATGTCCTAATCTAATCCAAGTGGGACTAAATGGTCATATTTTATTCCTAAGTTTGTTTTTGGTCGAAATAAACTTGTCCAATAGAATTAGGACACGTGTTAGGGTAATAATAATATCATCTTTACCCTTAATTACCCTATTTACTTTTAACCGTGGTAAAAAAAAGTAAAAAGTTACTATTCACCAAAAATTATTTTCATCTCATTGAACCACATTTTAGTCCTTGATATTAACCGTGTCTGTTGGATTTTCGAAATTCCATTCACAGAAGAGTTAAAATTAAGTTTTATGCAAAATTCAGTTTTTTAACCTACCACTTAGTGGTTTCACTATTCATAAAAAATTGAAGGTTTTCAGAAAAATGTCAAAATTTCATCCTAAGCTATATTTCATATTCCGAATTCAAAAATGAAATCTATTTAACCAAATTCATAACATAGAAGTTGCATTAATTAATTTTATAATTAAATCCCGCTGTTAAAACAAATAGCGTGTTTTTAAGAAACAATATCTATCAAAAGATTGACACTTGATTATGTCTGGTTTAAATGTGAAATTACATTCAATGACCAAAATTGTATTAAATTGTAAAAATATATTCTAAATATACTTTAAAATCACTCAAATTAATAATTTATCATTATTAATTATTTCGATTAAAAAAAATTGTTTTTAATTAAAATTTAGTCATTTTCACTATTCATCAAAATATGAAAGTTATCCGAAAAGTACCAAAATTTCACCTTAGGCTAAATTCGATACTCCGAATCCAAAAATAAAGTTCATTTTGAAAAATAAGATTTACTGGATTTCAAAAAGTGGTTATTACTATTCATAACGTCTAGTTTTAATAATATTTTTATAGCATATCGTTGTTTAGTGAAACTCGGTATTGCGTACTACACACGCTATCGAGGAAGGTCGCGATTGCGTGTAATGCAAGTCAAGTCAAGGATGTGTGTTGTGCATGCTCCTTTTGGTGTAGCGTACAACACAAAACATTAATAAAATTAAAAAGAATATTTCTTTATAAAATCTTGGGCTGTTACATTCTACCCCCCTTAAAATGAATTTCGCCCTCAAAATTCGTCGGGGTTATAAATGGTTTACTATTCGAAAGTTTCTTTAATAGAAACCCACATCGTAAAAAGGAATATCAAAACCAATCTTTAAAAACAAAAGTATGAAACGTAACGGTTACCCAAATAAACTAATCACTGGGTTTCCACATAGGTGAAAATATGGATATGGAAGAGAAATCAAACCATCATGTTCTGATGGAGAGTGGTAGAGAACATGGCTATGGAAAAGCTACCAATCACAAATCCATAAATTTGTGACGATCTAAGGTACCATCGGATTAATCAGATATAAGTGCACTAGGATGACATTTTTTGTTTTCAAGATCGTTTCCCTAAAGTTGAAGAATTTGAATTAGAATAAATACTTACTTTATTTTGGTAAAATCTCACTATTGTTCGTGCCTTGAACAATTTCTACTTCATCTCTTAAATAAATGAAGTTGAATTTGTTATTCGTGAAGTGTTAGCAGATCATGTGATAGAATGATGGGTCATTCCATCTGTCTCAAACAAAAGGTTAGAAAAAGTTATTAAATATACATAAGTCATTCTATAGTGAGATTAATCACATATGGTTCCTAAAATGAACTTATACATCACATATCATACTGCTTAATATAATAAAACTAGTTTCTACTAAACAGGGACTTCCTGTAGGTCAGTGGTAGGCGATAAAGGCCAGTCGCAATTCGGTTGTGGGTTCGATTCCCACAGCCTTGTCCGAAGCGATGGGCTATCGCCCGTCCTGCAGGTTGTCCTTTTTATAAAACTATATTACTATAACATCCCATCAATAATATCGAAAAAAAACTTCTATCCTTAAACAATACTAACTTATGTCCAACATAATTCATTCCAATCATTAGGCTCATAATACTGCAGTCCATTCTCATAACATAGTGAAAACGATTACCAGATATTTAATACCATCGTTGATCCCCATATATCATAAGATATATCTTGTTGGTCATATTCCAAACATTTAAAGGCCTTAATCTTGTACTCTCTTGAATACCCATTGAACCTTAGTGAAAACATGAATGCAGTTAAAAGTTAACACTTTTCACATACCGAAATCCTCAAAATTCTATATACTCAAACCATGATATCACTTAGTCCTTATATCAATCATGAGCTCATGAATACTGTCAAACATTTCATTTTCCCCTTATCCCTTCATTATGCGCATATCATCTTCATTCCAAAAATATCTGAATAACATTTCAAGGATACTGGTAACATTAATCAGACAACAATGTTACAATCCTTACATGTCTCTTTATTCCATAGTACCATGAGATTACTTATACAACATTACACATGATAAACATGTAATCATTCCACTACATTCTTAAACCATTGACCGAGCTTCAACAATTCTTTCATCTCACATACCATTGGTAGTCTCTTCATCATCATCCACATAAATACTTCCCATATGACCATAATGATTCTCTTCATGAGTCTTTCCCTTAGGGCATTTGTTTGAATAATGCCCATACATTCCACATTTAAAACACTTAACCATTTTTGATGTCGTAGCAATACCATTATCCTCATCCCTGGTATTAACTGAACCTTTTCCTTTGCACTTACTGGCTTTGTGTCCTTCTTTTCCACACCCAAAGCATCTTCCAGTTCCTTTGAAACATTCTCCTTGATGCCTCTTCCCACATGATTTACATAGGGGAAATTGAACTTTCTTTCCTCTATGATCATCATGAAACTCCATCTTTCTCTTATTAGCCGAGTCAGGAAACTTACCTAATTTTACTTTATTGATCATATTATGAGATTGCTGATTCGGCATAATAATGATGTTTGGACTTCCAAATCCCATTTCATTTGGTTGCTCATAACGAATATCATTCCATTGTCCATCATTTCCTCCATTATCGTGAATCACCTTGTTTCCAGCCATTTTCTAAAACCCAAAAAGAATAGCGTGAGAGGCAAAAATCATGCTAGGGAAAACAACATAATAAAGGGGGAGTACCTTGAACATCTAACATCTTAGGTTTAATTCAATGATCGTTAGCGTAGTTCTAGTACTATAACCTATACGTATACTTAACCTTAGGGACATCCCTAGACATACCTTAGAAATACCTCTAGGGATCTCACTAACGTTTTCGCATCCTAGTTTCCAAAGGTTGACTAAACCTTTCCTCTGATACCAACTGTAGAGACCCGAAGCTTGACGTACATGGAAATTACATTACTTTTGCGGAATACTTAGTATATAACAAAAATACACACACAAGGATCGTAATAGTTTAGTGTCTTTGGAAACTCGGAGTATAATCTTCTAATCGTGGGGAAAGATCTTCAACATCTCCCATAAAGATCTTCCTTTTTTTTACCTAAAACCTTTCTTTATATCCTGGGGAAAAGAAAACATAAAAGGGTGAGCTCAAATGCTCAGTAAGGGTAAACAAAGGAAATATCAATCACATAATTTTCATAAGAACATAACATTTTTGGAAATCTTAACCTGCAAAAGAGAGCATAATTTCATAACATGGGATAAATCATAGTAGTGAAATGAAATCATAACTTTAAACATTACTCATTGTGGCATACACACATAATCATAGAGAATCATTTCTTGTTAGTCAAGACTCATTGCCAAGACTATCTTAGTGGACAAAGTCCCTTTCTGAATCGAGTAATCCTCGTTTCAGTCCTGTTTCACTGAACCGGTATAACCTACCATTCCAGCCATGTCTATCTCATGAGATATAAAATCTTTACCCAATGCATTGGAGGGAGATATAGGTCCCACCCATCTCTTAATGAATCCTTTCTTATGTGTGCCACAAAATCATAAATCATACATCATTGCATAACCCATGTAATAAAAATGGGATTCTTAAACAACATGACATCATAAAACCATTCATATAAGATAAAAGAATTCATAAACATAATTTCATAACAACATAGTCAAATCAATGTAAAAATATGGATAGAAACAGAACCCTTTATTATCTTATATGGAAAATAATTTTGATAAAACACTTGAATTGAATTCTTGAGGAAAATATCCTTTCTTCTTCAAAATCAATTTCTTTTCACAAAACATCATGCAATTTTAAAAGAAAGAGATTTTATTGAAAATAGTCATGAAATCTTTTAGAGGAATCTTCATGAAAATAAGGCTTTATAAAACAGTATAAATCCGTTCGTGCCGTATAAGTTAAAAAAAACATTCTTCGTACTTTTGTCGGAAAAGTCAAAAAGTACCTCGTACGAAAAAAAACGACAAAAGATTCCGTTCATATTCTTTACTAAAAACTCACCGAAGGGTAAAATTGGATTTAAACTATTGTAAGTGTATGGAAACAATATTACATATTGAGGGAACATGGATGTGGATGATAAAATACACCCCAGTAAATACTTACGAATAAACAATCTCGGATAAAAATGAGATTGTGGTATTTTCCCTTACCTTAGGTCCAATTTGCTTCGTATGTGTCCGAACCTCCTGTATAATGATTTAAATAATGTCATTGACTTATTACAGAATCATATTCATTGTTATGATATCATATATGGTTTACTTATGACATTATATTACCCGTTCTTTTGTAAATTCCATGTTAAAGAAGCGTTTTGGGTAAAATCGTTTCATTTATCGTAGGTGTTTTGACTTGTTGTTCTTGACATCATTATTACTTATATCATGATTGACTTACTTCCAGAATATAAAATATGATTTATATATCATATATATTCAGTATATATATATATATATAATAGGTAGATAAATAAAATGAAAAACACCGTTCATGGAGACGGTAGTCCGTACGTACGCATGAACGCTGTTTTCCTTTCCTTATTGTCTTGAAATGGAAGTAAGTAGATGACATACATATGTATATATATACATAAATCCAGTAGCTTTATAATGTCATATATTTCATTATTATTTCTTATATATACATTATAATCATTCTTAAATGGTTAACATGGAGAATGAATCTCATCGCGTCGTGGAGACGGTAGTCCGTACGTACGCACGAGCGATGATATCATTTCTATAAATATTGAATTTAATTGGAGTGGATTATACAATATATCAGAATCAATATGATGTTGTAATAACTATGTATAGTTATTCTTTACACCATTATACCCATCCATGTAAGGTGGTGGTGGAAAATAGATTACACCACGGCGTGGAGACGGTATTCCGTACGTACGCACGCGCGGTGATTTCTTTTTCCGTAGGATGAATAGATGGTGAAATAGGGTTGTTTCATACTTATAATAACATATCAGTATATGAGTGATACTGATGTTATTACTTCATAATGAAACAACCTAAGAAGAAGAAGTGGAAGAAGAAATAAAGATGAAAGAATTGGTAACGGTAATTACCTCTTCTTTGAAGCGCCTTTTGGAGACCTCCTCTTAGGGAACTAAAATTGGTCTTTGAGTAAGACCAGAACCTCTAGGATGTTTCTAGGGAAGTGGAGAAGAGATTTTGTCAGGGGTTGGCCGATCTTGAGTGCTCAAATTGGTGTGAGGAGGAGGGGGAGGAGGTGTCCTTTTATAGGGGAGGAGAGGGGCACCTTAGGAATTCTTAAAAATATTAATTTATAATAAATCTAACCCCACTTAAAAACCTCCAAAAATGACTCATATTCAAAGATTAGATGAGATAGGGTTTTAATATCATCAACCAATCAAATTTAGACATGTTTGGATATTATTTTAAACCTTATCAATTAGATTTAACTCTAAGTTAAATAATTTAACTTTTACCGTGTCTTTTTGTTTTCTTTCACTATATGGTTAATACACTTACTATAACATGCCAAACGAACCCCAAATGGTTTCTTATTAATATATATATCCTTATATAAGTCATTTGTCCGAACCTTAGATTTTTAGGAATAAAATAACAATTAGTAATATAATATTTGATTTAAAAACTATTTTGTGTCAATTTTGACACTATTTGATATATGATTTTTGTGAAAGTCATAACAGAATTAAATGTTCGAACCAAGTTGATTAAATCAACATTAATATATCATAGTAACCTAGAAAATTAGTGGAATTCATAAAAA
Source organism: Viscum album (assembly GCA_963277665.1). Lineage (NCBI taxonomy): Eukaryota > Viridiplantae > Streptophyta > Magnoliopsida > Santalales > Viscaceae > Viscum > Viscum album. The sequence goes on along the minus strand of OY728133.1, from coordinate 1,789,945,662 downwards.
AATCTCAAATTACATTTATTTTGGTGCTTATAACATCAATTATGTCAATATTTCATTAAAAAGATAATTACTGCATCATCGTTGTGTCATAAATAAATTAAATTATTTGATGTCTAAAAATTACAAATAAAATACCATCATGTAGGACATCTTTTTAGATTTCTAATGAATATTTACAATCGAATTTATCTTTGTATAACCCCATATTAAAAATGATTTACTTATTAAACTTTGATTTTAACTATTTTAACCCTTCTTTAAATAAATTAATAATAAATGTCCTAATCTAATCCAAGTGGGACTAAATGGTCATATTTTATTCCTAAGTTTGTTTTTGGTCGAAATAAACTTGTCCAATAGAATTAGGACATGTGTTAGGGTAATAATAATATCATCTTTACCCTTAATTACCCTATTTACTTTTAACCGTGGTAAAAAAAAGTAAAAAGTTACTATTCACCAAAAATTATTTTCATCTCATTGAACCACATTTTAGTCCTTGATATTAACTGTGTCTGTCGGATTTTCGAAATTCCATTCACAGAAGAGGTAAAATTATGTTTTATGCAAAATTCAGTTTTTTAACCTACCACTTAGTGGTTTCACTATTCATAAAAAATTGAAGGTTTTCAGAAAAATGTCAAAATTTCATCCTAAGCTATATTTCATATTCCGAATTCAAAAATGAAATCTATTTAACCAAATTCATAACATAGAAGTTGCATTAATTAATTTTATAATTAAATCCCGCTGTTAAAACAAATAGCGTGTTTTTAAGAAACAATATCTATCAAAAGATTGACACTTGATTATGTCTGGTTTAAATGTGAAATTACATTCAATGACCAAAATTGTATTAAATTGTAAAAATATATTCTAAATATACTTTAAAATCACTCAAATTAATAATTTATCATTATTAATTATTTCGATTAAAAAAAATTGTTTTTAATTAAAATTTAGTCATTTTCACTATTCATCAAAATATGAAAGTTATCCGAAAAGTACCAAAATTTCACCTTAGGCTAAATTCGATACTCCGAATCCAAAAATAAAGTTCATTTTGAAAAATAAGATTTACTGGATTTCAAAAAGTGGTTATTACTATTCATAACGGCTACTTTTAATAATATTTTTATAGCATATCGTTGTTTAGTGAAACTCGGTATTGCGTACTACACACGCTATCGAGGAAGGTCGCGATTGCGTGTAATGCAAGTCAAGTCAAGGATGTGTGTTGTGCAAGCTCCTTTTGGTGTAGCGTACAACACAAAACATTAATAAAATTAAAAAGAATATTTCTTTATAAAATCTTGGGCTGTTACAAATAATGCACTACAGACTAATGAGAATATCTTAAGTACTGTTAATCCTCTCGTTTCCAAATGCTATTTTTATAATTATCCCTATGGTTAAAACATTAAACGTGTCTTCTTTGAAGGGATGTGGTCATGATCGTTGTAGTGAGGCATGGGAAGTCTCACCGGTGTGTATTCGAACATCCATAAGGCTTCGATCTTCCGTAGTATTTGGTTTCAAGGGGTGGAGGATAATATCCTAGATATAAAATCATGACCATTATTCTTTCCAATGGATGTTTGTGTTTATAGTAGGTGAGAAACAAAACATCGGTTGAGGGAACTCTGAGTTTGAGGATGGAAATCATTTTAAAAACCACGAGATTACTGATTCATCTAGTTCGGTGGATTAAGGATTGGTAAGCTTATCCTTCTCTCAAGAAATTATTTTCCAATGATACACCTAACACTATTTTCACCAGCCCTCATGTTTGATATTGGATCTATTGGACCCTTCATAAAACATAGATGAATCTAAATACTGATGGGTCATGTTTCTCTGGAGTAGTTCAGTGTGGTTGTCTTGTGTATGGTAGAAAAGGTTATATGGTTAATGCTTTTATATAATTCATTAGGAATACACATTCTCTCTATGATGAAGAAAACATTGGGGTTTTTGGTCATGATTTGTGCAATAGGGAAAACAATAGGTGTGTTGAAGTGGAGACAGACTCACGGGTGATTTTAAACTCATTTTATGGACATAGCCAAACCCCTGCTCAATTTCATACTACATCTATAAGTGAAAAATTCTGATCCACGGAGGTATAGATATCACCCATACCTAGAGAGGGGAACAAATCATTTTACTATTTAGCTTCCAACCCCCACCCCCTAAATAATTTCTTCTCTTGATTCTCCAGCTTGGTGTCCTTTACTTAATAGGGTGTTAACATTATAATTAGCGATTCTCTCAATCATTACTACATTATGCCCTCATAATTTTTTGGACCTCTACCTAGTTCTGGGTTTCTAGATTAGCTTATCATTTGGTAAAAGTAAATAAATTATGGTAAAGGATCAGGTTTTTATCTCCTAGTAGAGAGATATTTTTTGTGTCTAAGGGTACAATACAAGAGAGGAGGAAGAGCTCCTCTTATACATAAACTAAACTCTTAAGAAAATGGCATCCTAAGAGGTAGTAGAAATACCCACATCATGTCTTTTGATACACTTGTCACTGACATTGAGTGATATCTCTATAAATGCATCCAACCTCTTGTAACAACCGTACATCCCCTAGAATTTACCCATGATCATCAACAACGCCCATGTTCATCATCAGATCACTACTAATCTATAGAAAAAAAAAGAATATATATATATATAATTAGTACTGTATAAAAAATATATATGTATATATATACATATTTATATTATCATTACTATATTTGTAAATATATACATTATAACTATAATTAATGTTGTTATTTTAAAAATATATAAAAAATATTTTCAAGAAATGTTAATATTAATATTTTACCTATTATTATAGAGAACCTATTCTATAAATATATATTTATATTTATATTTATATTTATATTTATATTTATACTTGTTATTATTTTATTATTATTATTAAATTATATTATATATAATTATATATAAAAAAGAAAAAAGGGGGAGTGAAATTGAGCAGAAGAGGTGGGGGGCTCAATAGAGGCAGAGAGGAAATGGGGGGCAGCATGCATGGCATCACATGAGAGAGAAAGAATAGGCCTGACCATTGAGAGTGGCCTGCAATGTCTTAGATGAGAGCCATTGAGTGGTAGGGTGTTTTAGGTGGGGCTCGATGGTGGCTCAAGTTCAGGGTGTTTGGTTCTTGGAAAGGCTGGAGAGGATTTGGTGAGGGTATTCGAGTGGAAACCATGGGATGGGGACAATTGAAGTCCATAGCTTCAATAAGCAGTGGTTCACATCTAGTAATCTTCAAGATTTGTTCTATGCAAAGCTCCAATTATAGTGATGGGATTTAGTGACCTTCAATAGTGATGTAGTTTGGGATCTTCAAATCATAAAAATTTATTTTTTTTGGTTCAAATTTCTTCTATATGTGTTAGTGTTAAGTTTTTATCTTATTGACATTTTTTATTCTATTGGATTTTTGATTATTCTGTTATTGGTGTAGTTCTAGTGGTGGGTTGTTATAATGGTGGTGGACGGATGTACCATCGTTAGTGGTTTCCAATTTTGGGTCATGGAGTCACCATTTAAGGTGACGGATTGTAATGTCCCCGACCCGGAAGCCACTAAACCGTTGCTCCGAACCGGGTGGTTACATGACCTTAAGCGCGCCTCCCTGTATGCCAAAGGCTACCGACTTGTAGTGGGGGTATATGTAGTCAATTGGGGAGACTATACCCACCTTTTATCAGAGTATTCCACAAAAGAAATAAACCAATAGCAGAAACAATAATCAATAAACAAGGAACTTGTATAACAACCAATTCCAAACAATAAATATGCCACATCATACTAGAAGTGAAAATGTGGACAAAACCCCAAAATAAAGACAATGTCCAAAATCCCCAAAATGGTCCCAACTCCAAGTCTAAATACTGCCCCAAGTTCTACCCATGTCCACTCACTGTCTAGCAAGGACTTTTGCCCTTCTCCTGACCTGCAAACATGAAGTCTACTCACGTACCCAACGGCGGCCCGAGCAGGGTGTGGGTACAACTCAGTAGGCCACCACCAACGATTTCTACAAAATATTCAATCTAAATAGATAGTGCATGCAAGGGAATATGAATGATATTTTCCAAGTAATTATCTAAGGTACCATTTTCGAGTTTAGACCCAATCCAATGCCACTTCCATTACCATTCATTACACACCCATTATAACCATTTATTATTTCATAACATTTCCATGGTTTAATCACATACACTATGTTACATGGGTATATGGCGAACATTCACATGCATGTGAGTAAACACATCGTTATCCTATCTCACTAGGACTAACCCCTCATAAAAACTAGAACCTCACCTCGAAGCTTCAGACCGGGTGGATGCAACTGTTAGGAGAATAGACACTCAGTCCCCTTTCCTAACCCATGCATTTAGGGTGGAGTTTAGAACCTTAGTCTTCACTCGTCCCATGGGCATAGATCCTCAAGTCATACCCCACTCTACTAATCCATTTGAGCATGCATATATATAAGTTACCATCAACCATCCAAACCATTTCCCTTCGGCCTACACTATTCACCACAACACACATGGGAAACCACATCATGCCTTAACCCCTTAACATAATACCATTTCACATCATTTAACCATTCACCCAATTCCCATGTTTTATGCCTATCTCACTAAGCATTCAACATTAAACCCCTAATCTATCACATTATGGTCTTTAATCTGTATACGCATTAACCCATTTAACCCATTCATCATTCCCATGAATAAATCATTTACCCCATTACACTTTTACCCATAGGTTATTACCAAGTCTAGGTGTGTCACCTAACTTCTATTCCAAGTTCAACCAATCATTCCAACACATTTATCAAGGGATCTACAATTTATTACAACAAGGTCACTTGTTTAATATCAATCCCTAAATCTGGGAAATACCGGCACATCCCATGGATGGCCCCAATTAGGTCAAGTCTATCCCAACACATCCCACGCGGATCGTGAGGATTCCCATTTGCCATTTCAAACACCATTATTATGAAACATTCCAAGGTCATCCAAAACATAACCAAAGGAAATAAAGAACACAACTAAACATGCACAATTACCCAAATAACTTTGGGATATCACTTGTAGACCACATACCTAAAAACTGCGGTTGAAGACACTCTCAATCGAGTCCATAGACCTCGATCCGACCAACCGTTAGAGATTCAAACTAAAACTCACCCAAAAGATATGGTTTTAGAGCTTCGGAATGAGAAGGAGAGAAGATACAAACCCTAAACCAAAAAGAGAAGCAAGGATGGGATTATCCTTACTCGAAGCTTCAATCTGCAACCAACAGCACCAAAAACGCCTAAAAATTGAGGGAGATCGGTCTCTTGGAGCCTTTGGGCATTTTGGATCATGCCTAGGGTAGAGAACGAGTAAAATAGAGGAAATCTAGAGTGGGGTTTTCAAGCCTGGAGTGGAAACATGTAATTTTTACCTACATTAAATGGTCGAATGTTTTGTCCGCACGGTTTGGAAAACCATGCGCAAACAATGTGCATGCCACTGTCTGGAGGAGGAGGGGTCGCACGATTTAGCCGCATGGTTTGGAAAACCATGCACAAACCGTGAACATGCTTCTGTCCAAAAGAAGGAAGGGTCACACGGTTTATCCTGGGCAGGCCGCACAGTTTTCCTGGTCGTGTGCAGGCCGTGCACCTAGGCCTGTCTTTCCCAGATTTCCTTTCTTCCGTACCCCGAGCCCCCGGAACATCCCCAAGGCCTCTCACACATTCAGGAAATATCCCTTGGAGCCCGAAACAAGGGATTCAACCAAAACATAATGAAAACCTACTGTTCCAAAAATCGGGATCTTAGAACCTCCCCACCTCATAACGGCTCGTCCTCGTGCCGAGTTTCCAAGCCTCTTTGATCCACCGAAGAGAAGAGTCCAGGCCACTGAGCCCGCATATCCGATTCCCGATCCCAAGTTTCTTCATGAACATTATCATGCTTCCGTAGTACTCCCACTAATGGAACAACCTTGCCCCGCATAACCTTTTCACTATGATCCACCACATGAATCGGATGCTCCTCAAAGGACGCATCATCCTCAAGATCCGCATCCTCAATATCAACCACGTAAGATGGGTCAGGGTGATACCATCAAAGCTACGACACATGAAACACATCATGCATCCCACCATACTGTTGTGGAAGATCCAATCGGTATGCCACTGGTCCAATCTTCCCCACAATCTCAAAAGGTCCCACATACATGGGTGCCAACATACCCAACTTTCGAATCTGTTGGTGACCCAACCTTGGCGACACCTGAAGGAACACTTTATCACCCACCTCAAACTCAAGAGGTCTATACCTCTAATCTTCACACGGCTTCTACCTACTCTAAGCCATATCCATCCGCTTCCTGATCAACATAACTCTCTCTGAAGTCTCCGGCACGAGACTTGGCCCCAACAACTCGGATTCACCAGCTTCTAGCCAACACAATGGAGATCTAAATTGTCTCCCAAAAAGCACCTCAAACGGTTCCATCTGAATCATAGACTGAAAACTTTTGTTGTAGGAAAAATCAAATAATGATTGTTGTCTCTCCCAAGAACCACAAAAGTCCAAGACACAAGATCTTCACATGTCTTTGAACACTTGGATTGTACGCTCCGACATTCCATCTGTCTTTGGGTGGAAATCCGTACTCAAAAATACTTGCGTACCAAGTGCCTTCTACAACCTTTCCTAGAAACGCAATGTGAAACGTTGATCTCAGTCTGAAACTATGGTCAGTGGCACACCATGCAACTGCACTATTTCCCGAACATACAGTTCACCCAACTGGTCGACTGTAAGGGTCTCTTGAATCGGTAAGAAATGAGCCACTTTCATTAACCGGTCCACAAACACCCATATTTCATCATTCTTCCATGGAATCCTCAGAAGACCCACGACAAAATCCATTGTCACATCATCCCACTTCCATTACAGAATGGGAAATGGATGCAACAAACCACCTGGGCATTGATGCTCAGCTTTCACCTGTTGATAGGTAAGGCACTGTGCAATAAAGCCTGCAACATCTTTCTTCATCCCAGGCCACCAAAACTGCCGTCAGAGATCATGGTACATCTTAGTCAAACCAGGACGCACTACCCACATTGATGCATGGAACTCACACATCAATTCTTCCCACATACACTGTAGTACAACCACATGATCACAAACACAAAAAACTCCATCCACACTGAAGGCCCAACCAGAAGGTAGCTCCTAAACTTTAAGTTTTTCAATCATGATCAAACACGCAAGATCATCAAGATGAACTTCCTTAACTCAACTCAAAAGTGTAGACTCCATCATTATGGAAGAAAGAGTTACCTGACCATTCTTCTCCTGCACCTCCAGGTGCATCTCTGCAAACAAAGTCATCACCATCCACTCAGTACTGAATTCCTAAACCACCGGATTCTGAACCTTCCTTCTCAGTGAATCAGCAACACTATTTCCCTTTCCTAGAATGTACACTAACTCAAAGTCAAAAGACTAGAGGTATTCAACCCATCTTCGCTGCCGGAGATTCAGATCCTGCTGTGAGAAGATTTACTTTACACTCTTATGGTCAGTAAACATGGTAAATTGTTCTCCCAACTGATAGTGCCTCCAGCACTTCAAGGCGTACACTAGTGCAGCCAACTCTAGGTCATGAGTGGGAAAATTCTACTCATGGGGTCTCAACTGCCTTGACCTGTAAGCCACCACCCTCTCATATTGCATCAACACAGCCCCAAGTGCAATTCCGAACGCATCACAAAACATGATTTACTTCTTACTCGGCTTTTGTAAGATCAAGATAGGTGCGGTCGTTAGCTGCTTCTTCAACTCTTGGAAGGAATTATCACAATCCTCATACCATTCAAACCTGATTCCCTTCTTGGTCAAGCATGAAAGTGGTGCTTCCAAGTGAGAGGAATCTTGAATGAACCTTCGGTAATACCTGACCAAACCCAAAAAACTCCGAACATCATAAATGCTCTTGGGATGCTCCCAAGATAAAACTGCCTGCACTTTCTCAGGATCCACTAACACACTTGCCTCTGAGATGATGTGACCAAGAAAATGTACCTCAAATATCTATAATTGACACTTGGATATCTTGGGTTATAGTTGGTGCTCTCTTAGTGTACCCAAGTTGATTTCAAGATGTTGGGCATCATCATCATGAGTTTTCGAGTACACTAAGTTATCGTCAATGAATACAACCACAAACTGATCTAGATTGGGATGAAAGATCATGTTCGTCAAACCCATAAACACTGTCAGTGCTTTGGTCAAGCTGAAAGGCATTACCACAAACTCAAACAACCCGTACCGACTATGGAAAGCTGTCCGAGGAATGTAGGATGACCTCACCATCAACTGGTGATAAACCGACCTCCGATCAATCGTAAAAAACATAGATGCACCCCTCAACTGATCAAACAGGTCATCAATTTTAGGAAGAGGGTACCGATTTAACATCGTCATCTGATTCAACATTCGATAGTCAACACACAGCCTTAATGGCCCATCGGCCTTCTTTGCAAAAAAAACGACAGATCCCCAAGGAGACGTACTAGGATGGATAAACCCCTTATGCTCCAACTCCTCAAGCTAAACCATCAGTTCCTGGAGTTCTGCCTGTTCCATTCGGTATGGAGAAATAGAAATTGGCTATGCTCCCTGTAGCAACTCGATCATGAACTCAAAAAACCTCTCAGGGGGTAACCCTGAGAAAACCTCAAGAAACACATCTTGAAACTGATCCACCATAGGAGGGAAATTAGTTTGTTCCCCTCCCTCATCATCATCAAGCAAGAGACATGCCACTTGAGCAGCGAGTCCACTCATCTGTTGACAAAACAACCCTGCATGCCCTGCTCGAATATCCCATTCACCATGTTGGGCCTAAGAATCACCCTCAAGAGACCTAAACGATACCCTGGGAAGATAACAATCTATGTGCGCCTGATACAACACCAACCAATCCATTCCCAGGATTAGGTCAAACCCTGACATCTTGAGAATGAACAAATCCCACAAAAAATGATATCCACCAACTTCCAAGGCACATTCCTTGCACTGCTTGATATCCTCAACCCGCACCCCCAACAGAGTGTCAATTGACTTCACCCAAAACACCCCCTCCACATGTAAACACATTACTACCAAAAGTTGAGAATAGATAAAAGAGTGTGTGGAACCTGTTTCAAACAACGCACTAGGAAAAGTAGAATCTACAAGGATAATACCTCGAACAGTCGACGATCCAGCCTCGCCAGCACCAGGCGCAAACTGAACTGCCTGAAGCTGACTTTCCCCTCTACCCTGGGCTCCAGCCTGAACTCCATGTGTTGCATTGCCCTGCTGGCGTGATCGATCCTGCCATGGAGTTCCACGTCCACCGCCTCTGCCAGTACGGCCTGTGGAGCTCCAACTGTCTTCCAGATGTAGGGAATCTATTCCCCTTCCCATATCTGATACATGCCTTCCACCATCATACTTGCCCACCTACTGAGGATTCCTACAAAACTTCTGCACATGTCCCATCCGGCCGGACAAATGGAACTCGACTAGAGGTCGAGCACACTGACCACACATATGCCCCGGCCTACCACACTCATAGCAGAACACCTGATTTCCACTCTGAGAGGCTATCCCTCCCTTCCAGCCACTTTTCACACTTTCACCATTTTGTGAGCTCTCATGGTGTCACTTCCAACCTTCGGTAGATGCACTGCTCGTCTGCCCCACTAGCACCCCAAGCCCACTGCCCGAAGCTCCCTCTAGGTTTCCTTCCGAGATCAGTGCATGATCTACTACCTCTGCGAACCTCTTCAAGCGAAAGATATTTACTTGAGACCTAATCTCATGTCTCAGCCCATCCTAGAAATGCCTTGCTACTGCTACCTCATCCCCTGCTAAAATTTGGATGAAGCGTCTCAAATCACTAAAGTGACTAGCATGGTCCATCACCAATAGTGATCCCTAAGTACGGCTCATAAACGCTGTAGCCCGCTCCTGTCTCAAGGTCTTTGGGTATAAATGATCTATAAACTTTTCCTGAGACACCATCCACGACATTCCCCCAGCCTGCTCAATTTGAGCCTGAATGTCCCAACAATGCGTAGCCTAGACCCGCAACATATAAGTGGCCAACTTTACTCACTTTTCATCGGGGTTCTCTAGATTAACCAATATCATCTAGACAGACTCTTTCCAGAACTTCGATACCTCTTTCCTACCCTCTCTGGTGTAAGTCGGAGGGTGATGCAGCTGGAACTCCCTAGTCAGCTCAAACATACTCTGTGGAACCCTCCCTGGGTCTCGATCCATCATATGCATAAGGGGAGTCAATTTCTCTCAGAACTGGTATTCTCTACATTCATTGATCGCCACATTTTCTTTCTCCTCTACTGGAGGTGTGTTCTCAGCAACACCCTCCCGGTTCCCAACTGGAAACCGATGTCGTGGTGGCATTTCTCTACAATGCCAAGCATGAGATTTAGCACGCATACCATAAACTTTCATGACTCCAACAAAATCTCTTTACTAGCTACAGTAACCCACTTTTCATATGCTAACCCAACAACATTTTACAACTTTTTCAAACCCTATTACTCTATTAAACATCATTTACCCACTTGTTTTATTTCATTCTTCTCATTATTTCTTGGTTTCATGAAATGCATGATGCACCCTACTGTCTTGCCTCACAAATCCACCCCAGGCGTGTGCATAACACAATTCATGCCACCTATCTCCCTAGGTTCCTACAATGATTCATGAATTCAAATCCTCATGCCATTAAAGCCATGAGCCAAACGTCATAAAACAATCACAGCAAACCACATGTGCATCACCAAAGAGTGAAATATCATCAATTGTAATATCACACAACCAAGAACATCATTTCCCACCTAGGGTGACTGGGGATTCCCCCGTACCTGGGTGAACTACTCCCAAGCACGAGCTCATTACCAAGCCCCAACCCATCTTAACCCTTGGATTCCAATCCCAAATAACAAGACCTCATAGAAGGAGAGAAAAGACCTCCTCAAATACCACTTTGTAACGTCCCTGACCCGGAATCCACTAAACCGGTGCTCCGATCTGGGTGGTTACATGACCTTAAGAGGTCCTCCTTGTACGCCAAAGGCCTCCGACTAGCAGCGGGGGGCTATGTAGTCATGTGGGGAGACTATACCCCCTTCTTATCAGAGTGTGCCTCAACAGAAATATACCAATAGAAAAAACAATAATCAATGAACAAGGAACCTTTATGAAAACCAATTCCAAACAATAAATATTCCATGCCATAATACAAGTTCAAAAGTGGACATAACCCCAAAATAAAGAAAATGTCCAAAATACCCAAAATGGCCCCGACTCTAAGTCTGGATCCTCCACCAAGTGCTACCCATGAACACTCACTATCTAGCAAGGACCTTTTCCCTTCTCCGGACCAGAAAAAATGAAGTCTGCTCAGGTACCCATTGAAGGCCCAAGCAGGGTGTGAGTATAACTCAGTAAGCCACCACCAACGGTGTCTACAAAATATCTAGTCTAAACAGATAGTTCATGTAATGGAATATGAATGATAATTGAAATGTAATTATCTAAGGTACCATTATCCAGTTTAGAGCCAAGCCAATGCCACTTCCATTACCATTCATTACACACCCATTATCACCATTTACTATTTCATCATATTTCATTGGGTTAATCACATACACTATGTTACATGGGTCTAAGTACATTAATCACATGAAATAGGGTAAACACATAGTTATCCTATCTCATTAGGACTAACCCCTCATAGAAACCATAACCTCACATCGAAGCCTCAGTCCGGGTGGATGCAACCGTTAGGAGAATATATCATCATTCCTCTTTCCTAACCCATGTATTTAGGGTGGAGTTTAGAACCTCAATCTTTACATGACCCGTGGGCGTAGATACTCAAGTCATACCCCACTCTACGAAGCCATGTGCACATGGTTATATATAAGTAACTATCAACCATCCAAACCATTGCCCTTCGGAAAACACTGTTCACCACAACCCACAAGGGAAACCACATCATGCCTTAACCCCTTAACACATTACCATTTAACATCATTTAACCATTCACCCAATTCCCGTGTGTTATGACTATCTCACAAAGCATTCAACATTAAACCCATAATCTATCCCATTATGGTATTTAATCCGTTTACGCATTAACCCATTTAACCCATTCATAATTCCCATGAATCAATCATTTAACCCATTCCATTTTAACCCATAGGTTATTACCAAGTCTAGGTGCATCACCTAACTTCTATTCCAAGTTCAACCAATCATTCCAACACATTTATCAAGGGCTCTACAATTCATTACAAGAAGGTCACTTGTTTAATATCAATCCCTAAATTTGGGAAATGTCGGCACATCCCATGGATGGACCCTATTAGGTCAAGTTTATCCCAACACATCCCATGGGGATCGTGAGGGTTCCCATTTTCCATTTTAAACAACATTATTACTAAACATACCATGGTTATCGAAAACATAACCAAAGGAAAGAAAAAACACAACTAAACATGCACAAATACCAAATAACTATGGGATATCACTTTTTGACCACCTACCTCGAAACCGCGGTAGAACGCACTCTCAATAGAGTCTTTAGACCTCGATCCAACGAAGATTTGGAGCATCAACCTAAAAATCACCCCATTGTTAGGGTTTTAGAGCTTTAGAATGAGAGGCAAAGAAGATAAAACCCATAAAACAAAAGGAAAAGAAAGGATTGTATTACCCTTACTCAGAGCTTTGATCCACAACCAACGGCACAAAAAATACCTTAGAATTGAGGGAGATCTATCTCTTGGAGCATTTGGGCGTTTTGGTTCGTGCCTAGGGTGGAGAGGGAGGGAATGTGAGGAAATACCGAGTGAAGTTTTAAATCTCGGAGAGGAAAACTTGTAATATTTCCCAACTTTAAGTGGTTAAATGGTTTGTCCGCACAGTTTGGAAAACTGTGCGCATTCCATTGTTTGGAGGAGGAGGGGTCACACAATTTCGCTACACGGTTTGGGAAACCTTGCGCAAACCGTGCACATGCTTCTGTCCGGAGGAGGAAGGGTCACACGGTTTATCCTGGGTAGGCCGCACGGTTTTCCTGGCCGTGCACAGGTCATGCGCCCTGGCCTGTCTTGCACATATTTTCTTTTATTCCGTGCCCCGAGCCCTCGGAACATCCCTAAGGCCTCTCACACATTCAGGAAACATTCCACAAAGCCAGAAACAAGGGATTCAACCAATACATAATGAAAACATACCTTTCCAAAAACCAGGATCTTATATGGATGGTGGTGGCTCATTGAATAGTGGGGGGAATGGTCAATGGTGGGTGAGGCAGTGGAGGCAGTGGTGTGTTGGGAGCCACTGTTGGGGGTTTTTGACAGTGGCTTGAGGATTCCAATAGCGAGTGGATGGAACAGGAATGGTTGTTTGGTGATCCGGCAATGTCTCCTTCTAAGTCACCATTCTCTTTTCTAATGGTGGATCAGCATGGGATAACGATGTGTGAAATAGGGGAAACATCAGTGAGTGCCCCCAATGGTGAATCTCCTGGTAATGGCTCTGAGACATGGTAAAATTAGCACCTTGGGGCATCAACACACACCTAAAAGACAAATGAGAAAAATAAAAAAATGAACAAATAAAAATACGGATTTTATGAATTAATTCAATTGATGAATTAAATTAAAATCATAAAAACATAACAAAGTCAATAAAATACAAACGCAATGAAATTTAATAAATTAGTTACAAAAAAACATAAAATAAATAATTTTTTGTCTATTAATTTAAACAATGATTACATATAAAATTTACTAAATAAGACAATAAATGAACTAGTTATTTTGATAAAAAACATAAAAACGAAATAATTAATGGAATTGAAAAATCAAAAAAATAGAATTTAAACAAAAAATAAATAAAAATAATAAATTAATACAATATTAATTGATTTTTTTAAAATTATACAAAATGACTAAAAATCAAAAAAATAAATATTTTCAAAAAAAAATTATTAATTATTTAAAAAAAAGAAAACATTTTGTGATTATTAATAAAAATACACTATATTTATTATTAGAATACAATTAAATAAAATAAAAATATGTGGCAAAGTGCATTGAAAAATGGCCACATCAGAGATTTTAGAGAGAATAATATTTTTTTTATTAGGGATGATTCTTGGATATTCATCCACTTATCCAACTTCTAAATGAATGATTAAAGCATATCATTGTGATATGGTTTTGGGGATCATTAATGTGGTTGTATTCTAGTATAGACTTTTTATGATGGATTAATCATTTGAGGTTGAGGGTTGGTAATGATTGAAAATGTCTTTGGGATAGTGGTGGTGTGGGTATCCTAGTAGAATTTTGTTTCAATTAATATTCTAAACTACTTGATATTGATTCCACCTAATATTTGGATAATGTTATAGTTTCACTCAACTCATTGGAATGTAAGTAGTCTATTTTTATTCAGGGTCTCAATTCCAGATTACGTAGTCATAATTAAATTTCCAATTTTCATCAAATATAGCATATAATGTTGATATTCTTGAGGACCTGCACAAATTTCGCATAATCTAATATTGAGTGTTTGTAATAGTGTAGATAGTTACTGTGACTAATTTTGTTACAATATAAATTGCATAATATCCAAATTATTTGTCATTTATTCTACTTGGGAATACTATTGAGTAGTGATATCCATTTTTTTCTTACATATTCTTGGTAGACTTACCCCACTCTACTAGATACTAAAATTATAATATATTTCTCCAAATGGTCTCATCCAACCCTAGGAGTCTTCATTGTTAGACCACAATTAGATTAAACATCAACTATTGATCGAGATGCAGGTTGTAATACATAGTAAAATATATTAATTTTAATCCAATCATCATGTATCTGATGTGGAACTTTTCACAAAATATTCATAAATCATTCCCATGATTTGATTTATGATTCTTCATGAGGTTACAAATTGTTATGGCTATCACTTTGTTGCTTCTATATTCTCTCCATTGAAGAGTAATTATCCAAAAAATGATTTATAATGTCATCCCAAGTTGTAAGGCACCATAATGGTTAATTCTATACCCTTTTCTTAAATTTATCTCAATGATAAAATAAGAATACTTTCATTTAATTGGAATCTAAACGTATATCATTATTTCTGAAGCTATCAATGGTCTCTAAAATTTTTAAAATTTGCAGTTTGGATCTTCACTCTATAGTCCATTAAATGACCCTATATTTTGGATCATCTGGATAAATATCATAGTGATATCAAAATTGTTCACCTAAATGGAGGGAAGAATAATACCTAAGGAATCTCCATCATTTAAGGGTAAAGAATATTTCATAATGGTTCGACTATCAGGAACTTGCTGAGCCTTGTTGTTTGGTCTATATTGGTGAATTCTAGATTTAATCCATTAGTTGTATCGGGATTATGATAACATTTTATACTAATACTTCAGTGTGAAAAAGGAACCAATTCATTTTTTGGTTGTACTCAAGTTTCTTTTTAGTATCAATACTTTTTGACCAACTCATTTCTCCCTTATTCATTCATTGATCATTCAGAAAATACAGAAACAAAACTACCCATTGAAAATAATAAATAAATATATAGGATTTTAGTGGGTTAATATAAAAACATTTTAAACTACTTTGATTATTGTGTTTCCCCATCAATGATGCAAAAAACATGGTAGGACCCACCAGATTCATTACCTCTGGTTGTTTAATAAAGTTTATAATTATGAGTCTAGAACAACACCTCAAAAACAATTAGAGTTTATAATAGTATAATATTTAGGTCAATCCCAAGAGGAAACACATTTTATCCCAAAGAGACTATTTTTTATGTTGGACCGGTTTCTTTTCTATATGACTAGATCAAATCAGCATAAAAACCCATTTCACTAAGATTAAAAAACAATATCATAGAATAATATAATGGGAAAAATTTCAAAGGATTGTCTCAGTGGATGTCACATTTCTCACTGATAAACTAGTCAATTCAATTGATTGTAATGTCACTCTAAAATTGCGATGTTTTTTAGTCAATTTCATTGAATCTATCTAAATCTAAACAGAAAATTTGATTGAAGAAGTTTTCAAATCCTGTTTCATTAATTTTTACCCTTATTGGAATATGAAAAGTTGAGGTATTGGTAAAATTTCAATTGAATCAATCACCTTGGGGTTCCATCCTCAAAAAATTTCTTAGTCAAATACTTTTTTATTTATGTGATAAAATTCAATTTCAAAGTAATTTTTAATAAAAGTATCTCTTTCCGAAATGAGATTAGTAAAATAAATATATGGAAACATCTTTCTAATCATGATCCCTTATCCCTTAAGTGAATAATTCACCCATAGAGGATAATAATCCCATCACACATTAGTTAATCATCCAAAGAATTGAGTTATAGAAAAAAATGAAAAAGTAAACTGAATAACAATTAAGATGAAACAATAACATGAATTAGTGTTTTAAATGTTGAGAATAAAACATTGTTATTTATAATAGTATAAAATATCTAGAAAAATATTGATGAAAATCATTACAAGTAAAAATTAGAAGTTCTTACAATATCCCCTTAATACTCAAAAAATCAATATTTATAGACCCCCTTCCAATCATGGTATAATGCCATGAATTATATTGTGAATAAGATCACGCTATAGAAAGGTATACAACATAATATCCTTGACTGGATGCATCATAGTGTGTCATAAACCATAGTAGTGTCTATAATTCATCTACCCATTTCAATTATTGAATCCTTTAAATATCATAGATAGAAATCCTAAAAAATCATCTTGACTCCCATCTGAGTTCATCAATTCCAAATGTTTCATATCATGAAAGGGGATATGGACATATAACAATTTCAAAGGACTTTCCAGTTATTTTTATTTCATCCTTCACCATGTGACATTTTCTAATATAATATTGGGGGTTTTGGAGTGACACTTATATATGATTTGTTTCATGCATGCCACATTGCATCTTCGTTGAGTGTGGTATGATTTAATTTCATATATCACTATGATCCCTTGACTAATGAAGTAAAATATATTATGTAATAATATATCATTGGTTCCAACCCCATCATTCTATTAATATACCTAAACAACATAAGTTATTATTATATATTTTCTACCAGTTACTCTTATGTATTAATTTTTTACAGCTAACTCTTACTCTAAATCGCTCATGTAGTGAATGTTCTTTCCAATCATGGTGAAATAATTACATCATGAAAATTTCTTAAATGAAATTATCAAAGAATTTATATACACATATTTTTAATATTGACTTATTAAACCTTTATAAAATAATTCACACATTATGGAGAAAAAATCCATCATATATGAGTGAATCATTGTAAGAAGAAAGTTATAAAAAAATAAAAAAATAAAAAATTAATGAATATTAAGATTAATTATAAACATGAAGTATTTTTTGAAATATTAAAAATAAAACTATGGTATTATGTAATATATTAAAAAACATTAAAAAACTAAACAAAATAAAAAACATTTCAAATTTAAAAGAACCAAAAAATAATATCCCCCAATAACTCTACAACATTCCCTATTTTGAACCCCCTACACTTTTTTTTAAAAAATTGTAATCATGGAAAGAACAACCATAGGTCACCATAAAGGCTATAAATTAGGAACCACTACTGGATACGTTATAACATGAAATTCAACATTAGGTTGGGACTACATTATCTACCCATTTCAAGCTTCCATCCTCAAAATATCATTGTGTGAAATCCTAGAAAATCGATATAGATCTCATCCTAGTTTATTAATTCAAAATTAATTATTAAACGAAAGGGGATCTAGTCAAAGAAAAAAATATTAAGGATTTTCTTGTGTTATCTATATTCATCATCTCATGAAGTGACTGCTACTATCCACTCTGAAGTAACTTAGTATCCTATCTCATGTATGATTAACTTGAGATTTATTCAAATTGTGTCTTTGTCATTTATGAAAAGAAATTTCCATATATATTATTTTTTTATATTATAGTAAATCTTCTATATTCTTCATATCAATTGCACTATAATGTGTCTTCCTTGGAAAAAATGTGTTTTATTCTTATGTATCCCCCTAATTCCTTGCACGGTGAACAAAAACATATTACTAATCACTTTTTAATGGGATTTAACTCCATCATGACATGAGTATAGCTTTTATATAATGAAAAATACTTATATATCAACTTCTAGTTTCTCTTAGATTTAAATTTTCTATGAATTATTCTTACATCGGCCTTATTACACCATGTATATTCCTATAATGACTTGTAAAATCTTAAACTATTCTCATATTTTAAATAAACCCTCCAATTTATATTCTAATGATTAACCTGTTAAAAATTATCAAAATTGAGAAATATTAAGAAGTATTAAATAGTTTAATTAGTGAAAATCAAGATAAAATTATATTCAAATTTAATATGTATCATGATGAAATGGTATATGTGGATTATTATCATGTATTATTTCATGATTCACCTCTAAAATAGAGATATATCCACTAATCTGATACACACACATCAGGGAATTCACTACCTAGCACTAAAGAAACTGGGTTGGTGAAAACATTTGTAGAGAACGCAGATCTAGCACATTCATGATGGCGGCTGTGTAATTACTATACACCAATATGGGGTTTGTGGCCACCTAAAGTTTTCTATGGTCACCAATAACTTATCTGATAACCATGACATATGATGTTTTATTTTATGATGACATTTTATTACGATGGAAAATTCTAAGGTAACAAACCATAAATAAGAAACCTATTAATGTGATATTATAAGAAAAAGTGTAGTGTCAACCTATCTATTTAATTAGTAATGTAATTCACATAGAGTACATTATTGTGTATATTAGGGGTGTATGTTCCATTATACACATTAGGGTTCCATTTTGGTTAGTTTGGATCTCATGTGAGTCTACCATTTTTCTAAAATGGATAGCCTCTCAATCACTCTGAGTGGTGATGGTGGAGGCTTTTTTGGATGAGAGAATATGAAGTTTTCTCATTCCTTAATGGGTCTAATTAAATATTTTGAGACTCTATTATAAATTAAATATATCTTGTTGTAATCCTTACTTGTAAAAATACTAGTTACCCTAGTCATAATAGTGATCAATAATTTCCATGTATCATTTTGAACAACTATTTGTTTCAAAGGATCTATATATCTCCCTTATTAAATGATTATGCTATGGTCCAAATACACATAGCTGGGTTTCCTTGAATTTAACCCCATCTAATATTTGTGGTGGAGTTAGGATCAAGACCATGATAAATTATTCCTACATATCACAATATTGGGAACCTAATCTCAAGTACATTGGGACCACTTAACAGGAAATGTTATACATTGTAAATTCATGATATGTGAACCATAGTGGTGCCTATTATCTTCATAAACCAATGATAAATGATTCACCTTTTAATATTATTCTTCCATTACCAATTATACACCTCTTATATTCATGGAACTATGACCATGCAGAATAGACTATTTATTAATGAAATGTAAATTTGTATGGCTAGGACCTATTCTAACAAGTTTAACATCTTATAGAATGGGATATTTTTCATGTAATTTGATTTCATGATACAAGGAATACTAGGTGAAAGGAACATGTTAACATTTGATGTGAGAGTTTCACATGATATGAAAATTTAGGTGAATCATATATATTGGTAAGAAAAGAGGAGATCATATGGTTGTGACTCACATCTAGTTGGAGGCCTAAGGTATTTATATATCTTCGATATTGAATACAATAGAGATATAACCAATTGGAACATGTTGTGTGATTATAACTATTATGAGGCCCATATATTCACTTCCATCTATCTTCTTTTGGAAACTAAATAGAGAAGGATTTTTTAACACAATAATAATGTAAAACAATTATGGAAGGTTGGGACTTACAAAAAACTGGATGCATGTAATCATATTTGGATCATTTTTAAGAAACAATAATGTTAATAGGATTATTTAAATGTATGGTGGTTAGATTAGGGCATCCAATATGATCATCTTAAACTAGGGGAGGTTTTAAAAGTGTCTTAACTATAGGTAACCTCATTATCAATGGAATACATTATTTATAAAACCATTTGGATCATATCTGTTAGATAAAACACATATGATACACCTTCTATAAAATATTTTTCCCTATTATCGAAGTAATACATTATTTAAGGAGAGGATAGTAGTATTCATAACATAGTCATGTATCTCTGGAGAATGTAGAGGAGGCCTGGGTTGATGGGAACCTAGGTAGGTGACCTAGGAAAAAAGGGAACTCAGATAGGTGACCCAGTTTCCTAGGTTTGAGAATTGTAAGAATATGGAAACCAATAATTGGACACAAGTGTAACTCCACTAATGATGAAATGGGTTATATGTGAAGGAGGGACCATAGGTTGAATACCACATTAAATTAGACCCCTAATTGTATAAGAGCATAGTTGGCTGACCTATGGGATCATCGAATGGTCTATTAGAGAAAATATAGGTGCTGTAACATTTTGGTGAATTAGGGATAAATTGTTGCACCCAAGTTTCTTGAGATCACCTATTGAATATGGTCTTTCAAACAAATCATAGTGATGGTCTAGGAAAATTTGTTTTTCAATTTATGTAATCATTAAAAGACACAAATTCATTTCTCTTCCATCATTTTTCCATTATATCGGAGTTGAAACTCACATAAATGAGAGTCCTAGATGATCTAGGTAAAAATTTATTTTTATTAAGTGCTATAAAGGATTAACCTTCACACTATTTACACATTTGGTCTAGAGTTATTTATAAACTGGGTGTCTTGGATTTTTAATTTTTACATGAGAATTGGGTACCTAAATAACTGGTGGTAACTTCTTGGTGTACCAAACTCTTTCAAGTAGTGCATGTAATTAAATCATGTTTAGGTATAGAAAAATGGTTTATAATTAGTCTAGGAAAGTTAGGAAATTCATGTTCTATAAGGATAGGGTGTGTAGGTGCCTTATAGATATGGAACCAAGATATAAAAGTGCTTGATTATCTACTCCCATATATGAAAAATTCTTTTACCTACTAAAAGAAAGGTGAAATTATCCCTTTACTGGAATTCAATCACTAACCAAAATTGTTTGGGGAATATGCATCCTATTTATTATTATTTAGTGAAGAATAATGTTATATATAGAATATACTTGGATGATGTTTAAAGAATTATTCATGTTGGTTGAAGTAGTGAAATAATATTTAAGTACTCTAAGTACGGATTTCTTATATGTTGTAAGATCCTTGGGGTAATTCTAATATATTGGATGAATATTTTATGGAATCCAATGGTTATTTAGAATAATTTTAAGTGTTTTTAGAAGAAATAAGATAGATTTAAGGTTATTTAAGATGATTTTGAAGTAGTTTAGAGTTAGATGTTGCAAAAAATTTATAAAGGAGTCAATAAGTAAGAGTCATTTAGAAACATCACTGAATATATAAGTATAATTATAGCGGTAATCTGGACATGTATGGGTTTTATAGACATTGTGTGTTAGAAATATAAAAAATAACTAGAGTTTCACTATGATATATTGGAGTGACTCCAAATTTCATATGCATTAGAATGAGTTAATCAAAGAATATATAATATTTATGGGAAAGGTATATGTGGAAAAGGAAAAACACAAGGGTAAAGAACTATGCACATGGGTTGACCAATTTTTCTAGCTGATATATAATAGTTAATTTCATGGTTAATGTGATATATATTTTTTGATTAGAGGAAACAAGTTACATAAAATTTAGTATGGATTCTTGATGACTTTGTATGAATTACTTGGAAGATTTAAAAAAATAAATCAATGTTCTCAAGGACTATGTCATATTATTTTGATATTTATGTGAGATTAACATAAATCTATCAATTGAATCATAATCAATAATTAGGATAATATTGTGTTTATCATTAAGAAAATAATCATAATGTTTTTTATGATATGTTATTCAATCCAATGTACAAGAATAATATTTTGAGATAGGAAAGGGTGGTTGGGAGGGATAAAAATATAATATTTATAGGAATTAAATGATAAAATCTATCAATAGTGTTGAATTTTATATTATTGCTACATCTAGGTATTTACAAATTACTAACAAGAAAAATTCATGTAATTTTCTCTACCAGTTTCCTATATATGTATTATTGGATAAAAGTATCCTTGATAGCATTATATAATGACTAAATATTATGGATAATTAGTGATGAGATCATCATTTCATGATTAAAGGATTTTCATTTTCAAATTTGAAAATATTATCCTTATGAAATTCTATGAATATAATCAAAGTAAAATAGAGAGCATACATTTTTATTATTTTAATGATTGTAAGTGTTGAAATAATATTGAAATACAATACCTTATTTGACAAGAACATATTTCACACTGAATAATTCTGGGTGGTGAAGATATATAATTCTATGTTGTTTCTATTGAATATCTCAAGCATCTATGAATAATGGGTGGATTGTGGTATGATGAATAGTGATACAACCATTGCGCTTTTTATATACAATAGGTGACCATTTTAGATTGATACAATTTTGATGATGGTTATCATATTAAAACCATTTAGGATACACATGAGCATACACTACATAATATTATTTAAGGATGGTCCTTTAGAATTAGGTATTAATAGAGGAAGACATTGATGGTGGTAATGTTTGAAGTTATTCATTTGGTGATTTAATGGTTGGTTAATTCCATGAATTATACCAGGTTGGTGTTAGGATAATAGTTTAAATGATATATCCTTTCTTGAGTTTCATATTGATAATGAAAAAGAATATATGTGCTACTGGGATAACAACAACCATACATGAGGGATATAGTTGTCCACATTAAAAGTTAACCTTCTTATCAAATTTATATGTTCCTTATTATTTTATTCCTTACTTATATTAATTTCATGAAAATCAAATTAGAGGGAAAAAGAGAATCATATACATTGATAGAGTATGTTCATAAATAAGATAATGGAAAAAAATTTGTATTGGTAAAAATTATACAACACTAATTCACCCCCGCCCTCCCCCTCATAGTGTGGAGAACCGATTCTATAGAAACAAAACATGGATGAACTTAGACTCTATAAAATTTCTTATTTATCAGAATAAATCCAAATAAATTCCATTCTTCAGAAATCATCCACTGGTGATGAGATGATAAATCAATTAATCTCATAGAAATAAACCAAAACCCCTATATTCACTGGTTATGGGACTCTGAAATCTTTTGCAAGTCATTAAGCCTTCTTTTATGACATGAAACTCAATAATTCCCTTTAATATATCTTTGGAAATACGAAACATCAGTTTATCATTTATTATTTTTGTAAAAATACATAATGTATGCCCACTAGTGACGACCTAGTAACCCATATATTCTTATTGGTGAAAACCATCTTGTAATAGTGGGTTCCCGAAACCCAACATAAATAGAACTATTGATTACTATTACATGTATAAATTTTGATATATACTTGTGTTTATTCTTAAAATAATAGTTTTGATATTTCTACATCAACTATTTATATGATAATGTCCTTAGAGTATGTGTGATATAAAAAAGTTATAGTAGTTCCCAAATATAATGAGTACCTCGAGATACTATGATATCAATATTTAATATATTTTCTATGGTCTAGATACATTATACTATTAGGACACATATGATGTCTAACTATCAAGTGTTGGGGGATCATAATAATTAATATTTATTCTTATGAAGTTCTCACTTGGTGATCTCGAGTAGTGAGTTCATGAGGACAAACCCTCTAATAGAAATACTGCACGTTTCAGGTGTCATTGGTTGTTCATATCTATGAACATGTGTATTAGTCTCCAAACATGATATCATTATCATTGTGTGCCATTTGATCATGTACTTTGATGAAAGGATAAAACCATGACAATGATATCATGGTGAGGTAGTTTGTGTTGGGTGCATCATTGGGGGTATGGCATTGGTTGAATGAGAAAGGGATTTTTTTCTCTTTTGAGTTGAGGAAGAGAAATCTCATGGGACCAGGTTGAATAGGATGGTAGTGCCCTCATAAATCCATAGTTATAGAACTATAATATTTGTCTATCTAGTTAGTTCTTGAAATATATAATGCTACAAAAATAATTATGACATAAGTGTGCATCTTAATTTTTGAGATATCATGATAAACATGTAATATATTACACAGTAAGAGTTCATATGAGGAGGTTATAGTTATAACATAGCATATATTCTTAGGGGACCTGATTGGTTACTAGATTCCTCTCTTGGTCTGTTTTTTGGACTCACTGCTATTGAGTTAAGGACCAAGAGGGTATGTATCATCCCACCCTAGATGCCACATAACGGTTCCCTGAGACGATGGTCAGAAGGGCTCAAGTTTACCTCTTGAAATTTTAGAGTTTTCTGCCTAGTAGTGAGGTTCTAGGGTGTATCCATAGTGTAAATATGGCATCATGGATTAGAGTATAAACAGTGATAAACAATAGATAATAAATAGTGTATGTATAAGTATAAAACAACAGAAGCAGAAATAGCACACAAATAATAGTAATAAACCATGCAAGAACAATCTATAGATGTATGAAGACGCATAAAAATAATGGATGCATATATGATGATAATGAAGATGATTTTTGTAAAAAATGATATTATGGGCAGTTGGGGATATATTAATATACTACATGTTATAAAATATACAAAATGTAAATACTACTACTTTAAAAGTCTTGAGCATAGACTTAGTCATCCTCCCTATTATCCATTCTAGAGATTTAAATAAATCAAGAATCAGAAGATTCATGTTTACATTTATAGAAACCTACAATCATAAAATATTCATGGGTTCCAAGGGAAGTCCAAGAAGGGTATGAGATACAATCTCTATCAGAAAGCACCCACGAAGTATAGGAAGATCCATTTCATGAATTAAATAAAATAGTAGTGCCCATCATAATAAATGATGAGAAATAAATTAATAAATAAATAAACACCTCGGTCCTTGTTCCTAATTGGACACTCACCAAATACAACCTACTTCCGCCCTAGTCAGATGTCTAAAAAGGGGTACATGTGCATGTCATAAATGTATACAAGGGCCATTATAACTTAGAAACTATGGATGGAATACCCCCAATATTGTTCCTTTCATTGGGGTCTCATTTTCATATCATTATAAAAGCATTATCCAATATAAATAAGAAGAAAAATATATAAAATAAGAAATAATTCCTTCAAATCCATTGGTAGAGTCCCAAGCCCATCAAAGGTGATATAATAATAATAGCTAGGGTTTTGTAGCTATCTCCTATATAACCAATTCCATCGATTCCATCTAACGAACCCCTTATATGTGTCCCTTGCACCACTCTTGGCATGGTGACTCTGAGTCTGTACCAAGTATCTCACAAAAGAGACCAGGTATCACCAGATACATGGCATATCCATCTTTACAATGGATCCTTCCCCAATTTCTCTCCTAGGGAAATAGTGTCACTCACTATTATAAATAAACTACCTGGAGATCTCGTACATGGAAAGAAAACGTGTCACTACCGAAACATCAAGTCGAATCCAACTAGACACAACGAGTCTATCCATGGAATCCTAAATTTGGGACTTATGTTCCCTCTCAGCCCATAGTAGGTGATCCATATCAACTAAGAAAAATTATGTGGTTGGTCATATATATGTAATGATATGGAATCAAATAAAAAATCCAATACCACATGCTCATTAAGCTAACCCAAATATATCATTAATTCCAAAAAGTATGGCAGAATTATATGGAAAAGTCACAAGGAATTAAACATGGGAAAGGTATGTGCATGAGGCACAAGAAACAAGGCATATAATATTTATAATCACATGTCATCAATGGAGTCTCAAGATCATAAGATAACAATCTTTCCCAAGAATACAATTCAATTCAAGCCAATAAAATATAAAAAATGTAATAATATCAAGGTGAGGCACATAGCATGACATAAATGGAAAGCAAGGTCATTAGTTAATAAGAATAAACACCTAACCAATTTAAAAAAAATTCAATTATGGATTTAATATATTTAACCAAGGATAAACTTACAAGGTGGCTAGAAACTCAATGAATGGGAAAAATTGGCCACAGAAAGAGGGAACGCCCAAAGGGGTGGCCAACGAAGAGAAGAATGACCCCAGATTGATTTCTTCACATGGTAGGGTCACAATAGACATGAGGAATCTATCAATTAATTTTTTTGATTATTTTTGGGGAATCACTAGAGGAGATTATAAAGTAGCACAATGAAATGTTATCTAAAATGTGATGAAACAAAGGAGAAGGACCTAAACCACCTACCTCAATGTAGTAGTGTTTCACTCATCCGTTATCAAATATTGAATCAGCCTAAAATTTAAAGAAATAAAAAAATTATCTAATTCCATGAAAATAGGTCAAAATATGTCACACAAAAAAACCACAATGTATAGACGTTGAAGCTTGAAATAGAATACAGAAGAAGTATGATCTTACTGAGAGCCTTCTTATGCTTCTAATGATGAATGATTTAGTCAACAGATGAAGGAGGGAGCACAAAACCTAGGAAGAGGGATGATGATATATATGCACAAGGGGGGGGGGGAGATAACCCCTTGGAGGAGATAAAATATTAAAGGGTTTTAAAATCATTAAAGAGGGGTAAAAAGGTAATTTCACCCAAATAAAATGGAGAATGATTGGAAAAACCATGCGAAAACTGTGCAGTAAGCCTCTACTTCAATGGGAACCCCACATAGTTAGGTGCACTATTTGTCTAACCGGGTGAAAAAAGTGATAAATTATACTTCCCAAGACATGTAGTTGTCTATAAAGGCATGTTCCTAGGGTGCACAATTTCATAAAAACTATGTGCCCCCCTACACCCCACTATTTGTAACCACATGGTTTATGGAAACTCTGCATGCTAGGTTTGATGGATTCCACAAACTGTGTGGCCTAGTATTTACATTTATTTCCATGTATCCATGCTCTAAATGAGACTTGGACAGCCCTAATACCACCTTTTCTAAATTAAGAATCATTTCTAGGGATGTTTTAATGAATTTAAACCAAAACATAATGGTTTGAACCTTTGAAAAAATTCGTAATGCTACATCATCCCATCCTTAAGACAATTATTTCCCAACTATCCCTTCTGAGGGTGGCACTATGTAATTTCAGAAGATTTATAGCCACTAGGCATGTACATCAGCCTCCACTCTAAGATTTCATCTTGTATGCATCTGTACTTCCATAGTACATAGACTAGAGGAACTAGTCATCCTTGGAGAGCCTTCATTATACGATCAACAAAACGTATCAGATGCCCCTCAAATGATGTATTATCCTCTATCTCAATATCCTTGGGGCTAAATGAATGAGATGTGTCATCGTGATACTATCAAAGTTTCAGTATTTGCAAGACATAATGTGTGGAATGGTACCTTTGTGGTAATAGAAACCAATAGGATAATAGAAATACTCTCTCTACTATCTCAAAAGGCCCTACACATCTAGGAAATAACTTTCCATGTCTACTGTGAGTCTACCATTTTTATAAAATGGATAGCCTCTCAATCACTCCGAGTGGTGATGGTGGCGGCTTTTTTGGATGAGAGAATATGAAGTTTTATCATTCCTTAATGGGACTTATTGAATATTTTGAGAATCTGTTATAAATTAAATATATCTTGTTGTAAACATTACTAGTAAAAATACTAGTTACCCTAGTCATAATAGTGATCAATAATTACCATGTATCATTTTGAACAACTATTTGTTTCAAAGGTTCTATATATTTCCATTATTAAATGATTATGCTATGGTCCAAATAAACATATCTGGGTTTCCTTGAATTTATCCCCATCCAATATGTGTGGTGGAGTTAGGATCAAGACCATGATAAATTATTACTAAATATCACAATATTGGGAACCTAATCTCAAGTACTTTGGGACCACTTAACAGGACATGTTATACATTGTAAATTCATGATATGTGAACCATAGTGGTTCCTCTTATGTTCATAAACCAATGATAAATGATTCACCTTTTAATATCATTATTCTAATACCAATTATTCACCTCTTATATTCATGGAACTTTGACCATGCAGAATAGACTATTTATTCATGAAATGTAAATTTGTATGGATAATACCTATTCTAACAAGTTTAACATCTTATAGAATGGGATATTTTTCATGTAATTTGATTTCATGATACAAGGAATACTAGGTGAAAGGAACATGTAAACATTTGATGTGAGAGTTTCACATGATATGTAAATTTAGGTGAATCCTATATATTGTTAAGAAAGGAGGAGATCATATGGTTGTGACTCACATCTAGTTGGAGGCCTAAGGTATTTATATATCTTTGATATTGAATACAATAAGGATATAATCAATGAGAACATGTTCTGTGATTATATCAATTAAGAGGCCCATATATTCACTTCCATCTATATTCTTTTGGAAACTAAATAGAGAAGGGTTTTTAACACAATAATAATGTAAACCAATGATGGAAGGTTGGGTCTTACACAAAATTGGATGCATGTAATCATATTTGGATCATTTTTAAGAATCAATAATGTTAATAGGATTATTGAAATGTATGGTGGTTAGATTAGGGCATCCAATATGATCATCTTAAACTAGGGGAGGTTTTAACAGTGTCTTAACTATAGGTAACCTCATTATCAATGGAATACATTATTTCTAAAACCATTTGGATCATATCTGTTAGAGAAAAAACATATGATACACCTTCTATAAAATATTTTTCCTTATTATCGAAGTAATAAATTATTTAAGGAGAGGACAGTAGTATTCATAACATAGTCATGTATCTCTGGAGAATGTAGAGGAGGCCTGGGTTGATGGGAACCTAGGTAGGTGACCAAGGAAAAAAGAGAACTCAGATAGGTGACCCGGTTTCCTAGGTTTGAGAATTGGAGGAATATGGAAACCAATAATTTGACATAAGTGTAACTCCACTAATGATGAAATGGGTTATATGTGACGAAGGGACCATAGGTTGAATACCACATTAAATTAGATACCTAATTGTATAAGAGCATAGTTGGCTGACCTATAGGATCAAGGAATGGTCGATTAGAGAAAATACATGTGCTGTATCTTTATGGTGAATTAGTGGTAAATTGTTGCACCCAAGTTTCATGAGATCACTTATTGAATAGGGTATTTCACCCAAATCATAGTGATGGTCTAGGAAAATTTGTTTTTCAATTTATGTAATAATTAAAAGACACAAATTCATTTCTCTTCCATCATTTTTCCATTATATCGGAGTTGAAAATCACATAAATGTGAGTCCTAGATGATCTAGGTAAAAATTTATTTTTTTTAATTACTATCAAGGATTAACCTTCACACTATGTACACATTTGGTCTAGAGTTATATATAAACTGGGTGTCTTAGATTTTTAATTTTGACATGAGAATTGGGTACCTAAGTAACTGGTGGTAACTTATTGGTGTACCAAACTCTTTCGAGTAGTGCATGTAATTAAATCATGTTTTGGGATAGTAAAATGGTTTATAATTGGTCTAGGAAAGGTAGGAAATTCATGTTCTATAAGGATAGGGTGTGTAGGTGCCTTTAGATATGGGACCAAGATGTAAAAGTGCTTGATTATCTACTCCCACATATGAAAAATTCTTTTAACTTCTAAAAGAAAGGTGAAATTATCCCTTTACTGGAATTCAATCACTAACCAAAATCGTTTGGTGAATATGCATCCTATTTATTATTATTTAGTGAAGAATAATGTTATATATAGAATATACTTGGATGATGTTTAAAGAATTATTCATGTTGGGTGAGGTAGTGAAATAATATTTATGTACTCTATGTATGGATTTCTTATATGTTGTAAGACCCTTGGGATAATTCTAATATATTGGACGAATATTTCATGGAATCCAATGGTTATTTAGAATATTTTTAAGTGTTTTTAGAATAAATAAGATAGATTTAAGGTTATTTAAGATGATTTTGAATTAGTTTAGAGTTAGATGTTGCAAAAAATTATAAAGGAGTCAATAAGTAAGAGTCATTTAGAAACATCACTGAATATATAAGTATAATTATAGCTTTAATGTGGACATGTATGGGTTTTATAGACATTGTGTGTTAGAAATATAAAAAATAACTAGAGTTTCTCTATGATATGTTGGAGTGACTCCAAATTTCATATGCATTAGAATGAGTTAATCAAAGCATATATAATATTTTTGGGAAAGGTATATGTGGAAATGGAAAAACACAAGGGTAAAGAACTATGCACATAGGTTGACCAATTTTTCTAGCTGATATATAATAGTTAATTTCATGGTTATGGTTATATATATTTTTTGATTAGAGGAAACAAGTTACATAAAATTTATTATGGATTCTTGATGACTATGTATGAATTACTTGGACGATTTAAAAAAATAACTCAATGTTCTCAAGGACTATGTAATATTATTTTGAGAATTATGTGACATTAACATAAATCTATCTATTGAATCATAATCCATAATTAGGATAATATTGTGTTTATAATTAAGAAAAAAAATCATAATGCTTATTATGATATGTTATTCAATCCAATGTACAAGAATAAGATTTTGAGATAGGAAAGGGTGGTCGGGAGGGATAAAAATATAATATTTATAGGAATTAAATGATAGAAGCTATCAATAGTGTTGAATTTTATATTATTGCTACATCTAGGTATTTACAAATTACTAACAAGAAAAATTCATGTAATATTCTCTACCAGTTTCCTGTATATGTATTATTGGATAAAAGTATCCTTGATAGCATTATATAATGACTAGATATTATGGATAATTAGTGATGAGATCATCATTTCATGATTAAAGGATTTTAATTTTCAAATTTGTAAATATTATCCTTATGATATTCTATGAATATAATCAAAGTAAAATAGAGAGCATACATTTTTATTATTTTAATGATTGTAAGTGTTGAAATAATATTGAAATACAATACCTTATGTGACAAGAACATCATTCACACTGAATAATTAGGGGAGGTGAATATAAATAATTCTATGTTGTTTCTATTGAATATCTCAAGCATCTATGAATAATGGGAAGATTATGGTATGATGAATAGTGATACAACCATTACGCTTTATATATACAATAGGCGACCATTTTAGATTGATACAATATTGATGAAGGTTATCATATTAAAACCATTTAGGAGACACATGAGAATACACTACTTAATATTATTTAAGGATGTTTCTTTATAATTAGGTATTAATAGAGGAAGACATTGATGGTGGTAAATTATGAAGTTATTCATTTGGTGATTTCTTGGTTGGTTAATTCCATGAATTTTACCTGGTTGGTGCTAGGATAATATTTTAAATGATATATCCTTTCTTGAGTTTCATCTTGATAATGAAAAAGAAGATATGTGTTAGTGGGATAACAACATCCATACATGAGGGACATAGTTATCCACATTAAAAGTGACCCTTCTTATCAAATTTATATGTTCCTTATTATTTTATTTCTTACTTATATTATTTTCATGAAAATCAAATCAGAGAGAAAAAGAGAATCATATACATTGATAGAGTATGTTCATAAATAAGATAATGGAAAAAATTTTGTATTGGTAAAAATTATACAACACTAATTCATCCCCTCCCTCCCCCTCATAGTGTGGAGAACCGATTATAGAGAAACAAAATAGGGATGACCTTAGACTCTATAAAATTTCTTATTTATCAGTATAAATCCAAATAAATTCCATTCTTGAGAAATCATCCACTGGTGATGAGATGATAAATCAATTAATCTTATAGAAATAAACCAAAACCCCTATATTCACTGGTTATGGGCCTCTGAAATCTCTTTCAAGTCATTAAGCCTTCTTTTATGACATGAAACTCAATAATACCCTTTAATATATCTTTGGAAATATGAAACTTCAGTTTATAATTTATTATTTTGGTGAAAATACATAATGTATGCACACTAGTGATGACCTAGTAAACCAGATATTCTTATTGGTGAAATCCATATTGTAATATTGGGTTCCCTAAACCCAACATAAATAGAACTACTGATTAATATTACATGTATAAATTTTGATATATACTTGTGTTTATTCTTAACATAATAGTTTTGATATTTCTACCTCCACTATTTATATGATAATGTCCCTAGAGTATGTGTCATATAAAAATGTTATATTAGTTCCCAACTATAATGAGTACCTCGAGATACTATGATATTAATATTTAACATATTTTCTATGGTCTAGATACATTATACTATTAGGACACATATGATGTCTAACTATCAGGTGTTGGGGGATCATAATCATTAATATTTATTCTTATGAAGTTCTTACTTGGTGATCTCGAGTAGTGAGATCATGAGGACAAACCCTCCAATAGAAATATTGCACGTTTCATGCGTCATTGGTTGTTCCTATCTATGAACATGTGTATTAGTCTCCAAACATGATATCATTATCAGTGTGTGCCATTTGATCATGTACTTTGATGCAAGGATAAAACCATGACAATGATATCATGGTGAGGTAGTTTGTGTTCGGTGCATCATTGGGGGTATGTCATTGGTTGAATGAGAAAGGTATATTTTTTTGCTTTTGAGTTGAGGAAGAGAAATCTCATGGGCCCAGGTTGACCAGGATGGTAGTGACCTCATAAATCCATAGTTATGGAACTATAATATTTGTCTATCTAGTTAGTTCTTGAAATATATAAAGCTACAAAAAGAATTATGACATAAGTGTGCATCCTAATTTATGATATATCATGATAAAAAGGTAATATATTACACAGTAAGAGTTCATAGGAGGAGGTTATAGTTATAACATAGCATATATCCTTAGGGGACCTGATGGGTTACTAGATTCCTATATTGCTCTGTTTTTTGGACTCACTTCTATTGAGTTAAGGACCAAGAGGGTATGTAGCATCCTACCCTAGATGCCACATAACGGTGCCCTGAGACAATGGTCAGAAGTGCTCAAGTGTACCTCTTGAAATTTTAGAGTTTTCTGCCTAGTAGTGAGGTTCTATGGTGTATCCATAGTGTAAATATGGCATCATGGATTAGAGTATGAACAGTGTTAAACAATAGATTATAAAT
This sequence comes from Viscum album, assembly GCA_963277665.1. Classification (NCBI taxonomy): domain Eukaryota; kingdom Viridiplantae; phylum Streptophyta; class Magnoliopsida; order Santalales; family Viscaceae; genus Viscum; species Viscum album. Next base: position 1,789,912,225 of record OY728133.1, on the reverse strand, counting down.
ATTGTAAGTATAAGTATAAACCAACAGAAGCAGAAATGACACACAAATAATAGCATTAAACCATGCAAGAACAATCTATAGATGTATGAAGACGAATAAAAATAATGGATGCATATATGATGATAATGATGATGATTTTTGTAAAAATGATATTATGGGCAGTTGGGGATATATTAATATACTACATGTTATAAAATATACAAAACGTAAAAACTGCTACTTTAAAAGTCTCAAGCATAGACTTAGTCATCCACCCTATTATCCATTCTAAAGTTTTAAATAAATCAAGAATCAGAAGATTCATGTTTACATTTATAAAAACCTACAATCATAAAATCTTCGTGGGTTCCAAGGGAAGTCCAAGAAGGGTATGAGATACAATCTCTATCAGAAAGCACCCACGAAGTATAGGAAGATCCATTTCATGCAGTAAATAAAATAGTAGTTTCCATAATAATAAATGATGAGAAATAAATTAATAAATAAATAAACACCTCGGTCCTTGTTCCTAAGTGGACACTCTCCAAATAAAACCTACTTCCGCCATAGTCAGATGTCTAAAAAGGGGTACATGTGCATGTCATAAATGTATACAAGGGCCATTATAACATAGAAAATACGGAAGGAATACCCCAAATATTGTTCCTTGCATTGGGTTCTAATTTTCATATCATTATAAAAGAATTCTCCAATATAAATAAGAAGCAAAATATATAAAATATAAAATAATTCCTTCAAATCCATTGGTAGAGTCCCAAGCCCATCAAATGTGATATAAAAATAATAGCTAGGGTTTTTGTAGTTATCTATAATATAACCAATTCCATCGAGTCTATCTAAGGAAACCCTTATACGTGTCCCTTGCATCACTCTTGGCATGGTGACTCTGAGTCTTTACGAAGTATCTCACATAAGGGACCAGGTATCACCAGATACATGGCATATCCATCTTTACAATGGATCCTTCCCAAATTTCTCTCCTAGGGAACTAGTGTCACTCACTATTATAATTAAACTACATAGAGAGCTCGTACATGGAAAGAAAATGTGTCACTACCGAAACATCAAGTCGAATCCAACTAGACACGACGATTCTATCCATGGAATCCTAAAATTGGGACTTATGTTCCCTCTCAACCCATAGTAGGTGATCCATATCAACTAAGAAAAATTACATGGTAGGTCATATATATGTAATGATATGTAATCAAATAAAAAATCCAATACCACATGCTCATTAAGCTAGCCCAAATATATCATTAATTCCAAAAAGTATGGAAGAATTATATGGAAAAGTTGCAAGGAATTAATCATGGGAAAGGTATGTGCATGAGGAACAAGAAACAAGGCATAGAATATTTATAATCACATGTCATAAATTGAGTCTCAATTTCATAAGATAATAATATTTCCCATGAATACAATTCAATTCATGCCAATCAAATATAAAAATAGTAATAATAACAAGGTGAGGCACATAGCATGACATAAATGGAAATCATGGTCATTAGTTAATAAGAATAAATACCTAACCAATTTACCAAAATTCAATTATGGATTTAATATATTTAACCAAGGATAAACTTACAAGGTGTCTAGAAACTCAAAGAATGGGAAAAATTGGCCACAGAAAGAGAGAACGCCCAAAGGGGTGGCCAACGAAGAGAAGAATGACCCCAGATTGATTTCTTCACATGGTAGGGTCACAATAGAAATGAGGAATCTATCAATTAAATTTATTGATTATTTTTGGGGAATCACTAGAGGAGATTGTAAAGTATCACAATGAAACGTTATCTAAAATGTGATGAAACAAAGGAGAATGACCTAAACCACCTACCTCAATGTAGTAGTGTTTCACTCATCCGTTATCAAATATTGAATCATCCTAAAATTTAACGAAATAAAAATATTATCGAATTCCATGAAAATAGGTCAAAATATGTCACACAAAAATACCACAATGGATAGAAGTTGAACCTTGAAATAGAATACAGAAGAAGGAAGATCTTACTGAGAGCCTTCTTATGCTTCTAAGGATGAATGATTTAGTCAACAGATGAAGGGGGTAGCACAAAACCTAGGAGGAGGGATGATGATATATATGCACGAGGGGGATGGGAAAACCCCTTGGAGGAGATAAAATATTAAAGGGTATTAAAATCATTAAAGAGGGGTAAAAAGGTAATTTCACCCAAATAGAAAGGGAGCATGATTGGACAAACCATGCGAAAACTGTGCACTAAGCCTCTACTTTAATGGGAACCCCACATAGATAGGTGCACTATTTGTATAACCGGGTGAAAACATGGATAAATTATACTTCCCAAGACATGTAGTTGTCTATAAAGGCATGTCCCTAGGGTTCACAATTTCATAAAAACTATGTGGCCCCCTACACCCCACTATTTGTAACCACATGGTTTATGGAAACTCTGCATGCGAGGTTTCATGGATTCCCCAAACTATGTGGCCCAGTCTTTACATTTATTTCCATGTATCCATGCTCTAAATGAGCCTTGGACACCCCTAATACCACCTTTTATAAATTAAGAATCATTTCTAGGGTTGTTTTAATGAATTTAAACCAAAACATAATTGTTTGAACCTTTGAAAAAATTTGTAATGCTACATCGTCCCATCCTTAAGACAATTACTTCCCAAGTATCCCTTTTGAGGGTGGTACTATGTAATTTCAGATAATTTATCGCCACTAGGCATGTACATCGGCCTCCACTCTACGATGTCATCTTGTATGCATCTGTAATTCCATAGTACATAGACTAGAGGAACTAGTCATCCTTGGAGAGGCTTCATTCTACGATCAAAAAAACGTATAAGATGCCCCTTAAATGATGTATTATCCTCTATCTCAATATCCATGGGGCCAAATGAATGAGATTTATCATCGTGATACTATCAATGTTTCAATATTTTCAAGACATCATGTGTGGAATGGTAACTTTGTGGTAATAGAAACCAATAGGATATTAGAAATACTCTCTCTACTATCTCAAAAGTCCCTAAACATCTAGGAAATAACTTTCCATGTCTACTGATTTATATATACACCAATATAGGAAATACATGCAAGAAGACCTGATGTTCCACTTCAAAATTTAGATTTCTATGGAAATGATTGATATAAGATTTTCTCCTAGACTGAGTTATATCCATATGAATTTGAATCATCTTTACTTACTCTGAAGACTCCTAAACAAGATGAGGTCCTAGTTGAGTTTTCTCACTTGCCTCTAACCTGCACAGAGGTAAATGGAATGCTCTACTGTAGATGGCCTCACACTAATCCATGAGATTCATTTCCTAAAATATTTTTTTGTAGGAAAACTCAACCAAAAGAATAGTTTTTTTCCATGAACATTTAAAATCATGGATACATGCCAAAATCATATCCTCTAACAGACGTATCATCATCTATGACTTTTCATTGTTCTAAGGGTGATATGTGGTACTCAAGAGCACCCGTAAACACTAAGCCTTCTACAACCCTTTCTAAAACTATGATGTAAAAAGGGTGTATTTATCCAAAATGATATAATTGGTTATATCATGAAGTCACACTATCACATAAATTTAAATCCTTCATAACCCATCAACAGATAATGTCTCCTAGATCGGTAGGAAGAGTGAGACCATGGTTAACCTTCCAATGATAATACATATTGCATAAATGCCTCAAGGGTATCCCTAAAATCCCATCATGAAGTTCATGGTGACATCATTCCATTTACACACAGAAATATAACAAGGTTATAGAATTATAGCAAGTCGTTGGTGCCCTTCCATTACCTACTGATAGGTGGAGCATTGATTGATGAATCCTTTTATCTATCTCTTCATAACTGGTAACCAATACTAAAAACATATATCTTGATACATATTGGTGTTCCTTGGATGAGCCACACATATGAAGTTATGATATTCCCTTATAATATATTTGTGTATATCAGAAGTCACCCATACGCAGCCATAGAAGAGAAAATTTTCACTCCCATAAATAACCCAACTAGAAGGTGGGTTCTCTTCTGTGATTCTCCCCCTCAATACGAGTCCCTCATAATCAAACAACTTCATCAACCATATATGTTATAGAAGAGAGGACTTCACTACCAGAGCTACTAGAACTAGATTCCCATGATGTTCCTAAACCTCAAGATGAATCTCAGGAAGGAGATTCATTAACATCCACTCACTACTAGCCTCCATAAAGACTTTCTTCTGAGTCCTCTGTCTCAATAGATTAACTACAACGTTAAACATACCGGGTGTGTAAGCCATCTTAAAGTTGAAAAATTATAGGTTTTCCACCCACATGTGTTTCCTATGATTCAAGTCTCATATTGTGGAGATATATTTTAAGATTTTGTGTATTTTGTAGAGATTGAATCATTATCCCAACAAATAACGACTCCAAAAGCATAACCCATGGACTATGGTTTCTATCTTGAGGCCGTATGTATAATTGTTACACACATGAGGTCTCAACTAGAGAGATCCATATTCTACAACAAAATCACCCTACATCAGAACTTCCCCCTTCCTGATCCTTCAAGCATCACAACATACAATATAACTCCTTCCCGGGTCGAGCAGAATTAGGATCGGTTCGGAGGCGATTCTTCCCTTTAAATCCCAAAAATATACCTTAAAAGATTCATAACATAGGAACTAAACTCCCTTATTATTCAAGGTAATAAGAGGCTCTTCTAAGGTGGATATTTCCTAGATAAATCCCCTATAGTATCTAGTTATCCCCAAGAATATGTGTTTCCCAAAAACATTATTAGGTTTCCCCCAAGAAATAATAGCATCCGCCTTCCCTATTTCAATAGATACACCTTCTTTAGAAATTATATGACTAAATATGTGGAATTACTAGTATAAATGTATCATTTTTTGAGCTTCACATATTGTGGGTTCTCTCTTAGTGTACTCAGCACAATGTCAAGATGATTGGCATAGTCGTGTCAGGTTCACAAATACACTAATATTTCATCTACAAATACTACCATAATGGCATCAAGATATGGGTGGAAGACCTTATTCTTCAGATCCATGATTACTACCATCATTTTCTTCAGACATAATGACATAACCAAATACTCATACAACCTATAATTTCTCTGAAATGATATAAGTGGTATGTCTTATGGTCTCACACACACCTGATGGTGGGATGAATTCAAATAAACATTATAGAAAATAGTTTCTCCTCAGATCTCCTTGAAGAGTTCATCGGTGTTAGGAAGTGTTTATCAATTCTTCACTATAAACAAGTTCAGTCGGTGGTAATCCACAAAAAATCTAAGGGTACCATTAGCTTTCATAGTGAAACAGACTAGTGAACCCCATGAAGATGTATTGGGTCAGATATAACCCTTAGCCTCTAAGTCTTAAAGCATCTTCTTGAGTTCTTGGAGCTCAGTAGCTGTCCTCCTATAAAGAGTAATGGACACTGGTTCCACGCCTATAACTATATTTATGTTAAACTCAACCTATCTCTTATGATGTAATCTAAATAACGTTTTTGGAAATATGTACATAAAATGATCCATAATATGATGGAATTCTACTAACTACATTCCCTGATCACTCATAAAGAGACTCTATAACTAATCTATCACACTTCTTATACCAGTATGCTTGGGTCCATCTTGGATCTCCTATATATACCATTATCCATGTGTATATACATGCTTCCATTAGGGGATGTGAAAGAAATCAATCGATGATAGAAATCCACTTTGGCATGATATGGAACAAGTTGGTCTATACCAAGGATAATGTCGAATTTGGTCATCTTGAGGATGAAGAAACTCCAGAAGAAATAACATCCACCTATTTCAAGGGGTTACTCTTAAAACTAGAATATTCCCTTTTTTCTAAACCTTAATTGTGTCTTGAGAGATATAAAGCCACAGAAGTACTAAATTCTAAGGCCAAGACTCTACACAAACATATAAGTTATAAAAGAAAGTGATGAAAATGTATCATAAAGGGAAGAAACGTGAGTAGTTGATACTAGATAGTACCGCATTCTATAGATAGACCTAGAATATGTTCCTTGGCTGTAGGATAATCATTATAAATATGTCCTCATTTTAGGACTCGAGATGCTACCCGACTAGCCTGAATAGATCCACTCTGCTGACACTAATTCTTTGGGGCCTGACTACCTCAGCCATGGAAACATTCACTTTAGCTTGATTAACATGTAGAAGAAAAGTTCCCAACTGTATGGGGATTCGTATATCCCATGCCTGAGAGTGGTGTAGATATGGATACACTTTCACTGGTCATTAGATGAAAAGAATGGCAGAAGCGACAAATATAACCCATCCTTCCACAAGATCGACAGTGAATTAGTTTCCTTAGGAACTGGGGATTCATATTTTTTATCCTTCCCCACTGGTGGCACACTGTAGAGCTATCAATACATGTCACCTGGTGGGATACTCTCCCATGTGCACCCCTGAAATTACACATTCTATTGGAAGAAGAATTATATCCCAACCTCGGAACTAAACTGCCATGTATCATATTGTCAGCTCTTCTAAGTTAATGTTATATAATTAGGTCCTAGTTCACTATATCACTAATGTTATTCGACCAGATGAATTTCACATGTGATCATAAAATATACCAATTCCCATACGCAAAATTCCTCACATTCATTAGCTTATCATTTTTTAGAAATGGAGCGAAATGTTGAATCTTGGAAAAGTGAACAGTGTACTCCAGCACAGTCGTAAACCCATATTAAAGATTTATGAACTCTTTGGAATGATCTTCCATCCGAGACTATGGAAAAAAATTCACCATAAAATGCCATCTCGAAGTCTTCCTGGACCATACCCCAGTAACACTTACTCTGAGGGATAACATCTCACCAATTCATGGTGGAATCACAAAACATGTAGGTATCAAGCTTGACCCTCCACTATGGTGGTGTCTCTATATGGTCAAATATAGATACCATGGCATCTATCCATGACATAGTATCATGAGTTCCTCCATCCACTAAGAAGATGGGTAGATGCTGCTGTTGAATGTCCATGGTCAATTCTTCCATAGTTGGGGTAGGTCGGGGTACACCCTGAACAAACTCCATGAACCCTGTCATGAAAATGAGCATTAGTTCCCAGTATAATGTTAGAAAGGTGTTCCTCAAGAGGAATGATATGATATACAACATGTGGCTCAATGCCCACCACCTTTAGAGTGTTCTCATCACCACTCTCTTGGTGAACAATCTGAGGATATTGTGGTGGCATAACTCTACAATTTCTAATTCACTCGTTAGATATGATTTATAATATATAGGTAACAAAAATAAGTAAAATGTTAAATAATTGGTATGTATGAGGCCTCCTTGAAACATGACATAACAAACCACCTCCTAGAGATCTAGGGATAAATAATAAGGATAATTTCATATAAGGGTCACTGAGATATGACCTTCTTACCACCACTGAGGTCGAGTTAGGGTCAGGGTCTCACATTTCATACATAAAGTGATCATTTCATTTTAATGGTTTTATTCATTTTATTACTTTATACATTAAATTTCATTTTATTTTGGCTAAATTAGGTGGTACACCATTCCAATTTATAAGTTCCCACACACCTTACAAATTAAAATTAGGTGTCTATTTAATTCAAACAATGACAAATTATTGAATTTCAAATTGGAACATTTCTATAAATAAACCAAAAATTCATTATAAGAAATAACCAGAAATCATATGAAAATAGGTAATGTATTGATAAAGTATATATGGAATGGCATAATGCGTGACATTTAATACTATAGTTCCTAGTATGATGCATCCTTTTAATATGCCCTCATCTCATCAGGGTGAAGTAATATAAATCATCATTTCAATAATAAAATATAATAACACCATAATACAAGTGGGTCACCCACTGGTTACATCATATAAATCATAAATAGAATAATTAATAACTAAAATCTCTCATACCAGTTAATTTGTGCTTCCCCTATACATGGGTTTGCTACTTCCAATCATAAGGCCAATTCTAAATTCTGATGACTAAGTATTATATCTAGATATAAATAGTATGATAAAATTAAAAAGGTTCTCTAACACCACTTTTTAGCATCCCTCCCCAGATTCCACTTAATAGTGCCTCGACACGGTGGCCATAAGACCTCAAGAATGCCTACCCGAAAATCAGAGGCTTCCGACTAGTAGTGAGTTCATAGGGTGTGTCTATGGGGAGACTATCACTACTAGAAACTAATTATATTCCCATGGATATATACCCATGGTTTAGAGAACCCATGGGTATATATTTTCTATCCAAACCTATATCCATAGTTTTAAAAATCATTTAGTATAGGTTGATCTATACAAATGGTTTTCTAAAAACTGTTGGTATAACACTTTAATTTGGTAACTCGATCAGGCTCCTCCTCACCTTACGCATTCAAAACCCAGACTATCCTCTCCCACCATCCTTAGAAGTCCTTCAGTGACCCCCCCTCCTCATGATACATTGGTATCCTCCCTCCCCTATTTGGGAAATATTTCACCCATCAGCCAGGTGTTATTCCTCTATTTCTGGCATTTTTTATGAGATCTTTGAGAGGTAAGATTTATTTGGATCCTCTTATTTATTATTTTTTATTCTCTTGTGTCCAGGTATTATTTCTCACATAATTCATAAATTACGGTTGTGGAAAGTTATGATTATTCCATTATTGCACAAAAATTGATTTGTTTGTGTAAAAAATGGATTCCATGACATAAATGTTTTTTATTTTATGTGATTCCTTATAGTTTTTTTTGTGAAATGATATATGTTTTTAATAATATTTGGCATTTTCTTACAAAGGATATTATACCCTCTTAATGTGTATTTCAAGACTGTTGTTTTTAACATGTGAAGTTTAGGGGGTGTTTTGATATTAAACTAGTTTGAAACATTATGAAATAAAAGTATATTTTTTAATGGTAATTAGTTTCACAATCAAGATTCAATGGTTTTTTCAAAATAGTTGTGTTGTCATTAATCTTCATACATTTTTTTATTTATAAAAGTATATTCTTCAGCATGATGGGTATTTATCACATTAGTGGGTTGTTTTAAATTTCTTAAAAATGTGAATGTATAGTAATTAAACATGGTTGTTATTTTTTTAACATTTTTTTAAAGGTACTTACCATTTGATGGTTTAATTATTTTTATTTATCATTTAATTTATTTGGAACTCATTGAATAATAGGTTCCATAATTTAATAAAGAGTAATTTTTTAAATTAAATTCAATTATTTTTTAGAGTGGTTTGATTTAAGGGGAATGACCATGTTGGGTTGATTTATCATGTTGAATTAATATAGTCATCTCGGAAGGGTCTACTATGAAGATAAAGTACTTGTCTTTGGGGGCCATTACACCTTATATTTGTAACACTTTACTAACTCCTAATATAGTTCCTTGTGTTATCTTCTTATAATTTTTATATTATCATTGATATTTCTATATAGGTGATATCTAGTGAGCATGTATATAGACCATATAGTTCTGGTGATTTAAACTGTCATCGTAGTCCTGATTGTTGGATTGGTGAGGGATTTTTTTCAAAGATACTAAAATATGTGCTAGAATTTTGGCAACATTAATTTGAGTATGAATTGGATTTTTATTATGAAATTCCTTTTATTTTTTGGGATGGATAATAGAGTATTCAATAATGGTCACTTACATCATGTATTGTATTCAATTTGGTTTCCTATTAGTGTTATTTAATTTCATCCATACTATAATTTTAATTTTAATTTTAATTTCGATGTCATTTTAATTATGGTTTAAATTATTAATTGTAACATTCCTTTTTTACCTATAATAAAATTTATTGAATCTGGATTTATCTCATACAGATCATATTTCAACTGAGTTTTAAGATAATTAGGAAGCTTTTTTGGATTTTTCATTTAACAATGCTTCATATGGTGGTTGTGTATAGTGTGTATGTTATAATTGGATTCAAAGACCCTGTTTAAACAAAGAATAAGTTATTTACCATATAAAACAGGTTGGATTAAAAAACTATTATGTTTAGTATCATAATGGAGAGATTATACAATATTATACTATTCATGAATAAAAAGAAAGAAGCCGTATGGAGAATTTGATATTTTACTAGTTTCCATTTTTGAATCATCATGAGAGAGCTATTATGTATGTGAAAGAATACATTGATATAGAGGTACAAGAGGAAACTACTAAAGATGATGATGTTGAAAGAATGAAAATTTTAATGGATCGTGTTAGAAATCATGTATATCTTGAATGTACTAAGATGAAAAGATAGAATTATTAATGTAGTTATATCAATGAAAAAACATGTATATAATTTATAATACCTCCATTGATTATATTTTTATAATTTTTAAGGACTTTCTTCCTGATGGTGTAGATATTCCCTCAAATAATTATAATGAATAGAAGTTTAGGAAGAAACTTAGATTTTCTACTAATAAAATTCATTCTTGTACAAAAATTGGAATTTATTTTAGGAGGAAAAAGAGGACTTTAATGAATGTGAATAATGTGTTATATCTAGATGTAAGGAAAATTATGATGGAACAACATCTCATGTGCTATAAAAAGTCATGTGGAACTTTTCATTGATTCCCAGGATTTAAAATATATCCATGTTTTAAAAAATTTCATCCAATATGTAAAAAAATCATGCTTAGTGGATTAAAGGTAATGATGAGTTGGTTCATCATACATTTGAATTATAATGGAGGTCATTTGATGAAAAACATCCCGATTTTTTAGCTGAGGTGTGTAACATCAAGTTGGGTCTATCCTATGATGGGTTTAATATATTTGGTCAGATGCTTACTACTCACAGCACATGGTCAGTTTTTTGTCCTATTTATAATCTTCCTCCATTGATGTATATGAAAAATACTTTATCTTTATTGAGTATACTAGTATAGGTGCCTTATGATCCTAACAATGATATAGATGTCTAACTTCAACCTTTAATAAGGCAGTTGATGAAACATTGGGAAATGGGTGTGTGCACATTCGATGCATCTTAAAGAAATATATTTCATATGTGTGCTTCCCTTCAATGGACTATAAATTATATCCCTCCTTATAAAATGATTTATGGTTGGATTGCAAAGGGAAAACTATCATGTCCTATCTATATAAAGAATATCTGATCGAGAAGGCTTAAATATTGTTATAGTTTCAGTTTCATGGGGTATCGATGTTCTTTCCAATGGATCATAAATACAGGAAGAATATTCAGAAGTTTGATAATTCCATTGACACTGAACGACCAACTCAATGTATGACGGGAATGGATGTGATTAATGAATTTAAATAATTTAGTTTTTCATTAGGGAAAGGTCAGAAGTAGTCTAAAAATAGGAAAGATTTTGACACGAAAACCGCTTACAATTATAAAAATAGAATGATATCTTTAGAGTTTCTATTTTTTTATTAATATTTTATTACATTGTTTAGAAGTAATTCACATTGAAAAAAATATATGTGAAATTATTATTTCAATTCATCAAAATATCAATGGGAAATCCAAATATGACTTCTAATCTCATTGGTACTTGTTATATTGGGGTATTTGACCTAAACTATATCATGTGTGTATCGAGGAAAACAAATGGAACATTACTAATGCTTCTTATGTAATGAAACACTTAGAGAAAACTAAATTTATATACGTATTAAAAAATAACAAGGTTCTTGATGGATATTGCAGAAAAATATCTAAACAAGCCACATAACGTATTTGAAACTAAAATTCCTAAAAACTCATGATTATCACATCCTTCTTAAGGAATTGATTCTAATAACAATCTAGAGTTATCTATCCAATAATGGGTAATAATGCTTTTGTGTTCCATGTTTTTAGAGACCTTGGTTATAAAAGTTTATTTAAGCCTCTCTTGGTAAAAATGCAGTAAGTGGCACCAATAATATTGTGTGAGTTGAAAAAAAATTTGTCCATCATTTTTCACCTGTATACCACATTTAACAGTTCATTTTCGAACTGAAACACTTCTTGGGGGACCTATTTCTTTTCTTGGATGTATCTTACTAAAAGAAATATAAAACAAGAATCATGTTGATGGTTATGTTGTGATTGGTTATCTGTCTCAATAATGTATGGATTTTTTTCATTGTATTTGTTCGATGTGAGCTTAAGATATAACCAGAAAATGAGAAATGAAGATGAGTAGTGTGTTGAAATTAATCACTCATTTATATCTATTCCCCAAATATGATGAATTCCCTAGTCAAATAAATTGGTTACACTGAGCCTTGAAGAGAAGGATATGCCACATAGCACAGTCTTCTTTAAATGTGTTTTGTTCAAGGACTGTATCATGTAAGTAATTTGAATATTGATATGTTTTCTGATAATATTTCATTTTGTGTATACCTTATACTTTTTGTATCATTTTATATAGAAAAAATAAAAAAATTATTAGTAGAGTTCATCAATCTTTGACTTTTAGAAGGACTGAGGTTTTTCATAGCCAAGAGTTTCCTACTTGGTTGAAATCAAAGGAACGACCATTATGTTAATAAACAACAAATATTAATATCTATTTAATTGTATTATTCATATATATTTCAGGTATTGAGTTTACCTATTGTCTTGGTTTCTGAAGAATTAAGAGATTTGGATTTTGGTCCCAATTCATTGGCCATTGGATGAATATATTTATTAATCAATGGGTATAAATTTGTTACAACTGATTGAGCGGTGAAAATAAAAACATAGCACGATAGAGTTATGTTAAATTCTATAATGAACTATCATGATAGTGCATTAGATAGTCGAACCAATATTAAAATGTGTCTTATTATGGACTTTTTGAGGAAATATTGTTATTATATTACTACTCTCAAGTTTGAGGCACTATGAAAAAATGTATATGGTTTGATTCAATGATGTGAAATGGTACATTAAATGATGATTTTGGATTACAAGTTATTTAAAAGAGTTGATTCCTTTCTACCGATGAACCATGCTTTTTAGAATCAATGGGAAAACAAATTTTTTATGTGAAAGATCATATGATACATGATTATGGTGTCATTAGTGAAGTAATAGAAAGACATATTTTTCATGATTTTGGGGATGAAATTGACACTGTTGACTTCCCCATTGGTGTTAACTAAAATATTGAATCTGATTACTCAAATTGTCTCATTGTGAGAGTTGAAGTTGAACCTGAAGTAGTGGTGGTTAATATATATAAGAAACTGTATATTTTCATGGTCCACTCAGTTTACCTAAATGGTTTTATGTGGTTGGTGTTACTGTAATTACTTTAATTTTGTTTCAATTTGGAATGATATGTTTGTTTTAGTATTTTTTAGTTTTGTTTCATTTAATTAAATTTATATCAAATCTGAAAATAGGGTTTAAAATAGGTTTTAAAAAAATGTATAACATGGATGAAAATCATTGTTACTAAAACATTTAATGAAATTATTTATGAATTATTTTACTTATAAGTTGTATGCATGATTTTAAAAAAAAATTCAAAAAAATGTACAATTGATTCTTAAAAAAATTTAAGTAAAATACTTCATAAGTTCAAAAGAAGTGATTATTTGATATTGATCGATAGATGCCTAAGTGTGGGTGGCCTTCTCTGCTTCATTTGTGAGTATAATAATTCTAATATTTTTCTTATGTAATACATAAAATGTCATTTTTATATTATTTATCAAATTTTTTTAGGGATATTCAATTTTACCAGAGTAGACTCCTCCTCATCCTACTAGTATGGGTCTGAGTGGGGATGCTCTTAGACCTAGATGGAGCACCCGTCCGTCTTATTCCCACCCTGACCCACCAGTAGACTCCCCATCGACCACACCTTTCCATTCCCTGGTCAAGCGTCTATGGATGTTCTCACCCATGCCTCCACCATCATCTCATTTAGCATAATCTTCTCATAACATGTCTACATCACCTCCAAGGATGTTTCCACCTTTATGATATCCATATATTTTGATGTATCCCAAACCCTACTACTGATATCCCACCGTGTCTACAATGCCTCAATATACTACTACCCATATAGGATATGATGATTATATTCCTTCATCTTCCACTCCAATGCATGAAGATCACCCATAGCATGAATGGAAATATAAATATCCTTTAGAATCTACTGAATTAGGAAATCCTACTGATCCATCATACCCTATTTAGTAGCTTTCTTCTATTATAAGTTTGTCAAATTATACCACATCATTTTTTTTATTGTTGTACCATGACTTGATTCTTATTTTTAATCCTTTAATCTTATTCTGTGGCATCATCTTATAGGAAATGTGGGTTCACCCATATGTTGGAATCCTAGAAGCAAAAAAAATTAAAAATGGTTTATTACAATGAACAAAATCCGAATATATGTAAAAATGGCGGGTATTTTAGAACATTCATGTCTAATTTATCCAAGTTCCACGATATCATTCTGGTGGAACCAATCTCAGGGAGACATTTTGGTAATGACATCGAGGACAATGCATTGGTAGATATATGTGTAAGAAAATATGTAAAATTTGTATCGATATTATTGTTGTATTTATATGAATTAACATGTTTGTTGCAGTGTTGGTTTAACTTTTCCAATGGTGAAGCTATTAATGTTGTAAGTTTGATGTAACTTGGGAAGTTATGGAGATTATATGTGTATGATTTATATGTCTCTTGGAGGAGTATATTAATTTTTGATTTAGAGGGTGTATCCATATTCCCTAACTATCCAATATCACAATATAAAAAAATTATCCCATATTAGAAGTGTGATGAGTTTATGACATACAAAATATTTTAAGGTTTTCATATAAAATTTAATTATTATTACTTGTATTGAAATTTTGTTTTTTGTATGCATTGGGAAAAATCACAAATAACAAAGATTCTATTACGTATCTGCAAACATGGTGGTATACTATAATGCATGACCATGAGAAGCATCGAGTACTTTAATATTGAAAGAAATAATATATAAATTTTTATTGTAACTTAGTTATATTTTCATGTTGAAATTTATGTTTTATTATCACTAATCCATTTATTATTGATCTAAAAATAACCCTTTCAAATGGCCAGTTGGCCTAATGTCCTAATGTCCTAATGGCCAAATGTCCTAATGAAAAATTGGTCGAACAACCTAATGCTCTAATGACCAAATAGAAAATTGTCCAATTATCCTAATAGACTAATTCCCAATTGTCATAATGGCCTAATGTAAAATTGGCCTAATGGCTTAATTTCCAATTGGCCCAATGGCCCAATGAATAATTGTCCAAATATCTTAATGGACTAATGGCCTAACAGCCTAACGACCTAATGTCCAATTGACCAATTTTCCTAATGTCCCAATGGTCAATTGGTCAGTTGGCCTAATGGACTAATTTAGAATTGTCCTAACGACCTAACAGATAAATGTCCTATTGGACAAATGGCCTAATTCCCTAATGGAAAATTGGCCTAATGGACAATTGGCCTAATGGACTAATGGACAGTTAGCCTAAATAAATAATGGACAATTGGTCAATTGGACTAAGGGGTTACCAGCCTAATCACCAATTGGCCTAAGGGGATAATTTCCAATTGTCATATTTGAATAATGGAAAAATGGTCTAATGGTCTAATGGCCAATTGGACCAAATTTGAAGTGGTCATTCGGAGTAACCCGAAAATTTATAATTAGCCAATTGGCTTAATGACCATTCATTCTTTAGCCAATTGTAATTCATTATAACTTAAAAATAATTTATTTAAATTTAATGATTATGAACTATTCATAAATACATAATTTGAATTATTCAAATTAGGGGCGTTAATTTGATATTATTGAAACCACATAAAAACAATTATGATTTATTTGATCAAAGATTAAATAATATTAGCTATATAAAATTTATATTATCTAAATAATTATTATAATAAATTAAATTATATAATCTTTATCTTTAATAAAAATGGCATATATGTAAAAGAAATTCCATATAATGAATAATATAGATTATATATTATGAAATGAATATAAATTATTTATATTCAAGATATTGTAATGTTCAAATTATGTAGCTAAAATTATAAATTGTTTATGATTAGATTTTATTTATAAATATTTCATCAATTTTTATCACATTTTTAAATTTATGAATTGATCATTTATATAATAGTTTTTTTACATTTTATTATAATTAAATATTATAATTTTTTTTATTGTGAATATGTGTTTACTAATCAATTTCATTTTTAAAAGTTTATATTGGGAATCGAAGGTCATTTCCTTGGGAAAAAATATTTTCCTCGAGTATGATGAAAAAGGACGAAATTGTATTAAATGAAAAAACACAAGAAAAGTTTGAATATTTTTTATCTATATTTCAAATATTTATATGAAATTAATAATTAAATATATTTTTTATGTTTTCAACAGACTTCCCCTGAATCCCTCATTGATAATGAATATGACATCTTTGGTCCAAATTATAATTTGAGTATGGTATAGGGTGAGGATCAAAAGTGGAGATACTTATGTCAGTGCGAGAAAAACAAAATCCCCACTAGTTATTGGTCTCCATTAGGCTCCTGTAAAACGTCGAAACCCACTAATCTATAAAGCACACATCTATAAGTAGTTTAAAACAAAAAAAATATCTTTAAATAATTGAAAAAGAAGTAAATTGATTACCAAACACTTCCTGAAATTTATGTCAGTTATAAGTCAATCACTTCCATTAGAGGTTGTTACTACTGTTGATTAATATATCGCGTCAATTCATTTTTTAAATGATTCCCTAAGTGATTCAAATGAGATTCCTAGTTGATTACGAGCTGATGGTGGTGGTGACGATGACAACAATGATGACGACGATGATGATGATGGTGGTGGTGGTGATGGTGATGATGATGATGATGATGATTAATATTAATATTATTATTATTATTATTATTATTATTATTATTATTATTGTTATTATAATGATACTCTAGATCATAATTTTGATGACGAGGATGTTTCTTGATGGTGATGACGATGAGGACTTTGGTGGTGGGGGAGATATTAATCACCTCCATTTTTACTTACCTATAAAGAGACATGTGGATGTTGTTTAATGACATTAATTGATTGGTTGTATGTATCTATATATATGTTATAGTATATTAAATGGATTGAAAATTATTACATGTTATTGGTTGAATTCTAAATTTAAAATATTTGTGTTGCATTGAATTTATATTGGGTTATTTATTTTATTTACCTTTTCAAGGGTTGGAAGATTTGTTGCTACTGCTAAATGGGGGTAGCTTCCTATACCTATAGTTTGGAGAATAGTGGATATATTTTTTTATTTTAAAAAATATATACTTACGGTTTAGAATAAAATTTTTATTTGATAAAATCTTCTATGGCTATAATAATGTTTCTATAGGAACCATGTGTATGGCTCTATACCAGCGGCTATCAATGCCATGGTTACAAAAATCATAGTTATAGGATATACAAATGGTTTTAGGGGCTATATTCATGGTTCAAAAATGTGGGTATAAGGTAGTTTTCTAGAACTTTATTCCCTCAATATTAGAGTATGCACAACGATAAACAATAGATAATAAATAGTGGAAGCATAAGTAAAAATAGAGAACAGTTGAAACAACACCAAAATAATAGTTATAAACCCTGAAATTAAGGTAAATAACTGGCAGAGGATGAATAAAAATAATGGATGAAAATATGATGATGATCGTGATGTTATAAAAAATTTAAGTATGGAGAGATAGGGATACAAGAATATATTACATGATGTAAAAATAAACAAAAAGGAAAAAATGGATATTACATACATCTCAACCATATTATCAGTCATCTGTCACATGCTCCATGTTAAATATATAAATCAATCAAGCATCCAAAGTCATACACATCCATTTATCCAAACCTATGATCATAAAATATCCTTGGGTTCCAAGGTCATCCGAAGTAGGGTGTGAGATAAAATAATAATAGTTCGGCACCCATGATGTCTTAGATGATCCATTTCATTAAGTATATACATGAGCAGGGTGACATAATAAAAAATATAAAGAAATAAATGAATATATAAATAAACATCTTGGCATGGGTTCATACTTGGACACCCAACCAATACCAGCTTCTTCGACCTAAGCCGGATTTATGAAAAGGCATACATATGAAAGTTGTAAATGTATAAAAGGGACATTATAACAAGAAAAAACTAAGGAATAAATACTCCCAATCTTGTGCTTTGTCTTGGGGACTCATTTTCATATTTTTATAGAAACAAGATCCAATATAGATATGAAGAAACATATATAGAACAAGAAATCCATCAGTACAATCTATGTGTCGAATTTTGAGCCTGTCTAAGGTGATCTAAATAGAATCTTGAGGGTCACTATAGGTGTCTTTGATAGAAACAATGTAACTAATTCCATCCAAGGAAACCCATATAGGTATCCCTTGTATCACTCATGGAATGGTGACTTTGATTCTATAATAAATATCTCACAAAAAGTACCTGGTATCTCTCAAGGCATGGTGTAGCCTTTTTCTGATGGGCCTATCCTCAATTTCTCTCCAAGGATAATGGTGTAACTCATGAGTATAGGTAAACCTCTTATAGAGCCCATACATAGAAATCCAGGAGTATCACTCCATGAAAATCAACTTGAATCCAAGACATAGCGATCCCATCCAAGGAGTCCTTAAATCGGGACCCATGTTCTCTCTTGACTCATAGTGGGTGAGATATATCAATTAAAGAAAATCACAAGGCAGGGAATATATATGTAATCACATGACATCAGATTAACATTTCAATACCATATTCTCCCCAAGCTAACCCAACTGTACCATTAAAACCATCAATCATGTAAAAATTATATAGAAAAGGCCTAAGGAATTAAATACAAGAAATGCTTGGTCATGAGGATCAAGAAGCAAGGAATGACGTATTTATTATTTGATGTCATCAATGGTGTCTCGATATCAAAATATTAAAAGGTTTCCCAAGCATAGAATTCAATTCAATCCAATAGAATGTGGAAAAAGTAATAAACTCAAGGTGAGGCATAGAGCATGGATGAAATATAAATCAAGGTCGTAAGGTAATAAGCGTAGTCATCCAACCAAATTACCATAATTCAATTATGAATTTAACTCATTTTACTATGGATTAACTCACAAGGTGTATAAAAAATCGAATCATGGAAAAATAGGCCATAAAAAGAGGGTGCACCAAATGGAGTGGGAAATTATTAGGATAACAACAACATATATCATGCATCGTAAGTTAGGGTAGCAATAGAAATGATGAACCCATAAATTAAATTTATTGGTCATTTTTAAGGCATCACCGGAGGATTCTGGCTATATACTCAATGGATCATTATTTAAAATGAGGCAAAATGAATGGTAAGTCCCTAAACCACCTACATTGATGTAATAGCTCCACACTCATTTATTGTCTAGTATTAAATCGACCTGGAATGGAAGAAATTGTAGAAATCATAAAACACCCTGAAAATACTGAAAAATACATCACAAAAAAATAGCACAATGGATAGAGGAGGAACCTTGAAATATAATAGAGTAGAAGGATGAGCTCAGATAGATCTTTATGTTGCATCCGATGGTGATAGATTTTATCCATGGATGTAGGAGGTAGAATGGAACCTATAAAGAGTGAGGAGGATCTCTATGAATGAGGGGTAGATAAACCCCGCTATAGGAGGAGAGAAAATGAGAAAGGGGTTTTAAATTATTAAAGAGGTTTAAAAAGTCAATTTCACTCAAATTGAAAAGGATTATGTTTGGAAAAATCATCCAGAAAGCCACTACTTCAAAGGGAAACATGCACGGTTTAGTGCATGGTTTGTCTGACCATGTACAACCCATACTAAAGGCCACTACCCAAGACTTGTAGTTGGATGCACCAGAAAACACCTGTTGTTTCACGGTTTTAGAAAAACTATGTGGTCCCCTAAATCCCACTTTCTATTAATACATAGTTTAGGGAGACTGTGCAAGCTGGGTAGAATGGTTTCTCCTAACCATGCAGCCAAATATTTTCTTAAATTCACGCGGCTTTGAGCATCAAACAATCCCTAAACACCCCTAATACCTCTTTGACAAAACATTGCATAAATATTAGGGTAGTTTTAAGGAAATTAAACGAAAAAATAATAGTTTTTTCTTTTTATAAAATTCAGTACATTACAAAGTTATACACTAAGACTATCCACAAGTTACACCTTTTTTAATGAATATGAATTTAGAATGAAGTGGGTCCCATATTTGGGGTCCAGTGAATATTCTAGTATATAATATTTCAATTAAAAATAATTAAAATTTATTATTAAATTTTAGAATAATGATTATTGAAATTATTTATCAAGGTATTAATATGTTTTCAATCATAAATTTAAATACAAGGAAAATATAAATTTTGAATGAACATTGGATATTCATGGTTTATTAAATTATTTGGATAGATTATAGGCTAAGTTAATGGTTTTTATTTTATCACATAACATTTTATTTTGTTACATGTGAGTGATAGAATATTTGGGACATTTATGACAAGTTTATTAAGCCATACATGTGTGCAAATCTCTAAAATGAAGGTAATTACTTTCCTCGGACCAAAGTGCAATTTTGGAATGTATAACATATTTATAAAAGATCATTTTCTCCTCTTCAATTCTATGCTCCACTATTTTCATGAGTTTTTAAGATATTCTCTCATCTTTTATGCTCTCCAGTTCTTAGAGATATATTCTGAAGTAATAACAAGGCTAGATTGTTCTCGCTTTCTTAATCGAGTCTTCATTTTTTTATAAGATCGAAGGGACATCGTAAAGCCCTTCAATTTCCCACACTAGAACCTTTGAATCATAGATTGATTATCATATAATTTTTTCTCATGTTTGGATGATCTAGAGTACTTATATTTTGGTACCTTTCATCCAATACACATCGATGATGAGTGAATCCAACTGGAAACCTCAAATGAATGTGATGTCATAAATTTTAGTTTGATCTTATTTTTCCTGATTAAATTAAATTACATAGAATACATTAAGAAATACATGAAAGGGGGTTTTTCTATTCAATTTTTTTAATATGAATCAAAACCCAAAATTTTAAATTGTGACTCTTTCATGCTTCCACTATGCCCTAGGTTCCTTTAATTGGTATAATAGAAAATGTGTTATTATTTAAGTCTAAAAATATAAAATTTCAATTAAATTTTCTATTATTTAAAAATAAGGTTTTGATATGGTCCCAATGCAACTAATGGAATGTCTATTCAAGTTTTTATTTCCACATATGATTGATCAAATATCAATGACTTTTTTGAATAAAGGTTGCTACGAAAATTCATGTTTTTGTATTTTAATCATTTTAATAGAAAATATTGTGACGGATCTTTAGATATATTGAAATTTTAGTAAATTTTAAGTTAAATGAATATAACATAATATGTTTAGGGTATTTTATTGGTATTATTATCTTTCATTGGAATCATTATTAATTAAATTCACAAATCATCCTTTAGAATCTAGTTTAAAGCTTTTCATTTAAGCTTATTTAATTAAAAGGATAGTGCTTCCCATGGAAGATAGTTTAAAGCTTACCATAGAATATTTTTAATTAAAATGATAAATAATCCCATGGAAACCATTTTAAAGATTATCATGGAATATTCATTAATTAAAATGATAAATCATCCCCTGGAAACTAGTATGAAGCATCCCTTGGATGATTGTTTAATTAACAGGAAAAAGCATCTATTGGAAGCTTATTTAAAAATTACCATGGAAACTTGTTTAAAATATATATTTAAAAAGGTTAATAACTTCTGTTTGAATGTTATTATCATTTTAGATTATTATATATGTATATATATATCCTTTAAAAGGATACATCATCTCAATCCAGACCAATTTTATTTGGGTCAAATCAACCTAACCCATTTAACCCATCACTATTCCTAAATTATTTTTTGGGGATATGTTATAGGTCCAAATGAACATGAAGTTTTTTTTAAAAAATAATAATAATTTTAATTTAATTTTCTAGTATTTAAAAAAAAAATTAGGTCATGTGGTACGTATTAATAATTAAATAAAATTATTTTAATTCATGTTAACACATTAAAAATAACCTAGAGTTTAATTTTAGAAAATATAAATGTTCTTATGTAATATAATTATATATTGACTGATCATGAGTCGAGACCGAATCATGCATGTTTGGTTTATTATTTATTTAATTTAATTACTGCATTTACGTTTTATAAACTATAATAATTATTTTTATTTTGGAGATTTTTACATCATCCCTCCGTATATAATTTGTATAAGGGCTTTTGTACTCATATTTAAGTGATGAAGATGTAATTTTGGACCATGAGTTCCCCTCACCTGTGTGTGAGTATACATTGTAAAGATCAGAGGATTTAGTTTCAAATATGTTCATGTTGAGAGTCAACATAGATAAAACAAGTGAAGTGAACATGAGTTATGCATGATGCAATTCACGTCAGGTATTAACTCAATTAATTCCCCAAGGTTCTTGGTTAATCCATTATTCACTCGATGGATTGACCAATAGTTAATGACTCATGATCATTTCATTATTTATTAATTTTATCATTCACTTAGTTTATAATTTTTTGAATATATATTTATTATTCATGATTACATAGTGTAATAATAAACAAGCATGCAAAGATAAAATGAACATGTGTGGTTAACTGTTTTTCTATTTAAACGTATGGTTATATTGTGAGTGTGGTTAAATATAATAGAAATATTAAAAAGAAAAGGATTTCATTCCCGAAAATAAAATTAGAGAATCTCTCAAATAAAATATTAATTCATTAATTTTCTTTCATCACTCAAATTTGAGAAAAAAACGGGTGTATGGGGTGCTCGGTTAAATAAAGTTGAGGGTACCTCCTACTAATAAGAAGTTATTATGAGATTGGGGGTCGAATTAAATAAAGTTTGAATCAAAGGGGTATTTAAATATATATTGTTTAAAATTTATAATAAAAGAGTTAATAAATATAATTTAATTATTTTTTGGAGATGAGACTCCACTCAAAATATCAAGGAGTCGTGAGTTAACATAGTTGGCTAGATTAGTACCTACCTTGGACTATCTGAGTAAAAGCATAGCCAATGATTCTAGACAATGAGTGGGAGATTTTATGGATCCATTACACTATAATAATTAAGAGGAAAATTATTTTGATTCTAGTACAGAGGGATCCTATAATTAATAAAATAGTGTCCGAAATTTAATATTAATAAATTGAAACCGTCTAATAGTAATAAAGATAAAATTAAAATTTTCAAAATTATTTTTTTTAAAAAAATTTAAATCAATCCCACATGTAAACTAAAATAATATTGGGCAAATAAAAGATCCAAACTATCATGTGTTTCAAAAGAGTTGTATAGGCACATTCGTAAAGTACTATGATATCTAAAATTCAATGTGTTGGTGTCCCTAATACCTGTTAACCTACCAAAGGAAGCTAGGGTTTAAATATTTATACATGAGACTCATGTATTATGAATATGATTGTTGTTTCATAATTCCATCATCAATGTATGATGTTATTTGTAGATACAACAATGGGACATGGATAATTTTACATGTTGTCTCATTTCCAAAAAGTGTGTGAGGAGAATGTGAAGTAAGATAAGAATATGTGATGTTTACACTAGATCTGTTTAAATTGAAAGATGGATCACGATATTTCAATGGATCCCTTTCTCATATGATTTTTACCCATTTACTCAAGTGTCATTTAAGATTAAAAAAAGAAAGGTATAGATAAAATGCTTTATTACCATTTGATTAAGGTTATCCGATAAATAATAACACTAGATAATGGTTAATCTTTAGTTATTATGGAAAACAAGTTGAAAGAAAGGGTAAAAAGGCCAATGGAAAGAGTGATGTCGAAGGTACCTTTGAATAAACCTTCAAATATATTTGTATTAAATAAAAAATTATTTTCTTATTATATCATGAAATGTATCTATGGATTTTTAAATATAATTAACTAAATTGAAGATGATAGTAGTCACATATTATTCAAGAATATTTATAAATTATATGTAATGTTTTAGTTTTACTTCTTAGGTATTAAATTCAATATCCTTTTCACATGTGTGTATCTATATAAAGTAACCATGTAAGTAAATAAAAGTTACTATATGTAAGGTTTGTTCTACCAAAATCTGAGAAAAGTTGGTTCATAAATATGTGGTGAAAAGAACACAACTTCTCTATTTGCACGTTTATTGATTCTAGTTGAATATTTAGAGTATCACCAAAAAATTTATCTCATGTTTCCATTGGACATAAGGATACATTGTTCCACATTCTGAATGAATGTTGTCTATGCTGTCCAATATAAAAGTCATAGTTTAGGGATACATTAATCATTAGTAATATGTGATTAATATAAAATGTAACACTAATATACCCATTTTTGGAAATAAAATACTTTTTTCATGCAAGATTAAATAGTTTTCAATGATATACCGAGTAACGTTTTATAATATTCAGAGTTAACGACCATAGGTACTATAAAAATACTTATGTACTTAGTTTTATACAAAGATACACTAATAAATAATGTTAAACCAAAAATATTTTGGAATTAGTTCAGCTAGAGAGCATGAACTATTCCAAGTTTAAGATACCGGTAAGTATACTTCATAAGAGTCCTTTAATTGTTTATGTAATGTGAATGTTAAGTGTAACATATTCGTGGTCATAAGAAATGAGAGGCATCGGGATAGTCTACCGAAATATATCTTTACAAAGTATTCATTGATCAATATAATGTAGTATTTAGTTATTCCTAAATGCACATTACCTAATACAAATTAAAACTAAGATGGTAATAAAGAGTATTGATGATAAGTCTTATATGTTACCATTTATCAATAAAATGTAGTGTGAAAAAATTACTAAATTAAAATTTCTTTATACACATTTGAGTTTTGATGTAAGTAAAGGGAACATCAATAATAACACTCATACATTACAGATACTTCCATTTTTAAAGACATGCTTCTCATATAACAATGGAATCTCATAACTGTATGTCAACTATCATGAAAAATGGATATCATATGAGTTATAGTATGATGGAAATCCATATATCATAAAGATGTGTGGTTATATGTGAATATTATGTGAAGATATAATCAAACATGCATTAATAAAAACACAAAGTTTATCTTTGGTAATTATGCTAAAAAATAGAATATTAAAGAAATACCTCTCACAGAAAAGTCGTAGTCAAGTGATAAACTACATTCCTATAAGAAGGATCACTTCTCTACTTGAGATAGTGGGATCTAGATTGGAATGGGTTTAGTCAATCCTAGAGATAAAAAATAGTTGAAATAGGAACATGTTCCAGAAGGCCATCTGAAAAGTAATTTCCCAGAGACATATACTTTATTGGAAAGGATAAAACCATGGTGATGGTTTTATATTCACTATAGATGGCGATGCATTATTTGTTGAGAATAATTATTCCAACAAGTAGTATGTTTAAATTATCTAATATTGATAAGATAATAAAAATATAATAATGGATTCCATGTGTCATAGTAAAAGAGGATTATGAATTTGAATATTGTTGTGGGTATTAAAATGAGACTATACATGGATAGTATAATTGTGGTACTAATAATTCTTGATTAGTTATACCATTTCGTTATGCTTAGATCAATTAAAATTTTAATTGTATCATCTAATTTTTGTGATCATTTTATTGATAATTTGATTTCAAGACCATAAATCATTGAATACATTTATACGATGAAACCAGAAAGGAATTGTGACATTATAGAATGATAACAAGGGTGGAAGTTATGAAAATCCAGTCTAAGATTAAAGTAAGAAACTGGATAATAGAATATTCATTTTGAATTAATATTTTCCATGTGTATACTAGGGGTTAGTGGGAGTGTAATTGTTTTCCAATAATAATTTTTTGCTAACAAAGAGAAAAATAAATATTGATCTTATAGTTAGTTAAGACCATGATAAAAATAACTCTCAAGAGATTGAATTAATGAATAAACTATATTTCTAGTGAATGATATTAATTGAGGCAGATATAATGGTTTATTAGACCTATTTGATCAAACATATACTGATATAGTATTGAAAAGATACAAGTTATAACAATTGGAGAGATAAATGTTACTAGTTTCACATGGAATATATCTCTCTAGGTTAACTTTTCAAGGACTAGGAGGAGATAAAAGTGCTGATATGAATTCCATATACTTTAGTGATGGATCGATCACATATTCCATGATATATATGAGAATTGATATTTCTATGATATACTTTATAGTAGTCATATATTAGTTGTAACCAAAAGAACTACATGGGATGTAGTTGGAACTATCCAATTGCACTTGAAGAAGATCAAAGGTTATTTTCCTGATATGTAGAGAGTAAAGAATAATCATTTTTAAGGGACACAAAATAGTATTCCTTAGATCAATGTGATATATTATCAAAAATATGATATGTTAATAAATAATAAATTCTTATTCAATCTATGGGTCTCAATGTATACAAATACAGAGAACGTTGCAGCTTCTAAGGCAATTAGGAAGCAGTTTAAAATGTGAAATGTTTTTCTTATTTCTTGGAATCAATCCTAGTATGTAATGTATTATTATAATATAAATTATTATACACTTATTATCAAATATTTAAATTTTTGGGTAAACCCAAAAAGTTATACACATTAGGAATACTTCTCTTAAGTAGTTTTATTCAAGGAGTTGAGGTCAAGTATAGAATAATAGAAACACAACATATACATTGCATCCCCAGTAACTAAAGTTATAACTAAGAAGAAACATGAAATTAATCATGTGAGAGCTAAAAAGTATGGTTAGAAAGTTGTATTGACTTCATGTGAGAGTTTTGTAATAGTGGGTTCCCTTAATCCAACTTGAACGATAATTTTTATTACCATTACATGTATATTGTTGTATATATACATGTGTTTATTCTTACCATAATATTATTAATATTTTGACATCCACTATTTACATGTTAATTTGCATATATTATGTGTCATTTTAAAAGGATATAGCAGTTACAAGATATAATGACATCCTTGAGATACTATGACATTAATCTTAAACAAGTGTCTTATGGTCTAGATACAATATACTAACAAGACATATATGATGTCTGAATATAATATTTTGTGGGATCACAAGCATTGATACTTCTTCTCATGAAGTTTGTACTTGGTAATCTCTAGTAGTGAGGGAAATAGAATAGACCAGTCAATAGGAACACCACTTGTTTTAGGTTTCATTGGTTGTTCCTATCTATGAACATGTCCATTATTCTCCATACTTGAGATCATTATCGGTTTGTTCCATTTGATCAAGTAATTTTATTCAAGGAGGAAACCATAATAATGAAATTTCAGTAAGGTAGTTTTTGTTGGGTGCATCGCTGGTGGTATGGAATTGCTTTAATTATCAAGATAAATTTTTTCACTTTTGAGTTGAGGAAGAGATATCTTATGGGCCCAGGTTGACCAAGATTATAGTACCATCATAAATCCATAGACATGGTACAAGAAGTTAAGTCCATCTAGTAAGTGAATGAAATATCTAAAGAAACAAAAATGATAATGACACAAGTGTGCACCTTACATTATGCTATATCATTAGATAAATATATTATATTCCATAGTTAGTGTTTTTTGATGGAATTCACAGCTATGACAATCCTTGTCTCCTTAAGGGTGGTGATGGGTTACTATGATTTTCACGTTTTCTATGGGTTGTACTCACTAATATTTACATAAGGACCTATACAGTAACACACTAATTATATCCACAAGTTCCAACTATTCTAATGATTTAGAATTTAGGATGAATTGGACCCCACCTGTGGGGTCCAATGAAGGTCAAAGTATGAACTGTCACAAGTAAAACACATTCAATTTTATTTTTAAATATTAAAATAATGGTGATTGAATTTATTTCACAAGGTACTCACAAGTTTATTCATCATTAATGTGAATATGAGAAAAATATAATTTTTTTATCTAACATTGGATGTTCAAGGTTTGGAAAATTATTTGGAGAGATTATGGGCTGAGTTAATGGTTCATATTTTATTTCATAACATTTTATTGAGTTACAAGTTATTTATAAAATATTTTTAACATTTATGATAAGTTTATTAAGTCGTACAAGTGCACAAATTTCCAAAATTAAGGTTTTTTAATTTCCAAGGAAAAAATGGAAATTTTTTAAAGTATAAACTATGTATAAAATCTCATTTTATCCTCTTGAATTATAATCTCAACAATTTTTTCTAATTTAGTGAGAAAATATCTCTTCTAAACTTCTCTCAAGTGCATAGATAGATATTATAAAGCATGTACATGGTTATATCGATTCTGCTTTCTCAATTGAGTCTGTATTATTCAGAAGATTGAAGGGACATCATAAAGCTCTTTGATTTCACTTACTATCACCCAAGAAATGTATATCATTGATCCTGTAATTGTGGAGAATGTGTGGAAGATATAGAAATGTCTATTTTGAAATCTTTTTACCATGAAACATCGATGGTGATCGAATCAAACCGAAAGCTTCAAATGAACATGGTACTATTTAAGATTTAATTTGTTGTTATTTTTTGTTCTTAAATGGAATTACACATGATCCTTAAAGAAATCTAGGAAAGAAATTTTGTGGATTTATTATTTATAACATGAATCTAAACATATAATTTTAAATTGTGCCTCTTCGACACTTATGTTTCATTATAAGCTCCTTCAAATTAAAAGGTCAATCTTCTTGTAACAATCCAGTGACCCCTCAGCCTCCTTGGTAATGATATATTGTATAAAAATAAAATTTTGGGTGGAATTTACTTCAAATTATCCCACATAAACATATTTAAACTTTATAATTATCACACATGTACATTTCCTTTTGAAATGATCATGAGATGACTCATACCATGTGTATAAGATGGTTTAATTTAATTGAAATTTTAGTTTGATGTCTTGGCAGATAAATACATTCTATATTGATTATTAACCTCAATGGAGTGGAAATATATTTAAAAAAACGGGTATTGTTATTGGGAATAACATAATTAATATATTCTTAAGTATATTAGTGCATCTCAGACTAGCCAGTAAAATCCTTAGTGAGATGTGTTGACTTCCCATCCTCGCAGTTTAGGTGGATGGTATTCATATAATTTATAATCTTTTGTAGCATCCACCGACCTTTGGAAAGAAGACCTATGAAAAAGTGGAAAACAAAGAAGAGAAAAAACTATCCCAACATTAAATGCCTTCAATTTCTATATATATCATGAATTTATTCATTACAAACATGATTATAATGAAAAGTGGCATCAATACTAAAATTTAAATCATCTATTTATTTTTATGGTAACATTACATACACTAATACAATCTAGAAAATTCATTTTTATGATTTTGGAGTAATCAAAACTCAATTCATACAACTAAAAAAATGTGAGATCCTAACACAATAGACCCCATGGAATTTCTTAAATATAAAAATTTCTAAAAAATATATATTTTAAATACCTTTAATTACCAAGTCATGATGTTTGATAGGGTGATAAAATTAGGTTGATTCTTGTGGAACATAATTTTCATTTACAATTTATATTTAATTAATTTATTTATTTCATGATGTGTTGGGAGTTTGACATTATAAAGAATGAAAAATGGATAAAGAGTGTTGGATGTATGGTTGGCACATGATTAGAGCTATATATTTATCAAGAATATATGGAAGAGGAGACTCAATTATAGAGATAAATTCATAGTTAGTGTATAGTTTTCCAAGTAATGTAGTCTAGCTATTTGTTTTTAAGTATTTGGTGGTTTTTGTATTTCATTATTTTTTCTATAAAATTACTTATTCATAACATTAAGGGATTCATAAAAACAATATATAGGATTCTCCCAACTGACTTCCTCTGCTCTTTAATCTTCTTGGTGCATATCTTTTCAATTTCAAGAGATATTATAATTTAATTCATTCAATTTTATCTTATTACTTATCTTCACCTCAGGTATTCTCTCCTACTTCTATGTTATTCCCTTTTTCTTTAAATAACCATTAATAGATATCACTTCATAGACTAGTGAATATCCTAATAATATGTTTTGGTTTCATGGGTTCGCAAAGGGCCTCTTCAATCCCAATATATTTTTATTAGAAGAAGATGAATTTAACTTATTGGTGAGGGTTAAGTGTCTCAATGTTACCTATCATGGTTTGGAAAACTCTTGTTCTATAGATTTTCAAAGTATTACATTACTAA
The DNA here is from genome assembly GCA_963277665.1 of Viscum album. NCBI lineage: Eukaryota > Viridiplantae > Streptophyta > Magnoliopsida > Santalales > Viscaceae > Viscum > Viscum album. Next base: position 1,789,881,716 of record OY728133.1, on the reverse strand, counting down.
TTTGTTACCCATATCAATTTAGATGATTTATTTATAATTATTCTTCATGTTATATTTTTATTTTTGTTCGATAAAGTTGATATTCTAATGGATTTTATATTATGTAATTAAAAAAAATAATTCCATGCAGAAATAATATTTGATAAACCCTCACATATTCCTGACTTGGTTTGAATAGATTATCATGAGAGTTTTGAAAGTTATATCATTTCAAAAAAATTCTTCATGGTTTCCTAACATTAAACATATTATAAATTGAAATTTAACCTGGAGAATGTTATTGATCATTGTTACACACCTCAAATACATAATAATTAGTGATAAAATAATTTATGAAGTTATCATATTAATGATTATAATTATGTTATTGAGATTCAATTAGTTGCACATTGGATCCTTAAGTAGTTATATGGGTAATTCAGATGAGTGTTACACTACTTTATATTTTAAATTGGCTAGGGTCCCCTAGTAAATTCCATGCTCTATATTGGGATTTTACACTCTATATGGAAAAGAGGGTAATCTACGGTCTATGACTATTAGGATCACATAAAAATTTGATAATTGGATCCATATTTAAGAAAATACAAGGTTACCCAATTATAATCATGCTAAAGATCCCATGTTGAAAAATATTCATGATATAGTTGATTTATTACCTTATTTTACCTTATTGTGTTTTTATAAGATATTTATTCAGTTTTTAGTCACATGTTTCATAATTTTTATTTATCTTCAAAGTACATTGTTTTCTAAATAAAAATGAAGTGAATGATTTTTTTACTCATGTAAAATAAGAAGGTGAATTCTAGTTGGGTTTCAAAATAGTACATTGATATTTCATTATAAATATATATATAGTGGTGTAGTTGGGGGTTTGATTAGTGGTAAGCACCTTCTAATCCTACATGAAAAATGGGGGTTCAAAACTCATTGGGAATAGGTACTGTAGCATTCTATAGAAGCGGTGGTGCACTAGAAATAGTGGGCATTGTAGCGGCGACAGGTCACTGTAGTGGCGGCAGGGCACTATAGCAGCAGTGGGTACTGTGTGGTACTGTAGTAGGCAGCTACTATAGCAATACTATTCATAGAACGGGCCTTGAGCAAAAAATTGGGCCTACGGGCCATGTAATGAGATAAATTCCCACCAGGCCTTCAGGCTATGTAATGGGTCTCTCTCTACCCAGTAAAAGAGTTCTTTGTTTTACTTTAATAATAAATGAGGCTTCAGACATAAAATTTTAAAATATATTTATTTATATTTATAGTGGTATCCTTCGTGCAAAATTATTGAATCCTACATTAACCCACTAGGTGAATATAGACCTTGTTATGTATGATGAATATAAAGGGATGAGATTCATTTAATTTGGTGGTGTACCTTGAGAATTAATTCAATTTTTTCATGGAATAATTATTGGGTTTTTTTTAGTTTTATGACTATTTAGTTCATGTTGTTTTATTGTGTGTTATGGATATTTATAGTTAAGGAATGTATTATATGCTTCATCACATCCTCCTCTTGATATATTTTGTTTATTTCACATCTTGGGTGAACATATATTTTTTTATAAGGTTATTTTCTTATTTTTATTTTTATATATTCCTTCTTATATCATTTTTTTTGGAATTAAAATTGGAAAGTGTCTCTTTTTTTCATGAGTGTCCAATGTAAGAATGCATCATAGTGGATTAACAGTTGGAATATTAGATGTTGTATTACATGTTTAAGAGGGTTAAATCATTATAGACATTCCATGTATTGAAACCATTGATTCTTATCTTCTCCCATGTAAATTATGAATGTTTTTCCGAACTTGGGTTTAGCTTACTCAGGTGACATAATTGGTTATCCTATGAGGGTTCATTCTAACAACTATTAGAGAACTGTTTCTATTTAATGATTAATGATAGAAGGGAGATAGGTCCTATAGAAACCTAGTATTTTCATACATGTATATTACATCTTTTTATATGAATATTCAATAAATTAAAAAATTACACACTAGAGAATTGTAATATTTTCATTTCACTAGAACTTGAAACACAATATTCTAATCTGTTGAAGGATCTTCAATGTTTCCCACAAAGATCTTCCCATTTAGAACTCTTTATATAAGTTCCATATATAAAACTTTCCTTCCTATCCTAGGGAAATGAAGTATAAAAAGGTATTATCATATGCCCAGTAAGGGTAAACATTAGATATATATAAGAATAACATGAACATAGGGGTATGAAACCCTATGAAAAACATTGGTAAACAATACCATACATATCAATTATCATAAACTTCAGTCATGGAAAAACTATTTGTTGTTCGTAAGATATGAATCATAAGGGAATCAAAAAACATGATCAATGGGATCATAACAATGTCATAATTCAGATAGTTGTTTCATACACAAAATCATAAAAAATATAATGTCAAGGTTATCCACCATGAAATTCATAACATATAAGTATTGGTTTGACCACCCATGTACCTTCTTCGTGCATGGGTTCCCTCATTCAAGCATGTGTTGACCACTCATGTACCCATCTTTTAGGAGGTTTCACCTCATATGAGGGATGCACCACCATCCTCGGTGGTAGACCTTTCCTAATAGTGGAATGAGTTCACTCACTAAATCATAATAGATGATAAAGTCTCATAATAAAATGATTTCACTCCCTATTCTATCTATTTCTTATTGAACATGGTTGGCATCTTATTCCATTCTTTTATATCTAATGAGATATATATAAATCTTTACCCAATGCATTGGACAGAGATGTAGGTTCTACCCATCACATAATGAAATAATAAATATGTTTTTCCTAAGATCTTAAACATTCATCATATCATAACCGATTAAATGAAATGGATATCATAAAAATGTTATTATATAATAACCTATGAAAAAGATATATGTATCAATATCATTTATTTATAGCACAACCCATTAAAATTAACGGGATTCATAAGCATTTTTTCATGGTATAACCCATAGAAGGGAAATTGGTTTCATAAAAATCGTCTTAAACATAAACCATTAAAATAAATTATATGAATGGTGTCCTCGGATCATATCCCTAGAAAATAATAAACTATATTAGAGTATTTCATCTTATAATGGGAAGTATTTTGAAAGATCACTTGTCACAAATCTTAGAGAAATTAACATTTCATTAAAAAAACTTTTTATATAAAATATTTTCTATATAATTTTCCTTAAAAACAACCTTAATAAAATTAAAATAATATTTAAAAGTAATTTAAAACATTTATTGATAAAAATATAATTTCCCCTTTTAAAAAATAGTTTTAAAATAAAAAACATTTTGAAAACTTTTTTCTTTGAAAATAACTTTGAAAACATATAAAGGAAGCCTTGAATACCATTTTAAAAAAATTATAAATAAAACATTTTCAAAATAATTTTCCTTGAAAATTATCTTAAAATATCATTTAATACATTTTTATAAAGCATTGTTTTTAATGAACATAGATTTCCTACTGAAGGGAGAAATAATGATGGATTATCTTAAAAACAATTTCTTAATTATCTTATGTTACAACAAGTGGATAAATGGTACCATTACATGAATATATCCTGAATAAGTAAAGGATAAGAAAATTGATGAAAATAATTGAGAGTTATATAATTATATTTCAACATTGAATACCTAATCATAAACTACCCTAATAAATAATGAGATTGTAACCTAAAATATTTACCGCTTTCATAACATTAAATCATAAACCCCATAAAGAGGAAACATAAAATGAAACATAAAATATCATGAGTATCAGTAAATTAATTATATCCCATGAAAATGGGTCTTTATATACACTTCATGAAATAATATAGGTGCATAATATAACATACCTCTCAGGGAAGGCAAATTGGGACAAAATTCCCTTACCGATTTGTTAAATTTTGAACCATAAACCCCATAAAAGAAATATAATAAAATGGATATGTAAACGACAATAGTTTCAGTATAATAATAATAATATAAATTCATTAGTAGTATATACTCCACATATAAGAAATATGTGGTGATTATATCATGTGTCTCACAAAAGTATTAAGTGAGACAGAAATCCCTTTCTGCTGGAGTAACATTTGAATCATAATCCCTATGAAAGAATAAAATAAATTGCAACATTAATTATCCTTAAATCGGTTAAATTCCTGATATATCAATTTAAATTTAATTAAATAAACCATAAAAATAAAACAAGTGGTGGGTATGGAATAATTCTCTCCGAAATTAATGTGAGACTAGAAATCCCCTTACATTAAGTCTGGAATCACCTCATACTCATTCAAACCTTAGGTATAATAAATATAAGTTTATTATACATATTTAGAAGAACCATATTAATATATATAATACCATGTAATATTTTATTATGACATTATATTATATTTTTATTAACAATTACAAGTTAAATTCATTTTTTCGGTAATAACTGCTTTGTTTTTCATACATGCTTTGACTTCTGGTTCTTGGTCCTCTTACATAGATCATGATTTAATCATATACAGAATTATAAAAATGATATAAATTTCATATATATTCATTATATATTTATTTATATTAATCCATAAAAATTTAGTGATATTAAATGAAATACGTCATTTATGAAGACGATTGGCCATACATAAGCATGAATGAAATTTCCCTTTTCTTTTCTTATTGAAAGAAATAAAATTATATCATATATATATATATATATATATATTAATTTCAGTATAACATTTATGTTTTATATATCACATATTTCTATTAAAACCATCCTTAATACATTCCATGTAAGGCATGAACAAATAACATCGCTTCGTGAGGCGGTAGTCCGCCGTACAAAAAAAAGATGTTATTGTATTCCCACAAAATGGAATGTATCATTTTATGAGTAATATAATAATTAAATAGCCATAATAAACTCATAAATATAAAATATATCAAATATAAATATTATTTCTATCATTAAGACCATCATTTAAAGGTGGTAATGGAAAAATGAACGAGATATGTTCATGAGCCTATAGTCCATTGTACAGAAAAATGATGATTTTGTAACCCATTTGATAGAATTGTGTTTCGTTATAGGTAGTACCCTTAACATAAAAAAATATTGTTATATTTATGATACTGAGGATATTATATTATAATTATATAAAAATAATTTAATTGGTTTGAAGAAGAAATAAAAAAAGACTCTTGACGAATGTTACCTCTTCTTTAGGTATCTTCTTTTGGTTTTCACCAAATGCCTTCCTTTATTGACTTTATTTCAAAATTAATTATTATATGATGATTGGAAAAAATTTGGTAAGTTATTTTTTCCAACCTTATTCAAACTAAATGTCTTGATAGGTGTGAATAAGTAGGCGATCGAGTTCGTTTTTATAGTTGAGGAGGATTTTCATTCTTATAAATACTAAAATTTATTCAATATTGGGAGTTAAAGATTCTACCATGGTTCTATAAAACTAATAATTAATGTTATTTAGGAATTATATGGTCTATAGAAACCTTCACCACACGTTTATAAACATTTTTTAAACATTTGTTTCTTTAACCGTTATGTTTCCTTATATTACCATTTTGGGTTTTTATTGTTGTAACTAACATTCTAACCTAGGTGATTTTTTTAAGTAAATGTTAGAGTGATAATTTTAGATAATTTTGAAACAATAATTATAATTATGATATATAAATTATAAATTATAAATCCTATGTGCATTGAAAATTAAATTCAATATAATCGCATGTAATTTTGTAAAAACATCGCTTTAACCGTAACTGTGAAGACCATGTATTTTCTATTTAATGGTCATTATAGTAATTATAATATAAAAAATGGTCCATGAATGGACCATAGTTGATATTTATTAATATTTAAAATTTTATTATATAAGATGGTATATTTAGTAATTTTAAATCAATTAATAAAATAGAATTTTTTATAAAATGACATTAATGTCAATTCAGATATTATTCATTTAATTTAAATAGAAATATTACAAGACAAAAATAGAAATAGAAACCATTATTTTAACACCTATGTCACAAGATATATTCATCTATAAAACTAATTTTACATAATAACGCATTCAATCTACTTCACTTTTAATGTTTTTAGTATCATTTGATTTAATTAATTATTAACTAAATAATTCATGTCTTGGAATTTTTTAATACTTTAATGTAATATATCATATCTAAATAATAAAAATAAATTATTATGATAAAAACATCTCATTTATATTCTAAAATAATATTTATAAACAAACATGTATAGGTTCTTCCATTTCCAAATCATTATAGAAATTAAAAGGAAAAAAACTAAAAAAATTTATTTCATTTACATAACTTGTTATATGGGTTTCTTTCATGTAAAAGTATCTCAAAAACTCAGAAAATTTTATTCTATGGTCTTAAGGATCGAAATATGTCCTTAATTTGTGTTTTGGACAAGTTTTGGGTCATTCGAACACATTATATTCTATGTTTAACCACTTAGTAAACTCCTTTTTCCTAACTATTTTCACTGGTCATTATTGTCAAAAATTAGTTGTATCAAATTAGACATTATAAATTTTTCTAATTCCAAATATGGAATTAATTTTTCAAAATTTAATTCACATAATTATTAAAAATTAATTTAAAATTAATCCTTCATACATGATGAGAAATAGGGTTTTTAAAGTGAAAATGTTAAAAAGGATACAAATTTTTTATATATACATTCAATAACATTATAATTAAATTCAAAAATTTAATTTTTAAATAAAAACTGTTTGTTTTTAACTATTAATCAAAAAATGATATTTCTCAGAAAAATACCAAAAATTCAACTTAAGCTAATTTTGATATTTTTCGTTCAGAAATAAGTTTTTTTTTCAATTAATTTTTTTAAAAGTGGAAATTTTAATTTTAAATTATATTCATAAAAAATTATTAACCCGTCTTTCAAAAAAGATATATTTTAAAAAAAATATTATTTTAAATTATTTTTATTTTATTTATAATAAATATATTACTAGTAAACATGAGAAACTATATTTTTCTTCAGAAGTTAGTTACCCCTATTTATTCTCACCATTCAAATAGCTAGAAGATAACAATCATATTAAATAATAATATTAATAGTATATTTTAGTTCTGTAAAACTATGTATTTTTTGCAACACATGACAATTTTAGTGTTGTGTATACTGCCTATTAAACTCAATGTTGTGTATATCACAATGTTAACTTTGTGTTGTGTATAAATCAATATTATAATGAAATGGAAGCAATCAAAGAATTTTAATTTATTTGAAAAAATAATAATCACTAAAAACATAGGGTGATACATGTCTAGCGAAGCTCCAGAGGAATGTGTGGAGAAGTTAATAACTAACTCCCAATCATGATGAATTATTAGTTACCATGCTTAGTTGATATTCATGTCTTGGATTTCAGAATATTTTTATATTATTATTGATATGTTTTAATTTGATTTTTGTCCATTATGAATTTTATGATTATTATTTGTGTTATTTAGTGATACTAAAAGAATTACAATAAAAATAAGATAGAATCCATGGATTCATTGTTACTATAAAGGGTTTGAAAAAAAATGCACATATTGTGAATCAGTTTTTGGAAACCTACCATTATGTTTTACATGGTTTCCAAAATCATGTAACATAACTATGAATAGTGGAAATTTTCATGAAATTTTTATATTTTGATTACCTTATGATTTTTAATATACCTTTATATTATAATTATTTTTTATAAGTGGCATAATGGATTTTCCATGTGTGGTTAATTGATGTTATTCGAATTTATTTATATGTGTTGATCGGTTTTGGTATCATATTTATAGATAATGCCTCCCAAAAAGACTCTTTTGAATCATTGAGAGATATTTGTATAAAATATTCAACAAGAAAACCCTCCCATGGAACAAAACATTATTGGGATCCTAATTCAGACTATTTATATCATGGTAATTGAAGTTTAGTGATACTTATCTTGAGTAGTGGATCATTCTCTTAATTTAACTTTGTAGAATCCACCTTGCTTTCACGGGGATCAAGGATCTTGAGAACCCAATGAATGGATATATAAAATTTAGTGTATTTTTTGTTCTTAATGGATTCCTAGGACTCATGACATCATTTTATCAATATGTATCTTGTAAGGATAAATAAAAAGGTTTGGGAGTAGTTTATGTAGATCAATCTATATGAAAACACCACCTTGAGAGTGTTCAAAGATATGTTTAACAAGTAATTATTCCTAGAGACCATAAATATGGCTATATGTTGGGATATTGTGATTATAGAGCAAGGGATTAATTTTATAATGAATCATTACACTTTATTCATGATGTTGGTTTAATTTAGTCAAGATATTCTCACTAATTCATCTTTCATTCCTTATTGAATTGTGTTTTTCCAGAAACAAAATATTCAATCAAAGAATATCATATTCTTTTAAAATTAATATATTAAGGTTTACCCAAAATTATTGATGGTTAATAATAATATGGTAGGAATGAGTGGTATGGAATTTTCATTATCTATAGTAATGGGAAGATAGAAAATTTCATCCATCTTGAAAGGGAAAAACGAGGAGTCTTGAAGTGAAAGTAGTGGATGTGTTAGACACCCACCAAAACCTTCTATCATGGTACCATCAAAGAATAAATTACCAATATATATCCAATGTAGGAAGATCAATAATTCTAATAAATAATGTAAAAAAATAATTTGAGTAGGGATAATTGACACCTACATCACTTATATAAGTGTCTTTCTTCCTAGGTTAGTAAAGCGAGTTATTCCCTTATGAGAGGGTCACCAGAACAACAAGTTGAATTCATGGGTGTATGAACACGTAAATAAATATAATATGAGTGAATTAAAATGAAAATATAAACTCATCCTATCATGAAATCATATAATGGTCCCAAATATAATTATCTATATATAGGATAACACATTAATGTGTAATTAGATGTTGGCCCAATGACTATTAGAGGGACTGCCATTATTTTTTAACTATGGTCCTGACATTATTTAATATAGGTTATTCACATTCCTTAATACATTTATAAGTAATTAATTTATTGAACTTTTATCCCAAGTTGATTCCTTATGTAATATAGATCACTACTATACTAGAAAGAAAAAAGGATAAAGGTTTCATGTGTCCCTCGTGTTATTTAATGATCCTAATTCTGAGGTTTTATGTGATTTTATTGATATTGACCTAGATATTTATTGATCTTATATAATTAATTCATTGGATAATCAAAAACAATAAATTAATTTATTGATATTATTTAAAGGTTTTGTTTGTTTCTCCTTAAGGAATACTCACATTTTAAAGGGTGAGTGAAAAACAATTAGATAGGTAAGGAAGGATTATTCAATATATAAGATATATCTTATACTAGATATCCAATTTGATCATAGATGTTGTAAAGTAGTATTTAGGTGATAAAATTATTATATTAATTGATATATATATACCACCATCTTTCCTAATTGTTTATCATGGATTTCAGGGCTGAGTCTCATCTCTATTCTATTACATCGAATGGATCCAACCAAGCTGGGGAAAATGGAATTTCATCATATTGATATTAAGTGAAAGGTGATAATAAACCCAAGAATTTAACAATGAGTGATCTTTTTTTTCTTAAAAAATTGAGGCTTACAATAATTTATGCATCACTATGATGGGGGATAAATTTTTTGTTGTCATTTTAAACATTCTTCTACAAAAATAAACATATGTGATCTATTAGAATATGAAACACTCTAATATTATTACATTGTCTTACCTAAACTCAATTGTAATTAACAATAAAATATTTAACTCAATAATTTTTCAAGTTTCACCCTAATGGTGCATGACTAGATCCTTATTGTATTCATGTCAAGTCTGATTCAAAAAAAAATCCACTATAATCAATACATTTTACAAGTGGAGTATGTAGGTATGATCATTTCCCCAAATTACTTCCCAATACTTACATTTCATGCCATTGGAAGTATATTTAATCATTCAATTTGATAATAAAATTATTCCATCAGAATAAAAAATATTTCTAAATGAATTCTAGGATGTCGCAACATTATCATATAAGATATCTTATAATAACAAGACTTCTAATACAAGAATATTTATAGTTACACTATAAAACATGTCAAAAAAATTATCAATTTTTAGAAATTATTAATGCATGTTAGAATGAAATTATATATAATATTTTCCCTCGTCATCCATTCTTATCTAAAACATAAAGGCTCTATAGTGATTAATAGATTTGGATTTTTATCTCTCATTATTTTCTTTCTTGTTATAACCCTCATCACATTCCTCACTTCCTATATACCATTAACATATATTCTAGCTATTATTTTTCATATTTTTGAATATGAAACCCATTTTTCAGATCACTTAATCTCTACATAAATATTTCTGAAACTATTACAATATAATTATTTATAATATATGTATTTCGATCTCACAAGATATCATAAACTATATCAACCCATTTTCTCTAAAATATTGGAATACATTTAGTATCCATGATAGTATAGTAACTTTTAGTGTTTTCCGATTTGAAACTCATAAAAATTAATTACTTACCCCTTTACCACAACATCTACATGAAGAACATATAGTGAACCTATCAAAATATAAATAAATCCCATTCAATTCATCTCTTCAATATTCTCCTAAAAAAATTGTCACAATGTTGTATCTTATAGTGAGGAGTGAGGCTCTTTTATAATATTTTCTTTATCGCACACTGTAGCATGTGATTCTCTCTAGGTTGAAAAAATCCAACAATTCAAAGAAACTGATTTATATAGTTTCTCTTACTCATATTTGTTTTTCAAATTTCAGCGCCTCTAATCATAGAACGACACATTATATTTAATTCGACAGAAAATATCATCATAAATCCAAGATTCCTAATAAACCATTTATATTTTTAACCTACTAACTTTACAACATATTCCTTGTTAATTATAAAAATTTCATATGTTTCATTAACTATAAAACCTTATGTAATATTTCCAATATATTATATATTATCAGAAAACATCACACATATGTATGTAATGTTTTAAACTTGGCTACATTTCTTCTTCCAATTAAAATTATATTATTTGGTACAAAAAATATATTACATGTCTTCATATGGTAATTGTATTATCCATATTTCCACTTTATCATGAAAAATATCAATAACATTCCAAATAAAATTTTATGTATCATAGAAGTGAATGATACTTTTTAATTGTTCACACTTTCCTCAAGAAAATGTAATGTTTCAATAAAATATAATATGCACTACATCCCTTTAGAAAATTCTCAGAGTGTCTCAACAAAAAATTATGTATGAACTCTATTATCTTACACATAATTAACTTTAAAATTATTCATCATTAAACTCTATAAAATATATCGTGTATCATTGAAACATAACTAATAAATCATAATAATATATTCCATTTTCAATTTTCATCCCCAATTATATAATTCCATAACTTGAGAAAATATATCAAAACATATTTAATACATCTTAAGGAATTCCTCATCCTTCCTAAAGCATTCAAAAATAATCTCATTTTTATTTAATGATTTTACCTTTGGGTTGGAATCAAATACCATATCCCTTAAACAATTCTTAGGTTTCATCAATCTATATCATTGTATTTTTCATACACTACAACATCTCACACCAATAATCATCATATCATACCCTTTATCATGGATAAATGTTTGGAAAAACACTACTAGATAAAGTAATACATTTGAAATTATTCCATCTATCAATGGTAAGAAATTTGTATCTATGTTACTCAAACACTCTCCCATTTAATTAATTTACTCGTTCAATTTTCTCCCATTTATTTATTATAGCCATATCGTTAGATTAAAAAATTAAAAAAAAATATTAATTTTCTCCCATAATAGTTGTGTACTTCTTCACCACCATTTAATAAAAGAATTTGAAGAATATTAGCGGTAAATTATCACATATTCCCATGTAAGGGAGAATGGATGAACATAAAGTTTCATCTCTAACTTAGTAAATAATGTCGTTGTCATTTCCATAGTAACAATTTCTATAATATGTTCTTTTTTGACGTACAATCGAACCTTGTATCTAAATTATCCACCTTTTCCTTGATGAAATGATATTTAATATCAGTATTCTTATATTTTTAATATTGGAAAATATTACTTGATATATTAATGGAACATTGATTATATTAGGAACTCCTTAACGTATTCTCAATTTCTAATTTTTTATTAACTAACTACACTTTCATCCACATAATTATGTTATAGGATGTTTTTTCGTCAACATATTTCGCCTCTCCTACACTCAAATCCAATAATATTTTCTTCATTAAATGTGTTATCAAATAGATTTCACTTGAAAATAATGTAACACCTAAAGAAGATTTTATATCATTTTAATATCCTATATAAAATATATCTATAAAACCCAAAAGATTCAATTACTTACTTCTTTTATACATCAGAACACATCTCATTGAAACTATCATATACCTAAGAATTATTTTAGCTACCAGATTATGTGATTCCATTTGAAAACTATGATATCTTTTAAATAGACTTAATAAATATACTATTTCTTGTCCTGATAATTTCATATAAACTAAAAATTCAATGATTCTTATAATGTAATTATTATTAACATTATTTCATTCTTTATTTCTTTTCAATATCATTCCAAATACTATGGGTTTTGATACTTCTTAACAATACACCATGCCAAATTTCTTCAATAAAATTATAGAATACATTTTTTGGGATAAAAACATATAGTTATATGATTTTATAACTTATAACTCCTTAAATAATCACATCACATCCATAATTTTACATCTATTTTAATTTCAAATTTACCATTATAGAAATTTTATTATCCCAATAAGATATCTAGTTTATATTAGTATGACCTAAGAGTCTTATATAATCCATAAAAATCCATTTTTAAACTACATAACATTTTTCCATCACTTAAGAGAATGGATAATTTTGGTTTCATAATAAAAACAACTTCATCTAGCTATATATTTATAAAATAAAAATTCTTATCCATTTAATATACTTTGTAGTGATTGTGAGCTGAAATAACAAGAAACAACAAAATATCTTAAAATTATGAATTCGATGAAAATTTTTTTTGAAATAAATTCTACCCTTATAAAAATATAATTTTCACTTTAGTCTGTATTTATTTCATTCTACCTTACATTATTCATTCATCTTATTACAAAATACCCACAGGGTGACAAAAACATTCTTACTCCATAGACTTGCGATATGTTACCTTGTAGAATTGTTTTCTATCTGATGAATCTATTCACTGATTGTTATAGATTTTTCTAAATGAGAGCTACTTTATCCATAAGTCTCAATATCATTCTTCTTTGGACTAGATATTTTTTATTTTCAATAATAGTTTTTGGTTCAACATGCTTTGTCATCTTTTGATAATAAAATTTATCATCACAGTAACTTCTTCTTCATCATTTATTATATTTAAGTTAGTATAAAAAACATCTGGTTCATTACCAACTTTATTTTTAATTTGTTTACCAGAAATTTACATTTTTTGTAATTTTAAATTGTAAAAATATTCATAAACTATTATACATGATTTTGATTGATTTTAAATAATTTTTACGTAATGAAAATATACTATCTTTTATAACCTTTTTCTAATATATAGATCCTCATCCAAAAGAATGATATCCTATAAAGATCCATTATTATGATTTCTCCTTAAATTTTCCTAAATCTGTGTTTCTAATAATCATAAAACATAGACTACCAAACACAATGAACTAATTTTAATTAAATTTGTTGTTTTAAAAAATCTTATATAGAATATTATGTGAATTTGGTCACCATAAGAATCAAATTTGTATATGAACAATTGTACACACCACTCCTCTGTAAAATAATATTGATAATTTGGTCTAGCTAACATAGTTCTGCTCATTTAAACCATACTTTTAATATTTATTAATTTAACACCCTTTTATTAAGGAGTATAAAGAGTATTATATGGTTTTTTATTCCTATTATTAGAAATATAAGGTTGAAATTAATTACAAGTGAATTTATTCCCATTATAGGTCTTAATACTTTTGATGTGGACACTCAATTCTTTCTTATATTTCCTTCTAAAAATCTGGAACATCTCAACTGCATATGACTTGAATTTCATAACCATTACATTTTCATTTGGTTGAATCATTCAATGAATGTGATAAATTAAAGAACAACTATAGTAAAATGGTGTCTCATGAGTATATAGATACAATAATGAATGATATCATGTGGATAAGTGGGAGGAATCTTCTATGCACAATCTTTTCCTTTTTGAAAGATTTATTTATAACTGTAATTTAACTCTTAAGTTGTGGAAGGTTTATCACCACCTAATTATTTCAAAAATTAGTTCAGTTTCTTTTTCAAATATGTCCAAATTATTTATTCGATAAATTTTTTTCATCCTTTGAATTCAAATTAAAATAATTATAAGGATCATAGATTTAAAATAAGTTACCACTCATTATTTATCCATTAAGGATGATTGTCACCCCCTTTAGGTTCTTTATGTGTACAATTTATTCATGAAAATAACATGCTTTACATAATAACATAGTTGGATTAAACTCAATATATTGTTTTTATATTCGTGAAAAAAATAAATTTTTTGGATTTCATCCAATTAGATTTTATCTTACTTGGACCAAATACTCTAATTATCAAGGAACAATAATTCCAAAATGTAACTCCCCCTTCATCAAGATATTATATTTTCTTAAAAAATTTAGTATCACAATTCATATGAGAGGAATATCCACTATCAAGAATCCATGTATTATGTATTATTCTAGGAATCAATTCATCTTCAACAATAATAAAATTTTATTCCTCTTTATTTATCTAAATTCCATTTCATTTTACTCCATATGAAAACAATACAAGAAGATTAGTCACATATTTAATATAATAGTTACCTTATTAGTCAGATCTTTAAAATATTTATCTAAAGTAATCAAACAAATCTTGAGTATATTGAAATAATTTAATTCAATTTACATATTTATTATTCCCTAATATCAATATCATATTTTTATAATGGCCCTATATTCTTTCAAATATAATCTACCTCAACTCATTTAAACTCCAGGGAAATGAAATATTGAACAAAAATGAAAAATATTTTTACTCATAGATTCCACATTGAAAACACCATGCTCTAGAATTTAACCTTTTATATTGATTATAATTATTTATATAAAACTATTTTTATCATCCATTTATCATTTGTTCTTCCTTTAGGAATGAGTAGGTAATTATACTATGAATATTCTTTTCACACTTGATAGAGAATATATTTCATCGTTTTTAGGGCCTAATATTTAACACCTTTAAAATTAAAACCTTTTCTATTAGAAATAATATATTTTTATTTCATTTTAACAATATAATATTTTATTTTTTCCTTGTGAGATATTATTCTAAAAAACATTTGATGATCCAATTTTGAATTACATAAATTTTTTTCAAATTTATCTCATATTATTTAGATATTTCTTATCTTCATCATACCTTGATTATGTATTATTTCATTATTCTTCACCTAAATCTAATTTTTATTCAATATTCTTCACTATATTGTCTATAACTCCACCTTTATCTTATAATATTGGATTTATTCAATATAACCATATTCTTTTTTTACAAGCTCTCATTTTCCTTTGTTCCTATTCTTAGGTTACTTTTTTAATATTCCAGAATACATCTTGAGATTAGTAACACTTTATTAAATTTTCCTACATTAGTAAATACTCAAAAATATGTAATTTCACTTTCTCCTTCATCACTAATTTAAGTTTCTTCTTTTCATTAAATATAATCTAAGAATTTTATGATTTTTTCTACATCATATTATTCTAATTTGATATATGAAGTAATTTTTCCTTCCCATTCGTTGTTCATAATATTTCTTTTCTTCCATTTAGGAAACATTTTCTTACTTTCAACAGATATTAATACTTCTTATGATATTTTACAATAATTCTTTTTCAAATTTATATCTTCATTCAAATCAACCACACACTACCCAACTTCATTATTTTGAAAAATAATTAATATTTTTTAAATTATTCCATATTTACAGAAATACATAGGTAATTTTCCTTTATTATTTCCTTTTCCATAGATGAAGTTCCTTGATTTAATATGCATAATTATCTTATAATAGTTATCCATTTCTTCATTATCATAAGAATGACTTAACATTACCAAATCTTCTCCTGTGATTTTGATTTTTTACATGTATCTAAAAGAAATGTCCTCTTTAATCATTTGTTCAAGTTCTCTATCCATACTCATCTCATAAAAAACAATAATTTTATATATTTCATCAATAGATAAATCAACTCTATTATATAAAATAGAAATAAAATTTCAAACATATCTATAATGTTTTTCATCAACACCCTAACAATAATTGATCAATCTATATTTTATCTATAACTAGTTATGTTTATAATTATTTAATTTCCTCTTGAGAAATAATCATCAAAGGATTCATTATCATAAATCCTCACATATTCATATTTTTTTATGTATATATGCATCATGGATTATTTAACCATGACATTCCCATCAATGGTGCTTTAAATTTTATCCAATATTTCCTTTTATATTTGAATTATCATTACGTTATTACACTTTTTTTCTTATAAGGATAAAAGATAAAATTTCTTACCCAACCAACTACCTTTAGATTTATCATGTATATAAAATTAATGGGAATAATGTTCTCAATTTATTATAATCCCATATTATATGTATCTATGACATCTAGGGTGAGAGAGGTAAAAGATAGGATGTCATCATATTCTTCTATTTGTTGTAGTTTTTTCCATCAAATATTGAAATGCATCTACTATTAACACATATTATATTATCAATATCTATTGAAAAATAGAGAAAATATGGGGAACCTGGGTTCTTAGATAGTATTTTATATTCCCAAAAATGGATGCAACACTAGGTGTTGGAATCAATAGTGATACATTTACTATTTCATTTCAATAAATAAACCCCTATAATCTATGAGAATTTGATACACTCAAATATGATCTCTGAGAATTACCCAAATTCAATTGAAATGAAAAATAAAATAGGTGACAAAACAAATTACAATGTTCTCCCCCAAGTTGGGTGATTACATCCTTTCTATGATCTAGTTAAGTCCAACGAATAGTCAATTTTATTATATTAAATAGACTTTACTAGTGGAGTGGGTGGTTATCATTATTTCCCCATAATGTTTCTTAACCCTTAAAAAACATCATGTTAGAGTTGTTTTTATAGGACCAACTATTTCTACATTGGATTATTATTATATTCAAATAATTCAATATTAATTAAAAATATTATTACATATCATTCATAGTTCTTCAAGACTTTAATGTAATAATTACTATGTGTATCAGACACATTGAAAAGATCATATAATTTCCATGTAATGATGAGCACCTTTAAATTTCATGATGATATTCCCAAAACTAGTTGTATGGTTATTTAAATTATATCATGGGGAACATAGTATATTGATTGTTAGGTGAAATTAATCTTAAGAATTAGAGACTTTATCTCAGAAAGTTATCACTTAGTAATCATCAATATGGGATATTTAGAGAACACACACACCAATATGAATTCTACTTGTTTATATGAAATCATATATTCTGATCTATTAGAGTGTTTGATGGACCTTACACATTAATATTATTATTAATTAATTTCATGACTCGTACCCATAGATTTACTAACCAAAACATTCACACCATATGTTTTGGAGAAGTATGGTATATTGGGTAAGTCATTAATGACAAGTTATTAATGAATAATTTGATGAATTATTTATCCCTTACATGTTAATGGAAGTTAACATATCTTCCCTCCGATTGAAATTAAACTATGACATTAAATTCTATAACCATGATGCAATGAATATTTTATTTCATATAGTAACAGAAACTTATATCAGGCATATTGGTTGAGGACACAGGTTCTCAACTAGTTTAATGAGATATTTTGATAATTGGATAATATTATATAGTCACCAATCATATGTGGTTGTCGATGTTGTGATATTTACTTCTTTCTCTCGAGTTCCATTAACATTTACTAGAATGTCATATAGAAATTTAGGGAAGCTCTCTTAATTCCAAGAAGAAAGAATCCTAGAGGTTCAAATATTATATTAATCAATTTATTTCAATTAAATTCTATTTGAATTTATTTTTTTGAAATAAATATTATTCTCAAGAATGAAGAATAATTTTATTCAAAAATTATTGATCACATAAATTAAATAAATATTTATCCATCAGTTAATTAATAATTATAAGAATATATAAAATTTAATTATTTATTGAATGAATAAATATTTATTCATTTAATTGATAAATACTGAGGAGGAATAGCATAACAAGATTGATTCCATCGATACATATTAAATATCATTCTATTAAATCAATATTTCTCATTACACGAGTTAGCACAGACCATAATTAAAAAATATTATTATTATTATTACAAGTAATGAGGTCATATAAGATTTAATATATTATGTATGGTTTGCTGTTATATTAAATAATATTTTAGTACTAACCCAATCTAAATAAATAGACTATTATATCTATTATGTAGTTATATTATCATAATTAAGAATTTCTTCTACAAACAAATCTTGATATCTCTCTCAAGACCAAAGAACTATCTAGATATTCTTATTCTTCCTATATCATCTCAATAATGAGATTGTAAGTACATATCTTCATGCCTAATGGAATCATCAAAATGATCAAGATGAACACTACAAGATGATTGATCTGATGTACTAGAACCCAATAATCCGTTGATAATTTTTAGAGATCATATGATATTATTTGGATCGCCTCTAGATAGATTCTATAATTAGATCCAAAACAAACATTGACTGTTCATCGAAAAGTCTTTCAGATGATAAATAGTTTCATCAAAGAAGTATCTCAAGACCAAAGTATTCATTCATTAAATCCATTTAATGTAATTATTAATTTAATATTAAAATATTTTATCTTGGTTGAAGATACATTATTCGATATTATTTCTAAAAATATCATTATACATGATGTATAAATCTTATAAAATGTGAAAAAGTCATCAAATCTGAAAAACATTTAGTCCGGATCATAACAAATGTACACATTCAATGTTCCTAGAACCAACACATCCGATTTGAATAATACATAATCCCACTAATTGGTAAAAAAATATACCGCCAACAAATTTAAAAATATAATTAAATGATTTCTAGGATGTCACTTTATCATTATATAAGATTTTCTTATTAAAAATATAGGATTTATACTACTAGAAGATATTTAGATGAATAATAATGCATATAAACTATATTGTTGAACTATAAGAGTGATTAATTAATACATGGAATATAAATCACACTACCTTACTCCTCCTTAGTTATTATTACCTTCAACTGAATAGATTTTTAATGTCTTCATTGAGTAATATCTCCCTCCCTACATCTCATTTCTTTTAATATATCCTTTAATTAATTTTCTTGTTATTATATTTCTTCAACATGTCTACTATACATTAGTTTTTATATTTTTTAATTTTAAAACCCTTCATTTACTACACATAAATTCTATATAAATATTTTTATATCATATCAAATTTTATACAAAATAATATTTTCATTTTTCACTAATGTAAATTCATAAATTATTGCAACCCATTTTCATCAAAATATCCAAACACCCTTAAAATCTATGATATAACAGTAAATTGGAGTGGTTTTCTCTTAAAACATCTATTAATTAATGGATTGATCCTTGATCTCTAGGTCTACAAGAAAAACACATAGTGAACCCTTCCTAATGTAAATAAATCCATCACAACAAGACTTTTGAATTTTCTCATTAAAAAAATTCATACTATGGAATCATATATTATAGTACAATATTGTCCTATAATATTTTACTTTGTTATATAATGGGTTAGGATATTCTAATCATGAGGAAATAATCTCAAAAATCACAAAACCATATTTGGTTGGAATCTCATTCATAATAAGATTTATAGCATGGTGATTATATTTGTGGTGTGATACATTTTATTTAATTCATCAAAAAAAATTTATCTTAAATCACATATTCAAGATCCATTGATAATTTGAATTTAATAAAAACACAACATAATCCTTGTTAGCATCTAAAAAAATCATTCTGTAAATTTTATATATTTCTCTAACTATAAAAGCATACATAAGAATTCAAAAATATTATGTATTCTCAATAACATAGTTACATATGTATGTTTTTTTTCTACTTAGTCACTAGGGAAAAATTTTATGATATCCTGAAAACATATTGTGTATTTACATAAGATAATTAACATTGCCACATTTCCTCTTCTTTTGGAAAAATATCTTATGTATTCTATAAAAAATATTATGTATCAGTGTAATATACCACAATTTTTCATTTTATTCACTTCCATGAAGAATATGTTACATATCCCTAAAATATTTTATACATCACATGGAATTGAAAAATTCAGAATGTACCTCAATAAAAAACATTTTTATGAACTCAAATATCACATGTATTACTACCTTTTTAATTTTTTACCCTTAAACTCTATCCAATATTTTAAACATAACATAAATATAACATAAACATCACATTTAGATACTCTAATTTTTAATTTTATTCTTAAATGATAAAAATAGATAATTATTTAAAGACACCTAAGAACATATTTAATACCTCTATGGTAACAATAATTAAAAAAATAAATATTCAAAAATAATCTCAACAGTCTACAGCGATTCTCACTAATGGATTATCCTTTCAAAAATTCCATGAGTTCGTCAATCTCCACATTAGGATGTGTTTTAAACATTAAAAACTCATAATAAGAATAATCACATCATAGTATTTCTCAAGGATAAATCACCATAAACCACTCTACCAAATATGATAGTGTTTTTGGGAGAATTCTATCTCATGGTGAAAAGAAAATTTTAGCCAAGTTACAAAGATTATCTTCACCTCAATTTATTCAACCATTCATTTTTTGACCCCCTTATTGATAAAATCAATTTATTTATGTTAATAATAGATAAATACCACAATGAACGATTATCCCATAAGATTTATGAACTTACTCTCTCCCTTTCAATAAAAAAGTTCATTTTGGGAGTTAACTCTTATACATCCTCAAGTGAGAGGTGAAGAATGAAGATGAAGTTTCATCCTTTACATAGAAAACATGAACATAAATGTGTCCTTAGTAATAATTTCATAAATATGATCCTCTTTTGATATGTATTATATCCTAACTCATATCTTATAAACCTTTTCCATGATGGAATTAAATTTTATATCAATATGATTATATCTATAATATTGGACATGATCCATGGATATATCAACAACACTATAATTATCAGAGGAAATCCTCAATTTCTTCTTGACGTCTACTAGAAAATCATCCAACTACACTTCCATAAATAAAATTCTTTCACATTCATGTATTGAATATACATATTTTTCATCTAATTTACACAATGTTATTAATTTTTCAACTTATTATACTAGCACACATAGATTTTGACTAAATAAAGTTCTACCTAAAGTATATTTCCTACAACTACAAACCACTTCACAATATGTAACTATCAAATACAAAACATTCAATTCTTTATTCAATTTATAAATTAGATCATTGTCCAAGGAAATATTATTAGACATGAGAATTCTTTTATCATTGAAAGGATTTGATTCCTTTAGATCACTCAGACATTTGGAACAGTGATTCATTTCATATAATATTTATGGTCTTGATCTTTTTAGGTGTAACAAACATCCAATGATTCCTCTAAAGTCTTCATAATTAACACTATTTCATATTTTACATTATCTCAATATTATTTAAACAACTATGTGTATTAATAATTCTTTATAATCCTTCATACCCAATTTCTTCAACAATTATCTGACATAGTTGTCGTGGGATAAGAAGATGTGGTTACTGGTCTATAGAAATTATAACCACAAAAAATAACTTATCCTTCCAAAAATTGACTTTTCAAAATACATAATCACCTAATTCAATAATTCCTCATTGGAATACTCCTAATCACTTGAAAAAAAAATCAACAATACAAACTATCACAATGAGAGTAGGTGAACTCCTCTCATTTATATGTAAGATAGTATCAACCTTTCCTTTAATGAAATCGATTATTTTCTACTTGATATATAGTTTAGAGTAACCGGTAGTATGAGACTTATTTAATCCATACATTTCATTTTTCAACACTTATACCAAGCTTCCATCACTATCAATAATGAATATTCAATTCCCTTCTTCCCCATGACTACTCGAATAGTGCCCAAACTGAAAGTGCACTATGAAACAATAGGTGTGTCTCCTAATATTCCAAAGGCTAGAAACTATATGTGATATTCAATTAGGTAATGTTGGGGATTCGATACATTATAATGTTAATAATAATAATAATAATACTAATCATATGGCAGTAATAACACAAAAATAGAAAAAGTAATTCAAAAATAATAATTAATGATCCAAAAATCCCCATATAATAATAAAAAATATCTACACATGTCAAGATACTGATATAAATTGAATAGTATTTCCCATTTATTAATCATTTACGTATATGTAAATAACAATAAAAATAATATTAAAGATCCAACCAATTGAATTGTGAAAACCCTATATATATCTTGTATACTATATGAATTCCATTCCCCACATTGATCCTGACACCATTCCTTTTCCCAAAACTATACTCAAAATAATAAATCATTCACATGTCCCAGAAGGCTCATGTAAGGTTTGAGTTTCAAAGCAATGGGATACCACTAACGGTTTCCTTGGTTTATATCCAAACATACACGAATGCATCTAAATATGAATGTTGATGAATATAATACTTACAACACAAAACTTTCCCTTGCGTTCAATATCCAAAAATCCTTTACCTACCATGAATATTGATATATTGGAATGATATGTCAATGGTATTTCATAATGGAAGAACCTTAGTACTTCTGAACAATCACATAAAACATGACATCACACAAAACCTATTACCACATAACCAACCAGTACAACCCTATAACCTAAAGGGGAATATATAACAAATCTCAAAATTCCCAAGGACTTTAAAATACTTTACCCCTACGAGATTAATAGTCCAACTTCCCAAGGCGATATGATAATCATCCTTCTAGCTCCCAACCCATGATCCCCAACATAGCGGTGTGACTTCGCCCTTATCTAGTGGTCTCACACACGACCTATTATGGCCTTATATGGTGAGATCCACTTAAATAATGATGGTCAACACTATACCCTATTTTGGTTAATTTGTTAAACCCTCTACTAAAAATTGTTGTTCAATACCACCTCAATGGGTCCTATTTTATGTCCACACAACCCCAATGTCCTTATAAACCAAACATGGTAAGAAGAATATTCAAAAATCCAAGTAAAAACCTCTAGTGAACCTATTTTAATCCCTAAAACCCATTTATCCCCAATATAGTAATTGCCAACATCACATGATTTATCCTTTCATACCATTTCAAATCAATTCTTGTGACTAACATCACCCATAGTCACCCTAGCCTTTCCCAACACATTCCCAAAAAACTACATCATCCATCATATAATGAATAATTTTTTTATAACTAGTGTTATCACACCCAACCAATAATGTAATCCCATATTCCGCCTTCCATGCATTACCTCAATCAACCACATAACTTTACTCATGATAACAACCTATGGTATCTACTTGGAACAAAAAGAACTCTAATTTGTTCATAAATGGTCTCCCTAATACTACCATTTGAAAACCATCTATAAAGACCCTGAAACTATTATCATAAAGCTATTAGTAACATAATTGTACTGAAACATGCTATAAGGAATCATATTCTAAAAAAATCTAATAGTTTAATAGTCCTGGAAAACTATATGCATACTTTAATCTCACATTCAATATGAGATCACTAAAAACAAAACTTATGAAAGTAAATATTATGTATCATTAGACTCATTTCAAGATTTATTTTTTAGATACTAGTTAAGGTAAAAACAATAATGGTGTTCTTATATTCTATGTAATGGTTTTATATAGATAAAACCATCATGAATCAATAAGTAAAGCTGAATAACTGAAAACACATTTCATTTAATCAATAACTTTATCATGATGAATTATATTGTATGAGTAAATAATGATCAAATAATTCCATATAAATAATCACATGAGCTTTCATATTATCAATGACTAACCAAATAATCATATGGAAATTAATAACTAATCACATAATGATGGAATGCATATTTAAAGACATCATAAACATACCTTCAAGGCCTCATACCATGACACCTTACATAAATAGGCAACACTATAGCCAAATACCCAAACTAGTTTATTTAGTGAAACCTAGTGATGCATCTAGGAGCTATAAAAGTCTCATATTGTCACTTATTAAGTACAAATAATTCATCATATTTAATCAATAATGATAATTCAATACATAATCAACATAAACATTCTTATTGAAAAACTATCATACAAAATGTTAATATTTCCCTTGTCAAACTGATTATAAACAATCCAAAAAAAACAATTTGTTATATATCATTACAACATATCCTTAGTGAATTATAAATAAAATAAATGATCATTGTTTTTTAGGAATATAATTAACATAAAATAATATTGAAATATTTCTTCAGGAATATAACCTTTTTATTTTGATATCTATATTATTAAAAAAACAATTTACAGAATATTAGGGAAAAATCAGTTGAAAAGAATCATGGAAACTTGTAAATGAAGCTTCAAATTATTTATTGGTCATGATGGAGGGAAAATTATATTCATTATGAGTATTTTAATAAAATATTCCTTTCACATTTTAGGTAAAAAATACAAAAGTACTGTATTCCTAAAATGATAGGAACATTACTTTTAAACTGTTTTGTAAAAATTAATACATGGGTAAGAATATTATACAAAATTTATTTTATACCATTAAAAATATTCTTTAAAACATTTTAGTGAAAATATCAATATGGAAGAAAAATATTTTTGACTGATTAAATAAACAATTCAGGTTTTATTAAATACATGATTTTGATATTAAGTGTACATAAAGAGTAGAAAATGAAAGAACACATGAAATTTCAAGAAATAAATATGTGAGAAGACAATATTTATAGATTATCAAATTAGTATCAATAAATTTCCCCATAAAATACTTAAACATAAATAATCCTGAATAAGGATGAAACTGTGAAATAAAATCTTACAACATTGGTGACTTTTCAATCATAACCACCATTAATGAAATAAATTCAAATGTAACATTAAATAACTTGAATATAAATTTTTTTTATGTAAAATAGAAAATGGATAGTGGATACACCTCATAAAAATAAATACGTTAATAACACCTAATATGTCTCAATGGAGTCAAAATTGAGTTGAAATATCTTACAAAGATCATTCTATTAATGCAAAAATTAACCAATGAATTGATTATGTGTATGAAATTTAAATAAAAAAAGTGGATATAAAAAAATTAATAATCAAAATTCATTACACAGATAATCCTAGTATATCAAATACAAAGAATAAGAAATATAACCTAATGAAAAGAAAGTGAGTTATGAAACCCCATACCACATCATAAATTTCATGTCAAATACTCCAAGATTAATATATTTGAGTTCAATACTAAAATATCATGAAGTATGAGGGATTAATTATATAAAATTTTAATTTTTAAATGATGGAATAATATAAAATAAGTTAGGTTCATAAAAATAAAATATGACTCAGAGGAAGGAAATTGAGATGAAATCTCTTACCTCGGGTCCAATTCATCCCATACAATAATTATCTTCATAAATAATATAATTGTTTTAAGTATATAAATTAAAAATAAAAATTTTATGTTTATTAATTATTTTATTTAATTGTAACCATGTTATCTTTATTTACTTAATCAATTAAGTTCACATCGGATGTTTTGATGGTATTCGGTTTAGTTATCCAAAATGAATTCTGTAATTTGTCTATTGTAAAAGTGCTCATTATTATTTCATATTCAGAATAATAATCATTAAATAATTATAATTTTTATACATATTTTATAATTTTTAATTGATCTATGAAATATAGTTTTGTAAATTGAACTACATTACAATCTTGGAGATGGTAAGAGGTATATACGCATGAGATACATTTTTATTTTTCAATGATTCTAATTAAAAGAACATAAGTTATATATTATATTTCCATAATTAAAAGTTTAATATAAATATCATATTATTTATTTAATATTCTTATATATATCATTAATCTTATATGGTAATGAAAAATGAATCGCATGGCTCTTTGGAGGTGGTAATCCACATGTACACATGAACGACATTATCTTTTAAAAAAATTGAAGAGTAAGGAATATATTACATATTATCATTTAATAATTGTAAATATATCATTAATATCATATATAAATATGATTCATATAATTAAAAAAATCTGTTAGTGATGTGGATAGAAAAAGAACTACATCAGTTTGCAATGTGGTAGTCTGCCATACACATGAAAGATGGTCTTCTTTTCTATTTAATGGAAGATGGGATGTATATAGGGAATTAAATTAACATATAATAATATTAGTATATGTTATATTATTATGTTATTATTTCATAATTTTTTACTAATAATTTAAGGAGGTTTATGAATAAATAAAATAAAAACTTTCAATAAAAAGTGAAACTATTCTCTGAACCTAAAGTCAACTTTAAGACGAACTTCATGAGATTTGGTTCCCTTAATTATAGTTTTCTAAGCTCCTGTAAAAATGCCTCTCAAACTGACTCTATGTGATTTTTTTATCACAATTCTCTTCAAAATATCAACATTTTTAAAATCACTGACCAGCAACTCACATGCGATTTCTTATGGAATAGTCATCATACCTATTGCACCATGATTTATGCTAATAATAGGTATCAAGAAAGAAGAACTCTATGGCAGGACCTTCTTGATATGGCTCCCTCCATTCATGACCCTTGGGTTGTGATGGGAGATTTTAATGCCATTCTTAATTAGGGTGAGAAAATAGGTCCCTCTCACCTCTCTATATCCTCTAGGGAATTCAGATCTACTATCGAAGACTGTGACCTCATTGAAGTAAATCTTACTGGTGCCAAATATACTTGGTACAGTAAGCATTATAATAAAACGGTTGCTAGTAAGCTTGACAGGGCTTTTGTCAACATGAAGGCTCTTGATACTTGGGATTGCATCTCCAGTACTACTCTACCTCGTCTCAACTCTGACCATCACCCCATCCTCCTCAGTTTTAGTATGAATAGTCGCAAGCTTGCCCTTCCTTTTAAATTTAATAATGCTTGGTCTTCTACACCCGACTGTGTCTCCTTTATTCATAACACATGGACCTCCATGAATTACCACAAGGATTCCTTTGCCTGTATATACAAATTGAAAATCTTAAAGCAGGCCCTGAAAGGATGGTGTAAAACTGCTAGCTCTCAAATTGACCTTGATATTTCCTCTCTTGAAAAGGAGCTGCACCAGGTCCAAACCCAAAGTACCTCATCTGATTTTAATATGGACCCTCAATTAGAAGCTAATCTCTCTCTCAAACTAAATAATTTGCTTACCCTCAAAGAAAACATCTGCAAGCAAATGTTTAAGACTAAATGGCTCACTGATGGCGATCGCAATACCAAATTTTATAACTCCATTCAAAGAGTCAGAAAGGCTAACCGCCCTCTCTCTAAGCTTACTTATCAAGACTTGATTCTTGACTCTGAAGAGGCAATAGCGGATCATGTCATCTCGTACTTTCATAATATTTTTAATGGTACGAAGACTAGTGCTGATCTAAGATCTGGCATTATTCCTTCCTTGGTTAATGAAAAGGAAAATGAATCTCTCCTATGTACTCCTTTAGATCATGAAATTAAAAATACTGTCTTTGGTCTGAATCCAGACAGCGCGCCCGGTCCGGATGGGTTCAATAATGGTTTCTTTCAAAAACACTGGGATATTATCCACAATGATGTTTGTAACACTGTAAAGAATTTCTTTATTCATGGTTCGATTCCTCATGGAATAAATGCCCAATTCCTAACTTTAATTCCCAAGGTTGAAAATGCCTCGGAGATCCATCAATTCAGACCAATTGCCCTGCTCAATACTCTCTATAAAATCATTACCAAAATAATTGCGAACAGACTCATGCCCATTTGCAACAAAATTGTCTCGTGGAATCAATTCGGTTTTATTAAGGGTAGGTCCATCCAGGATTGTATTTGCCTTGCCTCCGAATGTACTAATTGCCTTAACAAAATTTCTAGAGGGGGATGTGTGGCCATCAAACTTGATATCAGGAAGGCTTTTGACACCATTGACTGGAACTTTATTTTCAATGTTCTCTCGTCTTTTGGCTTTCATGATGCTTTCATCTTAAAAATTAAAACTTTATTTAACTCAGCTCTTATTTCTGTTCTGATCAATGGTTCCCCTAGAGGCTTCTTCAGATGTTCTAAGGGTGTCAGACAAGGTGACCCTCTCTCCGCTATCCTTTTTGTTATCGCTGAAGACTACTTAAGTAGACTCCTCATTCACCTGGTTGATCAAGGCAAGCTCAGACCTATTCAAGCTGCCAGGAATCTCACTACTCCTACTCACCTTTTCTATGCTGATGATATTATCCTTTTTCTCAAAGGTGATCAGAAAAATATACATGTTCTAAAACAAGCCCTTAATCATTATGAAGAGGTTTCTGGTCAAGAGATTTCCTAGGATAAATCTTATATTTTATTTGGCAAAAGCTTCCCTGTTAGAAGAAAACCTAGCATCACTGTTTCTCTTGGTATCAAAGAGGGCCTCCTCCCTTTCAATTATTTAGGCGTCCCTCTATTTTGGGGTCGTCCTAAAGCCTGCTATTTCACTAACATTACTGATCAAATTATTAAACAACTCTCCACTTGGAAAGGGAAATTACTCTCCATGGCCGGTAGGATATGTCTGGTCAAATCAACCATTGTTTCCAAAATGGTCTACTCACTCATGATCTACAATTGGCCTTCCGGAATTTTTAAAAAGATTAATACCTATATCAAAAATTTTATTTGGACAGGGAGCACTTTAGAAAGGAAGCTTGTCACTATACCTTGGAATTCTTGTTGTAAACCTCTTGATAAAGGCGGTATTGGTATACAAAATTTAAAGCTTTTCAATAATGCTCTCCAATCCTGCCTTACTTGGCGCATCATTAATGGTTCCTCTAAAGCTTCGGAGTTCTTGAAGCATAGGTTTTTTCCTAAACTCGTAAAAGGGAATTTTTGTCACATCAACTCCTCGATCTGGCCCGCCATCAGAGACTCGTATCACTCTATCATGAAGAATTCTAGATGGATGGTCAGTGCGGACTCTTCTATT
The DNA here is from genome assembly GCA_963277665.1 of Viscum album. Taxonomy (NCBI): domain Eukaryota; kingdom Viridiplantae; phylum Streptophyta; class Magnoliopsida; order Santalales; family Viscaceae; genus Viscum; species Viscum album. The sequence goes on along the minus strand of OY728133.1, from coordinate 1,789,852,025 downwards.
AATTTTTGGTGTGACAATTGGCGCGGTAACCCCTTAATTTCCTTGCTTTCTACGAATACTTCTCCTGGAGATACTAGTCTTTCCATAAAGGAAGTCCTGCGATCCCATCGTCACACCCTCCCAGATAATATTGCACAGATCATTGATAATCATCCTTTCTCCCCTGGCGGCGATTTTCTGGTGTGGGAACCTGCTCTAAATGGCATCCTCGATTCTAAAACTTTCTATAATCACTGCTTCTCTCGTGAGGATCCCAATTATCAATGGATGAGTTTTTTTAATAAGCCTTGGATAAAACCCTCTAGACTCACCCTCATTTGGCGTCTAGCTCACAATAGAATTCCCACTGATGCTTGCCTTCAAATCTTTAGCATTCAACTTTGCTCTAAATGTCGCATGTGTAATCAACATAGGGAGGATGCCAACCATCTCTTTTTGTCCTGTGCGACAGCCTCTGCTTTATGGAAATATGCTCTGGATCTTTTTAATTGCAGATGGCCAACTTTTGATTCCATTTGTATGTTTCTTAAATATTGTATCAGATATGATGCCTCTTTGCAGATAAAGAATATCTTCCTTGCAGCAGTAGCGGAGCTCCTGCATGTGATCTGGTACGCCCGTAATGATTTTATTCATAACAACCACTCATTTAGTCTCAATGAAGGTAAAGCTCGGATCCTTATTGCGATTCATGAAGCCGCTTCAATCCAAAAAGCTTCTTGCAACAACTCGGCTAACGATTTAGTTATTCTTCGCCGCCTCGGTGTCCCGGGCATCTATCCAAAACCCAAGCGTTTCTTTGAAGTTTTCTGGCAAGCACCGATGCCAGGATGGATTAAAGTGAACGTTGACGGCGCTTCCAAAGGCAACCCTGGTCCTGCTAGTTGTGGTGCCATATTCAGAGACTCATCTGGTCACTGTCAAGGCTGTTTTTATGCTGGCTGTGGTCTTTCTTCTTCGCTAGAGGCTGAGATGCTTGGTGTCATCCATGCTGTTGATTTTGCCATTCAAAAAGGCTGGAGAAAGCTCTGGATTGAAAGTGACTCCACAACCATCGTTCAGGCCATATGGAACGGCGATACTCATCTTGCTTGGCCGCTTACCACTCTCTGGATGAAGTGTCTGAACTCGCTTCACGGGCTTGATTATATTGCTACTCATGCTTACCGTGAAGCGAATTCTATTGCTGATGCTCTCGCCAACAAAGGTATTCAGCAGAGCATGACTTGGCTTGACAATCTTCCAGCTGACTTATTGCCGCTCTTTGAGAGAGACTGTAACAAAATCCCATCTTTCCGAACTTTGTAATCCTCTTGCTTTCTTATATATATCTTGTGCTTTGGTCTTTTGACCGATGCATTACCTTTAAAAAAAAAAGTGTGAATAAAAGAGAATATAAGGTTCACTTTTATAAGTTATGAGAGGGGCCCTTTTGGAATGTTTTTTAATGTATTGCATAGTTATTATTTATTTATCATCACAAAATGAATCCAAATTGATATATTTAAAATAAATTATGTATAAGGTTAAAAATAATATCATAAAATAATATTTAAATAAGGTAATATTAGGATTTTACCCTTATCATTTTGTTTTTACCCTCATTAAGCATTTTTAACAATTACTACATTAAATAATTTTAAGTTTTAGGGGTTAATATAGTTAATTTAAAAGAAAAATTAGACATTAATTGGACCATGGGTAATAATTGAAACCTTATAGTAATAAATTTGTCTAATATAGTATTTTTACTAATTTAAAATAAAATAAAAATATATAATTTACTACAAAATATCATTAATGTCAAATTTGGGAAATATTAATTTAATTTGTCTTGGAAAACAACAAGAAAGAAATATAATTTTGAAAAAATACTTTAACACATACCTAATAAGTTATATTTATCTATAAAATTATTTTTACACTAAAAATAATTCAAATTATATTCCTTTTAATAAAATTAGGATCAATTATATTTTTATATTTATGGAGTAAATTGTATGTTAACGTTAAAAAACATTTAAGCTAATTCTTCAATCACTGAAAGATTTAAAAAAATTAAGCTGATAAAAATAAATTATTTATTCACAAAATAAGAATAAATATTCTTTAACAACATATTTTTATGCTTATATGATAATATAAATGAAATTAAATCTAAAGAGTGACATTTTCATGTTTTCATTACTTAAAAAAATATAAATGTCATTATCAAGGTCAAATGGATCCAAATGGGACATTTACAAAAAAATAGATGAGATAGGGTCAAAATATAGACATAAAATGGATTTCAAACAAGTTTTTATGTCCTTATAACCCTTTTCTCTTCAGTATAATCCCAGGTAATCATGTTTTACCCTTAACCATGGTAACATATATTTAATATTTTGACACTTTTTACTATTCAATATGACCAAATATTAAGTTGAAAATATTTACGAATATTAATTTTTATGTTTAAAAAATGTTATCTATTTTATAAAATTCAATTATTTTAACTTTATGAATTACATTTTAAAATAAACCCACAAATCATGTTGAAAAATAGTTTTTCATGGAATACATTTTTAAAGAATAAGATAATCATATATTAACTATATGAATAGTGACAATTATTATAGGGATTTATTTTAACATAGTTATTTATATATAATCTATAAATTTTACTTAAATCCTTAAATATAAAATAAAATTTTAATTAATTAACAAGAATAGATATTATTCCTTTAAAACTAGCTTTCAATAAAAAGCAGTATTTTTCACTGTTAATTAGTAATTAAGACATAACAAAAAAATATCAAAAACACAACCTAAGATAAATTTAACATACTAAATACAAAAATTATGTTTATTTTGGGAAATAAATTATCAAAATTTAGAATAAATTAATTTTATTTTCCCTTCACAAAAAGAAATAAAAATAAGTTTTGGTGAAAACATATTTCAAAAGCATAAAATAAATTTACTGAAAATTTTGTTCCTATTTCTTGATAATTAATCAATAAGTTTTTATTTTTTAAGACCCTTATATATAAATAGATTTTAATTCACTTAATACTATTTTTACCCTCAATATCTCGGTTACAATGGTAATATTTAAATAATATATTTTACTAGTCATTAAAAATAGTGTTACGTTTCATATACCTTATCAAATATAATGTTATTCTTTTAAAATTTCATAGTTTGACCTTCAGAAACTCAATAAATTATATCCTCACAATTTTAACTTCTGTTAGGAATTCACGATTTTGACATTTGAATATTCAATTGTGGAAAATCCACATCTTAAAAGGTTTAATAAAACTTCTACTAAAAAGTGGGAAAGGGAAAGACAATGTTAATCGAGAATGACACAAAACTATGTTTAAAAATAGGATAACATTAATGGGAATTAAAAATATAGAAATGGATGATAAAAGTAAAACACAAAGAATAATAGAGAGATATATATATATATATATAATGATATATATATTTAATGACCAATATTCCAAAAATAAAAGATGAGTGAAAAGACTATTGATTCATCAACTATGATGGTAAATGTATAAAATTTTATTTCAATATCCCTTTCCTAAAATTGAGGGATTATTTTAATTTTAATATAGATAATTATATAATATATACTTACATGATATATTTTTATTTCATTAGTATAATTTCATACTTTGTTTGTGTTTTGATAAATTTAAACAGCATTTCTTATTCTAAAAAATGAATTCCAAGATTATTTTCTTTACATGAATCACTAAAATTTACTTTTAACAGATCATATAATCTAAATAATAATAATAATTTATTCAACTTGTATTTAAAAAAATCCAAATGGTTGAAAAAATGAAATATAATACCTAGAATGAATAAACCTTCATATGAATAAATAATACATTCATCTAAAAAAATAAAAAAATAAATCAAAATGATTGACAAAGATAATTCCTTAAATTAATAAACCTATATCAAAAATAGCACTAATAACTTTAACATTAAATAATATTTTAATCTCAACAGTAATATCATACCCTTTGGTTACAAAATAAAAAATAATAATATCATTATTCTTAAATGATATTTACATTAAGCATAAAGGTTATATATACCTCAACCCAAAAACATTTCTCACTAAATATTGTTAACCTTCTCAAAAAACTAAAAAAATCAAAAATATTTGATCCAATAATATGTTTCCCAAAATCAACATAAAATTTATTCATCAAATAGTTATATTAAAAACAATTTTATATTAACTATTACATCATGTAGGAATGTGGTAATCATTGCACCCTTATCACACTTTGGTTGTGTGTTCAATCCCTATAGCCCTTCTTGTTGCAACAGATTTTCACCTTTCATGCAATTTTTAGTTATTATAAAACTATATTACTATTATTCCAATAAAGATTCCAAAAATATGATGAAATTCCTCAAAAATAACATTAACCATCCAATCAGTTTTTACCCACTAATATTTTCTATATATATTATTTTTTCTACAAAACCCTATAATATTAATTGACTATTATTACCTTAACAAAAAAGTGTATATTCACCCTAATGATATCAATTCCATTATATTTATATCCATAAAATATTAAATCATCATTCCTAAAATAAAATTTTCACTAAAATATATACTAAACAAAAGAGTGGTATTCCTATAAATGACTTCTAGAATATCCTTATTAATGATAAAGTCGCATCACATAAACCTTAAAAATGGGTATCAATGCCATGGAATTTATGATAAATCATAAACTAATCAAACCATTAAACTTTAGGTTTCTCTTATATCAATGTAGAATATCATATGTTTCTATAAGTTATATTTTCAATTCATCATAATTGTTTACTAAGAAAATGTCAATTAACCCGAGCATATCCCTAGGGAGTGTAAAACCTTGTGTGTTGTAAGGGAACACTCACCATGCACCAAAATTATAGATAATATATAACCTACCGACTCTTTTGTAGGTTATTACCCCTAGATTCATATGTCATAAAACCAAGTCCACTTATATCATACAGACAAGGATGTATTTCTAGAAAAACCCCCTATAAACCTGACCTTACCAAAACAATAATATATTATCTAATACTTATAATTATCATAAAATTCATTTATAGGGATATTGTTTCTAATCTATGTTTTCATAAATCTTGTTCCCATTGTTTCTACTAAAATACATCTAATAAAAACTGTAAAGTCCCTTATCATAGTAGCCTTGAGCCAGTGGTTACTTTATTACATTGCCACTTGATATAAGGAATCATGTCCAAAAGGGATGGATAGTTTAGTAGTCTTAGTAAACTAGATATATTCTTTAATCTCATATTACATTTAAAAACATTAAATTCAAAACATTTTGAAAGTAACTATTTAGTATCTTTGAACTCATTTTAGGATTCATTATTTATATCAATTGGAAAGGAAAAAAATAAGGGTGATCTCCTATTCTTTTTAAGCATTATAAATGGTGAAATCTATCATGAATTAATAAGTAATAATTAATATATAAATGTAAATAACATAAAATAAATTTCATTTAATCAATTACATGAATATGAATAAAAATATAGTACGAGTAAATGATGACCAAATAATTCAATATAAATAATTATATGAGCTCGAAGTTTATCTAAAAACATCATAATCAATCTAATAATCACACGAACATTAATAAAGAATCTCGTAATGAGGGAATTCATAATAATAGACATTATAAACATATATTCAAAGAATCATGCCAATACATGTCACATAAATAGGTAAGGTATTTACTAAATACTCAAACTAGTTTGTCTCAAGAGACCTACCGATACATCAAGGGACTATAGAGGGCCCCACCCATCACATACTATGTCTAATGAATTCATCATATGAAAGGGTAGAATAAAAATTCAATATATAATCTACATAAACATTTTTACTAAAAAACTATCATTTGAAAGGTTAATTTTTTCTATGTTAAACTGACCATTAATGATTTAAAATCATAAAAATGGTGGTATCATTACAATATATTACTAGTTGAATATAAATAAAATAAAAGGGTTATTTTCATTGATGAGTATAATACCATAAAAGTTCATTCAAAATATTACTGAGGAAAATACCTTTTTATTTAGAATACCCTTGTGAAAAATTAATATTAGCAGAATATTATGAAGAATAATTTCATTGAAATTAATAATAGAAACTTGGAAAATAAGATTCAATGAAATTTGTGGTCCTGATTGTGAGAAAATTTTGTTCATGTTGAGTATATTAAACCAACGATTCCTTTCTCATTTTTAGCAAAAAAAATCGTTCCGTGATCATAAAATTATAGGAAGATTCATTTTAAATCATTTTGTATAAATTTAAAAAAGGAAAAAATTTATTTAAAAAATCTTTGTAGAATATTAAAAATGATCATTAAAAAAATTAAATAAAAAATGTATATAGAAGAAAAATATTTTTGATTGAGTAGAAAACTAGTTGGTTTTCCTTAAAAAACATTATTTTCATTTCATTGATGATTAAAGAGTATAAAGTAAAAGGAAAAATTATAATTTCTAGAAATAACCATAGGAAAAAAATATTTTTTGTTTAATTTAAAAATATCAAATAATTTCCCCATCAGAGACTTAAACTTGGATAATCCCGAATAAAAATTTCATTTTTTAGTAAACCCTTTCCAATTTGGTAAATTTTTAATATTAACCCCCATTGTAGAAATGAAATCAATTGAAACATTGAATTATAATAATATAATGATATTCAGGATATATCTTATTAGATGGAAAGTAAATATATTGTATCCAAATAAATTGGTGGATAATATCATATGTAAAGCCCCAACCCCAGTAACCAAGAGTCTGTGCATTATTACATAACATTGGCATGATCACAAAAGGTCAAGTCTCAAAAGACCGATTAGTTTAGTAGCTTTGTAAGTAATAGATACATTCATAATGTTCACATTACATCATAAAATGAAAACTATAAAAACATTGCTTTCATATACCACACTCATATCCCCTCAAACTATCTCTGTAGGTTAGTCATAAAATACTTCTTCGCATCCAGGGAAAAATAAAAAATAGAAAGTGGTGAGCTCAGATTCTCAATAAGGATAACAATATAGCGGAAACATTTATATATAAGAATAAACATTTAAGTCATTGTATAATACTAAAACAAAATCCTTTTACACTTGAACTTCAACATAATATGGAAAGGATAAAATCAAATAATTCCACTTACTTACTCACATGGATATTCTAGTAGTCGAATAATCACATGAAATATCAATATCCACTTTCATAATGATGGAATGCATAATGCAAGAATTAATGACCACATATTCAAGGCCTTGTTCCATGACTACAAATAATATTTTTTCAAGGCCTTGTTCCAAGACCCCGTTTTTCTCCTGAGACCTACCGATTCATCGAGGAGCTATAGCGGGCTCCACCTGTCACTTAATAAGTCCAATGAATTTCTCTTATGAAAAGGTTTAAACATAACATAAACATTCATATTAAAACTAGCATATGAAATATCAATACATTATCTTTAAACCATGACTGGTATAAAAAAATACACCCATTTTCGAACATATCATAAAACCTTCAATAAAATATTGATGTTTTGTATCATAATAAATCAACTTCAAATAAGCTTAAAATACATCAAAGTATGTTGACAAAGATGAAATCAAAACCTTTTTTGAGAAATATCGTTTTCTATTTGGAAATCATTTAAGAAAAAAATTATTTTGAAAATATTCTTATAACCTTGTAAGAGATTATTCGACGAAGTTATAACATCAGAAAATCATCACAACCACCGTATATGTAAAAAAACATTCTTACCTTAAATTTGTCAAAAAGGTCAAAAAGTACTTTGTTTGGAAAATTATGGAAAGATTCCTTTATAAACATCTTATAAAAATTCAAACAAGTGTATAAATGACTTTAACCCATATTTTATAAAATAGTAGTGATGTTTTTAAATACTTTTTTAAGAAACATCGATGTGGATGATAAAGAGGTCCCAGTAGATAATTATGTATAAACAACCACGGATAATGAAGAGAATGCAGAATTAACCCTTGACATATACTTTCCCTTGTTAGAGGGTAGGTTAACCTCCTATATAATGGTGAAATAATTGTTATTAAATTATACAAGAATCATATACATTAATATTATATCATATATGATCTTTTAATATTGCACTGTTAATAATATCTTAGTATTATCGTCATTTTGGGAGTTAACAGATTCATTTTCCTTTAAATGTTTTATTATGTGAGTCATATTTATTATGGATGGGATGTATCATATTCATATCCAAAATGATATCATATATTTAAACATTGTTGTTAATCACCAAATGAAAATTAGTCTTGAATGGATATGATGGGGAATGAATCTCATCGCGTTCGTGGAGACGGTAATCTGTACATACGCACGAGCGACAATATCATTCTTTATATATTAAAATAATATATAATTGGATAGTATATCATATATAAAGAATCATTATAATGTTATATTTATTATTTACAATAATTTCACATCATTATTATACCCATCCAAATAATAATGTGTTGAATAACAATTACACCACGATATAGAGACAGTAAGCCGTACGTAAGCACGTATGGTGACATGTCATTCAAAGGATGGATAGAATAAGGAATATGGTTGTACCATTTTTATAATAACATCATATTATATAGAAGATACTTGAGTTATTATTTTATAATGGAAACAAAAAATAAAGATCAAGTGGAAGAGGAAAGGAATTTGAAAGAGGTGATGAAATATTTACCTCATCTTCAGGTTCTTTCTATTGATTTGACCAAAAGGGCTCTTTGGGTTGGATTTATGACTAAATTAAGGCCCCTAAGATAAATTTAGGACAGTTTAGAGTTTATTTGGGTAGGTTTCTTCTGAGCCAAGTGGCTTTTAAGGTGAGATAAGGGGGAGTTCCCTTTTATAAGAGGGGTGAGGGGCACCTTAGGAAAAGTTAGAAATATTATTTTATAATAAAATAATTTTCGGTTTATAATGGATCCAAAATAGATTATTTAAAGGATAAGGTGGGGAGAGGTCGAAAACCACTCTACTTATAGGTTTTAGAAAGGTTTGTGTCATTATATTAACTTTATCTTTTAGATATAACTCTTAGTTAAATAGTTTCACATTTACCATATCTCTTTTTATTTTTATATTATATGGTCAATAAACTTACAATAAACTTCTATGTAAACCCCAAGTGGTTAATTAATGATACACCTATCATTATATAACTCTTTTGGAAAAACCTTATATTTTTTGGAATAGAATATAAATTAATAATATATTATTTGTTTTGAAAACTCTTTCATGTCAATTTTCACACTATTTGGTATTTTGATTTTGATAAATTCATAACTGAATTATTACTTAGAAAAAAATTCATCTATCCAACTATAATATGTAATATTAACCTTGAAAATTAGTTTAATTCAAAAAAAGTATTATATTTCATTTATTTGGATATTTATAATATCAATTAGTTTAATATTTCATTAATTCTGTAATTATTGCATCATCATTGTGTCATAAATAAATTAAATTATTTAATGTCTAAAAAATATAAATAAAAAACCATTATGTAGGAAATATTTTTATATTTCTAATGAATATTTATAGTTGAATTTTTATTATGTATAACCCTATATTAAATATGTTTTAGTTATTAAATTTATATTTTAACTCTTTTAACTCTTCTTTAAATAAAATAATAATAAGTGTCCTAATCTAATCCAAGTGGAACAAATAGGTTCAAATTTTATTCCTAAGGTTCTTTTTTGTCGATCTAAACTTATCCAACAGAATTAGGACACGTGTTAGGGTAATTATAATATCATTTTTACCCTTAAATACCCAATTTACTTTTAATCGTGGTAAATAAAAGTAAAAGTTATTATTCAACAAAAATTATTTTCATCTTATTGACTCACATTTTTCTTATTAATATCAATGTTGTCTCATAGATTTTTTAAATTCCACTCACAGAATTGGTAAAATTATGTTTTATTTGAATTTTCAAATTCTCCTATGAGGTGGGTAAAAGACTGTGAAAAGTTCAATAAAAATTTTATATATCTAAAATTATTATAAACTAACTCCATTGAATTATATTGAACTTATATAGGTATTATGTATCTATTTTTACCTATAATAAATTTAAATAAGATAAATAATTATTTAAATAAAAATTCTATTTTAAACTATAACTCAATGTTTTTCACTATTCATAAAAAATTGAAATTTTTCAGAAAAATACAAAAAATTCACCCTAAACTAATTCTGATATTCCAAATCCAAAAATGAAGTTCATTTTGAAAGGAAAAATCTATAAAATTTCAAAAGTTGGGTATTACTATTCATAACGGCTATTTTTATTGGTTGTGGTTTGTTAGAACTCGAGGTTGCATACAACACACGCTACTGTGTTATTCAAAGAGAAGCGTACCATGGAGGCTTGGGGTGCTACATTCTCCCCTCCTTCAAAATATTTCATCCTCGAAATTTCTAGAGTATTTCTACATAAAAAGAATCGAGTGGTTCTTCATCATAAGTTCATCAGGTTCCCACATTTCCTCTTCAATCTTATTTTTTCTCCATAGAAACTTATCTAGATGAGTCGTCCAATTTTTTCAGCACTTGTTCTCTTGTATCAAAAACCTTGACAGGATCTTCCCATTAAAATAGATTGGGTTCCAGTTCTAATTCGTCATAGTTGAGTACATGTGTTGGGTCAAGAATGTATTTTCTCAAAAGTGATATGTGGAACACATCGTGGACTTTGGAGAGACTTGGCGGCATTACCAACCGGTAAGCTACAACCCCAATTCATTCTATAATTTCAAAAGGTCCAATGTACCTGCGACTCAATTTTACCTCCATACCGAAATGTATAATACCCTTCCATGGAGATACCTTCAAGAAAACATAGTGTCTTACCTAAAATTTCAAATCCTTCCTTTGGTTATTAACATAGCTCTTCTACCTAATTTGAACTGCTTTGATGTGGTTTTGGATTACCTTCACCTTTTCCATCATTTCCTCTACGAGTTTTGGGCCTATGAGTTTTATTTCACCAACATCATACCAACAGGTTGGTGTGCAACATCTCTTTCCGTATAATTCTTCATATGGTTCTATCTGAATACTTTAATGAAATCTATTGTTATAGGAAAATTCTACCATAGGTAAATATTGATCTCACATACCTTTAAATTCAAGTGTGCATGATCTCAACATGTCTTCTAAGAGTATTCAGAATAATATTAAAATGATTTTTATTACCTTCATGGAATTTGGATTATACCAAAATATCATCAATAAATACCACTACAAAATCATCGAGATATTCCTTGAAAACTCTATTCATTAGATCCATGAAGACAGAGAGTGCATTAGTCAATCCAAAAGGTATTACTATAAACTCATAATGCCCATACCTGGTTTGAAATGTTGTCTTCGGAATGTCTTCCTTATTCATGCACAGTTGATGGTATCCAGATCGAAGGTCAATATTTGAAAAGTATTGAGCTCCATGAAGTTGGTCAAATAAATCATCAACATGAGGTAGGGGATTCTTGTTATTTATTATTATCACATTTATCTCACTGTAGTCAATGCACAACCTCATAAAAAAGGAAAGGGGATCTCCATGGAGAAACAATAGGGTGAATAAATCCCTTATCACTCAATTCCTCAAGTTGTTTCTTTAGTTCCACTAATTCCATAGTGGCCATTCTATAAGGGGTTTTTGATATGGGCCTTGATCCTAGAATTAAATCAATGGAAAACTCAATTTCGTGTTCTAGAGGATGTCCAAGAAAATATTCTGGAAACACATGAACATATTCTTTCACAATAAGTAGATCCTCTATTTGAACATTTCTTTCCTCACCAATAGTTATTTAATTATCTTCCTCCCCAATAATTCAATTTTGTTTAGCTACTAGGGGTGGATCTAAATAAGAATCAGGTGGTGGAGATTTATCTCTAATGATAAGGTGTTCTTTATCATCATCATCAAAAATCATAACCTCCTTATTCTTAAAATAAATTTTCACATCGTGGTCAGAAATCCAATCCATATCGAGGATTATATCAAATTCAATCATGGGTATTACAATGAGATCAGCAGATAAAGAGCATTTATATGCCCTAATGGGAATTTATTCACAAAACATTACTGCGATTATACATCCCTTTGGAGTTTTGACTGAAAACTCCCTTGTTAAATAAAATTTTAAATATCTAATTTTCTTAGAAAACTGGGACGATATGAAACAATGTGATGATCCAGAATCAAATAAATCATTTTCTAAACTTGAGGAAACCATTAAATTACCTTTCACCACATATTTTGGTGTTTCTACCTTAGTAGTAGTTATAACATAAGCTTGGTCTTGATCCCATGGATTTTTATAACGTATGTTCCACTGAAACTTAGGACATTCATTCGCATAATACCCCCTTTCTCTATAATTGTATCATTCAACATCGACAGCCTCTTTCTTCCCCTTGCAATCACGACCTTGGTGGCCTTTTTCTCCATAATTGTAATAGACTCTCATTCCCTTTGGGCAAGTACCAGGGTTTTTCTTCCCACATTTACTATAGGATGGATATTAAACTTTTCCCTTCTTCCCATTATTTCCATTTCCATAGTGTTAAACAGATCTCTTCTTCTCATTCTTTTCTTTAAAGTCATAAGACTTAGAGAATTCATTATTTGTATTTATAGCACATGATAAAATATCTTCGTATGACGAGATGGATTGTGAGACTAATACTCGATGGAGAAAAGGTTTAAACCCATCAAATAAATGATCAATCTTACTTCTTGGGTTACATATATATTCTACAACATGCCTCGCTAACCTTGTAAGGTTTTTTCTATACTTCACGACATTCTCATCCTCCATTTTCCTCAAACTCCAAAATTTCTTTTTCATATCTGCTCGATGTTCACGAGGAATGTATTTTTCTAAGATAATATCTTTAATCTCTCTCCATTCTATATTTGATACTTCATCATCTTCGTTTGTGTTTTGAATCAATGACCACCATTGATCACCATCTCTAGTGAGGTGGTAAAATGCAATGAAAACTTTTTCCATTTCACTACTCCCTAAGGCTTGGAATATTTTCTCTAAGAAATTTATCAATTGCTCAGCTAATAATGGATTGTACCCCCATTTAATGTTGGTGATTGTTTCCCCATGAGGTGATCTATCATTTATCCTCCATGTTGTGGATCAGGGTTTTCCATATAGGTAAGGTTATTATTCACTAACTGAGTGAGTTGTCCCGGTATGGTGATTAGCTGATCAGCACCATTTGTATCACTAGCTCCACTATAATTATGTTGAGTAGGAGAGAAATCTCTACATGGAGTGTGTGCAATGATATTTTTTCCATTCCTTCCACTGGGATCCATTTCTAAACAATGGCATAAACTAGATTAGTTTATGAATCAAAATACATAATTTCAAACTTGTGAAACACTTAACATAAATTGAAAAGTTTATGGATATAATCCATAATCATAAAAAAAATTATTTGAGGAAGAATATAATCATAAACCCTTCATAATGGTTTGTAAATAAAATGAGAATTATCCTAATCATATCCCTTGGGAGTGTCACAACCAAGATTGTAGCAAGGCCCATTGTTGTGCACCAGCTCCCGTTTGAGTCTAGATCAAAGTGGTGTTTCTAGGTTTTACCCCAAGGTGCATCTGTGCCCGAGCCACCTTTACCTACTCGTATCTAGAAAAGCATGTATTTCTTGGAAAAATAACAAAATCTCTACAATACCAAAATTCTTGAAAGTCCTTCTATACTAACCCTCAATGTATATCTTATGTTAATGTGCTCTAATCAGAGTTTATCTAAATCTTTATTCCAAGGCTTGTACTAAACTTCCTCGGATACCAACTGTAACACCCCGACCACAGTTACCCAGCGTCTGTGCATTATTACATAACATTGGAATGATCACAAAAGATCAAGTCTCAAAATACTGATTAGTTTATTAGCCTTAGAAGTACTAGATACATTTATAAGGATTACACTAAATTATAAAATAAAAAACTACAACAAAATTATTTCCATAGGCCACACTCATATCTCCTAAGACTATCATTGCAAGTTAGTCATAAAATACTTCTTCGCATCCTGGGAAAAATAAAACACAGAAAGGGGTGTGCTCAGATGCTCAGTAAGGATAACAATATAGCAGAAACTTTCATAAATAAGCATAAACATTTAAGGCAATGTTTAAGACTAAAACAAAAGCCTTTTAAACTTGAACTTATGCATAATATGTAAAAGATAAATCAAATAATTCCATTTAATTACTCGCATGGATATTCTACTTGTCGAATAATCACATGAAATATCAATAGCCACTTTCATAATGATGGAATTCATAATGCTAGACTTCATAACCACATAGCAAGGCCTTTTTCCAAGACTACAAATAAGATTTTGTCAAGGAATTGTGGCAAGACACTATTTTGTCTCATGAGACCTACCGATGCATCAAGGAGCTATAGTAGGCTCCACCCATCACTTACTATGTCCAATGCATTCCTTATATGAAAAGGTTTAAAAATAAAACATAAACATTCATATTAAAAAAACCCTATGAAATGTCAATACTTTATCTATAAACCAAGAATGGTATAAAAATAACACATCAAAATTCAAAACTATCACAAAACCTTCAACACAATATGGATGTTTTGTATCATAATTAATCAACTTCAAATATGCTTAAAATCCATCAAAGTATGTTGACACAGATGAAATCAAAACCTTTTTTAGAGAAATATATCTTTCTATTATAAAATCATTTAAAAAAAATTATTTTGAAAATATTATTTTAAGCTTTTAATAGAGGCTTCAATGATGTTATAATGGCAGAAAATATCCACACCCGACGTATAAGTTAAAAAAACATTCATACCTTAAATTTTTTGAAAAGGTTAAAAAGTACCTTGTTTAGAAAATGAGGGAAAGATTCATTTATAAAAATAATATAAAAAGTCAAACAAGGGTATAAATTAATTTAAACCATAGTCTATAAAATAGTAAGAATGTTTTGAAATACATTTTTAAAAACATGGATGTGGAAGAAAAAGAGGTCCCATTATATAATTATGTATAAACAACCTCGGATAATGAAGAGATTGTAGAATTAACACTTAACTTGTAATTTTCCTTGGTTGAGGGTAGGTTAACCTCCTATATAATGGTAAATTAATTGTAATTAAATTATACAAGAATCATATACATTAATATGATATCATATACGATCTTTTAATATTTCATTGTTAATAATATCTTAGTATTATCGTCGTTTCGGGTGTTAACGGATTCGTTTTCCTTTATATTCTTTGTTATGTGAGTCATATTTTGCTCTGGATGGAATGTATCTTATTCATATCCAGAATGATATTAAATCTTTAAACATTATTTTTAATCGTCAAATGAAAATTATTCTTGAATGGATATGATGGGGAATGAATCTCATCGTGTTCGTGGAGACGGTAAACCGTACGTACGCATGAGCAACAATATCATTATTTTGATATTAAAATAATATATAATTGGATATTATATCATATATACATAATCATTATAATGTTATATTTATAATTTTCATCAAATAAACATCATTATTATACCCATCCAAATAATAATGTATTGAATAACAATTACACCACGATGTGGAGACGGTAAGTCGTACGTTCGCACGTATGGTGACATGTCATTCAAAGGATGGAAAGAATAATGAATATGGGTGTACTATTTTTTTAATAACATCATAGTATATAAAAGATTCTAGATTTATTATTTTATAATGGAAACAATAAATAAATATGAAGTGGAAGATGAAAGGAACTTGATAGAGGTGATGAATTATTTGCCTCTTCTTTGGGTTCTTCTTATTGATTTGATCAAAAGGGCTCCTTAGGATGGCTTTATGACTAAATTAAGGCCTCTAGGATTAATGGAGGATTGTTGAGAGGGTATTATGGAATGTTTTGTCCGATCCAAAAGGCTTTGAAGGTGTGAATTAGAGATAAGGGGGAGTTCCCTTTTATAAGCGGGGTGAGGGGTACCTTAGGAAAATCTAGAAATATTATTTTATAATAAAATCATTATCGGAATATAATGGCTCTAAAATATATTACATAAAGGATAAGGTGGTCATGGGTTGAAAAACACTCACCCAATATGTTTAAATAGGTTTTGGTCACTATATTAACTTTGTATTTTAGATTTAACTCTTAGTTAAATAGTTTGACATTTACCATGTCTCTTTGTATTTTTATATTATATGGTTAATAAACTTTCTAAATAATTCCAAACGAACACAAAGTGGTTAATTATTAATACACCTATGATTATATAAGTCATTTGGCTAAACTTTATACTTTTAGGAATATAATGTCAATTAATAATATAATATTTGTTTTAAAAACTCTTTCATGTCAATTTTGACACTATTTGGGATTTTGTTTTTTCTAAATTCATAACAGCATTATTAGTTCAAAAACAATTCATCTAACCAACCCTAATATGTCATATTACCCTATAAAATTAGGTTAATTCTTAAAAAGTCTCAAATTACATTTATTTGGATATTTATAATATCAATTATTTTAATATTTCATTAATTAGGTAATAACAACATCATCATTGTGTCATAAATAAATTAAATCATTTAGTGTCTAAAAAATAAAAATAAAATACGATTATGTAGGAAATATTTTTAACTTTATAATTAATATTTATAGTCTAATTTACCATATTTATAACCCTATATTAAAAATGTTTTAGTTATTAATCATTGATTTTAACTCTTTTAACTCTTCTTTAAATAAAATAATAATAATTGTCCTAATCTAATCCAAGTGAACCAAAGAGGTTCATATTTTATTCCTATGGTTGTTTTGGGTCGAACTATACTTATCAAATAGAATTAGTACATGTTTCATGGTAATAATAAAATCATTTTTAGCCTTAAATACCGTATTTACTTTTAATCGTGGTAAATAAAAGTAAAAGTTACTATTCACCCAAAATTATTATCATCTTATTGAACCACATTTTTCTTACTGATATCAACCGTGTCTCTCAAATATTTTTAATTCTTCTCACATAAGCGGTAAAAT
This sequence comes from Viscum album, assembly GCA_963277665.1. Taxonomy (NCBI): domain Eukaryota; kingdom Viridiplantae; phylum Streptophyta; class Magnoliopsida; order Santalales; family Viscaceae; genus Viscum; species Viscum album. Next base: position 1,789,834,777 of record OY728133.1, on the reverse strand, counting down.
TATTTTTTATGTGAAATTTCAAATTCTCCTAGGAGGTGGGTAATAGACGGTGAAAAGTTCAATAAAATTTTAATATTTCTAAAATTATTATGAACTAACTCTGATGAATTAAATTCAACTTATATAGGTATTATATATCTATTTGGACATAAAATAAATTTAAATAAAATAAATAATTATTTAAAAAAATTAGTTTTAAACTATAACTCAGTGTTTTTCACTATTAATCAAAAATTGAAAGTTTTCAGAAAAATACCAAAAATTCACCCTAAGCTAATTTCAATATTCCGAATCCAAAAATGAAGTCCATTTTGTAAGATAAAATTTATAAAATTTAAAAATGTGTGTATTAATATTCATAACAGCTAGTTTGATTGGTTATAGTGTGTTAGAACTTGAAGTTGCGTAAAACACACACTACTGTATTATTCAAAGAGAAGCATACTGTGGAAGCTTGGGGTGTTACAGCATATATGTCTCAATTGGGTGTGAATTGAGTTGAAATATCTTAAAAACATCATACCGTTGAAGTTAGAATTAATAAATGAATTGATTATGTGTATAAACTTTACGTATTCATTAAAAAAGTTTAAATATAACATTAAATCATCAAAATTCATGAAATATATAATATTAGAATATTAAACATAATAAAGAAGTAATATAACTAAATAAAAATAAATTAGGTTATGAAACCCCTTACCACTTCGTAGCTTTCAAATAAAATACCCATGGATGAAATATTTGAAATTAAAATCAAAATATAATTAATTATGGTTTATTAATGATATAACATGTAAAATGGGAAATATATACATCATTTAAAATAAATTATGTGTATAATATTAAAATATTCCTCAATGAAAGTAAATTAAGATGAAATCCCATACCTCTAGTCTGAATCATCACATGAATTATGTATCTTCCTAAATAATAGACTTATGTGAATTATTTACTTAATTAAGAAAAAAATCATGTTTATTAATCATTTTATTTTATTTATTAGCACGTTAAATCAATTTACTTAATCAATTAAGTTCATGTCGGACGTTTTGAGGATATTTGGTTCATATATCCCAATAATTTAAGTAATTTGACTATGGTAAAGGAGGATATTGATCTATAATCTCTGGAATAATAATTAGGAAATAATGGTGATTTTTATAAATAAATTATACCTTTTAAACCAACCATGTTATATGGTTATGAATAATGAACTACATTACAATCATGGAGACGATAACTCAAACATACACATGAGTAGCATTTCCATTTTTCAATGATTGAAATAGAAAGAACATGAATATTATTATATCATTATAAAATTATCTATATAAAATAAATATAATATTACATATTTTCATAAAATTATGTGAATAATTTATGAGATGCGGTTACAATAAATGAATCACATCACTTCCAGGAGGCGGTAATACAAATGTACACATGATTGAGATTTCCATTTTTAAATAAATTTAAAGATAACAAATATATGATATATTATAATTAAATAATGATAAATATTTCATGAATAATATATATATATATATATATATATATTATCCATAATTTGAACTATTTGTGAGTAGTGGTGATGAAAAACAAATTACATCAGTACGTGAGTCGATAGTCCGCCATACACATGTAAAATAAATTGGTTTCCCATTTGATAGAAGAGGATGTTAATATAGGATATTAAATTAACATAAATAAATCTCAGTATATTGTACATACTTACTTTATTATAACATCATGGTTAAAAATATTTTAATGAGGTGGAGGGAGAAATAAAAAAACACTCGGTTATGAATGATACCTCTTTTTAGACAACCTATTTTTCATTATACCAGAATCCTTCCAAGTTGGGTTTACTAATAAAACCAAGTCCTTCCAGACATGGTAATGGATGTAAGGAATTTATTTTGGTAGTAATTTTCTTAAAAATGATCTTCAATTGATAAGAGAAGTGGATAGGAGGGGGCCTTTTATAAGTGAAGGGAGGGGCACTTTTGGACTTTCTTAAAATATCAAATTAATATAAATTACTTATCCTGTCAAAGTGGATCCAAAGTAATCTATATAAAATGTAGGATGAGTTTGGTTTGAAATAATATAATAAAATAAATTTTATGCTTTTTTATATTTGGTTTTTCCATTTTATTTTTGTTTTAACTCACGTGAACCGTTTTTAAAAATTATTGTCGTATCAAAGTGTTTTACTTTTTATGTGTCAATATATTTACAATAAAAGAACAATTGGACATTAAATTTACCAAATCATATATTATCAAAATTTTCCCATTCATTTTTCTAAATATAGTTTATTTTGGAATTTTAAATCTTTTAATAAAATATTATTTATTATAAAATAGCAATAATGAAAATTTTGGAACTATTCATTCAATTGTTTTTTGAAAACAACATGAAAAAAAACAATTTGAATATAAACCATTGAAAAATAACTAATATGATATATTTATCTATAAAATTAGTGGTACACTAACACTCATTCAACTTATATTAATTTTAATATTTTTAGAATAATTTATTTTATTTTTCTATTAATTGAATGAAAACTATTTTAGAATTACATAACCATTTAAACTAATTATTAAATCTCCAAAAATTAAAAATAAATTAACATGATAAAAATCAATTAATTATTTTTAATTTAATATTTTATTAACAGTCCTATCATATTCTTATCCTTATGTCAATAGATCAAATAATGTAAAAGATAGAGAGTGATATTTTGGAGTTTTCATTACTTAAAAAAATAATTATTATTACCAATGTATAACGACTAAAAAAATATCAATTTATGAAATATATATGATATAAGGTAGAAATATTTCTATAAAATAGATATTAGAAATGTTATAAGTTCATTATAACCCTTATCTGTTTAAATTATCCCAAGGTCAACATGTTTTACCCTAAACCCTAGTATCATATTTTTTTATTTTTATTATTCATTATGATCAAAATTACATTTTTTACTTATCTACTAATTATAATTATGATGAATCAAAATATTGAAACCATTTAATAAAATTAATTTTAAAAATTAGTATAATTTAATTTAAGAATAACGTTCAAACACATTAAAACAGCTTTTGAAGGAATGCATTTTTCAAGCATAAGATGATCTTACATTAATTATATGACTAGTGATCATAATTATATGGATTTAAACTAATATATATATATATATATATATATTTAAATTTTATATAATAATTTGTTATTAAATATTATTTTAATTAAATTAAATGGTCATACATTATGCATTTAAAAATAATATTTAATTATAAGCATTATTTTTCACCATTTATTAAAAATTCATACTTATCTGAAAAATCCAAAAATTTCACCCTAGGATAATTTTATCCTTAATATTTAAAAAATAATTTTTCTTTTATAAAATACATTTTCCCATAGTTAAAGAAATTAATTATATTATCTGTGTGTAAAATGAAATAAATTTTTTTTTAAAGAAAACACATTTCTTAAGCATAGAGTGGTTATACTAAAAATTGAATTCTTATTTCATAATAATTAGTCAATAAATTTGAATTGACTATGAACCTTATACATATAATAATTTAGTGAATCCTATTTGTACGGACAAAATATATGCTAGGTTATAACTGTCATATTTAAATATATTATTTCGAGGTTTTCTTATGCTTGGTTTTGCATATCCTATACAATATCAGACAAAAATTTAATTTAAAATATTTTAGTGTTTCATCTAATAAAAACCATAATATAACACGTCTATAATTTTGGAATAACTAATACATAACCAACCTCAATTTCAAAAGAGTCCACTTGATAAGATACATCGGCCGATTCATCTCTAATAAGAAGATATATAAACTTTTTTCAAAATCTCTAAAATTAGGGACTTTAGTGGGGGATAAATAAAAAGTGATAAATCATGAAATAATTAACATGTAATCTATTAACCTAACCCATAGATACCTCCTTCATCATATATAATTCAATTTTGTCATCAAATGAGAGAAATATTTCTCAGAGAAATAATGAGAATGAGAGCATAATTTAGTTTATTCCCCTTAATATTCAAGAAGTGAAATGGGCTTATTTTCTCATAAATTATAAATCACTTATTATATTTTAGAATATTATAAAAATGCAGTTCATTGGATCCTTTTTTTAAATAAATTGAAAGCCTTGAATTTTTTTATTTTGACGTCTAATGTCATGCATTTCTAGAAAAACTATTCATCCGAGTAAAAAAATTGAAGATATCTTGGAAAATTAATAAACTTTTTTAGTATGACTTATATTGTAGTAATAAATCCCAAAAAACAAATTCATACAAAATAAAACCAATCCATTTCCCCAATGAACATTCTGAATGAACTATGATTCCAATATAAAGTCATGATAAAACCCATCAAAGTCATTCTAAATCTAGAAATGGCCATTTTTCTATTGAATTAATTTTAAAAAATCATAATAAATTAAATCCATACTAAATAAAAAATTATTTCTGTAAAAGGATTACTAAATTTTCCTTTTCCGACTTTTTCAGAATCTTCTATCAGACCCAAGAAACCCATGAAACACTAATAAATATTTTATTGGACTTGAAAAAATATTCAAACCCTCAAATATCCATAAATTCATGCTATAACACACCAAATAAATTTATAAAAATTAGGACTCTACGAATCATAAAACTCATAAGGATAATTCCATGACCCATATTGACACCTCCAACACCACCACCAAGTTCCAACACACTTTTTCAAGCTAAGACTGAACAAAATATATATTCCAAATACCCAAGATATTATAACCTCGCCACCATATGATAGATCATATTAACGTTCTTGTAGATTCTTATTGATCATCAGATTTCAACACCTCATAATCTCACTCATACTCCATTCCTTATATATCAAGATAATTTCAAACACATCTCTCCCTTCACGATATAATTGGACTACCCTAGTTACCAAATATAAATGAATGAATCCTTTTTTGAAACTTCCCACCCTTGGAATCACGTACCCTATCTAATATTGACCCAACTATCCAACACAAAGATGATATCACAACCATAAATCTCACATAGACTAACTATCTACAAATACACTGACCATTATCCATCAACACCAACATCATTTTGTTTCCCACATCTCAACTATAAACCCCTTGCTCTTTATTTCACACTTAAACATAATTTATTACATAAACATCACTTGATACAACCTAGAAGATTAAGGGGTCTAGTGTCTTTGGGGCTTTGGATTATTACATAATATCATGAAACATAAAACACACAACATCTTTATTGGAAACTTCCTTTACATGACCACTACGCTCCCTCGTACTTAGCATTGTATGGGATAACCTGAGGACATGCATAAGAAAAGGGTGAGATATAAATCCCAGTGAGGTAATAAACAAGGAATAACATGAGGAATACAATACATGATATACAATAGGCATATCAATGGAGCTTAATAGTAGCATGAACAAAAAGGCATGATAAACCATGATAATCATAACATGGAAATTTGGCAACAACACATACCATGGAATTAGCATGAGCCAAGACTCATTACACATGGAGAATGAGTAAACCCTAATTGCAAATGAAGCATGAGTAAAACCTCATTGAACTTGAATTATCATGATTCAACACCCATTTCACATGACGTATCATGATACTCTACTTTACCCAATGCATTGGAGCGCTATCAGGGCACACCCTTCTTAAACATTTCTTTTCATGCATAAGTGTTCCACATGGATCATAAAACATGGAATCAATGGTATTGAAATGATATTTAATTATAAAACATATATTGGATGAACATAAAGTTTATATTATTTTATTACATCACTATTGGGTCATTATGATGTCATAAAACACATTATATATTTAAATGGTATTTAATTTTTACCCAAAAAATCAATTATCTCATAAAATTATGAAAAATTCACTGTTCCATAATTTCTACATCCTGATTCCAAAAATAATATTCATTTTATCTAAGTAATTTTATATATATGTTAATATTTACTTTTAAAATAAGAACATATATTTATCAAAAATTCATTGGTTTTGACAAAAACAGCTTTCAAACCTTATTAAAAATTACAATTGCATTCATAAAATTATACGATAATTTATATTTAATAAAAATTTATTTTTTAATAATATTAATATTAATAATTTATTAAATATTATTTAACTCAAAAATCTATTAATTCATCAAAATATATTTCTTAGTTGAATATTTACTAAAAATAATATTTGTGCTTTAAAAACTATTTACAATGAAACAATAATAAAATGAATACACATTCTTTATACAAAAATAATGTACATAGTAATAGTTTTGGGTCTTGTTAAATAACCCCTTATAACATCCACATAAGACCGAAGGGTAAGGTCTACAATGGTGACAAACTCTTGGGGTGGCTCAGATAACATCGCTCGGGTGGTAATATATATTAGCTTCCACTTCTCTTGTAGTCGGTTCCTCTCAAGCTTAACGTGTTCAATCTTGGCTTGGGCTAGGTCAAAAGAGAAGCCCAATGACACCACCGCCTTTCTAAGCTCCAAAAAATGGGCTTCATACGGGGGAAGGAATATTGGATGAGGTCATAACTTCCTTTTTCTGAGTAAATTGGATTTGTTAAAGCCATATATTTATACTAATCATGTGATCACTATTCAATGGCTATATTAGCAATCGTCAAAATTCATTATGGTATTTTAAAATCCAGAAACATAAAAACAATGAAGTTCAAATTATATATAAGCATAATAATACATTTAATTAGATCCAGAAGAATTTCCATTAATGAAAGATTGGGTCATTAAAATCTTCCACCCTTAAGAAATTTTGTCCTCAAAATTTCCTTTTCCCACACTAAAATAGATGTGGGTAACTTTTCTTCATCACTTCCTCTGATTCCAGCATTACTTCTTCAAACTTGTGGTTTCACCCCCAACACCTTCCTGAGGGGCATTGTCTTATTTCGTAGGACATTTTCCCTATGATCTAAGATCTTCGCTAGTTTCTCCTCGTAAGAAAGATCATCCTATAAATGTACTGCCTCTAAAAAGTGTACATGTGAATGGTCAGGTATGTACTTACTTAAGAGTGATACGTGAAATACATCATGTACTTTGTCCATGGTAGCTTGAATGTTTTAGTCGATAGGCCACAGCCCCGACACAATCATGAATATCAAAGGGGCCGATATACCTAGGACTAAACTTCCCTTTCTTTCTAAACATGATGACCATCTTGAACAGAGATATGCATAGAAATACCATGTCTCCATCTTTAAACTCAAGGTATTATCATCTTTTATCTGCATAACTCTTTTGTTGACACTAGGCTGCTTTGATATGTTGGAGAATGGTTTTCACCTTCTCTACCATTTCATCGACCATTTCTTGCCCTACATATTATAATCAATAACTACATCACAACATGTCTGTGCTCCACACCACTTCCCATGCAGGCCTTCATATGGTGCCATTCAGATACTCGAGTGGAAACTGTTGTTATAAGTGAACTCAACCAAAGGAAGATGTTGAACTCATCTTCCTTTGAAGTCCATTTAGAATTCTCTCAACATGTACTCAAGTGATTGGATTGTCCGCTAGGATTGTCCATCAATTTGAGGATGATAAGATATACTTTAGTTCAGATCAGTATCCGAAGAATGATGAAGACACTTCCAAAACATGGATGTGGATCTTGGATCTGGATCAGATACAATACATAGTGGTACCCCATTCAGCCTTACCACATCTCTGATATATATCCGTGCTATTTGATCCAATGATAAATCCTCCTTAATTTCAATGAAGTGTGTAGACTATGTATGAAGATTCACAACAACCCATATTGCATTGTTTCCTTTGGGTTTCTTCAGATGTCTGGTGACAAACTCCATTGTGATGTTCTCCCATTTCCATGCGGGTATAGGCAATGGTTACATCACTCCCTTAGAATTCTGCCTCTCTGCTTTCACTTGCTGACACACTAGGCAAATTGATGTATACATAGCGATCCCCTTCTTCATATTATCCCACCAATAATGCTCTCATAAATCTATATACATCTTTTTGTTTCCTGGGTGAATAATGAAATTTGAACTATGATCATCATCTAAAAGTTCCTTCTTCAGCTCCGGACTTGATGGAACACAATGTCTTTTCCCAAATATCACAATTCCTTCTTCTTTAACATTAAAATCCAAGGATTTTCCATTTCGGATAGCTTCCACTTTCTTTTAAATTCCCACATCATCCTTTTTAGAATCCTTTAACCATTCCAAAAGAGATGGTTTAGAAATAATTTGTGAAAGTATTGATGATGTTCCCTTCTTTATGATTCTTATTTCCATTTCATAAAATCTAAGAAGATTGGATCCTTCTAAATTCTCATCAATGATAGAATCATTGGTTCCTTTCTACATAGAGCATCTTCCACCATGTTCTCTTTTCCAATGTTGTAATAGACTGAGCGGTCATAGTATTTGATCAGATTTAACCATCTTTGTTGGTGCATTTTCAACTCTTTATGTGTGAATATATACTTGAGGATTTTATTGTCCGTATATATTTCACATTTTTCCCCAAAGAGATAATACCGCCAAATTTTTAAAGCGAAGATCACCGCAGCCCAATCCAGATCATGTGTTGGATAATTCTTCTCATTAACTTCCAAACTCCTTGAATTATAGGCAATGAATTTTTCATTTTGCATCAACACACTGCTCAGGCCCTTCTTCAAAGCATCCCAGAATACCAAAAAAAATTATCCACTTGTGGGTAAAGTGAGTATGAGCATAGTGATAAGCCTCTTTTTCAACTCCTTTAATCTTTCTTCACATTCATCACTCCAAGAAAACATTACTCCCTTATGAGTTATCTTAGTTTGATGGTTGTAAAATCGTGAGATATTCCTCACAAATCATCGATAATATTCCACTAACCCCAAGAAGCTTTGGATATCTATTACCGATGTTGGCTCCGGCCATCCCTCTATTGCATCTGTTTTGGAGAGATCCACAAATATCAAATTTCTTGTGATGATATAGCCCAAGAATGATACCTCCTTCAACCAGAACACACAGTTGTTGTAATTTTCATAGAGATTCTCCTTCCGCAAGTTCTCTAGTACAGTTCTTAGATGCTCTTCATGATCCTCCTTGGTTTTCCAGTATATCAGAATATCATCTATATATTCTACCACAAATTTGTCGAGGTAATTCCAAAAGACTTTATTCATCAAGTCCATGAATATTTTTTGGAGAATTAGTGTGTCCGAAAGGCATTACAATGAATTCATAGTGCTCGTACCTTCTACAAAAAGCAGCCTTGTGTATATCTTCCTTCTTCATCCGTGCTTGATAATATCTCGACCACAAATCCACCTTGGAGAAGTATTGTGCTCCACATAGCTGACCAAACAAGTCATAAATTCATGGGAGAGGATACTTGTTATTTATCTAGATTTTGTTAAGCTCACGATAATCGATGAAAATGTGCATTGACCCATCCTTCTTGTTGATGATGAGGACTGGAGCACCCCATGGTGAAGCAGTTTGGCATATAAATCCCTTATCCATATTCTTCTATATTTGTTTATTTAGCTTCTCAAGCTCCAAAATAGCCATTCTATAAGGGTTTTTGGATATTAGAAACTCCCCTGCTATAAGATCAATTGATATTTTAACATCTCTTCTAGGAGGAAGACCATGAAATTCCTTGAAAAACACTTCAGTGAATTCCCTCACAATACGCATATCTTTAAGGATGGTTGCCTCATTAGACATAATCATCATAGCCAGATACGCATGCTCATTGGGAACTAATATCCATTTTTGTGATGATGGAGCTAAATAATAATCATCCTCCTCCTTGCACTTTTACTAAATCTGGGGTTGATTCTCCACATAGAGAGTGATTTCCCTCTCATGGAAATTTATGTTGGCTCTATATAAGGAAATCAAATCTAGGATGAGAATTGCATCAAATTAAACCAAAGGTAGTATGTCTAGGTTTACTGAAAAGTTCAATTCACGGATTATGACTGGGGATGAGTTATATTAATGGGATGCAATTATTTTCCCTTTTGTCGTACTCACCGACATCTTTACTTCCTTGATTTGTGGTGGTGTTGGGATTATTCTACTGAACATTCGAGATATAAAAGAATGCATAGAACCTGAATCAAAATGTGTATTTGATATTATTGAAAGAATAACTAGAATGCATGTCACCACATTGTTTTTGGGGTTCACTTCGATGATAGTGATGGAAAAATCTCACCCTTTCTTCCATGGAGGTTGTTGGTTGCCTCTGAAAACCCTTGTCTTAGGGAACTGATTTGCAAGATTCCCTGGTTCTTTATAGTTGAATCAACGAACAACATGTTGAGAGTAAAATAGAGTGTTCCTCTCCTCTGTCGCTCCCACGGGTTTTTCTTGTCAGTGGTTAATGGATAGGTGCCCTTATCTTCCACACCTAAAGCATTTCCTCGTCCCCATCAAAAAATTTCTGAGGTGCTTCTTTCCACACCTTTTCCAAGTTTTGTGTTGGATTTTCTTAGCACTATTGGACCACCAGCATTTCAGTCCACCTTATGAATATTTTCCCCATGATACCCTGGAGGTTCTTTGATCTCTATTTTGACCTTCAGGGCACAATAGACAATTTCCTCATTGCTGTCAATGTCACGGATCGCCAACTCTTTTCGTAGGCTGGGTTTCAGCCCACCAAAGAAGTAGTCAACCATGCATTCAGGGGTAACGATAAAGCCGGAGGCATATCATGAAAACCTTGTGAAGTTTCCATCGTATGATCATAAAGGTTTTTAATCTTTTTTCTTAAGTGAAAGTAAGTCCCTTTCAATCTTATGTCAGAGGGTGGACTAAAAATATTTATCGAAAAACATCTTTTGGAAATCCTTCCATGCCAATGCCTCAATCTCCTCCTCACACTTCATATTTTTGATCAACGTCCACCATTGATCAGATTCACCCTCCATACAATAATCATCTTGGATAACCTTCTCTTGTTCATAACAATGAAGGATGGAGAAGATCTTTTAAATGGAGTTGATCAATTTTTTGGTGATTGGGGGATTGCATGATCCATTAAAATTAGGAGGCCTTTGTCTCATGAAGCTCTCGATGGCGGCATGTTCTTTCTTGGGGAGGTGGGGGGGGGGGTGAACGTTTTTCTTGACCTATGTTTCTATTCAAAACATCAGTTAACTGAGAATGTATCGTGACAAATTTTGTGATTCCAGCTCCCATCGGATTGGGGATCTCATTAGAATAAGCATCTCATTGATATTCACATTAGTTGTTAGCCCGAGTCCTCCTATTACAGGCCATTGGATAGAATAAAAAGATAGTTATAGGTAACACGTAATGGGTAATCCAAGGAAAAAACTTATGAATTATAAATAACTTTTATTTCCTTAACTTTTGAATCCATAGGCTTCAATCTATTCTATTCATGATCTACTTTCAAACATATATTCTTTGGGGAATTTTGTAATTCCCTTAATAATGGTTCATACTAAGCATGTGAATTTACCAAAGCATATCCCCTCTGAGTGTAATAACCATGAGTGCAGCAAGGACCAATTTTGTGCACTAGTTCTCATTCGATTCTAGCTCAAAGTGGTGATTTCAGGTTTTACCCCTAGGATACATCTGTGCCAGAGCTGCCTCTACCTGCTCATATCCCGATAGGGATGTATTTTCTAGATAAACCACTTACTCAATACTCACCAATACATAGGGATGTTTTTATTATACTTATTATTATCTATATGTATTCACTAGGTTTTTCTAATCCTAATCCAAAAAATAACTAAACCTATCCTTTGATACCAACTATAATAACCATGATCTTTATTTCACACTTCAACATAATTTATTACATAAACTTCACTTGATACAACATAGAAGATTGAGGGGTATAGTGTCTTTGGTGCATTGGATCATTACATAATAGCATAGAACAGAAAACAGACAACATATTTATTGAAAAATTCCTTTACATGACCACTACATTCTCTCGTACTTAGCATTGCATGGGATAACCTGAGGACATACATAAGAAAATGGTGAGCTATAAAGCCCTGTAAGGGAATAAACATGGAATAACATAAGGAATACAATACATGTTAGAAAATAGGAATATAAATGGATCTCAAGAGAAAAATGAACATAAAGTCATTACAAAACATGATAATTATAACATGGAAATGTGGAAACAACACTTAACATGGAATTAGCATGAGCCAAGGCTCATTGACCATAGACCATCAGTAAACCCTCATTGAGCATGAAGCATGAGTAAAACCTCATTGAAATTCAATTATCATGAGTAAACACTTATTTTAGATGGCGTATCATGATACTATACTTTACCCAATTCATTGAGCTCTATCTAGGCGCACCCTTCTTAAACATTTCATTTCTTCCATAAGTGTGCCACATGGATCATACAACATGGAATCAATCATCATCATTTATTCCAAGACAATGGTATCTGGAATACATAAATGAATATTATAATCAATAATTAAATGTTTATAAAGGAGAATACCCTTGATAGAGAAATGGGCATGGTATTCACTATACAATGACATTGGCTTGGAAAATCGTAGTGCAATTTCAGCAACAAAACGACATGAAATTAGAACGCGTAAAAATGGTTGATGAGATAAAAAGGGGTTTATCATCATATTTACATGAAATTGATAGTAAGGGTTCATATATATACATGTCCTAATGAATTTGTTAGGTCCACAAAGCTGAATACCCGGAGAGGGGGGTGAATCAGGGTATGAATAATTTAAAATTAACGCCCATTCTGATCTTGTTTGGATGTTAAGAAAAACAGTCTTCTATCACTTTCCTGTTGAACAAAGTAAAAATAAAGTAAAGCATGCACAGGACACAACAATTTTACTTGGTTCACCGCAAAGGGCTACATCCAAGGAGCATACGCCGACAAGTTGTCGGTCGTACCAATTCCACTAAACTTCACTAGCTGTGGAATACAATGTTCAAGCTAGATCACTTCTACGCCGAGGATCACTTCCTTCAGATTGTTTAGGGTCAGATCACTACTTTCCCAAGGGTCAATCCCTGTTTCTCTCTCTCTGGCTCACTTCCGGTGGAGAGGATCACCTTCTTTCTCTTCCTCTGATCAGTGCTCTTGGAAGGAATCCACTCATAGTTTATAGACCTATAGGTCTCTTCATTTGCATGAAAGAATTCATCTTCTTCTTTATGTAGATGCTCTATTGAAGTACAGCTTTTACCCGTAGATGAATAACTCTTTGCACCGAAGGTATCAGGAAAACTTCCAGCTTCCACGCTGCCCGAAAATCACTGATGGAAATAAACCTTACCTGGCGCGCAAGTCAATCACGACGCGCAAGTATCGGCGCACAAGTCACAATGGATGCACAAGTCCTCCTCAGACACTTTCACGACTCAAGCTTCCTCAATGCCAAACCTATGTGACTCACTTCCTTTTACGCCCGACCCAATATTGGCACGCAACTCCACACTGGCGCGCATCTTCAAACAGGGGTGTGCAACAATCACCTTGGCGCGCAAGTCCCACCTGCGCGACCACACACACCACTTGCGCGACCACCACACCTGCATGATGGGAGCTCTGATTTCTCACTGTGTTAAACTCCAGTTAAAGAATGAAGGGGTGTGGTCCAGTATTTATAGTCAAATTGACCATCCTGCGCGACAGCACGCAAGTCAACCCTCGACATGCAAGTCTCAATGCGCAGGTCTCCCCTGCAAGTCACTAGCGCGACCTACTTCCAAACATGCGCGAACCTATTTCCTTTTCCATATTTTGGTCTTCTAATCTTGAAAAACCAAAGGCGCGCAAGTTCTCAAACTTCCCAGGCATCGGCGTGCAAGTATCTTTCACAGCGCGCAAGTCACCTGTGCGACCTCACCAAAACAGGCGCGAACCTTATCCCTTTTCCATATTTTGATGATCTGATCTTGAAAAACATATGGCATGAAAGTTTCCTATACTCCAAGTCCTCAGCGCAAAAGTCCCTTTGCCAAAAACACTTTTCTTCATTTGTCAATTTTCAAGCCCAAAAATTTGGCAAACACTAGAAAATGGCACCACCTTGTATCTGTTATTTTTTTACCACCTCCAGATCATCCATTCCTTTTGTCAACATTCTTGAATCAAACATGGATCGTTGACCTCAGCTCCTGAACTCGACATTCCATCAGGAAATCCTCTTTGTCAATAAATTTGAATGTCATTGTTTTGCTTTGTCAACAATCACCACTCAGATGTGCACTTTGTCAACAAACACAATCACCTCAAAAATGCTTCAATGATTCCTTGAGGGATTTTTTCCCAACATAATTTAATGGAATTTAGATGCATAATAAAAAATAATTACTTGGATGTAAAAGATGAGAGAGAAATCTCTCATTGAATTTTGGCCTGGTAACAGGAGTACATGGGAGGCATTAATGAGAGATAAAGGGGTATCCCATCATCCAAACAAAAAGAGTTCATTATGGGGGAGGTGAAAAATCATACCCCAATATTTTTATTGAACACAAAATGGAATAACAACTTAAATAAAATTGGCCAAAAATGAGAAATGAATAAATCTTTTACTTGGATGTGCGATCCGAAAAGGTTGGGAGAGGCTTGAGAGAGGCTTTTTGGGAGATTGGGGCACAATATGAGGATTTTATAGAAAGGAGTTAGGGGTTTGGTCGAACTCCTATGGATTTTAGTGATGAGTAAGTTGGATCTTGGGTGGGTTTATATAGGAAAGGATAGGGAATTCTCTAATATTTAGGTTTGGGACACCTCACATTAAACTAATCAAAACCACAAACCAGCCCATGGTTTTTGCCCATGGTTTTTTCCAAAGGGGATTAGAAAACAATATTTTATAAGTCCAATGGACTATATTCTTAAAATAATAGGGTTTCTTAACTATAGGTGAGTCACACTCTCAAGGAAATTCATTTAAAAAGTGAAAATGTTTTATAACTCTTGGAGGGTCCACTATTTTTTTGTAATATAAACAAAAAAAATATAAAATCACATTATTTTAATGCTAAAATATATATTTTCTGAACATAATTTTTATATTATTTTATTACATCACTATTAGGTCATTATGATGTCATAAAACACATTATATATTTAAAAGGTATTTAATTTTTACCCAAAAATTTACCTGTCTTAGAAAATTATGAAAAAATCACCATTGGATAATTTAGATTCCCTGATTCCAAAAAATAATATTCATTATATATAAGTAATTTTATAAATATGTTAATTTTTAATTTTAAAATAAAAACTGACATTTCTCAAAAATTCATGGATTTTTACAAAAACAGCTTTTATACCTTAATAAAAATTACAATTGCATTCATAAAATTATACGATAATTTATATTTAATAAAATGTAATTTTATGATAATAATAATAATTTATTAAAATATAATTTAATTAAAAAATTAATTAATTAATAAAAATATATTTCTCAGTTGATTATTAACTAAAAATACAATTTGTGCTTTAAAAACTATTTACAAAGTAATAATAATAAAATGAGTACACATGCTTTATAAAAAAAATTGTACAAAGTCATAGTGAGAGGTTCTTGTTATATAACCCCTTATAACACTGGTATAAGACCAAAGGGTAAGGTTTGAAATGGTGACAGACTCTTTGGGTGGCTCAGATGACATCCCTCAGGTGGTAATCTCAATTAACTTCCACCTCTCCCATTTTTCATTCCACTCAAGCATAACGTGTTCAATATCAGATTGAGCTTGGTCAAGAATAAAGCCCAATGACACCACCTCTTTTCCGATCTCCGAAAAATGGGCTTCATACGGGGTAAGTTTACTTGATGAGGCCATCACTTCCTTTTTCGGATTAAATTGGATTTGTTAAATCCCTATATTTATACTAATCATGTGATCATTATTCAATGGCTATATTTGTAACGGTCACAATTCATAATAGTATTTCAAAATCCCAAAACATAAAACCAATGAAGTTCAAATTTTATATTACTATAACAATACATTTAATTAGATCAAGAGGAATTTCCATTAATTAAATTTTGGGTCCTTACATCAACTCATATCACTCTAATGCCCACAAAAAACAAACACTTCTTCTGATCCCCACACAAATACGGAATCACACCCAATTCCCACCTAAATCATGCATCACACCCAATGATCTCATAAATCTATAATATCACCCAATTCCCTCATTAATCCTATTTCTCACCTGATTAAGATATAAATCATTAATTTAATCATGTCCCTATTTATCACACACCACGCCTAATTCTCATATATTAACCAAGACTAGGTTAATTCACTTATCATTTACACACTCCATACACCCATATCCACTACAGAAAACCAAAATAACACACTCATGGTGCACCAATGTTTGTAATAAAGTCCTCATCCTTCTCTAAATACATATACTCAATCAATTGTAGCTAACTACCTTATGTCTATAATAACCTGAGTTTTTATGTTTAATCAAATATTGTGTTATATGGTTTTCTCTACTTGAAAAAAAAACCAAACCAATATAGACCTTCACATGTTAGATATAATATTATAATATATAAATATCACTTAAAGAATTATGAAATATATATATAAATGAATATATATATATATAAAAGAAAAAATAAAATAATATCCCCCTTAAACATCGAGGTCAATAAGTTTAATTAAAAAACTAATTAAATAATTTTTTTATTCATAACATTTATTTTATAAAATTGATATTTTTAATGTTTTATTTAATTATGATTAACATTACTTTTTTAAGAATATTAAATATACCAAAAAATGATTCCCTAAAAGAAAACTTTTTCCATGATATTTTTTTATTTTCATTTAATATTTTAAATTTTAATATGTTAATGTGATAAAATTTACATTATTTTTTGATTTATCAGGGTCATATTAGTTTTTTATGATATTTGGGATGTTTTTTAAAATACTTTTTTTAGGAGAATAATAAAGAATATCGATTTTATTTATATCATCACTTTTATAGAATTATTTTATTATTTAAATATATTGAATGTTTTTTAAATCATTTCTTATAAATATTATATATTATAATTAATAATAATTCAATTTAAAATTCTATATTAAAATTATAAAATAATTCTCAACAATATGAAAATTTATGTATTATTTTAAGGAAAAAAAATATTTTTTGACTATTTTATTTATCAAATTATAGCATAATGAAAATTATTTTTGATTTATATTACTGTTATATAAATGAAATTTTCATGATACTAATTATATTAAATTAATTTTAATATATAATTTCAAAAATTCTATCCTAATCATATATCATTTTCTTATAAATTCAATTTTCATAGAAAATGAGTTTTCAAATGTAGAATGTGCTATCGTAAATGGTTATTTACCTAGAAATGGAAAGAAGATTTTTCAAAATTATTATTATTTTTAGTTAAATATTATTGATTTAATATTATATTTATGATTTAATTTTTAGTTATAAAATTTAGATTTTTAGGATTAATTCAAATTTCCATGATAATGGTGAGAAAAAAATGAAAATTATTATTTTATTAAATATATAGAAATATATATCAAATAAATAAAATTTACTTAATTTAAATTATTAATATAAAATTATTCATAAAAAATAGAAAAATATATTGACACTCATTTAATTAGTAATCAATACTAAAGAATATTAAGAGTTCATAATGATAAAAATGTCATTTTTATACTACAATAGTTTTTGTATACATTATCTATTTAAATATAAAACTAAATTTTATAGTATTTAGAAATTAAATTATATTAAATATTTGATTAATTTATTTCTATGAAACATAAATTTAGTTTAGAATGTTTTCTTATATGTTCAGTAAGAATTTAACTACTAAAGAAATAAATATTTTTAATAATGTAAAAACTAAAAAGTAAATGATTATAAATCATTAAATAAAGGCCTTAAACCATAAAATATTATCTAAAAATAAATATTGGAAAGTATCCTTGAACGAAAACCATTTTCCACTTCCAATTTTCAAAATTTTGATACATTTCCCTCTAGAATATTTAAATGATGGAATTGAAATGTAAATAGTGTTTCCAAAACTACAATTAAATTCCCTTATAAAGGGATACCTCTTACACCCTTAAAAAGTTACACATAACCAGATAATTTATTCTTTAAAATTATAAATTTTTCTCTCCACATAACCATATCCCATAAAAATAATCCCCTGGTCACTCATTGTTTGTGTAATCTCTTAAATTTCATGAGAACTTCCACAGAAAAATAAAGTCTATAAATTAAGTGTTATGACACCCCCCATGTTATTTTTATTAATTTTATTCTTACAAACATCTTACTAAAATAGTAATATTATTTCTATATTTACATTATAATACTTATATTTTTTATATTAATGGTACAACCCTTAGTTATTAATTTCCATCCACATAGAAAAACAAAAGAACATCTTTAGTGTGTTGTGTGAACATTCACATCAACAAATTGATATAATTTGTTTTTCATTACCACATATCATGGATCGTATTAATGGTTTAAATGAATACTGTATATAATATATCACATATAATTTTTATTCTGAAATTCCAATTCAATATTCTCCTCCACCCTCTCCCTTGTGTTGAGATATAGGAATTCTAATACTGCGTACATACATATTTCCGCCTTCTAGATGAAATGGTTTTTGTTTTTCTTATAGATTTTATTACATCTTGAAAGCATATTCATATAAAATTATATATTAAAAAATGAATATAATCCCATTATTATTCAGTTATATTGATATTATGTAAAAATAATATCCCCTTATTACCATACTCTTTGATATAGTTAAAGCGTGTTTAGGATTGTGTTGGTTTAACCGCCAATCTAATTAATTCTCTAAAATATGATTATTAATAACTAGGGGAACACAAAAACTAAATTTATAATAATATATTAAGTAAAATATGTTTATTATATGGTTTAATAAAATTTTATATAATATATTTAACATATTATTAATGTAAAAGTTATCACTAAAATCGCTAAAATAAGTTGTTATCAGTTCAGTGTTAACATAACATAACCAAAAAAATATAAAATGGAATAAGAAAATTTTAAATAAATAGAATTTATATATTACTGGATATAAAATGATATATTAATAATGAAGTTTTAAGCAAATTATGGGTAATTATATTAACAATATTATGCATGTGTAAAAATTTTAAATTTATATACACCCAATCTTTATAATAATCTAGAAATAATTAATGTACTCATGATAAAAAACAACTATAATAAAGATTATAAATGATTAATATTTATGATTAGTTTTAAAAAATAGTATGTCAAGTTATCATTATTTATTTAATAGTATATTGGAGTTTCATTAACTATGAAGGGGAACTATGTAATGGTTTTTATCTCAATTTTTTTATTGAGAAATGTTTCTATAATACAACATGTTCAAATTTTTAAGGAATAATTTCTACCCCATTGTAATATTCCTATGATTATTATATTATATTTAATGATTTTAAGTGCTCAATTTCATGTTATCATTCCCATTGGGTTTTTCTTCATATTTTTTAGAAATTATAAGGAATTGATGTCTCAAGATTACTTTCATTGAGATGTGATTTATTATTTTGAACCAATTTCTCTTTGATGTGATATATATACTTACTAATTTATTTAATATTTGGTAAATATCCTTCCTTAAATTATATTTGGTTTTTCATTTCATGACATTATGGTATTTTCCATTTTAATATTATGGTACCATTAACAGAAGGTTTTATTTGTCTGAAATTTGAATCCCTAAGGGAATTTTTAAGATATAAACCATGTTTCATTTCCAAAGGAATTAATAATTACCTATTTCAATTTTTTATGATGATTATATTATATTTCATAATATTAAACTGTTTATTTTATGTTATAACTCTTGTCAGGTTTTGATTCTAAATTACAATGGTTATAAGGAGTTCTTGTGACTCAATTGTATTCCTTGGGTCATAATCACACATATTTTTATATTTCCTTACATGATAGATATATTTAAACCCATTATTATTTTAGTATTTATTTCTCCTTATTTTATGGGAAATAATGATTCACACTAGATTTTTCGTCCCCTATGAATTTTATTTTTTGTTAATATTAATTTTTTTAAGAATAATTTCAATTAATTTTAATGAATTTTTTTCTCCCATTCCCATATTTTTACATCCCACAAATATTATACTTTTCCTAGAAAAAAACTAATTTTTGTATTTACAATGATCTTTTTCTTCCCCTTTTATCATTTTAAATAAATAATAAATTATGATATTTATGATCTGAATTTCAACATGTTTATTTATAAATGTTCTAAATAATTTTCACTCTTTTTAAAATAAAATGAATTATCATCCCTCCACTTTTTTTGAAAAAGATTACATCTTTTTATGGTTTATATTATTAAATATTATTTTAATCATAAAATTGTTTAATGTATTATCACTTCTCATTTTGAAAATAATATGTTTTTTCAAGGATATTTTTTTGGAAATTTTTATAAAATGGTTTTCAAATGTTATATACTTACCTTATCCAAAATATGTTCTTTAAAGTAATTTACACTTCATCTCTTATAAAAATGTTCAAAAAAATTTGATTAAATATTTTTTGTTTTATATTCAATTTTTCCTCCATGTTTTAACTCTTATGAAGTTATTTTTTATCATTATGTTTATGTTATTTTGTTATATATCCATTTTGGGAAATGATATTTTGATATCATATGATTTCTTATGTTTATGTTTTGTAATACGGTTAAGAAAACATATTTGTATTCCATGGGTTATTTAAGATATTATGATGATTTATTTTAAGTGGAACTCATACTAATGGATGGTTATAGGTAGTGTCTTATATTAAGATCCAATACATTGGATTACTCATATATCTCATGAGATAGTAAGGTGTGGAAATAAGGAGATTTTTCACATAGTCATGATCATGATTTGTTTTCTCAAATTTTTAGGCATGTAGATAATGTCTTTGTTCACATATCTATGGGAATAATTGGTTTTCTCCCACATGATTTCTTATGCTTATAGTTGTGCCACAATTTCATGTTGTTTGAAAAATTATTATATATTTCCAATTTGATTGTGAAGTTATTTTATGTTTCAAAATGCATTTAATTTATATGAAATTCCATGTTTTCATGATAATTCTTTTATAAGTATTATACACATCTATATCATGTTCGAATGTTATACGTTTTATCTTTTATAATAATTGAAAAATAATTTTATGATATTTTATTTATTTAACATGTTTTAATATATTATTATTTCTTATCATGATCATGTATTATGTTCTTTAGGTCTCACTCACATTCTCCGCCATGTTTATTATTTATTACTCATTGAAAAAAATCCCTTACTAGAAATTTTAGTTCACCGATTTCATAATTTTACATCCCCCAAGTTTTGAAAATATTTATAACATTTGATTTATCTAAAAATGGTTCTATAAGAGCATGATTATGATAAAATGTTCACAAATGTAATTAAATAAAATGTTTATGTATGTAATCTCCAAGACACTAAACCTTTCATTCATTGGGTTAAACAATTTCTTATGAAATTAAGTTTTTAAATCATGGAATTATTTTAATATTAATATAATTTTATTATGGGTCGCTATAGTTTGTAATAAATTATGGTTTAATTATTTTTGGAAACAAGTTTATTTATTTTGGGGATTATTTTAAATAACTTGACTGAAAAAATCTATAAATGATTCTTAGTAAAGGATTATATCCTAAAATATTGGTAAAATCTAGAGTAGATGGTTCTTCTATGAATACATAACTGTGGAGATATTACAATTGGATATATTTTTAGAATAGATAAATATAAAAATAATAACCCTAAAAATTGTTGGTTGAGTGTATCTCTACCGTCATTATAGTGCATGGTGAGTGTGCCATGATTGTGCGCATAGTTTAAATATTCATTTGGGATATTCTTTATTTGATCAAATGCTTTTTATGGCCCATTATGATGGATTGATTTCATAGTTAAATTGAGAAGTTTAGAGATAATGAATCTCAAATTAACCTAGTTCATACTAAGATTGATATTGATATAATTATGTAAATTAAAGGCCATATTGAAAATTAATAAAAACATGATGTTTTATGATTCACTATTTTAAATCTATGATATACCAATGGGTCTATAAAAAAATTAAAAATATTTGTTTAATAACTTATAATAATGTTTTGGGAAAACCATTAGTATAGGTATGGTATATGGAACATATACCAATGGTTTGGAAAAAATACTGCTGTAGTTATAAAATATGGAACGAATACCAACAGTTTGGTAAAACCCATTAGTATAGGTATGGTGTATGACCACATATACCAACATTGATTTCCAATATATTAGTATATATATTGTCTCAATCCACCAATAGTATCATTTTACTGAAACCATTGGTATATGTGTTCCTTACAACCACATACACCAAAAAGTTTCTCATAGTGTTGGTATATGTGGCCAATACCAACTGTTTAACCGAACTGTTGGAATAGGTGGTGCCATTATTTATTCATAATAATAACCATAGTAATGAATACATAAATATAGATATATTTCTTATAAATATATATATATATATATATATACAATAAGATCAAGTATATTTGTAAAGTATTTGCAATATAAGTATGAGGTTGTTGGATCAACACCCAACACTAGATTGTTTTTTCAATAATACACATATACCAATCGTTTGACCAAAACATTGGTATATTAATTTCTATTGAAATTTATTCTACAATCAATTTAAGAACCATTGTTATAGGTGTTCTATAACAATAGTTTGGTCAAACTAGTGTTATATGTCTATAATGATGCAAAATCATCCAAAAGACACTCAAACCATTGGTATAGGCTATACCAATGGTTTTATGGTTTATAAAAATAGTTCAAAACCATTGGTATAGAATTTTTCTATTAGTTATTGAATATAGTTTTTTATTTTGATAATACCGCCATATTTTTAATTATTTTCACTCATTTCAATGCTTTTGGTTTTATTAATTGATGAATTTAGAAGGAAAAAGGGATACGGGGAACAATGAAAATTACATAAATAAAAAAACCATCAGAATGGATATTGTAATGAGAAACCATGTCAATATGTTTGAAAATCTATCACAGAATATGATTAACTGTGTGTAAAAAGTCAGGGTACCAAACTCACCATAGATGAGAAATATGGAGTCTCGTGAAATTTAATGTGATGAAGATGATAAAGGGAGAAATGTTCAATTTCATAATTTTCACAAATGATGATATAAGCACAAAGGGACATTCTTCAATGGGACTAGAAGATTTTTTCTTGGCGAAAAGGATTCCATCAAGAAAAAAACTATCGATGGTAATTAAATATTTTAATTAATATGTGAGATTAAAATAGAACTCATCCTTGGGAATGAATATAATTAGATGTATTTTCTATAGAAAAATCAGAAATTATCCAAGCCAATTTCCTAATCTATAGATTGTTGATGATGGTAAAAATATATAACCTCCTTTACTTAGGGATAATGGAAGAAACTATGCAATGAATATCAATGAAAAGGATAGTTATAATTAGGTGGTCACTTAGCCTCCACCCAAAATTAGTAATTTTATTCTGTTTCTATCAACACTATTGTATCTAGGATTATTTTTAAGAAGATAAAGTCACCACAACTAGTAATTTTTATTTTATGAAAAACATTTACTGGTATGATTATTATATTTTTGGAAATAAACTTTGTGAAAATCATAACATCCTCCTCTAAAAAAAGTGACACGATTTTCAAAATAGAATGGATATATTCAATTTAAATCAAAATTAATTTCCATAATAGTGGAATGAATAAATCAACTATGACCATATATTAGTGTAACTCCAACTATGAGTTATCTAAGAAGAAAATGAAATCTTACACACGTGCCTTAATTCATAGTTATGAGGTACATATTCTTGAAATAATTAGGATAAATAAGGGTTTTCTAGTCTTTCATATCATATTTAGGATCATATCACATTAGAGATAGTGTATTGATGTATTTAAATCGTTATTCAACCTTTAGATACTCTTGAATGTGAATGATAATTAAATTGGGAGGATGAAATATATTTATGGGGTAGAATTTAACGACCGTATTTTTTCTCTTTAAATATATAGTGTGTTTTATGGTTTACTCAACATGAAATAATGAAAACCAAACCAATATAGACCATCATAAGGTACCCATAAAAATGCAGGTATAAGTAGTGGTAAAATAATTATGATATATATAATTCAATTTATATATATATATATATATATAAACCAAACAAAATAAAATACACCTTAAACATTGAACTCAATTGGTAAAAATTTGAAACTAATAAAATAAATAATTATGATTAAAATTTATTTTATAAAATAGATATTTTTTCCAATTTTGATATATTTATGCTTAGAACTAATTTTAGATGAATAGAAAATATACCAAAAAATTATTCCCAATAACGAACTATTTCCCATGATATATTAGGATTTAATTTTAAAGTTAAATTTATCAATTTTAGGATCAGAAGTTATAAAAAATATTAACATCATTTTTGGATTTATCAGGGTAATATTAGTTAAATATGAATTTTTTTTATTTTTTAAAAATAAATTCATTTTCATGTCCATAAAATTTCTATTTTAATCATGCAATCTTAAGGAAAAAGTGAGAAACCAAACATAGTCGATCCACACAAACATCATGCACAAAAAATAGATGAACCATTATAATCTAGTTTAATCCTGTTAGAATAATTCTCCCAAAATAATTTCAATTGAAGACACATTACCTTTGTATCAGGGTTATAATTGATTAGATATTCTAACCAATAATTCATCTTGTCCCATGTTTGAATGTACTACTCCATATTTATATTCCATTAGTTGAATACTCTTGTAAAAATATCATCTTTATTATTGATCCAATCACGCTATTATGTATTACTGTACACTAGAATCAATATCTCATTCATTCAGTATGCAGCCTCTATGGGGGGCTTAATCAAAAGGGCATCCTCCAACATTTCCACCTTTGAATGGATGATGAGTTCCCATGATGTATTATTAGATGCAACATCCATACCTACCTCTCATTATGAATCGGCTAGCCCAGATGAGGACTCAATGTTGACATTATCCACCACCATGGAATCTCCCATCATCACACCACTTACTTCCGATTGTTCCTTATAATCCCCACCTTCACATTATTTCTCATTATAGGCCATATTCTTAGGCATTGAATTAATGAAATAAAATTCTTCCATGGTTTGGGGAACGTTGAATAATCCTTCTAATCTTTTGATTTCTTCCCCTTAACCAGAATCCATCTCCCAGAGTCTTGATTCCATTTACACCACTATTTTATCCTCGGTCTATGAATCCATATTTCATGGAATCCCTCTACACTATCACCATAACATTTTCTAAATGTCTTGTCACTTTACTCATCCCCGGTCAACCCTTTCCCTTCTATGGTTGTATCCTCTCAGTCAGCCTCACTATGATAAAGAACCTACACCTAAAATTCATAACCTTAAAAATCTTTACTAGGGATTAAATGAGACAAGTTCCTACTTGGACTAGTCTCATTTGCTACTTTTCTTTAACCCTCGGTATCTTTCATTGAGTCCTCCATAGCCTTACATCATAATAAACCTACCTCACTGGCATCTTTCATCACTCCTTCTAGTTTATTTCCAATACCATATTTCACCACCCCTATATATGAACTAGATTTAAAAATACTAGGAAATAGTTCCAAGACAGTAGCACCCACCCCCTCAGATCCCGTTGTGCCCAGAGGCTCTTACGCTATTGAAATAAGTGATACAAGATCATTCCTTAATAGGTTGATAACATTGTTTATCTTTGGATTCTCATTCCTGGGTCTTGGTTCATTCGGAAATTAATTGACTAGTGTTGGAACACCATTACCCACCTATTCCACTAAAACAGTAGTGACCTTATCTATTCCATTATCATTCACACCATTCTACAGGCAGTAGAAGCATGACCTTGATGATTTCACGATGAAAAAAATTAACCCATGAATCAAAGAGTACTTATTGCTTCTATTTAATTTCCCCCTCAATATCAATGAAAATTAAGTCCACTAGACCCTTAAAGATATCAATTTCAACATAAATATATGGAGAAATTGGATGACAAAGAGAATGGATATGATGATCCCAACACAAGAAATGTCCCACTGTGTTACCAATCAACATTAGAATCCCCATATTTTGAAACAGAAGAGGTAAGTTTGGAAGATTAATCTAAAGTGGTGCCAATGGGATTTCCCATTTCAGGTGGAACACAATCAAGAAATGAAAAAATATTAACAGTTTTTTAATTTTTAATCAAAACCATACAATATTGAGAATCTATAATGGTCAAATTTTCTTTTTCCTACTAAAAAGGTTTTTTTCTAAATTATCTATTATAATTTAAATGTTAATTTTGTAATATTTATAAATTTATTTGGATTAAATATATGATAAATTAAGATCCATCACACTTCATTTTGGTAATAAATATTATCTTATTTTATTAGTAAGAATTTAATTACTATGGTAAAAAATGGTTACAATGTAAAAACTAAAAAGGAAATAGATACAAAACATTCAAAAAGGTCTTAAAATTAAATATTTTGTCAAAATTAATGGTGGGGAGGATCCTAGTCACAAAACAATTTACCACTTCACATTTTAAAACTTTTTCAACCATTAAAAATTTAATAGGTAAAGGATATAATTGAAATGAAAAGTGTGTTTCCAAAACTACCTTTCTCTACACTTATAAAAGGGTACCAATTCAACCCAAAAAAATTAAAACACAAACATTATGCTACACCTTAAAAATATTATTTTATTAAATAAATATAAATCTATCCCAAAAACATAATACCCTTTTTCTCATATTTATCTTAGTACCTTAAATTTCAAGGTAACATCCAAGAATAAATCATCTCTCCAACGTAAGTTTCATCTCCTTATCATGTTTTTATTCTTAATCATACTCTTTAAAATTTCATATCACCATAATAATATGATCAATATAGCATAATTATCATACTAATATATTTTTATATTAATTTATAAACCCTTAGTTTTTCATTTCCAACAAATTATAAAAACATAATAACATAGTTATTGTTTTGCACTGACTACCGCCTCCATGGAGCGACACCATTAGTTTTTCATGACCACATTTCATGGATGGAATTAAAGGTGGTAATGATGAATTTATATTATATATATAATATAATTATAATTTTTAAATACCCATTTAATATACATATACCCCTCCTTCCACTCACGTGTTGATAAACATGAATTCTAATCAAGCGTACATGCAGATTTCCACCTCCACGATGAAACATTTTTTGGGATTTCATCCATATTTGTGTACATTATAAAAACATATTCAGATGTGGTTAAAAATTAAATATAATTAAAAATAATATCATTATTTTTCTTTTATAATAATTTTCTCTCAAAAGAAACACCTCATTAACCAAACTTCACAATCAGGCTAAAGTTTGGTAAAGTTTGGGTCAGTTTAACCAGCTACGTGAACAATGCTTTAAAATATGATTATGAATAAATATGGGAACATGATAACTAATATTATTATAATATATTAATAAATATATTACTATTATATTTTTTTGGAATTATTATATTTATTATTTATTATATTATTAGCGTACCATTTTTGTTCTCTAAAATCACTGAAAGTAGTCGTTATTAATTCAGTTATCACATAACATAACCAAAAGACATATAAAATTGAATTATAAAATTTTAAACAAATATAAGATAAATATTACAGAGTCTCAAATGAAAAAAAAATAATTAATTTTTTAAAAAAATAATTGGTGACAAGATTAACATTATTAAGAATGTGAAAAACTATTAAGGTTATCACCACACAATGGTTGTAATATGATATAACACATTAATGTACTCATGATTAAGAAACATAATAAAGATTATAAAAGGGTAATATTTATGAGTACTTTTATAAAATATTAAATTATTTTAGATATATCTATTTTAAAAGAGGTTATAGTTTCATCAACTAATAAAAAAAACAAGGTTAGGGTTTCTATATCAATTTCCTTTAATTGAGACATCTTTATGTTATACAACATGATCACAATTGTATGGTTTAATTTCAAAAAAAAATTATTTTTATATCATCATTATATTATATTTCCTTATATTCAATAATAAATATCAGGTTATCTATCCCATGTTGTTTTGGTTTAAATGTTTCAAAAGTTGAACTTGTTTGTTGTCTCAAGTCTACTTTCATTGAGTCATGTTTTCAGGTTTTGAACCTACTGTTGTTTGATATGATTTAGCAACTTCTTTACTGATTTCATGTATGATAAATAGAATTCCTTAAATTATATTGGATGTTTATTTTCATGTTAACCCTATCTTTTCTTTTTGATTCTCATGATACTATTATTGTACCTTTTTCTTTATCACAAATGTGAATCCCTAGTGGAGTGTTTAAACTATACACCATATTTCCTTTTAAATATTGTGAATACAGCCATATTTCCTTGTTTTATCAGGATCCAATTATATTTTATAATATTAATTGTGTTATATTATGTTTTATTTATCATGGGGTTTTGATTCAAAAGTTTCAAATGTTTTAAGGAATCCATGTGATTTAATTATATTCCTGGGATCATAAACACTCATCTTAGTCTATTTTATTTAAGGATTTGTTTATTAAATCCTAAAATTATTTTCATTTACACTCATTATTCTTTTTTAATTAAATCATGTTTCACATAAAATATTCTTCCTTGATGATTTTAATGTTTCGTTAAAATTAATTTTTGTTAAGAACAATTTTTATTACTTTTAATGAATTTTTGTCTTCCATGTATATATTTTTACTTCCCACCAATGTTCTCATTTACCTTGAGAGAACTTAAAGAAATTATCACCAATTATCCTTTTATTTACATTGTTTATTTTAAATCAATGGAATATTTCTCTTATTAATTATGGGAGTTTCAATAAAGTAATTTAATATTTTTCAAAAGGTTTTACTATTTATTTGAAATATAATATTTTATAATGAGGTCCATGTTTTCTTTGATACAATTTATGTATATTTAATTTTATTTTATTGAAGAATCTTTTAAATGTAAATTTTTTTAATGTATTATCACTAAAATATTTTGGAACCATTATGTGTTTTTAAGGATATTTTATTTGGAACTATTTTTAATAAGTTTTTAAAAATAATTCCATTTCCTTTTTCAAAAAAAATTGATTTTGAAAGTAATTTAGACTTCTTCTTTTATAATAATTTTTAAAAAGGTTTTGGGAAAACTGTTTTATTTTCTCTTCAATTTTTTATAAAGTGTTTATCTTCTATGAAGTGATTTTTTAATTAATCTTTGTATGTTATTTTCTTATGTATCCTTTTTGAAAATTATATTTTGATATCTTTGGAGTTATTAAGATCATGTAATGTGATATGTTTATGATATCCCGTTATTTGTTGATGGGTTATTTAAGATATGATAATTATTGATTTTAAGTCAAACAAATAAGTATGGATTATGATGGTTGGGCTCCTAAATCACCCATAAATTCATTGGTTTATGATTATATCTAATGAGACAGTAAGTATTAGAAAAAATGAGTTCATTTATAGAGGTGTGAGCATGATTGGTTTGATCATATTTTTAGGGGATGACATCATTAGTTTGTTCAAATAAAGAATGGAATAATTCGTCTTCTCATAAAAGTTTCCATATGTTTATGGTTGTGAAACACTTTCTTGTTTCTTATGAAGTTATGAAATATTTTAAATTTTTTATCAATTTATTTCATGTTTAAAAATGTATTTCATTTCTATAAAATTAAATGTTTTCATTATTATTCATTTTTATGTATTCTATGCTTTTACATCATTTTAACAATGAAGGTACTAGAGTGTGAAACATAATATTGTGGGTTAAGGGTTTAAAAAATTCACCATAAGAGCGATTAAACATAATTATCTCTAATGGATTGAGCCCTGGTGCAGTCTGAGGACCTCACATATATTAATCAGAGAACATAAAATATAATAGAATGAGTACCTCATCCAAATCAATGTGCATTAATCTATCTCATATCACCGATGACTCTTGTTCAAAGTGTTTGGGGAAGAACCCCTATATATCTTCCACAAACACTTTTTAAATCTACATAATATTTACTCATCGAATTCTGGGATCTAGTAATGATCTCTAATGAACCCAATTATGTCACGATGATAACCTCAATCGTGTCCCTTCGATTCATCGAATGCATTCTTAGATCGGTCACTAATAGAGACACATTCGCTCTCTAGAAATTTGAAGGAGAGATAAGATCTCATTCTGAATGAATGAATAGTTCTATGAATGATCTTCTCCTCTGATATATATAGTGGATTCTCAAATACACTAAAAGGATTCTTGGACCCAATATATTTAATGTCCATTGAATAAGAAACAAATAAATAATTAGGATACACTAATTGTGCTATAAATATTATTTATATTTTATCATGTACTTATAATATATATTAAATATATTATGTGATTAACATAAGTCATTAACTCAACTCGTAATTCCCTCTAATAATAAACTGGCCTTTAATATTGAAATAATATTCATTTATATAATATTATTCTTTGTAACTACTTTTACACTTGTAAATAATTTTAATAAATAAATTAAACCCAATTATTCTATACTTTAATAATAATAAATTTATTTATTTATTTTTGATCAATAATTTTTAAAAAACTCTTGGACCCTATAGTGAGGCCCACCATTTTCTATATACCTATTCACTTGAATATAGACGATTCTTGAAAATTCTATTATATGTGACTCTCTAAGCCCTTATCTTGATTGTAGTGAATAGTATTCATAGAAAAATATTGGATTTTAGAAACCCATCAAGCCCTCTAAAGAGATAAATAATAGTCATAGAAATGTCAACCATCCTTTGAAAATTCACTATGTAATATAATCTCCTTATCATACGATATCTCGTAAAACCGGATGAAAATTTATTTCATCACCCTTTAATTCTTTATTATTTATTGATATAACTAGATGGAATTATCTTTGAATATTGTGGCCATAAATTTATGAATATACTACCACTATGATCAACCAGGCCTATGATATTACTTCAATAACTCAAAAGCGACAAATTCTATTTTGATCATTCAATAAATGTCATACCACCAATGAATCTCCCAACAAAAGTTACCTCACCATGAATTCCTTATACTAGTTTTTTCCTTAAATTAATGTACATGATGAAATGGAACACATTGATAATGATCTCATGTCAGAAGACCAATACACATGTTTATAGATAGGAATAACCAATAACACCAGAACCATGTGTCATTCCTATTGGCAGGTATGTCCTCATGATCACACCCACTAGAGATCACAAAGTGGGGACTTCATGAGAAGAAGTACCAATTCTTATAATCCCACAACACCTTATAATTATAAATATATTATGTCTAGTCAGTTTTATGTATCTAGACCATAGAGAATAAGCTTAATATTAATGTCATAGTATCTCAAGGTTCTTGTTATATCCCGAAAACTATTATAACCATTTGATATGAATAATAATCTAAAGAAATTTCTAATTAAATAGTGGATGTAGAAATATCTACAATATAATGGTAAGGGTAAATCATGAATAGCTCTTTTTAAACTTGGTATGAAAATCAAAATTACTGAAAATGTTGGGTTTAGGGAACCCACTTTTACATCCTCCAACGTTGACTATATCCAAATTTATCATTATCCTTGTTATCTCTCACATGAATAAGATCATGTTTCTGCCGAGTCAGGGCTTTATTTTTTGGGTCTTCTGCATCTCCACTATGTGGAAATTATGCAATGTGCGACCTCACCTCCTTGAGTAAAACTCCCCATGAGATATAATACTAGATTTTATTCCATTAATCCATTGTCAAAACTTGACATCTTGGCTAGTAAGAGTAATAGAACTATTATAATTTACATTATGATAATACATTACCAAATAAGTGAAATTCTATGAACTAGAATAAATTGTTTCATATTTTACAATGCCCTTTTTACTACCTCAGAATCCACAATGCAATCAGTATTTGTAGACATGGATACAAATAGCTTGAATGGGCATGTATTACTCATTACCATTTCCTAAATATGATATAATATCATATTGAACTTATAAGAAGTCTAATTTATATCCCCTAAAAACTATCCTCCCTTCATATTTATATACCATTTATTTATACTTTTTACTTCTTCAAGTACAATTAGATAGTTCTTACTGCTTCCCTTGAAGAACTTTTGGATTCAACTCATGTTTTCCTACCATAATGTTTATGTTGGAAATATAATTTCTTGTACATATCATGGAATACTAGATTGATCTATCACAAAATTGTTTGGAATTAAACTAACCATGTTAATCTCCTCAAATGTTCTGTACATGACTTCTTGATGTTATTTATGCCATGTGACATTAGTAACAATTCTCTCTCGAATTTCTTCAAATTGTATTTTTTAATAATTTTTCATTATATGTATTATTCAATTGGTCTATGAAACCATTTGATCTACCTTAATATATCTCATTATATTGAAATTTGGTTGCTACTTAATTTCAATCTTTAGAGAGTTACTTTTATCCAGATCTTAACTAATTGAATGACCAATAGCTATTTTCCATATATTATAAAATAAATTTTACTTTGAAAACAATGGAACTCCCACTAAACTCATTTAGAAATATGGAAAATATTCATTCCAAATAAATATTCTAAGAAATTATTACTTACTTTTAATGCAAAACTAGATTTGAGTAAATTTCACCAGTTACTAAAATTCTATGATGTCAGCATCCCCTTCTAGTTGCGTCATATAGACACCTTGCATGATTGTTGTTTATGAAATATAATGATTAATAATATGATCATAGAAATTATTTATAAAAAGTAAAATTATAATGTATTTAGTAATAACAACTTAGTGTTACCAATCGAGATTTATTAGTTCCATGCGTGTACCATCCAGGTGTAGATTATCGTAACTACCCATCACAATCCTCAAAATAATAATATACATGTATTGTCATATATGGAATTCATTATTTAATTTTAATTAATCTTTCCAATTTTAGAGAATTTCCATATACAACCAACCTAGAGGAATTATTATTCTCAATTGATAATGTATCACCAGCCACGGTGAATATAAAACTATCACCATAACATTATCTTTTATATGAAGTTTGTGTCTCTAGAACGTTAATTTTTCCACAAGATCTTGCGGAACATTTTTCTATATCAACTATTTATGCATCTCATCATTGACTAAACCTAGGTAAATATTTATCTCACTATCTCAAATAGATATTTTCACTATTATATAGAAATAAATTCTATAAATTGACTATATATTTTCTATCATTATGGATTTATATAATATTCTTAGAAAAATATTGGACGGTTATTATAGATGCACATTGTATTTTTTCGTTATCTAAGTTTATATAAATCTTCAACAAACTCTTTTCATCTAAAAATACATTTTTTATGATAGTGGATTTATATAATACTAAAATTCATATGAAATCAATTTTTCGTTATTTTTTTTATGGTTATGGGGTAATGTTTCTATTTTCATATAATGTCTTCGAAAATGGAAGTGTACAATGTATGATTTTTAACACTGATTCTCCTTTTACTTACATAATGAATCTAATGAGTATAAAGAAATGTGCATTTATGAATTTATTTATGTTAGATTTTTTTATCTATGTTTACATGTGATACACATAATCAATCCTACTTATTAGAATCATATATTTGATTTGGATAAGGTAATGTTAATTTGGAAATTACTCCATGCTGCATTACATTGATTTTTGAATGCTTGGTCAATATATTTTTTAGCTCACCAGCCTGAAGCAACTCATATCTTCTAAACATGAAAATAGAATAAATCACTTTCAAATTCAATAAACAGACAAAGAAATATTATGAATTATACTTACAACTATATAACCCTCAGAATAGTTCATGCTCACTAGCTAAACTAGTTCTGAATTCATTGAATCTTACATTTATTTCTAAAGGTTATTTTTTCCAAAAATATATACATATGTGTGTTGATAATACCTATGGTTTTTAACTATGAGGATTCAAAAACCATACTAGTTATATCTTTGAAAACAATTTATTTTTTCTTGAAAAGTTATTATCTTTTTACAACTGGGTATATAAGTATAATATTTTATATTCTTCATATATTGAAAATGATTCATGTATCAATGAACTATTGGTTGAGTATTAAACACCAAAAAAACATTTATTATATTAATGGAATAATGATTCATTCTATCCAATGGACATGTGAGATAAATATTTTGGTTATACTCAATAAATTTTCTTAAAGAATCAATAATCTTGGAAATTATAAGTTACGTACTTCTCACTGCTGACTTGGGAACCACCCTTTATTATGTTCTTGGAGAACACAAATTACTTCTTGAAACATTTCTATACATACATGGTTACTATATTAAAATACACATATGTAAAAGGATTATTTTATTTAATACCTAAATAATATAATATAAACATTACTTACAAGTGATGAATATTCCTAAATAAAAAGCGGCTACTTTCTTCTTCAATTTAGATAATTTCATTTAAACATCCATCGATTTATTTCTTGGTATGAAAATAAAATAAAATCCTATTTAGTACAAATTTATTTGAAGGGTGTTGTGAAGGTTCCTTTGGAATGACACATTACGTTGGCATTTTTTTCTTGTATTTCAACGTTTTCACAATAGGAACTAAATATTAATATTTCTTTAATGTTCTTATTTCTAAAAGAACCTTACCTATATGGTAACAGACC
Organism: Viscum album; assembly: GCA_963277665.1. Lineage (NCBI taxonomy): Eukaryota > Viridiplantae > Streptophyta > Magnoliopsida > Santalales > Viscaceae > Viscum > Viscum album. Next base: position 1,789,799,559 of record OY728133.1, on the reverse strand, counting down.
TTTGTGTCCATACTGTTTATTTTATAATATTAATTGAAACTAGAATAAATGGGTGTAAATAAAATGAGAGGGGGATCCATTAAAAGATCATGATCTATCTTCTAATTGACACAAATCTAGTTTAATCATTACCTATTCATATCACGCATCACTTTCTCCTTGTAAGATTCCCAAATATGATACAATATCTTAAATCACCCATGTCCAGATATTGTGTCCACTAATCAAATCAGACATTTATTATATAATTATGACATAACCATCAAATACATATTTCATGAGTCTCCTGTAGTCATTTTTAACACCCTATCTTTATAAGGTTACTTAAAAGGTATTGGGGTCACTATTACCATGAACTTATGATATTGTAGTACTTTTCTCAAACACTTATACTACACATAGAAACATATTCCAGTGTGGAAATATTATTTTTCAATTAGATATCACAGTATTCCCTATGGTATTACTTTCCATTTTCTACAAAAATAAAAATCTATAAGATTACTTCATTTATATTGATTACTCATTAGACAATACCAATTATTTAAATCATTAACTAACTCCTACTATTTTATTGTCCTATAGAAGCCCTCTTTACGAGAATCATAAAATTATTTCTCTTGAGTATTCTAAAGGAAACGATCTTTGAAACCTATCTTCATAGTCTGCAAGTTATGGATACTCCACTACTCATAGAGTTCAAGGTAGGCGTTTGACTGGCCAAACACATTAACTCGTTTCTCCTTTATATTTTAAGTGTATTCTTGGATTCTAAATTCAAAAACATGATTTACTCGACACTTTCCTCTAAAGTTACATTAATCTACATATGGATACTCCTTTTAGTCAAAATTCAGTTATGTAAACCCATCATTCTCATAATAACTCCTAAGAAGTGTGAGGCACCATCTACTATAGCTCACGAGCACCCTGAACACCTTATAATATTAAAATTCACATGATGGTAGACATTTAAAAATTAATATTTCTATGAGGGTATTTTAAATAGGGTTTGATGAATATAATCAATTTCTATTAATATGTTTCGTCAATTTTTTGGTGATCACAACTGAACATTAACAGAAAAACATTTATAACATCTTTATGCATTTTACTATTTATTATTTTATGTGTTTCCCAATATCATGAAAATGTATAAAATAATATATAAATCTTAAAGGAATTAAAAAATAAATTATTGAGCTTGAGAATCTAATATTTTTTTAATCATTTAAACTTGATATATCAATCATAACCTGGGGGAATCATACCTAAGTCATGTCTTGAATCATGATGCAGCTCTTCCCAATCAAGTGTGTCTGTTTCTCATCTGTATTCCTCCTTGACATGGTGTGTTCTACAACAAAAAGTGTCACCATCATAGTATATAAATACTCACATATAGGCGAGGGGGTCTCAGGAATGAAAAATATAGATAACTCACTTTTATCTCAGTATGCAGACCCTTATGCATATTAAATAAACAAGTTGATGTGGATACATTCATAAAATTAACAACTTATTATAAACATCACTTGCAGGTAATAAATAATTAAATAAAAATAACTTTATATACATAGGTTCAGTTAGTTCTCAAGACTAGCCAACATGATAAAATAAAATTTCATAAAATTTGAATTATGTGGGATTCTAAATAAATCAAAAGAATTATTTAAAATAAAATCATTCATTCCAATCATTTATTTCGTTCTGATATTAAATTAATATTAATTATAAAAATTATAATAATTATTTAACTTAATTTAAATCCAAAATTAAATTAATTTTTTATAATATTAAAATATTAGTATTTTTAAAACAAAAATTATTTTTTATTAATTTAATTTAATAATAAAATTAAATTAATTAATTTTTTGTATATAAAATCCTTCTCCGATCCCAAAATCTCACCCATACCCATTACAGGTTGGATCGTAACCCCATAGACCCATTTTCATCTTGACAGACACCGTGTAGGGTTATACTAGGTTAAGATGGCCCGCCCTAACACATTATTGGTTAGGCAGAGTAGCCCAGGCTCATGTTAGCTCATTCCAGGTAGGAAAAACCTAGTAATTAAAGGGGGTCTCAGATAGGGAATAATAATTTGGTTCTAGGGGTACGTTATTGCGGTAGGGATATGCAAAGCTCATTCTAGGTGCATATTGTTTGGAAGTTGTGGTTGAGGTAGTTCACCTAGGATCTGGACACCCAATGGTGGTAGTGACGACCGTTCGGCCACAACAGGTGATAGGGCGGTGAGCGATTCCTTTCTGAGAGGATGTTGGTAGTAATATTGTGAGAGATTCATAGTGTGGCACACTAGCCATTCAATGAGGGCAACGACACCAGCTGGTGTGTTCGGGGTCCAATAGAAGCTACCAACAGCTTGATTTGTGGCAGGCAGCAATCTGAAGGTTTACGAACTGTGATATAAAGGTAGCGCTACCAGGGATGGGCATACGGTGGAGGAGGCAACTAGCGTCATGGTGGAGGATCCCATCATAGGTGGGGTGGACCTAATTGAATAAATATTCTAGAGGAAGAATGTCTTTTTACAAAAGCCACATTGTTTATTTACAAAAGTCATGCTGAATAAAGTCCATCCCCTTTACCATATTAAAAATTTTTATTCCCCCCTTTTTAGTCATTCCAATGATGGAACAAAGGGGTTCATCCTTTTCTTAATATTTGATTCTATTAAAGAAGGTCACACCATCCCTTTTTATTTTTCTGTAGCCTCGTTCAAACAACATAGAAATTAGGCTCATTTAAAAAATTAAAATTATATTTTAATTTTTTTACCCTATTGGAATAAAATATCACAACTGGAAGTATGGCATCCTGCCTTTTTAACATAACATTTCATTACATTTTACGAATAGAGGACCTTTAAATTCAAGTATCTTGGAAATCCGGAACAAAATACATGAAAGCATAAAACACTCTTTTAAATACCCTTTAAAAGTTTCTTAAAAAGTTCATCCTATGTACAATTACTCCATATCATAACTTGGAGACATACATCAAAGGAAAGGGTGAGCTGACGGCCTAGTAAGGAAAGCAAGGGAATCAGTTTTCTTGTGATATCAATATGGACTGGATGAAAAAAATAAGACATGAGAAATGGAAAAGGAGGCATATCATAATAAAAATAACATTAATCATAACATGAATATGTGGCTACAATATTTAATTTATATATTCATGAAGATATCACCAAGGTTCATCCCCAAGGTTTCATAACAATTGCCAAGGTTATTCACCAAGGTTTCGTGAAACTTGTCATCTCTAGAGATTAAATTCTTTACCCAATGCATTGGAACACTATCAGGTCAGACCCTTAATATGCCTTTATATTCATGTGAGCAACATAGATCATAATCAAACAATTTATTAATAACCCATAGAGAGTAATATTATTGGGTTTCACTTCAAAAGTTTGAGGTTTTAATAGTGATCAGAAACATGATCGTTATATCTTTTATAATCCTTGGAAATGGAAAGAGGGATTCATGTATGTAAATTAATGAATCAAATAGAGAAATTTTATGTATTGATAAATACCTCTATAAATGAAAATATATTTGGGTATTCGGATAAATAAAATAATATAATATCTTAAGAAAAAGAGAGAGAGAGATTTTGAGACAAAATTTCTGCAGCATAATAGCTATATAACATGGTTCTAGAAAACAATAAAAAGAGAGGGTAAAGGGGTATCCCATAAATAAATGAATAAATTACATTGGTTATAGAAAATAAAATGAAATAATATCATGTTGTGGAATGACACACCCCATGAAAAGGAAACTTGAAAGAGAAGAGAAAATGTGATTTCTTTTACCAAAATTCGGCAGCCTGACGATGTTGATTATAATTCAAGAAAATAAGTTGATGAGAGATGAAAGGGTCTCTCATAAATTGGAAATGAAATGAACATTAATAAATATATAGAATAACATACCCCCACATAATGAAATGGAAACTAAAAGACATAACATAAAGTATCATGACTTAAAAGAAGAGGGTAAAAGGTTCTCTTACCTTGAAGAGTAACTTCAAAAGCGTGAAGACTGGGACCGTGGGGGGTTGAGGGAAACATGGGAGGACTCCTTTGGAGTTAAAAAGACTGTAACTCATTGAGGAGGATTTTGTAATGAAATTAATGAGGGAATGGCTTGGTATTTATTGGAAAAGTGCAGGAATATTTAATTAATCTCCAAGGGAAACGTCATCGGTGGTATTTGCAAAACCATGGGCTCGAACATGGTATTTTCCCATGGTATTGACCAAATGGGACACCTCAGAGAATATACTACAATTCACAAGTCACCCATATTGATTACATCAACAATGATGTCATTAAACACCCAATACTTAAAACTGTATTTTTACTATTCACTAAAAATTCAACTGTTTTAGAAAAATCCCAAAAATGTACCCTAACCTAATATCAATTCTCTGAATTCAAAAATGAACTCCATTTAATGAAAATAATTTTCTAATTATTTTTAATTTAATTTTTAAATAAAATAATTATTTATTCAAAAAAAAACTTTAAAAGTATAGCTTATTTTGTAAAACCTTGAAAAAGTAATCGAGGTCCCATAAAATTATCGTATAACCATAAGACATTGAAGTAACAATTTATGATTACATTTTATGAAAATAGATTTTTATTTTAAATTATTAAATTAATTATAAAATTTTAATTAAATTATTTATGACATTGAAAAATACCAATACTTATATTATGACAGTTTTTTTGATTTTCAGATGTCTAATTTATATTTATACATTCATGGGTGAAGTTACTATTTTTTAACTGATTTTCTATTCGTTACACTTCACTACTATTCATAAGGGTGTATTACTATTCATACTTTATTATTCACTAAAAAACAATTTGATCTTATTAGACTCTAAATTTATTACTAATCACAACTATAGAAGACCATTTTTTGAAAATCATTTCACATTATTAATTATTCAAAGTTTACCTGAATATTTTAAAATACTCTTTTTACAAAATTCATCAATAATATTAATCCTATATTTATCTGAACATTTGAAAATCACAAATTTTACCATAATGAGAAATAGTAATTTTATTTTTACCAATGGATTACAAAGAGTATCTAATGCCTAGTTTTATAGCCTCTTATAACACATGTGTAGGACCTATGTGTAAGGTGTGCTATGGTGATAGAATCTTGGGGCAGATCGGACAACATTACCCAAGTGGTGATTTCTATCAGCTTTAACTTCTCCCTTAGGTGATTCCGTTCAAACTTCACATGTTGAAGTTGAGCTTGGGCCTGGTCTGAATCAAAGCCTAGAGATGATACCTCCTTCCCATGCTATGAAAGATGGGCTTTGTACGGCCAGAGTCTACTGGATGAGGCCATCGACTCTTTTTTTGTAATAACCAATATAACTTGTATTTATAAACAATAATTGTAATGTAAGGGGTTTAGTTTCCAACGGTCATATTGAATAATGATCATATAATAGTTGATACCTAATGGTCTCATTTAATTATACTCAGTTCATTAATTAAAGGATATAGTTTTGTGGAGTATAAAATAAATAACACACAAATTTAAGAAATAAATATTATTCAACAGTTCGGGTCATTACATTCTTCCCCCCTTAAGAAATTTCATCCCCAAAATTTTCATTCACACCCTAAGAAGAGAAAATATGTGGTTACTTCTCCCTTATAGATTTTTTGGGTCCCACATGGCATCTTCGCATTTGGGTTTCCTCCATAACACCCAAACAAGGTGGGTAGTCTAGTTGCGTAGAACCATGTCTCTACGATCAAAGATCTCCAATGGATTCTCCTCATAAGAGAGGTCATGTTCTAGTTTTACCACCGCTAGATTTAGTACATGTGAAGGGTCATGTATGAACTTCCTCAGGAGGGATACATGGAATATATCATGAAATTGTGCTAGATTTGGAAGAAGTGAAAGCCCATAGGCCACTGCTCCCATGTGATCAAAGATTTCCTAGGGGGAAATGTACCTAGGGCTGAGCTTCCCTTTCTTCCCAAACCTCATGAATCTCTTCCAAGGTGAAATTTGAAGAAATAAATTTTCACTAACATCAAACTCCAAGTCTCTTCAACAGTTGTCAGTATAGCTCTTTTTCCAACTCTGAGCAGCCTTAAGGTGTTTTTGGATGGAATGGACCATTTCTATCATCTCTTGCACAATATTAGGCCCATGAATATTTCTCTCACTAACTTAATTCTAACTAGTAGGTTTTATACACCACTTACCATGTAGAGCTTCATAAGGTGACATTTTAATGCTCTAGTGGAAGCTATTGTTGTAAGAGAACTCAACTAAAGGGAGATGTTGATACCATCCACCTTTAAATTACATTGAGCTTGTTCTCAGCATATCCTCAAGTGTTTGAATATTCCATTCAAATTATCCATTAGTTTGGGGGTGATAGGACGTACTGCAATTAAATTCAGTGCTCAGATCCTGTTGAATACTTCTCTAGAATTTTAATGTGAACTTTGGATCACGATTAGATATGATAGAAATTGTAACTCCATGAAGCCTTACCACTTACTTCACGTAAATATTGGCAAGTTGATCAAGAGACAAATCTTCGCAAATTGAGATAAAATGGGAATTCTTGGTGAGATGGTCCATAATAATCCATATCGCATTTTTTCCTTTGGATGTTCTTTGGAGACCAATGAGGAAGTCCATAGTGATATTGTCCCACTTCCATGCTAGTATGGGTAGTGGTTGCAATACCCCTTTAGTAAGTTTCACTCTACCTTCACTTGTTGACATACCGGGAACCTTGATGTGTAATCAGTAATCTCCATTTTCATATTATCCCACCAATAATGATCACGAAGGTCCCTATACATTTTTTAGCTTCCAATATGTATAGAGAATGTAGATATTTTAGATTTATCCATCATCACTTTCTTTATTTCCCGAATAGATAGAACATATAGTCTTGTATTAAATTTCAGTACACCTTCTTGATCAATACTGAACTCAAGAAACTTTCCATTTTTCACAGCATCAATCTTCTTCTATAACAAAGGGTCTTCTTTCTAAGCTTTCTTGATCTTCTCTAGTAATGACGGTTGAGAAATAATTTGGTTTAGGGTTGATGATTCCCCTTCCCTTATAAATCCCATGTCAAACTTTATTATGTCATTAATCAAAGGATCTATTTGATTCCTCATCATCTAAATAACAACTGGGTATTTTCTTCTTAATGCATCAGTGACTTTGTTTTCTCTTCCAGGATGATAATGAATTGAACGATCATAATCTTTACTATGTTCTAACCATCTCCTTTGTCTCATGTTCAATTCCTTTTTTGTGAAAATATACTTCAAACATTTATGGTATGTTCATATATCACATTTCTCCCCATAAAGATATTGCCTCCATATCTTTAGAGAAAAAACGATCGCAGTAAGCTCCAGATCATGCGTAGGATTGTTCTGCTCATGATCTTCAACTGTCAAGATGCATAAGCAATGAATTTTTCATTTTGCATGAGGATGCACCAAATACCTTTCAGAGATGCATAAAAAACGAATCCTTCACCACTTGAGGACAGAGTTAACACAGGTGCAGTAACCAATCTCTTCGTCTTCTCTTGGAAACTTTCATCACACTCATTTGTCCAGATGAACTTTCCCCCTTTTCAAGTTATCTTTGTTAATGGATTAGAAAGTCGTGAAAAGTTTTCAAAAACCTATTATAATATCCCGTTAATACAAGGAAACTATGAATCTCAGTTATTATTGTGGGAAGAGGCCACTCCTCTATAAATTTTTCCTTTGTAGGGTCAATTTGGATTTCGTCATTTGTTAAAATATTCCCCAAGAAAGAAACTTTTTTTAGCTAAAGTTCACAAATTCTAAACTTCCCAAAAAGCCTCTCCTTCTATAGAGCTTTTAATATAACCATTATATGATCCTCATGATCCTTGAGACTTTTGGAATATGTCATAATATCATCAATAAAAACTACCACAATGTTATCAAGGTAGTCCTTAAAAACTCTATTCATCAAATCCATTAAAATAGCAGGTGCATTAGTTAGTCTGAATGGAATAACAACAAACTCATAATTCTCATATCTTGATCGGAAGGCAGTTTTCGGAATATCTTCTTTCTTCACCCTCAATTGATGATAACCAGATCGAAGATCAATCTTATAGAATAATTGATCCCCCTGAGATGGTCAAATAAGTCATCAATTCTTGGAAGAGGGTATTTGTTCTTCATTATGATCCTGTTTAGTTCTCTATAATCAATGAATAACTACATCGATCTATCCTTCTTCTTCACAACGATAACTGGTTCCCCCCAAGGAGACACACTTGGTTGGATAAAACCCTTCTCCAAAAGATCTTGGAGTTGTTTCTTTGTCTTCTACAGCTCCACATTTTCCATCCTATACGGGGTATTTGATTTTAGATGGGATCCCGGTATGAGTTCAATGGAGAAATCTACCTCTCTGTCAGGGGGAGATCCAGGTAACTACTTATGAAATACATTAACGTATTACTGGATGATGGGGACGTTTTCTATCCTCAAACTCTCATTTCCTTCTTCTTCTTCACTGATCAAATCTATAAATAAGGATATAATAGGTTCTTCTAGACAATGATCAGGTCTTGAAATCTCTCCTTGGAAGATTACTATAGATTTTCCATGCAAGAATACTGAGATTTAATTGCTTTTTAATTTGATCTTAGCATTACACTTTGAGATCCAGTCCATACCAAGTATAATATCTAATTACAGCTTGGGAATGACTACTAGATTTCGATAAGATCTCACTAAAGTAAATACTAGAGTTTCTAAACACTGAATATACTTTGGATAATCCCACCAGGAGTCTTGACTGATAACTCTACTTTTAGAAAATTAGGGGTTGATTCTAAATTATTAGTAAACCTAGAGGAAATAAAGGAATGTGTACAACCACAATCAAACAAAGTACTTTCTAGCTTTGAGTGAACAACAAGAGGACCTGTCACCACATCATTTTGTGCTTCATCATCGGTTGTAGTGATTGAAAAAGTATGACCTTCTTCCCTTGGCTGTTGCAGAGGCTAATGGTGATTCCCCTCCACTACCCTCATATTTGTATAGTGATTGGAAATGTTCCCCAGTTATCTATACTTATATCATTGGACATCAGGTAGGTCCTGCACCAACTTCCCATTGTCGTTGGTGTTGGGAAGTCGTGGCTTTACCTCACTATGATAATTCCACACAATGGTCCAACAATTGTAACACTTCCCACTACCGATCAGGAAGTTCCCCGAATGCTTCGTCCCACATTTATTATATGTGGGATATTATACTTACTTTCCTCCTCTTCTATGATCAAATCTCCTCCATAATCTTGGATCCATAAATCTTTTCTTTTAAAAGTATTTTCGAGACCATTGTGTCTCACCAAACTCCAGTTCGACTTTCATCGTACTTTACATAATCACCTCATAGCTATCATAATCTCGGTTGGCTATATTCTTCTACAGATGTGGTCTCAGTCCACCGAAGAATATATCAACCTTACCATTTGGATCCATGAAAAATATAGTGGTGTATTGTGAAATCCTTGTGAAGTTCACCTCATACCTTCCAATAGATTCATTCTCCTTCTGATTCATCTCGATAAACTCTTTCTCCATTCTTGTATTCATTGATCGAGGGAAATACTTGATGAAGAATATCTCTATAAACTCTTCCCACTCTATATCTCCAACTTCCACTATTGGCCTTGGGTTTTTAATCAGTTCCCACCACTGATCAACTTCTCCCTATAAGTGAAAAATAGCTAAGGTAACCTTATCTTGTTCATAACAGTGGAGTATAGAAAAGATCTTCTCGATAGAGCTAATCCACAATTCAGCAATCAATGGGTTGGTAGATGCACTGAAAATTGGTGGTCGTTGATGCATAAAGAATTCAATAGAAATTCATTCCCTTTGTAGTTAAATCGGTCTCTCAGATTGATTCAAGTTATTTCCAATAAATTGAGTCGTTTGGTTAATCATTCGCATGAAAGTTTACATTCTGGCTTCCATTGGAGGGTCGTCAGCGCATGGTTCATTGCGGTCACCATTTTCACAGATCCTCCTATTTCCCTCCATTTTCTAAAATAATAAAACCTTAGTGAGAATAATATTTCATTGATGAATCTTTAACTATAAATGATTTTAGGTCTTAAAACTTCATGCTTTAAACAATTACATTTCTCTACAAATCCTTCATAATGATTCCTAAAAAGCTTATGATTAACCAAACATATCCCCCGGGAGTGTCGTAACCAAGAGTGCAGCAAGGACTGTTGTTTTGTAACATGATAGCCCAGGTCAAGCCTGAAAATCCTTGTCAGAGTTTTTACTCTAAGGTATATCAGTGCCAGAGCCTCCACTACCCTCTCATATCCAGACAGAGATGTATTTTCTTGATAAACCACTTAATCAATACTCACAAGAATACTAGAAAGTATTCACATATATAAAATTTTATATAGAGTTATTCCAAAAGCTTTCACAACCGAATTTTCATAAATAACTAAACTTTCTTTTGATACCAACTATGGAATAATGCCTTTTCAACAAAACTTATCATTAAATTTTACAAAGAGAGGACCTTTAAACTCTAGTGTCTTTGAAATAAGGAAAAAAATACATGAAAACATAAATAATTATTTTAAATCCCCCTAAAAAATTATTGAAAAGTTCATCCTATGTTAAATTACTACATCTCATAACCTCGAGACATACATAAAAGGAATGGGTGAGCTGAAGTCCCAGTATGGAAAGTAAGGGAATCAGTTTACTTGTGATACCAATAAGAACTTGATGAAAAATATAAGACATGAGAAATGGAAAATGATTCATATTATAATAAAAAGAACATGAATCATAACATGAATATTTGGCTACAATATTTAATTTAGACATTCATGAGCATATCACCAAGGTTTATCCCCAAGGTTTCATAAACATTACCAAGGTTATTCACCAAGGTATTGTGAAACTTGTCATCTCTAGAGATTAAATTCATTACCCAATGCATTAGAGCACTATCTGGGAGAACCCTTAATATGTATTTATATTCATGTGACCCACATAGATCATTATCAAATATTTCACTAATAACCCATATAGAGTAAAAGTATTGGGCTTCACTTCAAAATCGTGATGTTTTAAAAGTGTTTAGAAACATGATCGTTATGTGTTTTATGACCCTTGGAAAAAGAAAAAGGGGTTCAGGTATGTTGATTCTAGAATAAAATAGATCAATTTTATTTCTTGATGAATAGCTATAGAAATGAAAATACATTTGGGTATTTAGATAAATAAAACAAGATAATTTCTTGAAAAAAATATAGAGATATTTTGGGACAAAAGTTTTGCAGCATAACGGCTATATAACATGGTTCTAGAAAACAATAAAAAGATAGGGGAAAGGGTCTCACATGAATAAATTAACAATTTAAAGTAGAGGAATAGAATAAAAAGAAATAATATCATGGTGTGGAACGACACACCTCATGAAAAGGAAACTTGAATGAAAAGAGAAAATGTCATTTATTTTACGAAAATTAGGCAACCAAAAGGCGTCTCTTATAATTCATAAAAATATGTTGATAAGAGAAGAAAGGGTCAATAATAAATTGGAAATTAAATGTAAATTAATAAATATATAAATGAACATACCCACGCATAATGGAATGGAAACTAAAATACATAACATAAAGAAATTCATGACTTAAAAGAAGAGGGTGAAAAGTTCCCTTACCTTGAAGAGTAACTTCAAAAGCTTAAAGGTTGGAACCTTATGGGGATTAAGGGAACCTTGGAAGGACTCCTTGGGACATAAAAATACTAGATCTTAATTGAGGAGGATTTTGGAATGAAATTAAGGAAGGAATGTCTTGGTATTTACAGGAAAAGTGAGGGAATATTTAATTAATTTCCAAGGGACACCTCAACTGTGGTATTTGAAAAACCATGGGCGTTACCATGGTACATTACCATGGTATTGTCCACTTGGAACACCTCATAGCACATATTACTATTCACAGTCGACCAGATTGATTACATCATGATTACTACATCAATGATGTCATTAAACACCTGAAACACAAAATTATATTTTTATTATTCACAGAAAATTCATCTGTTTTAGAAAAATATAAAAAATTTACCGAAACCAAATATCAATGCCCTATATTAAAAAATGATCTCAATTTTATGAAAATAATTTCTTAATTATTTTTAATTTAAATTTTAAATAAAATCATTATTTATTCAAAAAAACAACTCTAAAACTATAACATATTTTGTAACACCTTGAAAAAGTAATCAAGTTCCCATAAAATTATCATATAATCATAAGACAATAAAGTAACAATTTATGATTACATTTTATGAAAATAAATTTTTATTTTAAATAATTAAATTAATTAGAAAATTGTAATTAAAATATTTATGACATGAAAAAATACCAATACTTATATTATGACCATTTTTAACTTTAAAGAAGTCTAAATTATATTTATACATTCATGGGTGAAGTTTCTATTTTTTGACCGATTTACTATTCATCACGATTCATTACTACTCATAAGGTTATATTGCTATTCATACTTTACTATTCACTAAAAAACAAGTTGTTCTTATTATACTCTAAATTTCTTACTGATCAAAACTTTAGAATACCATTTTGGAAAAAAAATTCACATTATTAACTATTTAAAGTTTACATGAACATTTTAAAATACCTTTTTCCAAAACTCATCAATAATATTCATCTTATATTTATCCGAACATTTGAAAATCAGAAATTTTACCATAATAAGAAATAACAATTTTATTTATACCATTTAATTACAAAAATTATCTCAGGCCTCATTACATAGCCCGTTATAACACATGCATAGAACCTAAGTGTAAGGTGTGGTATGATGATAGAATCTTGGGGTGGCTTCGACAACATTGCCCGAGTGGTGATTTCTATCAGCTAAAACTTCTCCCTTAGGTGATTATGTTCAAGTTTCACATGTTGAGGCTCAGCTTGGGCTTGGTCTAGAGCAAAGCCCATAGAAGCTACCTCCTTCCAAAGCTCTGACAGATGCTATTCGTACGACTCGAGTCTACAAGATAGGGCCATCAACTCTTCTTTTTGTATTAACCAATATCACTTGTATTTATAAACAACAATTGTAACGTAATGAGTTTAGTTTCCAACGATCATATTGACCGACAGTCATATAATAGTTGAAACTCAACAGTCTAATTTAATTATACTCACTTAATTAATTAAAGGATATAGTTTTATGGATTATAAAATGAAATAACACACAAATTTAGGAAACAAATACTATTCAAAAGTTTGGGTCATTACATTCTTCCCCCCTTATGAACTTTCAACCCTGAAATTTTAACTTGTACCCTAAGAAGAGAAAATGTTTGGGTACTTTTGCCTCATAGACTCCTCTGTTTCCCATGTGGCCTCTTTGAATTTTTGGTTCCTCCACAACACCTTAACAAGGTTGGTAGTCTTGTTGCATAGAACCTTGTATCCACGATCCAAGATCTCCACTGGCTTCTCCTCATAAGAGAGGTCATGTTCCAGTTGTACCACCTCTAGATTTAGTACGTGTGAAGGGTGAAGTTTGTACTTCCTCAAGAGGGATATGTGAAATACGTCATGAAATTGTGATAGATTTGGAATAAGTACAAGGTGATTGGCCACTACTCTCACGTGATCAAGGATTACATAGGGGCCAATGTACCTAGGGCTGAGACTCCCTTTCCTCCCAAACCTCATGACTCTCTTAAAAGGTTAAATTCAAAGAAATAATTTTTCACCAACATCAAAATCTAATTCCCTTAGACGGTTGTCGGTAGATGTCTTTTGTTAACTTTGAGTAGCCTTAATGTGTTATTGGATGGCATAGACCTTTTCTGTCATCTCTTACACAAGATCAGGCCCAAGAATCATCCTCTCACAAGCTTCATGCCAACAAGTATGATTTCCACATCGCTTTCCATATAAAGCTTTATAGGGTACCATTTGAATGCTCGAGTGGAATCCATTGTTGTAAGAGAACTCAAATAAAGGTATATGTTGATCACTTCCACCTTTAAATTCCATTGAGCATGTTCTCAGCATATCCTGGAGTGTTTGAATTCTCGTTTTAGATTGTCCATCAGTTTGGGGTGATATGCTGTACTAAAATTAAATTAAGTACTCAGGGAATGTTGAATACTTCTCTATAATATTGATGTAAATCTTGGATCATGATCAGATAGGGTAGAAAGTGTAACTCCATACAGCCTGACCACTTCCTTCACGTAAATCATGGAAAGTTGATCAAGAGAGAAATCTTCCTGAATAGATTTAAAATTGTAATTCTGGGTGAGATGGTCCACAATAACCCATATCGCATTGTTTCCTTTGGAAGTTATCAGGATACAAGTGATGAAGTCTATAGTTATATTGTCCCACTTCCATGTTGGTATGGGGAGTGGTTTCAATGCCCCATTAGGAATTTGTTGCTATTCCTTCACTTGCTAACATACCTGACACCTTGAAGTGTTGTCAACAATCTTCTTTTTCATATTATCCTACCAATAATGATCATTAAGGACCCTATACATTTTTTTGCTTCCAAGATGTATAGAGAAAGTAGAGCTATGAGCTTCATCCATCATCTCTTTCTTTATTTATGGAATAGATGGAACACATAGTCTTGTACTAAATTTTAGAACACCGTCTTGATCAATATTGAACTCAAGAAACTTTCCATCCTTCACAGCCTCAAACTTCTTATGTAATAGAGGATCTTATTTCTAATATTTCATGATATTCAATAGTAATGACGGTTGAGAAGTCATTTGGGTAAGGGTTGATGATGTACCTTAACTTATAATTTCCATGTCCATCATTATTTGGTCATTAATCAAAGGATCTCTTTGAATCCTCATCATGGAAAGAACAACTGGGTCTTTCTTGCTTAATGAATCAGTGACTTTGTTTGCTCTTCTGGGATGATAATGAATTGAACAATCATGGTCTTTAAGATGTTCCAAGAATCTCCTTTGTCTCATGATCAATTCATTTTGTGTGAAAATATACTTCAAACTTTTATGGTCTGTGTAAATATCACATTTCTCCTCATAAAGATAGTGCCACCATATCTTCAGACCAAAAATGTCCACGACTAGCTCCAGATCATGCATATGACAGTTTGGCTTATGAGTCTTCAACTATTGAGATTCATTAGAAATGGATTTTTCATTTTTCATGAGGATACACCCAAGCCCTTTCAGAGATGCATCGCTAAAATTAACGAATCCTTCTCCACTTGAGGGAAGATTTTACATGGGTGCGGTAACAAATTTCTTCTTCAGCTCTTGGAAACATTCCTCACACTCCTTTTTCAAGATGAACTTGACACCTTTTCGAGTTAACTTGGTTAATCAATTATAATGTCATGAATTTTTTTTCAAAAACCTACTATAATATCCCGCTCATCCAAGGAATCTACGAATCTCAGTTATTGATGTAGGTTGAGGCCACTCTTCTACAACTTTTTCCTTTTCAGGGTCAATTGTGATTCATTCATTGGTTACAATGTGCCCCAAGAAATAAACTTTATGTTACCAGAAATCACATTTGATGAGCTTTCCAAAAAGTATCTCCTTCTATAGAGTTTGAAAAATAACCCTTATATGATACTCAACCTCCTCATGAATTTTTGAATATTTAGAATATCATCAATAAAAACAACCTCAAAGTTATTAAGGTTGTCCTAAAATCTCTATTCATCAAATCCATAAAAATAGTAGGTACTTTAGTCAGTCCGAAGGGCATAAAAACAAACTCATAGTGCCCATATCTTGATCAAAAGGCAGTTTTAAGAATATCTACATTCTTCACCCTCAATTGATGATAACTAGATCGATGATTAATCTTATAGAAGAATTGATCTCCATAAAGTTGGTCAAATAAGTAATTAATTCTTGGAAGAGGGTATTTTTTCTTCACTGTGATCCTATTCAGTTCTCTATAATCAATGCATAGCTGCATCAATTCATCCTTCTTCTTCACAAAGAGAATTGGTGCTCCACAAGGAGACACAGTCGATTGGATAAAAACCTTCTCCAAAAGATCTTGGAGTTGTTTCTTTAACTCCTACCGCTCCACATTTTCTATCATATATGGGGTATTTGATGTCGGATGGGATCCAAGTATGAGTTCAATGGATAAATCTACCTCTCTTTCAGGGGGTGGTCTGGGAAACTCCTCAAGAAATACATAAACATATTCCTAGACGATGGGGACATTTTCGATCCTCAAACACTCATTTCCTTCTTCTCCTTTACCAATCAACTCCATAAAGAAGGATATATGAGGTTCTTCTAGAAAAATATTAGGTCAAGATATCTTTTCTACGAAAATAACAATGGGTTTTCCATTGAATACTTCTGAGATTTCCTTTCTTCTTCTTTTGATCTTATCATTATACTTTAAGAGCCAATCCATCCCTAGTATAATGTCGAATTCTATAATGGGAATGACTAATAGATTTTCGATATGATTTTTCTCACTAAAGTAAATACTATAGTTTCTAAACACTAATAATTCTTGGATAATCCCACTAGGAGTCTTGACTGGTAACTCTACATTAAGAAATTTGGGGGTTGATTCTAAATTCTTTGCAAACATGGAGGAAATAAATGAATGTGTAGAACCAGAATAAAAAAAAGTACTTGCTAGATTTGAGATAACAAGAGTACCAGTCACCACATCATTTGGTGCCTCAAATTCAGTCGTAGTGATTTTAAAAGTACAGTTGTGTTCCCTTGTCTGTTGCTGAGTCTGATGGTGATTCCTCTCCACATCCCTCAAATTTGGATAGTGATTGGGAAAATACCCAAGTTTTCCACACTTATAAAACTAGAGAACAGGTAGGGCCCACACTATATTCCATTTTTTGTTAGTTTTGGTATGTTTTGGCATCAACTCACTACAAAAATTCTACAAAATGTGGCCATCACAACCACACTTGTAGCACTTCCCGCTCCCGAGCAAGTAGTTCCCGAATGCTTCTTCCCATATTTATTACACATGGGAAGTTGTACTTGCTTGCCTCTTATTACCTGATTAAATCTCCTCTTGAAGATTTGATCCATAGATATTTTCTTATAATTGGATTTATGAGACCATTGCATCTCACCAAACTCCAGTTAGACTTTCATTGCACCTTGCACGATGTCCTCATAGCTATCACATTCTTTGTTGGCTAGATTCTTCCACAGATGAGGTCTCAATCCACCGAATAATCTATCAAACATTCCATTTGAATCCATGAAAAAGCTAGAGGTGTAACGTGAAAGCCTTTTGAAGTTCATCTCATAGCTTTCCACAAATTCATTCTCCTTCTATTTCATCATGTGAAACCCCTTCTCCATTCTTGTTCTCATCGATCGAGGGAAATACTTGTTGAAGAATATCCCTCGGAACTCTTCCCACTCTATAGCTTCAACTTATACTCTTGGACTTGTTTTATTAATTAGTTCCCACCACTGATCAGCTACTCCCTCTAAGCAATAAACAACGAAGGTAACCTTCTCTTATTCAGAATAGCGGATCACAGAAAATATCTTCTCGATAGAGTCGATCCACTATTCAGCAATCAGTGGGTTAGTAGATGCACTGAAGGTTGGGGGTTGTTGACGCATAAAGGATTAAACATAAAGTTGTTCTCTTCATGGTGAAATCAGTCACTCCTCTTGATTCATGTTATTTCCCATAACATTAGTTAGTTGATTCATCATTCACATGAAATTTTCCATTCTGGGCTTCCATCAGAGGGATATTAGCATAGGGTCCATTGTGGTCACCATTTGCACAATTCCTCTTATTTCCCACTATTTTCTAAAATAATAAAACCGTAGTGAGAATATTATTTCATTTATGAATCTTTTAACTATAAAGTATTTTATGTCTTAAAAATTCATACTTTAAACAATTACATTTCTCTATAAAATCTTATTAATGATTCATAAAAATATTATGATTAACCAAAAATATCCCTTAGGAGTGTCATAGGCAAGAGTGCAGTAAATCTTCTTGTCATGTACCAGGATACCCCAGGTCATGACCAAAACTCCTTGTCAGAGTTTCCACTCCTAGGTACATCTATGCCAGATCCTCCTCTGCATGCTCTAATCTAGACAGGGATGCATTTTTTTTTGATAAACCACTAACTCAATACTCACCAAAATACCAAGAAGTATTCCTATATTTAAACATTTATATAGGGTTATTTGTAACATTTTCATTGCCTAATTTCTATAAATAACTAAACATTCCTTGGATACCAACTATGGAATTCCACCTTTTGAACAAAACTTTTCATTACATTTTACAAACAGAGGTCCTTTAAAGTATAGTGTCTTGGAAATCAAGAAATAAATACATAAAAACATAAAAAATCATTTAAATACCCTTGAAAAGCTTCCTGAAAATTTCATCCTATGTAAAATTACAAAATCTCATAACCTGGAGACATACATCAAATGAAAGGCTGAGTTGAAGGCCCAGTAAGAAAAGAAACAGAATTAGTTTACTTGTGTTATCAATAAGAACATGATGAAAAACATAAAACCTGTGAAATGGAAAAAGAGGAATATCCAAATAAAAATAACATGAATAATAACATGAATATGTGGCTATAACATTTAATTTAAAAATTCTTGAACATATCACCAAGGTTCATCCCCAAGGTGTGATAATAATTACCAAGGTTATTCACCAAGGTATCGTGAAACTTTTCATCTCTAGAGATTAAATTCTTTACCCAATGACTTGGAGAACTATCAAGGATCACCCATAATATGTCTTTATATTCATGTTATCTGCATAGATCATAATAAAACATTTCATAAATAACCCATTGAGATTAAATGTAATGGGTTTCAATTCAAAATCGTGGCGTTTTAAAAGTACTTAGAAACGTGATCGTTATGTCTTTTATAACCCTTCGAAAAGTAAAGAGGGTTTCATGTATTTAGATTCTAGAATCAAATAAATCAATTTTATATATTTATTAATAACTCTATACATGAAAATATATTTGTTTATTAAGATAAATAAAACAAGATAATTTCCTGATAAAAAGAGAGAGATATTTTGAGAAAAAAATTTCTATAGCATAACATCTATATAAAATCGTTTTAGAAAATAATAAAAAGATAATGAAAAAGGATCTTCCATAAATAAATGAATCATTTATAGTAGAGGCGATGAATAAAATTAAATAATATCATGGTGTGTAATGACTCACCACATGAAAAGTAAACTTGAAAGAAAAGAGAAAATGTGATTTCTTTTATAAAAATTTGCTATCCTAATGGTGTCAATTAAAATTCAGATAAATAAGTTGATGAGAGCAGAAAGGGTCTCTCATAAATTGGAAATGATATGGATAGTAATAGAGATATATAATAAAATACCCCCACATAAGTAAATGGAAAATAAAATATATAACATAAAGGAATTCATGACTTAAAAGAAGAGGGTGAAAGGTTCCCTTACCTTGAAGAGTAACTTTGAATGCTTGAAGGTTGGGAACATATGGGGCTTGAGGGAACCTTGGGAGGATTAATTGTTGGTAAAAATACTATAACTTAATTGAGGAGGATTTTGGAATGAAATGAATGAAGTAATGACTTGGTATTTATTGGAAAAGTGAGGGAACATTTAATTAATTTCCAAGGGACACCTCATCGGTGGTATTTGCAAAAACATTGGCTTTCCCATTGTATTTTCCAATTTTATTGGCCACTTGGGACACCTCATAGAGTATATTACTATTCAAAAGTCGAGCAAATTGATTACAGCATGATTACATCATCAATGATGTCATTAAACACCAGAAACTCAAAACGGTATTTTTACTATTCACTGAAAATTCAACTATTTTAGAAAAATCCCAAAAATTTACCCAAACCTAATATTGATGCTATGAATTCAAAAATGAACTCCATTTTATGAAAATAATTTTCCAATTATTTTTATTTTAATTTTTAAATAAAATCATTATTTGTTCCAAAAAACAACTCTAAAACTATAACTTATTTTGTAACACCTCAAAAAAGTCATCCAGGTCCCATAAAATTGTCATATAACCATAAGAAAATCAAGTAAAAATTTATGATTACATTTTATGGGAATTAATTTTTTTATAATTTTTTAATTAATTATAAAATCTAAATTAAAATATTTATGACATACAAAAATACCAATACTTATATATAATGACCATTTTTTCACTTTTAAGATGTCTAAATTATATTTATACATTCACAAGTGAAGTTTCTATTTTTTTGTCCAATTTACTATTCATTACTATTCAAAAGGGTATATTACTATTCATAATTTACTATTCTCTACAAACAAGTTGATCTTATTAGACTCTAAATTTATTACTGATCACAACTGTAGAAGACCATTTTTTGAAAATCTTTCACATTATTAATTATTTAAAGTTAATATGAATATTTTAAAATATCATTTTTAAAAGATTAATTAATAATATTCATCCAATATTTAGCCACACATTATAAAATCACAAATTTTACAATAATAAGAAAAAAAAATTATTTATACCAAGGGATTACAAAAATTATCTAAGGCCTCATTATATAGCCCCTTATAACACCTGCATTGGACCTAAGTGTATGGTGAGCTTTGGTGATAGAATCTTGGAGAGGCATGGACAATATTGCAAGAGTGGTGATTTATATTAGCTTGAACTTCCCGCTTATGTGATTTAGTTCAAGCTTCACATGTCGAAGATCAGTTTGGGATTGGTTCAGAGCAAAGCCCAGAGATGCAACCTCCTTCCCAAACATTGACAGATGGGCTTCGTACAGCTCGAGTCTACAGGATGAGGCCATCGACTCTTCTTTCTGTAATAACCAAGATCACAAGTATTTATAAACAACAATTGTAGCATAAAGCATTTAGTTTCCAATATTCATATTGACCAACGATCATATAATAGTCCAAACCCAATGGTCTCATTTAATTATAATAACTTCATTAATTAAATTATATATTTTTGTGGAGTATAAAATGAAATAACACACAAATATAGTAAACAAATATTATTCAAAAGTTCGAGTCTTTACAAGTGCGGTGGTGGCCGGATTCTAGCTGGTTTCTAGCTTATTATTGGCTAGAATATAATCAAGTTTCCTGGAATAATTTTTAGATGATTCTTTATAGTGTTGTTGTGTAAAATCAAAATATATATATTAAATATGTGTTCTTCAGTTTTAATACCTTAAAAAATACTTCTTTCTATCCATAATGTTTTTCATATGGCTATAACCTGACCGTTTTAAATATGATCCATGTACGGTCTATTACTTTGGGACCCAAAATAATACCCTCTACTTAATTTTGAATAAAAAATATTTCTTGAATTGGGGAATCCATGAGATCCCTATGATACCAATTGAAGTTACCAGAGCATGCAGATTAAGCCATTGGGTCGGAATTTAAATATTTTCATCACTAGAGAAACAAAACTTCATCATCTCAGGTGATATGATCCTCAATATGATATGAGAATATAACATGTATTAATCAGAACATAGAAAATAAAATAGAACAAGTAAATTTTCCTAATTGATGTGTGTGTGTTTTTTAGATGTCACCGGTGATCGTTGCTCAAAGGATATGAGACCTAACCCCTCTAGATCATCCAAACATGCTTCATTAATAAGTGTGATCACCATTAATATAATTCTAGGTTCTAGAGTGAACCTCTAATGAATCTTTCTCCATCGCAACAATCACCTCAATATGATCCCTTCGATCGATTGAAGGCCTTCATGGATCAATCACTTAGAGAGAGCCTTTCTATCTCTATAATTTGAGAGGAGAGAGATCCTCTCATTTTGAATGAATGAATAGTTCTAGGAATGAGATTCTCCTATACTATATATAGTGGGTTCTCAAATACCAAGAAAGGGTTCTGTGGACCCTATATATTTGATGTCCACTAAATAAGGAACATATAATTACTTATGATGAACTAACTGCATCATAAATATTATTTATATTTTATCACAAAAATTTAATATATATTAAATATATTACATGATAAGACTGGGTCATCGAATCATCTCATAATTCCGGCTAATATTAATTTTACCTTAATTTTTAAAATAATATTCATTCCTATAATATTATTCCTTGTATTTAATTAATCACTTATAATTTTTTTAATAAATTAATTCAACCCAATTATTCTATACTCATATAATAAGTCATTTATTTATTTTTCATTGATTAATAATTGTTAGACAACTCTCATACCACATTGTGGGTTCCTCTATGTCCTATATACCTATTCACCAAAATAGGGAAGATTCTTGAATACTATATTCTGTGTGACACTCTATCACCTAATCTTAATAGTAGTGAATAGTTGTTACAAACCAAGAGCATAGTATAGCA
Source organism: Viscum album (assembly GCA_963277665.1). Classification (NCBI taxonomy): domain Eukaryota; kingdom Viridiplantae; phylum Streptophyta; class Magnoliopsida; order Santalales; family Viscaceae; genus Viscum; species Viscum album. The sequence continues at coordinate 1,789,776,989 of OY728133.1, read as the reverse complement.
ACCTATCAATCCCAGTAAAGAGCTATGGAATAGTAATTGAAATAAAAACCATCCTATGAACATGAATTGTCTAATATAATCTCTTTATCATACAATATCTCATAAAGTTGGATGCACACTTATGTCATCACGCTTTATTGCTTTATTGTTTTTTGATATAAGTGTAAAGACTTACCTTCAACTACCGTGGTCATGTATTTATAAAACTATTACCATCTTGATCAACCAGACCCATGATATTACTTCATTAACTTAGAAGCAAAAAATTTTATCTTGATTATACAACCAGTTCTATTCCACCAATGATACACTTAACACAAGCTACCATGCATGAATTCATTGTCATGGTTTTTTTATTACATCTAAGTAGACAATAAAATGGAACACATTGATAATTGTATCATGTAAGGAGGCCAATACACATATATGTAGATAGGTAAAACTAATGAAGCATGAGGTGTTCTAATTGGTGGGTCAGTCCTCATTATGTCACCAAATTGGGATCACCAAGTGAGAACTTCACGTGAAGAATTATTAATGATTATTAACCCCCATCACATGATAGTCATACATATACTTTTTATAGTTAGTATTATGTATCTATACCATAGTTCATAAATTTATAATTAATTTCATAGTATATCGAGGTTCTCATTATAGTGTAGGAACTTCTATAACCTTTTGATATAAAAAATAATCTTCGGAAATTAACATTTAAATAGTGGACATAGAAATATGTACACTATAACGGTAAGGGTACATTAGTTGTAATACTTATTATACACATGGTATGGTAATCAAAAGTACTGATAAAGATTGGTCTAGGTCCCCCATGTTTATAAAGAACATTTTATATGTTTTCTATTTAATGATTCTTTAATGATCCTTCTATGATCATATATTTATTTAAAATGTTTTATGATTTTTATATATTTCCCTACGAATAAGTATTATGACATTTATGTCTTTATATTATTCTCCTCTATGTTTATGATCTATTACGATATGATATTTTTTCCCATACCTAGAATTTGAGATCAGAAATTTCTTATATTTACAATACCCTAGTTATGAAGATTATTATAACATGTGAGATATCTAGAAAATGGTCTATAGGAGGAGGATTATGGTGAAATTTTCATATGTGTAATAAAATAGGATGTTTATGTAGCTAATATTAAAGACTCTAAACATTTATGTCTTTGATTTATGATACAAATTATTAGATTTATTTTATAAGTCATGGGATTACTGTATTATTTATGTTATATTTAGTATTGGTAACTAGAATGTTTATCGACCTTGTTGATTTTTACTCCATTTAATCCACTATCCTCACTAATATGTATCACTCCCACAACCTTTTCTCACACATGTAGATTAATCCTAAAAATGGAATCCTATTCTAGCTTATAGTCCTACCTTAGATCCCTATTTTTGTACTTTTCTATGACTCCCACCTTATATGAGGTTTATCGAGAAAACTATTCCATATACCACATATGGACACATGCACTACACTCTTTTAGTGGTAAATTTCATAGATATCAAACATATCATGTCTACCCATATTGTAAGAATAACATTTATGATCCACTCTATGGTGTAATTACCCCACATTTTACATTTCTTCCCTATTAAGTCTCCTCATGACCCTAATTCTAGAAACCTAGAGATCCACAACCATCCTCACTTGACCCCACTATCTAGCTTGGGGTGATATCTCTACTAATTTCCAATCTTCTATTAGATCATAATTTTCTACTTTAGATAATAAATTCAATTATTATATATATAGATTCACATAGATGGCATAACAGTTTATGACATCAGATCATATATCCAACCATCACCTGCACAAAAAATATAATAATATTATTGCATAATCAATGATTGATGTCTCTATTTTATCCATGCACCAGAATATATATTTCTTCCTACACCAGGTATATGAATTCTTATATCGAGTATACAATACTCATCTTATCTTTTAGGGCTCCCTGATTGATTCTATAGACATCTTATACTAAGCTCACCTAAGTTTTTGAACCATCCACTACACTAGATTCTCAATGTTTTCTTCCCAATATAACACCCCATAATTTCATATGTAGTTACTTTGAAATAAACTTAAATTATTTGATAGATGGATTTACATGAATCCCCAAGTATAAATGAACAATAATATAGTATACCGTAAAAAAATTTCATTGGATATAAAGGCATGAATAAGTTTAATAAAATTATGAAAAAATTGTATAAAGGTTTTTTTAATATAAATTTATTAATTAAATAATAATAAATAAGTAATCAATTTTTAGAAATTAAATTTTTACATCAAAATATGTTTCCTTCAAAAATGGTTTTTATTGTATTTTATACATGAATATAATCGATTATTTATACTAATTATACTAATCTATTTTTATAATAGGATATCATTTTTTAAATAATCATATCAAAATTAGCTTAAGGTAAAAATAATTATTTTCTTGGAGTTATTTATTTTTCAATGGGCAGTGAAAACATAATGATTTAATAGAAAACTTTCTTTTTAATTAAATTATTTATAAAGATGAATTTTTTTAACTAATTTTAAATTTTAATTAGTAAATTGTTTTTAATCATACTCTAATTAATGTCATTGGATTCAACATTATATTTAATTTTGGTATTAAAAACATTTTTATAATTGAAAATTTATATTCCTAGAAAAGAAAATTTCGTCTTGTTTTTCTTGTTTATTTTATAATTAATTTCTATAACTTATAAAAATTAAATTGGATAAAATTGATTCCATAATTTCTATCATAATTTGAAATTTTTAAATTTCTTACACTTTCATTTTTATACATTATTAATAGTAAAAAAAAAAAATTTGATTACCACAGTTAAGGATAAAATAGGCTTTCTAGGGCGTTAAACCAAGAGATAATGGTAAGATTACCAATTACACTTATCTAAATCCTATTTTATTGAAATATTTAGGCCTTATTTAATCATACCTTTGAACCATTGTCCATTTTTATTCATTTTTATTGACTATTAAATTATATTTTTTTAATATTCTATGAAATTCTATGTTTTCCCTCTCCCCTGCTCATAAAAGGACACCTCTTCCCTCTATTATTTACATCATATTGATCTTACAAGCTAGAAAAAAACCAACCCAATTATATTCTAAACATTCATATCCATGGTGTAGATATTATGGTCTTCTTGAAATACCATTCCAAGGGTCCTTAAGAAGGGATCTAAAAGAGGTTTACCGAAGAAGAGGTAATCATCCTACCTGGTCTATTTTAATTTATTTCTTATTATATCCTCTATAAATATTTTGTATTTTTCATAAAATAATAAATTATATATAATAATTATAATGAAAATTTATTGTGATTATTTAACGACCATTATCCTCTGTTGATTCCATCGAATGGGAAATGAAATTATCACGTGATCATACTTGTGGACTACCGCAACCGTGTAGTGATATAATTCAGTTTCCATAACCATCATTAATGGATTATTATTATGATGAATTTAATATTTATATATTATATTTATGATATAATTAAAAATATAGTATGGTACTTTTTTATTTATCTTCTATTATTTATTTTCTTTATAAAATGAAAATATAGAACATGTGTATGTATGGACAACCATCTTCATGAATGATATAATTAATTTTTTTGTATCTACCTTTTATGGATGATTCGAAATATGTATGTAATAAATATATATTATATTTAAATAATTATAAAAATTATGGATATTATAGAATTATTATCATAGTACAGGGATTGGAACTTCCAAATGAAAACTCTCATGAAAAAACAAAACTATTTAAACATGTAAATTATGATTTAAGTAAGAAATTATTAATAAATGGGTGTTTAAATGTTATAAGTAGATCATATATGATGATATAATTATAAAAAATATTTTTTTATGGAATTATAATGAATCAAAATTTATATAAAGAATGTTAGTTCACTTATTAATAATGTTGAACTTGAAGTAAGGCTTTAATTTTACAATCTAATTATTTACTAAGATTGTTTATGATTTTGTTTTCGATGATCAAATTTTATGATCTATCTCAAAAGAATCTAGATAATTTTTTTCATCTCTATTTATTTCAAAAAAATACATTTTTTTCTTTCCATTTTATCTATTTATGTACTCAATATACTAATATAATTTTTTTAAAGAAAACCAACTTTCATTCTCTCTTCATTTAAAAATAATTTTTCTTCTGTATCCATTTTTTATAAAAAAAAATTATTCAATAATGTTTTTACTATACTATTATGATATTTTAATTTTATTTTAAATGTTTTTAAAATTATATAAAAAAGGTTCAAGTAAATATTCTTTTCATTTTCTGAATGAGATACTTCTAACTTTTACCATAAATGGTAAAGGAATATTTGTTTGATCATACATGGAATGAAAAATATTTCTCATTTTCATTATTGTTCTATGATTTGAAGATTACATTAGAAGTTTACATGGTTATTTACAAAATAAATTTCCAATAATATTTAGCAAATTTTTAGATTTCAAATATGTGACTTTAAAATAAAAAGGGTATTTTACTTTAGAAATATTCAAATGATCTTTTAAATCCATTTTTCACCGATGATAACATCCTTTAATGTTACATATTCTTTACTTGGGATATAATACAATGATACCATCCTTTTTGTTTCTACAGACAGTTTATGATTTTGATGATGATATGTTAACAAAATACATTTATTTTCCATGGGTTATACAATGATGATATGATTAATGTTTTATGATCTTGTTTCATACATATAAATAGATAATGATTATGTGATGGGTGGTCCTATAATTATACATCACTTTATTAAATTCGCCAAAGAATAATGTTATACAAGATCAAATGTTATGTGGGAGGTTATCCAAAGGTTGAAATAGGGTATATGGGAGGTTATCACATTCCCAACTGATGGTACATATGGGGTTATTCCAGGCCTATATCTAGTACATGGTAATTTATACCTAGACTAACATGTGATGAATTTATTGGTGGGTAGAATTGATATAATATTTATATGTTTATGATCATTCCACACTTTATTCCACTCTTTTCCTCAATGATATTATTAAAATTTTATGATCTCATAGAACATGTTATTTAATTTATTTATGATTCATGTCTTATAAACTACCAAACATTATAGCATTACACATGATTATGATCTATGAAAATGGTTTTCAAAGGGTAAGATCATTTTCTCAAACCCTTATACTCACTTTATGATTAAATGATCACTGAAATATCTATTTTTTATCCATTATATGTATTTATGATCACCCATTAACATGTTTTATTTTTTGAAAGATACAAATAATGTATTTATTTATGATATAACTAATAAGACTGATAGTTTTGAGGAACTAAGTAGGAGATGATGTTGATCATTTATATACCAATTTATTATGTATCTAAGATTCCAAAGACGCTATACCTTTATTGTTATTGTGTGGATTGTAATGTTATGTAATGAATATTCATCTAATAAGATTTTATATTCCTTTATGAAAATTATGGGTCACTATAGTTCTTGTCTAAGAATGTTTTAGTTATTTTTGGAAACTAGTATGAGAAAAATTTAGTGAGATCCCTTAGGATAAGCCTTAGTGCAGAAGAACATCCTATGTTATGGTAAATAATGTTGTGTGGTTTTCCTATAAAATACAGCAATGTTTGGATACTAGCAGGTGGATGTGGTTATGGATCAAATTCACCTATGGGTAAAAAACTCTGAGTGGGGAAGATTGATTAAAAACTTGATCGTCAATTGTTCACGATGAGTAGACCTAAGACTACACAGCTAGATAGACACTCACATGGGACATTCACGAGTTAATTTTTATTTTATTTATGATCCATTTTGATTGATTTAAATATATGGTGAACATAGATTACTTAGGTTAAACCTAAGGTTTCATAGATTTAATAGAAGGTTTCATGGTTTAGAGATCCTATAGACTACTTTTCATGATTTAATTGTTTCTCTCTTGGATTTTTATTTCTTAAACTATTATTTTTGGTTTAGTAAATTATTTAAACCCAAAGGAACCACATTAATGATAAATGTGATGGGAAATGTAATGATTATCCTCCTGAGTAACTAGGTTTTATGGGATTAAGAATGGAAAAAAAAACATGTTACTATTTTTATAAAACTTTCTCAATCCATGAATCATGCCAAACTTCCAAATGAAAATTAGAGGGACCAAGGTTCTATTGAGTCCTTCATGAGGAAACATCCAATATATTTCAATAGTTCTGTTGATGCACTATTTTCTATGTAATGGATCAATAACACTGAAAATATATTTTCTAATATCTATTGTTTATAAATAAGAAATTGTTTTGGTTGTTTATAATTTGAAAGGAGACACATATCAAGGGTGGACTCTTATCAATAACATGAGGCAATAAGAAGAAATTGACTATGTGGAGTAGGTTGTGTTTTGGATGTTATTTTTTAAAAAGTGCATTACTCATATCTGTTATATGAAAATGGGGAAGAAAATCGGTGTTCTTAACCAGATGGATGAAGAATATATTAGATCCAATGAGGAAATTTTTACAAGACTTAGGAGATCTGTATCATGTATTATCATTGGAAAATAAATTAATATTGATTGATTATTTAGTGGGATAAAATGAAGCCTCTAAATTGTTTTATCTATAAGAGAAGTTATTATCTATGACGAAATCATATGATATTCTATCTAGTCTGAAATGGAGATTAGAGTCACTCATCAATGTCATGGATTTGATAAGAAAAGAAAATGAAAATAAATGGAATTTATAATAATAATAATCATAGAGAGAATATGATTATTTTTCCTTTATTCTCAATGTGTTGAATTAAATATAGAGGATATTATATTAAGGGGACTAATAAATTATTTAATTTTAGAAAGGAAGGTAATCAGGTAATCAAATTTCAATGTGATGGGAAGAAGTTATATAATAATACAAATATATATAAGGCTCCACATAGTGAGCCACCCACACTCTAGGGTTTTGAATGAAAGCAGTATGGTCATTATGCTAACAACTGCTCAAGTTTTAAGATTTGTGATGATGATCGACATTAGAAACCTCTTAATGTCTTAAAAAATGGAAATATCATTAGATCACTATTTATGATATGGGTTATGATAACAAATTGGTAAAAGTAACACTTATAATACACTCTAGAACTACTTATATCTTATTTTATTATGGATATACGCTCTCTTTTATATCTGGATAATTTGATAAGGGTATTAAAATACCACCTAAATAATCATATGTTAATTAGTAGTGGAAAATATTAAAAGAATAATAATCACATATAAAGTCTATGATTCTTCTATGATTGAATTTTTTGGGAATGTGCTTCCTAAAAATATTATTATTCTCCCTCTATTTAAATTTGATGTCATTTTTTATCATGGATTCTATTTATTTATAAAATTCCCATATCAATTGCTTAAAAAAGGACGTAAAATTTGATATTCTAAACCAACCTAGGATTCATTATCTAGTCAAGGATGAATTTGTTGTTTCCAAATGAATTTCATTCATTGTATAGGTCTCCATTCCTATTAAATGATGGTATTTATCTAAAATAGCTCTAGAGAAACCCAAAATTAAATATTTACCTATTTTATGAGGGTTTTTTATATCATTCTGGAAGAATTTCCTTGTCTTTTTATGAATCATGAAGTTGAATTTTCAATAGATCTCATACATCTACACCCATTTCAAATACTCCATATATAATGGACCTTATTGAGTTGTGGGAATTAAATATTCCACTCTTATAGAATATTTTTAGGGGATTCCTTCATTCAAGTGCGTCTCCATGTGATGTTATTGTTATTTATTATTAAGAATAAAGATGAATCAATGTGACTCAACACTGATTATATGAAACTTAATAAGATCAAAATCAAGAATAATTTCCCTTTGACCCATAATCATTATTTTTCAATCAATTATTAGGAGGTAAATATTTCTATAGCATTGATCATTGATAAGGTTACCATCAATTGATAGTAAAATATAAATACATACACAATATAGTTTTCATAAAAGGTATGGAATCTATGAATCTATTGTGATTCCATTAGTTCTAGCTAATAACCCCAATATATTCATATATTTGATGAACATAGTCTTTAGAGATTACCTGGAATTGTGTTAGGAGGTCTTCATTGATGATATTCTTATATATTTTATAATTAATTGAGAAAGTTAAGATCACATTAGGATTGATCTAAAGACCCAATGGAAGGATATGTTGTATGAAAAATATACCGAGTGTGAATTTTGGCTATATAAGGTTTCATTTTTTGGGTCATATAATCTCAAGAGAGGTTATATAATTGAATACATCAAAGATAAAAGCTATAGAATATTCGCCTAGACTAATTATAGTGGCTGATATCCATATTAATCTTGACATTTATGGATATTATTGATGATTTATGAATAATTTATCAAGGATATGTGATCCAATAACCAGTTTAACTTAGAATGGGAAAACGTTTTTGTTGGATAGATGAATATGATGAAAATTGTAGGGAACATAAGAAAAGGTTTTTCATTGAACCATTCTCACACTACCCTAAAGTGTATAAGTGATTGTAAATTATAGTGCTTCATTGAATAGTGTACTGGGATGTGCCCTCTTATAGAATTATATATTGATAGCTTATGCCTTGTGACTATTGAAGGCTCATGAGCATAATTTTGCAAACCATTATTTAGTGTTAGATGAATTGTTTCATTAAATACTTGGTGTAATTATATTTACAGATAAAGTTGTGAAATATAAACCAATAATAAAATTTTTATTTAAATATTCACTTGTAAATAGTTGAATATTTTCAATAGAATATGGTTATAGTTGATTACATATTATGACTGCTCAGTACATTACAAACCTGGGAAAGTGAACATGTTATAAAAACTATTATTTAAACTAATTATTTTATATTATCTTTGATGAGGATCACAAAACATTTACTATATCTATATTTAAAAAGGTTAAATCTATAAATCTTGATAGAAGGGGAGGAATCATATTTTATTGAAATGAGTGTTTTACCATCTCTACTAGTGAAGATTAAAGTGGAGAAAAAGGAATATGTACAACCGTAAATGAATTTGATAAGTATTCATGAGTTAAACAATGATTGTGATGGAATGATAATGTTTCTAAACCATGTATGTGACTTATCCATACCAGATTTTAAGAGATCATAGTTTATAATTCAATATTCATCCAATAAGTAAGAATAAACATATAGATCTGAATGAGTATTTCTGATGGAAAAAACATAAAGATAGATATTTCATAGTGTATATCATTCTTGGTATATCAATAAGTAAAGTATAAGAGATAAAGGTTTACATGTATGTTAAAACCATTACCCATACCTGAATGTAAATTGGAAAACATCATTGTGGATTTCATCTTTGGACTCCCCATGATGTCTAAAGGACATAATGAAATTTGGGTTGTACTCGATCACCATACGATGTTAGTAAATTTATTTCTCTCAGATTATATTTCCCCTTCAATCACCTTTCCAGAATATGTATTAATGATTTTTTGACGGTACATGGAGTACCAAATTTTATTATATCTAACACATATTTTAGGTTTACCACTCTGTTTTGAAGAAGTCTTTAGTGGAATCTAGATTTCAAAGTATGTTTGAATACCTTCTACCATCCTAAGATAGATGTTTATTTTGATAGGACCATTAAAACCATGAAGGATATTATAATATTCATTTCATTGGATTTTTAAGGTGGTTTGTATCACCACCTTCTACATTTCTAAGTTACATATAACAATATCTTTCACTCGAACATTTAGATGAATCCTAAAATATCCCTATATAGAAGGAAGTGAAGAATTATACTATGCTAGAATAAAGTTATAGAATGAATGATATTGGAACATAATTTAGATGAGAAAATAGTATAGAAGTCAAATATATTCATTATCATATCATGAAATCTTAGATTCAATAGAAAATTTATGCTGATAATCATCAATGAAATATGAAATTCAAAGATGGTTAAATGGTATAACTCAAAATTTATCCATGGGAGAAGGGTAATAAATTAAAAAATAAGGTAAATCTGAGCCCTAGGATAATTTTCCCATTTAATATTCTTGATCATGTTGGGATATTAGCTTATCGGTTTGTTCTTCCATCCAACCTCTCTCAAGATCACGACGTGTTCCATGTATCTCTCTAGAGGAAGTACATACCCGATTCTTCACATGAAATAAACTCATAGGTTATACCACTAAATAATGATCTATATTATTAATAACAACTACTATAAATCTTTTATCATATAGATTATGTTCTATAAAACAAGACTACTCCCCTAGTTAATGTTTTATAAGGGAATCAGATATTCGAAGAAACTACATGGGATCTTGAGGATGTGATGAAACGGATATATTCTAATTTTTTTGTATTTTATTGATTTGATTTTAAGGGATAAATTAATTTTAAGGTGTTTATAATTTAAAATACCAAGATTTTATATTTATTTATTTAGAAATAAAAATAATTTATTTTATAGATTTCTTTACATGAAACCTAGAGCCCAAATAAACAGTGATATAATATAAAATTATAACCTTATCATTCGATTGGATTTCAAGAGTAGTATTAAAAAAATTATGAAAAATATTTTCAAATGATATATTCAATTTGAAGTTATTAATTAATCCATAATTAATAAGTCCTCAATTTTTAGTGAAGTCATTTTATGCTTCAAAATATATTTTCTGAAATTAAAATATTTTATTATATTTTTTGTGTGGATATTGTAATTAAATTAAAAAATATTTATAAATTTATTTTTATAAAAATTATATCATTTATGAAACAATAATAGTAAAATTAACTTAAGGTGAAATTTTGGAATTTTTCTACAAATTGTTTTTTTCAATGAATAGTTAAAAAATACTAGTTTTATAGAAAGTTTTCTTTTCCATTAAAATATTTATAAATATCCATTTATTTTAATTTATATGAAAATATAATTAGTTCGTTTTTATTAAAAAAATTAATTTCATTAAAATTAACATTATGTTTGTTTTTGGTGTAGAAATTTTTATACATAAACACACACTTTCCTAGAAAAATGTTTTTCATCTCATTTTGTCAGTTTATTTTGAAAGTGATTTTTTCCAAATATAGAAATTGAATTTTATAATATTGATTCCATATTTTGAAACATCATTTCAAAATATTTTAGTGACTCCAATTTCATAGTTTTTCATCATGAATACTAAAATTAGTAAAAATTGTGTTGTTACATTTAAGGTTAGAACAGATTAACTTGGGGAGGGGGTAAATAAAGAGATAATGGCATCCAATTAAACTTATATAAATAATATTTGGTGTCCATATTTAGAACCTATATTTTTCTACCTTAAAATAATTATAAATTTTGATTCATTTTTCTTGACTATGAAATTATTATATTTCAATCTTTTAAGAAATTTCTTATGTGTCATCTCCCCCACTTATAAAAGGACTCTTGTTCCCTCTCTTCTTTAGACAACATTGAGCTAACTAGGAATTATATAACCTAAAAATTACTTATAAACTTCCATATCCAATAATTATATGTTTTGGTCTTCTTTAAGAACCATTCCAAGGGTCATTATGAATGGATCTAAAGTAGTTCTACTAATGAAGTGATAATCATCCTACCCGATCTCTTTCAATTTATTTCTTCTTATACCTCCTCTAAGTATATGTTATTCACCATGAAATTATTAATTAACTAGACTCAATATTTTTATATTTTCTTATTATTATTTTATCATTATTATCCACCCTGTTTTCCATTAAATGGAAAATGAATACATTGATTGTGCGTACATGTGGACAACCGCCTCTACATAGATATATAATTCATTTTCTACAAACATCATTAATGGTTGATTATTATAAATTAAATAATATTTATATAAGATATTTATGATATAATTATAGTTATACTTATATAAAATATTATATACCTTTATGTATTTATTTATAAGAAGAAAAATCCAATAGGATTATATACAAACCACTGTTTCTAGGAACTGTGTAATTTATTTTTTCATCACTACCTTTTATGGATTACTCTAAATATATATAATGAATATATATTATATTTAAATAATGATTATTAGTATATATATTATGTAACCAAGATCATTGTATATGGACTAGAACTTCTTTACTGTAACACTCATGACCAATGAAACGTTTAACACCATAAAAAATTATTTAAAAAAGAGTTATTAATAATGGTGTAAAAAAATGTTATAATGGGATAAAATATGATAGTAAAAGTACATAAATGCTTCTAGTATGTAATTATAATAATTTAAAATTCATTATACTAGAGGATTTAGTTTTATGAATCAAGGAAAACTTAATGTAGTAGTTTTATGTTAAACATTCATTATTTATTAGGATTCGGTATAATTAGGCTTCCAAAAATGAAATTTTATGATATATCTCTCATGAATAAAAATAATTTTATTTTCAACTTATTAATTATGTATATTATGTTTTTTCCTTTAACTTTTCTCTCTTTAAGTACTTAATATATCGAAATAATATTTTTAATGAAAATGGTCTTTATTTCTCTCTTTATTTGAAAATTAATTTTCTTCCTTATCTATTTTTTCATGAAATTTTTTCAAGAATTTTTTTAAAAATATAAAATTATTTTAGAATTTCATTTTTCACCATGAATTAATTTTTATAAATATTTTAAAAATTAATCTTCGTATCATGTTTTGAATGAGTTAATTTTGAATTTTTACTAAAAATGGGAAAAGATTTTTTATTTTAACATTCATGGCATAAATAGAATTTCATTCCATCCTAAACGCTCAATTATTTCAATCCTCGTTTACAAATGTACATGATTATATTCAAAAATAATTATTTCACAATCTTTTGTAAATTTTAAGATTAAAAAATAATTTTTTTAAAAAATTGAAAGGGTGTTTTCCTTGAGTATTATGTTAGTAATATTTTAATGGATTTTTTTATCTATGGGAATATCCATTGATGTTAAATATGACTTATTGAGGATATGATCCAATTATGCCATCATTTTTCTTCATCTTGATGGTTTATTATTATGATGATGAGATGTTTATGAAAATCATTAATTTTTTAATATTTATGATATATTAAATGTTTTATGATCTAGTGGAATATATATGAATAGATTATGATTATTTGATTTGGAAACAGAATTATATATCCCTCCAATGAATTAAGTATAGATTAATGTTTTATGTGATAAAATGGAACATAATTGTTTATCACAGGAAAAAAATATTCTACATAAGAGGTTATCCCATGCCTGGAAGAGGGTACATGTGAGGTTATCCCAATATTGAAGTAGGTACATGGGGGGTTATATTAAGAATAAAATGTGATGAATATATTAGTGGGTATCCTTAACAAAATAATTCTATGATTATGATTATGAAAATCTATTATGACATTAAATTATAATAATGTTCTGATCTTAGGGATCATGTTCATTAATTATTTTATGATTCATGTCTTATGAACTTCCATGTATTATGTGATGAATCATTATTATGATCTATTAATCTATGGATATTGGTTTAAGAAGTTAATATCATGTTATATTACTCATATGATCATGCTAGGCTTAAATGATCATTGATATATCCCTTGTTTACCCTTACTGAGCTTATGATCTCACAAAGTGAGACATAATAAAGAGATGGCTATGAAGAATTCCCCCAAGAATATAAATGGGAAAATATTTTTTTGGTAGTTTCTAGAACTTTAAATATTTTAACTCTAATTTTAATTTCTATATTGACTACCCTTCATAGGTTAGATGAGTATAATTTCACCAAAATAATATACCAAGAACACGTTTTATCCTAATGTTGAAATTTTAAATAACTAAACCCATCCTTTTATATAGGCTCCAAAAAATAAATAAAAAGAAACACACATAATCCATGTGATCCTTAAGTGCCTAATATGATGCATGGGTACCACCTCTTTCCCCTAATGGCCAAGATTCCAAAAATACAATATGATCAAATAAAAAATAGTTAAAATTTAATAATTAAACTCTAAGCACCAAAAATAAAATATAAATCCCAAAATATTTAGTGACATGGAATTCATCTCAATCCCGAGTGGGCTAGACACATAGCTTGACATCCATTACAAGTAACAACACATTAAAATACTATTAGTCTTCCATGATAAAAACGATTATTTAATTTTTAGTAATCCAACATTAATACGACTTGGTTAAAAATGAATACTATTTCAAAATTATAGCCATCCTTCTTAGGAATTACCTTTTAATACACATTCTTGAATACTATATTGTAATGCCTTTATATCTCATGCCCACTCAACTGGTTCCTGAACATGTTTCTCACAATGAGAACATATGCATACATCTCCATACATAAAAGGGTTTAGACTATTATTGATAGTCAATTGGGTGATTATGTTGATATTATATTCTTAGGTGTTAATAGTAATAATAGTAATAACATAGAAAAAGTATAAACCCAATCATGGTGGAACTAATTTAAATACAAGAAAAAAAAATAAAAAAATACCATTACAAAAATTTAACTAATATCAACATGTCATTATAGACATATAAAATGACTATAATTTCCAATGGGACGATAATATATGAACATGTTCAAAATATACAAATTAAAACAGTATCCCAACACCGAGGAATGAACCATAAAATTTTCCAAAAACCCACATCTAGCTTATATACTATTTATATGCCTTTGTCCACTAGATTTCTAATGTCAATGCTTTACCCTAGGATAACATAAATGGTATTTCCATATTATATCAAATCATATACTATTTTTTTAATGTAGATAAATAGAAATAAAGCTCATCACACAACCCACTACTTTCGTTATAAATAAAAACAAGAGAGACTTTACCAACCTAGACCAATACCAGAGTTAATTGATTCATCCTTGAATTTTCATAACAAAAGAACCCTCGATCATCCACCCAATATCATAATGACAAATTTCACATTCCAACCATAACAAAAAATCCATCCAATATAACCCAATAACCCAATGGTACACCATTAATAGATCTCATGAGTCCCAAAGACTTCCACATACTTTACCCCTACAAACAGAACAACCCAACATCCTAAGGCCTGAAGATATTCATCCATCTATATACCAATTGATCATTCCTAATATATAGGTGAGTTTCATCCCCCATATAGTGGTATTATAGACCACGAATTGTGGCCTTTTATATTGATCACCTTATCTATATTTATGGTCAACAATATGTATCATTCCACTTAATCTATGGAGGCCTCCACCCATAACCCCTGGTTAACACCAAATTATTATATCTTATCCTGTATAAAAATAATTCCAATTACCCTATAAGCCAAACCTAATGAGAAGAATCACCAAAAATAAAGGGACACACCTCCATAGAACCAGTTTCACCTCTTTCAAACAACATCTCCCTACTATAGTAATGTTTAACATTATCATCATTGTCCCAGAATACCATACTGCCTTACTTCTAGTGATCAACATCACCAAAAATTAATCATTCCAGGCCCAATACATTCCCACAAAATAATCTCAACCATTGTATGATTAATAATATTTCTACAACAAACATCAACACTCCCAGCCAACCATGTAATCCTATATCACACCTACCATGCCTTACTAGGATCAACCACACTATTCTATACGTAGAAACACCCTCTTGTATCATCGAGGAAAAATAAGAAATCAATTAATTTTATAACTAGACTTGGCTAGACCGTCCTATTTATTCCTAATAACTACACATCATATAACACACATATAATTTAGGATAAATCTAGGAACCACCAAGCTAGAGTTCGTAGAGCTCCACTTACAATGAAACTCAAGCTTATTCATCATTAACCAAATGATTTAAAAAAATCTAAAAAAATTGAATTTATGTTTTTAGTGAGTTACAATGAGAAATATATTACATACTATTACACTTACCTATAGCTCTATATTACATCACACAGCATGTGATTCCACTAATAAATGTGAGAGATATCCTTCTGAGAATAGGATAGAATGAGAGAACCACTTAGGTTGAATTCTCTATAGTACATGGTGTGAAATGGGATAATTTTTTAATAAAATGAGTTTTTAATCATTTATATAATATTTTAGTAGAGTTAGAAAACATTTCTCATATGAGCTATTGATTTTAAATAGTCAAGAAGTCATAAAATATTTTCATATAACTTCTAAAGTCATACATTTCTGGAAACACTATTCATCCAAGTAAAAATTTGGAAAATTATAGTAAAATTCATACAAATTATAATTATGACTTATAATATCAAAAATATTCAAAAATAAAGCCATACTAAACTATACATATCCATTTTCTCAATGAATTTATAATAAATAAATCGCGAATATATCATAAATTCATACTAAAATCAACAATTCATACTAAATTCCATCAAATTCATACTAATTGTAGAATTTTTTATCATTCCAATGAAGTCATACTTAAATAAAACCATACTAAATGAATAATTATTCCATCACAAAGTCTTAAAAAAATTTCCTTTCCAAATTTTTTGAAATCCGCTATAAGACCCCGAAAACCCAAAATTAATGAAAACACATTTTTGACCTTCAAAACATCTTCAAACAGTTAAATATCCAAAAATTCATGCTTGAACACCCAAAAAATATTTATAAAAATTAAACCCATGAGATTGGGCCAAATCCTAAGGCTACTTTCAAGACCTGCATGAACTCCTCGAACACCACCTCCAGGTCCAAAGACGCATTGCTATGTTAAAACCTAACCTAAATATATATGACAAATACACAATACCTTATATAATTATTTAGGTTGTTCAATAAAATCCTCTTCTTCCAATTATTCATCTAGATACTGGGACTTATATCAATTTGATATACTTTTTACTATCTACAAGCTGCAATAGCAATAACAATCCTAATTACATTATATTGGTCAAATGGTGAAACTTTTTCTTAAAAATAAATTCCATCTATCAAAGAATAACCTAGTAAAACTAATATAACCATGTTTTTAGATACCTCTAAATTTTAATTCATCTTTTTTTATAAATACCCACATGGTGATAATGACATTATTCATTTCTAGTCTAGGGATAAGTCTCCAGGTTGAATTATTTTTTATCTAATCAATCTATTCATTCACAGCTTGTATGAACCCTTGATGTTCAATAACATATGTTAATAATTGTGGTTTAATTTGTGAAATGAGACCTTTTTTATTCTAAAGCCTTAATATTATTCTCATTTAAAATTGATATTTTTTATTTCCAATAAGAATATTTTGGAAAAAACTGAATTTATTCCAAATTTGATTATTTAATTTCACATCACTGGTAATTTTTTATTCATTGATAGTTTAATTTAATCAAACATCAATAACATTTTGTTCACTCCCAGCATCCTCATAAACATGTTTACTAAATATTTATATGTTTTTACTTTATAATTTATATAATTTTCAACAACAATTACACAAGGGTTGGATTTATTTTCTATACTTTTATCCCCATTACAAAAAATCATCTAATTTATTCTATTATTCCATCACTTATAGCTTATTTCATAAGAAATATAACCCATAAAGATTCTTTTATTATATGTCAAAATCACTAATATTTTTTTGATATTCACTAAACATAGACCACCAAACACTTTGATGAACATTAAAATATGATTATTATTATTCCACGACTCATATTGTGTCATGTTATAATCTAGTATGAGTATGAATCTATTATATATGTCCATTTTTTAAAATATTTATTCCCTCAAAAATAATTCTAATTTTTTTAGCTAACATGGTTCTCTCCATTTTAACTTTACTTTTATTATTTATTTTTTAAAATCCATTTGTTTATTAAGTATATGGAAAATTATATTAGTGGTTAATATTATCCATAGAAATATAGGATTCAAAATAATTAGAAGTTAATTCATTCCTATTATCTTTCTTCAAAATTTTGGTATTGAATCCTATTTCTCTATTAACTTATCTTATCAAAATATTTACCATCTCAATTTTATATAATTTTTGTTTCAGGAAAGTTACATTGTTAATCTAGGTGAATTCAATAATGAAAGTATAAAATCAAAAATATCATCTAGTTTATTTTTGTCTCAAAGTTCCACATAGAATAGAATGAATGAGATTATGTGGAATAGTGTAGAGAATCTCCACCATTGTTTGACTCTCATACTCAATCATCCCCATTTGAAAAGTTTTATAGAAAATTTATCTTTATATCTATAGTTGGGGAAGGTCTCTCACCACATCATTCTTTTAAATATTACCCCAAATTATTTAGTAAAGTTAGAAAATTATTATATAACATAAAATATTTTCATCCTTGACACCCAAATATAAGGAATTAAAAAGATCATCAAATAGAAACAAGTTTCCATTAGTTCTTTCTCCCTTAGTGAAATTTCATCCATATTTTTTGCTCTTAATTATAAAAGAATTATTCATTAAAATAACCTCTATTAAATCATCACACAATTAGATAACACATAATATATTACACTTAAGTCCATCAACAAAAACAATATTTTGGGATTTCAACTTTTCATATTCTATCTTAGTAGTACCAACTACTAAAATTATCAAGGATATATCATTCCCAAATGTCATAGAACCTCCAACATGATCTACTATATTATAAATAATTTTATTATCACTATCAATATGAGAATATTTTCCCATTTTAATATTACATAGCTTACCTTTCTTTCTAACACTCAAAGAAACATCTATAATAAGTTTTTTTTCTTTATTATTTATTCTATAAATTTACATACCATTTTAATTTTAGTAAATCTATAATAGAAGAGTATTAATACATTAATTTTAATAGTAATCCTATTGGTCGCAACTTCCACATATTTCCCCTAGAAATAAAATTTATTTTGAGTGGATAGACCTGATGGTAACTTTCTAATATACATTCAATTCCTATATTGATTCCTCATATTTTTAGAATAGATCTATTTTATATTAGATATATTCATCCTTATTTCATTATTATACCAATAGAGTGGTATTTTTTTACAACATGAATAAATGTTTTGACAATAATATCCACATTACTAATAATAACACCTAAAATTTTATCTTATATATTGATAATAATTATATCAAGGATTTTTTTTTCATTCCAGCTTCTGTGATTCATTTTATCTTTGTGAGGTAATTATTTTTGTCAAATTACTATTCTCACTTGATAGAGAATATATTTCACTACTTTCTTTCCCCCAACATTACAATTTTTAGAAATAAAATCTACATGGTTTTAATTAATATAATTTCTATTAATTTTAACAAGAGTATATTGGATTTTTTATTTTGGGCTATGATTCTCAATAGCTTGAGATGATTTAGTTTTTACTTTCACAATATTTTTGAAATATTCATTCATAATTATTATAGATTTCTCAAATTAAAGAAACCATGTTTGGGTCTTATTTAAATATTCTCCCACTATATAAAGTATTTATTCATGATCTTTCAGTATCATTTCTTTCCATTCCCCCTTCTACTTTTTTCCTTTAAATTTAATCAATATAAAAATATTTATTTCTAAAAAGACATTATCTTCCTTCATTCTTCTTCTTGTCTTCATTTTTTAATTTCCTAACTTTTTTATTGTGTTTAATATTCTACTCATGAAATACTTTATATACAATATTCATCATATGATGGATAAATGTTATTTAACCTTCCTCTTAATCATTGATTAATGTTTTATCATTCCATTCAACATGTTCCATGATGTTTGTGTATTTTTAAAATATATATTTGAATTGGATACATGAATTAGAGTATAATTACAATTATATTATCATAATATCTCTTCTATTTTTGTTAGGAATGATTTTCTTACATTATGTATATTCTAAGACTACCCATGATCTTTTACTGTAACACACCAAGATTTTGAAAATAAATTTAATATTGAATTCATGAATATCTAAGTCTCTACTAAACACCACTTTGTTATAACCTAGCTAGTAAACATAATTTTTCAACATCTGTGATTTGAAATTTGAAAAACTGACATACATGGTTGCGTTCAGTAAGATATATAGAGTCTGATAAGACAAACTTATTTTTTAGTTAATAGAAACATAATATTATGAATATTAATATGACTCTTAGGAATATTGAATCATGTTATTATTTTATCGTCTTATTTTTATGATCTGGATTGATTTTTCAAAGTGATATAAAACAAATTATACTTTTAAAATTGTTATTTTTCAAATAAATTATTATTTAATTAAAAAAATTATATTAATCATATTTTTAAAATTATTTTCAAAAAACTGGAGTACATTTTTGAATTCTACATGTCAAAAAACGATTAGGGTGAATTATTGGGATTTTTCTGAAATACATGAATTTTTGGTGAATGGTGAAATTCATTAATTTAAAAAATATATTGAATAAGTGAATTCCTGCATCATTATTGAGTCATGGCGCATGTAAATTACCATTGTTTCTAACTCACATGCACTTATTACTACTTTGGGTCATAATAATCAATACTATTCGTTGTATTTGGAAATACAATAAAATAATGAGTAAAATAATGGGAAAACCCTCCTCTCCACCACTATAAAAACCCCCCTCAATCCCCCTTCTCTTCATTCCAACATGCCTTAAATATCATCAAATTTATACCCAAATACCCTTCCCTAGTCACTCCCCACTTTCAAGAGATCATGGTCTTGCTAAATTACCAAAACCCCTTCCCTTAAGAAGGTTCTTAAAGAGGTTATTTCAAAGAGGTAAACATCTTTCTTTTTAATTTAGTTTCATTTCAATTTATCTTATTTTATTATTCTCTCCTAAACTCCTCATTCCAATTCATCCTTATAACTCCATTTTAATTAATATGCTATAATTATACCTTGTTAATTTAAAAACCATTATTAATCTTCTCACTCTCTCTCTCTCTTTTATAAATGGAATCATCATCTGTGAGATTCCAATTTACAACCTTCGTGGATAATGAAGTTTTGTTCTTAAATTTCTTCTTCATTACTGGTAATGAAACCATTTTTATGGTAGAACCAGAAAAAAAAATATTTATTATAACCTACTTAATATTCATGAACCATTATATGTACATAGTATTAATTTATATGACAAAACTTGTTCATAATAATCCAAATACCGCCAAATAATCTAAGTGATTGTAATTAATATTTAATCCAATAATTCATCCCCATACCATGTAAAAAATGATATATATAACCATTAACACTTCTTGATGTTAATAAATAATATATATTTTCTATTTTGTAGAATTACATCCTTTCCACATGAACATCCTTACTCATATACAAATACACTATTTATAAAAACCAAGGAAATGAACACTTTGGAAAGACGAAATTCAATATTATAACTTACCAATAATGACATAATGAACTTAATAAAATTATGAAAAACTAAATACATGTCTAATAGGTCTTGTGTTAATTTATTAATAAGTCAAATTTCATATTCCAGGACCTTAGGTCATGAGCGTGACACATTCGGACTTAAGGTAATGGTTTTCTACCCGAACCTCCATTTTCTATCGGGTTACATTTATTATCAACATACCTCAATTAAATTCTTATGTAATCATAATAATTTATATTTTAATGTTCTATATATGTATTCCAACTAGAATCATACCTTCATTTATAGGTATTTATATTTTTTAAAAGGATCTTTCAAAAATCCTTCCCGATAAACAATCTCGTTTCAAGGGAATTCCTCAAATTCATACCTATTTTCAAGGGAACTCTATAATATGTTTTTGGAACCCATATAATTTATAGAATAGATAATTTTAGTATTAAAATACTATCTTACGTAACTTTTGGTTTTATACAAATATTTATCTAAACGAAACTTCTTTTCAAAGTACAAGAGTACTTATCTCACAAATTATGTGAAGATTTTATAATAGTACCTCCATATATTTCAACAATATTGTTTATTATTATGTATTATTGGGATTGATATTGTATGGTGTCATCTACCATATTCAATTTAATAGTTTATTATATGTTTTTCTATAGATTGTTTATCTTAAAACCATTCACCAATTTACTCTGAATGGTTAGTGTTTATGCTTAATGTTCAAGGAAGGTTATTTATATTCTATATATTAGTTTCAATATGAATGTATAAGTTGTTAATGATTATATACATTCATATGAGTAATTAATTAGACATAGTATGTTTTGGGTAGGGCCCTCTATAACCCCCCAGTGCATCAGTAGGTCTCATGAGACAAACTACGATCTTACCACAAGGCCTTGACAAAATGATTATTTATGGTCTTGGAATGAGGCCTTGATGGTATAGTTATGATGTACCGCATTATTCATTCCCAAATTATGAATATATTATTTATGGTTCAGGTGGTTATTCGACTAGAATAATACCCATGATTATATTTTACAATGGCATTATTTATTCAACTCGTATTCCTTCCATAATGTGTTCACGTTTTTTGTTAAAGGAATAAGTTTTTAGTCATTAAACATGAATAATGTTTATATTTATGATATATTACATTGTATTACATACCCTTACTAAGTGTTTGAGATCACCACTTTCTTATGTTTCATTTTCTCTGGACATTAAGATTTTTATTATGAATGACATTATGGAATTACTTAGGAGTTACGGATGTTGTCGAAGGAATTTCCATGTTGTATTTAGTTTCAAGTTGTAATGCTGAAATTATGTATATATATTGTTTCCAATGATACTAAAATACTCAGTCTTTCAGGATGCATATTCCCTATTTATATTCCAAGGTAATTAAATAATGCACCGGGCCCGAGCAACTGGGGTCGGGTCCTTATAGCTGGTATCAGATGAAGTTTAATAGAAAACATGGAAACTAGATTTAGAGAACATATATTAGGAGAAAAAAACCTGAGATAGTCTTTGAAGATAAATATACAAAAACATCCAATAATTTTTGTTAAGGAATATATTATGTGGATATGTCTAGCAAATACATCATTGTCTGGATACTACAAGTGGATGTGGTTTTGGCAGAAATGTACCTAGGAGTGAAAAATCTAATGAGTTTTAGGCATAACCCGAGGTATCTTGGTACACGACAATGGGCCTTATTGAGCACCTGTTTTGACACTCCCAGGGGATATGCTTAGGATAATTCACATTTTCTTTACAATCCATTATGAAGGATTTAAATGTAAATTTTTCCTCAAAGAAACCATATTTATGATTATGAGATTAGTTATGTATAGAATTTAAATTTTTCTATGTTGAGATTATACATTATGACTCATAACCTAATCTAGTGTATGACATTATTTAAAAATGGCACCTATCAGAAGAAATGGAAACTGCATGAACATGTTTGTCCCATGTAGTGATTTCCCTCCAATGGAACATAATGAGGATGGATCTGGTACTGATAAACTTATAACTATACTAGGATAGCTAACTCATGTTATGAATAATAATCTTACCCATATGGAGCATCTGGATCCACAATGTGAGGGAGCTATGTTAGAACACTTTATGCAACTGCAACCTCCATCATTCTATGGGACTATAAATCCATTTGTAGCTGACCAGTGGATATGTTCCCTATATAAAATATTTCCTACTTTGGAATATAGTAAAAGAGATAAGGTTGTCATAGATCTTTATCATCTATTAGGAGATTTGGATCAGTGGTGGTCGTTAATCCAAAACACAAAGGAGGATGAAAATAGAAGAGATGGAATGGATGTATTTTAAAGATAAATTTATAGAAAAATATTTACCCCACAAACAATGAACAGATATGGAAGGGAAATTCTTGAATCTATGGTATAATGTGGATGAAATTGTAGTTATGTATGAAGCCAACTTTACAAGGCTATCCAGGCATATTGTAGACTACATGCGTATTCTAAGTATAAAAATTGATCGATTCTTTGCTGGTTTAAAACCATTCCTCAGAAGGGAATAAGTCTCCCAAAATTTAGCATTATATGAAGATATAGTCTCTAGTTAAATCAATACGGAAAAGTAATTTTCTAAGTACTGTGAATTTAAAGGAAAACAAGAGAATAAGAGGGATACCAAAATTTTTGGAAAAGTAAATAAGAAAATGGGGAAGAAGGGAAGATTTGAACTTCTATCCTGCTGTAATTGTGGGAAGAAACAACCTAGCACTTACTTGAAGGAAATGGGAGTCTATTACAAGTACTGAGAAAGAGGTTTTCTTTCTCAGGATAGTAAGGGGAAGAAATACGCTACCATTTTTCAATGTAACAATTACAGGGAGATGGGATATTATTCACATGAATGTCCAAATCATTAAGGAAACATTCCCCAATAAAGTCCAAGTGAGAAAGGACAAGCATATACAGTCATAAATGTGGAGGTTGATGTTCCTAATGATGTGTTGGTAGGTATATTAATCATTTCCTTCAACTTATCCAATTCTTTATTTGATTCTGGATCATCGCATCATTTCATATCTTCAATGTTTTCCTAGAAAATATGATATTTCTAATTTTTTTAATAAGGGAGTTGTATGTAAAAACACTAAATGGATGTATCATTGCAACAAATTTGTGCCATGAAGTCCCCATTATGGAATATAAACGGGCTTTATCTACTGATTTTATTTTCATACCCATGTTTGAATTTGATATAATCCTTGGTATGGATTGGATATCAAGCCATGATGCAATAAATTTATTGCAAGAAGAAGGATGTGATAGTTTTTGAGGATGGTGTGGAATCCCTTATCTTTAGCGAAGAAACATCACCATCTGATTCAAATCTAGATCCACCCCCAGTAGCTATATGGAATTCAATTATTGGAGTGGAAGGGAATGTAATAACTATGGGTGAGTAAAAAAATGTTCAAATAGAGGGAGTAACTATTATGCAAGAATATGTTGATGTCTTTCTAGAGGATTTACCTGGAAATCCTCCAAAGTAGTAAATTGAGTTTTCCATTGACTCAATTATTGATTCAAGACCCACATCAAATACCCCTTATAGAATAGCCACCGTGGAATTAGTGGAACTAAAGAAAAAACTAGAGTAGTTGTGTGAAAAAGGATTTATTCACCCTAGTGTTTCTCCATGGGGAGCCCCTGTTCTTTTTGTTAAGAAGAAATATGTATCTATGAGGTTGTGCATTAACTATAGGGAGATCAATTCTTTACCAATAAAGAACTGGTATCTCCTACCTCTCATTAATGATTTATATGATCAACACATAGAGCTCAATATTTATTGAAGATTGGCCTTTGATATAGATATCATCAGTTTGTTATGAGGAAGGACGAAATTATAAAAACAACATTTTGAACTACGAATGGTCATTATGAGTTTATAGTAATGCCTTTTGGACTGACTAACGCACCCTCTATTTCAATGTATATAATGAATAGTGTTTTCAAGGAATATTTTTATGACTTTGTGGGAGTAATTATTGATGATATCATAATATACTCTAAAAACTATTAAGATCATGAAAATCACTTGCGTACTATTCTAAATACTCTTAGAAGAAATGAATTATATGGGAACTTTAACAAGCGTGAATTTTGGATTCAATTAGTTTCCTTTCTTATTCACATTGTCTCTAGGGATGGAATATCTTTTGATCCTATAAAGACAAATGTTGTTCAAGAATGGACTAATCCAATGAACATAACTAATGTTCTTATTTTTATTGGTTTAAAAGGTTATTATCATCATTTCGTTCAGAACTTCACCCGTTTATCCAACACAATGACAAATATTACACATAAAGGGTTTCAGTTCATATGGAAAAAAGAATGTGAGGGATGTTTTGAAGAATTGAATAAGAGATTAGTGAATTCTCTTATTCTAACCATACCATCAGGGAATGATGGATTTGTGATCTATATTAATGCATAAAAAAGGACATGGTTGTGTCCTTATGCAGAATGATAGATTTATTGTCTATGCATCAAGGAAGATAAAAATTCATGAATAAAACAATCCTACTCATGATCTTGAGTTAGAACCTGTAATCTTTGATCTGAAGATATGGATACATTACCTCTATAGAGAAAATTTTGAGATATATACGTATCCTAAGAGTTTGAAATATATCTTCTCATAGAAAGAACTCAATATGAGGCCAATGTGATGGGTCAAACAACTTAAGGATTATGATTGTACCATAAACTACCACCAGGAAAGGAATACAAGGTAGCTGATTCATTGATAAGGAAGGATCCTGGAGTCCTCAACAAAATAATGATTGATAAGGATCCTTTGTACATAGATCTTGTGAGGATGGATATGGGAATTATCAAATAAATAGAAACATCACTAATTTTTCAAATTGTTTCACAACTGACTTTATTGGAAAGAATTAAATCTTCATAGTCTGATGTAAATAATCTTCAAAAAAATTAATGTTGTGAATGATTGGAAGTTGGTTGACTTCATGTGTGAAGATAGAATTCTGAAATTTGGGAAGAGGTTATGTGTTCCCTCTCTACCTGAGTAGAAAAAGAGTTTTATTGGATGATTCTCATAGTTCAAATTTCATTATACATCCTGGTAGTAGTAATATGTATATATATTTGAAGGAAAATTTTTTGTGGGATAACATGAAGAAGAAAATTTATGATTATTTATCAAGATAATTAGTCTGTCAAAAAGTGAATGCTGAATGACAAAAACCTAGAGGATTCATGTATCCTATACCTATTCCTATATGTAAATGAGATGATATCACCATGGATTTTGTCACTGGACTACCCAAAACTCCAAAAAATAATAATGCAGTATGGGTAATTGGGGATTAACTTCCAAAATCTACACATTTACTCACTATAAGGGAGGATTTTCCACTTCAATGCCATTCAATATTTTATATCAATGAAGTTTTGAGACTTCATGGATCACCTCTCTCAATTGTTTCTAATTGTGATCCACAATTTACTTCAAAATTATGGAAAATTCTTCAGAAAGCCTTGGATACTGAGCTTCGTCTGAGTACTTCATATCATCCTCAAACTGACGGGGAATCAGAAAGGATGATCCAAACTTTAGAGGACATGTTGAGATCAAGTTCACTTTACATTCAAGGTATATGAGATCAATATTTACCTATAGTGGATTCTTTCTACAGTAATAATTTTCATTCCAGTATTCAAATGGAACCATATGAGGCATTGTACAGAAAGAGATATCGTACACTAACATGTTGGGATGAAGTTGGTGAAAGGAATCCAGTGAGCCAAGAGCTTGTGGTGGAAACAATAGTGAAGGTAAATAAAATTCAATACATTATCAAAGAAACTCAAATAAGACAAAAAGTTTTTGTTGATAATAGAAGAAATGATTTGGAATTTCAAGTGGGTGATTAGTTTTTCTTAAAATTATCTCCATGGAAGGGTGTCATAAGATTTGGGAAGAAAAGGAAACTAATCCCTAGGTATAAAGGTCCTTTTAAAATCTTGGAGATAATTGTATTTGTTGAATATCTTTTGACCATGCCACATAGCCTGTAAAATGTGCACAATGTGTTCCATGTCTCATTACTGCGAACATACATATCATACCCAACGCATGTCCTCACTTATAAAGGTATAGAATTTGATCCTGACCTATCTTACTGTGTAGAGCCTATCTAGAATCTGGACACTAAAAAACAAGTGTTGAGGAATCAGATGACTCAACTGGTTAATATATTTTAGAAAAATCATAAAATCGAAGTGGAATCATGGGAGTCTAAGGATCATATGATGAATAACTACCCAAATCTTTTTGTGACGTAACATTCTGGTAATTTCGAGGATGAAATTTTTGTAAGGAGGGGATAATGTAACACCCCAAGATTTTTCAAATAAATTTAATATTGAATGCAAGAAACACTGAGTCTCTAAACAACACCACTTTTTTATAAACTATCAATTAAACATAATTTTTTCACCTCTATGATTTGAATTTTGAAAATCTGACATACACGGTTACATTCAGTAAGATATTTAGAGTCTGATAAGGCGAAATTAATTTTTACTGAATAGTAACACACCATTATGAATAGTAATATGAATAGTAATATGTCCCTTATGAATAGTGAATCATATTATTATTTTGTTATCTTATGGTTATGATCTTGATTAATTTTTTAGTGTGATGTAAAATGAATTATAGTTTTAAAATTGTTATTTTTTGAATAAATTATTAATTTATTTAAAAATTAAATTAATCATATTTAGAAAATTATTTTCAAAAAATGGAGTTCATTTTTGAATTCTACATGTTGAAAAAATGGTTAGGATGATCTTTTGAAATTTTTCTGAAATACTTGAATTTTTGTGAATAGTGAAATTCAATAATTTAGAAAATATGTTAAATAAGTGAATTTCTGCATCATGCTTGAGTTATGGATGGTGTAAATGACCATTATTTCGAACATACATGCACTTATTACTATTTATGGTCACAAAAATCAATACTATTTGTTTTATTTGGAAAAATAATAAAAAAATGAGTAAGATAATGGAAAAAACCATCCTATCCTCCACTATAACCACCCCCCCCCCCCCCACACACACACACACTTCGTCTTCTATTTATTCCTATAAACCTTGAAGCTCCCAATTTTTCTACCAAAATAACCTTCCCTAGTCACTCCCCACGTCCTAAAGCTCTTGGTCTTTCCAAAATACCAAAACCCCTTCCCTTAAGGAGGTTCTAAAGGTTGTTATTTCAAGAGGTTAAACATCATTCTTTTTCATTATGTTTCATTTCAATTTATCTTATTTTCTTATTCTATACTAACCTCCACTATCAAATTGATCCTTATAGCTCTATTATCATATATATAGTGGAATTATCCCATGTTAATGTAATAACTATTATGAATATTCTTACTCTCTCTCTCTCGTTTATAAATGAAATCATCTTTTGTGAGGTTCCAATTTACAACCATCGTGGATAATGAAGTTTCATTCATAAATATATCCTTAATTATTATTAATGAAACCAATTTTATTGTTGAACCAGACTATAAAATATGTATTATTACCTAATTAATATTCAGGAACCAGTATCTGTACATAATATTATTTTATATGAAAAAACTAGTTCATCTTAATACAAATACAGCCAAATAATCTAAGTGATTGTTATTAATATTTCATCCAATAATTCATCCTCCTACCTTTTAAATAATAATATATATAATAATCAACACTTACGGATGTTCATAAATAATATATACTTTTAATTCAGTATAATTTCATCCTGCCCACATGAACATCCATACTCATATACAAATATACCGATCATAAAAACCAATGTAATGAACACTCCAGAATGAAGGAATTCAGTATTTTAACTTATAAATAAAGAAATAATGAAATGAATAAAATTATTATAAAGTAAATAAATGTATTATATTCTCTCAATTTATTTATTAATAATTATAATTTCATATTTCAGGACATTAAGTTCAAGAGCAGAACACATTCAGACTTAAGGTAAGGGTTTTCTACCCGAACTTCCATTTTCATTTGGGTTACTTTTATTATATACTTTCCTCAATTCATATATTATGTAATCATCATAATATCTATTTGAATGTTATATATATTCATTCCAACCATAATCATAACTTCATTTTTGGGGATTTATATTTTATAAAAGGATCTTTCAAAAATCATTCTCGATAAACAATCATATTTCAATATAATTTCTCAACTTATTACCTATTTTCAATGGAACTCTATAATATATTTTTGGAAACCATTACCTCTATATAATCACTCATTTTATTAAGAAAATACTATCATACTTCAATTATAGTTTTGTAAAAAAAATTCCAAAAGAACTCTTCTTTTTAAAGTATAAGAGTATTTTTCTCAATAATTACTCGAATATTTTATAAGAGTATCTTAATCTATTTCAACACCCTTGTTGATTCTTATGTATTATTGGGATTCATGTTTTATGGTATCATCTACAATATTTAATTTAATTGTTAATTATTAGTTTGGATGTGGATGTGCTATCATAAAACCAATCACCAATTTACTTCGAATGATTAGTATTTATAATTAATGTTTGAAGAAAGTTATTTACATTCCATATATTAGTTTCAAGATGAAAGTATATTTTGATTATATTTATACCTGTTCATATGAATAATTAATTGGATATTTTACGTGTCGGGTGGGGCCCTCTATATCCCCTCGGTGCATCGGTTGGTCTAATGAGATAAACTATGGTCTTCGCACAAGGCCTTGACAAAATGATTATTTATGGTCTTAGCACAAGGCCTTGACGGTATGGTTAGGATGTCCCTCATTATTAATTCCATAATTATGAATATATTATTGTTAGTTAATGTGGTTATTAATCTAGTATAATATACATGATTATGTTTTACTATGGAATTATTTATTCTGCTCTTATTCCTTCCATAATGTGTTTATGTTTTTTGATAAAGGCATATGTTTTTAGTTATTCAACTGGCCTAATGTTTATGTTTATGATATCTTCCACTGTATTTGTTACCCTTACTGAGTGTTTGAGATCACCCCTTTCTTATGTTTCATTTTCTTAGGACATGAAGGTTTTTGTTATGAATGACATGCTGAAATAACCTCGGAGTTATGGATGTTGTCGAAGGAATTTCTATGTGGTTTACCATTTCAATTTGTAATTTTGATCTTATGTATGTATATTGTTCCCAATTATACTAAACAAATCATTCCTTCGGCATGCATATTCCTAGTTCATATGAAAATGAAATTAAATAAGGCACCAGCTCCGGGAAAATGGGGTCAGGTCCTTATATTTACCCTAAATCATTTTCTTCGGTCTTTCTTCTTTATCCACAACCTCATAGTTTCCACATTTTATCCTTGCGAAATAAATTGATAAATGTATAATTACAACACATCTAGAGAACTTTAGAGATATTTTTTCTTAATAAATTCCTTTGGATTTTTCAATGTTCCCTGAGATATGAGCCATAATTATCTTAAACTCGTTATCGATTTATTTTTCATTTTTAGTATAATATGATTAATCATCAACTTATTCTATGATTTTAATTTTTATCATGGCTTTAAAATCCAATTCATCCTTAATATTCTTTTGGAATTTTGGAATATTACTCATCTCATAAGAAAAAATAATGTTATGTCATTCACCATGAGATAAATTATCATGGTCTTATATATAGAAATTT
Organism: Viscum album; assembly: GCA_963277665.1. Classification (NCBI taxonomy): domain Eukaryota; kingdom Viridiplantae; phylum Streptophyta; class Magnoliopsida; order Santalales; family Viscaceae; genus Viscum; species Viscum album. The sequence continues at coordinate 1,789,745,545 of OY728133.1, read as the reverse complement.
TAGTATCAAACCACTCAAGAAATTTTCTAATGAGATTCATGAAAATACTGGTGTATTGTCATTTTTCCATGTAGCCATTGAGTTCACTAACTATTTCATTGAATATTTTTGAAATAACCCAAAATAGTTTCATCTTAAAATATCCTCATATCTTCAAATTTGATTATATTTTTATGGATTTTCTTATTTAACCTTCACATTCCCCTTAATAGTTCTTTCTAGTTTATTCTAAATATCTTTTTTTTTATGTCCCATTAATTTATTATAAACCATATCTAAAATTTGATAAGGGTAGTATTTATTTTCCAATAACCTCTAAATTTCTGTATTCAACAATATACATGGTTTCATATTTCTTATTATTTTTGTAATCCAATAGAATTAGTATTTATGATTTCTATAATAAAATGTGCATCTAATATTGGGAAATCAAGCTATTTGATACTAGTTTTAGTGCCTAGAAATTCATGCACCACTAAGTGTGTGGGGATGAATTAGTGGTTGTTTTTCTCAATTTCATCATTATAAATAAACCATTATGATTAGTTTAATCTTATCCACTAAAATATGATTACTAAACCTCATCCAAACTCAATTTTAATAAATAATAACAAAAACACAATATATTTTTACAAAGATCACCCCTATGGGGGGTGACTACGTCCTTACTAGGTCTAGGTTAAGTTTGATTCATAGATTGTTCCACTATAATGAATAGGGTTTAAAAGTTGATTGGGAAGGTATCATCCTTTCCATATAGTGTTTCTCAACTCTTTTAGAATATCCTACTAGAATGAGACCAAATCATATATATTGATAAAGATAACCTTCCAACATAGTGAACACAATCATCATATGAATTCCAGGATGTGACAACATCATCGTATAAGATCTTCTCTATCTAGTTATAAGAAACTAACTGCAATAAAATATTTAGATTCTCTATAATATATGTCATTCTTCTAATATAATTCTCATAATTACTACACATGAATAAAAATATATATTATCTTCCTCATATTAAGTTTCTCTCTCCTATGACTGAAAGGTTCAATATGGTCATCATAAAGTTGGTTTTCTCTCTCATTTATTTTTGGAAATCACATAAATATCATTTTATAGTTCTTATATGTCCTTCCGATATATTTTGGATATTTGTTTAAATATTTTAAAATATGAAAATTATTCAATTATAAAAATTTAGTTTTGTATAAATTCATTTAAAACTTATCTAATATAATTCTCTAAAATATTTTTCTTTTTAAAGAATTTGATATCATAAATTATTACATATAATTTTCTCTAAAATATTTGGATTCAATTATCTTCTTTCATAGCATAAAACGTTAAAGAAGTTTACTCTTCAAAACATCACTAAAATAACCACTTTTCCCTTGACCTCCATATGACAACCCATAAATTTATTACACATTGATTCATGATTTATTACGCAATTTTTCTCATAATAAAACTCATAATATTGAGATTAATTGTTACTTTTTGAGATTAGATACATAACATAAAATCATAAAATCAGGATACAACAACTGCATTGGAAACTTCTTTAGCATGCTCTTAAATTTTCACTGTTCTTTTAAAACTACATGGGATAACCTAGGGATATACATTAAGAAGGTGTGTGGTATAAATCTCGGTAAGGGAATAACAATCCTAACATGATTTAAGTATAACATGTTAGTCAATAGGAATATAAATGAGACATAAAAGGGTATGAGAATCCTAATTTTTAACATTGAGTCATGATATAATATGATAGCATAAAGGCAACATGAGAATGTGGAAACAAATTTAAACATGACATAATAAGTATAAGTCACGGTTAAACATGAATAAATCATAAAATAGTGTTCTTAGGATAACCTCATATAAACAACATTGGAAATTTAATGAGATTAATACATTTCATAATGCATTGGAGTGCTATTTAGGCGCACCCATCTTAATCAAAATGTGTGCATGTGTAAGTGTTCAACATAGATCATATAACATAAGAATAAATTTCAACACTTTTAACCCCAATATTCTAGATTTAAGTTATATATTTTGATTTCACCAATAAAATAATTATAGTTACATATAGTTTAATACCCTTGAGTGTAAATGGTTATGGGTCTTCACTACCCAATTGTTTGGTTTGGAAATTGGTAGGAAACTTTTGGCAGCATAAGAGGGGTACATAATGATTCTAGAGAGGGATTAATGAGAGTTAAATGGGTCTATAAAAACATAAATATCAAATTGGTAGTAATAAATATTTTTTAAAACATAATCATGTATGAAAAATGGAAAACAAAAAGTATAACTTAAAATGGTGCTTGAATAAAGGAGAAGGTGAGGATACCTAATTACATTTTGGAAAATTAATGGATTATGTGAAAATTATAATGAGAGGGGATAAATGATATATCATTATGATAACATCTATTGAAATTTAAAGGAATATTTATAAATTTTTCCAACATAACCAATTGAGATTCAAAAGGATGAATACATAGAAGGTGCTTGAATGGAAAAGAATAAAGGGAGGTCCCTTGCCTTGGGATGATGTTTCATAAAGATAGTTAGGGACTCCATAAGACCTTGGAACCACCCTGTAAGGATTATTGAGAGGGTAATTATGAGATAAATATTTATCAAAGTCTTTTTTGTGGAATATAAATAGGAAATGAGGGTATTTATACTAGAGGAGGGGTGGTTTTAAGTGATTAAATAATGATTATTTTGTATTTAAAGATAACCACTTTTGTTTGGAATTAATTTCAAATAATTTGGTTGATAATTAATATTTTAAAGTATGGCTAGGGTTGTGAAATACATAAACCACACATTTAATTTTATTATTTATGAGTTATTTTATGATTTTACTATTTAACATTAACCTGCTAAATTATTTTACCTGTACTATGGTAAATCTATTTTACCATGGTAACATTTTTTGTTTAGAAAAATTAAAATAACCTAGTTACCTAATTTTTATCTTATAATTACTAATATGAAATCAATTTTAAATTATTTAATTTATAAAATTGATAAAAACAATTCTAATGTGATATGCCTATAAATCATAAAATCATTTTTTTAGAAAAGTTAAAATTGTGGATTTCAAACTGCTAGGCATGTGTTCCTAAGCATAACACCTTATGTATTATGTCATTACTTAAATAAATTTTGACCAATAATTAGGGTTCATAAATTTGAAATCATGATCATATAATGATTATTTCATAACTGTTATGGTGTTTTGTAAAATTGGTATTTTCACATTTTCCCCCAAAAATAAATTTTATTAGAAGATTACAATAAATTTACCCTAATATAATTCTGATTTGTTGAAACCAAAAATAAAATTTAATTTATTTGAATAATAATATAAATATTATAATCATTTATTTTAAATAAAAATATTTATTTATTGAATATTAATATATTTATGACATAACAAACTTTTTGACCATTATAAAAATTATTTAGGACTTCACAACTTTATATTATCATCTAAAATTGTTTTATAAGATAATTTAAAATATTAATGGTTATTTAAAACGTATAAATTTATCATAAAATATAATTTTAATGTCATATTTATATAGTTACCAAAAATACATTTATAAAATAATCCCAACAGTTACTTTATTATTCCAAAAAAGTAATAATGACTAGCCTTCTTAATGATTAATGGGTATAATGCAAGCCTATTGTATATTATAACAATACTCATTCTTAATGGTCATATATCCCTATATATACATCATAATTTTCTCTTCATCCAATGCTAAAATATATAAAAATATTTTTATACATCCTTTGATAATTTTGATTCTTTTCTTAATACTTCTATGACTTTTATGATCTTTATGGAAGGGGAGATCTTATTAGGATATTTCAAACTAGTTGATTTTGTTTTAATGAATGTATTATTCTTCCATGTGTATATCCATTTATTTTTTCTCATTTTATTATTCAATATCATCACATGATGCATAAAATTATTATGATATGTAAAAGTATTTGTACGTTCTCATAATAAATCATTCATTGTAAAATAAGAGTTTCATTAATAACATAAGTAAATTTTAAATCTGTTACATTATTCCCCCCCTTAAATAAGTTTAATCCTCATAATCTTCATTTCATAAACTAAAAAATTAGGGTGTTTTTATTTCAACACATCCTTGAGTTCCCATGTCACTTCCTTAAACTTTTGGTTCCTCCGTATAACTTTAAATAGGTGAATTGTCTTATTTAGTAGAATTTTTTCTCTATAATCCAATATCTTCACTAGATTCTCCTCATATGAAAGATCATTTTCCAATGACACCACCACTGAATTCAGTACATGTGAAGGATATGGTATGTTCTTTCATAATAGGGATACATGCAATATATATTATACTTGAGACAAGGTTGGTGGGAGTTCTAGTAAATAATTCATGGCTATTAGGTGATTGAGAACCTCAAAAGGGCCAATGTACCTTGGAGATTGCCTACCCTTCTTCCCACATATCATGAATTACATACAAGGAGATATAAAATGGAATAACTTATCTCCAACCTTAACCTTCAGGTCTCATTGATTATTTTTAGCATAGATATTTTATCAACTCAAGTGTCCATGATATGATTCATAATGGTCTTGACCTTCATCCCACCATTTAGGTGTTCTGATTCCTTCCCATATAAGGATTCATAGGGATCCATTTGAATTCATGAGTGGAAATAGTTATTGTATGTGAACTCGGCCAGAGGAATATATTGATCACAACCACTTTTTAAGTCCATTTAGATTTCTCTCAACATATCTTCCAGTGTTTGAATAGTCTACTAAGATTGACCATCAATTAGGGTGATAAGTCATACTAAAGTTCAAATAAGTGTTTATATTATGTTTTAGATTCTTCAAAAACATAGAGGAAATTTTTTTTTATCAATAAGATATAATAAATAGTGGTGTTCCATTTAGCCTCACCATATCTCTAATGTATATACCTAAAAATTGATCAAGTGAGAAGTCATATCAAATTAAAATGAAGTGAGCAGTGTTTATATTATGGTCCACCCCAACCCATATAGAATCATTTCCTCTTGATCACTTTGGAATACAATTAAAAAATTATATAGTTATGTTTTAAAATTTCCATATATGTATGGGTAATGGTTTCATCATCCTCTTGTAATTTTTCCTTTCTTCTTTCACATGCCGATATACAAGAAACCCAGATGTATATTACGTGATGTCATTATTCATATTTTCCCACCAATATTTATATCATATATGTCAATAAATCATAATTTTATGGGTAGATGGACAAGGTTGATATATGAGCATCATCTAACAACTTCTTCTTTAGCTTATTAATTGGTGGTACACATAGTCGTGACCTAAATATTACAACTCCTTCTTTAATTTTGAACTCTGGGTATTTCTCTTTTCTTATAGATTCCACCTTATAATGAATTTCAAAATCATCTCCTTGAGAATCCTTTATCTTCTCTAGAAGGGATGGCTGGGAAATCATTTTTGAAAGGATTGATAATGTTCATTTCTTTATAATTCAGATGTTTATCCTTTTCAAGTATAAGAAGATAATATCTTTCTTAATTATCATCCGTGATAAGGTTCAAACATATTTTCTACTTATAATTTCTAACCATTTATTTTATTTCCCATGATTGTAGGAGATTGATAAGTCATATTCCTTAATTAGATCTAACCATATTGTTGGGCACATATTCAACTCTTTTTATCTGATTATATATGTGAGGCTCTTATGATCCATACATATTTCACACTTATCTCCATTGAGATATTGTATCCTTATTTTCAATGTGAATATCACTAAATTCAACTCCAAATAATGAATTGGATAGTTCTATTAATAGACATTCAACTACCTTTTGGTATAGGATATCTCTTTTTCATTCTACATTAGTACACAGCCCAAGTCCTTTTTTGAAGCATCACTATATACCACCCACTTTTGGGTAGTGTAAGTATAGGTGCAGTGAAAAACATAGTTCTAAACTCCATGGAGATCTCCTAACACTATATATTCCAAAAAAACAAGGATCCATTCCATGTAATTTTGGTCAACAGTTTTGAAAATCAAGATAAATTTCCCAAAAATCATCAATAATATCCATATAGTCTAAGGAAGCTATTGATATCTATCCCAAATGTCGATCTTGGTCCTCATTAAATTGACTCTGTCTTTTATGGGTAAATAGTATCCCATTTATTATGATAACATACACTGATAATGATACTTCCACCAACCCGAAAACAAATTTCTCTTCTCTTTACATAAATAATATCCTTTCATAATGTCTTTAGCACAGTAGTCAAATTATCCCCATATTCCTCCCATGTTTTTCAGTAGATTAGAATATCATCTATAATTACTTCCAAAAAATTGTCAAGGTAATCTTTAAATACTCTATTCATCATGTCGATGAAGATTGCTGGAGTATTTGGGAGTCCAAATGGAATCACTATGAACTCACAGTGCCCATACCTTAGGTGAAAAAACAATATTTGGGGTATCCTCCTTCATAGTCTTTACTTGATAATATCATAATAAAAGATACACCTTAGAAAAGTATTTGTATCGATTAAGATGATCGAATAAGTCATTAATCCATTATAGAGCATACTTGTTCATTATCATGATCTCATTGATATCACGATATTCAACGAAAAGGAGTATTGAACCATCCTGGTTCATGATGAATAGGAATGGTATGCCACACAATAAATCAATTGAGTATATAAACACTTTATTGATATTCTCCTAGAATTTTTTCTTCAGTTCTTCAAGTTCAAAAATGAAAATTATATATATAGTCTTGGATATTGCAAATTTCCTAGGTATAATATCAACTGATAATTAAAAATATCATCTTGAAGGAAGACCGGACCATTTTTGGGAATCACATCACTGTATTCCCTCAAGATGGGAATATATTCAAGGATGATATTTTCCTTTTTCACAAACATTTGATCTTGATACACTTTCTCGTGGGGAAATAATATATATTCTTATGATGAAAATACCAAAGAATGTTCATTCTACTTAAAATTTTATAAAATTATATGATGATTGGAAATACGAAGGATATTTTTCTTCTCTCATTAATTTATTTTCTCTCTATATAATGAAATCCAATGGATATCCAAAATTGCATCTAATTCTTCTTAATGGAGTATTTCAAGGTTCGCTGGGGATTTTAGAACATTAATTTTGATAAGAGAGGAGTTAAATACATGGGATAAAGTAGTTTCCACATTTATCATTTTCACCAACATCTCTACATCCATGCTTTATGGTGGCGTTTTAATAGTTCTAATTAACTTCTGTTAGATGAAATAATGTGTAGAACAAGAATCAAAAAGTATATTCACTATTTTTGAATAAATAGGAACTAGACCTATCACCACTTAATTATCACTTTGTTATCAGGATCTACCTCAGCGGTTGTGATGGAATATTCTCACTCTTTCTGTATTAGAGGTTGTTGGCATTGATTTTCTTTAAAAACTTTTGGCATGGGGCAGTGGTTCTCTTAGTTTCCTTTCCCCTACTATTGAAACATTAGACAATAGTTTAAGGATTGACTATAGAATTAGTATCTTTCATTACATTGGTGGTTTTATCCCATCGGAAATCACTATCTAGGTGGCCTTACTTTATACACACAAATCATCTAATCATCCCCCTAAGGTAATTTCTAGAATTCTTCTTCCCTCACTTTTGACAAGTGGGATGTTGAAATTTCATTCCATCATTATATTTCTCGATTATACCATCTAAATTAAACTCAAATTTATACTTCTCATCTCCATTAAACCCTTCAGATTTGATAACCACCATTTCAACATTAAGGGAACGTTGAACAATCTCTCATAGCTTTCAATGCCCCAAATCACCATGGATTTTCATAGACTTGGATTCTACCCACCATAGAAGTGGTAAAAATTTTATTCGCGAGTAATGACAAATTTGGATGAATATCATGTAACTATTGTGATTTTCCCCATATGCCTTGATGTATTATTCATCTTTTTTACTTCAGTTAAAGGAAATACCTCTCTATTTTACGTTAGAGAGTATGAGGAAAATATTTATAAATTTTTTTTAGAATTCCTTCCATGAAATCACTTTGATCTCTTATGTAGGATTTGTATTTTTGATCAATGTACACCACTGATCAATTTATCCTTACATTTAATAAGAGGCCAATACAACATTCTCTTTCTTAGAAATGAAGGATGTAAAAGATATTCTCAATTAATTTGATCCATTTTTCTACAATTAAGGGATTAGATGTTCCACTGAACATCAGAGGCCATTGTCACATAAAGGACTCAATTTCAGATTTTTTATTCTTAGGTGTATTTTAAGATTCCTATTTATACATGTTTCTATTAATGACTTGAATTAATAAGTGAATGTTTCATCACAAATATTTTGATTCCTTATCCCATTTGGTTAGTAAAAATGTTTGGGTTAGTCGTCACATTGGCCCTCATATTGGTTGTTGATCTAGATTCTCTTATTTCTATTCATCAACTACAATAAAGGTAAAATTAGGGATGTGTAATTTTAAAAATTTGAAAACATAAAAAAAAATCCATTAACACTAAATAAATAACTCATAATTGAGATATATTCCTTAACTTAGGATTTTATAGGCTTCAATATAGGTTATCTATGATCTATTTCCATATATAAACTCTTATAGGAATTTTTTTCATTAAAAATGTTTTATATTGAGCATGTGAATTTAGCAAAGAATCTCTCCCATGAGTGTCAAACCAGGTGAGACATGCACTATTTCTCAATTAATTCTAGCTCAATGTGGTGTTTTTTGAGAGTTACTTATTGTTCTAAAAAAGGATTGAGACCATTGAGCGGGGGTGAATCAATGGTTCTTTTTTCATTTATAAGAAAGTTTCTTAACTTGTTTAGTAAACATTATTAACCTCTAAAACATGTTAAAATTCCGATCTACTCAACTAACTTCTAAACCTAACCATTCATATGTGACAAATATAAATAGAAATTAGCACATTTTTTATACATGGTTTGGTAAAAATACATACTTCTTTCCATGTTGTATAGTCTCACAAACATAGATTCTTTTATTTTCTTATTTTTGGAATAGAAAGGAAAAAAGCATTGAAAAATTATGCAATTATAGAAGAAACTTTCCTTCTATAGTTGGTTATACCTTCCAATGATCCTTATTAGTATCTACTTCCCATAGATGGTTATACACCCAAGCAAATCAATCAATATTATTTGGCAATTGGAAAGTACCCACAGTTACAGGCTTCAGTTTCCTTCTTCATTTTTTATCCACTTCAGAAATTATTCACTTCCTCCATATTTAAGATGGATCAAACTTTACTCGCATGAAATCTTCAAGAACATCAACAATTATCTATGGAAATTTTTGGTCATGAAACATTCTATAGAAACTATATTCAAAAAACATCCTTAGTAAAATTCATTCTAGCATGCCTAATCCTGATAACCTTAATCTGATGGGATCCGTAAGAATGGAGTCGGTCAAATTCTCCTTCTACTCTTCCTTTTTCAACTATGTATAAACTCAATTGGCAGCTCACAATTCCTCCATATAATGGAACTTGGTCTGATGAACATTTCTTCTATAGATATTGCTCCAATAGGCTCACTCTAGTGGACTTGATCCAATAAATCATTGTCCTATGGATCTTTCTTCATTGATCAAATTTAAACTCGCTCTATGGACTCATTCTGATGGAACTTACTCAACATCACTATGTCATGTTGAAAACTCAATACGTGTTCCACAATTGTCGGAGCTCTAACACCCATAAAGAGTTCAATTTCAAAATATTTAATATGTATTATCCTTATCCTTTTATAGGTACCCCATAATGAAAATGGTGGGAAGATTAATTCCTTTTTATGCAAAACAAAATTAAAAATACACAAATTTCTTCCTCATTTAATTCTTTATCTTTGAATTCTTCCACTCTTCTAAATAATTTTAGGAGATTCTCAAATCTTCTCAAATAATCAAACCTCTTCATGTTTACAAACATTTATTCAGTCTGATTATTCAATCTAATTCTTCATTACTATGAATGAATATGACAAAATAAAGATGGACCATTATGATGACCACTTATAAGCACTTAAAGTCTTCTTATACAAATGATTTGTACCATCTGTTAAGCGTAAGGTATTTATTGGTCTCTACTTTACTCTGATGAACACTACAGTTCTAGTCCGATGAGTCTGTACCTCTTCTTGAGAAAAAATTAATACTATTTCTCTTTTTCTCTTAACCCCATTGTATGATAACAAAGTATGACTTCCTATATTCCTAACCCAATTGAAATATCATTCATTATTTCTCAATTATACCTTCATTATAACATTGTGTCTGAAGTCTTAATGATGCCAACAATTTATAAACTAAATCAGTGCCATAATTCATTATGATGAATTAGTGGCGTACCACATCCAATGGACCATTATCGACAATGACTTATTTTCATTAGTAAGATCCATATTTTAGTTATTTTCATATAGATGATTCTCATATAGATGATATTAATCCTTCTGATTCTTGTCTTCCTCACATTGATGAGAAAAATCCAGAATATTTCACTTTTATTTATCCTCTCTTCCACAATCTCCATATTGTATCATGAATTATTCATGACTTTTAATATATTTAGGATTGGAATAGCATCATATGAATTTCATTGGGAAGTTTTTCTGACTTCCTAGACCTCTAGTACTTTCTTATTTATTATAAATTATCAATATGATTAGTAACATCAGATCTCCCCATTTACATCATAAAGCATACATCACAAGCTCTCTATATAACTTATGATATTTGAACATTTTGAACAGAAAAACATTTTAAAATTTAGTATCGAATTCAGACTCTGATATATCTTCTCATTATGATAAAAATTTTCATTCTAGACTCAATACAATTTGTAGGAGCTATTGAATTCCTATCATAATCCCAATTTGATGGATCATATTGACTCTTACCGATGTGCTGGATTTGATTCTCATGAAAATAGTCTGGATATGATTCTTATATCGATGATTTTGTATCTGACTGACAACTTTACACACACACACACACACACTTCTTCAATCTGTATTTCTATAACCTTCTCAATATACTTTCATTCTTCTACATAATCAATAAATTGATCTATTGACAATAAATACAACCAAAACACAACTTGGGACTAACAATATTCCCCTATCTATTTGTTTTCAATACTAACTTCAACCACTTTAAACTATAACTTATTTAATGATTTTTCTTCTCCTCATTTCTTTTCTTTTTTCCCCTATTTATTATCTCTATTTAATTCCTTTTATCTCAACCATTTTCATATCTCTCCCCCTTATTGACAGTAAAATTCAAATGGGTCATCCTAACATGTTTCTCCCTTATTGAAAAATGATCTCATTTCCAAGGGTTGAAAATTTTCATCTCAAAATCTTGAAACTCTTCTTGAAAAACAAATATGTGCCACATGACTTTCTTAATAGAGATTCTTTAACTAAATAACTCTAAGTCTACACAGGACGACTCGGTGTAGAAAACAAGAGCACATAATCAAGGTTATCAATACTGTACATAACAAAACATTCATGCAATACTCTTTCATTTTTCTTTGAACTTTATCATTTTTTGGGAAATCATGAAAAAATTTGTTTAAGATACAAGTAACATGTACCCATTTCAACAAACATATCAAAAAGTTCATATGTATAAACACATCTTTTAAAAACTCATAATTTGTAACCTAATTACTTTCTTTTAAAGGAATAGTAAGAGACTCACTCATTATTTTTCTTATTTTTACTCCTTCAATTCCATGTAAGTCAGTTCAAATAAAAATATTTTTGTAATAATTAGGAATGTCAAATTTTTTAAAATAATAATTTTGATTGAGAGCCCTCTCTAATTCTTGACCTTTTATTATTATACATGGATTTTTCATTAGATATATTTTCTTACTTCTATTCATCCTTTTCATATTTTTTACCATGTTTCTTTTCATATATATACTCTTATGATAAATGTGTCTATTTATTTTCCTCTTTTGTAACCTTTTTTTAATAGTGATTTTGTAACAACTCTTTCATTCCATCCTCTTGTTTCAAAAGGATAATCAAACAAAATTGAGAAATATTTCATTATTTCTCACATATATTTCATCTTTTCTAAATTTTGAAACCAAAATATACTGATCTATTTTTATAAACTATTTATAAATATATAGAAACATTATTCTTCTCCATTTATTCTGATAACTTTTACGCTTATTCTAAATTTATAGCCATGTCAACTTGTTCTGGCTATATAACCAAGAATTATTTATTTTCTTGAACACCCTGCTTACTTTTATTCCCTTTCATAACATAATATTCTTTCTTCATCTTTTAATTTTCCATTCTCAATTTCACAAAAATTTTAGGAACATTTGATCTTGTTTTCACATCATAGCCCCCCCTTAATTTATACCTGGTTATTTGAACAGACATGCTATAATATTATGAATAATTTGTGTGTCTGAAAGCTCCACGACACCAACAATGACCTCTGAATATTGATTTTTTGAAATGATAGTGAATTATTTTAGAACATTTTTTTTTCTTTGGTTTCTTTACAATACTTGGACCAATTTCTTTAGGAGGATACTATCCTAAAAAATCACATCTTTCTCAATTAATGATTTTTTTCTCACAAATAGACTTTTGTAAACCTTCTTTTATACCCTCTTTAGAAGTTTCATCTTTAACATCAACTGCCTTGGTGATGTTTTCTCTAATATTTATTATCTCACTTTGTGTTGTATGAATCATTGATTTTGTTTCTAACAACTCATCTTATTTCTCATCCAAACTTGATTTCAGAACATCTATCATTTTTAAAATTTGGCTATCTTTAACTTATTCGGATTTTTTATTCAATGATTGTATATTATTTCATGTTGAGGTTCTCATTGTTGACTAATATTTCTTCTTAGTTTTTAAGTTTTCTTTCAATCCCATCAATCGTAATAGTATGATATTTGATAACATTGAGATTTTTCTATTCTTTCTTCATCCAATAATTGTTCTCAAACTTTATTCATTCAACATCTTTCTTCATATTATTTCTTTCTTTCTTGAGTTGAGTATTCTAATAAATTTATTCTTTTAAATTCTCATTGAGAATCCATTCCATTCCTATAATCTCTTTATCATCATAATCACTGTCTGAAAAATTACTTACCTTTATAACTTGAGAAATAATGTTGATTTGATGATCATGTTTATCACTAGATGAGTAATTTTCCTTCTTTCTTCTTCTTAGATAACTTTTCTTCTTCTTTTCATAAGTAAATCATTACTTACGTATATTCCACTTTTTTTTTATATTTATCATCATATTCTTCAAAATAATACTCTTAAACTTTCTTCCTAGGACAATTCTATTCAAAATTTCCTTTCCCTTCACAATTCCAATATTTCATGTTTTTACTTTTACATTTCCCTTATTATATTTCTTTTAATGTATGGGAAAAAATTGTGTTGAAATCTTCATATTTTTACTCTACTTCCAAATCACTGGATTCTTCTTTAATTTATTTATTTTCGTTCTTCCCATTTAAAAACCATTTTAAGGACATTTCTTGATAAATATTTTATTTAATTTTCAGAACCCTCTCTATTCTAATTTTATAAGTAACAGAAATATTAATTAGGTCATCCAAAGATAACGTTTCATGATATCAATCTTATAAATATAAAACTTTGGCATCAAACTTATCGGGAAGAGTTCTCAATATCTTTTCAGCAATAGTTGAGCCTTTTAACTTCTCACCAAGACATCTTACACTACTAAAAATGTCATTCATCCTTATAAAGAAGTCACTAAAATATTCATACTCATTCATTTTCAAATCAGCATACTTTATCCTCTAGAGTTGTAACTACTTTTTATTTAACTTTATATTGTCTTCATAAATGTTTTTCAACTTATCTCATAAATCATTGGTAGTTCCAACTTCCTTTACACTCAAAAACTCACTTTTATTTAGTGATGATTGTAAATCATTTTTAGATCTTCAATAAATATCAAAAAAATTATTATCAGCATCAGTAAGAGGATAATTCTCAATACAAGGAGGAAATTATTCTAAAGTAGCTTCCAAAATATCATACCCAAGAGAGATAAGATATGGTATCATTCTCTCTTTCTAGATATGATAGTTCTTACCATTGAAAACTGGAATACCCTTATAGTTCTGGAAATTAAAATTATCCATTCTTATATATGGATCTTTCATAGAGAACCAAGTCTCTAATACCAGTTGTTTTTTCCAAATAGGATTGAGACCACTGAGAGGGGTGAATTAGTTGTTCCTTTTTCTTTTATAATAAATTTTATTAATTTGTTTAGTAAACTTTCTTAATCTATGAAACCTGTAAAAGTTATGATCCAATTAAGTAACTTCTCCACATAAACTTTCATATAAAACAAATATAAATAGAAATCAAAACATAGTATTTACAAAGTTTGGTATAAAGAACTACTCATTTCAATGTTGGATAGTCCCAAAAACATGGATTTATTTTACATTCATCTTTCCATAATACAAATGAAAAAGCAATAAACAATTTTAAAATCCCAGTAGAAACTTTCCTAAAAAATTTGGTTATCACCCCCAAATATCGTTTTCAGTGTCTACTTCCCATATCTAGTTATACAAACCATAAAATAAATCAAAACTTTTTAGAAACTTGTAATTATCCACATTCACAAGCTTCACTTTCCTTCTTATTTTCTAATCCACTTCAAAAATTATTTACTTACTCCACAAGTAAGATGAATCAAACATTAACTATAAAAATTATCAAGAACATCACAAATTATGTAAGGAACTTTTGGGTCTTGAAACATTCTTCAAAAAAATATTTTTTGGATAACTTCCATAGAAAAAAGTTGTTTTGATCTACCTCAGTCTGGTAAAATTATTCTAATGGGATCTATCTAATTGACCTTGGTGAAATTCTCTTTATACTCTTCCATCTTAAACTTAGTTGATGCTCAATTGGGAGTTCACAATTCCTTCATCTGATGTAACTCGGTCCTATATACCTTTCTCTTATGGATGTCACTCTGATAGGCTCACTCCGATAGAATTTCTCCAATGAAATGTTGTCCTGTGTAATTTTCTCCATTTATCATATTGAAACTCACTCTATTGGACTCGTTCCGATAGAACTTCCTCAACATGAACCTAAAAAACAATGTTTGGTTGAAACCTAAATTCCTATTGCAAAATTATCAGAGCTCTAGAACCCGTGAATAGTTCAAGTTCAAAAAAGTACAAATGTACTATGATCCTTCTTTTCTAGGCACCACAGAATGGAAAATGTAGTAAAATGAATTATTTTTCTAGTTCAATGAAATTCACAATTCTCAGATTTGTCGTTATTTTAATTCTGTATCTTTGACCTCTTCCACACTTATCAATACTTATTGGATCTTCTCAAATATTCTTAAATATTTAGACGTATTCAAGTTTAAAAAAAATTTCTTTGGACCAATTATTTAGTCTGATTCTTAAATATGATGAATAAATATGAAAAAAAAAATACAACCCATTATGATGACCTCTTGTAAACACTGAATGTATTCTCATACAAATGCTTCATACCAACTGTTAAATGTAAGACATTGATTGGTCTCTACTTCAATCTTATGAACATTTTTTTGCACCAGTATGATGAATCTATACCACTTATTGAGAAACAATCAATACTTTGGTCCTATTTCACTTGACCCAATTGAAATAAAATTCAATCATTCTCAATTCTACCTCCAATAGAACATTGTATCTGATGTCTTAATGATACCAAAAATTTATAAACTAAATCGGTGCCAATGATCATTAATATGAATCGATGGTATAATAATTTTGATGGATTGGTTTTATAAGTGACTTATTTTCTTCAAAAATATCAATCATTCTATTATTTTTCATGTTGATTATTCTTATATTGATAATATTCATCCTTCTATGTCTGTTGTTCCTTACACCGATGAGTGGAATCCAGAATACTTCACTTTGTATTCTCTTCTCTTCCATAAACTCCATATTGTATCGTGACTTCCTCATGAATTTGAATATGTTTAGTATTGGAATAGAATCATATAAATTTCATTAGGAAGTGTTTTAAAATCCTAAACTTCAAGTACTTTCTTCTTTCCTTCCAAGATTCAATACAATTGGAAACATAATCTCTCCCCCTTTCCTTCAAAAAGCTTCCATCACAAGTTTTCTAGATAACTTATGAAATTTGAACTTATCAAATAGAAATGAATAGTCAGGTTTAGTATCGAATGAAGGCTCTAATATATCCTCTCATTATGAAGAAAACATTCATTCTATACTCAATAAAATCTCTTATAACTTATGACTTCTTATCAACATCCCAATCTGATGGATCATATTGACTCGTGTTGATGTGCTAGATCTGATTCCCAAGCAAATAGTCTGGATCTGATTATCATACTGATGGTTCGGGATCTGATTGAAAACTTCACACACACATCCATTCTTCAATACAAATTTCTATAACCTTATCAACATACTTCCTTTATTCAACATTATAAAAAAATTCATCTATTGATAATAAATTCAACCAAAACACAACTTGGGCCTCACATTACCTGTAAGTACAACTATTCCATAGAAGCATCCTCTTATAGTATACAGACAAGGATATATTTTCTTGGAAACTAATTACTCTATAATTTACCAATTTTTTAAGGATTTTTTCCAATGTTCAATCATATCTGTAAGGATTTTACTAGTGTTTCAAATCCTAATTCCAAAAATTATAAGATTTTACTTTGATACCAATTATGATGACACATAACAATATTAAATGTTGATTCATGATTTATTACATTATGTTACACTAAATAAAACCCCGAAGATCAAGATTCATATTGTTTTTGGATATTAGGTATATAACATAACATTATAAAATAGGGATACAATGAATTTATTGAAAAATTCATTAATGTTATCTTAAAGTTTCATTGTTCCTTTGAAACTACATTGAATAACCTGGGGATATAAATAAGAAAAGGGAGATATATAAAACCCAATAACTGAATAAAAATCATAAAAAAAATATGTGATTATAACATGTTAGTTAATAGTTATATCAATAAGATGTAAAAAGTGTCTTAGAAACATAATTTTTAATAGTGAGGTATGATATAACATTATAACATAATGGTAACATGGGAATGTGGAAACAACCATAAACATGACATCATAATCATAAGTCAAATGAAAAAACAAGAAATCATAACATAGTGTTATTAGGATAACCTCCCATGAACCATACATGTAATATCAGGAAATTAAAACATTACCAAATACATTAGAGTTCTATATAGTCACATCCATCATAATCATATCATGTGAATGCATAAGTCTGTCACATAGATCATATAACATAATAATGAATTTCATCACATTAAACCCAATGATTGAGGAGTGTGGTAACATAAATTTATTTTCATAGTAAATGAAGTATTGGTACATAAAGGTGAATACACTTGAGTTAATATAGGAATGAGTATTCACTTCACAATTGTTTGGTTTTGAAATCGGCCAGACAATTTCGACAGTGTAATAGGGGTACATAATGGTTCATGAGAGAGATTAATGAGTGTGAAATGGATATATCAAAACTTGAATATAACAATGGAATTAATATATATTTTTTGTAATGTAATCCAACATTAACAAATTGAAAAAAGGCATAACATAAAGGATGTGGTGGAATAAAGAGGAGAAGGATTGGATCCCTTATTAAATTATAGCATAGTAACATCATAGATAAAGGTCATAATGAGTAGGGATATATGATATATCATTATAAAAATATAAATTGGATGGTAAATGAACATTTATAATGGTTTTAAAACATATGAAATTGAGATTCAAAAAGATGAATACAAAGAAGGTGCTTGAATGGAAAAGAAGACAGAGAGGTCCTATACCTTGTGAGGATGTTTCTTAAATATAGAGAGGGACTCCTTAAAACCATGGAACCTTCTTGAAGACACAAATGATATTTGAATTTATATTTAAATTTTCCTAAAAAAAATGTTGAAATATTGGAGGTAATGGGGAGTAGTTGTACTTTAGGAGGGGTGGTTTTATGTTTTTAAATAATGATTATTTTTCATTTAAAGATAACCACTGTTGGGTGGAATTAATTTAAAATAATTTTTTGATAATTAATGTTTTAAAGGATGTTTGTGGACATTATTTAAATCAAAAAACTTATTTAGTTTTTATTTTTTTAGGTATATTAGGCTTTTACTAGTTGACATTATCCCACTACATTATTTTACCTATACTGTGGTAAATCTTTTTTTACCACGATAAATTATTTTATTACTAAAAATGAAAATTGTCTTATTACCTAATTTAGAACTTATAATTAAAAATATGAAATGCATTTTACTTTATTAAATTTATAAATTTGATAAAAATAATTTTTAATGTGATATTTCTATAACTCATAAAAACTATTTTTTTAAGTAAAATTATGGTATTCAAAATGCTTGGAATGTGTTTCTAAGAGTAACACCTTATGTATTATGTCTTTTATTAAATAAATTTTGATCAATAATAAGGGATACAAAATTTTGAATCATGATCATATAATTACTATTTCATATGGGTTACAGTATTTCGTAAAAAAGGGATTCCACTTTGTACCCCAAAAATAATTTTTTTTAGAAAATTGACACAAATTCAACATAAGTAATTTCAATGTGTTGTAACCAGAAATGAAATTTATCTTATCAAAATTGTACTCTAAATATGATAATCATTCATTTTAAATAAAAACCCTATTTATTAAATATTAATAGTTTTTATGACATAAAGAATTTTTTGACCATTATAAATAATACTTAGGATTTCCCTAATTTATATTATCATCTAAAACAGTTTTATAATATAATTTGAGGAAGATAAAAAATATTTTAAACATATAGATTTATAATATAACATACATTTAATTAAATATTTATATAGTTTCTAAAAATACATTTATAAAATAATTCAAACAGTTGCTTTATATAACCAACAATAATAATAATGATTAACTGTCTTATTAATTAGTTGTAAAAATTCATGGTGGTAATATTATCAAATATTCATCATTAATAAATGTCTTATTTACAAATAAATTAATCTTAATTCTCTATTAATACCTAAATAAATTAATTACATGGTTTCTTACACATCCTTTGATAATATCAATAGTTTCCCAAATGCTTCTCTTTATTTTTTTGATCTTTAGGGTAGGGTCAATCTTCTTAGGATATTTCAATCCAATTGAGTTTGGTTTAATGAATTTATTTTTCATGTACATGTATATCCCTTTAATGTTTCTTGTTTTATTATTCCAAATAAATAAATTATTTGTAAATTGCTTATGAAATGTAAACTTATTTCTATTTTATCCAAATAAAACATTCATTATATAATAATATATTCCATTAATAAGATAAATGAATTTTTGGGGAATTTCACTCAATGTATACAAATAAAACATGGTATGAACCTATAGTAATTTAAATAAATCCCTCATAAGGTATATCTTTAATTTTCTCCTAAAAAAATAGTTGCAATGTGGTCTCATAGGTTATGGAATTACACTCTCCTATAATATTTTCTTCATCATATACTATAGTGTGAGATTGTTCTTACAAAGTAACAATCTCACAATTCATAGAACCATCATGGTTAGGTATCTCAATCATAGATTTCATTATAGAATGGGACATATTTTCATTGTTTGACAACTTCACATAAATTAATTACAAAAATAAATATCTTGAATCATAGATTTTTAATTAGGAAATGTTATTTTGAACTTAATTACAACACAACAACAACCCTATTATTTTCCACAAATATTCATTTTTGAAATCTCATGTCACAAACCCCCCTTGGTTACCCCTAACCCAAGAACTTTACAAATCCCATGACATGTCTTGAAGGTCATTCCTGATCCCTATAGTATAGTAACTAGTGTTAGGAATTGAATTATAATCATTTGGGAATGGTTTTTCTTAATAAATAAAAAAACTAGAGGAATTGAACATGAAAATTTGGCATTTATTTTTTTATTGTTAAATTTTTATCACATATAAAATAACTATATATTGAATAATATTTAACCAAATAGTACATAAGGTAAGAATAAATATCATATAAAATACTTAAAACAAAATTAATAAACATATCCATAATGAGACAACATCACTTAAAACCACTTTCAAAAAATAAGACTGGTCCAAGATACATGAGAAAAAGTATAAAGATGGGGTGGTTGAGTAAAAAATACACAGAATCCAAAAATAAAATAAGGGATTGCTACTACTCATCTTTAAGTATAGGTGAAACACCTACACTGTACAACATTATCAAACTCAACCTGAACATCACTCGCTAAATTTAAACATACCCTTCACTAAACATATATTAATATGGATGAGAAATATATCCTAGTAAGTAACCTCCCCACACCCCATTTATAAAAACTCAAAAATAATTCCACTTCTTTATAGTTTTAAATACATATAAAAACTATGCTTAACACATTGTAAAAAAATATAAATAAAATAACTTATTCTATGAAAACCACATAGATTCAAATGAAAAATCCTTTTACCAAGATAGAACAACTACTTAAAGAACTGAAAGAACATTTTGAGATGTGGTAATAAATTTTTAATAACAATATTAAACTCCTCATTAAAAAGGAATAATTATATAAAATAACTTATCTTTTAATAAAAGAGTCTAATTGGAACCCATGTATAATAAACATAAACATTCAAAAAAAATATATTACATTCTCATAAATCATGGGAGAGAACCCTAGGATACTAAAGAGATTGCACCAAGATATTTCACTAATTAGGGAAAGTATTTTATTGGAATGGATATATAACTAAACCACTGACTAGTGGGATGATTCTTAGATTAATTCACTTACATAGTTAGTGCTGGGGGACATCATTCCATATAAGATAACCTACTCAAGTACCCATATTTTTTTGATAAAGTTTAATGAATACACACAACCATTAATTATCAATTAATTTCATTAAATTAATATTAACAAATATAAATTATTTTATTCAATTTTTCTCAAACCCATTTCAAACTAGTTTATAAAAAAAATCAATCTCTAGTAGATCAATATATAATTATTGGAAAAAATTGTATCATTTGTATGCAGCATTATAGAAACTTATTTAGAACCCAAATCACAAATTCATTATCATTTAAATAACATTGAAAAAATATAATAAATTTATTTGAATACTTTAACCCATTAAATTATTTCTAAATCCAGAACACCCTCATAAACTTGGGAAAACTTTTAAATATTCTTCCAGGTTACTGCAGGTGTGAAGGATTCAAAAAAGATAAAATTAATTATTTAAAATGGTGAAAATAAATGTTATTTATGGTGTAATGTATATAGAAACTGAGATCCCTTAGATTAAATTAATTATTATAAATTATATAGTCTTTAAAACATTGAATACATGGGGAGAAAATAGAAAATAAATAATAGTTTTATCATTTAAATTTCATTCAGGGGAAACCTAACTTGAATTTGTTGCTATAACTCTTATCTATGTTTATACACCATAACATGGCATGAAAATCTTTTTAGGGATATAAAAATACTAAATCAAATAAAATACTAAATTGAATCCAATCAAAAATAATCACAAGTATTCAATATATATATTAGTGTAAGAAATAGAGAGAATAATGGAGGAATGAGATGAGTAAGAGACTAAAATGAGATTCCCTAAAAAATCAAATTCCAAATTAGAGAATAAATAAGGAATCTCCAAGGAAGATATGTGGAATAAAGGGGAAATTATTAGGGTTTTCCATAAAATGAGAGGGGAATAATACCCATGAATATCTTAAATCCTAACATGGTTAATTATGTAAAAACAACAACAAAATCATAGGAATATCCCATTCCTGGTGTGACACTATTATCACAGTGTGAGTGGATTCATCTCCCACAAATAGCCTACTACCTAGGTTTCTTCACAACATGAACCAAGGACTTCATGATGTGGATAAAATTAGGTAACACCATCGAAAATTTTGAAAAGTATATATCATTATGTGACACCCCTATTAATGATGTGACCCTTTGAAGATAGTAGTTTTTAAACTAAATACTTCCTTGAGGCCTATCTAAAACTCTATGAAAAATAAAAAATAAAAAATATCAAAATAAAGACCCATAAATTAATATATTAATATGAAAATTGAGGTCATGGTGTAATAAATCTCACCATCATAAAACTTTTTCATATAGAAAGTATAATGACAAAAGGTTAACCATGGAATGGAATGACAATAAACATTTTATAATTGACACAATTCAAAAGACTAGGGAAAAATAGGTAAACATAGATAACAAAAAATAAATTGTCCACTAACATAATATTCAAATACACTACAGGAATATAATCCTCTATATGTGGTTAATAATAAATGACTCTAACTCCAAATAATATTTGGTATTGGTTCAAAACTAATAAGACAACAAATCAATAATAAGAAAAAATATAAGAGGTTAAAAATGGATATGATCCCAAAACACCAAGGAAAACCCCAACCCAAATATTTCATAGATAATAAAACTTCTACGGATTCACCAAAAACCCAAAAACAATTAACCATTATATATTTATGCTCTATATATAGGCCAAATTAGTTATTGGTAAATCCAAAGGTCAAGACCAACCACAATTTAGACAAGTAAACTCATGAAAAATCAAGGAAACAAGAATTCAAAATGAGGCCCATGAAATTTACATAGGATAAAATCCAATTAAAGACCCCCCCCCCCCCAATTCAATATGTTTATCTATGGTGGTCTCCCCATCATATTATGAACCATCCTCAATACTCAAATCCTCAAAATAGAAGACAATCCCCAAATTACAAAAGAAAACCATGGAATCTAATTAAGATATAAATATGAAAATTCATCAATAATAAAATAAATTCAAAAACATTAAAACTAAAGAATGATACACCAAAAATTTGACACTTAAATAAAATGGTTTAAACCAATGAAAACAAAATAAACCTTGGAGATACTAAAATGGTCACCAAATCCATGGAGGGTTTAACTATTTTAACCTGAGTAACATTTGGAGAAGTAAATATTTATCCAATGCATTAATAAGCTACTCCTCTATAGAATCATTACAGGTTACCAAAACATCTACAAGTAAAATAGAACATCAGAGTCTCCTAAAATATAGATAATTTATATTCTACCTTTCCACATTGGTGGGACACTAAGAACTATTACTGAAATTAGTGGATGTCAAAAACCATGAATACATCTTGATATCACTACTCATATACCCAAACTTGTCTCTCTTCCCCTTTCCTAAACTAGATCTTCCTCCACTACCCCCAAAAATAGGGTATAAATCAATTTCTTCTAGCATACCAGCCATGCTAGCCTCCAATATAATGGACTTATTCCCAACCTCTACATATGTGTTAAGGGAAAGAGAAGACACTCCTAACAAAATATCTAGTTTCATAACTCTTTTGAAATAACAAAAAAATCTAAGATTCATATGTGGATATATTAAAGAGATATGAAATGTTATCTATAAAACAACTAGAATAATCAAAAACTAATTGGTTTTCTTGCTAGAGGAAAAACAACTCCACAACCATAACTATCTTCAATGATTTTGAGAAGTAATTCTAAATGAACAATACCATTAATAGCTCCCATCAATGGAACTTTTTTGGATTGATTGAATAATGGATTTCCATCACTTCCAACTTAGAGATCCTAGGTAGATGGTTGAAAAATTATTTTTAGGAGACTTCGTGAGTTTAGGTTGTATGAAAATATCCTCAATACTTGATAATAAATCTTAAAATTTATATGAATATGATTACACCAAGAAGTGAGGTGCAAGATCCCATATTCTTTCAAGTATGTCCCTCTTTGAGGATTGTGTTAAACATGTTTCATTGTGGTTTCCTTCGTCTTTAAACTGTGGTGATTGTGTCTTGTTTGGACATGGACATCCTTTACAAGGGAAATGAACTATAGTTCAGGGATGTATGTTTGCTGAATTATTAGAGTATGAGTATAAACGTGTTAAATGGGATTATTAGGGTTTAACATTAGTTTGTAAGACTCCGATGGAAGTTTGAGAATTTTTTCATAAGTTATGATGAAAACTATCTACAAGGAATTTACATGTCATGTAAATGGTTTACATGGTGTGTAACGGCCTCCAGGAACATATCATGAAATGAATGTGGGCCATGAACTGATTCATGGCATGAACTGACTATATACCATGAATCTATATTACATGACGTGTGATGTTTGGTCAGGGGTTAATTCACCTAAGTTGATTTTATTTTCAATATAACTCTTAAATAAGAAATAAATGATGTGATAGAGGTATAATTTTTTTGAATTTCTTATGATCAATAATTTTAAGAATGTCGTGCATATGATTTATTTCTTTCCTCCAGTACAGCCTCTACTGCGTAGACCTAGAGTGATTTCCATGTGATTCTGGAGTGCATTACTCCATTCCGGGCATCCTAATCTTGCATCTGATCCTTGGTGAGTGGTTCTTATTATAATGTAAATATCATAAACAAACGTGTTTTGGGTTTTGATCTCATTGTTGTGTGATCTAGGTTCCTTCTAGTGATCTTATACACCACTATTCTTGTATTTTATTCCAATTGGATGCAGTGTGTTGATCGTTGAATAATGATAGGGGTCTAAAATAAAACCATGTGGTCTATTTAATTACGAAGTATATGTAATATTGAGATTATACCGACATAACTTGTTCTCAAATTAATAGCTCGATGAATGATAGTAAATAATGAATTGTATTATTGGTAAGATCACTTTGGTTCAAATGTTGATGCAACTTGGCTTATGGATACATGTTCAGTGATTGAACCTTTGAATAAAAAGAACATGGCTAATGGTTTAAAGTTTATTTATAATGACATGAGTTTGACATGATTGCATGATATAGAATCACATTGGTAATAAGTTATTTGTTTTATTGATATGACCGATGATAAATTATATATAAATGAATGTGTAATTGAATAACAAATAATAATTTTCATAATTCACTATTGAGGGTTATGATGTGGTATTGTGATATCTTTGTTGTTAGGACTTGTTGAGTTGATATTGAAATACTTATATATATGGCTTTTCTCGAAGGCTAAAATGATTGTATAGTATTTTTTCCAATGATATATGTTGAAATGCTTATATAGAGGTCTTTTCCCTATGATACATGTTAAAATTTTTATATAGTGGGCTTTCCCCAATTTATGTTGAAACTATTATACATAGGGATTTCCTTAGAGGCTGAAATTCTTATATAGAGGAATATTATTGTTTATTTTATTATTCAATGGTTTGTGGTTAGGTTGGCACGGATGTTTTATATGCTCAGAAACGTTATAGAATGGTGATGAAGTAGGTTGATTGATGTATTGTGTTTATTGATTAATTAAAATAAAAATTATCTCTTTATTCTGTGCACATATTATCAGACTAGTTTTGTTTAAACATGGTGGTGTTGACCTACTGAGTTTTACACACACATTATTTGGGCCACTGTAACAACCTGAGATATTATAAGATATATTCTTTTAATTTATTTTATATCTTCTTTTGTACGCTACACCAAGATTATCTTGCACTATACACAACACCGTATTAGCTTTCAATATACGCAACACTAATCTTGGATCGTGTTACACACAATTTCAAGTTTGTTTGATAGTAGTTATTCTACGAGTGTGTATATATATATACATTCAATGTAAAAATGAAATATGGTTGGATTTTGTTTTATGCAACAACAAAGGAGTCTTGCACTACACGCAACCCTGACATGGCTTGCATTATATATAATCGCGACCTTCCTCAATTGCGTGTGTTGTACGCAATACCGGGTTTCACTAAACGACGATTCATTGTTATAATATTATTATGAACTAGCCGTTATGAATATTATTGACTACATTTTTAATTTTATAACATTATTATTCATCTTACACATTTTCTAGAACATGTTATGAAAACAAAATAATTTTTTCGGGTAAAATAAGTATTTTGAAAAAAATGTAGTTTTGCCGCCTTTTGATGGTGCACCCATTTTACATATAATTTTTTACAATTATATAAGTTAAATTTTACAAAATATCCTTCTTCTTTTGAATCAGGATATAACAATTTACATTGGATAATGATTTTATATTTTTCTGAAAACATTCTTATTTTGATGAATAGTAAAAACATGATATATTTTAATTAAAAATAACTTTTTTCATCACAACAATTTATATGGATATATTTTCTTTTTAATTGGTTTTAATGTGTAATTAGAATATATTTTTACCATTTAATCCAATTTTGGACATTGGAATTAATTTCACTTTGAATTTGGACATTAAAAAGTATCAATCTTTTGATAGTTATTGTTTCTTAAAAACACGCTATTTGTTTTGATAACAGGAATTAATTTTAAGATTAATTAATTAAACTTATATGTTTGGAATTTGGCAAAATAGAAATCAATTTTGAATTCAGAATATCAAATAATGCTTTGGCTGAATTTTTGGTATTTTTCTGAAAAACTTCAATTTTCAATGAACAGTGAAACCACTTAGTGGTAGTTAAAAAAACTGACTTTTTCATTTAAATGAAATTTTACCACTTCTGGGAATTGAATTTTGAAAATCTGAGTAAGACGGTTAATATCGAGGACTAAAATTTGGTTCAATAGGATGAAAATAATTTTTGGTGAATAGTAACTTTTTACTTTTTTTTACCACGGTTAAAAGTAAGTAGGGTAATTAAGGGTAAACATGATATTATTATAACTCTAACACATGTCCTAATTCTATTGGATAAGTTTAATTCGACCTAAAACAACCTTATGAATAAAATATGTTCATTAAGGCCCACTTGGATTAGATGAGGACATTTATTATTAATTTATTTAAATAAGGGTTAAAATAGTTAAAATCAAAGTTTAATAACTAAATCATTTTTAATATAGGGTTATAAATAAGATAAATTAGACTATAAATATTAATTAGAAATATAAAAAGGTTTTCTACATAATGGTGTTTTAATTATAATTTTTATCCATTAAATAATTTAATTTATTTATGACACAATGATGATGCAGTAATTATCTTATTAATGAAATATTGACATAATTTATGTTATAAATACCCAAATAAATGTAATTTGAGACTTGTTATAAATTCCACTAATTTTATTGTTTAATATTACATGTTATTATTTATTTAGTTAACTTTTTCGAACTATTCATTCTGTTAGGATTTTCACAAAAATCAATTACCAAATAGTGTCAAAATAGACATAAAATAGTTTTTAAAACAAATATTCAATTATTAATTGTTATTTTATTACAAAGAATCTAAGGATCGGAAAATTGACATAGATAAGGTTATATATATTAATAATAAACAACTTGGGGTTATTTTGGCTTGTTAAAGTATGTTTATTAACCTTATAGTGTAAGAAAACAAGAAGATACAGTAAAAGAAAAATTATTTAACTTAAAGTTAAATCTAAATGATAAGGTTAAAATAGAAACCTAAAAATGTATAAATTCAATTGTATTGGAGGATTTCGACCCACCCCCACCTAATCTTCGAAACAACTCAATTTGGAGCTAGTAAAAACCGAATATGACTTTATAATAAAATAATATTTTTAGTTATTCCAAAGGTGCCCCTCTCCTCCCTTATAAAAGGGTATCTCCTCCCTCTCTTCCTCACACCACATTGAGAATTCAAGATCGGACAAACCCTGCCAATTTCTCTTCTACACTTCCCTAGAAACATCCTAGAGGTCCTGGTCTTCTTCAAACACCAATTTTAATGCCCTAAGAGGAGGTCTCAATGAGGTGCTTCAAAAAAAGGTAATGTCTGTTACCGATTCTTTCAACTTTATTTCTTCTTCCACTTCTTCTTCTTTAGTTGTTTAATTATTAAGTAATAAAATCATTATCACTAATATACATATATGTTATTATAAATATGAAACAACCCTATTTCACCATCTATCCATCCTACGGAAAACGAAATCACCGCGCGTGCGTACTTACAAAATACAATCTCCACGCCATGGTGTAATCTGCTTTCAACCACCACCTTACTTGGATGGGTATAATGGTATAAATAAATAACTATATATTATTATTGAAAAGTTATATTGATTCTGAAATATTATACATACACTTCAATGCAATTCCACGATCATGGGAATGATATCATCGCTCGTGCGTACGTACAGACTATCGTCTCCACGACTTGATGAGATTCATTCTCCATGTTAACCATTCATGAATGATTATAATGTATATATAACCAACAATAATAAAATATATGACATAATAATGATAATTTATTTATGTGTGTATATATTTATGTCATCCACTTAATTTCATTTAATTCAATATGGAAACGAAAACAGCGTTCATGCGTACGTACGGCCTACCGTCTCCATTAACGGTGTATTTCATTCCATTTAATCGATATATCATATATATATATATATATATGTATATACTGAATATATCTATATTATAAATAAATCATATTTTACATTCTGGAATTAATTAAATCAGGATATAAGTAATAATATAAAGAACAACAAGTCCAAACACGTACAATAATAAAACGATTTTACCCAAAAGGCTACTTTAACATTGAACTTACAAAAGAACATTTAATATAAAGTCATAAGTGAACCATATATGATATCATAACAATGAATATGATTCTGTAATAAGTCAATGAAATTATTTAAATCATTATACAGGAGGTTATGATACGTACAAAGCATATCAGATCAAAGGTAAGGGATAACTTTTCCAATCTCGTTTTTATCCGAGATTGTTTATTCCTAAGTATTCACTAGGGTTATATTTATCATCCATGTCCCTGTTTTCTAAAAATGGTTTCATGTATGTTTAATTTCTCTTTTACCCATTTTTGACTTTTACTACATTGTATGTAAGGAATATTTTTTTTGTTTACCATACGAGGTACTTTTTTACTTTTCTGACAAAAGTATGAGAAGAATGTTATTTTTATCTTATATGGCGTGAACGGATTTTTACGGTTTCATAACACCACATTTTCATGAAGATAACTCTACAAGATTGCATGATTATTTTCAAAGAAAACCATTTTCATTTAAAATTTCATGGCATTTTGTGGGAAGATAATGATTTTGAAGAAGAAAGGATATTTTCCTCAAGAATTCATTTCAAATGTTTTATCAAAACCATTTTCCATCTAAGATGACATTATTTCATATGTGTATGTTTCAAGTTTAATGTCTCTATGATTTACATGGTTCACTTTTCTTATGATGAAATTTCCATTTGTTTTATATGGATTATGAAATGATGGTATGATGTTTATGAAACCCATTTTATTCTTTGGGTTATGATGAATGTTTTAAGTTTATTTTGTGGCACAAGTAAGAATAATATCATTATGAGATGGGTGGGACCCATATATCCTTCCAATTCATTGGGTAAATATTTATATCTCATGAGATAGACATGGCTGGAATAGTAAGTTAATTCGGTTCAGTAATACAGGACTAGAACGATGAGTTTACTCGATTCAGAAAGGGACTTTTTCCACTAAGATGGTCTTGACAGCAATGCCTTGGCTACTATGGAAATCATATCATGTGCTTAATGGTTGCCAAAATCACATGTTTTATTCCCATGCTATTTTATCATGATTGATGTTCCTTTATGATATATGCCTTACGTACTTCCAATATTTATGTCTTTGCTCAAGATTTTGATGTTTATATTTTATGTTCAATCTTTTGCATTCAAATGTTTATGGATTGTTTTATGTTCTCTATGTTTACCCTTACTGAGAAATAGAGCTCACCCTTTTTATGTTTTCTTTTCCCCAAAATTTAAATAAAGGTTTTAGGTAAGAAAACAAAAGGGGAATAACTTTAAGGGAGATTTTGAAGATCTTTCGCCACGATTAGTAGATTATGTTCCGAGTTTCCAAAGACACTAAACTATTACGGTCCTTGAGTGTTGTTTTTTTATGTATTATGTATTCCACAAATGTAATATAATGTCTATGTACATCAAGCATTGGGTCTCTACAGTTGGTATCAGATGAAAGGTTTAGTTAACCTTTGGAAACTCGGATGGGAAAACTTTAGTGAGATCCCTATAGATATTTCTAAGGTATGTTTAGGGAAGTCCCTAAGGATTAGTATAAATATAGGTTACAGTCCTAAAATTATTGTTGACAATCATGAATATCCTAGGGTGAACCTAGGGTATCATGGATTAAAGAATGTGTGATAAGTTAGACATTCCATAAGTGGCGTCTTATGATTATTTGGTTCCTCGTTATTTTAATTGTTTCTAACACTATGATTTATGGTCTTAGTCAATGGAGGGAATGAGACGAAATTCAGTTAAAATTGATTCCAATGGACAAATTTCTGACCATGAGCAATTAAATTGTGTAATGCATATAGATAAAGATATTATGATTATTCTGAATCAGTCATCTCGATATATGATCAACAAGGTGAAGTTTAGTTGTATTCTTAAGTCATCAAATAAGAGGAAGATGGAATTTAATGCATGTTCGCATGGTGAGGATCATAGAGAAGGGAAGATTGAGATTTTTAAAGAAGGTAAGAATAACCTTGAGGAATAACTCAAATGGAGGGGAAGATGTTATCTATGTGGTGAAATGTGTCACAGAGTGACAGACTATCGTGGAGTTCAATGTCTTATTCGTGGAGAACAAGGTCATTAACCAACTCAATGCCTAGACCTAAGAGGTTACTTCTAAATCAAGGAAGGACGTATTCCATGACAATCATTGAAGAGGATGGATTGAAGTTTTTATGTATTGGTATTCAATAATAATGTTGTTGGGGTACTTTCATGAAATATTGGAATATCTATGTATTGGTTAATTCTGGTTTCCAATAATTATATGGTACAGGTAACCATGAAAAGTGATATAAATATTTTTGGAAAGGAGATGATAGGTGCATAATGAAGGGATAAGGAGAAAATAATATGTTTGGTATTATTCATGAGCTCATGATTGATATAATGAAAAAGTGATATCATGGTTTGAGTATATAGAATTTTTGGGATTTTTGGTATGTAGAAAGAGTTAACTTTTGACAGCACTCATGTTTTCACTAAGGTTCTATGGTAATTCATGTTTCAAATGAATACATGATTAAGGTATTCACATGTTTGGACTATGAACAACAAGATATATCTTATGATATATGGGGGATAAATGATGGTATTCACATGCCTGTTTTGTGAAATTTCAAGTAATCGTTTTATTTATACTATGAGATTTGACATATGTATTTTTGATAAACCTAAATATTGGAATGGATTATGTTGGACACAAGTTAGTATTGTTTAAGGCTAGAACATTTTTCAATATTAATGATGGAATGTCATAATGATGTAATTTTAGAAAAAGGACAACCTGCAGGACGGGCGACAACCCATCACATCGGACAAGGATGTGGGAATCAAACCCACAACCGAAGTGCGAAATGCCTTTATCTCCTACCACTGTCCTACAGGAAGTCTCTGGTTATTAGAAACTATTTTTATTTTATTAATAAGTATGATAGATGAAGTATAAGTACATTTTTTGAATCATATGTGATTAACCACACCATAGATGGACTTATGTATATTTGATAACTTTTTCTAACCTTTTTGTTTCAAACAGATGGAATGACTCATCATTCTATCACATGATCTCATAACATTCCACGAATGACAAATTCAACTTCATTTCTCTAAGAGATGAAGTGGAAATTGTTCAAGGCACGAACAATAGTGATATAGTACCAAAATCATGTAAGTATTTCATTTAATTAATCAACATTTGGTAAATGATCTTGAAAACCAAAAATGTTGTCCTAGTGCCCTCATATGTGATGAATCAGATAGTACCTTAGAACATCACAAATTTATGGCTTTGTGATTGTGTATTTTTCATAGACATGTTCTCTACCACTCTCCATCAGAACATGATGGTTAGATTTTTCTTCCATGTCCATATTTTCACCTATGTTCTCCTATATGAAAACCTTGTGATGAGTTACTTTGGGTAATCGTTCTGTTTCATACTTTAGTTTTTAAAATTATGTTTTAGTATTCCTTTTTACGATGTGGGTTTCTATGAATAGTAAACGGTTTATAACCCCAACGAATTTCGAGGGAGAAATTCATTTTAAGGGGGGTAGAATTTAATAACCCGAGATTTTATAAGATATATTTTTTTTAATTTATTTCATATCTTCTGTTGTACGCTACACCAATATTATTTTGCGCTATACACAACACCGTATTAGCTTGCAGTATACGCAACACTAATCTTGGATCATGCTACACACAATTTCATGTTTGTTTGATAGTAGTTATTCTACAAGTGTATATATAAATAAATATATTCAATGTATAAATTAAATATGGTTGGATTTTTTTATACGAAACAACAAAGGAGTCTAGCACTACACGCAACCCTGACATGGCTTGCATTACATGCAATCGCGACCTTCATCGATTGCGTGTGTTGTACACAATACCGGGTTTCACTAAACGATGATATATTGTTATAATATTATTATGAACTAGCCGTTATGAATATTATTAACTACATTTTGAATTTTATAACATTATTATTCATCGTACACATTTTCTAGAAGATGGTATGAGAACAAAATAATTTTTTCGAGTAAAATAATTATTTTTAAAAAAATGTAGTTTTTCAGCCTTTTGATGGCGCACCCATTTTAAATATAATTTTTTAAAAATATATAAGTTAAATTTTACAAAATAAACTTTTTCTTTTGAATCATGATATAAAAATATACATTGGATAATTTTTTGATATTTTTCTGAAAACTTTAATATTTTGATGAATAGTAAAAACACGCTATATTTTAATTAAAAACAACTTTTTTCATCGCAAGAATTTATAAGGCTATAGTATCTTCATAATTGGTTTTAAAGTGTAATTAGAATATGTTTTTACCATTTAATCTAGTTTTGTTCATTGTAATTAATTTCACTTTGAAATTGGACATAAACAAGTATTAATATTTTGATAGTTATTATTTCATAAAAACATGCTATTTGTTTTGATAACAGGAATTAATTTTAAAATTAATTAATGCCACTTCTATGTTTTTAATTTGGAAAAATAGACATCAATTTTGAATTCGGAATATCAAATAATGATTAGGCTGAATTTTTGGTATTTTTTTGAAAAACTTCAATTTTCAATGAATAGTGAAACCACTTAGTGGTAGTTAAAAAAACAAACTTTTTCATTTAAATTAAATTTTACCACTTCTTTGAATTGAATTTTTAAAATAAAAGAGACACGGTTAATATCAAGGACTAAAATGTGGTTCAATGAGATGAAAATAATTTTTGGTGAATAGTAACTTTTTACTTTTTTTACCACGGTTAAAAGTAAATAGGGTAATTAAGGGTAAAAATGATATTATTATTACCATAACACATGTCCTAATTCTATTGGATAAGTGTAATTCGACCAAAAATAAACCCTAGGAATAAAATATGACCATTTAGGCCCACTTGGATTAGATTAGGACATTTATTATTAATTTATTTAAAGAAGGGTTAAAATAGTTAATATCAATGTTTAATAACTAAAGAATTTTTAATATAGGGTTATAAATAAGATAAATTAGACTATAAATATTCATTATAAATATAAAACTATATTCTACGTAATGGTGTTTTATTTATAATTTTTAGACATTAAATAATGTAATTTATATATGACATAATGATGATGCAGTAATTATCTTATTAATGAAATATTGACATAATTGATGTTATAAATACCCAACTAAATGTAATTTAAGACTTTTTATGAATTAAACTAATTTTTTAGGTTAATATGACATTTTATTATTGATTTAGTTAACTTTTTTAGAACTATTCATTCTGTTAGGATTTTTACAAAAATCAATTACCAAATAGTGTCAAAATTCACATAAAATAGTTTTAAAATCAAATATTATATTATTAATTGTTATTTTATTTTTAAAAATATAAGGTTCATCCAAATGACTTAGATAAGCTCATATATGTTAATAATGAACAACATGGGGTTCGTTTGGCATGTTATTTTAAGTTTATTAACCTTATAGTGTATGAAAACAAGAAGACATGGTAAAAGAAAAATTATTTAACTTAAAGTTAAATCTAAATGATAAGGTTAAAATAGAAACCTAAACTTGTATAAATTATATTGGATGAGATTATTTCAACCCATCCCCACCTTAGATTCAAAATAACTCAATTTGGATCTGTTAAAAACCGAATATGACTTTATAATAAAATAATATTTTTTGTTATTCCAAGGTTTCCCCTCTCTTCCCTTATAAAAGGGAACCTCCTCCCTCTCTTCCTCACACCACTTTGAGCCTTCAATCTCGGAGAAACCCTTCCAATTTTACTTCTAAACTTCCCTAGAAACATCCTATAGGTCTTGGTCTTCTTCAAAGACCAATTTTAGTGCCCTAAGAGGAGGTCTCAAAGAGGCGCTTCAAAAAAAATGTAATGTCTGTTACAGATTCTTTCAACTTTATTTATTCTTACACTTCTTCTTATTTAGTTGTTTCATTATGAAGTAATAACATCATTATCACTCATATACTGATATGTTATTATAAATATTAAACAACCCTATTTCACCATCTATCCATCCTACGGAAAAAAATCATTGCACATGCGTACGTACAGAATACCGTATCCACGCCGTGGTGTAATCTGTTTTCAATGACCACCTTACATGGATGGATATAAAGGTGTAAATAAATAACTATATATGATTATTGAAAATAGATATTCATTTTGAAATATTATACATACACTTCAATGCAATTCCACTCTCATGGGAATGATATCATCGCTCGTGCGTACGTACAGACTACCGTCTCCACGATGCGATGAGATTCATTCTCCATGTTAACCATTCATGAATGATTATAAAGTATATATAATATGTAATCATGAAATATATGACATAATAATGATACTATATTTATTTGTATATATATGAATGTCATCTAATTAATTTCATTCAATTCAATAAGGAAACGAAAACAACATTCATGCGTACGTATGGCCTACCGTCTCCATGAACGGTGTTTTTCATTCCATTTAATCGATCTATTATATATAAATTTGTAAATATGGAATATATATATTATATATAAATCATTTTTTACATTCTGGAATTAAGTAAATCAGTATATAAGTAATAATATCAAGAACAACAAGTCCAAACACGTACGATAAATAAAATGATTTTACCCAAAACACTGCTTTAACATGGAACATACAAAAGAATGGGTAATATAAAGTCATAAGTGAACCATATATGATATCATAACAATTTATATGATTCTGTAATAAGTCAATGACATTATTTAAATCATTATACAGGAGGTTCGGATAAGTACGTAGCATATCAGACCTATGGATAGGGATAACTTTTCTAATCTCGTTTTTATCCGAGATTGTTTATTCATAAGTATTCACTAGGGTTAGATTTGTCATCCATGTCTCTGTTTTCTAAAAATGGTTTCATGTATCTTTAATGTACATTTTACCCATTTTTTAATTTTACTACATGGTATGTAAGGAATCTTTTTATTACCATACGAGGTACTTTTTGAATTTTCCGACAAAAGTACGAGAAGAATGTTATTTTTAACTTATACGACGTGAACGGATTTTTACGTTTTCATAACGCCTCATTTTCAATAATCTTCCTCTAAAAGATTGCATGATTATTTTAAAAAAAAAACCTTTTCATTTAAAATTGCATGGAATTTTGTGAAAAGAAAATTATTTTGAAGAAGAAATGATATTTTCCTCAAGAATTCATTTCAAATGTTTTATCAAAACCATTTTCCATCTAAGATGAAATTATTTCATATGTGAATGTTTCATGTTTAATGTATCTATGGTATACATGGTTCACTTTTCTTATGATGAAATGTCCATTTGTTTTATATGGATTATGAAATAATGGGATGATGTTTATGAAACCCATTTTATTCTTTGGGTTATGATGAATGTTTTAAGTTTATTTTGTGGCACAAGTAAGAATGATTTCATTATGAGATGGGTGGGACCTATATCTCCCTCCAATACATTGGGTAATGATTTATATCTCATGAGATAGACATTGATGGAATGGTAAGTTAATCTTGTTCAGTAATACAAGACTGGAATGAGGAGTGAACTCAATTCTGAAAGGGACTTTGTCCACTAAGATGGTCTTCGTAGCAATGCCTTGGCTACTATGGTAATCATATCATGTGCTTAATGGTTTCCACAATCACATGTTTTATTCCCATTCTATTTTATCATGATTTATGTTCCTTTATGATATATGACTTACGTAATTCCAAGATTTATGTCTTTGCTCAAGATTTTGATGTTTAGATTTTATGGCCAAGCTTTTGCATTCAAGTGTTTATAGATTGTTTTATGTTCTCTATGTCTACCCTTACATAGAATTTGAGCTCACCCTTTTTATGTTTTCTTTTCCCCAGGATTTAAAGAAAGGTTTTAGGTAAGAAAACAAAAGTGTAATATCTTTAAGAGAGAGATGTTAAAGATCTTTCACCGCGATTAGAAGATTATGTTCTTAGTTTTCAAAGACACTAAACTATTACAGTCTTTCAGTGTTGGGTTTTGTTATGTATTATGTATTCTGCAAATGTAATATAATGTCTATGTATGTCAAGATTTGGGTCTCTGCCACTATTTGGTACTCGAGAAGATTACATGGATATAGGTTTGGATATGGTAAAGGGACCATGATTTTGATTTATTTCTTGTCGAATTCACTAGAGTTTGGATATGGTTTTACATGGGCTTAGGAATGGGGTATTTGATATTATATTATTTAAAATAATTCTTTTATTTTTTTTAAAAGTTTGACAATTAGATAAATTTTAGCTTGAAATTGCGAGATTTTTTATTATTCATTTATTG
Organism: Viscum album; assembly: GCA_963277665.1. Taxonomy (NCBI): domain Eukaryota; kingdom Viridiplantae; phylum Streptophyta; class Magnoliopsida; order Santalales; family Viscaceae; genus Viscum; species Viscum album. The sequence continues at coordinate 1,789,708,186 of OY728133.1, read as the reverse complement.
GTTTCACCTTTACTTTACAGTTATAGGATATATGGTTTTTTATTTTCTTCATTACGTTGATATTATTATTATTATTCGATTAATCCACTGTGTTTATACCATTAGGTATAGTCTCTCGAATATATTCATCACACCCTCTATATTATTTTACATCCTCTGGAATATTGGTAGGCATGGTTGATGTCTTATAACTAACCCATTTAGTCCACGTGAGAGAGTTTTAGAGGAGGGGATGTTACAAACTAGTATCAAAGAATAAGGTTCTTATTTTCTATTTCTTTACTATTTTGGAAATATATAAAGGATACTTGGATTTTTGGGACTTGATAATGAGATTATGCATGGGAGTAGCTATACCATGAACGAGGGGAAATCCAAGTGCCCAGTGATGGGATTTTTGTTCATGATGTTTTCTTTTATAATTGATGTTATTTCACCCTGGGTGATTCACGTGTTGTGTGATGTTATTGATTCTTGATATTTACACTCACATCATAGTATGGAATGAGATGATTATGAATGCATTGTGATAGGAACATGATAATATATATTGAAATGCATTTTTCATGGTAGGTACATATTTATTTCTTGTGTTATATACTTTCCTACATGAACTTTGAAATGTGATATCCATTATATATGATAAATGAAGTAAAATTAACTTTTATGTCATGATAAAACACTTGTAATCCATTTTTCGAGAGACCATGAGTTTTGTGCCTCTATTTTTTTCACCTGTTAAGGTTAACCTTGTTTTTACTTCCAGTGTTCTAAGTAGTGTGTTTATCTTATAGAGAAAATGTAACCTCATTGTCTTTGATTTGAGCATCTGAAGAGTGGAAATCAACATGCTCCTAACACAGCTGAACAAGAGGTTCCCATATAATGTGACAACCGGATATATGTTCAGCTTTGTGATACATTCTTCAGGGTCATGTGATCCATGTAAAGGGAAACTGTTTGCAGTGTGCCTTCGATGGTGGAGCTGAAGAGGGAGTTTCAACTGTATCATCTTCATCTGTTTACTCGGGAGGGAGGAGACCAAGTATCCATGATCTAGATTGTTTTATATTTTATTCAAGAACCATGAAACACCTATGGATAATTGGGATATGGTTTTCATTAATATAATTTTAGGACCATCCAAGCATTGGTAGGATATTCTAGATAAGTTTGAGGAAGTATGAGGATTTATCTTGAATGGACTTCAATATGAATTTCTTGAGACACTTCTAGTTAGAGACATTGAGGGATGATGCATGTGAGTTCATGAATCTAAAATATGAGGTCATGTTAGTGATGGAATACTCAGAACGTTTCACCAACCTATAGCACTTTGTTCCATCTTTTGCTAATGATGAGAACACCACGATAAGGCATTTTTAAGATGGGCTTCACTATATGATCAGGTCACATGTGAAATTTTTTCACTTGAGTAGATTTCTAGATGTGATGAATTAGGCACTCATAATTTGAGGTAATATGTGATATTCCTCGAGCAGTGGTCGGGCTATTTAAGTAGCGAAAACTTGAAGCTCTTATTCTGGTGGAAAGAAAAACCTCTATGATAGTATTATCTAAATAAATAGTTGGAAGAGCAGTAAGGTCAGTGTCCAGCCATCTCTGACTGTGTTCTTTTGTTGTTATATCAATATGTAATGTTGTGAAAAAATATACTCAATGTATGTACCCCACATTAGAGATTCATACATGTGGTTGGCTAGGGCATCTTCAAAAAAAATTAGGAACATCTCATATTGGAGTAGTGGGAAAGGATTAGGATAAGTACCAGAATCTGGGAAGGACTCAACTACTCCTCAATAGATAGATATCTATAGTTACTTGGAGTTTTCATGTATAGGTAGGGGATGTGGTACCCTAACACAGGAACAGTATTACCAGGTAGAGGAACTATCTTAGAGGTGTCATACTAGATCCTAGGGTATAGGTTCTAGTCACCTACACACAATGAAGACTACTCCAGCTATTGTGGATACAAGATCTTCTACTATTAGAGGTAAAATGATTGTATCATATAACCTTGCTTCAATTTTTTTGATACAGGAGAATCACATTCCTTTTAATCCACTCTTTTTTAAATGTTTTGGTCATGGATGTGTAAATCATAGATTGTGTTTTGACCATTAATACACCATTGGGATTGAAGTTAGAGAATATAAAATGTTTCAAGGTGTTTTCTCAAGAGATTAGTGGATATAGTTTATTTTGGGAACTATTTTGGCTTGAAACTAAAGGTTTCAATTTGATTATTGGTATAGATTTTCTATTTCTATACCAGGATCATATCATCTATTAATAAATTAGAGTTTCCTTTTTGTCTCATGAAGGAGGCTTCTATTATCAACATGGTGAGTGGGATCTTCAGGCTAGTCATGCAGGACCAATTCAGTACGGTGTGGATTGCCTAACGGCACAAATAATAATAATTTACTAGATGATTTTGAAATTTAGAAGGATAATTTTCCTCCAGTGGTAGACCATTTTTAGGATGTATTTCTTAACGAGTTCTATAAATTACCACATGATTAGGAGATCAGGTTCACAATTTGTTGGTGCGGAGAGAAGAGCCAATTTCTATCCCGCTATATAGGATAGAACCAGCATATCTTTCAGAGTTGAAAGTATAGTTGTGAGATTTATAATATAATGTTTTTATATAGAATAGTATGACTATATAGAGTTATCTAGTTCTTTTCTCTATGAAGGTTGATGGTACCTTACATTTATATGTGGATTGTCAAATATTGAACTAGATTATGGTTAAGAATGGGTATCCCCTTCCATATATGGATGATCTTTTTGGCTATTTTAGAGGTGCTAATATATTCTGCATGATCAATTTTAGATTAGGATACCAGAATTTGAGGTTGATAACATCAAACATGCCGTATACTAATTTTAGGAGAATATATTTCTTGTATGAGTTCGTAGTGATGTTGTTTAGTTTGAAAAACAAGCTAGTTGTATTTATTGATTTGATGAATTGGATATTTCATCCTATCCTGGACCAGTTTTGGTTGTTTTTTAAATGAAATTTTTGTATACTAACTTTTAGTAGATGATCATGAAAAACTTCTTATCATCGTCTTGAATACATTGTGAAATAATAACCTTTATGCCAAGCTAATAAAAGGCAATTTCAAGATTGATATTGTGAACAACTTGGTCCATTTAATCTTAGAGGTTAGACTATAAATGGAATTAGAGAAGGTCATAGTTGTGGTATCACGGGATTTACCCAAAAAATTCTTTAAGATTTAGAGTTTTTTGGATTTAGTAGGTTATTATAGATGTCATATCTAATAATTCTCCCATCTGGAAGCAACAATGTCTTAGATAACTAAGAAAGGGGATAATTTTGTTTTGTATGATGCATGTGAATGATATTTTTAGAAGCTGAAGAGTAGGATAACCTTATTACTTATCCTCACTTTTCCAGTATTGGTTAAATCATATACCCTGTATTATGTCAAATCCAGAGTTGGACTTGGAGTAATCCTGCTACAGAAGGAGTGAGTAGTTGCTTATAGATCTAGATAACTGAGAATGCATGAGAGGAATTATCCTACCCGTGATCTAGAATTATATATGGTGGTACATTCCCTAAGGTTCTAGAGATACTATATTATGATTGAGATGTTTGTAGTGTACATGAACCACAAGAGCCTTAGGTATATCTTTTCTCAGTGGGACCTAGATATTTGGTGGAGAAGGTGGGACAAGCATCTGCATCCTTTTGACTTCAAGTTAGATTATACACTAGGAAATGGAAACATTTTTGTTGAAGCATTGATCCGAAAGATATTGATAGAGGTATTTTGGTAGTATTGCGATGAGTGTCGGATGATGGAACTCATTGTAGACATGCATCTAGATGTTCAATATTCTCAGGGATGAGTATCTCTAACTTCAATATCTGTTATACCTGTATTTTTTGACTAGGTCAAGATAGAAAATTTATATAATGTGTATGGATTAGTTATGAGGGATATCTTATATGGTGGGGAGAAACCATTAGGAGGGTGTCTTAGCAGCAACAATTATCTTATTTTTTATGGCCGGGTATGGGTTCCTATGAGCATACAAGAAGAGTTGATAGTAATATTTCATGCTTCTATATGGGAGGTGTATCCTGGTTAGAAAATTATGTATTGTGATCTCCATAGATAGTACTGGTGGTTAATAATGATGAAGTTGTTAGCGGGATTTGTGGTGAGATGTTTTACCAGTCATTAGGTGAAAGCGAGGCATCAGAGGCCAGTTGGGTTGTTGTTGTCGCTACCCATTCCTGAGTGGAAATGGGGTGATTTCACAACATATTTTGTGACAAGATTACAACGTTCACCCTATAAGAATGATACAATGTGGTTGATCATGGGTCGATTGAAAACAGGTTGCCTGATTCTTTCCTATCATGAAGACCTTCACCATTGATGATATAAGTAATCTATACATGCACAAGATAGTTTAGTTGTAAAGTTTTTTGAGGAGTATCATTTCTAACAGAGATCCTCATTTCCCATAAAATTTCTATAAGGGTCTTTATAATCCTCTAGGATCATAGTTTCATCTGAGTATGACCTATCATCCTTAGATTGGTGGTCAGTCTGAGCGGATTATTAATATTTTGGGGGATATGTTACAATATTGTGTCTTGGATTTTGATTGTTTTTGGAAGCATCATAGAGAACTCGATGATTGTTCATATACTAACATCTTCCACTATTTGATTCAGATGGAACCTTTTGAGTAATTTTATATCAGGTTGTAATGTTTGCCTCTTTATTGGTTGGAGGCAAGATATTTATCACTTATTGTACCTAGTCTCATGCAGGATATTTTTGAGTATTTTTAGCTTATTAGGAGGATTTTTGTGACTACATAGATTAGGTAGAGGTCATACACTGACTATTGGATATAACCAATGGAGTTTGATTATGTTCATTGTTTTTTATTTTTTATGTTTCCAAGGTTGGGGAAACACTGTATCAGGAAACAAGGGAAGATAACATTAAATAATTTCATGCCTTTTGAGATATTATAAAGGTTCGGTGCAGTGGCATACCAATTTTTCCTTCCACAACACTATAGTTCATTGTGTGATGTTTTTCACATCTCATACCTTTGGAAATATTATCCTGAACCTTCTCATGTGGTACAAGTTGAGTGTTTCAAGCTTTGTTCTGATGCATCCTTTGAGAAGAATCTGATATGGATTTTGGACCATAGTGATACGTATCTCTATGGTATGATTATACATATGGTTTAAGTGTAGTGGAAACATGGGTGTGTTTAGGAGGTGGGCTAGGGGAGGGGTTTTGATATGAAAGAATAGCGGCCAGACATTTTAGTAGATACCATATAGTGAGGATTGGAGTATATATAGGACGAGCTATTATATGTTGGGGAGGTTTAAAGATCCCATCTTTTTTCCTGGTATTCCCCTCTTTGATTTTTGTGTTAAACAAATTTCATTGGGTTTTCCTTTATCATTAAACCTTGGTGGTTGAGTCTTCCTCAGAGATGTATGACCTTTTTTGGGGAAATAAACTGATTTTCAAGGATATATGTTTTTTTTAATTAAAGGAGTTTGGGTGAAAACATATTAAATGGAGTTATAGGGGGTTTTTTGTAAGTTTGGAAGGCATCAGAGGTGTTTCTGGTGATTTTACAAAAGCTGGGTGAAAATATGTCTGTATAGAATTTACAAACAATTTAAATAGTTTACATGATGTATAACTACCTCTAGGAAGATACCATAAAATGAATTCAAGTCATGAACTGGTTCATATCATGAATAGGGTCATGGAAAGAACTAATTACACAACATGAATCTACATTACACAACATGTAATGTTTGGGAAATGGTTAAATCATGTGAGGTAACATGTTTTCTGATGTAACAATTAAGTAATAAATACATGACATGAAATAGGGTTACATGATATGTACTTCTCGAAATCAATGGTTTTAAGCATTCCATACGTTTGATTTACTTCATTCCTCCTATGTATCCTCTCCCTCTTGAACCTAGGGTGATTTCTAGGTTATTTGGGAGATCCTTTCTCTGTTCTCGAAATCCTGATCATGAATCCAATCCTAGTGAGTGGTTATGTATATTTTTTCCCTCATATTCCATTATTCACCATCATTGTTGTGTAAATATCTTGAATGCAGTTTTTTTGGGTTTTGATCTCATTGTTCCATGATATATGTTCCTTCTTGTGATCTTCCTTACCTCCATTATTATTTTTGATTTCAATTGGAAGCATTGTGATGATCATCAGAAAAAGGTTGGGGGTCTAAAACCAAGTCTTATAGCCTATTTAATTTTAATGTATATGAAATATTTTTATTGCACTGACCAAGTGTTTTATTTAATTAATTTTTGATGAATGATAGTAAATCATGAATTGGATTTTTGGTTATATCCCATCAGTTCAAATGTTGAAGCAAACTCAATTATGGATACTTGTTGGCTAAGAATACCTTTGAATAATAAGAACTTGGCTAAGGGTTTAAAGTGTGTTGGTCATGACATGAGTTACAAGTGATTTCTTGATATAGAATCACATTTATAATAGTTTATAGGATATTGATATGATTGATGATAAATTGATATATAAATGAAACTGTAATTAAAATACAAATGGTAATTTTCATAATTCACCAAAGAGAATTTTGATGTGATAATGTGATATCATTGCAGTTAGGAATTGTTGATTTTATAATGAAATGCTTTCAAATAGGGATTTCCCTAGAGGATGAAATACTTATATAGTGGTATTTTCCTAGTGATACTAGTTAATATTGTTATATAGAGGTATTCACACAATGATACATGATAAAATCATTATATTGCGATATTGGCCTATTTGTTTCTTTAATTTATATATATACGGATTTTTCTAAAGGTTGAAATACTTATACATAAGGATCTTAAAATTTGATTGATTATTCTGTGGTTTATGGCCATGGTTGGCATTAGTGTTCAGCATGCTCAGAGACATCTTGGCATGGTTCTAAAATAGGTTGATTTGATGTATTGTATTAATTAATTAAATAATATACCTATTCTTGCTTTATTTTATGCAATTATTATCAGACTAGTTTTGTTTAGACATAAGGAAGTCAGCCTATATAGTTTTTCTCACATCCTATGTTCGTCATCATTTGGTACCCAAGAAGATTAAATGGATATAAGTTTGGAAAAGGTCAAGGGACCTAGTTACTAATTTTTTTTCTTACTAGATTGTATAGAGAATATATATGGTTCTAACATGGGATTTGAAATCGGGGTCTTTGAGATTATATTATGTCCACTAATTATTTTATATGTATTATTTTCATGTTTAGACTTATATAAATTTTATATATTCATTACACGATTCATCATTATTGGTTCATTGGTTTCTCCTTTACATTCTAGTTATATGATATATTATTTCTACTGCTCTTATTTACATTGATATTATTATTATTTGAATATTCCTCTGTGTTGTAACACTGCACTATGCGGTATAGTCTCCCCACTATATTCATCACACCCCCACTACTAGTGGGAATCCTCTGGCATATGGGATGCATGCATCAGGTCTCATAACCAACCCATTTTGGACATGTGAGAGATTATAGGAACATGGAACATTACATAAGAAATATCTAGAAGATGAAATTGTTTAATAAAACCCTAATATATAAGAAATAATAGAAAGGAATCTTGGTTTTGTGTTTAAAACAGATGAGCCAATCAACTGATCTGATCAATGATTAACCAAATATAAATATTATACATAATTGTCCACTAATCCCTCATATAAATCCACATGTCTTTGTGGGTATGTACTATATATAAAATACAAATCAAAATTAAAAAAAACAGATTAAAAATTCAAAATTCTATAAAATCTGCACAAATCAATATGAAATTATCATAACATCACTCAAAAAAACTCTAAAAACACAAAATAATATGAATCTTACTAAACATTATCAATCCAATCCTAAAAATTGATATATATTAACAATTGAAATGATTTTTAAATAACACTAACAAAACATACATGATCACACCAAAGCTTTGAAAACATTAGAGAAACTCACTATTTCAAATATGTGGATAGGTTTCCAAAACAGCAATTTAAATCTATTCCAAATAACTTTTAAAAAAATAAATGGTTTGATGAAATACATACCTTTACTAGAAACAATATTAATAACATTCATTTTCAAAATTAATTAATTCCAAATAAAACTTACAACCAATAAAATCACATCAATTCCCCCAAAACTAACACAAATTAATAGAAAAATACAAAATACTTTTATAAAACTAAATATTTTTTACAAATTAAATAGTTTAAAAAAACTGGATTCTCATTAAATAATTATGAAATATTGACCTTTTTCACAAACTATAGATCCTATGTTCCATTTAAAAATAACTTCCAAAAAAATTTCTTTTAAAATCCAATGGAATTAAAAATATTTATCCAATGGGTCTTAAATTATATAAATATCATATGAAAATATTTCCAATCATTCATAAATAAATTTCAAATAGAATTCAAACTTCCCAAAATCCTAAATGAATCAAGAATTTAAAATCTAGAGAAATTCCCAAAAATGAATGGTTTTGTCACACTATCTATAAACCAGTGTGAAAAACACGCATCATATACTGGAATTCATATAATGAACCAACCTTTTCTAACATTACTATCACATTATTTTAATGATAAACAACATAATAGTGATACAATAGAGTATCCAAAGGTTTAGTGTCTTGGGAAAACTAAGACCATACATAATAATTACAACATCAAGCATAAACCTTTATTTAATTTATTCTTCTCTAGCTTCTTATTGGCACTTGTCATCTCCTTAGTGCATGTAGCCACCTGAGGATATACATAAAAAAGGGGTGATATAGAAGCCCAGTAAGAGGATAGATAAGAAGAATATAGCATGGGTTGAGCATAATAATGACACAGTAAAAACATCATGAACATGAGAGGTGCATAAATAAAAGACTTGAAATGTGGTAATGCATAAAATTGAAACATCATGTCTTACTGGTTAACTACCACACATAATTTTGAACCAAGATATCATCTTTTCAGACATCATTCACATTTATTCATGAGATTCATCACTTTATCCAATGCATTGGATCGTTGTATAATTCTGGGCGCACCCGTCACATTTAAACATTAATATTGCGCTATTTAATTCCGAGCGCACCCGTCGCATCATAACATTATCATTTATCATGCATGACACAATGTACATGTAGAATAAATGAAAATAACTAACCAATGAAAATTAATGGTTTTAATGTCATAATAACACATTCATAAACTTTGGTCTCCCAAAAGAAAGAGGGAATAACATACTTCATACAAGAACCGTAAATCTTGAATGTGATGTAAAATATGTGTTCCTGAAAGAAGAGTTCTTTTAGAAAACATTTTTTTGACATAAACAATATTAATAAACATTTATATCCCATAAAAGGAATGAAAATTATGAATAAATTTTTTTAGGAGTAACCATATCAAAAATAGAGTGAAATAGGGAGAACCTGAAGGACAAAATTTGGGTTCGCGAGTTTCACCTTACCTTGTATCTGAATTCTTCCTTCTCTTTAATGTCCTGTATAATGACATTATATTCATTAATTAGAAATATAGAACCTTGTGTACATTAATATGGTTCATTATGGTTTCATTAAGTGATTTTATGTTCATTTGGATGAGTTATAGAGTTTAAAAACATTATTTGGGAATGTTTTTTATGGTTTTATTGAGTGGTTCACTTGTATTCTTAAATTCATGTTTCGGTAGAACATGGGTAAAAATCCAGAACTGATATTACGTGTTATTAATTATATTACAGGATTTTGAATTATCATATATTGAATTAAATTAGATCCATGTGGATGAATCATTAGATAAGATTGAAATGATGATTGATTGGGTTAATTTGAGTGATTTTTCGATCATAATGAACTTGTTTTATTTTATCACTACAAATATGGTCATAAGTTAGTTCCAGAACATTAAATATGAGACAATAAATATGAAATATTCTGGTTCAACCATAAAAATGGTTTCAAGACCATATCATTAGTTATAAATGGGAGAAGAAAACATGTCGTTCTTGAAGGTGATAAATTAACACCTCATGAACAACATTCTCTTTTATAAAATAAAAGGAAGATGGAAAAGGGGTTGGATGATATAATATCCAGTTAGAATCATAAAATTATATTAAATATATAATACTAAAGTTAAAATATCATTTGTATGAATATATATTTGGAGATATCAAGAAATGAACTTGAACTTGAAAGAAAATTAAAGGAGAAGAGGGAGAGAAATTACCTCTTAAATCTTCCTCTTGAGATCCTCCTTAAGGAAGCTAGGATTGGTCTTTTGATGAGACCAGAAACTCTTTAACGTGGGAGAGGGTCTAGGTAGTCTGTTTGGTTAGAGTTTAGAGATGTCTTTGAGCTTTATATGTGTGAGGAAATGAGGGTGTGAACGGTAGTTTTTGTAGTGGAGGGGAGAGGGGTTTCCTTAATATAGAATTCATTAGTTTATTAATTTCCCCTAAGAAAAGGAATAGTGAGTCTTAAATGACCAATAATAGTAATTTTATCATGTGATACTCAACCAAGTGGTCTTATATCAGCATAACATAACACATGACTCTATAATTATCTTATTTACCTTATTTTGTAAATTATGGTATTTCACTATTCATCAAAAATTCAAGTATCCCATAAAAATCCCAAAATTTTACCCCAAATATTTTTCAACGTGTAGAATCCAAAAATGAAGTCCATTTTTCAAAAATAATTTTATAAACATTATTAATTTAATATTTTATTAAAATCATAATTTACATAAAAAACAGATTTTAAAATTAAAACTGATTTTATAGTGCTTTCAAAACATACGTAGGGTCTTATAAAATTATCTAAAAAAAATAAGACATTTATTTGATAATTAATGAACAAATTTTAAGAAAAATACATTTTATTTTAAATTAATTAATTATTTATAATTAATTATTTATGACTTACAAAACACCAAAACATTTACTAAGGTCAAATTGTCACTTTCAAAGTTGTCTAAATTTTATTTAATTATTCATGGGTAAGGTTGCACTTTTGTTAGATGATTTACTATTCATAAGGGTCATATTACTATTCATAAGGGTATGTTACTATTCATAAGGGTAGGTTACTATTCACCAAAAAAAAATTGTTTTATTAGACTCCAAAAAACATCTTGGACACAACCGTGTATGTCGGATTTTTGAATTTCAAAACATAGAAGTGAAAAACTTATGTTTAAAGGTCACATAGCACTTAGTAGTTCATTATGTTTTTTTCATGTGATTTTGTGACATAATTTTAAGAAGGGGATTTCCATTGAAAAACTTTGGGTCATTACATTCTTCCCCCCTTAAAAAATTTTCACGCCCGAAATTTCACTTTATACAAACAGGTGAGGGTACTTCTCCTTCATTGCCTCTTTTGGTTCCCAAGTTGTTTCCTCATACTTATGGTTCCTCTGCAACACTTTAAAAAGATGAGTTTTCTTTTTCATTAGAACCATATCTCTCCGATCTCGAATCTCTACTGGTTGTTCCTCATAAGAGAGATCATCTTCCAACTATACAACCTTTGAGTTTAGTACATGTGAGGGGTTTGGTATATACTTCCTTAAGAGTGATACGTGAAACACATCATGAACATGAGCCATATTTGATGGAAGTGAAATTCGATAGGCCACGGCTCTTATGCATTCATGGATCTCAAAGGGGCCAATGTACCTTGGGATTAGCTTCCCTTTCTTCCCAAATCGCATGACTCTCTTCCATGGAGATATTCCTAGGAAGACTTTATCTCCAACTTCGAACTCCAAGTCCCTTCGACGGTTGTCATCATAGATATTTTGTCGACTTTGAGCTTCTTTGATGTGTTTCTGGATGACTTGAACCTTCTCTGTCATCTCTTGCACAAGATCAGGTCCAAGTAGCTTTCTTTCTATAGCTTTATCCCAATAGGTGGGAGCTCTACATCTCTTACCATACAGATCTTCATATGGAGCCATCTGAATACTCGAGTGGAAACTATTGTTGAATAAGAACTCAACCAATGGGATATGTTGATCCCATCCACCTTTGAATTCTAGAGAGCATGATTTTAGAATATCGTCAAGCGTATGAATAGTCCTTTTAGACTGGCCATCAGTTTGGGGGTGATAGGCCGTTCGGAAATTTAATTCAATACTCAAAGCATGTTGAAGAATTCTCCAAAATTTAGATGTGATCCTTGAATCACGGTCAGAGAAAATCAAGAGTGGAACTCCATGTAGTCTCACCACTTCCTTCACATATATCGTTGCAAGTTGTTCAAGCGATAGATCTTACCAAATAGTGATAAAATGGGCAGTATTGGTGAGTTGGTCAACCACAACCCATATCGCATTATTTCCCTTTGACGTCTTTGGGAGACCCGTGACAAAGTCCATAGTAACATTTTCCCATTTCCACATGGGTATAGGTAATGGCTTCATCATACCTTTGGACTTTTTTCGCACAACATTAACTTTCTGACATACTGACCACCTTGATATATATTCGGAAATCTCCTTCTTCATGTTATCCCACCAGAAGTGTTCTCGGAGATCATGGTACATCTTGGTACTCCCAGGATGGATAGAGAATGTTGAGCTATGTGCATTGTCCAATAGCTAATTCTTTATCCCGGGTGATGAAGGCACACAAAGCCATGTTCCAAACCGAATCACACCATCATTATTGGTGTGGAACTCCTACAGCTTTCCTTCCTTTATTTCATTCACCCTCTTTTGTAGCTCCACATCATTCCTTTGTGCTTCTTTAATATCCTCTTAGATGGATGGTTACACAATCTTTGGGAAACGTTAGATGTATCCACTTCCCTTATGATTTCCAAATCCATTATTGGCATATCCAAGAATATAGGGTCTTTCTCAATCCATGGCATGGATAGAGTAGTAGGTTCTTTTCTACTTAGTTCATGAGCTTCTTTGTTCGCCTTTCCAGGATGATAGTGAATAGATTAATCATAATCCTTGATTAGCTATAACCATATCCTTTGACGCATGTTGAGATCCTTTTGTGTGAATATATACTTTAGGATCTGGTGGTTGGTGAATATGTCACACTTCATTCCATAACGGTAATGTCACCAGATTTTCAAGGCAAAAATCATGGCTGCCATCTCTAGATCATGTGTCGGGTAGTTCTTCTCTGGGATATTCAACTGTCGTGAGGCATAGTCTATCACATTTTCAGTCTTCATGAGTACACAACCCAAGAATTTCTTTGAAGCATCACTGTATATCACAAAACTTTCTATGCTTTTCTGTAGTGTGAGTACAAGTGCAGTGATCAGCCTTCTCTTTAGCTCCTTGAAGCTTCCCTCACATTCTTCCATCTAGACATACTTTACTGCTTTCCTTGTTAACTTAGTTAGCGGGCTTGACAATCATTATAATTTTCTTACAAAACGTCGGTAGTACCCAGCTAATCCAAGAAAACTATGGATTTATGTGACACTAGAGGGCCTAGGCCATTCCTCAATCGCCTTTGTCTTTGAAGGATCCACATAAATTACCTCACTTGTGATCACATGTCCCCTGAATGTGACTTTCTTCATCCAAAAGTCACACTTGATGAACTTGGCGTACAACTTCTCCTTCCTCAATGTCTCCAATACAAGTCTTAGATGTTCTCCATGTTCCTCCTTGCTCTTGGAGTAGATGAAAATATCATCAATAAACACTACCACAAGTTTTTCGAGGTAATTTCTAAAGACTCTATTAATCAAATCCCTAAATATTGTAGGAGAATTTGTAAGTTCCAAGCGCATCACCAAAAACTCATAGTGCCTATACCATGTACAAAAGGCGGCCTTCTGAATATCTTCCTTCTTTACTTTTACCTGATGATATCAAGAATGAAGATCCACCTTTGAGAAGTATTGATCTCCTCTTAACTGGTCAAACAATTCATCAATCCTAGGGAGAGGATACTTGTTCTTTATAGTGATCTTGTGGAGCTCTAGTTAATCAATACACAGCCACATTGTTCCATCCTTCTTCTTCGCAAAGAGCACTGGCGCACCCCAAGGTGATGCACTAGGGCGTATGAACCCTTTGTCTAGATTCTCTTGCAGATGCTTCATTAACTCGTCTAGTTTGATAGGATCTATCAAATAGGGACACTTCTAGATAAGAGTAGCTCTGTGTATGAGTTCAATTTAGAACTCTACCTCGTGATCTGGGGGAATTCCGGGTAACACTTTGGGAAATAAGTCTTCATATTCCCTTACGATGGGAATTTTCACAAGGTTGGAACTATCCATTGACTCAACCATTTGGGAGAGGTATGCTTCTTCTTAGGGAATCAACAATAACATAGATAGAGAACTTTTCAAAGGAGATTTATGATCTTACTTGAATTTTTAGAGGATCATGGGATGGTTCGGAATATGAAAAGATATTTCCTTTTCCCGGCAGTTGATATGTGCTCAATAAAATGAGACCCAATCCATTCCCATTATAGAATCAAATTCCACCAAGGAATGTATCACAAGATTTTATGGAAGAATCTTCCCACATACTCCAACAAGAGAAGAGTAAAATACTTGGGATGCAATGATTTCACCACTTGGTGTTTTTACATATATCTTTACTTCAAGGTTTCGGGGCCTCAATTCTATAGTTCTAGAAAAATTGCAAGATGTAAAGGAATGCGTAGAATCAGAATCAAATATGCATTTTTCCATTCTTGAGTGAATAGGAATTGTACCTTATAAGACTTCATTATCTTGATCCACTTCTATAGTAGTGATGGAATAAGCCTTCCCTTGTTCCTTTGGCTTTGGTGGCTTCTGACGCTTATTACCCACAAGAACTCGAGGTGTAGTGCACTGGTTTGCATAGTGCCCTAGCTCCCTACAGTTGTATCATTGATCCATGAGTGGTTCTCTCCATTAATCGGCTAAATTGTCCTTCCTTTTCATGTCTTTTCGACACTCTTGAGCATGATGTCCTTCTTACCCACACTTGAAGCATTTCCCCGTCCCTTTGAGACAGTTCCCATGGTGGAACAATCCACATTATTGGCATGTGGGTCGTTCAGTTTTCTTCCCACCATTATCATTATATCCAGTGTCTTGAAACTACATCTTTC
The DNA here is from genome assembly GCA_963277665.1 of Viscum album. Lineage (NCBI taxonomy): Eukaryota > Viridiplantae > Streptophyta > Magnoliopsida > Santalales > Viscaceae > Viscum > Viscum album. The sequence continues at coordinate 1,789,692,910 of OY728133.1, read as the reverse complement.
TTTTCTTATCACCATATTCGTGGGAATATTCTCCAAAATCCATCTCCACTTTGAGAGAACACTGAACAACTTCTTCATAACTCTCAATGTTTCGAATTTCATGATCCTTTCAAAGGGGTAGTTTTAATCCACTAACGAATCTATAAATTTTTCTATCATTGTCGATAAAAAAACCCGAAGCATAGCTTAAAAGCCTTGTGAAATTCACTTCATAGGTTCTAACTGATTCTCTTACTTTTTTCTTGATCTCTATGAATTCTATATCCATCTTTGTGCGAGGAGTGATTAGGAAATACTTGTAAATAAACATAATCTTAAAGTCTTCCCATTCCATCTCTTCAATTTCCTCTCTTGGATTGGTATTCTAAATCAAATACTACCATTGATTGGCTTCTCCATATTGATTATAAACAGCTAAAGTTACCTTCTCCGCCTCAGAACAATGAAGAATAGAAAAGATCTTCTCCATGGAGATGACCCACTGTTCCGCAGCTATTGGATCCGAGGATCCATTAAACGTCGGTGGTCGTTGACACATAAAACATTAGATAGCCAGTTGATCAATCTTTGGTGAAGGAGGATGTTCCCCATTATTATGGTTATTGTTCGTAACCTGAGTTAATTCGGTAAGCATCGCCATGAAGTTCTGAACTCCACCTCCCAAATCATTGGGGATGTCGTTCGGGCAATCATTTCATTGTCCATCGCATGAGTTGTTGGCCTGATTTCTCCTTGTTCCCAACATTTTCTAAAATAGAAAAGGTTAGAACAAAACATAAGTCAACAATTCATGAATAAATAACTTAATTATTTTCAAAATTTATACTAAAATCATAACATATGGTATCCCAATGTATATACTCTTGTGTGCATAATTTTACTTAGTCTCATGCTAGAAGCTTTCTCTAGGGTTCACTAATCCTAATTCCCAAATTAACTAAACATTTCCTCTGATACCAACTATAATGACCCAAACATTTCATACATTACTATTAATTCATTTTAAAGATAAACAACATAATAGGATTACACATATGGGATCAAAACGTTTATTGTCTTGGGCAAACTAGGACCATACATAATAATTACAACATCAAACATAAACATTTATTTAATTTCTTCTTCTCTGGCTTCTTATTAGCACTTGTCCTCTCCTTACTGCTTGTAGCCACCTGAGGATATACATCAAAAGGGGTGATATAGAAGCATAGTAAGAGGATATATAATAATAATATAGCATGGGGTGAGCATAATCATGACATAGGAAAAAGATCATAAACATGAGATGAGCATAAATAAAAGACTTGAAATGTGGTAATGCATAAAAATGAAACATCATGTATTAGTGGTTAACTACCAAACATACTTGTTAACAAAGATAGCATCTTTTTTCACACATAATTTCACATTTAATCATGAGATTCATCACTTTACCCAATTCATTGGAGCGCTGTATAATTCTGGGCGCACCCGTCACATTTAAACATTCATATTGTGTTATATAATTCTGGACACACCTGTCACATCATTACATTATCATTTATCATCCATGCCACAATGAAAATATAGAATAAATGAACATAACTAACCCATGAAAAGGAATGGGTTTCATCTCATAATAACACATTCATAAACATTGGGCACTTAAAAGAAAGAGGGAATAATATACTTGATACAAGAACCGTAAATCTTGAATGAGAAGTAAAAGGTGTGTTATTTAAAGAAGAGTTCTTTTGTAAAACATTTTGTTTCACATAAACAATAGTGGTAAACATTTATATATCATAAAATGAAATACTATGATGAACAAATGATTTTTTTAGGAGTAACCATATCAAAAATGGAGTGAAAGAGGGAGAACCCGAATGAAGAAATTTGGGTTCGAGAATTTCCCCTTTCCTTGTATCTGAGTGCTTCCTTCTCTTTAATGTCCTGTATAATGACATTATATTAATTAATTAGAAATAAATAACCTTTTTTCCATTATTATAGTTTATTATGGTTTCATTAAGTGATTTAATGTGCCTTTTGATGAGTTATATAGTTTAAAAACATTATTTGGTAATGTGTGTTTTTATGGGTTTCTTGAGTGGTACACTTGTATTCTTAAATTGATGTTTGGGTAGAACATGGGTAAACATACAAAACTGATATTACATGTTATTAATGATATTAAAAGAGTTTTAATTATTATATAATGAATTATATTAGATCCATGTGGATGAATAATTAGATAAGAATTAAATGGTGATTGATTGGGTTAATTTGAGTGATTTTTCTATCACATTGAACCTGTTTTATTTTATCACTAGAAATATGGTCATAAGTTAGTTACAGAACATTAAATAGTAGATAATACAAATGAAATATTCTGTTTCAACCATAAAAATGGTTTCATGACCATTTCTGAAGTTATAAATGGATGTAGAAAACATATCGTTCTTGAAGGTGATAAATTAACACCTCACGAACAACGTTCTATTTAATAAAATAAAAGGAAGATGGAAAGGGGATTGGATGATATAATATCCCATTATCATCATAAATTTATATTCAATGTATAATACTGGAGTTAAAATACCATTTTGATGAAGATATATGGGGAGAGATCAAGAAATGAACATCAACTTGAAAAGCAATTAAAGGAGAAGAGGGAGAGAAATTACCTCTTAAATCATCCTCTTGAGATCCTCCTTAAGGAAGCTAGGATTTTCTTTTGATGAGACTAGCTACTCATTAACGTGGGATCGGAGCTAGAGAAAATGTTTGGGTAGAGTTTAGAGAAGGCTTGGATCTTGAGAGGTGTGAGGAAATGAGGGTGTGAAGGGTGTGAAGGGTGGTTTTTATAGTTGAGGGGAGAGGGGTTTCCTTAATATAAAATTCATTAGTTTATTAATTTAACCTAAGACAAGAAATAGTGAGTCTTAAATGACCAAGAATAGTAATTTTATCATGTTATCCTAAACCATGTGGGCTTACATCAGCATAACATCACACATGACTCTATAATTAGTTTATTTAGCTTATTTTGCAAATTATGGTATTTCGCTATTCATCAAAAATTCAAGTATCCCAGAAAAATACCAAAAATTTACCCCTAACATTTTTCAATGTGTAGAATCCAAAAATGATGTAAATTTTTAAAAAATAATTTTATAAATATAATTATTTTAATATTTAATTAAAATCATAATTCACATTAAAAACAGTTTTTAAAATTAAAACTGATTGTATAGTGCTTTAAAAAATTACATAGGGTCTTGTAAAATTATATAAAAACTATAATACATTGATTTGATAATTAATGAAAACATTTTAAGAAAAATACATTTTATTTTAAATTAATTAATTAATTATAATTATTTATTTATGACTTACGAAATACCAAAACATTTAATAAGGTCAAATTATCACTTTCTAAGATGTCCAAATTTAATTTAATTATTTATGGGTAAGGTTACTCATATGTTGGATTATTTAATATTCATAAGGATCATATTACTATTCATAAGGGTTTTTTACTATTCATAATGGTAGGTTACTATTCACCAAAAATTATTTTTTTATTAGACTCCAAAAAACATCTTGAACACAACCGTGTTTGTCGGATTCTCAAAATTCAAAACATAGAAGTGACAAACTTATGTTTAAAGGTAACTTAGAACTTAGTAGTTCATTATGTTGTGATTTCATGTGATTTTATGACATAATATTAAGAAGGTAATTTCCATGGAAAAACATTTGGTCGTTACAATTCACCTAAATATATCACCACAGTTTGTGAATGGCTTACATGTTCTTGGATAATGAATGTGTAACCACATTTACTTAATTATTTAAAAATTGAAAAGTCGCTATAAAATAATAATTGTTGAAACAAGAAAAAGATTCCTAAAAAAACTAGGAACCAAAGTCAAAATTTAAGTTATAAACATCTAATAAGACCCTAAAAACTCAAGTTTTATCATGAAAGGTGGTGATCAAGAACCTACTCAGTATTTACCATTTGAGCTATGACTATCATATCTGTAGTTTACTATAATTCTCTAAATAAAAACCTATTTTTGATGTCATTTTATCAAAAACCACTTGAGATACTCCCAGAACATATACTAGAGTTGGTCTATGACATGGCCCCAATGGAAGTCCTGATCACCATAAGCTAGAAACTAGTTTCAGTCATCAAATTATACTCAATTAGGTTTTTTTACTAATAAATAAATAAAAACAAGGGCTCATCCTCTAGTAAATCAATGATGACCATTCTATATGTTATAATACCACATATATAAAAGAATTTTCATTTTAATAAGCCTAAACCAAATTGGATATAATTTAAAATTAAAAAACACATACAAAATATAAAAAAATTAATAAAGTCAACCAACCTAAGATAAAATCACATAAATCCACTACTAAAAACAAGGATATTAAAAGATAAATCATAAAATGTAGATTTTTGAGGTGACCATGTATAAAATACACTAAAACCCCAAAATAAAATAATGTACTACTATAAGTCATCTTTAAGAACAATTAAAACACATTCACATTCCACCACCGTCAACTCATCCATGAACATCGTCTTCCACATCAAAGAAGATCCTATTCTAATCCTATAATGATATGAATGAGTAAAATATTTCTAGTAGGTAAATTCCCCACACCCCAAGCATAAACTTTAAAAAATGATACTGTTTTATGCTAGATGGAAAAACATATAGAAACTATGATACATATTTTATTCTTAAAAAGCATAAAATAATATATTTTTAGAACACACCACTTACATGAAAATAAAAAATAATTTTTCCCTGATAAAACGACCATCTAAAGAGAATAAATAATATTTATAAATGTCATAAAGAAACTTTATGACTAAAATTAATGATATCCTTAAAAAGGAAGTAAAATAAATAAAACCTTCTTTATTTCTAAAATATTCTAAGGATAACCCACATATAATAACATAAAATGATAAATCAAATATATTACACTCACATGCATAATGATATAGAACCTTAACCACACTAAATCTAGGGAACCTAGAGATACTAATTTAATAATTAGAGTGGTGAACATAATTAGTGGAATGAATATAGAACTACATCAACGTTAAAAATTACATAAGTTACCTCAATTATTGTAATGCATATAGATCTACATCATTTACCAATGGGGGAAACTCATAATCAGCTATTCTATAATAACTATTGTTGGGAACCTCATCTCATCAAGATTAACTTAGACAAGTACTCATTTTTTCCCATGAAGTGAAATTTTTATATTCAACCATTATTTAACAATGGATTTTATCAAATGACTTATATAAAATAAAAATTATTTTATACCATATACCTTAATAACATTTACAACACTCACATAAAATAAACTAATCCAAACATTATATCTTAGGTAGATCAGTCTACTATTAATTTAGACACTAAAACATATCATGGAGTTTGAAAATATATTCATTCCCCAGTTATATTTAATAATATTGGTAACCCTAGGGTTTTCTATGGAGAGTTACTCCAAAAATCCATTATCACATAAAGATGGGGTTTGAAATTTTTTCCATTGAAAACTAAGTGAAAAAATATATTGAAGACAATATTACATGAAATGTGATTTAGAATGGTTTTATTTTTAAATTATAATTCTATCATATGCCTTTAAATTATTCAACTATTATTTTTCTTAACTAATAAGTGAGAGGATTCTCAATAACATCCCCTATCACACTTGGATAAATTTTTTGAGTTAGAATATTACTAACTAAAATATTATAAAGTCCTAATATCATTTCTATATATGTAATATTTTCAATCACCCCTAATAAATTTAGGTAATACATGATTGGGACTTGTTTTTCCTAAATATTCAAGAGTTTCCACTACCCCTTCCACAACTGCTAACAATCACAAAGTACTTCACCACTCCTCCCTATATTATTCCATAATATATATCCTAGAACTAAGTGGAGGGATATTATAGATAATTGACTGGTGAATTAAACAAATAACAGAATTAAAACCAAATACAATAACATTGGATGTTAAGAACTACTATTGAATATTGAAACCAGTTATCAAAATAGAGATAATTATATTCAATCAAGTTCTATTACTCAAACATTACAAATGGAAAACTCTCCCTTCCTTAATCACTCAATAATTACCCCTCTATTTGAAGTTCTAGTGGAAAGAATTGGGATTAAGAAATAAATATAGTACAATGAAGATTAATGAAACATAAAACAATACAATTGAAAACAAAGTATAAATAGTCATGTAGGACTGACCGCAAATTAATATTCTTATTTCAGCCTCATTCACTTATTTTAGATCATTTTATTTCCTCTACTTCATATTTTGTAGAACTTACATGATTGTTTCCCTTTTGAATATGGAATATCATCCCCTTTCATCGTATTATTCTCCATGAAATTTACAGCTTCTTATTTTGAGTTTCCATATTTTAACTGAGAATATAAATCAAAAAACTTTATTTATTTTATTAGATATACTCCACATGGTAGACATTGTATGGTTATAAGAAGGATAATATGGAATCCCAAAAAAGTGACTAAACCATGAAGTTATCCTTGGCCACTTTCTTAAAAAAATATTCGTCTTCAAATTCTCAAAATTACCTAATGTAAAGTATCCTATATCTATAAAAAATTTATTTCACATAATATAATTCTAATAAGTTTAAATAAAATTTTATATAGGTTGGAATAATTTCCTATATGGTTTAATTTTTTCATTGGCAGATTTTGTCTTGATTAAATCTATTTTATCCTCTCCAAATATCCTGCATGTTGATTAATTATATTATGAGAAACCAAGATATCATATGGAGAAAAGAAATTTCATACACAAATGATGCTTCACATTCCCAATTTTTAAACTTTGTAATTTTTATATGCACAGATTCATTATCATATAAACTCACAAATTTCTCTCATTCAAGTGTTGTAAGATAATTTCCCTATATATTGTCCTGAATTCCAACACAATGTTTCCATATAGTCTTTATATGAATTTCAAACCACTTTAATCCTTTGGAGATCACCTTTTTACATCATAATAGCAGGAATAAATACCAAGCCACACATTTAATTTAAAAACTTATATATAATAGTTAATTCTATAATATTATCTATTTACACAATATTTTCAACGTTTATTGAAATGGTACTAAAATTACAAAACTACCAAAAAATTCAATGAATTTCCAGGAATGAGGGAATAAAATGAATTAAATGTTAATAAAATATAATTAATTTATTTCCTATGTGAATTCCCCCATAATTCCCTTAGAATCCATGAAAAGTGATCTTTAAAAATATTACTCAAGAATAATTCAAACACTATCCGTGGGTGTTTCCTTTTTTAACACCACAGTACTCATTCTTATCATTCCTCATTAATGATCTTAATTATATTTTATTCATTAAGTATATTTAATTAATTTATAGTTATATTATCCTATCAAATTCACTTATATCTACCTTTCCATAAATATTTCACTCATCACTCAAATATTACTGTCATCAATGTTATTCCCATTACAAGTTCATGAAACTGTCACTATAGGCCTGATGAATTTTTTTCATCTCCACCCAATGATTCTAGTATTTGTGAATGTCATGAGGGATTTTCAAAGATGTTATAAGGATTAAGGTTAGTGATTTTTTATGTGAAAAATATAATAAAAATTATGAGTTCTGGATTTCTGTTGAAGAATAATGCATGATATTCACATTCCTTAATGGTTTTTATCTTTCTTATACCCATAACCATTGGTTCAGCTTGACTCTGATGTTTTGGATAGTAAATCTCATACCCTTTTAATTTTAGTAGTAAAGAAATTCCACTATCCTTTTTCTCCAGTAGGTTATAGTATATTTTTTACTTTTTTATATATTTTATATAAGATAGTAAATTTACAATTTTTATGGGTGTGGATTATACTGATCCCTAGATTAGGAATTATTTTTATTCCTTTTTATATTTTTTGGGTTCTTTCTTCCACAAAACATTTTAATTATTCCAAAATGTCTCTCTATAATATCTCAACATATTTTGACATTTTTCAAGAAATTTTCAACTCCCAAAAGAATAATCTGTAACATTATATCAGTTATACGTATATTACATAAACATAAATGGTATATTTATTACTTGTTTCCCCCTAAATGGCATAGTTTCATCTTGAAATTAGGTATGATTACATTATTTTTTTCTTGAATAATTATTAAGAATATTTTTTTCATAGGGAATGTGTGGTAATTTTTAAGTAAAATTTTTGAGGAATTTTATATCCAGTAAATGATGATATCAATGAAATTTACCAATCCTTCAAGTCATTATTTTTTCCATTAATCATCAGAATATTTTTTATCAGTTCTCCCTTTAGTTCAAATAGATTCTCCAAAATAGTTAGTTCTAGCTCACATTCTCCCTTCCCACACACTTGAATTAAACCTATAACACTAATCAACATCAAAGGAAAGGTAGATATGTATTTTTGGATTAAAATGTGGTTTCATAAAAGTGTTATTCTGGATTTAAATGGTATATAAGGGTGAAAGTATAATTAAGGTTAAAAATTAATGTTTATTGAAAAGAGGATTTAAAATAAAAAAAATGCCTCAATTATGTATAGTCAAATGTCCTTGAATGTTTGTAGTTTTAAAATGGATTACTGAACATTTTTTTATTTATTTGATCATTTATTGGTTCTCTAAAAGTGTAGAAATATATTTTAGGAAATGAGATTAAAAAAATTAGGTTTTCAAGAATTTACCTCATTTATAATTTCATAACATGTTCATTTAACTATTTATCTAAGGTGAGTAAATTGGCTGAGTATGTTTCCAAAAATTGGCATAGATTTGAAATTTGAAAGGGAATTGAAATTAAGATTCTCATTTTTTTATAAAAAAATAATGAAAATGGAAAAAGAAACACACACAAATGAAAAGTGAAAATTTAAATCCCTAAACTATAAACGTCCCCTCTCCCACACATAAATGATGTGATGTACTCAATTAATTAAAATATACTTATCCATTAAATAATATTTTTTATTTAATTCCAACATGTAATTATGTGTTAAGGAGAGGCACCACTTGATGTATTTCATTGATAAACTTGTTGGGGGAGTATGACATCCTCTACTGCTTCATGGGGAATATTTCCATGGAATTTTATCAGTACGTTTCTATTAATAGTATATGGATTTTTCCCCCTTAATTCAAAATTTAACAAACACAAAAAATAATAACAATGGGTTATTTTAAATATAAATTCCCATATGTAAGGTTGTTTACCAATAATTAACTTGAGTTTTGAGTTTTATAGTAAATCATGGACCTCTTGATGAATTCATTTCTACTAAATGATTTTATCATGATCTACTATTACCTTATCATTGTAAATTATGGATTTTTTAAAATATTCTCTTCAAAATTCATCAAATTATAGAAACATAAACAATATACATTTTCTATCCTTTTTCATATCTATATTGACTTCATTAAAAGCCTAGTATGATTTTTCCTCTAACTCCATAGTTATATGGTATATATTACCCCAAACTAGTAAGTATTGACTAATTCAAATGAGATTTTTTAGGGTGTATTATAAGATCATAATGTTTCTTTCAACAACTAGATCTAACCTTTTATGATTTTTTTAATATTTTTCTGTAAAATTCCCTTTATATCTTTGTTTGAAACATCATATTTCCATTTTAACTACAGATCATAATGTGTTGATGTATTATAATTTACTATATACTTTCATAGAAAAGCCTCCACGATCCTATTAAAAAGGGGGTATTATTGATCACTGATGAAGGAACTTGTTACTCTAAACATACAAAAATTATTCTCTTTGAAAAAAACACACCTAAAATTTTCATCATCTCTTTGAGTGACCACATCATAAACCCATTTTTTAACATAATACAACAAAGGAAATATATTAGAGTTTTAAAAATACATGGAAAATGTTACTCTAAAATAAATTCCAAAACATTATAAATTTTACAAAATAAATTTTTTTTGGGAGATTTATTTTTTCATTGAGATGCTTCTAGAGAATAGCAATATCTTTACATTTTTATCAATGTCATGTGTATCACTAAAAAAAGTGGGCTAAAAAATTTCCAAATTCTAAAACATTTCCTATTTTCCATTGAGTTCCAAATTTTTCTCAAAAAGATAGAGTGTGAAAAAATTTCAAAAAAAATATTGAATTTTATTTTCAAGTAATCATCTATTTATCTCATGATTAATTAAAATATTACAATGATAAGGATCTTTCCAAATATGAAATTTTGATTCTTGTTTATGTTTTTTAATTTATTAGAAATTTAAAAGATACAGTACGTAGTAAGTTAACAAATAGTTAACCACATCAGCATACCAGGGAACCTCTCCAATAAATAAGGGTAAATTATATTTTATAATGTGGTCAATTACTATTACCTATTCTCAAATATATACTTCTTTTGTATTGGAAAACATGCCTAGGTGATCAAATAATGGCTGTCAAACCATTTCTTATTATTCATATGTTGATTGAAATATTAAAGTAACACCATCCATCTGAGAAGTCATTTATTCACATTAATGTTATTCATTAAATGTCAAAGTGAATCATTATTAGATAAAACTATTACTATAGTTCCATGTAATAAATATATGACTTTTTTTAAAGTAAATACAGTTGTTATAAACTCTTTTTCAGTGGTTGGGTAATTAATTTGGATAGTATCTACAGTACTAGAAGTATAAGTATTGAAATAATATTTACATTAAATATTTTTAGATATAAATGAAAACATATTATGGGTAGAATCATTACAATGTATCTCAAAATTATTCTCCCAGTTGGTGGCGGCATCACTAGTTTTGTGATTGATCTCATTTTTAACTCATGAAAATATTCCATGCACTCAACATTAAAATCAAAGTTGTCATCCTTAAAAAGTGTCTTATAAATAGGGAGATAAATTTTAATAAAATACTTGATAAAAATTATATATAATCCTACATATCCTAAGAAATATCTATCATGTTTACAACAATTTGGGTAAGGTAAAGAATTTATCACTATAATTTTTTATTTCTCCACCTCAATGTCTTTCTGTGGAATTAAATTCCCAAGAAATATTCATCCTTCTATGATAAAATGAAACTTTTAATAATAAAAAAAATTATATTCAATTTATGTTGTTAAAAAAATCACATTGAGGGAGCAATTATCAAATTAATTTTTAAAAACTATGTAATAATCCAAAAATACATCCAATTAGTTCTCGATGTAATCACGAAATATAAATAATATGGACCAATTAAATATGCATAGGTAATTAAACAATAAAAATGTGATCCTTTTAAATTATAACATTCCAAATTTATAGGTTAATGTAGTCTTCTCTTGATCTTTTGAAGGAATGGGCACTTGGATGTAACCTAAAAACCATATACAAAGAAAAACTATGTTTTTTCTTCTAATATCTCTACCATCTAATAAATAAAAGGACTAAGGAAGTTGTAAAAACACAGGTAATACTAATATGAATAATTTTTATATTGTATTATTATTCATAAATTATATTCTATGGTTTTATGTTCAATATAATAATATTAGTAATTTTTTTAATAAAAAGGAAAAGGATTTATTTCTAACCAAATTGGGATTTCATGCATTATATGGTTTTAAATAAAATATTTATTTACAAATAAGTGGAAATTTATTTGAAATAATAGAATTTATATTTGAATTAATCATTTCAAAATTTTCAGAGTATTAATTTAATATAATTTTCTAAAAAGTATTGTTTTTCAATGAAAATAAAAAAGTATTGATTTTTATTAGAGAAAACCTTTTAATTTTAAGAATATACAATGTTCCATTTTGTTTTAAAATAGTATAAAAGTAAAATTAGTTCACTTGTATTACTATTAATCAAATTATTTTATTTGGGACAAGATTTATTGTTGAATTTGGTATAAAAAACTTTATACAAAATAATGAATTTTTTGTGAAAAAATGATTTTTTTATTGATTTTTGTAGGATTGATTTTAAATTAAATTATACCAGTTATCATAATTGAATTTCATAATATATATTCCATATTTTTAATCCATATAATTAATAATATTTCATAAATTCAACTTTCAATTTTTTCATAATGAATAGTAAAAACAGTAAAAATTTGTAACCACATTTAAGGTTAAAACAGGTTTAATGGGGTTAAACATAATTAATAAGAGTTAAAATAACCTTTAAACCTATCTAAATTATATTTAATGTAGATATATTGACTCTATATAATCTCATATTCAATAATGGTCCATTTTGGATCCATTTTTCTTGAGTATGATATTAATATATTTTAATCATTTTAAAATTTCCAAGTGTGTCCTCTCCTCCACTTATAAAAGGAAACCCACTCTATTCATTTATACACACATTAAAATTCTTGCTGGATTATCAAAGTCCAATAAATATTCCTTACTTTAATCCCTATTGACATTTTATACTCCCTTTCTTGATCAAAAAATCACCCCATAAGGGCTTTAGGTATAAACATAAATAGGTTTTCTAAAGAAGATGTATAAGTTTTAACTGAACTTTTTTGTTTATTTCTTTTTCAACCTCCATAATATATTTTTAAACAATTATAAAATAATTAAACATATATATTTTATAAATGGAGATGTTTTATGTTATTTTAATAATTTATATGCATCTCTTTATTCCATCAAATGTGAAATGAAACTATCATTCGTGGTTACAGTGGACTATCGTCTCATGTACCAATATAATTTATTTTCTATCATAGCCTCTCACGGAGGGTTATAATTATTGATATAATATATATATATATATATATTTGAAATATTAGTCATTTTTTGATGATTATATATCATCTACTTTATTACTTTTCCATCCATTGAAAAAAGAAAATGTTATTTATGTGTATGTGTGTATTACCACCTTCATGAAGCGATGTGATTCTTTTTCATGGACACCTAAAATTGATAATATATATATGTCTGTGTATTTGAAGACAAAATATGATATTTTTTTATAATATAATCATTTTTAGTGATAAAATAATAATGACATTCTTTCCATCATGTTCTTTGAAAATGAAAACGCTACCCATGTGTATGTATGCCCTAGCATCTCTGTCAATGTAATGTAATTCATTTTTCATAATCATATTTAATATTTGGTTTTAAAATTATAATTTATGTATAAAAATTAAAACACTTAAATTAATATTATTCTGCAGATTTTGTAATACCGAACTCATCGACCATATTAAACTAACCAATGTCATTTTTGACATATGAGTCAAATATAATCAAACCATTTAACGCAAACTTAATTGATTAAGTAATTATATTTAAAAAGGTAATAAATTTATTAAATGAAATAATAAAATTGAAATAGGTTATTTAAAAAGTAAATAATTATCAAATGTTTATTACTCAGAAATATAATAAACATACATGATAAGTCAAACTCGAGATAACGAACACTTTCCTTAAAAAATTATTTTAATTGTATTCAATATTTATTTTCTAAATATTTTCTTTTCACATTTATATTGTTAAAATTATTTTATGGATATATTTATATAGAAATAAATAGATTATATTTTATATTTTATCTCACTTTTTACATTATTTTAAATTTTTTCAAAAGGATTTTCTTATATATTTTATATGGAATGTTATGACAAAAAGGAAAAAAGGAATTTTCCACTTTAATGTATACAATGTAAATAAGTTTTAATTCCACTATAACCATTACTTTATGTTTATAATCCATTAAAATATTTAATTTTGTCTTCAATAAAAACCCAAACTTTTTTTTGGTAATTTTTTTAAAAAATAAAATAGAATGAATATTTCAATATCTAGAAATAATTTTATTGTTAGTGAAAGTAATATTTTTATATGTATAATGATATGAATGATATTTTTATTATGTTATGATTTGTTTTGGTTTTTATCCATTTTTATTATATGTTTTAGACTAATATATCTCATAATGATGGGTGATCTTGATACAGCTCATGGTGATTGGTGAGATCAATATATCCCTCCAGTGAATTTGGAAATGGGATTGAGTTAACTGGATATAGGTTTCTCTTATGACATTATTGGAATTTACCAGGAAGTTTATTACATTTATAAGAGTTATTGTAAGAGTGATAAGAAAATTATATCCCCAGTTACCTATGTTATTTATCTATTATTTCTAAGAATTTTCACAGAAATATTATGATTTTATATGGTAAGGTAATGAGTGTAAGTATAAAGGAAATTTCATAGTACATATTAAGGGTGAAATGTAAACATTTGTGAAAAAAATTACTTAGTTTCTCATGATTACAAAGAATCCGTTATGAGTTTTAATTATACTTTAATATTTATTAGGAAACTTTTGATGAAAATATTTGGTCCAGGAAGTTGATTTCTTGGGTATGAAAATGTTTATTTTGAGCCAAAATTTTATTTTCAAAAAGAAAACTTTTTATAAATATTCATAGGCTAACAGTTTTCTTTCATTCTTTTTATGTGGATCTTAATTAGATTTTTGGAATCATAAAACATTTTCAAATGTTTTTATAGGGTTTTAAGGATTATTAGTGACAAGGATAACGTAAATATTAAAATTGTTATGATATTTCATGAAAAGAAAACATGTTATATCTTAAAAGTTTGGTATTTTGAGAAAACAATATATTGTGTTGACGTGTCCACATTTTGATGTAATATTTATTTATGTAGGGGTGTTGAAATAATTTTTAAAAACTCTAAACCTAATTTTTATATGGTAAAATCATAAAATTAATTCTTATTTATAAAACCTACTTTAAATATTAATTATGTCAAGGATCATAACATTAGTATCAGAGGAATGGTTTAAATAAATTTATAGGGTAGGATAATATAAGTAAATATCATTTAGAGATTCTAATTTTTGGTTATCATGATATATAATTTGAATATTACAATGTTACTTCATATAAAATATGTCAATACCCAATGGTTTTCCCTAAAGGAAGGAAGGCAACAAGAGGAAAATATACTTCCAAATCCATAACCTAGAATGTTTTGAATTGGAACTGAGTGGTTTTTTATTATGATGGATTAGTTTAAGGATTTTATAATTGGTGTTGGTATTTATTATAGAAATTAATTTGATATATAATATAAGAATATGTCTATAGTATAGAATTTTATGAGACAACACCCTCTACTATTCAGTGGATCTTATGATTAAGTGGTAGATGATTGATGGATTAATGCTTTGAAAAAGATATTTGTAGTCATGGATTTTTCATAGAATCAAAAGTAAACTATTTCTATTTACCATATTTTAAGTGAATCCAACTAATGGTGGTAAATTTTTAATAATACTATATAAAGATTTGTGATTGACACCATGGAATGAGATTCATTTAAGAATATTTTCCTTGTAAATAATTTTATTTTTTTTAAATTGGATGTAAAATAAATTATTATAATTTAGGAATAATGTGGAATATTTAGTGGTCACATATGAAGAAAACATTACCCAATTGATGTGGTATGCACCAAATTGTATCGGATATGTTGATAGTAAAATTAATCATATTTTTTCCAGATTAAATTAATTATATAGAAGAGATTTTGGGTCTCATTAATTTAAAATTTACGAGAATGTTTTTAAATATTTTGAGAAGGTATAAATGGAGTTTTCTCATGAACTTTTATTTTATGAAAAAATTATAAAAAAAATAGGTCTAGGTGGCATGAAAATAAAAATACACCATTAAACAAATATTAAGGTAAGATAACCATGTTTTTTTATACTTGTGGTAAAAAACCCCAGGGAATATGTAATGAAATCTTGGAAGTTCTTCTGATGTGGTATATTTGGGTATATTAATAGTAATTGAAAAGAAAAATATATTTATAGTGGTAAAAAAATTCTAATAAGTTGGAATTAAGGTAATTTAAATGTAATAAGAGTGGTCATTATGTATATTCATGTTAGAATAACAGTATTATTGATTAGAAGAAGCGATACTATAAGTAGAAGGGTGTGGTTAAATAATTCTGAACTACTTCAAAAGATTTTTTCCCATAATATAAAGTGGTAACAGAAAATTTATTTATTTATTACAATTATGATAATTTCATGGTTGATTCAGGGTCTAAAAATTCTTTCATTTTTTAGAAATTTTATATTAAAATGAATATTTCACCTCATAAAATGATGTTATCATTTTTAGTAAACCTATGGTTAGTATTATGGAAATAATAATTTTTGGAGATCTTCATGTTATCATATGTGGAATTATTTTTCTTACAATCCTTATTGTCTTACCCATTGTTGAAATAGATGTTTTTTGGGTATTGATTGGCTTCCACTTTATCATGTTATGATATATTATAGATAAAAAAAATATTTTTCAAAATTAATTTCATTTTTTATATACGAATGAATTAATACAATTGATAATATTTCACAAACCTCATAAACTTATAAAATATGTAAATTTCAGTTATATTTCTTATGTTGTTTAACATAAGGAAATTTTTCATATTAATAATGTGTCGATAGATAAAAAATACCTTGATGATTTTCCAAATGAGTTTCCTAGTATTGTACATGATCAATAAGGTTATTCTACTATTGAATAATTTCTTGATGCTAATAATATTTCAAAAACCCATTATTTAATATCTCTAGTAGAACTTTAGGATTTAAAAATGTAGTTGCATGAGTTTCTTGATAATGGTTTCATTAATCTTAGCATATCTTTGTGGGTATATCCTATTTAATTTTTTGAAAAAATTGTGTTTATATGAGGCTTATCATTAATTATATTGAATTGAATAAAATCACTATAATGAATAATTATTTGTTTCCTCATATCGAGGTTTTGTCTAATCATCTCCAAGGGGCCCATTATTTTACATAGGTCAATCTCATGTCCGGGTACTATCAACTAAAGGTGATAGAGGGGATAATATATAAGAAAATGTTTCACACTGCTTGCTGTAATTATGAGCTTGTGGTTATACCCTTTGGGTTAAAAAAATATCCATCTATATTCATATATATTTTTAAAATATTTTTCCAAAAATGTTTGGATATGTTTGTGCTTGTGTTTATTGGAGATATTTTGATTTATTCAAAAATTTATGAGGATCTTAAAAAACATATAATTATTTTTTTGGAAACCCTAAAGGAAAACATGTTATGAAAAAATTTTACTAACTATGATTTTTGGATATATAAGATTTCATTCCACGGACATGTCATAAATAAATATGGCTTAACTATTGATCCCACTAAAACTAATATTGTTGATGGATGACCAAGAAAAAAATATGTTTCTGAGATTCATATTTTTCTTTGATTAACATACTATTACTTGAGGTTTATTGAAAATTATGCATGGTTATATTTGTCATTAACAAATTTTACATCAAAATGAGTTAATTTTTTATGGACAATGGAATGTGATGAATGTTTCCAAGAATTGAAAATAAGACTAGTGAATGCTCTTTTTTTTCATTGCCATCTAGAAATGATGATATTGTTATCTATAATGATAATTCATTGAAGGGAATGGATTTTATTTTAATATATAATTATTAGGTGAATTTATTTGTGTCACATTAAATAAAAACCCATGAGAAAAATGATCCTTCATATGACCTTTAATTTGTGGCTGTAGTGTTTGTTTTAAAATTTTAGAGACGTCATTTATATGGAGTAGCTTGTAAAATATATAATTATCATAAAATAATTAAGTATATATTCACTTATAAAGTAATCAACATGAGATATAGGTGATGGATGGAATTGATAAAGGATTAAAAATGCACAATTCATTACCATCCTGATAGAGAAAATAGAGTAAATGATGGTTTTAGATGGAAATATAACTCAACATTAACAATAGTATATCTATAATATGATATTTTAGTTAATAATTTTATGAATGTTGGCTTAGAAATAATGCATGTTATAACTCCATATATTTTTTCATGTTTTATAATAACGATCATTCTCATATAAGATTAAATAAGCTTAAAAAAGGCCATGAGTTACAAGAAAAGGTAGAATGGGTTATGAAAGGTGAGTTTCCTAAATTTAGTATTGATAAAGAAGGTTCTTTAAGATCAATAAAATGTTTATTTATTTCATGTGACCTCTAGTTAATAAAATAATTATTGATTGATGCTCAAATTTCTTCATTTTATGTTCATATTTGTGGCACAAAAATGTATAGAGACCATCAGAAACATTTTCATTTGATACAATTAATAAAGATAAATTTTTTACTTTATAATGAAATGTTTGAATTATAAACATGATAAATAAGAACAAAAATTACCAAAGTGTATGCTTCATAATTTTATATTTTTTAGATGGAAATTAAAAAATATATCTATGGATTTCTGGTCTCGATTACCAAATATATCTTGAGGTAATAATGTGATATGTTTTAATGTTGATATTTTAACTAAATCTGGACATTTCTATCATATTTGGTATGATATGTCTTTAGATCAACTTTATTTACTTCATGATAATATATAATTTGATTTCATGTATTCCCTCCCTTTATTTTATATAAACGTGATCCCAGGTTTACCTCTAATTTTTATAAAATTCTTAAAAAGATGTTGGGTACAGAATTAAATTTTAGTACAGATTCTAATCCTCAATCTAATATAGATTTATAGAGAATGATTTGGACTTTGGAATATATGATTGAATCTTGTTCAACTGATTATTAGGAAATTTGGGATCAACTGTTGACTTTAGTTAAGTTTTCTTAAAATAATTTTTTTCATTCTAGTATACAAATGGAACCTCTTAAGGCATTGTTTAGAAAGTGGGGTCAAACTCTAGCTTGTTGGGATGATGTAGGTGAAAGTATGTTTTTTGGAACAAAGTTGGTAGAATAAATTTTTGCATGGATGAAGATGATTTAGCAAAACAAGAAGACATATCAGAGTAGGCATAAAATTTATGTAGATGACAATAATAAATGTCTTTATTTTATAGTTGGTGATTATATTTTTCTTAATGTGTCTCTTTGGAAAAGTGTTATGTTTTTGGTGAAAATGTACAGGTAAGTATTTCACTAGACCATATAAAATACTAGATAAATTGATATCTGTTTCCTATTAAGTATCATTTCCACTATGTTTTTCTCAGGTACCTTACCTTTTTCATGTTACGTTGTTAAGAAAATATGTATCAGATTTATCTCATGTCTTGAGTCCTAAAGTAGTTCATTTGGAAAAAAATATTTCTTTTTATGAACATACAGTAAGAATTCATGACTATAAAGAGAATGTTTTTTAATAAATTTAATTCCATGGTTATGGATTTTTTTAAAAACTATATGGTTCAATAAGAAACATGGGAATCAGCAAATTCTATGAAGTTAAAGTATCCTCACTTTTTTAAGTAAATAACAAAAATCCGAGTATGTAATTTCCAAAAGGGTGGGAAGAATGAATCAAACCCTATAATATTATGATAAATCATTCTCATGTCTTATTAATATTCATTAATTATATTTTATATATTTATATTAATTGTTTTAATATTAGGTAATATTTCATTCAAAATGAAAAAAAGGTTTTATTTCTAACCAAATTGGGATTCCATGAATTATATGGTTTTATTTAAAATAATGATATAAGAATTATAGAAAATTAATATTAAAAAATAAACATGATTTTTAAATTCTTCATCCCAAATTATCTTAGGTTTTATTTTTCAAAATTTTCAGAAATGTTTTTTTCAATGAATAGGGAAAAATAAATACTTTTTATGAAAACAGCCTTTTTGATTCAATGATTTACAAAGTTAAATTTTGATTTAAAATGGTTTAAAATAAAAAAATAGTTCAATTATATTATTAAAAATTCTAATATGGTATTTTGAATGAATTTTATAATTTAATTTACCATAAAATCATTTTTATACTCAATATGAGTTTTTCTAAAAAATCATTTTTTTCATCACCTTTTCCAAGTTTCATTTTAAATTAAATTATGATAATTATATGAGTTAAATTTTATTAATTGGATTTCATATTTTGAATCATAATAATTAATATTAATTAATAATTATAACATAATTTATTTCATAACGAATTGTAAAAACAATAAAAATATGTTACAATGGTGAAGGTTAAAATTGGATTACCTGGGGTTAAACTTATGTGATATGGGTTAAAATGACTTATAAACATATATAAATTATATTAAAAAGATATATTTAAAATTATATCATATCAAATTTATAAATTATCAATTTTTGATACATTTGGACTGAGTAATGCATTAATATATTTTACTCTTTTGGAAAGTTCCACATGTATCCTCTTCCTCACTTTTAAATTGATGCCCCCTCTTATATTTACTCCAAACATAAAAATAAATTTTATTTAGAGATACCAGAACAAATACATTACTTAAATACCTCCATGCATCCATGATTCCCAAGTTTTAATTGGAAACCAACCAAGCAATGCTTTTGGTACAAACCTAAAGTTGTTATTTGAAGAATAGGTATAATTTTTATGTCATCCTTTTTTTTATTTCTTTTTATACCAACATAAAATCATCTAAACCATAATGAAATAATAACCCCAGTATATTAAATAAACTAATATTTTGTTATGTTAATAAAATAACATATATCCATCTCCTTTTTTCCATCAAATGGGAAATGAAACCATAATTTGTGCACACGGCGGATTACAACCTCCCGAATAGATATATATTTTTTCCATCACCACCTCATAGAGATGGTTATAATAATAGATTTAATGTATATATATTATATTAATAAAATTTTTATAATAATATAATGATAATATATCATATACATTCTTACATTTTCATATATTTAACAATATTTATGTTATTCGTGCTCATGTGTGGATTACTACCTCCACGAAGCGATGTGATTCATTTTTTATAACCATGTCACATGAATGATATATATAATTTTATTTAAATAAATAATATTATATTTATTATTTAATCCTAATTATATAAATTCATAATAATTCTTACCTTATTTACATCATATTTGATAGAAAATGGAAACATTACTTATGTGTACGTACAACCAAACATATCAATGATTATAACATAATTCATTTCTTATAATCATATTTCATAGTTTTTTTTCAATTATATTTAATTAATTATAATTATAATTATTTTAGTATTATTATTTTGGATATGATGGAATTACAATCTCTATGAACATAGTTAACTTACCAAAATCATTTTGGGCATGTGAGCCAAATATCATCAACACTTATGATGTGAACCTAATTATTTAAGTAATTAAATATAACATGGTAAAATAATGATTAAAATGAATAATAAATAATAAAAGTTTTCTTAATATTGTAGATAATTTATATAATTTTATTATTTTTGAGTATAATGAATTAATGTGATGAGTCATACTTGAGGTAAGGAGTACTTTACAATAAAAACTCATTTTAAATGTTTTCAATATTTATTTTCTAAATTTTTTCTTTCATGTATATATTATTAAAAAAGTATATAGATGTATTTATATGGAAATAAATTAATTATAAAGGAAATTTTATTTCATTTTTTACTTTCAATAAAATATTTTAAAATGAATCTTTTAACATATTTTATGCAGAATGTTTTGATATAAAAGAAAAAAACAATGTTCTATTTTATGGTATATTATGTCAAATATTTTTACCACTACAATAACTATTTTTTTTATTACATTAAAAAATAATTTTTTATTCAAATAAAAACATTCATTTACTTTATTTTAGGTATTTTCAAAAAAAATGGAATGGATATTTTGATATCTAAAAATGTTCTTCTTATGGGTGCGAGGATTTTTTTAAGAGTGATTGTGAGAGTGATATAAAATTTCCTATATTATGATTATTCTATGGTTATTTGTAATTTCTTATGATGATAGGTCAGCCTAATATAGACCATGATTATGTGTGAGTCTTGTATAGTTCTATAATGCATTAGGTTAATGTATGTAGTTAACCGTTTATAGGTTTATCCAAATATATTATTGGAATTTACCGGTAGGTTATTTTATATGTATGAGTGATTGTGAGAGTGATATAAAATTTATGCACCAATTTAACTGTATGATTTATCTATGCATGACATGGGTTTTCAAATATATATTATGATTTCACAAGGTATGTTAATGAGTTTAAGTTTAAATAGAAGTTTATTCTACTACTTAAGGATGAAATGTATATCTTTTTGAAAAAAAATCTTGTATTTTTCATGATTTAAAAGAAACCATTATGAGTTTTTATTTACCTTAATATTTATTATGAAATATTTTATGAAAAAATTTCTACAATGAAGTTGATTTCTTGGTTATGAAAATTTTAATGTTGAGCCCAAATTTTATTTTGAAGAAGACAAATTTTTACTATTATTCACAGACTAAGAAGTTTCAATATTTCTATTTATATATACCTTACTACTCTTTTTATGCTCATCCCAAGTTTTAATATGGTTTCCAAAGGGTTTTATCGATTACTAGGGAAAATAATTAGGATAGGGTGAAATATTTGAAGATATGACATGAAAATATTACTTCATATATCTTAAAAGTTTTGTATTATGGGAAGAATGCATACTTAGTGGAAGGGTACAAATTTTAATATAATATTTATTTATGTAAGGGTAATGACATAATTATCTAAAACACTAATCCAAAATTATTGGCACGAATTTAACATTCTATATTAAATGAAAAAACACTATCTATTTTATATTCTAAAAGGGACCAACACATTCTACTCATTAATATATATGGTCAATCATTTTTTCTTGGTCACTATATCAATGGGGTTTACCCATTATGAGTTTGATATGGGGTAGATGATGTGTGGTACTAAGTGGCTCTCTAAATAAATCTTTATAACCTCCTCCTTTATTTAGGATACCTAACATGTATAGAATTATCATAAAGTTTAATTACCTGCATATAAATTATGAGATTTATAAATATCACCTAAAATCTAGCATATTACTTATATATTTTCCTCCAAAACATCAATCAATTGATGTTCATGGGTTTTTTGAATGTTACTAGAAGTGATAACTAACATATTTTCTTCCTCCATTAGGTATATATATTTTATATCAGTGGGAATGGGTTTTAATTACATATTTTTAGGTTGTTTAAATATGGAATTAAATTTGGTTTTCATAATTTAATTATTGAAATCTATGGAAAAAAATATGAAATATCATCTTATTCTTCATGGAAGGAAAAATTAAATCCATTAAGAAAATTTATAGGTCATATAATCCCCTAATTTGAAAATATATTTTTCAAATTCCTAGAAAATTTTATTCTCCAAGTTATTTTAATTCATTAGAGGTTTCCTTAGAGAAATAAATTCATGTTCCATACCTAGATCATAAATATTTTTGGCCTCTTCATTTTGGAAACATTTAAGAAATAAATGGTCCTCTGAAGTGTTATGGAGTCAAAAATATTTAATTTGAAATTGATATCTCCAAAATTAGTAGTGACTGACACTTCATTAACATTGAGGATTTTTTAGCTATTTTAATTAATGGTCAACCCAAAATATGGGGTGAGTTACCTGGTGCACTGTATTCCTCAATGTTGAGAATATAAAACTCAATATGGAAAGTCATATTCTATAATCTCACTATCACGTCCATAAAATCACTTTATAGAAGATATTTTTATCTATTTTCTATTTGTACCCCCAATCTTATGGTATTTAATTCACTCAACTTCAAGAAAGTAAAAAATAAGTGAAGCATAACATTTATGGTAGAAACTAAATAACACAAGGAATCTGTAAACGTTAAATATCCAATGGTGTATAGGATAAAAATGTCCCTATATCTTGATATTTATTTAAAGGTTATATTACTATCATACCTAAGAGAATTAATGACTGATTTATCATTTTATTTTTATGATACCCCTTATTTTTTTTTTGAAAATATCCTGGAGGAACATAGCATAGTTCAATATTTTTGTGATAAATTCAAGGAGGGGGATATTGATATCAGCATTATTAGATGTTTATAGAATTTATATTTTTAGTTATTCCTCTTGAATATTAATAAATTTTATTATTATTTATGGTAATGGATTCGGAAAGTCTTTAATTAAACATTTCTACCTTTGTAGGGGTGTCTGTGTTATTTCTTTGTTCCAACTAGAATTCTACCCTATTTTTTTCTTCTCTTATTCTTTTTTCTTTTCTTCTTAGTGATGGATTTAAAAAAATCTATCCAAAAATTATATATTCCTTATCCTCATTCTTTGGATAATTTGGATTATGTGTATATATGTCTATTGAATTATTTACTTTACAAATTTTGTTTATAATAATGTATAAAGTTTACTTAGGATTGGGTACTGAGTAGGTTGATAATTTTCTTAGGGTTTTGGGTAGAATTTACACTAAAAATCCAATATAATTCCTTAATTAGTCTTCTTCAGTCCTTAAATTCAGAACATTATGTTCTTGTTTCTACTGAAATTGGGGTTTTACACTATTTTAAGGATAATTAAAAGTTTTATTTAATTGGAATAGGGTGGTTAGTAGTATGGAAGGGTGTATTATTCCTTATAAGTTTTTTCAAATGATGGTGGTTTTTGAATTTATTGTTGGTAAGATGTATATTATTGTGGTAGTGGGGGTTATTGATGGAAATAATTTTGAAAGGGTGGTTTAACCTAGTAATATAGATTTCCAAATCCATATAGCACTTGAGATTTATCTCTCAATCCTGGATTATTTTGGATATTTACTTAGTTGAAATGAAACTGCACAACTCTTCATGCCCTTGGTTGGTGCTTGTTTTTTACTTGTTTTTTTCAAATAATTTTATCTCTCAAGGATTATTATCTATTTATATATTAATTCAAGAAATAAGGATGATTCATAGGTTATTTACTCATGGATACCTCTTATAATTGTAGATATTGTTCCAAAGTGTTGTGATTTTGGTAAATATTTTAAATGAGTCCCATGGATTTTTTATGAAGAATTTAATATTGGAGATCTTTCATATGATTCATCTATAAAATTCATATCATTTTCCTATATCCCTTGGTAGATAATGACTAAAAAGAAGTACTACACTATAGCATGATGTGGTAAACTGAAACATAGCTTCTTAAACCACTCCTAGTACTCATATAGATTCTCTTCTAAAGCTTTTTGATGGTATAGAGGTTATTCTTAATTGTTATACTTATGGAATTGGGAGAAATTATTAATAGTACATAATATACATCTATCTTTTCACATTAATATATATGATGGGACACACCATATCTAACTATTACATGTTATGTAATCTTTAAAAGTTGAATTGGATCACTTTTCTTCTATATATTGGAAATGATTAATTAGGGTGTGTTTTCCATATTCATTCCTTGAGGGTTAGTATGGAATCACATCTTACACATAGGATGGTTATACCTTCAATATGACTTATTTTATAGAGTTTTTGTAATATTTTTATGGGGCCTGGAGAGAGATTCTATATTAACATTTTTTTCTAAGTGGAGTTCTTGTTATC
Source organism: Viscum album (assembly GCA_963277665.1). Classification (NCBI taxonomy): domain Eukaryota; kingdom Viridiplantae; phylum Streptophyta; class Magnoliopsida; order Santalales; family Viscaceae; genus Viscum; species Viscum album. The sequence continues at coordinate 1,789,667,219 of OY728133.1, read as the reverse complement.
ATTGTGACCAAAACTATGTGGTCACTGATCCTCTACTTTGCGGGTTAATCCAAATTGGGTTGTTGGTTTTCCCAGTAGCCTTGGGAGTGATCCTCATCTATGTATTGTATCTCTTCAGACTATCAGTGTATAATTCTAATGGAAATACCTGATGAGAACTATCTCTTTGATAAACATCATCGGTGATATCTGACTCATGGAGTGTGTTCTCCTAGATGAGTGTGATGTTGGACATTCGAGCTGGAATCCTATGTCATCATTATGATTGTGACTTTACCTGGAGATTATGTTCCATTGCTGAGTATATATGGATATTCTTATTAAATGTGTTATAGAAATATACCTTTTAAAATATGACTATTTTTTATATGATTTTTGGTTTTGGGGTGTCCTACTAGGTATTTTTATACTCACCCCTACACATTTTTTTCCCGCACATGACATGTATTGTGATAATGATTGACTTTTTTACAGATTACTAGACCGACCAAGATCAGGAAGGGCTTATTGATACAAATAGATCAATATTTGTTCCTATGTGTATCTTGATATCATTATCCATCTTTACTTTCATATTTTACATGTTTTCATAATCATTTTGTTGGTATTGTATTTGAACCTATTTACTTTCCATTACTAGTTGTCATACTATGGTTGAGGGATTAGATGTATGCATTCATGGGTAATTTAATTTGTTTTATATTTCAGCATTGTATTGGCTTGGAGATGTGTGTGTTGGTATAGGTACTTTAGGATAAGGTCTACCATGTTAGTGATATGCCTACTTGGCTCTAGTCCCAAGCACCTAACCTATTGGATGTAGGATTTGGGAGTTGCAGCATAGTCCCCTTTGGGATGGATCATAATAGAGTGATATTAGATCAAGTCTATTATACCTTAAGATAAGAGTTTATGATATTGTTTTGGGGAAATGCTGTTATGTGTTTTGAGTTCTGATTTCAGAATAGGGACTTCAGTGTTGGTGTAGAAGTCGATGTATCCATACACCGAGACTATGATCTTCTACCATTAGAATCAGTACATAAGGACACTAGTTGTAGGGAAAACAATGGTACTTGAATAATATAAGACTCGGTTGTGGTTTTCATGTACTTCTTAATTTAACTCTCTAGATATACTCATTGATTTTGGTACATCTTTTTTACTTTTAGGATGCCTCTATAGTGTATACCATCTAGGATTCAGCATCAAGATCGCGAGGATGATACCCTTAGTGATAAGGCATCGATACAGGGAAACGTTCTATATATTTTTCCTCCAGATGGCATAAAAGCTATAACTCCACCTGTTGAGAAGAAGATCATACTCGTAGTACCATTAGATGAGGTGAACGGGCAGAGCACACATCTCAAGTTCCAGTGATAGTGGCCCCTTGGGTTTTGAGGAGAACCTAATCCATAAGTTTCTAAGGACTGTCTTAAGATAGTGAAACAATGTTTTCATCTGATTATGACACCAGCATATCAGAGAGTGTCCTGGTGGTGAGCCTTCTCCATGGATCAATAGATTTATTTTGTGGTTTAGTGACCCAATCATATGATGATGTGACTATGGCATGGTCATACATTGAGTTCCATTTCATAGAGGAGTTCCCTCTAGCTATGATGGGATCTATATATATCCAGAAGCTTATACAGTTTTAGCAAGGTAGCATGACAGTAGCTGATTATTCCTCAAGGATCACCATCCTCTTTAGGTACTCGATGGATATAGTTCGAGATAATTTCTTCCAGGCTCAAACCATCATGATAAGAATACATAGAGATATCCAAGCTGGCGTTATACCTCTATTCATTCCAACCTATCCTAGGGTGCTAGAGCGAGCCTTGTTGGTTAAGAGTTTCTTGGCCGGGTAGACCCTGATAGTGGTTTCCAGAAGTGGGTGTGTAGGAGAAGAGACTTTGGAAATAGGGAACTAGAATTAGTCTCATGGACCTAGATGTGTGATTCATATCTTGATGTGGTCCCAAAATAGAGGTTCTATGGTTCGGGGCACACTATTTGGGTCAAGTAAGTCCAGGGGGAGTTTTTGATACTCACGTGATGGTAGGGGACATCTCGTATGATATTGTCCAAACTGTTATAAGGCTGATAATGAGACCATGGATGGGATTCAAAGGTAGATTCCATGGAAGGAGAAGATAGTTCCACAGGGAGGTGGACCCGAAAGGGGAGATTGAAGAGAATATAGAGGTGGTAGAAGCTTTGACTTGTTACAACCACCAACCCCATGTGATTTTCACCAAGCTGAGGATGCTAGAGTTCAGGGGTGGTGGTATCTTGAGGCAGTTGAGGATTATGACCTAGAGGATCCAGTAATGATAATATGTATGATTTGTGTCTTTTCTACCTTTTATGAAGTACTTATAGACACATATGTTAGTCATTTCATTGTTATTGCGTATCTAGTTTGAGGCATATATATTTTTATTGAGCCCTTGACTTGACCCTTGTGATTGGAAACTCCAACTAGAGACGACTCATAGATCACAAAATTATGTCAATAGTGTGACCTAAATCTTAGAGGTGAGAGTTTTTTATCTCTTTGCAGCACCAATGAGGCCTTACAACATTATCTTAGTTATAGACTGGTTATCAACAATTCATGCCCAGATAGACTATTTTAGGTCGAGGATGTGTAATGTTCACAATAATGGGACTAGGTTTTCTTTTGTGGGTGAAATAGAAACCTATAAAGTGTTGGATTGATTCATTAATAGGATTTTATAGTCGATTACTCATCACTTGGTTAGCATGACCCTAGAGGGCAGTATATTTTATGATTTTTTAGTTCCCTATAGTGGTGGTGGAGTATGAATACTTATTCCTCAAGGATGTTCTAGACCTACCTCCCTATCGAGAGATAGACTTCTACATTGATCTACACACTCGTACTACCCTAATATCTTTCCCAACATATCATATGGATCTCATAGAGATTTTCGAGCTAAGGTTTTAGTTATAGGACTAGAAGAGGAAGGCCTTTGTTAGACCTAGTGTTTCACCATGTGCATCCTTGGTGTTGTTCACCGAGAAGGTGGATGGGATATTCGAGGTTGTGCGTGGACTACCATCACCTAAACCAAGTGAAAATAAATAAAATGTATCCACTACTGAGGATTTATAGCCTCTATGAGAAGTTGATAGTGGTTCGATGATTATTGAAGGTTGACCATAGGTCACACTATCACCAGTTGTGAGTACAAGATGACGATATATCGAATATGGAATTAATATTTCATTACGATCATTCTGATTACTTGGGGATTCCCTTTGTCATGAATAACACCCCAACAGTTATCATGGGAATAATGAACTATATCATTCATCCCCTATTAGATCGGTTCATGGTCGTCTTCATAGATGATATCCTTATGTACTCGGTGTCCGAGGAGGAGCACATGTGACACTTGAGGATGGTTCTGGACATATTCTGAGAGAACATTTTTATAATAATTCCCCGATGTTCTAGTTCTGGGTATAGGAGGTCTACTTTTTGGGATATGTTATCTCATAAAATGGTATGGAAGTGGAATCAGGGAAGGTTGAGGCGGTGTTATCTTGGGAGCCACCCAAGTGTGTGACAGAGGTGTGGAACTTCCTTGGGTTAGTACGCTATTACTAGAGATTCATACCTGACTTCTCTAGAGTATCATATCCTATGATATTTTTGACTAAAAATGGGAAGACTTTCATGTGGATTGAGAGGTGTTAGTGGTCTTTTTAGGAGGTGAGTCTGATATTTATGAGTGCTCCCATCCTGAGATTTCCATAGGATAGTGTCAAGTACATTATGTTTTCTAATGCATCTAGAATCGGGCTTCGTTGTGTTCTGATTCACAGAAATGCGGTGATTGGCTATGGTTATTTTCATTTGAGACCAAATTATTATAACTATGTAACCTATGATCTTGAGTTATTAGTGGTATTATTTTCAATACATATTCGAAGACACTATCTATTGGTAGAGTGGTTTATCATCTATTCTGACCATAATATTTTAAAGTATATCTTCTCTTAGAAGGACACAAAATTGAGACATATTCAATGGCTAGATTTCCTCCAAGATTATGTCATTGAGATTGTATATACTAATATTAAGTGTAATGTAGTGGTACATTATCTTATTTTCAGATATTGTTCATAGTTTCTAAATGAGGCGTTGGAGTAGTTCGTCTTATTGTAGGTATCCTTCATATATGGAGATGGAGTATCTTACCTCCAGTTGAAGGTTGTTACCCATCTTATTTTATAGTGATTCGGGGAGGTACACCTTGGTAATACTGACTATGAGACCCATCATACTCAGATATCCACTGTACATGCTTCTAATATATTTTCTGAATGTGGATAGCTTGTTGTTCTTTTTAGAGGACGCATAATGGTACCAGGGAAATTGCAAGAGGAGGTTATGTGTGTGTTTCATACATCTCCTTTGATGGTATATAAAAGTGTGTAAAATATGTTCTAGGACCTTCGATGTCAATTTTTGTGTCCATTAATGAAGTAGGGGTTATAGAGTTTTTATATTTATGCCTTACTTATTAGACAGTTAAGGATGAGAACCATGTTTCAGTAGGTTTAGCTCAATGCATTGAGGTTCCGGAGTGAAAGTAGGATTGGATATTGATGGAAATCATGAAGTGGTTACCACATATTTCTATGGAAAATTATTCCATATGGGTGATTGTATACTAACTCACCAATTCATCCCACTTCCTAGCTATATTAGAGTAGAGTTCAGTGGAGAGATTATGATGCCTCTACATGAAATAGATAGTATGACTCCATGTATTACCATTGATGATCGTTTCTAATCATGATATTTGCTTCTCATATCAGTTATGTAAGGTAATATATAAGGATTTTAGGACTTAGTTTCATTTGGTAATGGCTTTCCACCCCTATAATAATGATTATATTGAGCATACCATTCAGGTTATGGAGGAAATTTTGCAATCATACATGCTGAAATTTGGCCATAGTTAGGAGGATCACCTCTATTGGTAGAGTTTTTATACAACAACATCTACCATTCCACCATTTTTATGGCACTATTTGTGGCCTTGTATGGGCAACCCTATAGGTCCCCACTTTGCTAGACTAACCTAAGAGGTTCATCCCTTATGGGCCCAGATTTCATGTGGGCTATAGTGATGCTGGTGTAGATCATCCAATAGAGGATGAGTACTACTCAGAGCTATCATAAGTCTTAGGTGGATAAATGATAGATTTCATTGGTGTTCAAGGAGGGTTACCATTTTATCCTATTATTTTCACCTCGACATGAAATAAGAAGATTTGACCGAGGTGAACATATATCTCTAATATTCATTGGTCGTTTCCAGATACTGTATATATTTTGTGAGGTGGTGTATTATTTAGCTATACCTTCTTAGTTAGACTGGGTACGATAAATTTTCCACATATCGTAGCTTAGGATATATGTGATTGATCCATCACACGTTATCGACTCAGGAAAGTTTGAAATTGAGGAAAGAGCTACCTTAGTTGAGTACCCAGTAGATATCAAAGATCAGTAGGAGAGAAACCTTCATGGGAAAGTGATTCCTTTAGTGTACATTTGATGGTAGCATAGGAATATTCAGGAGAGCACCTGGGAGTGGGAGGCTCTGAATCATACTCAGTACCCAAATCTATTTGTGTAGCCACCTGTTTTAGATTTTTAGGATGTAAATACCCATGGTGTGGATAATTTAATGACTCTTATTTTTCATGTGTTATTTTTGGATATTTTATAGATTATATTTGAGACCATTCACTAAGACGGCCTGTGATTCTAAGGCTCTGTGATCCTAGAATAAATGCTTGAAATATATTAAATAGAATATGAACATAATTTTCATAAAAAATTTAATAACTTCTAAACATAGGCTCATATCATAAATTTGAGGGATCCATTGAGTTTATAATGTGGGTTTTACCCTAGGTGTAACAAAACCTTTTTCTACACAGGGACTTTGTGAAATAAAAACCATCACAGGCATAAAAATGAATACAATAAAGTAAATATATTAATTTTTTTGTTTGTTGAAACAGAAACCTAATTTAATCTATAATTATTATATTTTTATGTAATTACAAGTTTATCCACATAACCCTTGAGTTGTAGGAGAAACATTGGAGAGAGCATTGGATGATCCCTCTTGGATGAATTAAAAATGGATAGTAGTTCAATGATCAGCATGCAATGGATTCAAGGATCTCACTAATGAAAGCAAAGTAATTTAGTAATTAATTATCAATTTATCAAAATCGATATAGGATAATGTTTTGATTGTTTTTCTATCCCAGATAGTTATTTATATGATGAATATGAATAAATCGACTAACATATTGGTTCCCAGATCAATCTTATTGTAGGATGGGATTATTTTATAGGGATTATATTGGGATATTTATTTATTTATTATGGTTCTTCCTTATTCATTCTAACAACAATGAATCTAGTCTAACTAAACACGGGTGAGTTTTATTCCTATTTTACATGTTTTGTGGTTTTCTAAAATTTTCTACTTATGTTCATCACTAGGGTTTCGTTTTCCTAGTGATTCAACCCAAATATTGGGGAATCAAACATTGTTCACTTATTTTATGGCACAAGGATTTGATATCATAGATCTTCACTTAGTATGGTATGGGGATCATGTGATAATGGTAGCGTTAAGTGGATCAGTACCGACTTGTCATGTGTAGGTGTGGTTCTTGGTCATACAGTGATGGTACAGGTTCGGGACAATTCCTGAACAAATGAGGCCTCCATAAATCATTTCTATAGTGATTATCAGACTTGGTTAACCCAAATCTAGGTTCCATTGGAGTGATTGATGGTAACAGTGGTAGATTCGGGTTTCATAGGAGCAGACATCAATGTGGTGGATAAACCTTTTGGATTTGTGAAATTTCACGTAATACGGTGTGTACTAAGGGTTTACAAATCATGTGGGAGCCCAAGTGTGGTATCTAGGGTTTCTATGATAAGTTATGTATCACACAGTGTGTGGACCTATCACATAGTGTGTGAACTCTCCCAGTTGGATGAGTGTATAATTTGGAGGGTACACATACACAGCCAATAATACATGGGCATGGACACACCATGTACTCCCACACGATTATGGACTAGCCAAGTGTACATGGGAATTTTTGTGTGCATGGACATGAGATAAATTACATAGGTATGGGAATGATGTATACTTTGACATGAAAATGTTAATGGGTTTTTTACATGGGAAAAATCCAGTGATGAAGGGACATGCAGTGTACGGCTTGTACACGCCATTTACTCCTTCAAATTTAGCTTGGATCCCTTTTCCTATATATCTTCAAAAAAAAATTTAGTGTGTGTTCCCCATAGCTATTCCCAAAGGGTTAGTATGTAATCACATTCTACACATAGGATAGTGATCCCTTTAGTATGAGTTTTTGGATAGAGTTATTGGAATCCATCCATCAGTCCCATCATGATTTCCTTTATCATATTCTTTCCCTAGGTGGAGTTCTTGGTATCATCGTGACCAACACTACACAGGCATCGGTCCTCTACTTAGAAATTTTATATAGATTGAGTTGTTGGTATACCCCAAGGCCTTGGAAGTGATTCTCATCTATGTATTTTATCTCAATAGAATTTTAATGTATACTTCTACTGGTTATTCCCAATGATAACTACCTCTAGGATAGATATCATAAATTTTATCAAACTCATGGTGTGTGTTCTCCTAGATGAGTTTGATGTTGAACCTTCAAGCTAGAATCCTAGGATGGAAGTACAGTTGCGACTTTACAATGAGTCGGTGTGTCTTTATTGAGTATATTTGGATATTATATTTGTATGTGTTGTACACATATACTTTTGTAGATCTAAGTATTATTCTTGTTGTTATATGATTTATGGTTTTGGGGTATCCTACTGGGTATTTTTATGCTCACCCCAAAACAATATTTTCTCACATGTTTCTTGTCTTATGCAGATGATCTACCTTTTGATAGAGTCCAAGAGGGACCAGGACCAGGTGGCACAAAGTGATCTAGATAGACCGAGGTGTGTTCCTATGGTTATCTTGAAATCTATCCCAATATTCACATTCATGATGGACTTATTTTCAGACTCTTTGTGGTGGGATTGTATTTGTACATCATTAATTTCCATTACTTATTATCATACACTGTTAGTGGGATTAGAAGTATGCATGCATGGTTTCTTTGACTTGTTTTAAATTTCATCACTATATGGGCTTAGTGATATATATATATATATATATATTTGTGTGTGTGTGTGAAGTTACTTTAGGATAAGGCCTCCCATGTTAGTGATATTCATACTCAACACTAGTCACCATCACCTAGCCTATTAGAGGTGGGATTGTGGAGTCGCAGAATGTTCCCCTTTGGGGTGGGGCATGATAAATTTCATAAGCAGGAAATAGACACACTTTTTAATTAATAATGTTAATAATTTTCTAGGGATATTATGTAACATGGTGTGGATAACTGTGCCACCCCTATGCCACCAGTATTTATATGTTTTGGGAATTAGAAATTTAAAAACATGAAAAATGAGAAGAAAATATAGAATGCATGGTTGGTGGATAATTATTTCTAGTCATGCATCTCAACTATGTATATAGGGAGACTCTATTAAAGATTTTAACACACTTTTGGCATATAGTTTCCCTAACTATAAAGGTTGGACATTTAATTTTCTAAAAAATGGGAATATTTTTTTACTTCACTATATTTTTATATATTTCTTTCTTCATACCCATTAGGTAATTGGAAAAGTGATGTAGGGGCTTATCATAGTAGACTAATTCTCCTCCTAAATCTTCATGGTTCTTTTGTCTCCAATAATGAGTTATTTTCCAAGGAAAACCCATTAATTTATTCTTAATTCTTCTCTTCACGTCCTCAATTTTCTTATTTATCTTTGTTCTTCCCCTTTCCTTTCCCTATCAAGCTATTGAGGCCACATAAAATATTAGGAAATGTTCTAGTCATGGGTTTTTGTATCCGGGATTTAAAAATGGTGTCTTCTATCTAAATATATTTTTATTTGAATAATATAACTTGATATTTTTTAGGATAGTTAGGAGTCTCTATATAACCTCCCTTTATTTATAATACTCTTGGTGCTTTAATTTTCAATGTATTGTCTTTTCAAATTTGGTTCCCATATTTATTTCCTTGATTGATTTATAATTATTCTCCTAGTATCGTTGAATTTATGTTTGATAAAGTGGGGATTAAAATTTCATTTATGTGTTATAATTCCAGAACAAGTTTTCATGAACAAAGGTGTCTGATAAATTGTATCCTAGTCTTTACTTGGTTTACAAGGATTTCCAAATAATTATTTGGATGATATTTCATTTGAAAAAAATATGTTGTAGGGTTTTTTAATGATTCAAATAATATAAATGGTTTTTAAAATTGATTATGTAATTTATCATTGATACAATATTGATATAAAAACGCATTGGGGTTGTAATTATAAAACCCTGAGATATTGGAATATATTTTCTATTAAATAAGCATTGTGTCGATAGATTATTTCACATCAAAAACTGAACTAAAATGAGTTGCGGCATATTTGATTAGTATTAATAAGAAAATTTATTATTAATAAAATCAATAGAAAATAAATATATTTTAATCAATTAAGAAAGAATACAAAATATGATTATGAACTCTTAATGTTTTTAAGTAGCATTTTTTCAATAAAAGAAAATTGTCTTTATATATTGAATTTATATTTAAATGAAAATTTTATAAATTTTATTACTTTAATTTTATAATATGGAATTTATTTTTTATTTATAAATATCAAAATTGTTCTAAGGTGAATTTATGATAATAGGAAATTTTCAATGAATCGTTTTATTAAGGATGTGCAATTTTTTATCCAATAAATTAAGTTGATGTGTTTTATATAATTATTATGATATCATTTTTAAACATATATACAAATATATTATCACTTTTTAAATTTTTAATTAATGTTATATAATATTATGAACACTTAATGGTAAAAATAATATTTTTACATAATAGATTTTCTATATATTAAATGAGTTAATATAAAATTAATTTAAAATTATTTATGAAATGTGTCAAGTAATATGGATATTAAATTTAGGTTTGAAAATAATATTTTAGTAATAAGGTTTACCTTATATTTTTAATAAAATATTAATTACTTGGGGGGGAACAAGTTTCCAATGTAAAAACCAAATTGGTAAAATGTAAAAATAAGTTAAAAGGTATTGAAACATGTTTAAAAATTTGTAACAATGACCAATAGAGGATTTATCGACCATATGTCACCCTAAATTCTATTATTTTACACTTTTGGAGCCTTTAACCCTTCAATAGTGGTGTTCTATTATTGAAATGTAAAGGGTACTTCAAAACATACCCATTTCTTCACATAGGAAAAAGGATCACATCCACTATTTCATGATACACCAATCCCTTTGAAGTTTTTCCTAAAACACTTAAATTTTCTCCTCATAGAATACCATATTTGTTTCACAAGCTTATGGTGTCAATTATATAGGATAAGGTTGTTGGAACCATGTTTAATAATGGATTTTTTGAGGTTTTCAAAAGTTGTTTTGAAGAAGTTTGGTTGACTGGTTTTTGAAAAAGAAGGTTTAACAGAAATGTTTGTATTTTATCTCTTCTAAAAACTCACAACACATTAAAAAGGTTTCTAACAAAGGAAATCATATAGATATCATCAAACGAAGGTTTCCTAACCTAAGGATATTATTTGACCTTTCTATAATGAATGGATATCTTCAACAATTTACAAAGTTAGTTTTTAAATAAGATGGAATGTTTGATAATAAAAATTGTTGATGTATTTTCATTCTGAAAGTTTCCAACATCATTAGTAACGAATATCTCATAGTCCAATAGTTTTTTATAAATAGGTAGAAACTTTTTTAGGTGTAAAATTTACTTATTATTATGCTCCATGAATCTCAACAAACAAAAAAAATCATACATAAGAGTTTTTGGTCGAGCTATTAATGAGCCACTGAGAATGATGCTTAAAAAAATTATCCAAATTTCCTTATGTTTCATAAGGGTACATTAGATTTATAAAAATTTTGGAAGATATGTATTTGTGAAATTTTTGATTAAATGTTTTGTAGAATATTTCATAAAATAGAATGAGGAAAGTCTTGGAAGTATAAATGGAGATGATGAGGATGTTTAATCAAACAAATTTCTCAAATGAAGTCCTTTATACATACAATTTTTATTCTATATGTATCAATATAATCTCACCAAATATAGATTTTGGTTGAGTTTATAATGTTTTTAAATATAAAAAGTTTGTGTTGATGTTTTTTGAAGTCTTGTAGATAGTGGAAATAATGTCAAAATTTAAAGTGAAAATGATGAGGAATGTTGAAACCAGAAACGTCCTCAAAATAAGTCCATTAGAAAACTTTTTCTACTTTGTATATCCTGAAGTCATGTATGAAATTTAGAAGTTAAATTTACTATAAGGTTATTTGAAAGAAATGGTAAAAAGTTGATCAGATAAAGAACAAATAAGTAAAATATGGATATGAATGAACTGTTACTGTATGAACTAAATTTGGATGGATAGTTTCAAATAAAAAAATATTATGGAGTGGACTAGAAAATTTTTTGGTAGAACAATCTTTTTATAGGGTAAAAATTTCTTTCAGAATATTTCATAAAGATAACAAATATGATTATATTGTACTGATTTTTCAAAGATTTAACTATTATGGATGGAAGATATGTTATTATAGTTGAGGAAGAAGGAATTTTTTGAATATTTTTTACGAGAATCTTTAGGAACACTATATATGTCATAAGGTGTTTTCGATGAACTATTTGGTAATGAGTTCTGAAATTTGATATTTTTTTAAGAAAGAAAAATATTTGGAATTCCAGCATTATCTCATTCAAGAAAATATTTAAAACGATGGAAGTACAGGTGAGGTTGTGTTATGTATTGTTCAAACATAAAAAAATTGGATGTGCTAAATAATTTCTTTCTGATAGAGGCTCTAAATTGACTTTTGAAAGCTAATTTTCAGTAGGAAGTTTCAATCCAAGGAATCTCTTGGATGAGGATGAAGAAGAAGTTGATATCAATCAAGGGTTTTTTTATTACTGAACATATATTGTTTTCAGGCACCAAATAAACATTTCTATCATGTGGAATTAGATGTACAAAGTGGTCTAAGAAATCTGTTTTGATTATCAGAAGGCCCTAGATAGACTTTCCATTTGTACATTCAAGAAGGAAAAATCATATGTAAAAATTGATCAATGAAACCTTATGAACATTGACTGAATAGGGAAATTTCTTTCCTACTATTGGGTCATAAATTGATGAAGAAGAGTTTTTCAAGAGCTAAAAAAGTGAAGAAGTAAAAGAAGCATAATGATAATATTGTGAGCCTATTGGTGAAGGTTTCCAAAATTCATTATAGAGATCATTGTTAAATATTTTATGTAAGAATTAAAATTCATATTAGCATTGATCATAATGGAATTAAAGTGTATTCATATACCATAATTTTTATAACCACATAAAAATTATTGTTTTATAGTGTATTGTGTGGTATTGGATTATTTTCAAACCATTCCACGGACTAGATACTCCTATTGAGTAGTGAACCATGTATATTATTGAAATAAAATGGCTTTTCTTGTGAGTTTTAAAAAAAGTTATAACACTTTAATAGGATTTTAAGGTTGTTTCATAAGAAAGAAAACATAAAATAAAATAGGTCATTGATTCCCCCTCCCCATCTCAGTGATCATACAGATCCCTCTTGGTTATTCCAATTGTTATCAAAGTTAATGTTTATATTATTAACTCTTTTATGATGTTTGAAGAAAATAAAAGTTTCTTTTTATATTATGAGATTGATGAAAATTAAATTTATTCTAGTTTTCGATATAAGGGAATATCATATATTGAAAGATGCAATTTTTCCATATCTTATGTATCTTGGTTATGAAGCTCTTGAAGTTGTACGAGAAGGTTTCCCTCCTCATGATGATAATGATCCTCTAATAGATTTTGGTAAGAAATAAAATTTAAAAATATACTATCAAAATTATGAAGATCTCAAAATGGGTTATTATGAATCTGTTGGAAACATATTTACAATGTTTAATGAATTATAATCACTACATGTTCTCTAGGTGGGAAGATAGAATATGTTTTCCACAGTTTAAAAGATCTTACAAATTATTCATGATAAGTTTGATGTTAATGTTTCGTCCTTGAGAGATAGATATCCAGAAACTATATATTTTTATGATCTATATAGAACACTCATCTCCTATGAATTGATAATATAGAATGTTATTAAGAGTATAGAAAATGATAAATGATAAATTTATATCAATGTTGTTACTAAAAGAATGTCTCTAAAAGTTCTCAAAGATGATGAATTTATTGACTATGATACTGAAGATTATGTTAGTAAAATTTTTGTTGAATTTATGTCCTTTTTTTATAAAAAAGTTAAAAGTTGAAATGTAATTTAAAAAAGAGAAGTTACCATTGAAATTATTTTGCTACGGATCTATTGGGAAATTTGTTGTAAATTTTCCTCATAGAAAGAATGATGAAGAAAATGATAGAGATTATTGAAATTCAAGATGATATTTTAAGAAAAATATATAAAAATGTATATTTTCTTCCAAGGGAAAATATAAATACTATCTATAAATAAAAATGGATAATCAATTTTTCTAAAAATGAAAAAGATGAAAATAGTGAAGAAAAAGTTGAAAATAGTAGTGATAAAGCTACTAAAAATATATTAATTAAAAAATTGAATAATGAAAAGTTAAAGAGTGATAAAATTAGTAGTTATGAATAAGAAGATACTCAGATAGGTTTTATACTAAAAAGATAATTGAAATGATGTTTTATATTGATTTTAAGACATAAAAGGAAGAGTAAGAAGTTGAAGAAAAATAATATCTCAAAAAACAGTTAAAAATTTATTCTTGAAGTAAAATACAGTTTGCATAAATATATTTACATTAAAAAGTGGTCACTTGATGAAGAGAAAAATATCAATATTGATCAAGAAGAAAATTTGAAGCTTAAGGAGGAAGAGTTGGAACTTACTCTGCAAAAACATGTTAAAATTGATCAAGGATGTAAAAATTTTCAATACTCATTTATAGAAATTTGTGAAAGTTATGAAAATATGAAAAACTAATAGGTATCAATAAAATTTATCCGTAAATGCTGATAAGAAGAATTAATATCATCATAATATTGATAAAGTATATAAAACCATGTAAATATCCAAAATTAACATTGTTTATAGATTTGTACTTTTAAAAATTTCAATGTACAAACCAAAAACATCTACTATTGGTGACTTTATTAAGGATAAAAATAAATATAATCTTAATAAGAAAATCTCATATGATAAAAAATGATTTGTATTGAAACAATTTTCCGAAGTGGAATGTAATAAATTTGATAGAGGAAGGTACAAAACTCCAAACAATATATAAGTTTCAAAGGAAAATATTCCTTATATGGTTTATAATGGTATTTCTAGGGGTTGTCTATAAAACTAATATGCGTTGGTTAAACCATAATAATTATATTAATTCTAATAGAATATGTAATTATATTTTGTGGGGGAGTTAACCCACTCAAATAAACTATCCTAAGAAATTTGGTGTGAAGATTAAAAAAATATTTCAACCATTGAAAACTATTTTTGAAAGTTGTGAACAGCCTGTACATCTTGAAAAATGATGTCTTTTCATGTTTCCATCAAAATAATATTTTTATTAAAAAACTCAAAAATCTATAGGTAATGAAATAAAAAGGTGATGAAAATGGTAGTGTTGTTGAAATTTGACTCAAATCTACAAAAGATGAACATATGTGGATTTTGGATAGTGATTTATCATCACATATGATAAGATTTTTCAAGCTATTAGAGAATATAAAATATTTTAACAAAGTTATGGTGACTTTTGGAAATGATGAGTTGTTCAGAATCAATGGAATTGGGTCTACTATTATTAGGGAATAAATGTTGAAATCCAAAATGTTATTGGTTATTGGTAGGATAAAACACAACTTGCTAATCATTTAAAAATAATAATAATGTGGGTAATATTTTTTTAGAAAATATGGAATTTTAGAGAAAATAAAATAATATAGGAAAGTTGTTACGAAAGGGCTGTGAACTAAGGGAAATTGTTTTCATGTTGGTAGTGTAGAAAGTTCATACTATCTGAGCATGATATGAGAAAATCAGTTATGGCATAAGAGGCTAGGGTGAATGGGTCAAAGGAATATGAGAATGTTAACAAAGATAGATAGTATTTGTGAAGTTCTTGATATGATTAATAGAAACAATTAGTGTTGTTCTATTTACTAGAAAAGGAAGATAATAAACTCAGTTCATAATAATGTTGAGATATATTCAACTCTTCCCTTAGATAAAAATCACTTTGATGTATATAGTCCAATGATTAAGGAATCAACATATAGAGATAAGTAATTTACTTATTTCATTGATTTTTTTCCATGCATTAAATTTATTAGTTTTTCGAAACATACATCAGTGGAATTGAAAATGGTTAAGAGTTTCAGAATAAAAGAACAAAAATAATATGAATATTCTGTAAATAATTTGAGAACTGAAAATGGTGGTGAATATAAAAATGTGGACTTCAATGATTTTATTTAAACCCATGGAATTATTCATCAGTTGTTTAACCATAAAAACCATATAAAAATAGTGTTGCAAAAAGTAGAACCGTGATTTTGGTGAAGATAGCAGGAATAATGTTGACTAAAGATGATACTTCCCATTATTTTTTGAGGTAGGCTATAAGAATAGAATATTATATTCAGAATTTATGTTTCTATAACCCAATCTATGAAATGACTTCTTATGAAATTTTGTATAATGAATCTCTAAGTTTGAATCGACTAAGGGTATTCTATAGTACTTGTACTATAAAATTCAAAGGTGTAAATCCTGGGAAGTTTGATCATAGAGGTTTTGTTGAAATCTATCTTATTTAAAATCATAATGTAAGAGGATTCCTATTTTTTAATAAATAATCTTGAGAAATTGTTGACTCTATAGACGTAAAAGTTCATGAAAAATATGATAGAAATGTATCAGAAATAGATAAAAATGTGGAAGATGGGGAAGATGAAGTTGTTGTAGTTGAGAAACATGAAATGTTTATTAATGATAGTAAAAAATTTGATGTTGCGCAATTTTATGTTTTAGACTCTTCTATATCAGGTTATGAGGAACAGCTTTATAAGTCTCATCCTAAGCTGAGAAAATAGGTGTATGTTAATAACATCATTGGAGATCAACAAAAATAGGATCAAACAATAAGTGATTAAAATTATATTTTACATAATTCTTTATATTCATAGGTTGACCAAAAATATTTTGGTGAAGCATTGAATAATTTAGAGTGTAATGATTATTTGAATGAGGAGTTGGATCTGATTGAGAAGAATTATAAATGGGAATTTTTACCCCCCAAACCGAACAATGAAAATGTGATAGGTACAAATTGGGTGTTTTGAAACATGTTAAATGAAGATAGTGAATTGATATTAGAAAAAGAATGATAGGTTTGTAAAGGTTACTAAAAAATTTAAGTAATTGATTTGGATGAGACATTTTCTCCAGTGGAAATATTAGAAACTATTAGAATCTTTCTTTCTATCACTACCCAATGAGGTTATAATATTTTTCATATGGAAAAAAGAAAACTTTTATTAATCTAGATATCATATAGGATGTTTATATTGAACATTTATGTTGATTCATAATTAGGAAAGATGAAATATATGTGTGTAAGTTGGAAAAGTATTTATATGGGTTGAAAAAAGCTTTAAGAGCTTGGAATTAAAAATTGGACACTTGATTAAGGAATTTAAACTTTAAGAAAGTAAGATTTGATAGTAATCTATACATAAATAAAAATCAGGAAGTTACACTAATTATAATTGTTTATGTTGGTGATATTATATTTATTCGAAATGATTAAGAGACGTGTAAAAAAATTGAGGATATGATGAAGATATTTGAAATGTACATGCTCAGTAAAATAAATTAAATTATTGTCTTATAAATTTTTAAATATTTAAAATATATTTTACAAACTCTAGATATGTATGCTAAGGACTTATTAGGAAGTTTAAAATGGAATATTCAAAGCTAGTTTTCAAACCAATTTTAGTGGGAACCAATTTTTCTAAAGGTAGTAAAGGATATTTGCTGGTAATGATTATTCTAACATCATGAGTTAAAAAGGACTATGGATCTATGTAATTAATAGAAAGAGGGAGAACCTTTTTTTGGTATAAAAATTATATATTATAAAGTTCTATGAACTCACTCGATAAAAAATCAGACAGAAATGTCTTTGGTTGAGCTAAAAAAGAGTTGTTGACAAAATAAATTTTTGTATTTTTGATTTCCAATTGTAGTGACATATTGCGCCCAAGAATCATCTACCCTTACTCAGTACAATTGAGTAATCTTTCCTATCATGTAGGACACCTAGTTTTGATACCTAAAAATAGAACCATGTTTGATGATTTATAGTAGGGTGGATAGAGAAACAATTTTGAAGAAAAATTAAATGTAGCAATAGTGGGACTTGAGTTTTTCTCCATAGAGGACAAGGTTATGGGTGTGTTTCACATTTTTTGGGATAAATTATTAAAAATAGTGTGGAATATTAAATTTTTCTTGTTTTAAAAAAAATTAAACGATAACTGGTCGGTACATTGACATACCCTTACTATCTTATTAATTATATTTTCGATTTTTACACTCCTATTTTTCCTCTTAGTCAAATGAAATATCACTCTATTACTCTCTCCTAGAAGTTTTGATTTAATTAGAGGGATGAAATAATAACTGGAACCTTCAATCTCATCTAAGACCAGTAATTAGAGATCTCTGATAACCCTTAAATCAACTCAATACTCATGATTACAAGCAATGAAGAAATCGTAAGTGTCCACTATGTGGGATCTATAGAAGAAGAGAAGATAAATTCAAAATGCGAGGAATAGGAAATCTCATATTACCTATACAATTTGAATGAATCTAGAGAATAAATGGAGATATTTTTGAATTCAAACATAGAATTCATTAACAAGGGGTAAGGGAATCTCCTCGGTGCATCCACTGTGGTTTTTGTGCACTACTACAAAACAGACATTCAACAGTGTTAGTCTTTATTAACGCTAGCAAAAAGCACAAATAAAGGGTACCCTTTATCAGTTCTTTATTTTTAGTGCTAATAATGGTACTGAATAAAATGAAAAAATTATGAAAACAAAAAATAAAAATGAGTAAATTAAAAAAAATAACAATTTTATTAATTAAATAATTATTGATATAAATTAAGAAATTTAATACACATATATATAAATTATAAATTTTAATAAATAATATATATTAAATATATAGATATGTAAAATGAATATAATAAAATAATTTAACAAAAAAATTAAAAATGATTAAATTAAGAAAAATATTAAACATTTTATTAATTAAATAATTATTGATAAAAGTGAAAAAAAATTAATATACATATATATAGATTATAAATTTTAATGAATAGTATATATTAAATATAGATATATAAAATGAATAAATTTTAATAATTAAACTAAAAAACTAATATAAAGAAATTTTAATAATTAAATAATAAATAAATAAAATGAATAAATTACAAAATTATTAAAAAAATATTAATGAAATAATTATTAATAAAAATGAATAATTTTAATATATATATATATATATTATAAATAGTAATAAATAATATGTATTAAATATAAATATTTTAAATGAAGAAAACGTAATAATTAAAAACATATTAATGACTTATTCATTTTTAATGGTTTTTATAAAAATTTATTCATTAATACATTTAATATAGAAATATATTCATATATATATATATATATATCAATGTATATAATATTTCTTAAAATATTGTTTATATGCTTACATTAAATAAGTCGTATATTTTGAGAAAAATGGCTTATAATTAAAAATTAATATTAATTAAAAATAATGAATAATTGTATCGAGTAACGGACATAATTTAATTTTGTTTTATTTTTCAATTTATCATATATAACATGTTTGTTATATTTATTTCACATACATATAAGTATTTAATATATTTTTATATACAACATATATACAAATATTTACACAATTAATGAAAGTTTATATATAAACACAAACACCTAATATTTATGTTATTTATTCTAATTTTAGTATTCATTTTATAATTTCATTATGACATGCGTGATTTGTTTAATATATTATTTTTTTTAATTGATAAATTGTATTTATTTATTTTTAATATTATTACAATTGGGTATTTTGTATTCAATTTTAGTATTTTTTTATTTTATTTTATTTTTGTATTTAAAAATTTATTATTATTTAATTATATATATTTATTTACTATGTTTTAGTAATTTTAATATGTATTCATCTTTACATTAATATATATCCAAATTTTTTTAATAATTTATATTTAATTAGTAATAATTATCCATTTTTTTAATATTTTTAAAGTGTACTCATTTTTAATTATTCAATGGCAGTCATTTTAAAGATGCTTGCATTTAAGATTATATATTCATTAATAATGATAAAAATATATTTGTAAATAAATATTTATAAATACACGTATTTATTAATTTATTTATATTTACTATATTTATTAATTTATATATTTAAAATTATAAATAAATAAACGTTAATTTTTAAAAACATATTTATTTATTTGTAAATAAATAATTATATATATTTAACTAATCATAAAATTATAATAAATATATTTACATAATGAATATATTTACTATATTTATATTTATATTTATATTTATTTATTAAATATATATATATATATATATTATATAAATAAATAAATATTATTTTTTAAAAAATTATTTATATATTTATATATAAATATTATTTTTTAAAAAATATTTATATATTTATATATAAATAATTATATATTTAAATAATTATAAAATTATAATAAATATATTTAAATAATGAATAGATTTACTATATTTATACTTATATTTATATTTATTTATTATATATATAATTATATAAATATATTTATAATTATAAAATTAAATAAATATATTTAAATAATAAATATATTTATTAAACTTATAATTATATGTTTTTATTATATATATATAATATATAAATATATTTATAATTATAAATAAATAATTATAATTATATTTAAATATATATATATATTTATAAATGTATATTTACTATATTTATAAAATTATATATTTATAATTATAAATAAAAATATATATTATTCTTTAAAAATAGTATTTATATAATTATAAATAGATAATTATGTATTAAAATACTTATAAAATTGTAATATATATATATATATAATTATATATATATATTTACAAATTTTTTTATTTATAATTATAATTATAAATCCTGTATCAATACAAAAGTTTTAGCACTGGTAAGTTTGACTTTTATCAGCACTAAAGAAGCACTGATAAAGATATATTTTATCGGTGCTTATTAATTTAGTGATGATAAAAGGTATCTTTATAAGTACTTTTTAAGAAGCATTGATAATGATCTCCCCGATCTATTTAAAAGAACCCTAATTGTGACTGATTCCGTCGTGATTCATAAGCTTTCACGGAAGTTCCCTACTACCAGAACTCTTCTACATTATGTCTAATGAATCAAGGCTAGAATCCATGGAATGTTATTTTTTCCTCCTCCTCATTCATTGATTGCTTGTTTGAGTTTCGCGATATGCGTTATTGCGGTGTTCTCAACCATGACGAACCTTACTTCTCATCTCTCATAACTCTAGTCATGATGGGTCTCTCTCATTCTTCCTCATTGTTGTCATTCTTATCACCACCTTCACTCATGGTTATTTTCATTGTTAGTGCTATTGCTATCACTATCACCATTGTTACCATCAAATTCTCATTTTTCTTCTCCCTCTACCACTGCTTCTCTTTGATTTTTCTCCATAGTTTTTAATCACAGTTCATATTTTTTCACACATCCCAGGTATATTTTATTTGATAAATTTTTGTTTTCATCACGTGGTTTACTTCTATGATTATTTGATGAATGGGTGTTATAAATCCTGTTGATTTACTTATAAATGGGTGTCTATGGTTAGTTTAGTAGGTGTTATCTTTTACTGAGTTATTATTTAATGAGTGTTAGAACAAATAAGGTATGTTTAATTTTACGGAATGATTATTTTACCTGTGTTATGTCTGAGAAATGATTTTTTATGAATGGGTGTCTTTTAAATATTCTAATGATTTTTCACGACATTTAAAGTATGTTTAATTTAATTATTAATCTTTTTATATCATGTAAGGTATGTTTAGTTTACCAAATGAGTGATTGGGCGATTAATGAATGTTTTTTTCTTGCATTGTGAATGGGTGTTTTGATGGTATAATGGGTTGTTGATTTTTAATATTGATTATTAATGATATATATTTAAATGATCGTCCTGGTAAAGTTTTGATTATGTTGGTTGTGTAATTTCGGTGTAGGGAAAGTTAGTTTATAATTCAGTTTGAATAACACAAGAATAATATAATAGTTTTTCAGAGATATCCCCCATTTATTTTTTATTATATAGTTTAATATTTATATACAATTCATCTAGTAATCTTTCATCTTAACCCTCATTAGGTACTAAAACTATTTCATCGAAAAACATCACTTCCCTAATCTTACTTTATACATCATCTCTAGTCATAGAGTATACTAATATTTATCATTCTAAAATGAAATGATAAATATAAGATAATCACAATTTATTATGAATATAATTACAAAAAAAATAAAATTATATCCTTATTTAATCATGTTCATAGTATATATCACTTCATATTTACTACAAGAAACGACATGTTTACTTTCAATATTATGCATGAAATCATTGCCTCCTTTTGAATCCTTATCACTATCGATATTGTTTTCATCACTAATATATTAGTTGTAATGTTATTTTATAATTTATATTTTTTATATATTTTGAATATAATAATTACTAAATCATATAATGAAGAGAAATAAAACTTGAGTTTTATTTATGGTCAACCTTTTAAAATCAATTTTAATATTTATTTATTTATTTGGACTTTTTCTAACTGGATTATAATTGAATAAGTCTAAGGTGAAACCTTTTTTTAAATATATTGGCTTTATTTTATTTGAAAAATATTTTTCATTTATTTTATTTTATTTTATTTATAAATATAGATTTGAATTTAATTTTTCAAAAAAAATATATATTTAGTACTTGAAATTTATTATTTGTGATAATGAATCGTAGTTGGATTACAACACTATGAACAAGTGATGAATGTAACAGCCCGAGATTTTATGAAAAATATTCTTTTTAATTTTATTAATGTCTTGTGTTTTACGCTACATCAAAAGGAGCTTGCACAACACACATCCTTGACTTGCCTTGCATTACACGCAATCGCGACCTTCCTCGATAGCGTGTGTAGTACGCAATAACGAGTTTCATTAAACAACAATATGCTATTAAAATATTATTAAAACTAGCCGTTATGAATAGTAATAACCACTTTTTGAAATTTTGTATATTTTATTTTTCAAAATGGCATTTCTGGTTTCGTAATATCGAAATTAGCTTAGGGTGAAATTTTGGTACTTTTCGGATAACTTTCATATTCTGATGAATAGTGAAAATTACTAGATTATAATTAAAAACAACTTTTTTAATTGAAATAATTAATAGTGATAAATCATTAAATTGAGTGGTTTTAAAGTATATTTAGAATATATTTTTACAATTTAATACGATGTTGGTCATTGGATGTAATTTCACATTTAAACCAGACATAATCAAGTGTCAATCTTTTGGTAGATATTGTTTCTTAAAAACACGCTATTTATTTTAATAGCAGGATTTAATTATAAAATTAATTAATACAACTTTTATGTTATGAATTTGGTAAAATAGACTTCATTTTTGAATTCAGAATATGAAATATAGCTTAGGATGAAATTTTGGTATTTTTCTGAAAACTTTCAATTTTTGATAAATAGTGAAACCACTAAGTGGTAGGTTAAAAACTGAATTTTGCATAAAACTTAATTTTACCGCTTTTGTGAATGGAATTTTGAAAATCCAACAGACATGGTTAATATCAAGGACTAAAATGTGGTTCAATGAGATGAAAATAATTTTTTGTGAATAGTAACTTTATACTTTTTTTACCACGGTTAATAGTAAATAGGGCAACTAAGGGTAAATATGATATTACTATTACCCTAACAGATTTCCTAATTCTTTTGGATAAGTGTAATTCGACCAAAAACAACCTTATGAATATAATATGACCATTTAGGTCCACTTGGATTAGATTATGACATTTAATATTATTTTATTTAATGAATAGTTAAAATAGTTAAAATCAAAGTTTAATAACTAAAACATTTTTAATATGGGGTTATACATAAGATAAATTCAACTATTAATATTCATTAGAAATCTAAAACGATTTCCTACATAATGATTTTTTATTTATAATTCTTAGACTTTAAATATATTAATTTATTTATGACACAACGATGATGCAGTAATTACCCTTTTAAGGAAATATTAACATAATTGATGTTATAAATGCTCAAATGAATGTAATTTGAGACTTTTTATGAATTAAACTAATTTTCTAGGTTACTATGATATATTAGTGTTGATTTAATCTACTTTTTTCGAACATATAATTCTGTTATGACTTTCACAAAAATCATATATCAAATACTGTCAAAATCGACACAAAATAGTTTTTAAATCAAATATTATATTATTAATTGTTATTTTATTCCTAAAAATCTAAGGTTCGGCCAAATGACATAGATAAGGATATATGTATTAATAATAAACAATTTGGGGTTCGTTTGGCATGTTATAGTAAGTGTATTAACCATATAGTGAAAGAAAACAAAAAGACACGGTAAAAGTTAAATTATTTAACTTAGAGTTAAATCTAATTGATAAGTTTAAAATAATACCCTAAACTTGTATAAATCTTATTGGTTGATAGTATTTCGACCCATCCCCACTTTAGCTTCGAAATAAGACCCTTTGTAACCATTATAAACCGATTTTGACATTAATATAAAATAATATTTTGAGGTATTCCTAAGGTGCCCCTCTCCTCCCTTATAAAAGGACACCTCCTCCCCCTTCTCCTCACACCAATTTGAGCACTCAAGCTCGGCCAACCCCTGCCAAAATCTCTTCTAAACTTCCCTAGAAACATACTATTGGTTCTGGTCTTCCACAAAGACCAATTTTAGTGACCTAAGAGGAGGTCTCAAAGAGGCGCTTCAAAGAAGAGGTAATTACCGTTACCAATTCTTTCATCTTTATTTCTTCTTCCACTTCTTCTTCTTAGGTTGTTTCATTATGAAGTAATAACATCAGTATCACTCATATACTGATATGTTATTTTATGTATGAAACAACCCTATTTCACCATCTATCCATCCTACAGAAAAAGAAATCACCGCGCGTGCGTACGTACGGAATACCGTCTCCACACCGTGGTGTAATATATTTTCCACCACCACCTTACATGGATGGGTATAATGGTGTAAAGAATAACTATACATAGTTATTAAAAAATCATATTGATTCTGATATATTGTATAATCCACTCCAATTCAATTCAATAATTATGGAAATGATATCATCGCTCGTGCGTACGTACGGACTACCGTCTCCACGACGCGATGAGATTCATGCTTAATGATTAACCATTCATGAATGATTATAAAGTATATATAATAAGTACTAATTAAATATATGACATAATAATGATACTGGATTTATGTATATATATATATATGTATGTCATCTACTTACTTCCATTCAAGACAATAAGGAAAGAAAAACAACGTTCATGCGTACGTACGGACTACCGTCTCCATGAACGGTGTTTTTCATTTCATTTATCTATCTATTATATATATATATATACTGAATATATATGATATATAAATCATATTTTATATTCTGTAAGTAATTAAATAATGATATAAGTAATAATAATGTCAAGAACAACAAGTCAAAACATCTACGATAAATGAAACGATTTTACCCAAAACGCTTCTTTAACATGGAATTTACAAAAGAACGGGTAATATAATTTCATAAGTGAACCATATATGATATCATAACAATGAATATGATTCTTTAATAAGTCAATGACATTATTTAAATCATTATACAGGAGGTTCGGACACATACGATGCAAATCGGACCTAAGGTAAGGGAAATATCACAATCTCATTCTTATCCGAGATTGTTTGTACTTTGAAATTTACTGGGGTATATTTTATCATCCACATCCATGTTTCCTCAATATGTAATGTTATTTACATCCACATACAATTTTTTAAATCCAATTTTACCCTTCGGTGAGTTTTTAGTAAATAATATGAAAGGAATCTTTTGTCGTTTTTTTATACGAGGTACTTTTTGACTTTTCCGAAAAAGTACGAAGAATGTTTTTTTAACTTATACGGCATGAATGGATTTCTAAAAAAATTATTTCTAAGAAGCTTCCTTTACATGTTTCCAAGTTTATTTTTTATCAACTTCTTTTAGTTTTAAATTGTAATACATGTTAAGAAAGGAAAATGTTTTTGAAGTAGAAAGGATATTTTCCTCAAGAATGGATTTCAAGTGTTTTATCAAAATTATTTTCCATCTAAGATAATAAAGGGTTCTGTTTCTATCCCTATTATTAAATGGATTTCATTATGTTGTGATGGAAATATTTTTATGAATTCCTTTATCTTATATGAATTGTTTTATGATGTCATGTTGTTTAAGAATCCCATTTTTATTACATGGGTTATGCAATGATGTATGATTTATGATTTTGTGGCACACATAAGAATGGTATCATTATGAGATGGGTGGGACCTATATCTCCCTCCAATGCATTGGGTAAAGATTTTATATCTCATGAGATAGACAGGGCTAGAACGGTAGGTTATACCGGTTTACTGAAACAGGACTGAAACGAGGGTTACTCGATTCAGAAAGGGACTTTGTCCACTAAGATAGTCTTGGCAATGAGTCTTGACTAACAAGAAATGATTCTCTATGATTATGTGTGAATGCCACAAAGTTTCATGTTTTAAGTTATGATTATTGTGATTACATTTCACTACCATGATTTATCCCATGTTATGAAATTATGCTCTCTTTTGTAGGTTGAGATTTCCAAAATGTTATGTTCTTATGAATACGATGTGATTGATATTTCTTTTTTTTACCCTTACTGAGAATTTGAGCTCACCCTTTATTGTTTTCTTTTCCCCAGGATATAGAGAAAGGTTTTATGTAAAAAAAGGGAAGATCTTTATAGGAGATGTTGAAGATCTTTCACCACGATTAGAAGATTACGTTCCGAGATTCCAAAGACACTAAACTATTACGATCCTTGTGTGTATGTACTAAGTATTCTGCAAATGTAATGTAATGTCAATGTACGTCAAGTTTCGGGTCTCTAAAGTTGGTATCAGAGGAAAGGTATAGTCAACCTTTGGAAACTAGGATGCGAAAACATTAGTGAGATCCCTAGAGATATTTCTACGGTATGTCTAGGGATGTCCCTTAGGTTAAGTATACGTATAGGTTATAGTACTAGAACTATGCTAACGATCATAGAATTAAACCTAAGATGTTAGATATTGAAGGTACTTCCCCTTTATTATGTTGTTTTCCCTAGCATTATTTTTTCCTCTCACACTATTCTTTTTGGGTTTTAGACAATGGCTGGAACCCGAAGGAACCGTGTTGATCAATGCAATGGACAATGCAATGATTGTCCTCCTGAACAAACAAATGTTATGGGAGATGGAGTGAAAAATCTTATTTCTATACTTACACAAGCTATGAATCATTCTGGACTTCCAAATGAGCAGAGAAGGGAACAATATTCTATTGAGTCCTTCATGAGGAAACGTCCACCTTCTTTCAATGGGTCTTCTGATCCACTTGTTGCTGAACAATGGATCAGTACCACTGAAAAGATATTTTCAGTTCTTCAATGTTCTAAACATTATAAAGTCATCTTAGCAGTATATCGTTTGGAAGGTGAAGCTGATCAATGGTGGAATCTTATCAAGAATACAAGACAAAGAGATGAAATTGAGTCCATGGAATGGGATGAGTTCAAGAACATATTTTTCAATAAGTACTTCCCTCGTATTCTTCGAACAAAGATGGAGAAGGAGTTTCTTGAACTAAAGAAAAAAAGATGATTAATCTGTTGCTATATACGAAGCGAATTTTACAAGACTTGCAAGGTATGCATCTGGCATTATCATCCAACCATAAAGTAAAGTTGATCGATTTTTCTGTGGCTTAAAACCAAGTATTCGACGGGCATTAGCTATAAGAGACTTCAGTAGCTATGACGAAATTGTGCGTTGTGCTATCAAGGTAGAAATGGAAGTTGGTGTTACATATCCATCTCATGGTTTTGACAAGAAACGAAAGATGGAGTTCAAGGAGAAATCTCATAATAATGGTGAAAAGAATATGAATGTTTCCTTATGAACAAAGTGTGGAAAGAAGCATGGTTGAGATTGTCTTAAAGGGACTAGAAAATGTTTTAAGTGTGGAAAAGAAGGTCATCGAGTAGCTGAGTGTCGAAGTAATGGAAAAAGGGTTTCTAATGATGTGAATAAAGAAAACACTGAAGAGAACGCACCACCAACACTTCAATGCTTCAAGTTCAAGGAAATGGGGCATTATGCTAATAAATTTCCTAATCCAAGGGTTAGTGAATATCAACATGAGCAACCACTGAAGGCAAAGGACAAAGGGTAGTCACATGCGATCACTATTGGAAATGTTGAATATGACAACGATGTGGTGGAATGATTAAGTGTTTATGTAATGGGATTCCAAAATAATGTTGTATCATTGAGTATTGCAATATTTATTGATGTGGTATTCAAAGTGATTTAGATATTTTTTGGAAATAAGATGATATGCGCATAATGATGGGAAAACGAGAAAATGAAATGTTAAATAGTATTCATGAGCTCATGATTGATATAAGGACTAAGTGATATCATGGTTTGAGTATATAGAATTTTGAGGATTTTGGTATGTGGAAAGTGTTAAATTTATACTGCATTCATGTTTTCACTAAGGTATTCAAGAGAATACATGATTAAGGACTTTGAATGTTTAGAATGTGACCAACAAGACATATCTTATGGGGATCAACGATGGTATTAAATCTCTGGTAATTTTTTTCACTATAATATGAGAGTGGACTGCAGTATTATGGGTAAGACTAAAGATTGAATGGATTATGTTGGAATAAGTTAGTATTGTTTAAGGATAGAAGTTTTTTTCGATATTATTTATGGGATGTTATAGTAATATAGTTTTAGAAAAAGGACAACCTGCAGGACGGGCGACAGCCCATCACGTCAGACAAGGCTGTGGGAATCGAACCCACAACCGAAGTGCGACTGGCCTTTATCGCCTACCACTGAACTACAGGAAGTCTCTGTTTAGTAGAAACTAGTTTTATTATATTAAGTTGTATGACATATGATGTATAAGTCCATTTTAGGAACCATATATGATTAATCTCAGTATAGATCGACTTATGTATATAATTTTTTTTGCTAACCTTTGTTTGAGACAGATGGAATGACCCGTCATTCTATCACAAGATCTGCTAACACTTCACGAATAATAAATTCAACTTCATTTATTTAAGAGATGAAGTGGAAATTGTTAAAGGCACGAACAACAGTGAGATTGTACCAAAATAAAGTATGTATTTATTCTAATTCAAATTCTTTAACATTAGGGAAACGATTTTGAAAACCAAAAATGTTGTCCTAGTGATCTTATATCTGATGAATCAGATGGTACCTTAGATCGTCACAAACTTATGGCTTTGTGATTGTTGGATTTTCCATAGCCATGTTCTCTACCACTCTCCATCAGAACATGATGGTTAGATTTCTCTTCCATATCCATATTTTCACTTATGTGGAAACTCAGTGACTAGTTTATTTGGGTAACCGTTACATTTCATACTTTTGTTTTAAAAGATTGGTTTTGATATTCCTTTTTACGATGTGGGTTTCTATTAAAGAAAATTTCGAATAATAAACCATTTATAACCCCGACGAATTTCGAGGGTGAAATTCATTTTAAGGGGGGTAGAATGTAACAGCCCGATATTTTATGAAAAATATTCTTTTTAATTTTATTAATGTATTGTGTTTTACGCTACATCAAAAGTAGATTTCACAACACACATCCTTGACTTGCCTTGCATTACACGCAATCGCGACCTTCCTCGATAGCGTGTGTAGTACGCAATAACGAGTTTCATTAAACAACAATATGCTATTAAAATATTATTAAAACTAGCCGTTATGAATAGTAATAACCACTTTTTGAAATTTTGTATATTTTATTTTTTAAAATGGAATTTATGGATTCGTAATATCGAAATTAGCTTAGGGTGAAATTTTGGTACTTTTCGGATAACTTTCATATTCTGATGAATAGTGAAAATTACTAGATTATAATTAAAAACAACTTTTTTAATCGAAATAATTAATATTGATAAATCATTAAATTGAGTGGTTTTAATGTATATTTAGAATATATTTTTACAATTTAATACGATGTTGGTCATTGGATGTAATTTCACATTTAAACCAGACACAATCAAGTGTCAATCTTTTGGTAGATATTGTTTCTTAAAAACACGCTATTTGTTTTAACAGCGGAATTTAATTATAAAATTAATTAATGCAACTTCTATGTTATGAATTTGGTAAAATAGACTTCATTTTTGAATTTGGAATATGAAATATAGCTTAGGATGAAATTTTGGTATTTTTCTGAAAACTTTCATTTTTTGATTAATAGTGAAACCACTAAGTGGTAGGTTAAAAACTGAATTTTGCATAAAACATAATTTTACCGCTTCTGTGAATGGAATTTTGAAAATCCAACAGACACGGTTAATATCAAGGACTAAAATGTGGTTCAATGAGATGAAAATAATTTTTGGTGAATAGTAACTTTTTACTTTTCTTTACCACGCTTAATAGTAAATAGGGTAACTAAGGGTAAATATGATATTACTATTACCCTAATACATGTCCTAATTCTATTGGATAAGTTTAATTCGACCAAAAACAACCTTATGAATATAATATGACCATTTAGGTCCACTTGGATTAGATTATGACATTTAATATTATTTTATTTAATGAATAGTTAAAATAGTTAAAATCAAAGTTTAATAACTAAAACATTTGTAATATGGGTTTATACATAAGATAAATTCGACTATTAATATTCATTAGAAAGCTAAAGATATTTCCTACATAATTATATTATATTTATAATTTTTAGACTTTAAATAAATTAATTTATTTATGACACAACGATGATGCAGTAATTACCCTTTTAAGGAAATATTTACATAATTGATGTTATAAATGCTCACATGAATGTAATTTGAGACTTTTTATGAATTCCACTAATTTTCTAGGTTACTATGATATATTAGTGTTGATTTAATCAACTTGGTTAGAACATATAATTCTGTTATTACTTTCACAAAAATCATATATCAAATAGTGTCAAAATCGACACAAAATAGTTTTTAAATCAAATATTATATTATTAATTGTTATTTTATTCCTAAAAATCTAAGGTTCGTCCAAATGACTTAGATAAGGATATATGTATTAATAATAAACAATTTGGGGTTCGTTTGGCATGTTATAGTAAGTGTATTAACCATATAGTGAAAGAAAACAAAAAGACACGGTAAAAGTTAAATTATTTAACTTAGAGTTAAATCTAATTGATAAGGTTAAAATAATACCCTAAACTTGTATAAATCTTATTGGTTGATATTATTTCGACCCATAACCACTTTTGTTTCGAAATAAGACCCTTTGGAACCATTATAAACCGATTTTGACATTAATATAAAATAATATTTTGAGGTATTCCTAAGGTGCCCCTCTCCTCCCTTATAAAAGGACACCTCCTCCCCCTCCTCCTCACACCAATTTGAGCACTCAAGCTCGGCCACCCCCTGCCAAAATCTCTTCTCCACTTCCCTAGAAACATACTAGCGGTTCTGGTCTTCCTCAAAGACCAATTTTAGTGCCCTAAGAGGAGGTCTCAAAGAGGCGCTTCAAAGAAGAGGTAATTACCGTTACCAATTCTTTCATCTTTATTTCTTCTTCCACTTCTTCTTCTTAGGTTGTTTCATTATGAAGTAATAACATCAGTATCACTCATATACTGATATGTTATTTTAATTATGAAACAACCCTATTTCACCATCTATCCATCCTACGGAAAAAGAAATCACCGCGCATGCGTACGTACGGAATACCGTCTCCACGCCGTGGTGTAATCTATTTTCCACCACCACCTTACATGGATGGGTATAATGGTGTAAAGAATAACAATACATAGTTATTACAACATCATATTGATTCTGATATATTGTATAATCCACTCCAATTCAATTCAATAATTATGGAAATGATATCATCGCTCGTGCGTACGTACGGACTACCGTCTCCACGACGCGATGAGATTCATTCTTAATGATTAACCATTCCTGAATGATTATAAAGTATATATAATAAGTACTAATGAAATATCTGACATAATAATGATACTGGATTTATATATATATATATATATGTATGTCATCTACTTACTTCCATTCAAGACAATAAGGAAAGAAAAACAGCGTTCATGCGTACGTACGGACTACCGTCTCCATGAACGGTGTTTTTCATTTCATTTATCTATCTATTATATATATATATATACTGAATATATATGATATATAAATCATATTTTATATTCTTAAAGTAAGTAAATCATTATATAAGTAATAATAATGTCAAGAACAACAAGTCAAAACATCTACGATAAATGAAACGATTTTACCCAAAACGCTTCTTTAACATGGAATTTACAAAAGAACGGGTAATATAATGTCATAAGTGAACCATATATGATATCATAACAATGAATATGATTCTTTAATAATTCAATGACATTATGTAAATCATTATACAGGAGGTTCGGACACATACGAAGCAAATAGGACCTAAGGTAAGGGAAATATCACAATCTCATTCTTATACGAGATTGTTTGTACTTTGAAATTTACTGGGGTATATTTTATCATCCACATCCCTGTTTCCTCAATATGTAATGTTATTTACATCCAACTATAATTTTCTAAATCCAATTTTACCCTTCGGTGAGTTTTTAGTAAAGAATATGAAAGGAATCTTTTGTCGTTTTTTTATACGAGGTACTTTTTGACTTTTCCAACAAAAGTACGAAGAATGTTTTTTTAACTTATACGGCATGAATGGATTTCTAAAAAAATTATTTCCAAGAAGCTTCCTTTACAAGTTTCCAAGTTTATTTTTAATCAACTTCTTTTAGTTTTAAATTGTAAGACATGTTAAGAAAGGAAAATGTTTTTGAAGTAGAAAGGATATTTTCCTCAAGAATGGATTTCAAGTGTTTCATCAAAATTATTTTCCATCTAAGATAATAAAGGGTTCTGTTTCTATCCCTATTATTACATGGATTTGATTATGTTGTGATGGAAATATTTTTATGAATTCCTTTATCTTATATGAATTGTTTTATGATGTCATGTTGTTTAAGAATCCCATTTTTATTACATGGGTTATTCAATGATGTATGATTTATGATTTTGTGGAACACATAAGAATGGTATCATTATGAGATGGGTGGGACCTATATCTCCCTCCAATGCATTGGGTAAAGATTTTATATCTCATGAGATAGACAGGGCTGGAATGGTAGGTTATACCGGTTCAGTGAAACAGGACTGAAACGAGGGTTACTCGATTTAGAAAGGGACTTTGTCCACTAAGATAGTCTTGGAAATGAGTCTTGACTAACAAGAAATGATTCTCTATGATTATTTGTGAATGCCACAAAGTTTCATGTTTTAAGTTATGATTATTGTGATTACATTTCACTTCCATGATTTATCCCATGTTATGAAATTATTCTCTCTTTTGCAGGTTAAGCTTTCCAAAATGTTATGTTCTTATGAATACGATGTGATTGATATTTCTTTTGTTTACCCTTACTGAGCATTTGAGCTCACCCTTTTATGTTTTCTTTTCCCCCGGATATAAAGAAAGGTTTTAGGTAAAAAAAATGGAAGATCTTTATAGGAGATGTTGAAGATCTTTCACCACGTTTAGAAGATTATGTTCTGAGTTTCCAAAGACACTAAACTATTACGATCCTTGTGTGTATGTACTAAGTATTCCGCAAATGTAATGTAATGTCAATGTACGTCAAGTTTCGGGTCTCTACAATGAATATGAGTAATGGGTTAATGATTTTTTAGAATTTGTAAAATAGAATGGTCTAAAAAGGACAAGTTTTCTATATTTGGTTGAAATGTTTAAATATTATATATTTGAAAAGTATAGAAATTAAGATCATTTAATTTTTTATCGTTTTA
Organism: Viscum album; assembly: GCA_963277665.1. Classification (NCBI taxonomy): domain Eukaryota; kingdom Viridiplantae; phylum Streptophyta; class Magnoliopsida; order Santalales; family Viscaceae; genus Viscum; species Viscum album. The sequence goes on along the minus strand of OY728133.1, from coordinate 1,789,633,468 downwards.
ATATATGTTATAGCACATAGAATTGGCATGGTGAGATTGGGTAGAATTCATGATATTTTAATAGTGAAGATTATCAGGTTGATAGGTTTATTCAAATTATAGAAACATTTTTTATATTAAAGTAGTAGAAATTGAGAGAAGACTCCAATTATCACACACTTATATGGTGATACTGAAAAACCATTATATATAGGTTGTAGAAAATTTTTGGATTTGTTAATGATTTTCTAAATAAAAACCGAGGTAATTAATTTGCAAAGGCATTAGATTATTTATTAAATCATATATAATTCCCTTGCATGAGCTAGACTATGAGATTTCAAAGAAAGAATCTCAGTAAAATTGAAATATAGAGAGTTAGGATCAATAGTTTGATCTAGTTCCTACTTTTGTAGTTGCACCTAATGTGTCTGGACTGGAAACCACATCAGGACCAAAGAGTGGTTTCCAATCTGGGTAGATCCAATTTACGGAACCAAACATAGAAAATCTACATTATTTTATGGATCATAAAATGATTTGGATCTTATATAATTTATAGTCATGAACATATATAAATTAAAGAATGTAAATAATTAAATAACACAAGTCCAAACATTAATTTCATATATTAAATTATTTTAAAACAAGTAAACATGTTTAATAGATGTTGAAAAATAAACAGAGATTAAATATATAATATGAAAAACTTGTGTGATTTGGTTTCCAACTCACAGCACTAAATATCATGAAAAAACATTATTCCGTAGTGATGTTCTAAGAGGTCCATCAGGATAATCATGGATAATGGAAGTATCACATAGAACAGTGTATGAATTTCCCTAAGAATGTTTTTCTTAGGGTAGTGATGTGAAAAGAAGGATTACATGATCGCTTTATTAGTGATTAGATGTGTGGTATAAAATCAATTATGGTACCTCAAAACCTAGTGGGATAACTTATAAAGGGTAGAATGGATTTGTTGATCATATATCTTACATTGTCTTGATATTGGAGGTTTGTGAGTGGTGAATTAAGGCCTAAAAACTATGAGATTGTCTAATGAGTGATAATTGATAAATATGATCAATGCCTAAGATAAATGATCTTTTGGTATTATATATTATAATATGATTGGTATTATGTGATCGCTAGGTATGGTATGTTATAATGTGAGTTATAACAAACAAGTTAGTGATTCATCATGGTCTAGGTTGAGGGTGATGTGAAATTTGTTTTTTTGTATGTTCTTCTTTATGGTTTTTCAGAATTTTAGTTTAACTAATGTATTGTGGCACCCATTGATGTAGTTATTTCTAGAGGGAGAGAAATAATTTTTTATCCTCCTATGAATTAAATGTTAACCTCTTATTAGTGAAAATATTTGAATGTCGGGAAACGGTGATGGTATAAACTTATGGTATGATTTGTATAATTCAATGGTATGAAATACAGTAGGTATATTTGATTATCAGGGTGTTTTTGTTGTTATATAACGATTTAACTTACATGTGTATTTTGAGTGTTACTACTTTGAACATATACTCAAAGATATGCATTTTTGTATATTTTAGGGGGGTTATTAGAATTTACTTGTTTATTTTTATACTCACACACTACACAAGGACCTCAGTGAACATAGTAATCTTAAATTTGAGATATAGGTGAGGGAAAGGACTGGTAACATAGATTATAGTCAGTTAATCTCAGTGGGGATGATTTTATGTTCTTATAGTAGTGTTAGTGACCTTTTATCATTTTGATATGAGATTTGAAGTTTTATATTAAGATGTGGTAATTCAAAAATTGTTAAGGATAAAATTTTCATCCTCGCCATCTTCATCTCCTAAAAAGTTATTATTACATTTTGTTTCTTGAGACTCATCCACCATATCTTCAATTTTTCTTGAACTACTATGAGCAGTATTCATCCAAAATGATCATTGGTACCCAGTATGGGATGACTACTTCTCAGAATAGTACAAGAAACATAGATGCATGTCTTGAAGATATAGAGTATGATTATAAAAAACAAAGTGAAATAATAATTATTCAGGTGATGAAGCTGATGAGGATGAAATTTGTATATAACTTTCACCTTTGGATATATTCGGAGGATGAAACCTACTATAGTAGAGTAATTATTTACTTGAATTTAATTACTCATTTCATTCAAAATGGATGTACTAAAATAATTTGACAAAAGAGTATGAATATGGAGTTAAAGAGTTCATCAAGTTTACAATAGAGCATGCATATGACCCTTCTCGTATCCTTTTTTTGGGTTTATGTTATTGTTATTCAAGACAAATTAAATGTTTGACTACTCACGCATACAATGTCTTCAATACATGATGATGTTACCAATACTGAGGAAGAATAGACTGTTGATGATAAAATAATATATTTATTAGGGGATCAACAACATGTTGATGAAAAAACAAGAATGACATAGAATCACAGTGTTGAGTAAGATTATCAAGGCAATAAGTAAGGGTATAAAATTTGAGGTTGATTGGAATCAATGCGGAAAACCTATTATCCCTAACAAGTCAATGTTAATTAGTTATTTTGTGTTTGAAATGATTATGAATGTGCTTATTGATATTGAATTTTGGCACCATGTCTAGCCTGTAATGAATGAAACCCATTAGAATGATATAATGGTAATGTTGCGATATTCTTTCTATTTTACCAAACAATTATATAAGGAAACATTGATTTAATTTTCATTATTACTTGTATAGTTCATTTATTTTAGAATCTTTTCATAAGAAATTTTTCATAATGGATATTAGAAGATCCCATATATACTTTCAAACTCTTATTTCTAAGTTATATCTTAGGGATGATGAGCGGAAAGTAAATACCTACACACCAGTTAGTCGTGAACATATTATAAAGTAGGAAACATGGAATGCTTTTATCAGACATCGTGATGAGAGATCATTTCGGGCTCATTGTAGTAGATAATATATTATTTGGAATTATTTATTTTGTCCAATTTTATTCAAAAAATTTAATTTATGAAATAGAAAAAGGGTGTTGAAAATAAATAACATGCATCAAAACCAATGTACCTATCACACGCCGGCCGCAGATGCCCTTATTTTTACTTATTTCTGGGTCCCGGTTTAAAATTTTGCAAAGTTAAATTGTGTTGGCGGTTTCGCGCCGGTGCACGGTCACTACATCGTTAGTAGTGACCGTGCGTTCGTCCTGGGTGACCATGTGTTCACCTGGCGTTTTAAATATTAAAAATTTTATGTTGACAATTTATTATTATTAAATTATTGTTATTATTTTTCAAGTTATCCGTGTGTTTGGCTCGGGTGACCGTGTATTCACCCGGCGTTTTAAATATTAAAAATTTTATGTTGAAAATTTATTATTATTAAATTATTCTTATTATTTTTGAAGTTTTTCGTGCATTTGTATCGGGTGACCGTGTGTTCACCCGACATTTTAAATATTAAAAATTTTATGTTGACAATTTATTATTATTAAATTATTGTTATTATTTTTTGAATTTATTCATATTGTATGTGTGTCTGCAAGAGTTTTTATATATATGTATATATATATATTTATATATATATAAATATATATGTTTATGTGTGCTTATATATAAGTATATACGTTTAGATGTGTGTATATATATATATATATTTATATATTTATATATGTTTAGATATAGGTACATATGTCAGTATACGTATATATATAAATCTGTGTGTGTGTGTGTGTGTTTATTTTTTTAAGTGATTTTAATATCCTAAATGTTTTGATTAAAAATAATTATTATTAAAATTAACTAAATTTTTTATTATTCTTATTATTATTATTATTACTATTATTATTATTATTATTTTTATTGTTATTTTTATTTTTATTTTTATTTTTATTATTATGTTGTTAATATATATATATATATATATATATACCAAAACCCTAGCTCCCACCCTCTCTCTCTTCTGTGCAGCGGCCCCCTACCCCTCTCCTTCTCCCCGACCCAGCCACGTGCCATGCCCTCCTTCAGGCCACCTCCTCGCCGGCCCTCCGCCTCGCCGCACCCCCCGTCCGACTCCGGCTCTGCCTGTTTCCCTCCACAGCTCCACCCTAGCCTCGCGCGACCATCGGCGCCTGCAACTCGCCATGCCAACCCCGCTCCCGACCTCTGTCCCCTCTCCTCCGGCTTCTCTGCCCCGTGCCCTCCCTATCGCCTCCCCGACGCTGCACCGCCGCCGGTCCCACTGACGCCATCCCGGCCTGCTCTCTCTGTCGCGCAACGCAGCCCCGCGCCGCTGCCCTCCAGCCAGATCCCGGCCAGCCACCTCCGGTCCCCGCCTGTAGTAGCGCGACGCCGGGCCTCCCACTGGATCTCGGTCGCCAGCCTCCTCCCTTGCCAGCACCGCCCCGACCGGTGTCGTGCCGCCCTTACCGGCACCGTTATTTCCAGCGCCACCCCTTCCGGCGTCGTCCCTGACTTTCTGCGCCCTGTCGGCGTCGTATTGACTTGCGTGCACCCTGTCGGTGCCGTTCCGGCCAGCACACGGCCTGACAGCGTTGTTCCGGCCGGCCCGCGCCTTGCCGACATTGTCCCAGCCTCCCGTTGCGGGTCCCACATCCCCAGTGAACCCCACTTAGACCCTTCTGGTTGATAATACCTCGTCTTTGAGGTGAGGTTTGCGTTGTTTATTTGTTTGGATAATTTTAGGTCAATATTTTTTTTATGTTTCTGAGTCCCTTGTTATTTTTGTGTTTTTCATTGGTCCGCACCGAGTCGTTCTCTTGTTGGTTTTTATGTGAAAGCGCGACGTGGGTCACGTCATCATGTTTGGACTGCAAGTCGAAGTAGGTTTTCTCCCACTGAACTTGCCTTTAACTTTAGAATTTATTTATTCCTTTTTTATTAAATTTTAGTAAATTTAAAGTAGTATTAAATAGTTATTCTTATTGCGGTGACCTGCTGAAAATGAAATCTGTTTAATTCTTGCATTGCACTGGAATCATTTTTCATGGACGTAATTGAGTGGTTTTTTTGTGATATGGCTAGATGAGTTCTTTTTGAATTATGCTATACATGATGAAGTGTGATTGAAAATGGTTTTGGTGTGTGTAAAATGGAAGGTGTATTGTTAATGGAAAACGGTGTTTTCTTAAAACCTTGAATAGAGGAAATGCTTGTGTTTCCTTTAAACGTTTTTTTTGGAAACATCAAGTGTGGATCATTTTTTGTTGAAAAATGTTTTCCTTTGACACGTGAATAAAATTTTGGATTTCATTTTCAGAAACAGTGTTCCTTCAAAAAAATGATTAAAGGCCCATTTGGCTCTTGATAAAAGTGGCATGCATTATGATATTGGAAAATGGTTTTACTTGTGACACCAATGTGTTTCAGTTCTAAAATGTTGTTTTGAGTTTCTAAAATGAGTTTCTAACTGTGTATTGGTTTTCAGCGTGATGGCGTGTGTTGCGTCTGTTGGAAATGTTTTGCTACTACATGGTTTCTGAGGCCCGGTTGGCACTTTATAGAATGTGAAGTGATAATATATATATATATATACATACTTATGAGGAATCTCTATAGTGGCACTTCCCTTTGAGGGTTTTCGTGTAGCGGTGTCCGTCTAAGGGGTTGGTAAGTGTGGTGAGGTGAGTCACGCGTGCGAGGGCCTCCCACTTACACAGTATTATTAAAACCATTGTGGGTTCCTGGGCGTCTTTTAGATAATTGAGTGACGATTTCTGGCTAACCCTGATTAGATGGGTTGGTCCCCCCTTGGTAGGTAAGGCCTTATAGGGCGTGCCACTGGTTGGCTGTTAGGGCGACCAGTTGGTTATTGACTATTGAGTACCAGGCCGATAGGTAGTCTGAACCCAAGTACGTCCAGGGTTTTTTCTAGGGATGTTTAGGATCACCCATGGTTACTTGTTTTTTTTCCTTGTTTGTTTACTTTTAGTTGTTCTTCACAGCTTATACTGTTATACTTTGTGAAAATGGTTTTCAAATGAAAATGCTTTATTCTCTTTGTGTAAAATTTGAAAATGCAACACTTCTTTCCCTTTTAGAATGAATTCGGCACCAATGAAAGGAATTCAACTTCTGAGAAAGAATAAGGGTAATTTCTCTTGTTTTAATATTCAAGTGAAACATTATGAAAGCTTACTTTTATACATTGTAGTTCAAACCTAGAATTTCTAGATTCTTTATTTGCTGGAAGTGCTTTGGGATTTGTTGTTGGGCTCACCTACTGAGTACTTTTTGTACTCACGCCTATCTTTTACCATTTCATTTGCAGGTTCGTCATGTTCAGGTTTTCCTATTTTGAGTCGCTCAGTGACGGAGCGACGCTGGTGTTTAGTTTGGTGGTGACCGCGAGGTCACGTGGAGTTATGGTTGTTGTGTAGTTTTATTTCTATTTTTAGTGTTGTATGTTTTGTTTGTTTGTTTTTCTTTTACAGATCCCGGTTTTTTTGGGCTAAATCATTCCCAATGATTAAAACTAGATGATCGACACTAGTTTCCATCCCCGATGGATCGAGAACACCCCTAGGGACTTGCTGCGGACCGGCTCGGGTGACCGGTTCAGGGTCGACCCGGGCAGGTTCGTGACAAAATGGTATCAAAGGAGGTTCTTGTTATTGGGGTTGTCTGGTAAGTGGAGATTAGGACTGTCAGGACTCGAGAGGTAGGTATGAGAAGGACTTCATGAACCCTCGCCCGTTCCGCACCTCGGGTCACCAGGGGTAGTTCGAGAATTGTGTCCTTGTATCTTTCTTATTTGTAATGGATTGAGAGATGACAACGGAGGCAAGCCGACGTTAAATCGTGATTTCACATGGAGTAGTGACCCATGTGGAGTCTGAGTACACGGTTTCAATTCCTCCTAGTGGTTGAATCTTACTTGGGACATGGCCCACTACCATGTCACTAGGTTCAGCGTGACTACTAGTCCCTCACTCCAGTGGTTGATACAAATTTGGGTGCTGCTTTCATTTTGGTTGGTGTAAGTGCATTGTTGGAAAAAAAATGTTTTTGAAAAATTGGACTGATTTCAATTAAATGACTTTAAATTTATGAAATGAGTTTTAAAACTGAATACTTTTGGATTGGAAAAACTGGTGTTTTCTTCGAAATTGGTCGAGAGTGGTTTGCGCTGAAACCTCAGGTACTCCTTATGAACGGTTGCACATGTGAGAGGATGCGTGGAAAGTGTGTGTTGGTTCATATTAATGAAAGTGGATGAATACATGTGCAGCCGTTCATGTGATAACCTAGGTGTATTTGAAATTAAAGGCTTGACCTTGTTTTCTAAATTGGCTTTTAAAGAGGAAAATGGTTTTGGAATGCGGTTTTGGTTTAAAAAGTGGATTTGGTATTTGGAAAGTAGCCTTGAAAGAAGGTGGTTTTGAAATATAAAGTGAAAAGTGGTTTTTGGGTTGTGGTTGTGGTTGTTTGGTTCCTTTTGAGCTAGTTGTTTTTTGGATGATGGTGCTTTATTGATGTAGCTTCGATTGATATCAGTTTCGGCTTGGTGTTATATATGTTTTTCAGAAATGCCGCCCAGAAAGGTCCCTAGAGTTTTGATGAGTCATGCCCAGTTTTTGATCTTTCTCGGATGTTTTCAGTCCTTCATGGTGATTGGATTCTGTTAGAGACAGTGGAGTGGCTTGAAGGGGTCGAGCACGTCTTCAGGGTATTGGGAACTCCCAAATCTGTAAGAGTTCATGTTTTCCTAGGTCTGTTTGAAGGTCCAGCTCTGGACAAGTAAGAGTTGTTCGCCCCTCCATTACTGCAAGTTGGGATGATGTGGTATGTCTTCAAAGTCATCTTCGTTCAATGGTTTATACTTGTGGAGGTGAGGACGAAGGAAATGGAAGATCTCATGCATGTTCAACATGGCCAACAAACGGTGAAAGCGTATGTTGACCATTACAAGGATCTTGTGTCTCTTTTTTAGGGGGTAGTGTCACAAGACTGGATGAAGACTTCTCCCTTCATCAAGGGTCTTTTCTCAGAGATCAAGGAGCGAGTCCTCCCTTTTTGAGAGCACCACTTTTTGAGAAGTTAGTGCATGAGGTGTTCTTAGTTGAGTTGGTCTCCGGAGCACAAACGGTTGCCAATCCACTTTATCCAGTTGCTCGTGAAGGTCCCCCATCTGACGAGCAGAGTGTGTTAGGTAAATTTGTTTCTAAGAGTTATCTGCAGTGGCTCTAACTTCTAGTTCGTCAGATCGTTTAATGGTGTACCGTCAATATGGACTTTTAGGGAATACGATCCGTCATGTCACACCCCTCTGAAGACCTTCCATCATTGCAGGTGTCTAGGTCATCTAGAGAAGTTTTGCAGGAAGCATCGCCTGAGGAAGACACTGTGACCAGAAGATTCCAGTGCCTGACTGTGAGGCAGGAGATGCTTCAACTATTAGAGCCCCAACCACAGGTCTTGGGGTGAAGCTCGCGCGCAGTCAAGAATTTCCAAGGGTGTGAAGCCTTGGGTCAGGTTTTGTGTTCGGTGTTGGCAGCAAATCATTATAAGTTCTTTCGTTTTAATTCTTCCACTGTTAAAATTTTGGTGTTGTTGTAGTTTCATTGTGTCTTCGTGAAGTTGGGGTGAATGTGTTCGATTGTAATCCAAATAGTTTTGTTTGTCTAAATTGTTATTATCTGAATCGTGTGTTTTTCTTAGAGGAGTGTTTGGATCTTGCATGAGTTGACCTCGGTTTGATTGGGTTTGTTTGGAGATGTAAGTGTCTTTGGGAGAAACAACATTGTGGGAATGCTTGGGTTTACATCATGGGTTTTTCCTGGTGTAGAAGGTTGTTGACTCTAGTCGAGGGTTCAACGTTTTGACGGAGTTGTTGTTTTGATCGGGCTATAGGAGTCAGTTTTGATCAGTTGTGAGTCCCCGCACTGGACCCACCTCCTTGTGGTAGTAAGTTTTGGGTGTTAAATTTTCGAACCAGTTAAGTTCCTGTGGTGTGGAGAACCCCTTCGTGTTCTCCCCTCAACCTCAGACCGCAGTTTTCTGTTGAATCGGTCGGGTGTGACCTATGTAGAGTAAGGTCATCCCGAGATTCTCAGTTCTCCTCGGTTCCTCTAGTTCCATTTGGGCATGGACTTGAATCTTGACTGACTTTTGGCTTGGTGACATTATGGGGGTAGAAAGTGTCTGTGGTGGGGAGAATTGTCACACCCCGATCGCAGATGCCCTTATTTTTACTTCTTTCATAGTCCCAGTTTAAAAAATTTCAAAGTTAAATTGTGTTGGCGGTTTCACGCAGGTGCGCGGTCAATGCATCATTAGCGATGACTGTGAGTTTGGCCCGGGTGACCGTGTGTTCACTCGACATTTTAAATATTAAAAATTTTATGTTGAAAATTTATTATTATTAAATTATTGTTATTATTTTTGATGTTATTCGTGCGTTCGGCCCGGGTGACCGTGTGTTCACCCGGCATTTTAAATATTAAAAATTTTTTGTTGACAATTTATTATTATTAAATTATTGTTATTATTTTTGAAGTTATTCGTGTGTCTGGCCTGGGTGACCATGTGTTCACCCAGTGTTTTAAATATTAAAAATTTTATGTTGAAAATTTATTATTAGTAAATTATTGTTATTTTTTTGAAGTTATTCATAATGTATGTGTGTCTGCATGCATGTTTATATATGCGCATATATATGTGTGTATATATATACATATATACATAGACATATATATATATATATATGTGTGTGTGTGTTTGTGTGTTTATGTGTGCTTATATATAAGTATATACGTTTATATGTGTACGTATATATATAAATATATGTTTATATATGTTTAGATATAAGTACATATGTCAGTATACATACATACATATATATATATGTGTGTGTGTGTGTGCATTTATTTTTTTTAAGTGATTTTAATATCCTAAATGTTTTGATTAAAAATAATTATTATTAAAATTAACTTTTTTTTATTATTTTTATTATTATTATTATTACTATTATTATTATTATTATTATTATTATTTTTATACTTATTATTATTATTATTTTGATTATTATTATTATTATTATTATGTTGTTATTATATATATTTTTTTACCAAAACCCTAGCTTCCCCCCCCCCCTCGCTCTATTTTTTGCGGCGGCCCCCTCCCCCTCTCCTTCTCCCCAACCTAGCCGTGCGCCCTACCCTCCTTCAGGCTGCCATCTCGCCGGCCCTCCGCCTCACCGACCCTCCGCCTCGCCGGCCCTCCGCCTCGCCGGCCCTCCGCCTCACCGCACCCCCCCCTCGTCTGGCTCTTGCTCTTCCCGGCACCCTCCACCGCACCCCCCTGACCTTGCGTGACCACCGGTGCCAGCGACTCGCCGCCCCGACCCTGCTCCCGACCGCCGCCCCCTCTCCTCCGGCGTCTCTGCCCCGCGCCCTCCCTGTCGCCTCCCCGAAGTGGCACCACCACTGGTCCTGCAGACACCCTCCCGACCTGCTCCCTCCATCGCGCAATGCCGCCCTGCACCGCTGCCCTCCCGCCAAATCCTGGCCAGCCGCCTCCAGTCCCCGCCTGCAGTAGCGCGCCGCCGCGCCTCCCGCTGGATCTCGGTCATCGGCCGTAGCCCTTGTCGGTGCCGTGCTTGTCGGCGCCACCCCTGCCAGTGTCGCGCCGCCCTTACCAGCTTCGTGCTTGTCGGCGCTGCCCCTGTCGGCATCGTCCCAGACTTTCCGCGCCCTGTCGGCGTCATCTCGTCTTGCGCGCATCCGGTCGGTGTCGTTCTGGCCAGCACACGGCCTGGCAGCATCGTCCCGGATGGCCCGCGCCTTTCCGACGTTGTCCCAGCCTCCTGTTGTGGGTCCCGCAGCCCCGGTGAACCCCACTCATACCCTGATGGTTGGGAATACCTCTGCACTGAGGTGAGGTTTACGTTTCTTATTTGTTTGGATAATTTTAGGTCAATATTTTTTTATGTTTCTCAGTCCCTTGTTATTTTTGTGTTTTGCATTGGTCTGCGCCGAGTCATCGTCTTGCAGGTTTTTGTGCGCAAGCACAAAGTGGGTCACGTCATCATTTTTGGACTGCAAGTCGAAGTAGGTTTTCTCCCACTACACTTGCCTTTAACTTTTGAATTTATTTATTCCTTGTTTTTTTATTGAATTTCAGTAAATTTAAAGTAGTATTAAATAGTTATTCTTAGTGTGGTGACCTGTTGAAAATGAAATCTGTTTTATTCTTGCATTGCGTTGGAAGCATTTTTCTTGGACTTAATGGAGTTGTTTTTTTGTGATATGGCTAGATGAGTTATTTTTGAAGTGTGTTAGACATGTTGAAGTGTGATTGAAAATGTTTTTGGTGTGTGTAAAATGGAAGGTGTATTGTTTCTGGAAAATTGTGTTCTCTTAAAACCTTGAATAGAGGAAATGCTCGTTTTTCCTTTAAACATGTTTTTGGAAACTTCAAGTGTGGATCATTTGTTGTTGAAAATTTTTTTCCTTTGTCGCGCGAATAAAATTTTTTATTTCATTTCAGAAATAGAATTCCTACAAAAAAATGATTAAAGGCCCGTTTGGCTCTTGATAAAAGTGGCATGCATTATGATATTGGAAAATGGTTTTACTTGTGACACCAATGTGTTTCAGTTCTAAAATGTTGTTTTGAGTTTCTTAAATGAGGGTCTATGTGTGTACTAGTTTTCAACGTGATGGCGTGTGTTGCGTCTATTGGAAATGTTTTGTTATTACATGGTTTTTGAGGCCCGGTTGGCACTTTATGGAATGTGAAGTGATTATATATATATATATATACTTACATACTTATGAGGAATCTCTAAAGGGGGACTTCCCTTTGAGGGTTGTCCTGTAGCGGTGTCCATGTAAGGGGTTGGCAAGTGCGGTGAGGTGAGTCACGCGTGCAAGGGCCTCCCACATACACAGTATTATTAAAACTAGTGTGGGTTCCTAGGCGTCTTTTAGAGAATCGAGTGACGGTTGCTGGCTAACCCTGATTAGACGGGTTGGTCCCCCCTTGGTAGGTATGACCTTGTGGGGTGTTCCCCTGGTTGGCTGTTAGGGCGGCCAATTGGTTATTGACTATAGAGTACCACGCCGGTAGGTAGTCTGAACCCGAGTACATCCATGGTTTATCTAGGGATGTTTAGGATCACCCATGGTTACTTGTTTTTTTTCCTTGCTTGTTTACTTTCAGTTGTTCTTTACAGCTTATACTGTTATACTTTGTGGAAATGGTTTTCAAATGAAAATGCTTTATTCTCTTTGTGTAAAATTTGAAAATGGAACACTTCTTTCCCTTTTAGAATGAATTTGGCACCAGTGAAAGGAATTCATCTTTTGAAAAAGAATAAGGGTAATGTCTCGTGTTTTGATCTTCAAGTGAAAAATTATGAAATCTTACTTTTATACATTGTAGTTCAAACCTGGAATTTTTATATTCTTTATTTACTCGCAGTGCTTTGGGTTTTGTTGTTGGGCTCACCTACTGAGTACTTTTTGTACTCACGCCTATCTTTTACCATTTAAATTGCAGGTTCCTTGTGTTCAGGTTTTCCTATTTTGAGTCGCTCAGTGATGGAGCAAAGCTGGTGTTTAGTTGGGTGGTGACCATGAGGTCACGTAGAGGTATGGTTTTTATGTAGTTTTATTTCTGTTGTTAGTGTTGTCTATTTTGTTTGTTTGTTTTTCTTTTACAGATCCTGGTTTGTTTGGGATAAATCGTTCTCTATGATTAAAACATGATGCCCTACACTAGTTTCCATCCCGGGGGGATCAGAAACACCCCTCGGGACTTGCCGCAGACCGGCTCGGGTGACCGGTTCAGGGTCAACCCAGGCAGGTTCGTGACAGTACCTCCATAACAAAGAAATAATGGAGTACGCTTCACTAGAGAATAAATTGGAAATAATTTTAAATAAACAAAAAATGTTTTATGTGATATGAAAGAGCATACGTTCCTTTGTTTATATTTTGATTTATGAGACAAAATATAAAGTCACTTCCATATCACGTCATTTTCTATGGAAGGAGGATCTCTTAAATAATAAGGATAAACTAGTAGATGAAAATAAAAAATAAATATAGGAAACATGTGTAAGTATGATATAATATTAATTTTTTATGATTTATAAAAGTATTAAATAAAAATATCTCTTTATGTTCATATTTTTTATATTATTTAGACACAAGAATCGATAGTGATCATACCAGAAGAAAAACTACTTTTAGTGGCTTTGAAGGGGTTGGAACAATATGGTCTCGTTAGAGGATTAGGTTTTATAGTGTCTTATCGAACAAATTTCAAGAAGATAAAACCACATGAAGAAACATATAAGATGGTGAAATAATTTCAGACACAAATAGATTCTTTAAAAGATAATATTTTACATTCTATTTTGGTAGACCAATGTATGAGAAATGATCAAAGTGAACTAGTGGCGGAACAATGATTTTCACATAAACCAAATGACCCCACTAGTTTTGAGGATAGTCATTCACCTCAACCACATAACTTACCCAAGGTAATAATTTTTTTCATTTATCATTCTCCTATATGTGAATAAAACAACTTATGATAACTTTATATTACTAAAATTTTACAGGATATAGTTGTATGTGATTTCTATTTGTCAATACCCATGCACTGACTTATTTCAAGGGGTATAGTGAATAATATTCTGGGAGACAAGATACATCTAAAAGAACTCTCAAAAGATCACATAAGAGTAGAGATTAAGGTATCGCATGAACTGACTGCTGAGTTGTATGTTCCACTAGATGATCCAGATATTAGAATGTTCAATGTTGATATTGGAACTTTCATAGCATGACCATCTAATCTTATAAAGATACATGAGGTGTGTTTTTAATAAAAATATAATATAAAAAACATGTATTAGTTGATGAAAAAAGTTCTAAATTGAGATATGGTATAATATATGGATAAAGCAATGGGGAAATGGAAGGTCATATCAAGAAAATCTAGCGAATTGACCAAGAAATCAAAATGAACTTCTAAGAGTACCTTTGCCTGGCCAGTTCCAAAGAGACATTTTTTATCATTAAAACTTCATGTAGATACCATATTTAAAGATGAAAATATTTATTAAATTTCATATGAAAATGAAATATATGGAATCGTCATGACAGATTCACTTGGTCTCAAGTGTATAAATGATATTCTCAAGCGTGAATGGCTAGCAGTCTTAGTTGTGAATACATACATAATGTATATTTTCATAATACGTCTATCCAATTATTGATCTAATATATTAATTAAAGTTAATAACTATTAATATTTTTTACAAGTGTTCATATTACTACTATATAAATGGAAAACCGTGAAGTATTATTTGGATTCACTAATATATGCATCATTTATATAGAAAAATTTACATTGGGTAAGGATAAAATTAAGAAGAAAAAAAGATGAGCTACTCGAAGTGTTTGAGAAGAAAACAATAGACGACAAGCTATTTTTGATGCCTACAATGAAAAAGTAAAACTCTAAAATCTAATCACATAAAATATATTTTTTATATTTTTAATTACTTATTTGATTTTGTTTTGTAGGTATCACAGGTTTCTGATCGTAGTCAATCTAGATACCCCAAATATTTATTTTCTGGATCCAATGCATGGATATCCAACAAACTGACCACACATGATGTGTATTGTGAGTTTTCAATACACTAAAATTAACATTTTATAGATAAAACTTGAATTATATGTTTTAGTATATGCTTTAAAAAGAATTTTTTTATGATAGGGTGGTCGCTAAATATAAGGAAAATAATGGCATGATGTTGGTGTCTGAACATAAAAGTCTCATGGATTACTACAAATGGAAATAGATTAAGGTATATGTAGAAATATTTAACTATCGAAACATTTTTCAAAAAAATAACATATTTTTTTATGGTTCTACAATGTCTGAAGTAAGATAATGGCAAAAATTGTGGATATTATGTTTGAAAATTTATGAGAGATATCATAAACCATGAAAATACTAGCATCCTTGAATAGGTAATTTCTAAAGTTAATTACAAATTAATTTAAAATATTTCTTAATCATTTTTTTTCTATATTTTCTCAAAAATAATAAAATTTTCAACTACCATCGTAGTCAAAATAAGAAGTAAATTTGATTAGAGATGAGTGAGAAGTGTATATAATGTCAAAATGTTTTCTAAAAAAAATAGATTATTACCTACTATGTTTGTGATCTAGTTCCATCTATGACCTTATAAATATATTTTGGGTGTAAAAAATAGTTTCATAGTGATTATATATTATTTTTGATCTATTTCTCAAGGATATGTATATTGGAGGAAATCGATTTGTTTATGATCACTGGCCTGTGAACAATAAAATTTTTGGGCAATGTGGGAGGTGGAGGTAGAGGCAGAGGCAGAGGTGGAGTAGGAGATTGAGGTGGAGGTGGAGGAAAAATTGGAGACTGAGGTAGAGGATGATATGAAGAACTGACTTAAAAATAATAAATTTTTTGGTAAATGAAGTAGAATGGGGATCAAATTAAGGTTTTATTTGATAAAATTTGTTAAAAATTGTTCACAACACTTATCACTTAAGATAAGAGACATTTTTTCAGTGTTTCATGTTGGTTATTGAAAAAAGTTTTTCACCACTTTTTTTATTGATTTTGTAGATGAATTTCAGTGGAGTAAAATTTTTTAGAAATAAAACAAACACCTATTATTTATTCAAATTGGTTTTCATATGATAAATTTTCTATTATAATATTCTATATACTATCAAATATTACTAAATTATGAAAAAAACCCTCATCGATAAAAAAATGATTGGTAGAAAAAAAACAGATGCCTTCCCATGGGTTCTCTATGCTACAAATAAAGGGTCTCAGTGGTGGATCCAATATTTACTTGAGATTCATACAACACCAATCTAACCATTAAAAAGTTATATAATCCATCTCAAATGTTTTAATAATATATGTGCAATAAACCACCAAAGCCATTGGGTGTATGAGAGAACTTTAGAAGGATAACCATCATGGAGAGATCGTGATCCTCAGGAAGGGATGGGGTCAAAAGAAAACATGAAATCAAATTAAAATAAAATTCTTTATGAAGAAATACATTAAAATTAAAACCCCGCCTTAAATGAAATCGTGAAGCACCAAAAATAAAAAGGAAGATCCCTTTGAAAAAAGAAACTAGTAGCTTGATCCAAAACCAATAAAAATAAATAAATAAATAAATTTATTTATTTATTTAATCATGAATTTTTAGAAAATAAAAATGTAGTAGTTTCAATTTGGTAGGTGGTGGAATTATCTGGACTATTCAATCATTAATTAGATTCATGATATAATATCACAAATTCTTGTGATATCCATACAATTAACATTTATTATGCTTGTGCACATTCATTATATAAAATGATCCATGTTCACAAGATCATTAATAAAATAATCATCATCATTCCCAATAAAAAATACATGAGAATAGGGATATTTCCATTTTGATGAGAAAATAATGCTGATATTATGTTTGAGTTTATCATCACCTAGAATATTGAAAATAATATACTAATATATAATATAATCTAGGAAAAATTAATGGATGCACTATATTTTAGTGTCATTTAGATGCTATAAAGGGACACAATAAGGTTTAATACAATAAAAAAGGGGTAAATAATTCATAATAGAGTTTATTGTCTTCTAAAAATACATAGTGGGTCACACTGAAGTTTTTCCCATCAAAGAAAGTAAATGGTTTATCATAGAGTTTGTACTTTATGATGGTGAAAGGGAAAGATATATTTTATTATCTTCCATAAAAACTCAAATGTAAATATTTATATTAGTTCAATCAATGAAATATAATAGTTTAACACTAATTGATAATGTTTTCTAGTAAGAAACGAATTCTTAAATAATGATGATTCTGTCTTATATTATGATGATGCACTTAACAAGGATGATTCCCTCATGATGGTGAAATTTTATTTTTATTCTCCAATGTGTTCAACATTATGGGCTTTCAAACTTTAATATTATTAGATGACCCAAAGTGTTTAATTCATTATAGGATAAAAAGACACATTGGAGTCAACCATACCTCAATGAAACACAAGGTGTACCCAGTAGGACTCAAATTGTGTGGTTTCAGTTTTAAATTAACATTTTATTAATGTATTATTTAATATTTATATTTAATTTCTTTCTTTATAATATTAATAATATAAGAATTTATTTATTATATATTTGTATTATTTTTCTCAAGTTTGGGTGGTTTTTTCAAAGATACTCATGCTTGGGAGAGATTGGACTTCGAGTGTAATGTCCCAGACCCAGTAGCCACTAAATTGGTGCTCCAAGCCAGGCCATCACATAACCATATGTATGCCTCCTCATATGACAGAGGATGTCTAATACTAGCATAGTTCAATGGGGAACATTGAGGAGACTATACCTACTTATTAGATTAATTCCACAATAAAAATAATGTCAATAGATATAATAACCAATAGGGATCAATAAACGAACAAAATGCGATAAATAACAACAAGTAATCAAGTAACACATGAAATAAAAATATGATGGATACACTACCTTCCAAGAAATCATAAAAATAAAATCACGAAACAAAAACTACCAAAAGATCTCAAACATGGACCCAAGTCCCCACCCGATCTTGACAACCCCTACTCCGGCCAATCAGTCCATGTAATAAACATACACCAAGTCCCTACCATAAACCTGTACCTAAAAATAAATATCATATTCTCGGGTACCCAAGTGTCATGGAGGGACTAGAAGGGTGTGATTACAACTTATTAGGCCACCACTAACTATATTTAAGTAATAACCAGTCTATACAAAATATAGTTTATGTAGGTGCAAGATGAAAAACAATATTAGCATGAATTAATCCAGGTGTCATTTATTAACAAGGGTCACATTCATCAATATCATCATTAGTTCTAGGGGTTATAATTATTCTTAAAATTCATTTTAGCCTATTATAGTCATGTAAATTATGAATAAGGGGTCAAATTTCTTAACTCGCAAGTTCAAACATTCCACAAAACAATATTTTCCAACTTACCTCAAATCCTCAATCTAGGTGAATCACCTCACCTTGGAGCCTCAATCCAGGTGTATTACCTCACCTTAGAGCCTCAGTCCAAGTTCATTACCTCAATTTCGAGCCTCAGTCCAGGTGGATTACCACTTTCATTCATTAAGGGAAAAGAGCCTCAGTCCTACCCCCAAAGCCATGAATTAGCCTAGATCATCAGTCTGGTTGACCCGTGGGAGGAGAAATAGTCCAATACCATGCACTACCATTTATCCATGTGAACATGCTTCATTAACCATATAACATTTACCAACACAAACCATAACTATTAAAAAATTATTATTTACAATCATAACCCCCATACAAGCTATAACCCATAAGAACATATATCTTTATTCTAAACACACCTTATGTTATGTCATCAACTATGCCCATTCATCATTTAGTTTATTTCATAACCATTTCAACATGGAAACATATTATTCATGGGTCCTATCTCACTAACCCAAATATTAGTTCAATGAATATGGTCCCAACAAACCTTTAAAACCAAATCATGGTATAAACATATTTCAAATATACTCATTTGAAATCATCTTGAAGCCCCCTTTAAACATAGGTCTTCATCTTTAGAAACAAAAACATGCCCTAAGGATTTCATTTCCATTTCAAACATTCAAAACAACAATTTTTCATTCTCACAAGAAAAGGACCACACCCCTCATTTCAAATCATCATTTAAAATCTCATAATAAAACCCATTTTTAAATCACATTTAGGTCAACACCTCTTTTGGAAACATTTTACACTTCAAAATATCAAATTCATCATTTAAAAAAACCGTAACCAAATCATAATCCAAAATGTAGTATTTAATTTATTCAAGCCTATTAAGAATTTCAAAAAATCCAACATATAATTAATTCAATTATCTCATTAAACCAAGACCATGTACCAATTCACCATTCACAACCCATTAAAATTCATAAATACCCTATATCATTGTTTATCTACTCCTTTCACAATTTTCAAGGGTTAGGCATAACTCAAGGGTAGCCCTAGGTTTGGTCTCATATCTTCCATGATCCTGAATGGGTCTTTGAAGGGTATTGAATCTCAATATAAAGCCCAAATTACTTTCTATAGTCAAGGATATTGAAACTCAACAAGGCATCACATTAGCATAACAACATACACCTATAAAACATCAAGACTATGGGAAAAATATTAAAGACCACCTAACTCATGTTTGTTGAGGAATGCATTCTTAATATCCTCCCTTGTTTCTAACCCAAATTCCTATTAAATCTCCAACTTCGAATATTCTATAAAAGTGAGGTTTTTATGAATTTGGAAGAAGTAGAACGATTCTTCTAGACCTGATGTGGAAAAAGGGATATGGGAATTAGACTCACCAAGATTATTAATTCACACCAAAATACACACGAAACACCAAAGAATCGAAAGAGAATTATATATTGGAAGTCTTCGAGGGTTTGGTTAATTGGATAAGATTCTAGAGGAGTAATAGGGTAGAAATTCATGTTATAAACCTTAAATATCTAGAGGGAAAACTAAACTTTTCCAATTTTTAAGAGTCGCACAGTTTGTACATGTGGTTTTACAAGTCATGCACCAACTGTGCAGCTACCTCTATCTAAGAGGGACTATGTCACATAGTTTCCTTTGCATGCCCACATGGTTTGTAAAATTGTGAGGTGACCTTGTTCTAGCCTTTTTACGAATGGAGGTTTACCAACATGGTTTTGACTAGAAAGGCTCATGGATTGTAATGACTGTATTCCAACCATTCGTTACACACTATTTTTCCTCTTTTCTCTTCCTTTTATGTCCCAAACCCTTGGGACACCCCAAAACTCCTCATACACCTATAAACCACATATTTATCCATAAAAAGGAATTTTAACAAAAAAAATTAAATAAGGACATCCATTTACAAAAGTTTGTGATCGTATAACCTCCCCACCTTATAATGGCACAACCTCGATCCATGCTTCTAAGACTTACTAAGCCTCCAAGACCACAATTTCAGGCCACATTTCCCACTGATTAAACTTTATTTACTAGGCTTCCTCCTAGACATGGCCATGACATCACCACACTCTAACCAAGGGAACAACCCTACCCTAAAGAAACATCCCCCAATGTAAATCCACAAACATGAACTTATGCTCCTCAAGAATGCATACAAATTAACTTATCATCACCAATATCAAACACAATAGATATGTCTAGGTAACACTACTAAACCACAACAAAAAAGATACTGAAAAGGCACTACATTCCCTTAGGATAGCTAGCCAAAACACCCTCAGTCTGACCCTCTCTAAAACTCATGGCCCAAATCACGTGGCGTCATCTTACCTAGTTCTTCTCAATCTCTAACAGTGACCCATCACAGATTTATCTAAATGAACATCATGATCAAACCAAATTTCATAACCTGAAACATGAGGCCCAATGGCCTCACACTATATTCAAACACCCACAACACAGACCAAGAAGAACCTTTTCCTTGAGACATGAAATTGTTCAAAGAATTATCCAGTAATTATTACCAAAACTGAAACAACAAAACAATACTCATTTAAGACCATCGAATCCATACTACTACTCATATCATCAACCTACCACTTTCCCACTATGGTGCTCCCCACAAAACAATTTAGCTTCCCACCACCATTTTTTGAATTTGAGAACTTCCATTTTTTAAAATGATACTAACAAAACCTCAACTCAACCTTCACAACTTATCCAACACAATTCCCAAATCACCGCGCCCATACATCCCCAGAAATTGAACCCAACATTGGAATTCAGCCTCATCGTCGAAACTATCTAGATTGATCACACTTTTTTCACCCATAACTCAACTAAATACAACATGGTTCTTCCTCAAAACCCATTACCATTACCATATCACACATAACATATAAATATTAACCAAAGGTGTCTTACAACCCTCTAAGTTTGTTCCCTTTTACCAAACTCTGTCGGGTCATCCCGAACAACTCACTCTATTGGTATCCAACATCCACTATTGGCATGTCACCCCTCTTCCTGAACTTGGCATCTTCTAACTTAAGTTATATACTGTTATTTTTTCACACCTACCAGATTTCATTCCTGACCTCTGGAAAAATTTCCCCACAATAGCATTTGCAACTCCACAAAATGTTTCCAGGCTCTACTAGACCCACTAACGTGTATCCGATAAAAACACTCACATCACCTCTAAAACTAGCTTGGGTCAAAATACATTGTTTAGATAGATCTGCCACTACATATGAGTCCCAACAGTCCTTCCCAATCGAATACAAAGATGAACCCTACAAGCTTCTCAAGAGCATACCGATCCCACAAGATCCACTCCACATCCTACTCCATCCATCTAGGACTGATATACAACTCCCCACCTTATGAGTATCATTCTCACAACATTCCTCAAGAAATTCCAACCACCACAACTCACACTATGATCACAATATGAGCCTCAACACTTGGACATGGTTGTCTAGATTTCTCTCAAAATAACCTATCCCACATAAACCACTACTTGTTATTAGCTTCTGAGAATGGTACCCTTGTCATTCGTCGACATTCGGCCCATCCTTAGGACCTCTCTCGTAATCATTCGATGGTATATTCCATTATACAACTCCACATATACCACCCCATGGGTGTTTCCTCCAAGGGGATCCATTCCAACAAAAACACATTTCGGTAGCTATACATAAATCCGAATCTCTCTAAGCATACCCCAGACGATGTCATGATATTGTACATGATCGTCACTCGATAAAATTATTACAATAAGTCATCAATAAACACCACCATGATTTATTCATCACCGAAGTCCCCTTCCTCAATGGGGAAACCATACCTATTGAATATATCGGGCCTCCCCACCTATCAACATCTCTCTAATACTCAATCACCGCAACTCGAATGATATTCCCAACCAAAACTAAATACCACTTCATGACCCTTTGTCAAGCGATCATGACCCAACATTCCCTTTTGGTGACACCTCCATTTACCCAATTGAGTTCCACATGTATGACCATGGTGATTTAAACATGAATATGGTGACCGCTACACTGATCCATAACCCAACTATCTTGCACAGAACCTTTTCTTTCCACTACGATCACAAAAAACTAAGACAGGTACTTATCCCTACCCATATACTCATCCATCCCAATAGCATTGTGCCTTTCCAACACAATCCCACATCTGGACCTCCTCAAATTCATTATGGTCTCTCAATTTCCAATAACCACACACTAAACCCAACACTATATCACACGATTCGTACATCTCCAGATCTATTCCCAATATCATCTCACTCGTTTGACCATGCCTCATGGTCAATCAACCTCGTTAGACTCAAGGAATTATTAACATTATCATCCAAAAAAACAATAATTTGTACAATAAATACCAATTGTATGACCACCACCACCCAGGGTGTCACCTCTATACCATAAGAATTCCCCACACATTGGTCACGCTCATCACTTTCTCCCAAAATCAATATCAGTTCCCACATCAAACACCACCAAGGAAATAGGGAAAGGATCTTAACAACCTTTACTATTCCAAAAACCAACCTTATAACCAACCATAATAACACATATAACTTCTGAGAAATAAACAATGTCACAACCATACACTTTTACCACACTTGAAATCACTAATCATGCACATATTCTTCCTCTAAATGAACCACTTATGCTTCACATATTAAGGAAACCTTTAGCATTTGCCAACCTCCCCTTGAGGCTACCCGTAATTTTACAAAACTATCAACTCATGACCACCCCTCAAGTCACACTTCCAAATCCATTAACTTTTTTTATCCCTCTAGGGTAAACCTGCATTAAGAAACTCTCTCTTTGTGCCACCACTAAGATCCAAAACACCTTCTTGTGCCACACACACCTGTAGTCACTAACAACCCTAACCAACATCTCTCATAGGTAACCTCAAAAATCAAATGACACCAAATCCCTAAACTATATTCACATCAAGAAATATTTATTAGATCTATCTCTCTAATACATACACACCAAACCTCAACCAACTCGTTGTTCAATGGAAGAAATCCTACCCCCAATACAAAACACATTACATCTAACACACCCCAGAAGACATTTATGCTAGGCCTAACACCTAGAATACCCACACACACATGGTGGAACTATGATCCAAACACCCAATCTAGGGACCAAAACACAAATTGCATGATCACAACCCATGATACATACCACATCCACATTACCGGATAACATCTCATAACCCATGGTCACATCCCTCTCAAGGTCACAACAAGAACATCTCTTTTACCATTTGAAAAAACCAAACAAAGACTCATGTCCCAAAACTAAGGTCTCATAATAGGGTAATATCACTACCCAAACCACACGTACATAGGTTCCAATCACAACACTAGGGATAACCATTCCCAATATCCCTATAGGTTCCATCATTTTCCATCTCCCTTCTTAATTAAACTTTACTATATTCAAAACCCAAGAATTTACACTTTCAGAAACCATTATTTTAATAAAAAACTTATAAAATATAAGTTTTATAAAAAATCACATTTAAAAACTTTTTCTATATCAAAAATTTAATAGGAAAATCAACAAAAAATTTCACAAGAATAAAAGTACACTATGAGGATATGAATCCCAAGGAACTACCAATCACAGGCAACATACGGATGACCTATCAATCCTATGTGCCTACCATTACTCATGAGCTCATAGACACACTATTTCCATTCTAGACCAAGATATAAAACCTCAAAAATAAATAAAATCACAACCAAGTGTGCCACTTGAGGTGGAAATAAAATTAACTGTCAAAGCATAAAGCTGAACATCAATCCCCACAACAGGAACTTGGATATTCCCTTGTACGTGGGGCTATAGGCACCTAGGAATGATCTCACTAACAGGACCTGAAAATATACTAGTACCATATCTACCATTCCCCAAAACAATAATAAAAAAGACACACTTTGTTACCACTTTATAATGTCTCCAACCTGGTAGCCACTAAACCAATGCTCTGAGCTGGGTCATCACATTACCTCTGCTACAACTCCTAATATGCTAGAGTCTACCGACTATCAATGTAGGTATTTAGGGAATGTTGGGGAGACTGTACCAACTTATTAGTTTAATTAAATAGTATAAATAATTTCAACAGATATAATAACCAACAGAGACAAATAAATGGATAACATACAGAAAATGCCAACAAGTAATCAAGTAACACATGAAATAATAATATGATTGATATAGTATCTACCAAGGAGTCATTAATATAAAATCTCAAAACCTAAAATACCAAAATATCTTAAACACAGACTCGATTCCCCACCCAATTCTAAAAACCCCTACTCCACCCAATTTTCCCATGCAACAAACATACACCAGGTCCCTAAACTAAACTCATACCTAAAAAAATAACATCTACTCGGGTGCCCAAGTGCATTGGAGACCTGAGAAGGGTGTGATTAAAACTTATTAGGCCACCACAAATGGTATATAAATCAATAATAAGCCTATACAAAAGAGACTGTATGCAAATTCATAATGAATAACAGGATAAAAAATAATTAAACCAGTTTCTATTTATTAACAGGGGTCATATTAGTTTCTTTTATTATTGGTTACAAGGGATATCCTCATTCATAAAATTCACTTCATCTTATGCCTGCCATGTAAATTATGTATAGGGTTCAAGTTCCATAAAGTAAAAGGAAAAAATTTTCATAAAACAATATTCATCAACTTACCTTGGAACCTCGGTCGAGGTGCATCACCTCACCTTTGAGCCACAGCCCAGGTGAATTACCTCACCTTGGAGCCTCAGTCCATGTGCATTACTTCACCTTGGAGCTTCAGTCCATGTGCATTAACACTTCCATTTGGTAGGGGAATGGATCCCTAGACTGACCCTCTTACCCATGCAATACATCAATGGGCCTAGAGCATATCGACCCATGGGAGGAGCCTAAATCCAATACCCCACACTACCATTAATCCATGTGCACATGCTTCTTTAACCATATCAAATTTACCAACACAAACCATAACTATTAAAAACATTTATCATTTACAATAGTAAATCATTACCACATATCCCACATATAATTCATAACTCATCAAAACATATATCTTTATGCCAAACCCCCTCCTGATTTTCCATAAACTATACCCCTTCATCGTTTAGTTCTTTTCATTACCATGTTAACATGACAACATATTACTCATGGGTCCTATATCAATATCCTATATATCAGTTCAATGACTATTGTCCCAATGTAACTTTAAAATCAAATCATGGTATAAAAACAATTCAAAAATACTAATTTGAAATCATTCTGAAGCCACCCCATTAAACCTGGGTCATCCCCTTTGGAATCTAAAACATGCACCAAGGACCCTTTCAACCATTAAAAACAACCATTTATCACTTTCATAATAAAGGGGACACCCCCCCCCCATTTCAAATAATCATTTGAAATATCATAGGAAAACCCCTTTTCAAATAACATTAAGGTCAAAAACTCTTTTAAAAACATTTCCCACTTCAAAACATCATATTCATAATTTAAAAAAAATCATAATTGGATCATAATCTAAAACACATCTTTTAATCCATTCAGGCCACTTAGGAATTTCACAAAATCCAATAGATAATTAATTCAATTATCCCTTCAAGACAAGACTGCGTACCAATTCATCATTCATATCCCATTAATTTTAAAAAATCCCCTATCCAAATGTTTACCAGCTCCTTTCACCATTTTCAAGTGTTAGGCATATGTCAAGGGTAGCCCTAAGTTTGGTCTCATATCTTACGTGAACTCAAAGGGGTCCATGAAGGGTCTTGAACCTCAATCTATGGCTCAAATCACTTTCCATAGTCAAGGATATTCAAATGAAATAAGGCATAAAATTTTCACAACGACATACACTTATAAAACATTAAGACTATGGGAAAAATCTTAAATAACTCCTACCACATGTTTGTTTATGGACGCTTGCCTAACCTCTATCCTTGATTCAAACTTAGGCACCCATTAAATCCCCAAAATAGAATATTATATAAAAGTGATGTATTTAGGTCTCTGAATGATTTTGAATGATTCTATAATCCCAAATGCTGAAAAATGAAGGGACAGGAGCATTAAGACTCACTCAGATCTTTGATTCACACCTAAATTCACCCCAACTGCATAATAATAAAAGGATAGTCATATATTGGAAGTCATGGAGTGGTTAGTTCATCACCCAAGATAATGGAGGAGGAATATGGTAGAAATTAATGTTAGAACCCATAAATCCCAAAAAAGAAAAATTGGTATTTCCTAATTTTTAAGGGTTGCACATTTGGTTGCATAGTTGGCCAAACCGTGTGCCAGCCATCTATATCCCTATGTCCAAGAGGCATAAATCCACATGGTTTTCTGGGAACACCTACATAGTTCAGAAAACCATGCGGTGACAATGTGTTAGCCTCTTTCTAAATGGATATTTGGTCACATGGTTTCCCCTATCTAGGCGTGCAGTTTGTACTAACCATGCGTTAACCATGTATTGCAAACTGTTTGGACACTTTTCTACTCCTTTCATGTCTCAAACCTGCGAGACACCCCCCAAAACTCCTAATACACCCGAGAACCACTTCCTTATCTAGAAATATTAAATTTTAATGAAAATATAAACAAGGATGTCCCTTTAAGATAGGTTGTGATCTTACATTTAATATGAATCTAAGATAACAAAAATATGGAAATGGGTCAGGAGTGAAGAAAATACTCATGAAAACTAATAAAACACACTGATATTGGGTTGATAATTTAGGATAAAAATTCATAAGTCATTTTGGATGTATGTGAATAAGTCTCACATCTAACCAACACACGATGTGACTGGTATGACTTCAAGTGAATGTTTCCATTTTCAAATTTAATTTTAGTAAAAAACACAAGTGTTTTACTAAAAAATGAGAAAACACATTCAAATTATTTTGATACTTTAAAAAAAATTCATAACTCATTTGGAAGGTTTAGGAAACATCCTCATCTCAATATGATTCACGGTGTGACCGGTAAGACTCCAATAGTATCTTTTTATTTAAAAATTACATTAATTTTAGTAACAAAGAAAGATGACGTACTCAAAATTGAGAAAATTCATTCGGATTGTTTTTATACTTTATGAAAATTATCCATAATACATTTTGGATGTGTATTAATTATCCTCACCCCAATCTGATACATGATGTTCTTGACATGACTCGAAGTGTCTGTTATCAGTTTAAAATTCATTCTTTAGTTAAAAAAGAATTTCTCACTGAAAACCAAGAAAACACACTTGGATTGTCTTGATAATTTAGTAAAAGTGTTTATAATTCATTTTTTACATGTAGCAATCATTCTCACTTCAAGATGACACACGATGTAACCAGTATGACTCAAAGTTCATGTTTCTAGTTTAAAATGAAATTTTAGTCAAAACAACACAAGTGACATACTAAAAACTGAGAAAAATAATTTTTATTTTTTTTAATAATTTATAAAATAATCTATAATTCATTTGGAAATTGTATTAATCAGCTGAACCTCAATCAGATGCACGATGTGACTAGTGTGACTCCAACTAAAACTTTTTATTTAAAATTAACATTAAATTTAGTAAAAGGGACAACTGACATACTCAAAACTGGGAAAATACATTAAA
The DNA here is from genome assembly GCA_963277665.1 of Viscum album. Taxonomy (NCBI): domain Eukaryota; kingdom Viridiplantae; phylum Streptophyta; class Magnoliopsida; order Santalales; family Viscaceae; genus Viscum; species Viscum album. The sequence continues at coordinate 1,789,605,633 of OY728133.1, read as the reverse complement.
ATTATTTTGATACTTTATAAAACAAATTCATAAATCATTTTTTAAATATGGGAATCAGCCACACCTCAATACGATACACGATGTACCTGGTATGATTCAAAGTGTCTATTATCAGTTTAAAATTGAAATTTATGTTCAAAAAGTGTGAGTCACTAAAAACGAAGGAAAACACTCATATTTTATTGATAAATTGGGATAATGATTCATAATATATTTTTTAGTTTTACCAATCATTCTCACATCAAACTGACACACTATGTGAACGATATGACTCAAAGTGCGTGTTTCCAGTTTAAAATGACAGTTTAGTAAAAAAACATAAGTAACATACACAAAACCATGAAAACACATTATGATTATTTTTATACTTTAGGATAATGATCTATAATTCATTTTTTACAAGTAGGAATCATTAATACCTCAATATGATGCATGGTGTGACAGTTATGACTCCAATTGAATCTTTTTATTTGAAATTGAACTTAATTTTATTAAAAAAGAAAACTCACATACTCAAATTTGAGAAACTTCAATTGTATTGTTTTAATACTTTTGTAAAATTATGAATAAGTAATTTTTTATGTGTAGTAATTATCTAAACCTCAATATGACACACGATGTTACCAACATGAATCAAATTATCTGTTATCAGTTTAAAATTGACATTTTAGTTCACAAAGTGTCAATCATTCATAATTGAGAAAAAAAATATCAGATTCTATAGATAATTTATTAAAATGATTCACAAATTAATTTTAACATGTTTGAATTATTCCTGCATAAAAACAACTAACGATGTGACCAGTATGACTCAAAGTGTGTGTTTCTAGTTTAAAATGAAATTTCAGTAAAAAATAAAAGTGATATACTCAAAACCAAGAAAACGAATTCAAAATATTTTTTATAATTTTAGAAAACTATCTATATATCATTTGGTATTTTTATGAACTATCCTCATCTCAATCTGATGTAATATGTGATCGGTATGACTGCAAGTGTTTCTTTTTATTTATAATTAACATTAATTTTAATAAAAAAGAAAACTTATATACTCAAGACCATGAGAATACATTCGGATTATTTTTATACTTTATAAGAATGATCCATAAGTCATTTTTAACATTTAGGAATCATAAAAACCTCAATGTGATACACGGTGTTCTCGGTATGACTCAAAGTGTTTGTTGTGAGTTCAAAATTTATATTTTTGTTCAAAATGTGGCACTCACTGAAAACCATGTAAACATGCTTATATATTCATGATAATTTAGGAAAAGGATTCATAATTCATTTTTGACATGTATAAATTATTCTCACATTAAACATACATAATATCTGACAGGTATGACTCATAGTGCATGTTTCTAGTTTAAAATGATTTTTTTTTAAAAAACAAAAGTGACGTACTCAAAACCAATAAAACACATTTTTATTGTTTTAATAATTATGGGAATATATATATATATATATGTAACTTTGGATGTGTAAGAATTAGCTGAACCTCAATCTTATGTATGGTGTGACTGGTATGACTACAATAACGTCCTTTTATTTAAAAGTGACAATAATTTTATTAAAAAAAGACAATTGACATACTCAAAACCAAGAAAAGACATTCAGATTGTTTTGATAATATAGGAAAACGATCCATAAGTCATTTTTAATGTCTATTAATTATCCACACCTCAATATGATACATGATGTTTCCTTTATGACTCAATGTTTCCGTTATCAATTTCAAATTGATATTTTAGTTCAAAAAGTTTTATTCATTGAAAACCAAGAAAACATGATCATATTATCTTTATAATTTAGAAAAAATGATTCACAAGTAATTTATGATGTGTAAGAAATAGTCTCGTGTCAAACTGACACACGATGTGACCAGTATGACTCAAAGTGTGTGTTTTCAGTTTGAAATGATATTGTAGTAAAAAAACAAAAGTGACATACTCAAAACCAATTAAACACATTTGGATTGTTTGATACTTTATAAAAAATATAAATAGGTCATTTGGGATGTTTAGGAATCATCTTCACCTCAATCCGACGTATGGTGTGATTGGTATGACTCCAAGTGCATGTTTTTATTTAAAATTGTCATTAATTTTAGTAAAAAAATACAACTGACATACTCAAAATTGAGTAAAAACATTCGTATTATTTTGATAATTTAGGAATAATATCCATATTTTATTTTTTATGTGTAAGAATCAGGCACAAATCAATCTAATACATGATGTTCCCAGTATGACTCAAAGTGTATGTTATCAGTTTAAAATTGACATTTTAGTTAAAAAAGATTCACTCACTGAGAAAACACGCTCGTATTATCTTGATAATTTAGGAAAATGATTCATAAGTCATATGTAATGTGTATGAATCATTATCACACCAAACTGACCCATTATGTGACCGGTATGACTTAAAATGTGTGTTTCCAGTTTAATATGACATTTTAGTAAAAAAATACAAGTGACATACTCACAATTGAGAAAACAAATTCATATTATTTCAATACATTAAGAAAATGATCCATAAGTCATTTGGTATGTTTAGTAATTATCCACAACTCAATCATAAGCAAGTTGCAACTCTTATAACTTCATGTGCATATTTTCAATATATATGTTTAATTTCAGTTTAAAATACACATCACATCACCAAAATTGATAAAATGATCCTAGATTGTTATATCATCAATATATATGCTATAACTTAATTAATTTCTTTGTCATTTTTACCTTATACATAATTAGTTAATTTTCATAGAGTTAATGCTTGAAGATGAACAAGAAATGGTGTGACGTCCAATAATCTACCACAACTCATTCTGATACATAGGATTCCTAGTATGAATCTATTTTTTGTTTAAAATTAACAATTTCTGATTAATTTATTTTTTTTATAGTATTACTAACATAAAAATTGTTTTCTTATTTATGTGTGTTCATTTTCTTGATAAGGGGTGGTTTTTTATTTTATACAGGTGTGTTATTTTTCTCTATAATAGTTTTTTTTATTTTATTTGTGCTATAATTTTTATTTCATTTAAATTATATATTTTTTCTAATTTTTCTAATTTATGGAGTTATTTTTGGTGATGTAGTGTGTTGTTACAATACACAGCAGTATGTCCCATTATCAGTTCTTGTAGAAGCACTGATAAAATTTCCCATTTATCAGTGGTTTTATTTAGCGCTGATAAAGGGAACCTTTATTAGTGCTTTAAAAAGTGCTGATAAAGGTATCCTTTATCAGTGCTAAATAAAAGTGCTGATAAATGTAGTAGTTTATTGGTGTTTTTATAGCACTGATAAAAGCCTAGGTATTTTAATTTCACTCTGGTAGTTAGTACTTCTCTAGAACTGATAAAAGCCATTTTTTAGCATTTTTGAAGTCCTTTTTATATTAGTGGTGTTCCATACCAGGAGTTATTACAAAGAAAAATGAAATAAATACCATAAACAACAGTAGTAGAAAATAATTTTCAAGAATGAGTGCAAGATAACATCCAACCTCCTCAACATAGTGAATAGTGATTTATTTATCGAAGATCGTTCAGGATTCTTTAGCATGATTTGAAATTCTCTAAATACGAAATATGGGAATATCCAACTTCATTATTAATTTTAAGCTATTTTAGTGTAGTTATGTGAATTTGGATTCATGACATGTTACCAGTTGAGGTCTATGATAGTTTTTTATTACATTGAGAATCATCCCTGACTAATTCTATGGATTCTTGTGTCATCTACCATTGGTGAAGCAGCGGAAGTATGGAATAGAGTAGGGGTGAGGTACCTTGTGCAACTTTGGGGTTAGCGTTAGCTTGTGTTGTCATGGATGAGTGACAATGGGGTTTTTTCACTAATAGTACCATCATAATTTTTTTTCTATAAATGTAGCATATTAGGATGGTAACACTCAAGTTTTTTATAAATCTACACTTGAAAAAAACTATCATTTTTGGTGACATTTTTTTAAATAGAATTTCAATAAAATAAATGATAAAATTACGAAATTCAAAATATCAGCCTCCAACCAATCAATTCTTAATTCAATTTTAAATTTGATAAAATGGTTCAATTTAATTCATATTTTCTATATGGTTTTATTTTCATCATTTAAAAAATTCATTTCCATATTGAACATTAAAATTTTAAAAATTCTTGTTTTAAAAAATTAAAAGGGTAGGTCATTAATTAAATCAAAAATTATTAAAAGAATTACAAATTAAAAAATTAAATCCCTTTAATAATTTCATTTCCAAATGAAATATCAAAATACATATTTATTTATTACAAAATCATTTAAATTTATGGATCTTTCATTAAATCCAAAAAAAATGTATGAAATGATTAAAATTAAAATTAAATCCATTTTAAATTTTAATTCTAAATTGAATTTTAACAATTAAAATTTGAATCTTAAAGATAAATTACAATTTCAATGGGATGACTTCTTCATTAACAATAAAAAATTAATAAATCAATACAAAAATGTTCAATACAAATTTCATATTACATATTGAATTCACAAAGTTCAAAAAAACCACTGTTTTAACCCAGTAATTACTTTAAATAAAGGGTATTTTCAAAGAATAATTGGCATTTGTTTTGAAATTTTAAGCTCACATAACTCCCCTAGACTTGAACTATTTCACTCATGGGAAATTTTATCATTGAATTTAAAAGATTTTGATTGTTCTACCTAATTTCAATATAGATCTAGAATAGAAAAAAAAATCAATGAATTCATCCAATAAATGGCCATGCCCCTTATGTGACATCCATACGCTGTTCTACTACATTCATATTTGAATTCCAATTCCCTGAATGAATTTGATATATTTTAGTATAATTAAAATTATATCAAGTAACACTTTCATCTTTATCTAATTCCGAAATTTCCTAAACCAAATTTCTTTTTCACACCTCATTGATACTCCCAAAATAATATATTTATTGTCCAATTAACCCTTTATGGGTTCAAAATTTCTCTCACCTAACTGAAGTCATTTTGGAAAAATGGGTCTTTTTTTATTTTTTTGAATATATATTATTATTATTTGAATTTTTACAAGCAAAGTATCTATAGAGCACTATATAAAAGTACTTATTTGAATATGTATAGAGGGTTTCTCACACACACAGTTCCACTATCTTAGATATTAATTATGGGTTCCCAATTCCCCTTTTTATTTTATGTTCAAAATACTTATATGAATTTCTTTTAGGAATTCTCTCTAGGGTGTTACATTATTACTATGGCCATGTCACTCGAGATCAAGTTCCAAATTTGAGTGACCACATGTTATATTTCTAATTAAAAAAATGGACTTTTCAGTCTTCACTCTATTTCCAACGACCTCAAATAGAATTTCCATTTAATAGAGGTTATGGTCACCTAGCAGTCATTATCATTCAGGTTTAGAATTAATGAAATCCTATCATCTAGTATGGTATTTTAACTAGGTAGAACACTATTTATTTTTAAGAATGCTTTGAAAAAACAAAAAAGAAAATTTTACAAAATCTATATACAGAACCGTTTTTTTAAATCATGTTTTTTGAGTCATTTTTAATAAATGAAAGAAACTAAATTTTAAATAGAAAAGGTTATTTACAATATTTAAAAAGGGAAAATTTTTATATATTTTCCAATTTACACTCTAAAAATATAAAAACAATGTCCTACATAACAATGTAAAAATTCCTAATACAAAGTTGAGGTTTTGTTTTGTTTTTCTTTTTGTTTTTTGTTTTTTTTGAATATTATTTTTATTTTTTCTTAATAAAATATATATAATGATATTTTCATCCCAAAATGACATTGTCTCTATCACAACCCATCCCAGAGGGGTCCATTCATGATTGCCCCAATCCCACCTCTAATAGGCTAGGGGCTGGTGACTAGCACCGAGTAGGCATATCCCACAAATGGGAGGTATTAGACTAAAGTATCTGTACACACGCACACATCTCCAATCCACAAAATGATGAAATGTAAAGAAACTGAAATAATGGATTCATAAATCTATGATCTCACAATAGAGTATGACCTTAAAAGTAGTAGTAAGAAAACATGGCCAAATACAAGCCCACCACAAAGACTCTATAACACAAGTCCAACTTGGAAGTAAAGGTATTGGTATGTTGTATGAAAGTCCCAAGAACACACTGTGGTCTTTCCAGTTTCACTAAGAACTTCCTGGTCCTGGTCTACCGAGGACACCATCAAAAGGTCGATCGTGTGCGCAAGACACGACACGTGTGGGAAAATCCCATGTAGTGGTGAGTATAACAATACTTAGTAGGACACCAAAAAATCACAGAAAATACATAAAAAGAAAGTATAGTCAACAATATATAGGTATATGTCTACAAATCACAAAACAAGAATTTCCAGATATACTCAAGAGAGATACCACATCATCAGGCAGTCATAACCAACTGTCAGCCATAAGATTCCACTCGAAACGCAGTCATTCCAGGAGAACTCACTTCTCAATCCATGATATCATAAGAGATACTCCAGAAAAAGGTCTAGATCATTTGGAATCCACCCAAAGAGAATGCATTGGTGAATGAAGACTATAATACCTATAGAGGGAGGTCATGCCTAGAACTAGCTAGGGGACACCATCGATCATGCCCAGAACTGGTCGGGGGATACCATGTACCCAATCTTGACCAACCCACTATGTAGGGGATCACACCCAGACACGTTGGGGTATACCATGGACCCTACTGATGTATCCTACTAGATAGAGAATTATTTTCTTTGTCAAGGAGGTTATGTGATTTCACAGACTCCACTAGGGGTGATAGAGGGTCACTCTCTAGTCTCAGGGAGGGATACCAAACTCTATTTGAGACTCGTCCTCTAAAGTGGATTACAATCCAGTTATGTGGATATAATTTCGCACTTCACCCTCGTAGAAATGACCAAGGGAACACACTCAACCTATACCGATCCAAACTAGGAAAATGAAGAGCCTCAAGCACTCTTGA